>CM051822.1:163479897-164733264 GCA_028451465.1 Erethizon dorsatum
CACAGTCAGCTAGCTCCAAGGCAGGCCGGCATGGCAGAGGGGCCTGCTAGAGGAAAAGCTGCTCACAGAGACAGTGAAAGGAGCTGGGAGGGCGAGAAACCCGTCCAGGCTACGCCCCCAGTGACCCTCTTCCTACCAGACACCGCCTCCTAACTGGAGCCAGCTCTAAGCCCGTGATCCAGTCACTTTGTGAAAAGCCCCGCCTATGAGTGCATGAGGCTTTGGGGCACATCTGGACACAGCCGTAACAGGTGGGTGGGACGGCGCTGGGTTTCAGTAAGTCCAGCACCCGGAAGGAGCAGCCTCGGGGCTGAGCTTGGAGACCCAGTGCACAGTGACTCAGTTCCGGAAGAGACTGCTCACTCAGGGATGACAAGCCACACTCTGCGGGGACAGCGTCGAAGCTGGGCCCTCTGCAGGAACTGCCTCTCTGACCATCGTCTCCCTCACTTCCCCACCCACCCAAGTGACACAGGCATTCAGTGGGGACATCTTTCCTTAAGTAGCTCAGTCCTGGACTGACCTCTCAGGCCGGAAGCATTCAAATCCTTCTGAACTCCCACAGCTTCTGGTTGAGAACCCACAATCCACGCTCACGGGGCTTGGGCCAAAGAATACGAAAGAAAAGAAGCCCGAGACTAGAACATCCTCTTCCTGTTTCTGCCCCAGATCTTGAGTCACTTTTCCTCTATGGGTTTGTTTCCCTTCAGTTAAATATCAGGGTCGATCCTGGACCAGATGGTGGTTTTCAAATCCTGCTTCTGGGATACACTGTGGCTCCATAGCCGGACCAACATATTCTGCTTCCTGTTTTGAGTAATAGCAGACTTTGATCAGCTCCAATTTTCTCCCTGTCTCTTAAATGGTAGCCACCACCACTGTTTGTTTCCAACAGACTTGCAGCTAACACAGTGGGTAGATAGAGGGAAAATGAAAATGAACTGGAAAATCTAGAGACAGGCGATCATATTGGGGTTGATAGTCTTCTTGTTTCTGGAGCCTTCATGGTTAGCATTTCCTTTATTGTTTGTTTGTTTAGTTTTGGGTTTTTGTGTTTTTTTTTGTGGGTACTGGGGGTCGACCTCAGGACCTCGCGCGCCAGCAGGCGCCCATGCCACTGAGCGATATCACCGGCCCTTTTTTCATATGTTGGTTCCGGGAGTCGAACTCGGGCCCTCGCGCCTGCCAGGCAGGCGCTTACGCCGCTGAGCCATCTCACCGGCCCTGGTTTTGTTTTTTTGAGATAAGACCTCACTGTGTAGTCCAGGCTGGCCTTGAACTCACGGTGATCCTCCTGCCTCAGCCTCCCGAGTGCTGAGTTTACAGGCGTGCGCCACCAAGCCTGGCGGTTAGCATTTTCTATTACTCACACCATTGCTCTGGCTGGCAAGACTCAGTTCCAGTGGCATTTCAGGGGCTTCCTAAAGGACCCTGGAGCCCCCCAGTGTCTGTAACCTGCAGAGACTAAAACAGTGGCCTCACATACCCCAAGGACCCTTCAGGGCTACTCTTTCATCTTCTTTCCTCCAAGCCAGTCCTTGAAGAATGCTCACAGAACCCTGTGTTTTACCTTGACTCAGTCTCCATGTAACCCAGAGCCTCGTGAGTATTGTTACTTTGTTCATTTTACCGATGAGGGAGCTCAGTCTCAAATAGGGTTCATGGCTCACCCCATGTCCCTCAGCTGTACGCAACAGGGCTGGACTCAAAGCTGGCAGCCCAACTCCGGAGCTCTCGCTCTTTTCCTTTCAATTAAGTTTCCTGGTATACATAATCACGTTCGTCATAGGGAATCGGTACCTTTACATGATATATCTTGATTCTTTTTTTTCCCCCATCCCCCTACCCTCCCTTCCTTACCTACCCAATGTGCCTGTCATTGAGAGCCCTTAATGCTGTCACCAAATATTTTCAGTTCTTCCTTGGGCAGCTGGCAAGATTGATTTTTCCCTATCTCCTTTGGCCAATGAAATACGAGCAAAATTTCTGGTGGGACTTTTAGAAGTTAATTATCACAACCACATTCCTTTTCTTTCTCTACGAGTTGTAGAAGAACAATGAAGGAATCTCCCTCAGCTTGTCTTACTGAATGTGATGTGGACCAGATCCCTGCCCTTCTGCCCCCCAGCTGACCTGCATAGAGCATGTGGTATGGGCAAGAAATAACCTCTGTCATTTTCCGAAATGTGGTGCTGTTTGTTACTGTTGCATAGCCTAACCCATCCTGACTAATCCAATGCTGTATACCAGCTCCTGTTGATTTTATTTCTTTTTTCTTTTAATTTTTATTTTTCTTGGTTTTTTGAGACAAGGTCTCACTATGTAGTCCACGCTGGTTTTGAACTCACTATGTAGCCCAGTCTGGACTTGAACTCATGGCGATCTTCCTGCCTCAGTCTCCCAAGTGCTGGGATTACAGGAGCCACCACGCCTGGCTCCTGTTGATTTTCTTCACCATTGGTCCCCAAGCCTGCTGTATTACTCATCCTTTCATGACCAAAACAAAATACCTAAGGCAAGCTATGAAGAAAAGATTTATTAAGCTCATAGTTTTTAAGGTTCAAAGACCCAATGGTTCAGGTAAGGATCTAACAGTATATGGCAGTGGTGGCGAACCTATGGCACATGTGCTGCCGCCAGCTGTTTGTTATCACTGAGAGCTCTAAAAGGGCCACCGTCACTGGCATGTGGTGACACATCATGACCAAAGTGCATTTCTTTCAAAGCATCACATCGCCAAACCCTCCTTAGAGCACACCTCAGAGGCCGCTCCTCCAAGGCTCTGCCTTTTAAAGGCCCATCCCACCTCCCAGTACTATCACCCTGGGGACCAAGCTCCAACATACGAAACTTAGTAGGGGAGGGGGACACTTAAGCCACCTCCAAACCATATCCACACTCCACACCTGCCTTCTCCCAACTCCCTAAAACACTGGCTCTACATTCAAATCTGGAAAGCACCAAGAGAAGAAGTCTCCCAAACATGGAGTGGAGATGTGTTTGGGGAGATCTGCCCGTGCTGTGCATCCTGGGGCAGAGGTCACACTGAATGACACCTCCACCCAACGCTGGAAGGCCACAGACAGATGCTCAGGTTTCTCTCATACTCATTTATTGGTTCTTCTTAATTTTATTCCCCATTTTTAAAGTAGGAATGACTGGAATGGCAGGAGGAGGGCCGGACTCTCAAGTCCTGGGGACACTGCAGGCTGACTATGACCTTGCAGGCCTGGATCTGAACATCCTCCTCGGGGTGGATAACCAGGGCAAGCAGCCGGTCTGCCAGTCGTGACTCATCCCCAAAGAGGGCTTCGTGCAGGGACTGTTCGTTGTAATGCCATTTCACGGCTCGGTAGTGGGGTGAATTCCGGCCCTCACTCAGCCGCTCAGCCAACACCAGCACCTCCAACAGCAGGCTTCCTGGCTGCGTGGCCTGGAACAGGTTCAGGAAGTCGGAGTGTACCTGTGACGTGGGAATGGAGAGAGAATGGAAATGAAATCCCAGGCAAGTTCTAAAATTCTTGTTTTTCCATCCTCCTATTATTTCAAATCACAATGAAATGGGGTTTCAGATTAACTGTCCAGGAAATTTTTAATTTACCTTTCACTCACATTCCCTAGTTGAGTTACATTATGGTCATAAAATATGAGTGATATGACAATAATATGGATTCCGGGAAATTTGCTGAGACAAATGTTAAAGCTTAGTGTGTGGTTAATTTTCATAAATTTTTGTGTGTACTTGAGAGGAATGTGCATTTAATACTGTAATGACAGAGTGTTGTGGGTATGTCTAATGGCTCACGCTTACTTGTGTTATTCACAGCAAGTATACTTTGACTAGTTTCAGTTTTTTATCTGTCAATGGATGAAAGAATTACTAAAATCTTCCAATTCTTCCACCGTGGTGGTAGATTTGTTCATTTCTCCTTACAATTCCAGCAAGTTTTACCATCCATATTTTGAGACTATGTTATTAGGTGCATATAAGTTTAGAGTTGCTTTATCTTTCTGGTAGCGTGAACTATTTATTATTATGTGGTAACTCTGTCCCTAATGCTTTTTGCCCTAAGTCATTTTTCTCAAATATTAAAATACTTACATTAACTTTTATTTTCTGTGTTCCTAACTCTCAAGAGTTCAAAAAGCCCCTCAAGGAGAACCTATTTCCTAATAAAATGGACTCTCACTTTCTTGGGGAAGTAGGAGAGGGGTGGTTTCAAGTGCTCCTAGCGCAGAGGCAGGAAGAATAAGACGATCAGGGCTACGTCTGTGTGGAGAACGTAATTCTTCCTCCCCAGTGCCTGAGTTACACCCACCGGACCCTCGTGAGGTGCTCCTCTCACCTGGCAGTTGAGAATGTCATAGAGAAGATCGTTCTTCTGTGCCAGGTAGCTCATCAGGCGTATGGCTTGGACCTGAATAAAGGAAAGAGCAAGAAGGGGAAGGCAGGTGAGTCCGGAACTCAGCGGGGAAGACAGACACCTCAGCCACTGCCCTGAGGTGCACCTGTGGCAGGATGTAGTCTGACTGCACGATCTCTGTCAGGGCAGGCATCACCCGTCGCAGCTGCGGGTGCACGAAGTCGGGCAGCGGAAGGTTGTTGAGAAGCCTGAGGCCCGCAATGTGCAGCTCCGTGTCCCAGATGGTGGAGATCAGTTCCAGCACCTTGATGGTGTGCTCCTGGGTGGGGCAGGAGGGTTCTGCTTTTGCCTGGTGACCCCACTGCTATCCCAGCCTCTGCTTCCCCCTTCACTACCCACCCCGGACACCCCTGCCGCAGACCAATCTGACGGTTCTCCCCAGGTTGAACTCTAGACATCATTTGACTTTGTGGCCCGCTCTCCCTCCCTGGAAATTCTTCACTTGCCTTCTCTTTTGCAGTCTCCTTTCCTAGTTCCTCTGCCCAAACTCCTCTCTATTGCCCGCCTGGCAGGGGAGGTCACCCAGGGTCACACCCCTCCCCTGAGCAGCTTTGACCTTGGTGCTCGCCAGGACCCGCCCCACGCTGGCTTCTCCGGCTCAGCCACGGTCACGCCTTCCCTGCGTCCATCAGCCCAAAGCCCCCTGCACCCAACTCCTTCCTCTCTCTCACCATTTTCCCAATTCTTCAGAGAATCCTGTTGGTTCTCTCTTCAAAACTCTATCAAGACTCAAGCCATTTCCCACCCTGCCCACTTCTCGCCCCCTCTCCCAAGCCATCTCTCACCTGGACTGGGCACAGCCTCTGGTCTTCCCCATTCATCCTGCCCACTGTGCCCACTTAGAGGACAGCAGACTGGCTCGTCTTGGGCTCCTCGGCTGGGACCCCCTTTCGTCAGACTGGAGGCTCAAGTCCTGATGGTGTCCTGTGAGCTGTCTCTCTCCCCACTATTCCTTGGACCTCATCTGCTCTTTTCTCCTCTGCCCCCATGGCTCCCAGGACAAAGGCCCTTAGCTCTCCCTGGGGCACCCCAGCTGCGCACCCGGCCTAGGGTGTTACACAGGCGGCGCTACTTTCTCCCCTCTTCCAAGGCCTGGCTTAAATGTCCCCAGCCACCCACCCCTCTTCCTTCCCCTGTCTTTGTCTTTCTCCCCATTTTCTTTGCATTGTCACACGCAACACGCTATTTCTAAGTAACTACACATTATGAATTTATGATTACTGACTTTTCATTTTGAAACAATTATAAATTCATAGGAAGTTGCAAAACACTTCAGAGAGGTCCCCGGTGCTTGTTGCCCCATTTCCCTCAATGGTTACCTCTTATCTGACGTTAACAAACATCAAGACTAGGAAACTGACAGGAGGGCCAGAGAGGAATGGGAAATAAAAATGACTAAGATGCCATGTCTATGTGTGCCAGTTCCCCAAGATGAATATTATTATTAGGTATCACAAATATATAATATTTTTTTAAAATGAAGAAACTGGCATTGGTGTAATGTGTGTGCCTAGCTCTTTTTAAAAATTTTTTTCCAGCACTGGGGTTTGAACCCAGGGCCTTCTCACTGAGCTGCATCCCCAGCCCTTTTTTCACTTTTTATTGAGATAGTGTCTTGCTAACTTGCTCAAACTTGTGATCCTCCTGCCTCAGCCTCCCAGAGTGCTAGGATTACAGGCCTGAGCCACCACACCCAGCCTCCTTCTATCATTTTATCACATGTACAGACTTATGTAATCACCACAATCAACAGATTTTCCCATTACAACTGTCTCATCACCACGAGGAGCTCCCTCATGGCGGGGGGACTCCTCTACGGTCACTGCCACCCACTGCCCCGGCCCAAACCCTCGACAAATGCCAATCTGTTTTCCATCTCTAACTTTCTCGAGAATGTTGCATATATGCAATCAGATTTCATGCAACCTCTTGAGATTGGCTTTATTTTTCCACTCAGTACAATGCCCTTGGGCTCCGTCAAGTTCCACGTGTCAATATTTCATTCTGTTATTACTGAGTAGTAGTCCAAGGCACGGATCACCTGTTTATTTAACTATTTACCTATTGAGAGATAATTCTGGTTGGTTCAAGGCTTGGGCTATTTCAAATATGGCTGCCATGAACAATAGTGCACACATTTTTGTACACATGTTAATTTTCATTTCTCTGGGAGAAAAGCCCAGAAGTGCAACTAAATACACATTTCTTTTTTTAAGAAGCTGGGGCTGGGAATGTAGCTCCATCAGTAGAGCACTTATGGAGCATATGCACAGCCATGTCCATCCCCCATGTGCAAAAAAGAAAATTAACTGCCAAGCTGTTTTCCAGAGCACCTGCCATACCATTTACGTTCCCATTAGCAACAGATGGACAAGAGTTTTCTGTGTCCTGTCCAGCACATGGTATCATCATTAATTTTAATTTTAGATCTTCTAATAGGTTTATGTTAATATCTCTTACTGGTCATTTGCATTTCCCTCATGGCTAATGATATTAAGCATTTATTCTTGTGCTTATCTGTAATCCACATAACCTCTCCAGTGGACCCTCTCTTCATATCTCTTGTCCACGGACTGCTTGTTTTTAATATCAAGTTTTGACAGCTCTTTATACAATCTAGACAAGTCCTTTTGTCAGGTGTGTGGTTTACAAATACTTTTTTCCAGTCTGCAAAGTGTCTTTCCATCCTTTTAAAAGCCTTTCCATGGAGCAGACGTTTTTAATGTTTAATGAAGTCCAATGGGTTGACTGTTTCTTTTTTTCTTTTTTTGTGGGTACCGGGGGTCGAACTCAGGACCTCGCGCTTGCGAGCAAGAGCTTGTGCCACTGAGCGATATCACCAGCAGTTTTTTCCTTTTGTATGTGGGTACCGGGAGTTGAACACAGGACTTCGCGCATGCCAGGCAGGCACTTATGCCACTGGGCTATCTCACCGGCCCGACTTTTTCTTTTATAGATTGTGCTTTTGATGTCATGAACTCTTTACCACTGAGGTTCTGAAAGGTTTAAGACAGCAACACAATCCCATCTACCTTTCCTTACTCTCCCTCTCCATTTTTCTCCATAGCACTGAGTGGCTCACATGACATACATTGTATACTTTGTGCAATGCTTGACTTGCTCTGTTAGAATATAAATTCCACCGTGACAGGGATCATTCCTGTTCTGTTCTCTGCTTTATCTCCAGAGCCTACCACAGTGCCTAAGAGCCCAATATATATTTGTTCGGCCAGGTGTGGTGGCACACGCCTGTAATCCTAGCACTTGGGAGGCTGAGGCAGGAGGATGCTGTGAGTTCAAGGCCAGCCTGAACTACATAGTGAGACCCTATCTCAAAAAACAAACAACAACAACAACAAAATATATATATATATGCACACATACATGTGTTCAATGAACAGAGGCATCATGAGTTGTTGTTGTTTTGCTTACTGCTATCCTGTCTCTAGTTTAGGGTCTTCACACTGAGCAACGCTCGTCTTTTTTATTTTTTATTTTGAGACAGGATCTAAGTCACTAAACTGCCCAGGCTGAGCTCAAACTTGACATCCTTCTGTCTCAGCCTCCCAGACTGCTGGGATTACAGGTGTGCACCACTGTGCATGGCTGGATCTTGCATTCTGAGGTGCAAAATGCTTGGACCGAGAATTATTACCAAAGACAGGCAGCCTCACCAGCGGAGGCTGAGCCATGTAAGAGGGAAACAGCATCCTGGAATGGAAGTATGAATCCCCTGCCCCTTCCCCACTGGCTGCTCAGACCCGCGGGGCAGGAAGGAGTTAGCACTCTGGGACAGGGTTTCGGAAACACAAACCCGCAGGTGCAAGGGTCAGGGGGTAGGAGCGCTGAAGCCTAGAGTGTGAATGGCCCAGATGAGGCCCAGAAGGCGTAGCCCATTGCCAATCGTGATGTTATGCAACAGGTTGGAGGAAGCCGAGGTGAGGCTGATGGGATGACGTCTGGCAGAGACTGGTGGGTTCAGGGCACGGGGGGAGGGGGCATGCTGGGCTAGAGGCCATGACCAGTAGCTGGCCACGGGGAGCCAGCCGGGGAGTCCCAGGCTGCAGAGCCCCAGGAGAGCACAGCCAGGTGGAAACCAGGACCAGGGAGCTTTGACCTGGAGAGAGAAGGGTCCGGTCCTCAGGACGGGTGCTGGGGAACCCTGGGGAATGCGCAGCCATGGGCCCGCACCCCTGAGGGAGGGTCTCCCGGGAGGCCTGTGGGAAACACCGCTCCCCCGCAGAGCTGAACCCCTAGCCACGGGCCCCAGAAGCTTTGCTTCCAGCCAGGCCTCCGGGCAGTTCTGAGGCACTTGGGAAGCTCAGCCTCAGGAAACTGACAGGTCGGGGGTGAAGTCAGCCAGCAAGTGCAGCCCTAGAGGCTCATTTATTCAAAGACGTCAGACGCGAAGGATGTAAGTGTGCCATCATCGAACGTCGTGAAGCTGCGACACAGCAGGAGCACTCGCTCATGTGCGCTGAGGGCGTGCGCATCAGGACAGCCCTTCTGGAAAAACTGGGCATGCTCTTGGGCCAGGCCTTTCCACACACTCCTGCATACACACCTAGAGAAATGCTCCTACCATGTGGGTGCAGCAAGCACCTGGGAACAACTTGAATGCCCACTCATGGGCCCATGGTAGTGCATGCCTAAAACAGAAAACTACACAGCAGTGTAAAAGGAACCGGAGGGCTTGGGGGGCGGCTCAGTGGTAGAGTCCAGTTACCTACTACCAACAGAAGGGAACAAGAGAGTCCCACCAAGATGAATCTTTCAATGTTCGGAGGTAGGCAAGCTACAGAAGAGTATAAACCACATACTTCCATGTACATGAAGTTTAAAAAATCCCAAATTCAGCTGGAAGCCTGAGGCAGAAGGATTGCAAGTTTGAGCCTCAGAGATCCTGCCAGGGCCCTAGCTCAGATTCATCCTGAGATTCCATAGCTTTCATGACCAGCTGGGACTCTGACCTCTGGCTTCTCACTTATCTCTGGGTTACAAACTCAGAAGCCAAGCAAAATGATCATTTATCCCATGCAATGAAAGGACCTAACAACCACAGATGTCTGGTGCGCTCCATCCCCAGACGCACCTGGATTTTGAGCCTGAATTTCCGGATGCCAGAGAAAGCTTTTAGTGCATTCAGAGCTTGGATTTTGACACTGTTGTTGTTGTCGTCCAGCATGTCACCCAACAATCTGATGTCATCGGTAGTACAAGCAGAGGCCTGGCGCATGTGTGAAGAGAAGGAAGAGGTGGGAGAAGCCATGTCCTGGGCCCCCTGCTCCCTGCCCCCATCACTAAGTCCCCTAGGCGCACCCCTCCCACCACAGGCCAGAGATAGGTGGCGGGGACAGCTAAGCCCAGGGGCAGGCTGGCTGGCTGCAGGGCCTCCTGATTCCCAGCCCTCACCTCGGCCTCCAGCAAGTACACACAGCGGGTGATGCTGTGTAGGACCATGCTCTTGGTGTACTCGTCCTGCTTGCACTCCAAGGAGTTGAGGAGTCTCCGAAGCTCCCCTGAGTCCCGCCCGTGGCGCTCTCGCTCGATTGCCAGGCCTAGATAGCCAGCCCAGCCCAGTTCAGGCTGTGGACTCAGAAGGAACGAGCGAAAGGGGTCGGGAAGGGGGAGGGGAACCTGCGAACAAGGTGACCTCGCTTTTTCTGAAGAGCAGCCTTCCTGCTATATACACGACCATAATGGACAGTTGAACAGGGAGTGTACTGCACAAGGGCACTAGAGCTAATAGTGTATTGTCTGTCTCGTGTCATCCATTTGTCTATTTACTATCACACTTTTCTGGCATATGGTAGCAACAAGCTGTTCGTGTAACCGGTATATGCCAAGGATATTCCAGCAGATGGCAATAAAGGGTCTCACATAAGGCAACCCTTTCTGATTCCACCGAAAAGAATGCCATCTGGCCTATGGAAGCCCTGGGGCATGTAGGTCCCCCGATTTCCCCCTAAAGTGTCAAGTTCCTGGGCAAGAGCGGAATGGGGGAAGCTGCTGGTGCCAAGTGTCCAAGTGGTGGAATTGTGGAAGCCAGAGTGAATGTAGAATTTGGAGAGCTACAGGGAGAGTCCTGGGGACCCCCCTGAGGGAGATCTACTCTCTAGGACCCTTGCCTAGGATGGGGGTCCCACAGGAGGGAGAAGAGAGACAGGGAGGAGAGAGGAACTTGGAGGAGTCACCTTCGGGCTTTCCCTCAGAGGCTGCCTCGGGAGCAGCTGCCTCCTGGGGCACAGCCCTCTCCCCAGGGCCCGGACACTCACGGGCGATGCAGATGGGCGAGGTGGTGCAGAGGGGCGGTTTGCATTTGATGCCGGCCCTGATGGCCTTGTAGAGCAGGTAGATGGCCCCAGCGGCCGTGGCCAGGCCCACTACGCTTTTGCGGAAATCCAGTTGCTCCAGGCACCGGGGTATGCTCTTGCCCATGTCTTCAGTGCTGCTCGTGCCCAGGTGGGAGCTAGGCCCAGGGCTCCGGGGAGGAGCCTTCCGGAACCAGAACTCTAGCAGCACCAGGAGCCATGGTACCTGAATCGGAACCTGGGCAACAAAGGAAAGCCGGGAAGAGGATAGGACAGAGGGTGGCAGCCAGGGAGGAGTGCTTGAGGGGAGTGAGGCTTCAGCTTTGGGGGCTGCAGGGATGAAGCTGGAGACACAAGGGGCATAAAAGGACCCAGCAGGTGCAAGGCCATGGGTTCGACCCCCTGCACCACCAAAAGCAGGATAGGAGAGCACTTCACACCCCTTTCCTGGGGATCCCGCCCAGAGGGCCCAGCTGGCAGCTCCAGAGCCTGTGCCTTCTTCCGTTAGAGGGCAGCAGAGGCCCACTTTCCTGGGCCAGGGCCTTCCGGGGAGGGAGTCTGGGGTACGCCCATTGGCCCATCCTGCGTGGCCCTAGAGGGGGAAGGAAGTGCCCTCTCCTGGGCCTCAGTTTTTGCATTTGAAGAGATAAGAGATTCAGATGTTCCCTTCTAAAGCCTCAGGATGAAGATGTGGGCGTCCAGAGCCCCCTTCAGACATGGGGGCCTGATCTGGGAGTGCCACCTCCCAGCCTCCCCACTAGCAGGATGAGGCTTGAGATTTCTGGAATCAGAAAACGCTGCCAGCCCACAGGCCAGAGGCTTGGATGTCTGCCTAGGACCAGGCAGGTGAGACCACGCCCTCCCCTCCCCCACACCGTCCTCTGCCTCTCACTGGTGCTGAGCGGCGGGGAGGTGCTGCTGCCCATAGTGACCGTCATTTTAGGATGAAAGGCTGCCTTGGCAGATCTGCGAATCGATGCCTCAGAACAAGGTCACTGCGGTGTCCCCCAGCATGACATGATGCGCTGTCGGCCCGCAATCCTACGGAGCTGCTTCTGCAGCCCCGCATCCTACACAGATGCGCTCACTGATTCTTTAAAGATGTCCAGAGTTCTCTCCTGACTGTAACCTAATTCCCTCCTATACTTTTTTTAAAAACTGGGGATTAAACTCCGGGACTCCATACCCAGCTACAACCCCACCTTTCTGGGTTTTTTTTTTTTTTTTTTTTTTTTTTTTTTTTGAGACAGGTTCTAAGTCACCGAGCAGCCCAGTCTGGGCTCAAACTTTCGATCTTCCTGGCTCTTCCTAGCTCTCAGAGTGCTGGGATTACAGTTCCATGTCACCACACCCCACTCTAAAGCCCATTTCTTCTGGTTCTGCCCTCAAATGATTCAGAGGGACTGAAGGCAGTCATCCTCACAGTGACATTTTCACCTGTACACAGCACAATAAAAAATTAAAGACAGAGAATGTCTATTTCTCAGTGTAAAATCAATAATGGCTCCTTTCTTGGGAATGACTGGCAGTAGTTTTTGTTTTTAGAGACACAGGTATTTTTCCCAGGCTGGTCTCAAAAGATTCTCCTGCCTCAGCCTCCCAGTAGCTGGGACTACAGGTGCTTGCCATCATGCCCAAGAGTGACCGTTTTCCATTCAGATGATGATGTTCTTGTTTTTGAGGGGATTAAAATTTATTTTATGGAATAGTGGTAATAAGACGGTAGGTATGTCTTAGGAAATGGATTAAAAGCAGCAACTCTTTCTGGGAATGTCACTTTTATTTTCTTGTTTTGTTTTTCTGTCCAATCCAGAAAACTGGCACACTGGCCAGAGGGAAGTCTGAAAGCCAACATACAGAGCGGTGGCCTTGAGCTCCTTACCTGGCCTCAGCAAGGACCCAGGCTGCCCTGGCACCCGCCTCTGTGCCATTGGTACCAGCATTTTACCTCCAGGCCGGGTGACCTCACCATGTCCAGTGAGGAATATCAGGGTGGGCTCCGGCCAGGCAGCCCTGCTCCATCAAATACACTTCAGCCGTTGATTTAGCTCTGCAGTCTGTGCACCTCATTTTCCCCTCCTGTAAAATGGGACTAGTAAGACCCACTTCCTGGGGTTGTGAGGATTAAGTAAAGCCCTTGGAACTGTGCCCAGCACACAGACTTCAATAAATGTCGCTTTTATGATAATTATGAAAATAATTTTGGGCAAAATGCTGGGCACCTCAGGCAGTGGGACCGCGAGGGAGGGCACCTTCCTGTCCTCCTCTGTGAAACAAACCATTCCTTCTCCCCTTCCATCTCCACTGTTACTGCCCCCACCGCTGCCCCCGGTCTTCCAGGCTACTGAATCCCAACTCCTGCCGCCCATTTCACTGCCTTCGGTGACTCTGGAGCCCTCTTTGAAGCCCCCACAAATTCCAAAACCAGGAGCACAGTCCACTCCCCTGAGCTGCATTGTTCCTAAAAATCCCAGCCACCTGTGTCCCCTAAGGCTACTTCCTCATTCCCTCCACCCGTACCCTGGCAAGGGCGTCTCAGCCTCGTTCAACGCAGAGCTCCAGATGCTGGGGGGGGAGTACGACGGGAAACACCAAAGCAGACATCGCAGAGGGTGACCCTGGGCAGCCCAGCACTGGTGTGCTATAAAATAAGGGGAAACGACTCCTCTTAAATCCCACAGGCTTGGGTTCAAATCCCAGCAGTGTGAGGTTTAGACGAATTCCATCATCGCAGTCTCAGTTTCTTTCTCCCGTGCACGATTCTGGAAGGCGCAGCTGTCTGGGCTGACCGAGGGAACGTGCTGTCCCTCTGGGGCACTGCGCCGGGGACACTCGAGGCGGCAGAAGGCCGGCCGAGGGAGCAAAGGCAGGGTGGGGGCGCCCGTGCCCTGCCGCGGAGCCCCCTCTCCGACACCATCCCCTCCCCGGCCACCGTTCAGCTCAGCCGGGAAGCAGAGTCCAGGGCCTCCGGGCGGCTCTTACTCGGGCGAAGGCGAGGAGACTGGAGCACCGCGGCCGAAGCCTAGGTGGGCGGGCAGCGCCCCCAGACGAGCACGGCCCGGGGCGGAGCCTCCCCCCGCATCCGGCGGCGGGCACAGGATGTTCTTTCGCTCGTCCTCCGCACCCCCCCCGCCCCGGCTCTCACTTTCTCTTCGCTCCCCTCCTCCTCGCTCGCCGCCCGCACCTTGCTTAACTCCTTGCTTACCGCGCTCCGCGGGCACTGCGCGCCTCCGACGGCTCCACGGTCCCGCGCGTCCAGCGGACTCGGAGGGGGCTGCCCGGGGAGCGGCGGGCCCGAGCACACTCCTCGGGGCCGTCGGGGCTGGAGGGTGGCGAGCGCTCACAGAGACCGAGGCCCGCGCTCCCCGGACTGACCCCCGCCGCTAGATCGCCACTGCAAGGTGGGGTGCACGCACCCCTGGGAGCAGCGAGCCCGAGGGAGCTGCCAGGGCGTTCTCTGAACCTGGGCCCTTGCAGAGGCGGGGAGGGTCCTGACACCCTCAACCTCATCCTCCCTCCGCCAGGCTGGGCCGAGGAGCGGCAAGGATGGAGAGGAGCTACGCCTCGAGCGCCAAGTCACTGTTTCCAAGGCAACCGGGGGGGTGCCTGTGGCTCGCGGACCACGTGGGGTTGGGGTGCGGCAGGGGCGGGTTTTTCGATCCTCTTCTTCGCTCTTTGATAGCCAAGAAACGCGTGAAGGACAGCTTCTTTCACTCGTTCATTCAACATCCACGCTTGGCGCCACGCTTAGACACTGGGATACCGTGCTGGAGCCGAGCCCTGGCCTCGCAGGATTCCGTGAACCAGGGTAGGGTGGCCGTGCGTCCCAGGCTGTATCCTTGGAACCGGTGTACTTATTAATAGTGACCCTTCTCCGGTGTGAAGCATCCCCAAATGGCCAGTAGTTCAAGAAAGACTCGACCCCCCAAGTCAGGGAAGGCCTGACCATGGAAGGACAATGGTTTGCTCATCATGCAACAGGCACTTTCTCGGCACTTGGTAGTCTGTGTGATCTCTGTTGTTGATTCTGCGAGGCAAATATCCCTAGCACCTTTTGCAGATGAAGGAAGAAAACTGGCTTCCAGAGAAGTAAGAGGCTAAGCCAAGGCCCAGCAGCTAAGTGTTAGAACCAGGATTCAGGCCAGCTTTCTGTGGTCTGAGTGCCCTACCTGATGCCTCCTCCTTAAGATAAAATGTGATATAAAATTGTCTCTGCCATGAAGGAGCTTATGACCTAGGAAGAAAGGGTTGAAAATACTACAGGACATAATTAAACAAAAGATTGAAGGCGGCTTATAAGGCTCAGAGGAAGTCGACAAACCGATCAAAATGAAGTGGAGATTATCAAAGCCTTCCTGTAGGGGGGATTTTGTACTGGGTCATGAAGCCAGGGTCACTAGTCCCCTCTGAAAACTGAGAAAATGAATAGGGCCCAAATGAACATCAGGAAGGCAACAGGTTTGCTGGGAATGGGGAGACCAAGTCAGAAGACAGAATTGGAAAGCTGAGAAGGGAATGTGACCAAAGGAATCAGTCACTTGAGGAATATTTGCTGCCTTCTGCTGAGCAGCAGGCATTGTGCTAGACTCAGTGGTCTGGGAACACCATGAATAAACCCAGCTCCCTTCTTAGGGAACACACAGGTTAGCAGCTGGTGTGCCTGAGTTGATCTCACACACACACACACACACACACACACACACACACACAAATGGTGGTTGAGAAAGATTCCAGCAGGGTGTGTAAGAGGAAGGAAAAACCTGGGTGACAATATGTGGCTATTTGGGACAAAGGTGGAATGTAGGGGGCTGGAGAGGAAGGAGCGCATGAGAAAAGTAATGAACAGGCAATGCATTTTAAAATAAAAGCGACCAAGTGGAGAATGTGCCAAATTTGGTAGCAGATCAGAGAGGAGAGAAGCAGTTAAATTTTAGCGCACCCGTGGAGTGATTTTGGGGGACAGAGAGGGTCACAGTGGGCAGTAGGGAGGAGCTGGTGTGAGGGGCAGGAGGATGAGCTCAGTCACATCTGGGTAGTGGGAGGGAAGGTGTCCTGCAGGTGACAGGACTTGGAGGGCGGTGGGCCACCTTCGGAGAGTGTCCTGGTCACAGCTTCAGAGCACTAACCCGGAATACCACGAACAGATGTCATTTGTCAGGCTGAAGGCTGGAATAGAGGACAGCAAAGGTGCCTCCCTACTGAGGATTTGGTGAGTGTTGGCTGGGTGACAGCATGTGTAGGAAGAGTGCCAGAAGGTGGTCCATGGCTCAGGCCCAAGTTGGCGTCCATTTGCACATCTCTGGCGACACAGCATGCCAGTGGTGCCATCAGATGGGCCTGGGGACACAAAGCACAGATGAGGCGCTTCGCAGCCAAGGTCTCTCCCCCAGCCCCACCCTCCAAGGCCCTGCAGCCCCAGCCTGTGCGCCTGCCAAGGCCTTCCTGGAACCTGGCAGAAGACAGCGCCCCTCCCTGCCTGCCCTGGCACACTCTCCAGGCACAAGACGTCCCTCCAGGCACCTTGCAGACATCTCAGGAGGCCAGGGCATGAGACAGGCCCCTGACCTCCAGGAAGAGTCCTGCTCTGGGCCACTGTCACCCAGCAGTGGCCTCACCAGACCATGGGAGACAGCGGGCACACGGAGGAGGGAAGAGTTCCACGGCCGGGTGGCAGGCTTCATGAGGCTTTGCTGTGGGTTTAGGTGGGAGAGTGGGGAATGGCAGAAAAGCAGTCCCAGCGTGCAGAGGCCCACACCACCTGCTTGCCCTGCCTCCCTTCCTCCCACCCAGCAGGAATGCTTCAGGGACCTAGTGGTTTTGAAGGGAAGGGACAGGAAGAGACTGTGAACTCTGGGTCAGCTGAGGACAGAGATAGGGGAGAGCTCTTACCCTAAATCCTATTTCTTCCAGGACCCTATCCCATCGCCACCTTAGAGCAAACTCCTACTAGCTCTGTCTGCAACTCACAGCGATATCCTCCGCGCTAAGACCTCCAGAGGGAGGCATCCCAGAGCTTGGGAGGTGTCGGGCCACACCTGCTGGATGCGGCCAGGACAGCGCCCCTCCCAGGTGGGCAGAGCCCGCTCGGGGTGGGGGACGCGACACGCACTCCAGGAGGCAGAGGCCAGCGAGACGGGGCCACGTGGAGGTCCCGCCGCCCGCCCCCCGCACCGCCCGCGGGAACCGCCGAGTGTCGGGCAGTCGCCGACCGCAGGCTGCAGAAGCGGTTGGGCTGGTGAGCGAGCACACCCACTTACCCAGCTGCTGAGTCAGGCTGTTCTCGCGCTCGCCCGCCCGCCCGGGACATTGTGTTCCAGCCCCGGCGCGCTGGCAGCCGGCCCAGGCTCTCACACCAGCCTCCTCGCCCCGTTGGTGCTCGCGGCTCGCGATCGGCGCGCAGAGTCCCCGCGGTCGCAGCCGTCGTCGCTACGGTCCCCGAGCGGGCAGGCGCGCGCTGGGGCGGGGGCTGGGCGCGCCACCTCGGGGACGCGAGGGTCCCCGCGACGCCGCGCCCTCACCAGACTCGGAGCACTCAGACCTCTCCACTGCGACCTGCGCCCTGGATGGGACCCCCCAGACTCGTGTGGGCCCGTGATTAGCACCGTTGGGGGGGCAGGTGTTGGGGAGTGTCCACTAGGAAGAAGCAACCCCTCGCCCAGGCTGTCGCCGGTGTGCCCCTCACCCCCAGCTCTCAGTCCAGGAGTTTGAAGGAGGCAAGCTGGGGACACGCCAGCCCAGCAGCAAACTGGCAGACACCTGGGAGGCAGTCACGTGACAACGGAAGCCAGTGTCGAGGGGGCCGATTCCCGCCGTCCCTGGGGAGCGCCTCCCCCTTCCTCACCACTCTTCCCCGACCCTTCGCAGAAGCCGGGGCGTGGGACTCCAGGAATTCCCAGCTCTGGCAAACTGAGCCCAGCCCTTTGGGACGGCTTGGGAAACCCCTGGCAGGACGCTGGAAGCGGGGAGAGTTCAGATACTGGCGGGCGAGAGTGGGGGGCAGGGTGGGAAAAGACGACCCCAAACTGCCTCCAAAGCCTAACCCTTCGCTTTGCGTAGCCACGTACCCCGAAACTTATTCAGAGCCAAGATTTCTCCCTGCCCATCCG
The DNA here is from genome assembly GCA_028451465.1 of Erethizon dorsatum. NCBI lineage: Eukaryota > Metazoa > Chordata > Mammalia > Rodentia > Erethizontidae > Erethizon > Erethizon dorsatum. Next base: position 163,497,739 of record CM051822.1, read on the forward strand.
TCTGCAGTGCTGGTCCTAAAGGTCCCACCCTCTCCAAAGTCCTGAGAGGGACAAAGGATTTATATGCCAAGGAAAGCTCAGTAGTGGGTCCTGCTAAGGAGCCATGAAAAGTTTGACACGATTCCTAAAAGCCTTGCTTTTCTCTCCATCTCCGCTCCACATCTGCTGTGCCATGTCTCTGCCAGCAGTGCCGGTCCTGCGTGCCTCGCCAGCCGTCCAGCTCCAGTTCACAAAGCGCCGTTGGAATGGGGCCAGCCCAATCGGATTCCCCTCTCATCCCCAGGCCTAGCACAATCAGTCTGTACCTTTCCCAAGCACAATGTGTGCCCTGTCTCCTGTTCTAGTGATCTGTTTACTAATCTTGTCCTAACCAGATTAGAAAGTCCTTGAAGCAGAAACAAAGTCTGCTTCTTCTTTGAGGCCTCCTCCCTGCCCCCCGTTCATCTCTCCCAGGCCAAGCCTGGCACCCGAGTTGATGTTCAATAAATATGGGGTGTACTGAAATGATTTCCTGCCCTCGGGAGTTGTCAGGCCAGTCGCAGAGACAAACACAGGGTGTGTGGGTTAAATAATAACTGAAGCCAGCAGGTGGTAAGTACAAAATGTGGGTGACAGTCATGGGGACTCAGAGGGAAGGAGGTGGTGATGGGGGAGAGAGCTCCCAGGAGGTTCTAGGCCTCTCCATGACTGTGTAGGAGGACAGGGGAGGGGTGGGGTGGAGGTGAATCATTGGGGTTGACATCACCACAAAACAGCCTTCGTGCTGGGCACTTTACATGCATCATCTCTGATACTTAAGGTGGGAGAAGGTTAAGGGGGGGCAGAGGACAGTGCCCAAGCCTGGCCCACCCAAAGGCAACCAAAGCACAGCGGGCAGCCTTCAGTGTGGCCTCTCCACCCTCCGACCCTGGGCACTGCCTGTTCCCTGGCCTGCCACTCCTACCTACTACACCCAAGAGCGCCCAGCTCGGCCCAGTTCTGGACACACTGTGGTCCCACCCTAGTGAACTGGCTGTGTGACCTTGGGCAAGGCACTTCCTCATCCTCACTGGTACAGGCTGCAGCTCTGGGCATCCGTATCGTGATGCTTGCCACCTCCCCTGATGGCACCTGGGCTGGTGTGGCTGCCTGTGGGCCCCTCCACCTCCCATGCACACATCCTTGGTGCCCTCCCAGCTTGGAGCGGCCGATAGGAACACTGGGTCCAGAGTGTGAACAGGGATGGCTTCCTGTGGTTGTAGAGGGAGCAGCGGGACTTTCCCTGCAGTGCCTGCCTGAGCTGGGGGAGAAGTGGGCCAACCTCCAAGGAACCTCTGCTCTCTTCCCTCCCTCCTCGGTGCTCCCGGCCCTCTAAAAGGCTGGTACAGTTTGTTACGCTGGGGCCGGAATGTACTGTGTGTTTCATATGGCCTCTGTCCAGTCCTACACTGGCCGCTTTATATTTATACTTCCTTCTCCAGCCGTGGCATCCTGCTGTCAGTCACACCCCCCCATCTGCCCGCCTCCCCTGAACCCCCCCAGGGGATCATGAAGTGACTCTCTGTCCCCACGGTCCCTGTGGAGGGAAGGGGGTGCAGAGAGAGCCCCAGAGGGGAGAAGTTAGATGGCAGAAGGGGAAGGCCTCCAGTTCCCTTGCTTTTTCCCTTCATGGGAGTCTGCAGCCCAGCTCTGAAGGTTCTCCGGACCTTGGAGGCTGCTCCTTTTCTCCCTGCTGCCCTGTTTGCCCAGTGCTTATGCAGTTTCCCTGCGCCCAGCGGGCCCAGCGAAGGCTCAGGGGAAGCGCAGACCGGGTTACCGGGATTCTTCTCCATGGTCCCAGCAAACAGGGCAGAGGTGGGGAGCCGGCGGGGGACAGGGAGTCACATAGACCTAACAGAAGCTGCAAAATGGGTTTGGACACTTGGTGATTTCTTTAAGGATGTTCTGAGTTGTGATCAAGTTCACATTTTGATCTGGCCTTGCTCCCGGAGGAAGCAGGTGACAGCGTTACTGAAGCCTGGAGACCCATAAAGCCCCAACAGTGGAGTTGGGTGGCCAGGCCTGGTGGCTGTGGGCTCTTTTGACTCTTGGCCAGCTGCCCTGCCCACCGCCCTTCACCCTTCACCCAGGGATAAATCACCTCGTTGTGTTGCTTTAGCCCAGGGATCCAAACACCAGGAGCCAAGCCTGGGTTTCAGGACTGTAGAGCCAGCTCTGTGTGTGGCACCCAGTGACACAGCAGTGACATGGCCTCTCTTAGGACATGTCCATAGCAGGCTTTGGGAAAATCAACCCCAAGTTAATTACCTGTCCTGCCTCCTTATGAGCTTAATGCTCCTTGGGGACCAGCACCCCTCCCCTGCTGGGAAAACCAAGCCGCAGTCAGAAGTGCTCCCAGGGGCAGGAAGCCAGGCTGGTGACCGCTGCCTGGACTCTCCCAAGCCGGGAGAGGAAGAATTTCCCAAGTTGTCCTGAACCTGGTGACCCATGGCCTTTCACCCAGCCCTGTCACCTCCGGAGGGGATCACGACACAGCACTGCTCACACTCATCCAGCCCGGGGTAGGAGCAAGGCCACCAGACGGCTGGTATTTAGTCAGCCCGTCCTGGTCTCGGGCTTCCTGTCCTCTGTGGCTCTCCTGGGTACACTGTGTCCTCTCCGAGCTGCGGCGGCTTCCTGTGAGTTCTTTCTTCTTCCTCTTTTATCCTTCTCTCTTTCTGTCTCCTCACTCCCTCAGTGTTCTGTTTATAGGCCACCACCCATCTGTGTTTACTTTTTACTTTTGTTGTTTAAAAGTATTCCTGGTCCCCTGAGAAGTTCCCAGTGTCCCTCTGCCTTCTTTCACCAGACACCACCTTGAGTCTGAGGAAGACCTTTCCATCCCTGCCTGCCCCCGGTGCCTTTGCTATATCAGACCACTCAGCCTGTGAGTTCAGTCGGCACTTACTGAGCGCCTACTGTGTGCCTTGGGAAGTATGTTAATTCACGCCTCCGCATTGGTTAGCACCCGCTGTGTGTAACAGGCATTGAGCTTCAACCTAGGGGTGTAAAGCCTGGAAGCAGATCAAGATGATGCTTTGGGGAGTTGGGGACTGGGTGTGGCCTGAACAGAGGTTCAGGGAGGGCTCCTCTGAGGTCTGCAGGGAGCTGGGCAGGCCCAGTGAGGGTGCAGGGTGTTCCAGGTAGAAGGAACACTGTATATAAAGCCACACAGGCATGAAGCAGCCCGTGTTCCCCAGCGGGCACTGGGAGTTATTTGGTCTGGCTGGATGTGGAGTCCAGGTTGGGGAGCCCAGGGACAGGAGGCCAGAGGCAGGCAGGCCCAGATAGTGCAGTACTTCGTGTTCCAGCAAAGGGCTGACCTTTATCCTGCAGCAGCCGGAAGCCCAGGCAGCCTCATGGCTCCCTGCAGCCTGGAGCTACAGGGCTGGGCGTGGGCCAGGCCCAAAGTGTTCTCCAAGCCTCCATTAACACGCATTTACTGCCCTTTGGCTCGGGAAGGCCTGGGGGAGAGTTCATCACTTAAATATAATGCTGTCTCCTAAGCTCAGCCATTCATTCATTCGTGAGTGGTTAGCAGGCTCTGATATTTGCCAGGTGCTGCTCTGAGAGCTGAGCCCGGGCCAACGAGCCCCACGGAGGTCCCAGCGCTCGCTGGTGGAGCAGAGGACAGGCCATAAACAACCAAAGAAATGAAACAAATTAGTGAGATAATTTCAGACCATGCTCAGTGCAAAGGAGGAAATAAAACAGTGATGCAATTGAGAGTGGCAATAAAGGATGCTCAAGGAAGGCTAAGCCTGAGCTGAGACCTAGAGGATACCAGCAGGCCCTCCTGTGACCATCTGGAGGCTGAGAGTTCTGCACATAAGGAACAGCCTGTGCAAAGGCCCTGAGGCATGAGGCAGCTTGGGGGTTTATAGGTTAAAAGAAAGGCAGGGCAAATCCATTACTCTCTGGCAATACTATGCAAGGATTATCAGACTCCATTTTATAGAGATGGAAACTGAGGCTTGAAATGGTTCAGTTCCTTGGCCAGAAACCAAAACTGGCAGTATAAATGTTGGCTCTGAAGCCACTGCTCAGGCCAGGTGTGAGGATCAACTGTAAGTTCAAGGCCAGCTGGGGGTACACAGTGAATTCAAGGCCAGTCTGAACTACATAGTGAGACCTTGTCTCAAGACACCAAATGAAAGAGAGAAAGAAAGCCACTGCTCATTTTTCTACCAAAGTGTCAAGTAGTACAGCAACTATATGTCCTGAATTATCTAAAATTCTGACCCATCATCCCCTAGACAGTCATCTTGGACACGCTCTGTGTTCCAAATCAGGACTCAAGTCCTGTGCTTGTCATGAGCTACCACTGGGATCCTAGACTGCCAACCACTCCGTACCATTATAAGCCTCAGTTTGACCAGGTGTGGTGGCGCATGCTTGTCGTCCAAGCACTGGGGAGGCTGAGACAGGAGGATTGCTGCGAGTTCAAGGCCAGCCTGGGCTATATAGTGAGTTCAAGGCCAGCCCAGACTACATCACAAGACCCTGCCTCAGAAAACAAACAAACAAAAAGCCTCAGTTTCCCTGTCTGTAAGCAGGGAGAGCAATAGTTCCCGTATCATCCACTTGCTGGGTCGGGGGAGTGAAATGAGATTGTGTGCCTGGAAGGAGGCACAGAGCTAATGGGTTTTCTTGTCCCCTCAGAGGCCAGCTGCAGAATGGTCCTGCTTCCGAGTTGCTGGGAACCGAGAGAAGCACAGAGAAGAGACAATGTGAGCCCTCGAGGTAGGAGACGGCCCAGGCACTGTGGAGGAGAGAGCTGAAGTCTCCGCCACAAGGGCCTCTTCCCCTCACCCCGCCTCTCCTGCTCTGCTGGGACCCCACACGACACATCTTGTACTTCCCGTTTCCAGGGAAATTCCTCGCCGCTGCGCCACACCCGCCCTAGAGGACCTCCCGAGCTCTTTGGGCAGAGCGGAAGCCAGACAGAGACAGGGCCTCTGAGGTGACAGTCCCCAGCCCTGTGTGGGCCAGAGCCCCTGAGGGAGAGGGGGCCACGCTGTAGGAGGGGAGCTCTCACCACCTGAGAGCCGGGGGTGGGCTGGGACACGGAGCTTCTGGGGGGAGGTGAGGACCCCGTGCTGTGCGACTCTTGCCCCTGCAGCTGCTCTCTCCCGTTAGCAGGACAGAGACCCCTGCCCAGGTCCCCAGTTTCCTGCTCTGGCTGCTGAGAGGCCCTGCACCCACATACACCCCTCCCGGCACCCCCCCAGGACCAGCTGCAGCCCAGAGGTGCACGGAGCCCCACTGGCTCTCAGATCCCCGCCGGTTCTCAGATCCCCAGCCTCTCCTCCACCCTCTTCTCGGCCCCCAGCTGCTGAGCTGCTTCAAGGTTTCCAGCAAAACGAGACTCTGACTCTGTCCTTCCTGCTGCTCAGCCGCGGCTGGCTGTACCGCCTGGGGTCCCTTCTAGCAGAGATGCGAAGAAAGCACATTTCTCCTCTAGTCTCACTGGGGACAACCCCCAACCCTGGGCAAGACTTGCCTGGGGAGCCTGGTTCGGAAACCCCCCTCCCAGAAAGGGGAAACTGGTGTTTTCTGTTCCTTCAGCTCACTAGGACGTGGCCCAGTGTGGTGGCGCAGGCCTGTAATCATAGAACTCTGGGAGGCTGAGGCAAGATGGCAAGTTTTGAGCCCACCCTGGGCAATTTAGTGACTTAGCAAGACCCCGATACATTAAAAAAAAAAAAAAATTTTTTTTTTTTTTGGAGACAAAGTCTCACTCTGTAATTCACACTGGCCTTGAACTCACCATGTAGCCCAGGCTGGTCTCACACTCGAGGTGATCCTCCTGCCTCAGCCTCCTGAGTACTGTAATTACAGGTATGCTCCACCATGTCCAGCCTCAAAAATAAATAAATAGGCCGGTGAGATGGCTCAGCGGCTTAAGCGCCTGCCTTGCAAGCACGAGGGCCCGAGTTCGACTCCCGCAACCCACATACGAAAAAAGGGGCCGGTGATATTGCTCAGCGGCACAGGCGCCTGCTGGCGCGCGAGGTCCTGAGGTCGACCCCCTGGTACCCACAAAAAAAAAAAAAAAAAATAAATAAATAAATAAATAAACAAATAAATAAGTTTTTAAAGGGCTAGGAATGTAGCTCTATGTGAAGGCACTGAGTTCAATCCCCATTACAGGGGTAATAAAAAGAGTCATAGTCAAGCTTGGGGTTGCACTGATGGAAAATGCTGGGTTCCCAAACCCCATGTACTCCACCTGATCCTTACTCTTTGTGTCCCCACAAATCCAGGGACCAAGAAACATTGTGTCTAGAGGCAGGGTGCCCAGACTGTGGGTGATGGGGTCCCAGGAGAGCTGTTTGGTTACAGCCAGGCCCTGTGGACTGTGGACCGCATGAAGGGCTTACATTGTAGGGGTGTCTCCAGGGGTACCGGCTTTGTAATCCATTAAACCGAGCATGTCTGTTCTGTGTATATTTCTGTATGTGTGTCTTTTACATTGCTAGCAGTTCTTTATTGAGAATCTAAATACATTCTATAAGCAGTCGAATAAAATTTTTATTTTTTTTTAGTGGTGTTGCTGGAGATTGAACCCAGAGCCTTTGCTCTGAACTACATCCCCAGCTCCTTTTTATTCTTTTATTTTGAGACAGAGTCTTGCTAATTTGCCCAGGCTGGGGTTGAACTTTCATCAAATGTACAAATATTTTTTTTTTTTTTCTTTTTTTTTTTTTTTTTAAATTTTATTTTAAAGAGAAGAAAAAACAAAACAAATCAAAAGAAGAACAAATTTTCAAAACAACATAATAGGAGGGTAACAACGGTTAATACATTGCGTATTACTATCTTTAAGTTAGTTATTCAGGACACCAGACATTAGCATTCAATTATGCAAACATTATTGGCACAAACCTTACTCTTCAATGAACTAAGTGAAAATCGTAGTGTATCTATCTTAACCATCTTATATATATATATACAATTTTTTTCCCCTTTCCCTTCTTTCTTTTCCTTATTCCAGTCTCTCTTTCCTTTTGACCAGTTTCTTTTTGATTCACCATGTCTATTGTACATTTTGGATCTTATTTACTCTTTCAATTTCTCATACTAGAGAGACAATACGATGCTTACACATGTGCTTCTGGTTTATTTCACTTATGAGTATTTTCTCGAGTTGCATCCATTTACCTATAAAAGTCTCCAGTTTATCCTTCTTAATGGCTGAATAGTACTCCATTGTATAAAAATACCACATCTTTCTTATCCATTCCTCAGTTGATGGGCATTTGGGTTGTTTCCAAGATCTGGCTATTACAAATTGTGCTGCTATAAACATGGGTGCACATATATCGCTGTGGTATGATGTTTTTAATTCTTCTGGGAAGATGCCCAGAAGGGGAATAGCTGGGTCAAATGGGACCTCCAACCCTAGCTTTTTGAGGAATCTCCACACTGACTTCCACAGTGGCTGTACCAGTCGACACTCCCACCAACAGTGGAGAAGGGTTCCTTTTTCCCCACAGCCCCTCCAGCATTTGTTATTAGTTGATTTCTTTATAGTAGCCATTCTTTCTGGGGTGAGATGGTATCTCAGTGTTGTTTTAATTTGCATCTCTCGAATGACTAGTGATGTTGCACATTTTTTTGTATATTTATTTGCCATTAGTCAAATGTACAAATATTAAGTGTACAACATGGTGACTTTTGACAAATCTGTATAACCATCACCTTGGTGAACATTTCAGACATTTTCATCACCCTAAATTTCCCATGTGCTTCCTCCAAGTCACTATGCACCCCAGAGGTGGCCATGATTCTGATTGCTATCATCACAGGTTAGTTTCATATACTTACAGGCACATATGTGTTTTATAGTTAGAAATACAGCTGCTATCGTAGAAGATAGAAGTGGATGATAAAATTCTTAATGTGAAAAGAGTGCCTCAGAAAAGGAGGGTTATTTGAATTTGTAAAAAACTACCAGTTGAATGTGGTGGTGCACAACTATAATCGCAGCACCCTGGGAGGCTGAGGCAGGAGGATTGCAAGTTGGATCCCAGCTGGGACAACTTGGTGACTTAGAGAGATCCTGTCTCAAAATAGAAAAGGACTGGGGGTGTAGCTTAGTGTGAAGGTCCTGGGTTCAGGCATCAGTACGGCAGGAAAAAATAACCAAAAAAACAAAAGGAATTGTCAGCCAAGGAAATAGGAGATTTGGGATCCAGCCTGATTTCTTAGAGCTGGGAGACCAGAGGGCTGCACTTCTTGGAGCGGAGAGGCTGTGGATGCAGCAGGGGTGAGGGAGGCCAGGCGGGCCCCACTGGGTCCACTCCTGGTTCTGATAAGCAGTCCCCACTCGCCTGTCTCCCTCCCCAGCTGCTGCGGGTTTCCCCGAGGTGAAGGCCGGAGGAAGGGCGCTCTCAAGGGCATCTGCCCAGAGACAGCGAGGTTACTCATCTTCCTGCCTCGCCTTTGAAGGTCTTTAGGATTCCAGGCTCCTTCGACCCTCGTCCTGCCTGGGGAGGGGCTGGCAGAGGCTCTCAGAACGGAGAGGAGATACCAGCTCTGCCTGTCTTCTTTCCGAAACGCAGCCTGGAGTGCTTACGTCAGGCTGCGGCTCTGCCAATGGCGCTGGGAGTGGGAGGGTCAGGGATGCATTTTAGCTCCCTTGGGAGCCACACTGGCTTCAGGTACAGCAAGGCCTTCTACCTCCTCCCCAGTGGAGGTGAGAGCCCAGAGGGGTGACTCATTCAGCAACCAACTGCCAGCTGCTGGCCAAGGGAGGCAAAGCCCGGGGTGCAGCCCTGCTGGGGATAAGGAAGCCACCAGAACAAGACTGCCAGTGCCTCGGCAGCTTCCTCCTGCAGCTCCCTGGGCAGCGGAGCGGGCAAGGTCTTAGAAGCATGTCTGCTCTTCTCCTGAACGTGAAGGACGTGGTCTTGAGAGGACCTCGAAGGGCACCACTGGCACTACCTCTGCCCAAAGTAGCCTGCGTTTTCCTGCCCCCAGGCCTTTGCTTAGTTCACTTCTGCCGTCTGGAGTGTCCCCTCACTATATATGACCTCATTAATATGCTGCCCAGGGAGACCCCCACCTCCATCTTTGGGGATCAGATGTTCACTGTCAGGACAGCTAGAGTCGCCCCCATTTTGCAACCACCTTACCCCAAGGCAGTGCCTTCCACAGGGAAGCAGGGGACTCTGTTCTGTCCACCACTGTGGGCGCAGCTGAAATTCCTGCTCTGGCCCCAAACTCGGTTTCCAGAGACTAAGCTCCCCCTTCCTCAGGGCCTCTGGGACTGTGTGCCTTCCTGCTGGGGTGCCCTGGGCAAAGGTGGCTGCCCTGGGAAGGGACCCCAGGAAGGCTGAGAAGCACTGGCAGGGCCTGGGCTGGAAGGAGGGCAGCCCCACCTCCCCTTCCCATCCATCCTCATGCGCAAGCACCGGGGCAGAATTCCTCCCTCAGCAAACACAGATCTGCTGCTCCACGGCCACACCCAAGCCCACTCCCACCTGCTGCTGCCCACAGACAGCCCAGCCAGTTTGCAAAAATGTACCTGTGCTCCCCGCCTCTCCCTTGGGCAGGCATCGCCCATGCATGCAGTCATCACACGGACACCCACGGGCACACACAGACATGCAGGCACAGGAGGGGCAGCACAGACGTGGTCACCATGCATACGTCACGTACCATGTGCAGCCCCCACACATATGGGGTACAACCCCCCTGAGTAAGTGTCAGCCCAGGGGGTGGCAGCAGCATCCTAGCCAGGGAGCCCCTTCAAAGGGAAGGGAGACATGTCACACTCCCTCAGGGAACCCCAACATCAGCCTAGAGGCCAGCCGAGTGGAGGGCTTCCACTGGTGACACCATTGTCAGATCTCCCAGGTTGAGAAGGAGGACACTTGGCTTCCCCTGAGCCCAGGTCAGTCGCGATCCCCAAGCGAGTGCCGAGCCTGGGCCCAGCGTGGGGCTGGTGCGGGCAGGGAGAGGTGGGGCGGACACAGGAATGAGAAGGCCATGACTGTCCTAAATGTCCCTGTATCTTGGGTGGGGGCTGGGGACACCACAGAGGCAGAGGACCCCAGGAGTGGTCCTTCCACAGAGGCCACGCTGCTGCCCTCAGAGCACGCCAACACCCTGCCTGCCCCTCTGCCTGCTCTGTGTCCTGTATTGGTCGCCAACATCACACAGGGGCTCAGGGCAGGAACTTGGGGCCACCTCAGAGTCTCCCCTCTCCTCCTTCACCCAGTCAGTGCCCTTGGGCTGTGGGCTTTTCTTGTTCTAAGCTCCCCCTCCAGGCCCTCCTCTTAGGCCTTGGTGGCACTGCTATGGCAGCTCGCAGCATCCTTCTCCAGGGCTTCTCATGCCAGTGTGGGGGAGGTCCCCACCTTCAGGCCCAGATGGTCCTCCTCTCGCCTACAACATCCTCCGCACCCCTACAGGAACTTTGCGCCCTCGCCCGCTCCCCACTACCAACAGAGTGGTAGCAGTGCACAGTGTGCTCCCCTCAGCCTGCCCCATCTGCATGTCACCTCTCCCCTCACAGCCCCCTAGGCCTCCCAATTCACCATGCTGGTTATTCCCTGGGCCTTCGGATGTTGTGCTCCTGTCCCCTGGAATTCCCTTCCCTCACTGACCCAACAAGGACCTTGTCCATTCAACAGAGAGGAAAATTGATACATCGAGAGTTGGGTGACCATGGACAAAGGGGGACAGGCCAAGTAAGCAGAATTTCCACACAACCAGCTCAGTGGAAAGGTCTGGGTAGCTAACCACTGCACTACACTGCCTCTCACTGTTAGGAGCATTTGCCAATTTCCGTACCTCTGAGAAAGCAGCATCAGATAATGTCTGATGACTGAATGAATTCATAAAATTTAATAGAATAAAGAAGTAGGGCTTATCTTCACTTATGTAAGATATCTGCCATGCCAACGCTATTTTCTTTTCCTAGAACATATGTTAAAAATAAAATAAAATTTGAGATTAAAATCCCATACATCTTTTGGCTTTTTATGTGTAGTGGTAATGGTGGTGGTGATGGGGTACTGGGGATTGAACCCAGGGCCTTTGCAATGAGCTACATATATTCCCCAGCCCTTTTTTATTGTTTATTTTGAGACAGGGTCATGCTAAGTTGCCCTGGTTGGACTTGAAGTTTCCATCCTCCTGCCTCAGCTTCCCAGAGTTCCGAGATTACAGATGTGCACCACCACCCACACCTGGCTCCACCTGCTCTTTTTGCCCCACCCATGTACACCCACTAAACTGAAACTGGCTTCTTGAGGTAAGGTTGGCTTTGCCCTGTGCCCACAGGGCCTAGCTGAGTAGTGCTGGGGAGTGCACGTGGCACGCAGCCAGTTCAGTGTGAGCAGGGCCAGGTGCTGACTCCAGGGCTGGGTCCCAGCAGAGTGTCGTGGGTGCCTCCAAGGCTCCTGGGGGCAGCATACAGTTTGCCAACATCAGGAAACGCAGAACAGTATAGGAATAGCTCCAAAATCTCTGCGAGCCAGGATGGGATGGAATACAGAGCAGGCTCCTCACCGTGAAGGGGCAGGTGGAGCAGGGGACTGGCTCACAAAACAGAGCCCGGAGCCAACGTAACAGCCACACATGTAGTCCCAGCTACCCAGGAGGGATCCAAAAGGCTTGAAGATGGCTTGAGCCCAGGAGTTTAGGGCCAGCCTGGGCAACACAGTAAGATCCTGTCACAAAAATCTATACAGAACAAGCCACATGTGGTAATGTACATCTATAATCCCAGGACTATGGGAGGCTGAGGCAGGAAGCTCAAACCTATCCTGGGCACCTTAGCAATTTAGCCAGATCCTGTCTCAAAATTAAAACAAACAAACAAACAAACAAAAAACGAACAACAACAACAACAAAAAACTAGGGTGTAGCTTAGTGTGAAGGCCCTGGGTTCAATGCCAGTGCTGCAAAACAAAATAAAACAGAGACTGGGCTCTCTCTCCTGGAGCCTGGCAGAACCAGTGAGTGGCTCCCTAGGAAACCCCGAGGGCCTGGGGGATTCTCTTTGAAAATCCAGGTACACACACACACACAACCTATCTTGTCCTTCTTATTCATTTCTGGAGCTTTCTCCTAATACTCCCAGTCCCGCAAAAGCCTCTTTTAGAGTCCTATCAAATGGAGATAAACATCTCTGTGGTGAGGGCTGAGTCAACTTTGAAAGTTAGAAATTCTGGCCAACTGGCTTAGTTTCCTTTGGGGTAGGGACTAAAGGTGGCAAAAGTAAACAGATAAGATGCAATTACAAGCGGGGCATGGCAGTGCACACCTGTAATACCAGCACTTGGGAGGCCGAGGCAGGAGGATTGCCTCAAGTTTGAGGCCACCCTGGGCTACATAGAGAGTTCAAGGCCAGCCTGAAGTACATAGCAAGACCCTGTCTCAAAAACAACAACAACAAAAACAAGAATCAATTTCAGGCACTGCAGCACATGTCTTTGTATATATAGTTTTGCCGACATGTAGGAGAAATATATCGCCACAGAGTCAGTCCCTAGAAGGTATTGGGTCAGGGAGTACATGGGCCTTAAAATTCAGTAAGTGAAGGCAGAGTGTGCTGCACTGGAGTTGAGAGGGTCAGGGAGAAGAGGAAGCAGCTTTCGGATCTGGCATGTGGGAAAGCACAGTGGCCAACAGGCCTCTCTGGGCCCCAGTGATTGGTCCTGGAACCTCAGACTCTGCAAGCCTGAGAGACTTTCTAGATGCCGCTCCACCCCTGCCAAGTTCAAACAGCTATTTAATGAAAGATCAGAACCCAGAATCCAGGTATATCATTGTGGATTTTAGTTGCAAACAACAGAATCCTTTCTGACGCAACTGAACCGCAAGGGGGTTTATTTCAAATTATTAGGTAAATCGCAGAATCACTGGGGAGGATGAGAGAAACAGATGCCAGATTCACCTTCCATGGGCAATGCCTAAAACCACATGCCCAGAAAATGACAGCTAATACCATGGCTGATGCCAAGAAATTGACATTAGTACAGTCACTCCTGCCTCCTGCATCAATGCCAAATTCCACTTCAGGAACTTGACCTGAAGAATCCGCTGAGGACCCACCTCTCTTGCCATTGTGACCACCAAGGCCCCTGCTGTGCCCTTCCAGATTGCAGTCTCCCTTGGGCATGCAATTGGTTAAATCACGGCTATGTTCTAGCTGCAAGGGAGGCGGCAAATTTGAGTTCTGACTTGTAAGGCAAGGAGCAAAATTTAGGGGAATTTCCCCACATATAGAAAGTCCACTTAGAAATGGACCAATCTTCCTGTCAAGGACAACTATCTATGCCAGGCAAATATTTTTAAATCTTAAAAGCATCAAAAGCTAATGAGATAGTAAGGAATTATTGGGACAAAACACAGGAAAACATGAGTCGAGAGAAGTTAGTTTCCAGATAAAGCAGAGAACACCCAGTTAGATTCTGCATTTCAGGTGAGCAATGGGTGCATTTTTAGTGTATGCTCCAGTTAAATTTGAATTTCAGAAAAAGTTATTTTTTAGTATAAGTATGCCCATGTAATATTTGAGAAATACTTATACTAAGAAATGATATGTTTATAGGAAATTCAAATTTAACTGGATGTCCCTATTTTTAATTTGTTAAATCTGGCAACTTTAGGAGAGAAGGGAGCCCAGCACTTGGGGTCACTTTTGCCCAAGGGCATTTGGCAATTTGAAGAAGCTGTCTTTTTCCTTTTGATGCTATCATGAATTGAATTACTTTCTTAATTTCATTTTTGGATTATTCATTGCAAATATATAGATTTTTCTCTTCAATTTTGTATACTGATGCAACCTTGCTGAATTTATTATTTTTTTCCCCTAATACTGAAGCTTGAACCCAGGGCCTTTGCATTGAGCTATATCTCAGGCCTTCTTTAATATTTTTTTTGAGATGGGGGTCTTCCTAAGTTTCTAAATTGCCCAGGCTGGGCTCAAATTTGCAATCCTCCTGCCTCAGCCCCCCAGAGTGCTGGGATTATAGGTGTGCTTCATTGCATCTGGCTTGTTTATTAGTTTTAATATGAGGTGTGATCAAAATATACAGTTAATGCTTAAATTTAAAAGATACATCAAGGTAAAAGACACATTGCTATTAATCCCCCCAAAATACCCCCTCTCACTTCCAACACGCTTATCCCATCACTTTTTCCACTTTCTGAAGCAGTTCTCTTTAGTGAGGATCTTTATGAGATGTGATAAAAAATACAACTGCCAGGTGCCATCCAACAGAAATTCAGGCTAGTAAAAACATTACAGTGTGTTCTCATTCATCTTATTCCCCAGATCTGGCACTGTGCAACTTCTGGCTTGTCCCCAAAGTCAAAATTACCAAGAAAGGTAAATGTTTCGAATCGATTTAGGACATTAAGGTAAACATTTGAATTGATTCAGAACATTGAGTTAGCTACGATAGCACAACTAAAGACACTTATGAAAGTAGGACATCCAGAACTGCTTCAGAAAGTGTCAGGAATGGCCAAACGTAGTGGCACACACCTGTAATTACAGCATTTGGGAGGCTGAGGCAGAAGGATTGCCATGAGTTCAAGGCCAGTCTGGACTACATATTGAGTTCATTTCCAGCTTGAACTATATAGTGAGACCCTGTCTCTACACCCCCAAAATGGCAAGAATGATAGGATAAGTGTTTTTGAAGTAAGGGGGAATGTTTTGTGGGGGATTAATGACAAGGTATCTTTTACTATAAAAATTTAAATATTTACTGTATTTTTCTATCGTATTGCAGTTTTCTTTTTTTTTTTTTTTTTTTTTTTTTTCCTTTGAGACAGGGTCTCACTATGCAGTTCAGGCTGGCCTCGAACTTACTATGTAGTGCAGTCTGACCTCGAATTCACATCGATCCACCTGCTTCAGGCTACCAAGTGCTGGGATTACAGACGTGCACTACCATGCCCAGCTATCCCTTAGGCTTTTTTAAACACAAGATAATCTGCTTATGATGAGACAGTTTTACTTCTTGTTTTCCAGTCTATATTCTTTTTTATTTCTATTTCCTTCCTAGTTGCCCTGACTGGAACCTCCAGTACAATATTAAATACAAGTGGTTAGAGTGGACATCCTTACCTTGCCTTTGTCTTGTTTCCTGGGGAAAAGAATCCAGTGCTTCCACAATTAAGTATGATGTCAGCTGTGGGTTTCCATAGATGCCCTCAGGCCAAAGATCATTGCCTGTTTTTGTAAATAAAGTTTTACTGAAACACATCTTTCCATTCATTCATTTATGTATAGTAATGGCTGCTTTGTGTTATAATGGCAGAGTTGAGTAAATGTGACAGAGATAATATGACTCACCTCTGTCCTATTTACCCCTTTAAGAAAAAGTCTACTGACATCTGTTTTAAGCCACTAGATTTTGAGAGACCCCATGCAGAATCAGGACATGAGGAAATAAAACGCAAGAAAGAGCCAGTAGTTAAAACTGAATGTGGGGATCAGAAACAGACCATGGAGCCGCCTGGTTTTACTATATTTAAGAAAATCCAGGGCTGGGGATATAGCTCAACAGCACAGTGCCTGCCTGGCAAGCATGAGGTCGTGAGTTTGATTCCTGGTGCCAAAGAAAGCAAGAAAGAAAGAAAGCAAGCAAGCAAGCAAGCAAGCAAGCAAGCAAGAAAGAAAGAAAGAAAGAAAGAAAGAACGGAAGGAAGGAAATCCAAGCTTGGAAATATAAGAAATGGCATAGCAGATTGGAAAAAGAACCAAATAAACATCCTAGAACTAAAAAACAGAATAATCAAAGGGAGCTCAATGGATGGTTGGGCTCCATGGAGCACACCTGTAATTCCAGGAATGCAGGAAGCTGAGACAGGAGGATTGCAAGTTCAAGGCCAGCTTGGGTAATTTAGGGAGACTGTGTCTCAAAAATAAGAAATGAAAAAAGGCTGGAGACATAGGTCAGCACTCCCTGGGTTCAATTTCTAGTACCAAAAAAATAAATAAATAAAATTGAAAAAGCCAATGTATGAACTGCAAACTAGAAGAAACTTAGAACAAATCATAGAAGGACAAAAGATAGAATATACAGAAGAAAGGGATGATGTGAGGTGAACTGTGTGTTTCAACTGGAGCCCCAGAAAAAAAAGAGAAAAGGGACAGAAACAGTATTTGAACACATAAGGACAGAGCATTGTCCAAAATTGATGAAAAACTTTTCAAAAGGTGAAATGACAGCTATTCACTTTACCATGTATTCTGGCTTTTAAAACAGTACATCCTTGTTGTCCAAAGGTGCCTTTGAAAGGATTCTGAAATCCATACTCAGCTGGAGGTAGCCCCATAGTAGGGCTGAGTTCAAGTACAAGCTTGGTCCCTAGCTGAGTCACCTGCATGGGGTTGCCAAACTTCAGTTTCCTCAATTAATAAATGAAAATAAGAGGTAATGCTGCCCATCTCAGGTTACCATTGTGAGAATCAAATGACACAAGGCATGTGAACAAACCTAGTGAATGCCTGCAGCTTTAAAAGACATAGTTTGCGTCCTATCATAAGCATGCCTGGGGACACTAAGTGACAGGCAGGATGGGCTGTAAAATTTGCAGGGTCCAGTGCAAAAGGAAATGCAGAGCCCCTTGAAAAATTACTAAGAGTGTCACAACATCAACAGCATAGCATTAAGCCAAGCACCAGGTTTTAAAGTTGGGGCCCTATATAACTGCAGCGGCCACATACCCATTAAGCCAGGCTTGGGGACCAGGCCCTTTGAAGAACTGCTCCCTGCTTTAAAAAAGAGTGCCCAGCCCACACCCAGCCTCTGCCGCCAAGGCCCCCGATCTCTGTCTTTGGAAGGGCAGCAATGCTTAGGGGAAATGCTTCTGAACGCCCAGGAGTGCAATGGTGTGGCCATGTGGGGCTGGCCCGTCTGCCATCGGAACGGTGGAACTGACTGTTCCCTGCAGACTCTGACCTAGACAAAAAAAAAAAAAAAAAAACGGCCTTGCAGCTGTATCTACGGGGCTGTTGTTTGCTGTGCTGTGTTACAACACAGCCTGGCAGCCTCCCGGGCTTTTCTGTCTTCCTCCTGGAAAACCAGGTCCTGGAACACACGACACATCCACACAGCCCTGCAGGTCTGCCCGCCCTCCTGCTCACTGTTCCCTCAATTACTAGACTTTTCCAGCTCCAAGTGTTTTGCTCACGATGCCCACCCCCATCCACAGCCCTCCTTCCGGCAAACACACACTCCATTTTTAAGATGGCTTCTCTCTCTGTCACCTCTTCAGGAAGCCCTCCCTGCCTCTCACGGGGAGAGCTGATTCCTCCCTCCTTGGGGCCCTCCACTGTGCCCCTTGCAGACGTCTGGCACAACCTCTGGTCTTAGGAGTGCTGAAATGTGATGTGGATGTCTCTGTCCCCCAGCGTGAAGCCCCTGAGGGCAGGCATAAGGTCCACTCACCCGCACAGCTTTGCACTTCAGACTTGTGTTTAGTAAGCATCCTAGATGCTGCATCAACTGGCATTAGTATAGCTCTGATCCCCACTGTGTTATCGAATTAATGCAGATAAATCATGTCAGTGACTCTCCCTGGAACCTGGTAAAGGGGAGGCTTCTAGTAACCACTGAAGACAGACAAATGGCAGACAGGGCCCCTGCCCACAAACAAGGGTTCAGCATTGGCTTACTTGACTTTTCTGCAGCCACCACCTCTGTTTGCTTATTGTTTTAGACAGGGTCTCACTATGTAGCCCAGGATGGTCTTGGACTCGCCATCCTCCTGCCTTCTCCTGCCTCGGTCTCCTCAAGTGTTGGGATTATACTCCCGGCTCAGACTCCATCTCTTGCAGGCAGGGAATGAATGACTCAACACCACCCAGCGTGGTGACTTGTACAAGAGGCTCTTCATAAATGCTTAAATGTGACAGAGTGCAAAAAGAGCAAATCTGGAGCAAGGAGACATGAGTTCTAATCCGGCTAGGAGAGTTTAGGTTTCCAGAGGTAACTCTTACGTCCCACAGGTGACTACATAGCTAGGGCACTCTAGGTTTGTCTCCTTAAAAATGAAAGGGATGAGCTTGAGATTCCTTAGGCCCAGGTGAGGCTCCCCCATGGCCACTGGCAGGCAGGTAGCCCTGTCTTGAAGTTCAGTCTACTCACCAGCCTAACTCTTTGGAGGTGGGCTGGGGAGAAGACACCCATTTTTAAGGCACCTTCCTGCCTTAACCACCTGAAAGGTAGAGTCAGAATGGCTATTATCAAGAAATCAACAAATAACAAATGCTGGAGGGGCTGTGGGGGAAAAGGAACCCTTCTCCACTGCTGGTGGGAGTGTAGACTGGTGCAACCACTGTGGAAATCAGTGTGGAGATTCCTCAAAAAACTAGGATTGGAGGTCCCATTTGACCCAGCTATTCCCCTTCTGGGTATCTTCCAAGAAGAATTAAAAACATCATACCACAGCGATATATGTGCACCCATGTTTACAGCAGCACAATTTGTAACAGCTAGATCTTGGAAACAACCCAAATGCGCATCAAAAGAGGAATGATAAAAAAGATGTGTTCTTTTCATACAACGGAGTACTACTCAGCCATAAAGAAGGATAAACTGGAGACTTTTATAAGTAAATGGATGCAACTCGAGACCATACTCACAAGTGAAATAAAGCACACACACACGTGTAAACATCATATTGTCTCCCTAGTGTGAGAAGCTGAAAGAGTAAATAAGATCCAAAATGTACAATAGATACTGTAAAACGGGAAGAAACTGTTCAAAAGGAAAAAGAAACTGGGATGGGGGAATGGAGAAAAGAAGGAAGGGAAAAGCAAAAAAAAAAAATATATATATATATATATTTATATATATAAAAAAGATAGTTAAGATAGAGATACTACTAATTTCTCTTAGTTCATTGAAAAGAAAGTTGTGTGCTAATATTGTTTGGACAACTGAACGCCGATATCTTGTACTCTGAGTAACTAATTTAAAGATAACAATACGCAATGCATTAACCATTGTTACCCTCCTATTATGTTGTTTCGAAATTTTGTTCTATTTTTTTCTCTTTAAAATAAAAGTTAGAAAGAAAGAAAGAAAGAAAGAAAGAAAGAAAAAGAAAGAAAGAAAGAAAGAAAGAAAGAAAGAAAGAAAGAAAGAAAGAAAGAAAGAAAGGAGAAAGAAAGAAAGGAAGGTAGAGTCAAGCATAAGCATGGTCTTCACCGTCCCTGGGTGTCCATAAGGAGGTGCTATGTGCCAACCTGATTCTAGAGGTGGGATTTCCCCAGGCCACAGAGCAGCTTGACTTCCAGGAGTCGTTTCCTTGGGCCAGCCTGGCCTGCCCCCTCCAGCCTCAGGGCAGGCCTGGTGGTCAGCTAGGAGGGGCAGATCGTTTGTGAGGACAATGAACTAGTCTTAACTAGCTTGCGAAGACATTCATTTCTCCGGAGGTGAGGGATGATGAAAGGGGGCGTCGGTCAGCTCCTTCCATCCTTTCTCTAGGGCCCCCGCAAAGGGCAAGGGCCAGACACGTGGGCTGGTGTGGGGAGGTGGAGATGCAAATGACCTGGGGGCGGAGCTTCATTTGCATGGACGGCGCGCGGCTACCAATCCAGGCAGGCGGAGCGGCAGCCCGCGCGCCTTTTGGGGGCGGACTGACAGCCCCAGGGCCCTATGGAAGGCGGGTCCTGCGGCCAGCGGGGGCGGGACGGCACCGGGCGCTGCCCCGGGGATTCGGGCCGGCTCGCGGGCGCTGCCAGTCTCGGGCGGCAGTGTCCGGCGTGCAGGCGGCCTGCTGGGCGGGCTGAGGGGAGAGCGGCGCGCGCGGGCGAGGCGGAGAGAGACAGAGCCGGTAAGCCCCAGCGGCGACAGGTACCGGCGCCATGGCCGCGGGGATGGGGCGGGCGGCCGTGGTGCCCCGAATTCCCTCCTTCGCGGTCCCGCCGCCTCCCCGCTCCCTCCCGCGGCCCCCCAAGCCCGGGCGCGGGGCGTCGGGGTGAGCGGGGCCCCGGGCAGCCCCGAGGTGACGGGCGCGGTAGGCCCAGCGCCGGTGCGGGGTCCGCGGGCCGCTCCCCGCCCCCGCCGCGCGCCCCCTCACGAGGCGAGGCCGGTCGCGCCCGCTCTTCTCTCTCGGCTTTTGTTTCCCGCCCGGGTGACAGGTCCCGCTCCGGCCGGGTCGGCGGCCCCCGACTCGCCCGAAGCCCGGCAGGCGGTGACCGCGGCCGCCCCGCTCAGGCGGCGGGACCCTCGGAGGGAGCCGGGCGGCGTCCGGGCAGCCGCGCCCCGGCGGGAGCGAAACTTCGCCTTCCGGGACCCGGGCGGCCGCGGGGCTCGAGCCCTGGGCCCCAGCGCCGGACACGAGGCGATGGCGCGGCGCTCACCTGGTGGCACGGCAGGGCGAGGATAACGGAGCGTCCTGCGGTCGCCGGCCGCCTCCCCGGGTCCACCCCTGGGTGTGGATGGGCGTTCCCCGCTTCACCTGCCGCCCGGGACGGTGCCTGGGGACCGATCGCCGCCCTCGGCCACTTGTTGAGGGTGTAAGTGCGGCGCCGCTCTAACAGGTGATCTGTGTCTTGCTAGTGCCGAAGCAAAGCCAGTTAAAAGTTGTGTCGGGGTCCTTTTTCACTGCAGGCCTGGGACATTCAAACTCCTCCCTGCCTGTGGATGATCTAAAAAGGCGTGCTGCTTTGCAAAGACCAATATTGCAAAAAAGAAAACAAAAATGTGAGGATGAAGGTTGCTTCCCCGCCTCCCTTACGCACGAGCCAGCCGGGGGAACATTTTGGTCTCGTTTTTAAAAATCAGTGGTGGCGAAAGCACAGCAAGGAACAAGTTGTAAGTGGAGAATGCAGAACTCTCGATATCCCTTCGGTGTGGGTCAGGACAGTGTGTACAGAGGTTGGCCGCCATTCAGTACATTCTGCATGAAGCAGTCTGAGCTCGTGGTTTTGGATTTACTTTTCAGGAGTGTGTTTTCCAGTGGAATAAGGCTTAGCACTGAATGAGAGCTTTCTGTGCCTCGCTGAGGCAAGGCAGGAGTGTTTATTTTCATTGTCTTTGCATTTTGTTAGATTGTAGACCAGGGGAAAGTTAAGGCGTATTGTGGTTAAGGATTTTTAATAGTCTGGGAGAGTTCTGTCTCCCTCCCTGTATTAGGGTTGTTTTAGAGAATTATAATAGCTGCTTCTCTTAGTATCTGTGTCAAAATTCAAGGATTGATTTGAAAAAATTTATTCTAGTGGGTAAGTATTTTTTGGTCGTACTTTCACTTACCGTTTTTCTCTTGGTTCCCTCCCAGCTGATGTTCAACTAACAATATTCCATTATGGCCCTGACCAATTTAGGGGCCCTATAGGAATAGTATAATTTTAAAAAATATTTTAAAAGAGAAGTTACTTATCATTTGTGAGAAATACTTGATTTAGTTTACTCAGCTTTTCTCTTCTAATGTATCTTGTTTGATAGCCTCCTTGGGTATGATTTATACTTTGACACGTTAGCTTAACTTCTTAAGAACAAAGTTAATAATTTCGCTTTAATTATGCTAATTTTAAAAAATTTAATCAAACGGACATTTTACTTATCTAGCTATTTAGAGTTAGCTAATAGTTGTGGCTATTTGAGATTTTTAAAAACTAAGATTGTCTTTGTAAATTATTTTATTTCTCTAAAACAACACGCTTATATGTTGTGAGGACTTTGTCATTCTAATATTTAACAAAACAAGTATTTTCCTCGATTTTTAAGTTTTCTTTGTTATGAGAATTTTGGGTGAATTTCTTTTTTAGAACTTAAGTTTAGGGCTGGTGAGATAGCTCCGTGGCATAAAAAAAAAAAAAAAATCTTCAATTTTCTGTTTATTCTTGCATTGAAAAAGTGCATGTTTTGAATTTTTTAATTTCCTAAAGACTTCTCAGCTTAGGATGAATTAGTCTAGAGAAGAAAAGACATTTGGTTATAACTGTAAAGAGGTTATTGCTATCAAAAAGCTGACTGGGTTGTTTTTGCTCGGGTTTTTTTTTTTTTTTTTTTTTTTTTGTGGGTACCGGGTTCGACCTCAGGACCTCGCGCGCCAGTAGGCGCCCGTGCCGCTGAGCGATATCACCGGCCCTTTTTTCGTATGTGGGTTCTGGGAGTCCAACTCAGGACCTCGCGCTTGCCAGGCAGGCGCTTATGCCACTGAGCCATCTCACCGGCCCCCTGTTTTTTGTTTTTTGAGACAGGGTCTTGTTACATAGTTCAGGCTGGCTTTGAACTCACTGTGTAGCACAGTCTGGCCTGGAACTTGCAGCGATTCTCCTGCCTCAGCCTCCCAGTGCTGGGATTATAGGCATGCACCACTACACCCGGTTAAATTGGCTTTTTAATGGCATATTGGTTGAACAGCGACTCTTCCTCGTGTAGAATAGGTTTTTCTATGTGGGTAGCTATAAGTGACCTTATAAGACAGGGGTTTTCATTGTTTTGGTGGATTTAATTGCCTTTTGGTGTACAGGAGTGTATTAGTTTAAATACTGTTACTCATAATTAGGGTTTATAATTGTTATCCTATGATGATACTTAAATATACATAAATTAAATCATTTATAATTTAATATACATAAGTATACATATCATATGTTGTCATAGATTTATTTATACAAAAGCATTTTTTATTTATATATGTGTATATATATATATATATATATTTTTTTTTTTTTTTTTTTTTTTTTTTACGTTTTTTGGTTTTTTGAGACAGGGTCCTCTATGTAGTTCAGACTGATCTTCAACTCACTGTGTAGCCCAGGCTGGCCTCAAACTCACAGGGATCCTCCTGCCTCAGCCTCCCAAGTGCTGGGATTACAGGCATCCGCCACCACACCTGGCAACATTTTAAATACTTTAAATAGAAGAGCACTTTTTAATTAAAAGCTCATCCCGAAATTCAGTTTTTAGATATTTTAATTACTGATTTTTGTCC
This sequence comes from Erethizon dorsatum, assembly GCA_028451465.1. NCBI lineage: Eukaryota > Metazoa > Chordata > Mammalia > Rodentia > Erethizontidae > Erethizon > Erethizon dorsatum. The sequence continues at coordinate 163,520,683 of CM051822.1, forward strand.
ACTTGTTATAGGCCGTATCATAAAATTATCAACCACATTTCAGTTTCAAAATTAAGCATATGTTGATTCTCACATCTACACAGTTGAAATTGGGAATCTTTAAAGCATTTACCCTCAGGTGTGACTCTTTTTGAGTTTGAGGGCTGGTGTGGTAGTGCATTTGATTTTCTTTGTTTTCGCAGTGCTGTGGATTAAACCCATGGCCTCATGCACGCTAGGCAAGTGCTTTACTGCCAAGCTATACCTGCATATTTTTCCTATGGATGAGCCAGCCAGGAGGAACATTTTGGTCTCATTTTATTTTATTATTTATTTATTTCTGTCTTTTTGAGACAGGGTTTTACTATGCAGTTCATATTAGCCTTAAACTCATTTTGTAGCCCAGGCTGGCCTCGAACTCACAGCGATCCTCCTGCCTCAGCTTCCCAAGTGCTGGGATTACAGGCATGCGCCACTACGCCCAGCCTGGTCTTATTTTAAGAGATTGCAGTGCTGGTGAAAGCATAGCAAGTAAATATTTTTAAATGAATAAAGTTACCAAAAACAAGGACTTAGGTTAAAACAGCTGGATCCAAGGGTTGATCAAATGGTCGTTGTTATAAATGTTAGTTTTGCTTTACTTGGTAGTCATATGCATTTATACCTGGCATTATAATATCCTCCATAGACCATATAATTTTTCACAGTATCCTAAAGAAGAATCTGTATTGTACATATCTTGGCACAAATTCTGTAATTAATTTATGCTGAATAATTACATGTCTGCATTTTATAATTTTGAACCTATTTGAGCTAACAGTAATTAGATTTTGTTTCTCCATTATTTTATACTTTTAAATTTTTCTACAGTACATCTTAGTGTTTCTTGTTTTCATTTTGCTTTTGTGGTGCAGAGACCGAATCTTGGGGTTTGTGCCCTCTACTGTGCCCTCTGTTCCATCCCCAGCTCCACCCCTTTTTGCTTGTATTATCATTCTTCTCTGCAGCACTGAAAGTCTAATCCAGGGTCTCAGGTAAGCTAGGCAAGTGCATGACCACTGATCCACACCCTTAGTCCCAGTGCATTTAAAAATTCTGACATTGTATCCTCCCAAAATATAAAGAAATTAAATCTGCATGTGTGAGACTGCATGAGCAAGGGTAGGTACATTACATAACTGTTATTTTAAAATAATAACCCCATGACTTGACTTGTAAGTAAGATGTTTATTTACTGTATAAAGGAGTCCTGCAAATAAGAGGTTGATTTGCATGTGTGTGGGGGGGTACTGGGGATGGAACCCCTGGCCTCACACATGCTAGGCAAACACTGTACCACTGTGCTCTATTCCTAGCCAGATTGAAATAATTTATTGTAGGGACATTTGTATTAACAATTTAGCTAATAGATTACTAAGGGCATTTTAACAGTATTTAAATACTTATATTTCAGTACTCAAAATACTTTGTTTCTCTTGTAGTTTGTTATGAGAATTGATTTGTATTTCATGGTTAATCTGGTGTTTACTTCTAGTCCTTTGGAAAACATTTGGTTAATGAGAGTCAAGGACCACCAGAGGGAGTGTGGGGTCTGCATACATATTTAGGGTGCTTGTGTTTTACATTTGATCTGGAAGCAAAACACTTAAAATTTTGAGTAAAATTTTATTTCAGCTCTCCAGAACAATCAGACAAACCATGTTGAAAGTTAGAGAATGTAGCTGCTTGAAGTTATCTTTTTTTTTTTTTTTTTTAATGTGGGTACCGGGAGTCACCCTCAGGACCTCACACTTGCCAGGCAGGTGCTTGTGCCACTGAGCTATCTCACCGGCCCGAAGTTATCATTTTTGTAGTAAAAATCAAAACTCTTTTTCCTCTTTAAAAAAAAATTACATCTATTAGAAAAATAGTGATGTATTTTCAGAGTGAAATAATGGATTAAGCGGGCCAGTGAGATGGCTCAGTGGCATAAGCGCCTGCCTGGCAAGCGCAAGGTCCTGAGTTCAGTACCCACATACGGAAAAAGGGCCGGTGATATCGCTCAGCGGCATGGGCCCCTGCTGGCATGCGTGGTCCTGAGGTTGACCCCTGGTACCCACAAAAAAAAAAAAAAATGGATTAAGCAAATAGTCACACATCTGTGAAAGTTAGAAAACATCCAAATACTGTGTTTTTTGTTTTTTGATACTAGGTCTCACTATGCAGTTCAGACTGTCCCAGAGTGCACTGTGTAGCTTAGGCTGGCCTTGAAGTTGCTGTGACCCTCCTGCCTCAGCCTCCCTAGTGATAGGATTAGAGGTGTGTGACACCATGCCTGGCAAAAATGTTTTTTTGTGTGTGGGTACCGGGGGTCGAACTCAGGACCTCGCGCGCCAGCAGGCGCCCATGCTACTGAGCGATATCACCGGCCCTTTTCTTCGTACGTGGGTACCGGGAGTCGAACTCAGGACCTCGCGCTTGCCAGGCAGGCGCTTATGCCGCTGAGCCATATCACTGGCCCTGTTTTTTTAAGATTAAAAATGTACACTTGAATTGTATGTTTTTGAAATTGCCCATTTTGGGGAGGAGGAGTAAAGGATGAAGAAAGATAAAAAGCTGGAACAGTGTGTTTTACCCCTTACGTAGTTGTGAACCCTTCCTAAGGTGGGCAGTGGTAAATTTCTAAAACTGTGCGTAGCATTCTGCTTCAATCTTGGCAATCTATAGGTGATGTTAGAGAGTTCCTTGGAAATGGTCATCTAATGATCAAAAGTGGGGTGTAAATCTCAGATCAATCTTAATTTCTTCATTTCCTATCTCTGGAAATTAAAGGACCTCCTTTGTTGTCAAGTGAAAATTGCACAGTGGAATTTGAGAGTCAAAATGTTGCTATCACAGACTTAGTGCCATAATAAGTTATTTTTTTGAAATGAATAAAACATCTTGGAGATTGAATCTTTATCAGAATACATGCTGAATGAGCATGGAGTGTTTTTTACCCATGTTAAATATTAACCAGTGAAATTATTTCCATGTTTGATTTTTTAAAAAATCAAGACAATAAAAGTCTTATAATCTTAACACATTTTTGGATTTTGTCTCTAGCATAAAAAATTATATCCTGAATGGTAATATATATGGACGGTTTTGAAATTCTAGTTTGGGAGGAGGTATTGTTACAAGAAGAAAGTGTTTCATTGAAGCATAACAGGGTAATTTACATGGAGAGAAATTGATTTCTCTTTTGAATTATTTATATCTCTTTCTCTTTTGAATCTTAGGTAAAACAAAAATGTACAGTATTGAGAAAAACTGGAATGGTCATCTTTTCTTATATTGAACTTAATAAATTCTTTTTAAAATGTCTTTGTTGGTTCTAGGTTGACTTCTTATAATTATTCAAGTTCATACACACATGTAAATATAAATACCAAATATCTATTTTTTGCATTGTGTAACATATACGCATATAGTTAATATACCTACATGTAAACATATACATATACACATATTTGTGCTTATAGGTCCATCACTACTCCCTTATTTCCCCGGCTTATTTATATGTGAAAACCCTTATTTGTTTCTTTTCAGTGAAATCTTGCTACACCAAGAATAAAATATATGTGCATGAAAAGACTGGTACAAAATGTTCACAGCAGCTTTCTCACAATAGGAATGAACTACTGATTCACACAACAAGAGAGGACTCTCGGAAATACTGTTCAGAGTAGGAGAAGCCAGGATGAGTGTGTACTGTATGACGCCATTTATGAAGAATACAAGAACAGGCAAAACTGAGGTATGATGATAGGAATCAGGACAGTGGTTGCCTCTGGGTAGGGGTTGTGATTGCCCAGAAAAGGGCACCAGAGAACTTTCTGGGGTAGTGGAGCTATGCGATAGGTTCATTTGGGCATTGGAAATTCAAGTGTATACTGTTTGGGTATTTATTTTTCATATTATTTTTAACTTAGAGAAAAACGCAAGACTAGTACAAGGAGCTTCTGTAGCCAGACTCACTAATAGTATACAGTTGTTCAGACTTACTAGGCTGAATATTTAAAATCTGTGCATTTTACAGTATGTAAATCTTTGGTAAAGGAAAAAAGCTAAACGTGTTTAAGATGAGGAGAATGATCTTGTTATCTGAAGAAAGTGAAATACCTCAATTAGGAATTAGCCAGTCATTTCCTCAATGATGGAGCCTGAGGATTGCTTGCTGTCTTTTGTCTGATGCGCAGTTACGCTGCTTTTCACCGAGCTTTCCTGACAAGTATGGGTTGGAAAAAACAGGGTCCTGAAAATGATTGAGGACAGAATCCCCAGCAAGGCAAGCCTGCTTCACTTTGTTGTGCTATGCATGGCACCTGAGAAATAAGGCCGATACCTAGCACTAGCTTTCTGGGAACGGAAGGTGATGTTACTCCCGTTACGAGAGTTGCACACCTAGTGTGCTAGGCTTTGCATGGACATGTACCATTTCTGCTGTCTCGGAACTTACTTGGCAAAGAGGATGAGGGAAACTAATCTGGTTGTCATTTTTGGGTGGTGCTGTTTATCACGGGGGAAAGGTTGGTGCTTGCAAGCCGTGTAAACTATTCATGATTTCCAAGTGGTGAATGTGCCACACACATTGATTTTAATGCACCGTAGCCTCAGTAGAGTGATTTCATTTAAGTTAAAATCTATTTAAATCATAGTTTAAGCAATGAAATTATTTCTAAAAATCAACTTTTCCTCTATTATTATTATTTTTTTAATTTTTATTTTAAAGAGAAAAAATAGAACAAAATTTTAAAACAACATAATAGGAGGGTAACAATGGTTAATACATTACTTATTGTTATCTTTAAATTAGTTATTCAGGGTACAAGATATCAGCATTCAATTGTCCAAACAATATTAGCACAAACGTTTCTTCCCAATGAACTAAGCAAAATTAGTGGTGTATCTATCTTAACTATCTTACATATATATATATAATTTTTTTCTTTTCCCTTCTTTCTTTTCCCCATTCCCCCATCCCAGTTTCTTTTTCCTTTTGACCAGTTTCTTCCTGTTTTACCATATCTATTGTACATTTTGGATCTTATTTACTCTTTCAGTTTCTCACACTAGGGAGACAATATGATGTTTACACATGTGCATCCAGTAAATTTCACTTATGAGTATTTTCTTGAGTTGCATCCATTTACCTATAAAAGTCTCCAGTTTATCTTTCTTTATGGCTGAATAGTACTCCATTGTATAAAAATACCACATCTTTCTTATCCATTCATTGGTTGGTGGGCATTTGGGTTGTTTCCAAGATCTGGCTATTACAAATTGTGCTGCTATAAACATGGGTGCACATACATCGCTGTGGTACAATGTTTTTAATTCTGGGAAGATACCCAGAAGGGGAATAGCTGGGTCAAATGGGACCTCCAATCCTAGTTTTTTGAGGAATCTCCACACTGATTTCCACAGTGGCTGCACCAGTCGACACTCCCATCAACAGTGGAGAAGGGTTCCCTTTTCCCCACAGCCCCTCCAACATTTGTTATTAGTTGATTTCTTGATAATAGCCATTCTTTCTGGGGTGAGGTGGAATCTCAATGTTGTTTTAATTTGCATCTCTGGAATTACTAGTGATGTTGAACATTTTTTCGTATATTTATTTGCCATTTGTATTTCTTCATCTGAAAAGTGTGTATTCATCTCAGAGGCCCATTTTTGGATTGGATCTTTAAATTTGGGAGGTCTGATTTTTTTGAGTTCTTTGTATGTTCTTGATAGTAATCCTTTGTCTGAGGAACAGCTGGCAAACATTTTTTCCCACTTTGTGGGTTGTCTCTTCACTCTGTTGGTGGTTTCTCTTGCTGTGCAAAAGCTTTTTAATAAGATGAGATCCCAGTTGTTGAATCTTTGTGATAGTTCCTGTGCAACTGGGGTTTTATTCATAAAGTCTTTGCCTACCCCAATGTCTTCAAGAGTTTTACCTATCCTACCTTCCAGCAGATTTAATGTTTCTGTTTTAATATTTAGATCTTTGATCCATTTTGAATTTAGTTTAGTGCATGGTGAAAGATATGGGTCTAGTTTTAATCTTTGGCATGTGCAGAGCCAGTTTTTCCAGCACCATTTATTAAAGAGGCTATCTTTCTTCCAGTGAATGTGTTTGGCAGCTTTGTCAAAGATTAGGTGGCTGAGTATGTCTGGAGTTGTTTCAGCATCTTCTAATCTGTTCCATTGATCTTCGGGTCTGTTTTTTTTTTTTTTTTTTTTTTTTGCCAGTACCACACTGTTTTTATCACAGTAGCTTTATAGTATAATTTCAGATCAGGGATTGTGATGCCCCATGCCTTGCCTTTGTTGCCCAGAATTGCCTTTGCTATCCTAGGTCTTTTCTGGTTCCAAATGAATTTTAGGGTTGTTTTCTCTAATTCTGTGAGATATGCTGTTGGAATTTTGATCAGAATTGCATTAAATCTGTATAACAGTTTTGGAAGTATGGCCATTTTCATTATATTGGTTTTTCCTATCCAGGAACAAGGGATATATTTCCATTTTCTGATATCCTCTTCAATCTCCTTTTTCAGAATACTGTAGTTTTCAGTGTAGAGGTCTTTTACATCCTTTGTGAGATTGATTCCTAGGTATTTCATTTTTTTTGGATGTTATTGTGAAAGGTGTTGTTTCCCTAATTTCTCTTTCAGTGAGTTTTTTATTCGTGTACAGGAAGGCTATTGATTTTTGACTGTTGACTTTGTATCCAGCTACACTACTGAATTTGCTTATTAAATCTAGCAATTTTTTAGTGGAGTTTTTGGAGTCTTCTACGTAGAGTATCATGTCATCTGCAAATAATGATAATTTAACTTCTTCCTTTCCAATCATTATTCCTTTTGTTTCTTGCTCTTGTCTAATTGTTCTGGCTAAAGTTGCCAGGACTATGTTGAGTAAAAGTGGGGACAATGGACATCCTTGTCTTGTTCCTGATTTTAGAGAGAAAACTTTCAGTTTTTGTCCATTTAGTATGATATTGGCTGTTGGTTTGTCATAGATAGTATTATTTTTTTTCATAAAATTTTTACTTGAAAAATCTCTTATTTTTATTATTATTATTTTGTTCTTTTGTGTGTGTGTGTTTTTTTTTTGAGACAGGATCTTGCTATATAGCTCAGGCTCCCCTCAACTTGCTTATGACCCAGGCTGGCCTTGGACTCAAGATCCTCCTGCCTCAGCCTTCTAAGTGCTGGGATTGCAGGTGTGTGCTACCATGCCTGGCTCTGTTTTAGTATGTGCTTATTACAATTAAGATTAGGTATAATTTATGATTTTTTTTTTTTTTTTTGGTGGGTACCGGGGGTTGACCTCAGGACCTCGCGCGCCAGCAGGCGCCCGTGCCGCTGAGAGATATCACTGGCCCTTTTTTCGTACGTGGGTTCCGGGAGTCAAACTCGGGCCCTCGCGCTTGCCAGGCAGGCGCTTACGCCGCTGAGCCATCTCAGTGGCCCTGTCTTCAGCTTCTTAATGTCAGTTCATAACCAGGAAAAGAAAGATTAATTTTTAAGCTTCTCATTAGAATAAATTAGTCCAAATACTCCATTAGCTCTGTGGGATAAGGTACTACTCATCTGCAAAGTTAGGTTGTCTTGGATGTGCAGTGTCTGAGGAATGCAGTTGTCTACAAGTTCTTTTGTTAACCTTTCTCTAAAACCTCAATCATTGCGGTACTCTAACTGCCACTCCTTTTTAGGCCCCAAATCGGAATTGTTGTCTATCTACTCTCGAGGTCTAAATTTTCCACCTATGTCTTGAAACAAAATGTATTTAAATAGCCTCTCTGTAGCAGCTGCACACCAGCATCCCCTCCTTCCCAGCTTCCCTCCTTAGCTGTTGTTAATAACTCTGTTATTCTTTCTGGTCATTGTTTTCCTCTTACTTTGCTTCTTAAGTGAAGCATTTCCCTTTTTTTTCTAATTTTCTTTTTATCTTTTTGTCCCTTTCCTTTCCACTATACTTATCTTAATCTGATTAATGTGTTAAAGCAAGAAATTGTCACTACTCATCTGTAGTGAACTTCATACATATCAAAAGTAACATATATTCCTGAAGTAAAATAGGACATTTCCTTCCCTTCTGAAAAAGGCTGCTGTCAGCCTTATAGGCAGACACATAATTTTTAAGGCCTAGGCACTATATTTATATGCAGGTGATGTGGCAGATTGCAAAATCTATTTTATATCTTTATTCTATTTTATTTGATTTCTTGGTTCAAATCATGTGGTGGCTGGTGGCCAGCAGGGCCACAGTTTATCAAGGGGTTTGAACAGCAGACTACTTTAGACCACGGGTGTGGCCCAGGGCGACTTCCTGCTAGTCCTGAGTATCTGCAGGTACCGTGCAGTAGGAGAAATGCCGAACTGTGTGTTCATAACACATTTCAGGGCTAACGTTTTTATGGCTAAAAGCGCGGGTCTCTTGCCTTCTCTGAAGACTCTGCTCCTGTGTCTTGACCCATGTATCCAGGCTAAGTCTGCTCCCATTAAAACTCCACCTTTTCCGAGAGCGACAAGCTACTGATTCCGTTGTCTTCTCTCCAGACACTCCTGGAGTTGGAGTATGTCACAAAGATGGCAGCTCGTGGTTAGGAAGATATAAAATAGACAGGGGAAAGAAGTGACACCACTGTATTCTCACTGGCAGTTGTGCAGCCTCCAGGGTCTTAGGCCTGATTCTTTTCCAGACAGATTGTAGTTTATCATTCTGGCTTGAATTTGGTCAGCTTCTGGACATCTTTCTGCTTTTATGAGAAATGTTTGAATTTCCTTCTGGTAGGAACCAAAACCCAATTAAGATTGCTGACTTTGGGGATAAAAACATGAAATAATTGCTTGTATTGTTCTAGATAATCAAGGCTATTTGATTATTTTCTTCTAAGGGAACTATGAATAATATGAGGATCTTGAAATGCTTATACAAAAATTAATTTAGTGGTTATTGTAAAGGGTAGAAAAATGGAAAAACACATCACCTCTGGGACTACTTGTATGGTAGAACAGACACTGGAATGAGATTCAGAACTGCTGCAGCTAATTAGCCATATAATCTTGGGCACATTAAAGTTATTCAACCTTTCAACCAGTTTACTTTAACTGGAAAATGAATGGGTAGGATTAGATGATATCTTAAGGTCCCTTTCCAGCAAGCTCTGATATTCTAAGATGAATGGTTTCTCAGAAAAAAACCTAATTTATATTTTGTTCCTAGTTAAAGATTTCTCAGTGAATGTTTCATATACACATTTTTCTATTTTCATTAGAGAATAGGAAAAGAAATGAGCTGGGTGAGGTGGTTCATGCCTGTAATCCCAGGTACTCAAGAGGCTGAGGCAGGAAAATCTCAAGTTTGAGGTCAGCCTGGATAAGTGAATGAGACCCTGTCTCAAAATAAAAAGGGATGAGGATGTAGCTCACTGGTAGAGTGTTTGCCTAGAACACCCGAAGCCCTGGATTCAGTCTCCAGCACTACAAAAATGGATAAACGGGTCAAAGTTCATAAAACTGATTAGATTTCAGTGTTTTAATTTGTCTGTGTCCCTCCACTGAATTTATTTTGGCCCTTTACGTGTACCTTCTGTTTGTAGCTCTACTCCTGCTTTTCTTGAGTTTTCTTTTCATCTTTGCTTTACAGTGTGACTTTAAGCTCCCTTTTCTCTGCTGCTGCTTGGCACGGCCCTTTTCCAACTCTCCTTCATTACTCATATTTTATTATAGGTGTGGAGTTCATCAAGTAGACCCTTGAGTTCAGATTGTCACTAATTTAAGTTCAGATGTCCCAACAGTAGCTAGGATTAATGGGACCTTTCTACCCTACAGTACAGTGACCAAGCAGGGAGTAGGCAGGCTCAGGGAGAAGGGATGGTGTGCACGAGAATTTCCAAGGAGTTTTTAAAAATTTTGCTCCTAAACCCTGAGGTAAAACTTTAAGTTCTAATGGTAGAGCCTATGCCAGTGATACAAGGTTTGTCCTGAAGTCCTAATGGATGTGAACTTCTGAGAGGCAGTAGCTGCCCCTCTAATTCTGAATCCTCAGCGTTCAGTGATGCAGAAGTGCTGCTGAGAAATGCAAGATGTGGTGTTGGGACTGATGCCTCTTTCCAAGGGGCTTTGTGGTCAGCTGGGGATTAAGTGCATTGCTTGGACTCTTAACACTGGAATTGAAGTCTTACCACTATCACTTTGCGATATTATGCAGGATGTTTAGTTTCTCTAAGCCTCAGGTTCCTCATCTGTAAAATGGGAAAGTGACAAGATTAATATTTCGAGGTTATGAGGATTAAATGAACCAATCCATGTAAAGCGCTCAGCTCAGTGTTTGCTGTGTATCTTCAGTAACTATCAAATACTATTATAGTTTCAGTAATAAGCATTGCTGTATACTAGATATTTATTAAATGGTTAGTTTCTAAGTAGTGCTATAAAAATACAAGATATGACCTTGTTCTCAGAAAAGATTTAACATGTACACAAGGATAAATAACCGAGTTCCTCTGGTAAATGGCAAAAGAGTGGTTTACTTATGGGCGCAAGAGGCGGGAATAATTGCTAAGCAGATGAGAATTTCAGGAAGGTGTCAGAACTTGACTTGAGTGCTGGACTAGTTAGCAAGTTGAGAGGCTTCTTGGAGCCATTCTGTGTTGAATCTTAGCTCAGTACTGTGTAATCTTTAATTAGTTAACCTTGGGCCAGTGAGATGGCTCAGCTGCTTAAGCGCCTGCCCGGCAAGCGCGAGGGCCCGAGTTCGACTCCCAGAACCCACATACGAAAAAGGGGCCGGTGATATCGCTCAGCGGCACGGGCGCCTGCTGGCGCGCGAGGTCCTGAGGTCGACTCCCCAGAACCCACACAAAAAAAAAAAAATTAGTTAACCTCTCTCCTAGGATTGTTGAGAGAATGAGTTAGTACATCGAACCTTTAGAACTGTGCCTCAAACACTGTTAGAGCTTGATAAGTTATGACTAAATTGAGAGAAAGGAGAATGCATTTCAGATGGAACACTCAGTGATGAGGAAGGGCAGGGGCCCTAGGTTCCTTTGAAATGGTGCTGCCAACTTGGTCAGAGGGATGACCTATTGGAAAGGTGGGGGCCGTTGTATTGGAGCAGAATTAGACATTAAGCTGAGGAGTACGACGTCTCTTCCACGTGCAGAGAGGGAACTTGAGAAGATTTCTTGGGTTATCTGGCAAGGGATCTTATGTGTTTCAGATCACACTTCTAAGTCTGTCTCTAGTATTTCTTGTTATCTTTGTTGATTTAAAAATAACTGAAATTTAGTCAGGTGGGGTGGCACACACCTGTAATCCTAGCACTCTGGGAGACTGAGGCAGAAGAATCCCAAGTTCAAGCCCAGCCTGGGCAACTTAGTGATTTATGTCTCAAAATAAAAATATTTTATTTTACTTTATTGAATTTTATTTTATTGTTTGGTACCAGGAATCGAACTCAGGACCTTGCGCTTGCCAGGCGGGCACTGTGCCACTGAGCTATATCCCTGGTCCCAAAGTAAAAAAAAATTTTTAAATGGGATCTGGGGATGTAGCTTAATGGGAAGGCTCTGGGTTCAGCCCCTAGTTCCACAAACAACAACAACAACAAAACCTGGAAACTTTTATTCAAACTAATTTTAACAATGAAGCTCATAATCATCTATCGTGAATCATCATGCCTCTTTAATTTGTTCATTTCTCATAGTAAACATGTTTTTGGCTGCCTTTCTCATTTTCTGCACATTCTAGTTGTTTACATAAAATCATTACTAACTTTCTCCAAAGTTTAGTGGGACTCTGCTACTGTTTTCTTCTCTGCCCTCTAGATACACAGACTTGTTTCTGAATCACAAAGCCACACAGTGGAAAGAACCAGGGAGAGGGAGAAAGGGAGGAAGGAAAGGGGAATGTCCTCTGGTCCAGCCATCTTGTTTCACAGAGGTGGTGGCAAGGAAATCGAGGTTCCGAGGAAGTCCAGTCACGTGCTTAAGATCCACACTAATTACTGACCAGGTCTGCACGTTGCAGGGCTGATTTCCTGTCATCTTTGTGTAATTCTTCACCATCCAAGGGGGAGTTTTGCAAGTGTTATCAGCACATTTTCTCCTGTAACTCTAAACACCAAGATGAAAATAATTTTACTACCAGGAACAACGTGCTAATGATTCACCCTTATGAATGAGAAGCCCATGAGTGCATTTGTTGGATGAGCACCACTGTTCCTAAGGTAATGTTTAAAAACCCAGCTGTCACTCCAGAAGGAATGGCTGTTAGTGATTTATGTCTCAAGAAATCAACCATAAACAAATGCTGGTGGGGCTGTGGGGAGAAAGGAATCCTTGTCCATTGTTTTTTTCTTATTTTGTACCGGGAACCAAACTCAGGACCTTGCACTTGCCAGGCAGGCACTTGTGCTGCTGAGCTATATCCCCAGCCCTTTCTCCATTGTTGGTGGGAGAGTAAATTGGTACAACCACTGTGGAAATCAGTGTGGAGATTCCTCAGAAAATGAAAACTAAAAAGCAAGCAAACAAACAAAAGCTAAATCTAGAGATTCCTTTTGACCCAGCTGTGCCCCTTGTAGGTATCTTCCTGAAAGAGTTAAAAGCATCATACCATGGTGATATATGCACACCTATGTTTATAGCAGCACAGTTTATACTAGCTAAATCTTGGAAATAGCCCATATGGCTATCAACAGATGAATGGATAAAGAAGATGTGGTTTTTATGTACAGTGGAGTACTACTATGCCATAAAGAAGGATAAACTTGAGTCATTTTTAGGTAAATGGATGCACCTTGAGACCATAATGTTAAGTGAAATAAATCAGACACACAAGCTTAAATATCACATTGTTTCTCTTGTGTTGGGACTCCAAAGGGTAAGTAAAGAGCAAAATGGAGGATAGATATTGGGAAGTAGGAAGAACATGTTCAAATGGGTAGGGGAGTAAGGGAGGGCAAAGGAGGAAGGGAAGGAAGGGAAAAGGGATTTTGAAAAAGAATGGAAGGGAAAAAATGCAAACAAAGCTTTTGTCAATGCAGAGGAGAAGAAGGGTTGAAGGGAGAGGAGGGGAATGGAGAAAAAAGGAAGAATGGAGATACATTATGTACAGGTACGAATTTCCTATGATGAATGTGATCATTATGTGTGGCGAATATATACAAATAAAAATGAATTTAAAAACCAAGACTCAGGCTGGGTGTGGTGGCTCACGCCTGTAATCTCGGCACTCAGGAGGCTGAGCCAGGAGGAGCACTGTGAGTTTGAGGCCAGCCTGGGCTACATAGCAAGTTCAAGGCCAGTCTGAACTACACAGCGAGACCCTGTCTCAAACAAACAAACAAACAAACAACTATACCAGGACTCAGAAATCAGCTTTGAGAAGAAAAAGGGTTTCTTTCTTTCATTTTTAGAGTTCTAAACAAACAAACAAACAACTATACCAGGACTCAGAAATCAGCTTTGAGAAGAAAAAGGGTTTCTTTCTTTCATTTTTAGAGTTCTAACAGTGTTTTAAACATAAATAGACTTCTGAAAAAGGTGAACATTTGGTTTCCATTATGGTGGAACCCAGCTTCTCTTGCAGAGCTATTGGTGTAATAGCATGAAAAGTTGGGAGCCATTTTAATTTCAACTTCACAGCCCCCAACTCTCACTTCTATTGCAGTAGTCTGCAAGCTTGCATCAGCTGTCTTCAGTCTGTCATATGTTAGTGTGCACCACCCATCAGGGTGAAAACCTTATTTAAGCATTGTTTTCATCTATATTGTTTTCCTTCTTAGATGCAATGTGATAGAATATATATAAAGCCCAAAGCTCAGTGTGTGGCCACACCAGTTGCTCAGAAATATTCCCTCCCCTTTTTATAGAGCAGGTATTTTTTTCCTCATACATAAATAATGTCAGTTCCTAATCACTAACTCACTATCATATCTCTTGCTTTTCTTCCCTTGAAATGTGTTGTTTTAACTGTGGCATGGTAATTTCTCTGCATTTTGAAAATTTGCACAGTATACAAATACTTTTTAGTCACCATAAGCATAATTTTATCATGAGATTATGTTAAAAATCCTGTTCTGTATTCTTTCCCATGATAAAAGAAAGAAAAAGTGGCCTAGGTTACATAAAGATGCCCCAGACCTCTGCAAATTCTGCCACATTCCTTCCCCAAAAAGCAGGCTTCTGGACCAGATTTGTTTTTACTGAAATACTAATTTTCCTTTATCATTTTTTAAGTGCGGTGAAGTTGAATTGTGTAGTTCCCAAATGTCTATACTAAAGTGTTTTTTCATGTCTTAAATGGCTTGTATCAGATCACTTATTTATATTTCCCACGGTTTGATTTCTTTTTCCTAAACTTTATTTTTCTGAAGGGGAAAGGGGATTTGTTTTTCTTCTTCTCATCTGCCATTTGTTTTGTATTTAGATGGTTACCCCTTAGAACATATTTTATCTTTTAATTATTCTACTAAGAGAGAAAAACCATGCTTAGATTTTGGGGGTTTTCGAGGGGGCGGTGTGTGTGTAGGTAAGTTTGTCTTACCCTCTTTTTGTAATTTATAGAAACTTCTGTTTCTCTTTTTAAAATATTTTCTTATGTTGAACCACTTTATTGTTTGTAAAAAAAAAAATCTATTTTGTAAAAAAAAATCTACTAAACTATATATAGATGGTTGCTAGCCTTTCCTTTTAATTTATGTGGTAATATAATACATTTTGTTAACTTTGTTTTTAGAATATTAAGATTTTATAATTTGACTTCTTTAGGTATTAACCAAGCAATTCTTATACTGAGAGAGAATGGATTTTTATCATTTCCATTTTAAATGTATACTATTTGGGTACCTCCTATTTATTGCCATTTTCTAGTTTATGCCATTTCCTAGTCTTTGTTTGCTTCTCCTAAAGAAGTGAGGAGCTTTAATGTTATGTTGTGCATACTTTTTACTTTGGACCAGGGCCTTGTGCCTGCTAGGCAGCTACTCTACCAGTGAGCTACACCCAGCCCATTATGCATTCTTATACACTAGGATCTGTTATAAAATAGATCCATCTCTTTTCTCTTTTTAATGTGAATATATTCTAGATCTTTAATTCATGATAAAGTTTTGCTAAGTTTTTGGCTAGATTTATCAGTCTGAGTTCTTTGTGTTTTTGTTCACTGAATACCTCACTTTTATTCCCATTTAACAAACTTTGATATTATCACATTCTAAACATTTTTATGTATGTGTTTATAATTTCTAAGCAAGTGCAACTGAGTTTTTCCTCTGTTTCTTAGATCCTAGCTTCATGATTTTTATATATAGTCTATTTTGTATCTAAGGATATTGATAACAGTATATGAGAATTTAATGCTTTATATGAGTTAATTTTTACAACAATTATCTAGCTTTTCCAGACCAATTTTGTTAGTAAATAAAAGAATTTGACATTTTCTAATATTCCTAATCCAGTATCCATAATTTATCAATTTAACTTTTGATCCTTATCATTTTATTATTCTTTAATTTAAAAAAAATTATTGACTTTTCTGACAGAGCAAAATAAAGATGCATTTTAGAACCTATATTTTATATAAATTGGGTTAACAGGGTATATAATGATGTGAAAGTAGAAACTAAGTCATTAATTTTCTTTTAATTTGTATTTAGTCACTAAATATAGCACATAATTAATAAAAAAAGGCAAAGACCATTAAAAAAAAAGTCAGCAAATAAGCATAAGTCACTTGAGAAATAATGAGCAGGATGAGGAAATGGGAAGAAGACATCTTTACACCAGTTATCTGAGGCAAGATAGTTTCTGTGTTTGAACATTAAATTTAGCTCTGAGCTTCCTGGCAAGCAAGAGAAAAAAGGAAACAGGATGGGTTCATAGTTACTGTCTGAGAAAGAAAGCTTATTAGTTTTTCAGAAGAGAGAGAAACCTTTTCTGAGTTCTGAGTTATAAAAAAAGTTACATGAATTCTTATGTAAAGAATGTAATTTATATTGCCATTTTTATAAATTATTAAATGTCTGCTCTTGCTATCTTTACTGTTGTGTACTGTTATATGCATTATAATTGTATTCGCTCAGACTGAGTTCACGTCCACTGTTGTCAAAAGTGGAAATACCATAGCTGTGGTGTGTTTATGTATTGCCTCTAGAATTCTAGCCATTGACGAACAGGAAACTGAAAGCCAAAAGTTCAGGAAATGTATTGTATTTAAAGTGTATGGAAAAATATATGTGATACTTGACTGCTGAAATCCATGAGCATTTCAAGACTGCTGACTTTATGTATTCAAAGATGAATGTTAAGGATTCTTAAACCACTGCTGTCAGATGCTTAAATATGATAATAGATCCAGTATGTACGTTCTAGGCCAGGGACATTGTGCAGTGCTAGAAAAAAGATGCAACAGATTATTATATGTGTTCAGCTATATTCTTTCAGGAGATAAAACGGCTGGCGCATCAGCTGATTCTTCAAGGATGTTTTATTTTCAGAGAATTACAGTTTTTGTTTTAGTTTAGTTTCAAGGAAAGGGAGGCCCCTGTCTTACAAGATAGCCCCTTTCACTCTTAGGAGGTTCTGATGGTTTGTTTGTTTGTTTGTTTGGTTCCTTATATTGAATTGAACTTTGTTTTCCTATAATTTATTAATATATAGTACTCTACTGTTTTCTTAGTGTTGAAAAGATGATTAATTGATCAGAATTATTTAAAAAGTTAAATGTATCTCAGATATTTTCTTAGGAATTGTGACATTTTAGGAGCCTCAAAATACTACCTGTACAAGTCTTTATTTTTATTTATTTTTAATTTTTTTGTACTGAAAATCAAACTCAGGACCTTGCGCTTGCCAGGCAGGTGCTGCGCTGCTGAGCTATATCCCCGGGCCAAGACTTTATTTTTAAAGTTAAAAAATATTTCTGTTAGAGAAGATGTGATTAATGTATATGCCTGGTAGATCTAAATTTTCTTACTGTTTCTAGGTTTAGCTATTTTAACAGGATACTATGTAAACTGGCTTAACATTCCTACTCTTTGAGACAAGTATGAGGTTTTAATAGCTTCTTTTTTTTTTTTTTTTTTTTTTTTTTTGTGGGTACCGGGGGTCGACCTCAGGACCTCACGCGCCAGCAGGCGCCTGTGCCACTGAGCGATATCACCGGCCCTTTTTTCGTATGTGGGTTCCGGGAGTCGAACTTGGACCCTCGCGCTTGCCAGGCAGGCGTTTATGCCGCTGAGCCATCTCACCGGCCCTTAATAGCTTCTTAAAGTGGAAATTTTGTAATTTTGTATTTTTGTTGCTGTTTCATTGTATATTTTAACAAAATACATAACTTATAACTATTTCACTGTAGTTTTATGATTTGAAATTATAGTCACAAAATATTTAGGGCCCAGATTGTGAAATTGTTATTACAAAGTTTTCTGTAGGAATTTTAGCTATATTATACATTGGTAATTATAGTATCTTCATTGAAGTTTAATCTCTTGTCAGGATTGATTTCGGTTTGAATCTGTTAGGGCTGTGCGTTCAGCCCTGAACTCGAGTGGCCAAGGGGGTGGACGGTGCAGGGTGGCAGAGACTGACCCAGCCCAGGCGGAGAGAAGCAGTGGCTTCCCAGAGGAAAGTCCTAGAATGCTGCTTCTAGCAGAGAGGAGAATGGGCTGTGGGGAAGGAGTCAAGCCCGTGCAGTAGCTGGACTGTTGTTTCCCGGGAGGCTTGCCTTGCTTTCTTCTATTACATATTCATTGTAGAGAAATTTAGGAGACATAAATCAGTGAAGAAAATAAAGATTTCCTGTGACATTGTTTTTCCTTTTTGAATATTTTTACCTAATTTCCCCTAAACTTCACTTAGCATCTAAGTTACTTTTATGTCTACTATATTTGAAAAGGTACTTTTTGAATTGTTCTTTCCACAAATTCTACTTCTAGTAACTGAAAATTATGAAAGATGTTAAAATTTTTTGAAGTCTTCATTTTTGTTTGATATGATTCTGTTAATTACTGTCTCTTTCATGAGGCATCATGGTGTGACAGGCATAATGAAAACACAGACCTGTCAGTCTGAGTGGTTCTTCCATGGGAAACAGGAAAAATGGAGACCAATGGGCCTTTCTGTAAGCTCTTTGAGAGCAGGGATTAGGTTTTTCCTGTTCACCATTATGTCAGTATCATCATGCACAGTGCTTGACATATAGTAAGTGTTCCATAAACACTTGTTGAATGGATCAACCAATTTCTCTTTAAGTACATTTAGTAGCTTGCATTTCCTGTACTGTGGATAGTCAAGATCAATTATGTTCATCTGAAGTTAAGAGCCTTTGTTATACTCAGCCATTTCTTTCTTCATTAATGAAAATTTAATGAAGTGATTTTTAAAAGGTATATGTATATACACACAAAAACCAAAAAGCGAAAATTTCTTCTTTATCCAAATCCCATTCCCAAGAATTAATGGTTTAGGCCAGGCATGGTTGTGCATGCCTGTAATCCCAGCACTCAGGAGGCTGAGGCAGGAGGATTGCCCCAAGTTCAAGGACAGCCTGGACTACATAGTGTCTCAAAAACAAAACAAAATAAATTAATGTTTTAGTATTTTTCTTTCTAGATATTTTCTCTACTTGTACAAATGCATATATGTTCTTTATACAAATAGGATATTTACATTCTATAAATTTTTATCCTTCATGCCATTCTTGAATATCTTATTAATTCATATATAACTGTTTCTTAATTTTTAGCTGCTGCATAATATTCCATTGTACAGATGTGTAATAACAGTCCTTTATGAAAATTTCCCACTTTTTTCTGTTACAACAGTGTTGTGTTTAATAGCCTTTCACGTATTTTTGCTTGTTTCTGTGACAGTATCTATAGGCAGTTTTCTGGAAGTGGTGTTGCTATGGTAAAAGATTTTTAACATTTTATAGATATTGGCAAATTTGCCCTTAAAAATATTATGCCAGTTTGTCCTCTCGCTAAGGATATGCAGTATTATTTCTGATAACATTTACATTTTCATTTGTGGCTAGAGTCGGACCTGTGACACTAGTGACTCAGTGTGTGCAATGATCCGTGTGCGGGCTCAGGAGTCTTTCTGTGTCGTTTCACTGTTCACTGGCAATGTGTCCATTGATAAATTACTTCTCTGCCCCTTAGCTTCACTGTCTGGAATAGCAGTGTCAACAGTTCCCATGTCAAAGAGTTATCGAGAGGATCTGTCATAGAGCCTTCCTTCTCATAAGGAAGAACAAACTAGACAAATAAATATCTGTGCGGGGTGCCGAGCGGAGGTAGAAAATGGGGCTAATTAAAGTAGCTTCATGCTCTTTCCTGTCAAGCAATAGGGAAAGCCTGCCAGGTGAGAAAGTATTGGATCAGAGACCTGAAGGAAAGGAAGGCACAGCTGTGCAGCTGTGGGGAGGGGGAGGGCTGCAGGCAGGAGGAACAGCAAGTGCGAGATGCTGAGGAGGGGCCCTGAGGGGAGCGGCCAGCGGCCAGTGTAGCTGAGCAGAGCGGGGCGGGGAGGGTGCTCAGAAGCCATTTCGGAGATGGCCAGTGACCAGCATGTCGGGCTTTAAGTGTAAGACGGACTTCAGATTTTATTCTGTGTGAGATGGGAAACCACTGGAGTGTTGCCAGAATCGTTTTTTTAAAAACCAGTTTGATTGTCACAAATGATTCACTTTTCTGTTTCCTTTGGAATAAAGTTCAGATACTTCATTCTGGCACACAAGGTTCTTTATTGTTGGGCCTCTGCCTGTTTATTTAGCATCATCTGCCTCTTTCCCACATGTACCCTTCACTTCAGCCAACTGGATCACATACAGTTCCCTCGGTGGGTCATGGTGATTCATGGCTTCATGTTTTTCCGCACATTTTTGCCCTGTGAAAAACTCTCCCCCTCTGCTGACATGGTCACTGCCTTAGTTTTAAAGGGTCCTCTCTGTGCTCTTCTCTCTGCATTTCATCTGCTGGTCACTTTGTCCTCAAGCCGCAGCCTTGGAATGTGCTATGTTCTTTTTACCAGCCTTGATTTTACTCTTGCCACACCCTTGCCAATTGAAATTATGTCTACCCTTCAAATACTAGCTCAAAACACTGCTGTCCCTTCCCTTTTTGGACACTTATAGGCACTTTATAGCTCTCCTATATCTTATCATTGTTAACCTTGAATTAAAATGTTTCTTTGTCTTACCTCTCAAAAAAATCCTTGGCCATGGGCCAGGGATTTAGCTCAGTGGCACAGTGCCTGCCTGGCAAGCATGTGGTCCCGAGTTCGATTCCTGGTACCAAAAAAAAAAAATCCTTGGCCTTCCTTATTTCCATTTTCTTTGTAGCCTTTTGTGGGTTTTGTGCACATTTCCTGTTCAGGAGGTTTCATGTTGTGCAGGATCAATAGAATAATTAGAAAACTATTGGCTTTCAAGCTGCTAAGAGCAAAAATTAAAATGAATAAGCAATTTAAATGAGATACTTATTCCATTAATGAATTTACTGTACTATTGACAGTAACCTTTAGTTTTTTTCATATACTTACAACTATAGCACCAGAAATTTGTGTTCCCATTTTGGTGAAATATATTCAGACACATAAATATTTGTGTTAGCTTCCCTTGGCTGTGATCAGATCTCTGAGATGATCAACTTATAAGGAGAAAAGACTTCTTTTGGCTCATACTTTCAGAGGTTTCAGTCTGTGGGTGCTTGGCTCCCTTGCTTTTGGGCCTGTTGCAAGGCAGAGCATCCTGGCAGGGATGAGTGAACCTTGAGCTTTAACACATGGGCCTTTGGGGGCGTTCCAGATTCACACCGTAAGATGTTCATGGGTTCTGACCAGTCATACCACTTTGGGAAATCATCTTAAGAAAGTAACAAAACTAGACCTGGTATGTTGTGGTGTGCACTTGTAATCTCAGCACTGGGAGGCTGACAGGAGGGTCATAAGTTTGAGCCCCACTTGGGCAACTTAACAACTCATTGAGACCCTCCTTAAAAAAAAAGTTGGAGGATGTAACTCTGCCAAGACCCTGGACTCAATCCCCAGTACCACAAACAAACAAATGCTGTATTTTAGCCCAGCATGGCAGTGCACACCTGTAATCCCAGCACTTGGGAGGCTGAGGCAGGAAGATCACTATGAGTTTGAGGCCAGGCAGTGAGATCAAGGCCTACATAGCAAAAACCTGTCTCAGAACAGACAAACAAACAAACAAAAAATACAACAACAACAACAAAACAAAATAAATAAATATTTTTAAAAGAGAACAATGCAATCACACAGCTCCTCCACCAATGTTGGATGTCTTCGTGAGAGGCAGTGTGCAAAGTGCTTTACATGTATTACTCATTTTAATGCTCAGAATCCTGAGTTGTAAATCATGTTCAACTTCATGTTTAGGTGGGAAACTGAGGCACAGCGTAGTCAAAGCTTGTCGAAGATCATACAGAGGCTATATTGTGTCAAGTCAAAATTCTAATTTAATACTATTTCAAGAACTTACTCCTAATTATAAGATATGATCAAAGCCTAGACACAAAAGTCTGCACAGCACGTTAGGTAGCATAGTACAAGTAAATTGGGAGCAATGTGTATTGTAAATTATGGCCCATCCATTCAGTAGAATAATTTTATAACATTTACCTGATAAAAGTTTACAGTTCGGGGTTTCCACTGTATTCACTGAGTTGTGCAGCTGTTACTACTACCCCCGTTCACAGCATTTGATGGGTGCCCATGTGCAGTCACTCTCCACCCCGCTCCTGAGCCCTGGACAACCACAGGGCTCCTTCCCATCTCTGAAGTTGTCTGTTCCAGGCCTTTGGCAGTCTGATACAAGGTATGGTCTTTCTCCGCTGTCTTTCATCTAGGGTAATGTTCTCAAGGTTCACTCATAGTATTAGTACTTTATTGCTGAGTAATATTTCATTGTATGAATCTGCTGCATTTTGTTTATCCATTATCAGTTAATGGACATTTGAATTGTTTCTACTCTTTGGTTATTACAATGTTCTTTTGAACTTTTGTGTATAGGTTTTGTGTGTGTGTGTGTGTGTGTGTGTGTGGGTACTGGGGGTTGACCTCAGGACCTTGTGCGCCAGCAGGTGCCCGTGCCGCTGAGCGATATTTTTTTGTATGTGGGTTCCGGGAGTCGAACTCAGGCCCTCGCACTTGCCAGGCAGGTGCTTACACCGCCGGGCCATCTCACCGGCCCTGTGTATAGGTTTTTTTTTTTTTTTTTTTGTGAGTACCGGGGGGTCGACCTCAGGACCTCGCGTGCCAGCAGGCGCCCGTGCCACTGAGCGATATCACCGGCCCCTTTTTCGTATGTGGGTTCCGGGAGTCGAACTCGGGCCCTCACACTTGCCGGGCAGGCACTTAAGCCGCTGAGCCATCTCACCGGCCCATGTGTATAGGTTTTTGAGTGGACTTATGTTTTCATTTTTTCTTGGGGATTCACTTAAAAATGGAATTGTTGCATCAAATAGTAGCATTGTTGTTATTATTACCATATTATTACCATCATCATCATCAGTTCTGGGGCTTGAACCTACAACCTTGCCATGTTAGGCAAGTGCTCCACCACTGATGCGCATCTCTAATCTCCCTCGTGTTTAGGAGCTGGAGTCTTGCTGAGTTGCCCGGGCTTGCCTGGAACTCATCATGATCCTCTCGCCTCAGCCTCCCAAGTAGCTGGGATCACGTAACCACAATGTCAGTTTAACTTTTTGAAGAATTGCCAGACTTTTCTGAGCAGCTGCACCATTCTGCGTTCCTGCTCCAATGAATGAGAGTTCTACTTTCTTCGCATCTTTCTCAGTAATTTACTGTTGTCTTAAAAATAGCTATCCTTGTGGGTGTGTAGCAGTGTCTTATTGTGATTTTTAAGTGCACATCCTTAATTACTAATGATGTTGAGCACATGTGTTTATGGCCATTTGTACATCTTCTTTGGAGAAATGTCTAAGTCCTTTGCCCATTTTTAAATTGCACTGTATTTTTATTATGGAGTTGGAAGAGTTCTTAATATATTTTAGATACAGATTCCATTGTCAGAAGTGTGGTGTGAAGCCGGGCATGGTGGCTTACACCTTTTATCCCAGCACTTGGGAGGCTGAGGCAGGAGGATCACCATGAGTTCGAGGCCAGCCTGGGCTACATAGTAAGTTCAAAGGCAGCCTGAACTGCATAGTGAGACCATCTCAAAAACAAAACAAAACAAAACAAAGTGTGGTTTGCAGTTTTTTTCTCATTCTATACTTTTTTCTTTCATTTTCTTTCTCCTCTCTCTCCTGTCTCTTTTTCTTTTTCTCCTTCCTTCCCCTCCTCTCCCTCCCTTCTTGCGTTACCTTTCCCCCTTGCTTCCCTTTCTCCCTCCCTTCCTTCCTTCCTTTCTCTTCCTTCTACCTCTTCCCCCCTCCCCCACTTCCTTTTTCCCTGCCTCCTTATTCTTTCTTTCTTTTTTTTTTGGTGGGTACTGGGGGTCGACCTCAGGACCTCGCGCACCAGCAGGCGCCTGTGCCGCTGAGCGATATCACCGGCCCTTTTTTCGTATGTGGGTTCTGGGAGTTGAACTCAGGACCTTACGCCTGCCAGGCAGGTGCTTATGCCGCTGAGCCATCTCACCGGCCCTATTCTTACTTTCTTGATGGCATCTACCAAACTTAATTATGATGAAATCCAATTTATCTGTTTATTCTTCTATTGCTTGTACCTTCAGTTTCACATAAGAATCCACTGCCTAATCCAAGGTCAGCAAAGATTTATTCCTATGTTTTCTTATAAGAATTTTAGCTTTTATATCTTACATTTAACGCCCCCCCCCAATTCCTGGGGATTGAACCCAGGGCCTTCACACTGAGCTATATTCCCAGCCCTTTTTTCATTTTCTTTTCTTTTTTTTTCTTACAATACTGGGGGACTGAACTCAGGAGCACTCTACCACTGAGCTACATTCCCAGCCTTTTTATGTATTTATTTTTTATTTTGAGACAAGGTGTCACTAAGTTGCCCAGACTAGGCTTAAACTTGCAGTCTTCCTGCCTCATTTAGGCCTTTGATCTACTTTGAGTTACTTTTTGTATAAAGCATGTAGGACATTCAGTGTTTTAATCTCTTACATATAGAGTTCTAGTTGTCCCAGCACCATTTGTTGAAAAGATTATTCCTCCCACCCTTCAATTGTTCTGGTACCTTTTTAAAAATTAATTGACCATAAATGTAATAGTTTATTTCTTAATGTTCAATTCTCTTCCAATGATCTATGCCAGTGTTGCATAGTCTTGACTGCTGGAACTGTGTATTAAATTTTGAAACCATGAACTTTCAAGGTAGCTTTGGTTACTTTGAGTCGCTTACAAAACCATATGAATTTTAGGATCAGCCTGCTAATTTCTGCAACAAAGTCAGCTCAGCTTTGGGCAAGAATTTCATTGGTCAGTTTGGGGAACATTCAATAGATTATAATCATTTAAAACTATGGTTATGAGGCCAACAGTAACATTTTTTTTTTTTTAATGTGGGTACTGGGAGTCAACCTCAGGACCTCGTGCTTGCCAGCAAGCGCTTGTGCCACTGAGCAATATCACTGGCCCTTTTTTTCCCTTTATGTGGGTTCTGGATGTCGAACTCAGGACCTCGCGCTCGCCAGGCAGGTGCTTATGCCACTGAGCTATCTCACTGGCCCTGCCAACAGTAACATTTAAACACACATATATGTGTGTGTGTGTGTGTGTGTGTGTGTGTGTGTGTATCATACATATATAAGCAATATATTTTTTTAAGTTAAAAGAAGTGGAATATAAAATATGTACACTATGAAAAATATTGTTGAAAAGAACCCCTATCAAGAGAATAAAAAGACAAACTACAGACTGGGAAAAAAAAATTTGCCAAAGACATATCTGGTAAAGGGCTATTATCCCAAATATGCAAAAATCTCTTAAAATTCAACAGTAAGGAAATAACCCAATTAAAAAATGGGAATTTGGACACCTCACCACAGAAGGCATATGGATGGCAAACAAGCATATGCCATTAGGGAATTCCAAGTTAAAACAAAAGTGAGATACCTCTACATACTTAATAGAGTGGCTAAAGTCCAAAATACTACAACACCAAATGGTGCTAAGCATGTAGAGCTACAGGAGTTTTCATTTAGTGCTGGTAGGAATGCAAAATGGTACAGTCACTTTGGAAGACAGCTTGGCAGTTTCTTACAAAACTAAACATATTCTTGCCATATAATCCAGCAGTCATGCTCCTTGGTATTTACTCGTATGAGCTGTAAACACATATTCACACAGAAATGTTCACACAGATGTTTATTGCAAGTTTATTTATAATTGCCAAAACCTGGAAGCAGTTAAGATGTCCGTCAGCAGGTAATGGGTAAATACACCATGATACATCTAGACAACGAAATACTATAAAACAAATGTGCTACAAAGCCGTGAAAAGACATGAAAGAGCCTTAAATGCATATCCCTAAGTGAAAGAATCCAATCTGAGGGCTGGCGAGATGGCTCAGTGGCGTAAGCGCCTGCCTGGCAAGCGCGAGGGCCCGAGTTTGACTCCCGGATCCCACATACAAAAAAGGGGCCGGTGATATCGCTCAGTGGCACAGGCGCCTGCTGGCGCGCGAGGTCCTGAGGTCGACCCCCCGGTACCCACAAAAAAAAAAAAAAAAAGAATCCAATCTGAAGAGGTACATACTGTGTGCTTCCCACTATAGGACAGTCAGGAAAAGTAAAAACTATGTCAGTCAAATGAAGATAGGGGCTGCCAGGAGCTAGATGAGAGGGAGGGATGAGTAAGTGGAGCACAGAAGATTTTTAGGGCATTAAAATTACTCTGTATGACGCTATATAGGTGGGTACACATCCTTAGACATTTGCCCAGACTCAGAATGTACACCACCACCAAGACTGAGCTCTAATGTACACTGTGGACTTTGGGTAACAAAGATAGAGGTGCATGGATTGTGATTGTCAGTGAAGATTCATCACTAGTAACACACACACCACGCTGGTGCCTGATATTGATAGTCCAGGAAACTCAGGGCAAACAGCAGGCTTTTTTGGGAGTTTCCCATTACTCTGCTTACTTTTGCTGCGAACCTGAAGTATTCTTAAAAATTAAGTCTGTAAGTTTTGGCTAGTAGAATAATTTAACTCAAGATGCAACCCTTATTTCTATAGATAAAAATCAGAATTGGTGGCACACACCTGGAATCTCAGCTCTGGTAGGCTGAGCCAGGAGGATCCCAAGTTCAAGCTTAGTGACTTAGTGAGACTGTCTCAAAAACAACAAAAAACCAGAGTTAACCAGACTTTCCAGGAAGAATGTGTGAAGGTGAAGAGCTGGGATACAAGGTATGGTTAGAAGAGCCAGTCTGATGGGGCCGGTGAGATAGCTCAGCGACATAAGCGCCTGCCTGGCAAGCACGAGGTCCTGAGTTTGACTCCCGGAACCCACATAAAGGAAAAAAAGGGCCAGTGAGATCGCTCAGTGGCACAAGCGCTTGCTGGCAAGCGTGAGGTCCTGAGATCGACTCCTGGTACCCCCCCCACACACACACAAAAAGAAGAGCCAGTCTGAGATTTAATACTGTCTGATTTCTCTGTTCTCTGTTCAGTCCATTTCATTCAGTTTCTCATCTGCCTTCTCAATCCCCATGAAAAGCTTGTCCATCACAGCCTAGCTTAGGACTTTCCTCAGAACCTTAATATGAAACTTTGGGAGTCTAGCTGTGCGGTGTGCATGATTGCTGTTGGTAGGTACAGTGAATAGTGGCAGAGCAGCATGAAGGCAAAGAGCCACAGAAGCCACTTTGTTAAAAAGTGATTTTGGAAAGAGGAAAGGAAGTCATCCAAGCAGAGCTCTTCACTGCTGCCTTTGTCCCAATTTGTGTCTTGTCAGTTTCTTTGCATCTGTATATATTGTTTTTTTCGGAAATTATGTTTTTTTTTTTTTGGAAGGTCAGAGACCTGCAAAGGGTGCTAGGACTAGTTAAAAGTTTAAGTAGGCATACTGAGAAGTGAGTTCTGTGGTTTGGTGATAGATGTTCGTGGGTTATTTTTAAGTGCCATTGCAGAGTATTTGTGTTCGAAATAGTTTGGGGGTTTTCTTTCTAGTTTATAGAGAGCTAAAATTTCAGTATATTGACATGTTCTATAGTTTTTGCCATAAATTGTGGTGTTTATTAATGCTCTCTTGGAAATATAAAGCCACAATTTTTCATTCTTTGCTTGAAAGGTTTAAAATAACCATTTCTTACGTAGATTAATGAAACAAAAGAAGACATTACAGTTACCCAGTTTTCTAGAAATATGCATAGAAACCTTAGTTTTCACTGCCTTTTAAAAATAAAGTACCTGCTATTTTAGGATAGAGAATTTTTTATTAGGAGTAACAGGCTATGAAGACTTTGTAGCATCATGGAAAATTTTATTTCCTTCAAATTTCAGACTGTCAAAATTTGTGCAATGGTGTTTATTTTATAAGACACATTTTTCCCTGTTGAAACTCCACTTATGGTACATGTGTCTTTTTACTGTGTCTCCTTTTTCTGGCTTAAAAATGTACTTATGGGTCCAGGGATATAGCTCAGTGGCACAGTGCCTTCCTGGCAAGCGCGAGGTCGTGAGTTCAATTCCCGGTACCAAAAAAAAAGTACTCATGAACTTGTGCTTCTGGCTATGATGGCATTAATGAAGATTGGATTTAATTCTTTGGATTGTTTCACAAAACAAACAAATAAAAACCCCAGACAAAATATATGAAGCAACAGTTTCAAATGAAGAACAACAGGCAGCACGGGGCAGTGATCCCTGAGAAAGTAAAAACAACAAACAGGGGAAGCCTATGATTATGCTGGCTTATTGCCTAGAGGAGGTTCCAGTCTGCAGGGTAAGAAAGGGGACCCCAGGCAGAGCCCAGAGATCTCTTTGAGTTGAAGTGTACAGGAAGGGCAAGATGGCTAAATTTTGGACAGAAGAGGGCTGCACAAGGAGAGAGCTCCAAGAGTCTGCAGTCCCCCTTAACAGTTCTCATGAGTGTTGGTCAGTGAACATGTATAGAAACTGCCCACAACCGGAGAAGGAACCACACAAAAGCATTACAGGCAACAATCCCTGCTTGTCTTTCAGGGTCAAGAAGAGTTTGTGCTGTCACCAACCAGACCAGGATCACCTCCTAAGTCAGAGGAGTGAGGAAGAGTACTCAGAGGGAGTTGCCTTACCAGTGGGGCAAACATGGCCCTAGACTGAAGGCTGCTCTGATCCTTCCTACAAAGCAAGCCTCTGAAAGGGTCGAGCTGTTTCCAAGTAGTAACTTAACTGCATCCCACAACGAAGCTCAATATTTTTAGGAATACAAAAATACCTAACAGTCACCAAGATACAGTTTACATTTGGCCTCTAGTCAGAAATTACCAGTCTTGGGCTGGTGAGATAGCTCAGCGGCAGAAGCGCTTGAGGTCCTGAGGTCGACTCCCAGTACCCACATAAAAAATAAAAAAATAAAAGAAATTACAAGTCTTGCAAAGAAGCAGGAAAATATAACTCAGGAGGAAAATCAATCAATAGAAACTGACTCAGAAATGACACAATGGTGGAATTAGTAGACAGAAGACATTGAAACAGTTCATATAACTGCATTCCGTATGATCGAGAAAATAGAGCAGAGATTGAGAGTGTTAAAGACAGATGTGGAAGATAGGACTCAAATGGAACATCTAGAGGTGAAAACTACAGTGTGTGAGATGAAAAGTACTGTGAACTGCATGGGATTAATAGCAAATTAGACAGTACAGGAGAAAAGTTTAGAAAACTTGAATCCATGGCAACGTAAACTATCTAGAATAAACTCAAGAAGAAAGCTGGAAAAAAAGGAATAGAGCACCAACGAGCTGTGGGACAACTTTATATATGTGTGTGTGTATGATTTATTCATACAAAATCATATATAGATGATATAATACAGACTTTCTATATCTGGTAAAGAGCATCTATATATGTATATGATGTAGAAGATTTGAACAATGCTATCAACCGAGTTGACATTTATATATTTCCCCAAAACGGACCAAATACACACACACACACACACACACACACACACACACTTTTCAGTTGCACACAGGGTGTTTATTAAGATAGATCCATTGTGTTCATAAACAATATCAATAAATTTATTTATTTATTTATTTATTATTTTTTTATATGAGGGTACCGGGAGTCAAACTCAGGACCTCGTGCTTGCCAGGCAGGCGCTTATGCCGCAGAGCTGTATCACTGGCCCAATGTCAATAAATTTAAAGTGACTTGAATCATAAATTATATACTCCACACAAAGATAATTAAAAATCAGTGACAGACACCTAGGAAAATCCTAAATACAGTAAAACCTTGGTTTATGAGCATAATTCATTCCTGAAACATGCTTGTAATCCAAAGCACTGGCATATCAAGGTGAATTTCCCCACAAGAAATAATGAAAACCTTTGTGGCTGGTATGAGGGAGACAAGAGAGAGGAGGGTTATTGTGCAGGACGACTTTCACTATCACTAACGGAATCACTGCTGTCTTTTGGCTCAATGGACTCTTTCTTTTCATGCAACTTTAACAAGGAATTTATCCAGTGACACTTGCTTTTGCCTCTTTTTGAGGATTTCACGGAAATGTGACATTGCATTGTTGTTAAACAGATTCATCGCTCACACTGCTACAGCCTTATTTGGGTGGTGCTTTTCTACAAAATTTTGCACTGTTTCCCACATTTTACACATCTCCCTAATCTTTTTTGAATTAAGGGATTCCTCTGCCTTATTCTCCTCCTCTGCCCAAGAGATTTCCTCCATAACCTCTTGCTGTTGGGAGACATCATCCACCATCCCACAGAAGGAGAGGGAGAGAGACATGGGGGAGGGGGAAGAAAAGAGAGGAACCATTGGCTCAGTTGTGATCATGCAATGTTTGGCATCACACACTACTCATATTGCAAGCCATCGCTTGTTTATCAAGTTAAAATTTTTTAGAAATGTCTACTTGTCTGGTAGAATACCCACAGAAGTTACTTGCAATCCAAGGTTTTACTCTATTTAGAAACTAACAGGGCCGGTGAGATGGCTCAGCGGCTTAAGCGCCTGCCTGTCAAGCGCGAGGGCCCGAGTTCGACTCCTGGAACCCACATACGAAAAAGGGGCCGGTGATATCGCTGAGCGGCACGGGCGCCTGCTGGCACGCAAGGTCCTGAGGTTGACCCCCCCGGTACCCACAAAAAAAAAAAAAAAAAAAAAAACTAACATACCTCTAAGGAACCTATAGGTTGAAGACAAAATGAATATGAATTTAGAAAATATTTTCTACTGAATGAAAATCATATGGAATTTGTGGGTCATAGTTACAAATACAAATTGAAGTACAAATTATCAATATCAAGAATGAAATACGTAACAAAGCTACAGATTTTATAATTAGAAGGATTAAAAAAAGAATTTGAATTACATTATACCAGTATATTAGGCACCTTTATAAAACAAGCATCCTTGAAAGATATAAAATACAAAAGCTCACTTGGAAGAAATGGATAACCTGAAGATTGCTTCATTTATTAAAGAAATTGAATTCCCGCAAAGAGAACCATAGGCCTGAATGGCTCTCCTGAGGAGTCTACCAAACATTTTAGGAAGTCATGACATCAGATTTACTTAAGCTCTTCCATGAAATTGTTGAGGAAAGGATACCTCTTAACTCATTCTATCACACTGGAATTACCCTCATAGCCAAACCAGACAGTTTCACTGCAAGGAGAGGAAATTATAGACCAATACCCCGTATGAACATAGTTGCAAAATTTTAGCAAACAGAATCCAAGGAGATATAAAAACAATAAAATACAGTAACCGAATGAGTTTTGTCCCAGATATTCAAGATTGATTTAACATTCAAAAGCCAATGTCACATGGCACATTAAAAAGTAAAAAAACACTATATGATCATCTCAGTAGATGTGGGAAAAGCATTTAATGAAATACAACAGGCCTCGCTAATAAAATCTCAGCAAACTGGGAAAAGATGGGCCCTTCCTCAGTCTGATAAAGAGCATCCATAAGAAACCAATAGCTGAATAGTTATTGCTGAAAGACCACACATTTTCTAAGGCCAGTAACAAAGCGAGATGTCCACTATCACCATTTCTATTCAGCATCATACTGGAATTTCTAACGGGTGTAATAAGACAAGAAATTTAAAAAAAAAAAAATCTAAAGTAGGGGCCGGTGAGATGGCTCAGCGGCTTAAGCGCCTGCCTGGCAAGCGCGAGGGCCCGAGTTTGACTCCCGGATCCCACATACAAAAAAGGGGCCGGTGATATCGCTCAGCGGCACGGGCGCCTGCTGGCGCACGAGGTCCTGAGGTCGACCCCCCGGTACCCACAAAAAAAAAAAAAATTCTAAAGTAGCAAAGAAGAAATAAAACTGTTTATTCACAGATAATATAGTTGTCCATGGTTTCTACAAAAATGCTATTTATTCATTAAAAAGTAATTCTAAATGTAAGTGTTAGAATTGGAATACCATTTTAGTCTAAACCCCTGCAATTTACATGTGGAGAAACTGAATGAAGGATCTGAGTCACTCAGACTTCCACTACTTTTATGGTGGGGATTTAAGGTGGCTAAGATTTTTCTTCTTTCTACATAGGGTTGGTTCACAGACCAAAAATACTTTTTTTTTTCCTATGTGCTCACAAACTTTCATATTACAAAGGTATACAAACAGATGTTACACATTGTATTTTGCTTCTCTTTAAAGTACAGCAAACTTACTCTTTGAAATAGTTCAAAATTTATTTTCAAGACATTTTAAATATGCTATAAGGAAATCATTATTTAGCATCTTTTTGTTATAAAATGCTGTTTTTTTTCTTTTGGGGAAGTACTGGGGATCAAACCCAGGAGTGCTCTCAGCTACGTTCCAGGCCTTTTTTATTTTATTTTGGAACAGGGCCTCTTTAAGTTCCCTAGGCTGGCCTCAAACTTGCAGTCCTCTTGCCTCAGCCTCCTAAGTAGCTGGGATTGCAGGTGTGTGCCATTGCACCCAACTCAAAATGCTGTTGTTGTACAGTTTTTTTCTTTGATATATAATGGAGTTTGGGAAATATTCAGGAAAGCCATGTTTTTAAATCTGCTTAATTTATATTATAGTGTTTTAGTGAGACAGTACTGTAAGAGAATGCAATATTACACCAAAGTTTGAACCTCGTTTTCTTCTCTCTGCATCCTGACTCTGAACCATGTCTTCCTCCAGTTGTTAGTTAATGTATACTCAGAGATTGGCAGTGAGTTGTGGTCCTCTGTTCTTGACTATCCATGTTTAACTAATTGATAAGATAGATCTGCTATGTATTACATATGCACAGATACTTAATGCTCTTCAAAAATTTTATTATGGTTGAATTTTCTTGATTGCCATTTCTGATTAGAACCAAATACTATTTTTACTTTTATGGTTAACACAGGCACAGTATAGTTTCCAGATTAAATTTTTTAGATTAAATTTATATATGTATGTATGTATTTTGAGACAGTGTCTCGCTATGTAGTTCAGGCTGGCCTTGAACTCACTGTGTAGCCCAGGCTGGCCTCAAACTTGTGGCAGTCCTCCTGCTTCAGCCTTCTGAGTGCTGGGGTTATAGGTGTGTGCCATTATGCCCTGCCAAAATAAATTTAGAGAAGTAATATAGTCAATTTGTGATGGTATTTCAGCAGTAAAGGGCTTTGGGTTTTTCTTATGTTTTGTTTTGTTTTGTTTTTTGGAGACAGGGTCTCGCCATGTAGTCCAGGCTGGCCTCAAACTTGCGGCAATCCTCCTGCCTCAGCCTCCCAAGTTCTGGGATTACAGGTGTACGCCACCACACCCGGCAAGTTTTATTTGAAGAGTGGAACAGTACAATAACTTAGATATTTTCTAAATTGATATAGCTCTTTTTAATAAATCACAGCAATATTATTGGTTTCTTTAGTGATGGTGTTTGAGATTTGTTTTGTTCTGTTTTTGTTTTGCAGTACTAGATTGAATCCGGGGCCTTCACTCTGAACTACATCCCCAGACTTTTAAAAAATTTATTTCGAGACAAGGTCTTGTTAAGTTGCCCAGCAGGGCTTGAATTTGCAGCCCTCCTATTTCATCCTCCCAGATTACAGGCATCCACCACCATTGTTGGTTCATGTTTAAGTTTTTAAAACTGCCCGTGTTCCCGCCAAAAGTACTAGTAATCAGAAGTGAGACTTGGACATTAAAAGTTTGAGAAGGATCATTTTATTTGCTTAGTTGTAATTGCTGCAATGCTTTTATCTCAGTTACCATGTAGAATCTGATGATTCTCCAATGTGTAACAGCCACCCACATTTCTCTCCTGAGCTCAGGCCTTGTCGCTGGTTCCTTCTGGGTGTCTCACATGCACTCCTTGCTCAGCGTGCCCCAGCCAGAGCTCTTCTGCTCTCCTTAGAAGGCACTCCAAAATGTTGAATTAAATTGAAAAGAAACAGAAGTCCTGATAAGTGGACTCTTCAAGCGTTTGATCTTTTTTTCTAAATTTGAAAACATCATGAAAGTAATATAACAAAATTAAACTATTTAATTACAAGAATAAAATTTTTGAGAAGTAAAAATTCTTTTTTACCCCTGCTCCTTCCAAATCTTATTCTCCAGAGGTAACACTGTTTTAGCAGTGGGGATCTGGTGAGTATCTTTGCATACTTCCTCTACTACATATAGATGAATATATACACACACCTACTTTTCCTCCAAAAAATAGGATGGTATTACAAATTATTCTGCAACTCCCATGCACTTAATATTATATCTTGGACATCTTTCCCTTTTTTGTGTGTGTTAGAAGATTGTTTATCTGGAATAGCTAAGACTTCACCTTTTCCATATTAATGATAGTTTCAGTTTAGCTGTCTTTTTTTTTTTTTTTTTTTTTTTGGTGAGACAGGATCTCACTATGTCTTCCAGGCTGGCCTTGAACTTACTATGTAGCTCAGGCTGGCCTTGAACTCATGGTAGTTCTCCTGTCTCAGCCTCCCAAGTGCTGGGATTACAGGCATGCACTATCATGCCTGGCCTAGTTTAGCTGTCTTTTAACCAGAAGAGAAAACAATTATAGAAAAGACATTTTGGCATGGCATATGTAATATTTGCATAACTATAATCTAATACTCTAAGATGATTGCACCCAGTGAAATCTACAGACAACTGGGAATCATGGTTAGTTTCTGAAAATTACAACAAGACTATGTTGTTTATGTCAAATTAATATATCATTGTGACATCAGCAGTTGACTTTTTTAATGCCCCAGAGGACCACATCATCACTAGACACCAAGCATTATAAATACACTTCACTTGTCACAGTAGTATTCTAAGTTTGAAATGGATGAACATTTATAGACTCCTTTCCCAGTTCAATTGTTTGGATGTTTTTAGAGCTTAGCCTTTTAACTAAATAATTTTTTACTGTGTAGATTTATCTCACCCTTTTCCAAGACTGCATAATATTTTTAAGTGTGCATTTGCCCAATTTTATTTAAGCATTCCCATGACCATCTTCTCTAGGAAAAACTCTGAAATACTTTTATTTACCCATGCAATTAATTTAGCTGAAACATAACCAATCTGTAAATGTTTAGTCAGTGAGCAAATCTGTATTTGTGGTCTTCCCTTTCTTGAATCACTACTTTTTCATTTGTTGATTCCTTCCTCCTATACATTTAGACATGTTTGTTCTTTCCTCTTAAGCCTTTGCTCTCGCATTCCTCTTTTACCCAAAGCCTTTTGTTTTGTTTTTTGACTTTTAACCCTAGTAAAAGTATCAGACATCTCGCTTGCCACTTTTTAAATCTTTATACATTTCCCTTCTACTTAACTTTTATACTACCTTTCTTTTATTTCCAATTCTTAGCTTCTCAGCCTTTACCATCACCATTGGGAAAATTGCTAGGGATTACACAAAATCGGATTTTTTGTCCACTAAAAAATTATTTGGGGGGCCGGTGAGATGGCTCAGCGGCTTAAGCGCCTGCCCGGCAAGCGTGAGGGCCCGAGTTCGACTCCCGGATCCCACATACGAAAAAGGGGCCGGTGATATCGCTCAGCGGCACGGGCGCCTGCTGGCACGCGAGGTCCTGAGGTCGACCCCCCGGTACCCACCAAAAAAAAAAAAAAAAAATTATTTGGGGGTCTGGTGAGATGGCTCAGCAGCTTAAGCGCCTGCCCGGCAAGCGTGAGGGCCCGAGTTCGACTCCTGGAACCCACATATGAAGAAAGGGCCGGTGATATCGCTCAGTGGCACGGGCGCCTGCTGGCGCGCGAGGTCCTGAGGTCGACCCCCGGTACCCACCAAAAAAAAAAAAATTATTTGGCCAAATACTTATTCATTGGAAATGTCTCATTTTGTTCTAAGTTGTATCCTCAGAAAGATTTGAGAGAAAATTGCACCCACAAAATAAAAGTGCTAAGAAACATGAGCAACTAGGGGGCTGGTGAGATAGCTCAGCGGCATAAGCGTCTGCCTGGCAAGCGCGAAGTCCTGAGTTCGACTTCCGGTACCCATATACAAAGGAAAAAAGGGCCGGTGATATCGCTCAGCGGCACAAGCACCTGCTCGCAAGTGTGAGGTCCTGAGTTCGACCCCTGGTACCCACAAAAAAAATAAAAAATAAAAAATAAATGTGAGCAACTGAATAATGAATATGTAGAAGTAAAATAATCATTACAAATTTTTCAATCCCTTGGACAGATTAAATAAAATATTGAACATTGCTAATAGTCAAATGATAATCCAAAAACTCCATCAAAGAGAATCTAGATATAGAGCAAAAAGAGAAAGATGGAAAATGAGAGCAAGGCCCAGTGACTCTGAGAGTAAAGAAGACAATGTCTCCCTGAAGGAAAGTGATGGGAGCCACACTGTGCGCTCTGGAGGAGAAGAAACTTCCCTGGCGCCTGATCCAAGCTCAGATACAGTCCCTTCTGTCCTCCCGCGGCCTGGCCCACTGCTGCACCTCTCACCCTCCCTCCCCAGCCTTAGGCCTTCTCCAGGCCCCCGGGGAAGAGCTGTGCCCACAGTGCGCGTTGGGAAGGCACTTTGCTTTTCTTTGTTCTCTTCCTCAGTGGGATCTTGATGTAGGGGAATAGTATAACTCCCAACCTATTGGACGTCAGATACACCAAGTTCATGTTCCCCCAAATCAAAGAATGAATTGTAAGGCATAACAGAGGTTAAGAGTAGGAAAAATTTATTGAGAGAGATAGCTCCTGAGAGATAGGAGGGGACCCGAAAGTGGGTTGCCAGAGACCTCACTTCACAGAGGAAGTTTTATAAAGCAAAATCATGGGTTGGGTATAACATCGGTCAAAATTATGATTAACCAATAGGATTACAAGTATGGCCGCTTAGGTAATACTGATCCAATGGGGAAGCAATTCACGTAGCAAGTATGCATGGAAAGAAGAAAGACTTTTTTAGGAAGAGATGGGTCAGGTGGTCCTGGTCACCCCCCTGGGTGACTGATGTCTGTCTAGACTTTATTGGACCAGGTGCTATCAATTATAGTATAGTCTTTATTGTTTACCCCTGGGGAAGACATGGCAGCCTGGTCATTCCATCTTTATCTTGAGTCCTGACCTTTGACAGATGTGCCTCCAGCCACAGCTGTAATGTGTTCTCATCCTCTGCACTGACTCCCTCAGGGGCCTAGGCCTGTCTGACTGCCTGTAATATTTCTACCTAACTTAGCTGTCTGTAATAATCCCATCTCCTTTCTAGCTTCCAGGAATTCCCCCAAAGTTCAGTGGTATATACTTTTTCTTGTTTTCCAGCTTACTTAGACTTTTACAAACTTAGAACAAACCTTTCTACTGTCATCTTGGAGAAAGTTGAGGACTTAATACTTTTTCAGTCTTTTTTGAGCCCAAATAGGGTAAATTCATTCATATTAAGAGGGAAAATACTATATTCAGGTTTGCTCTTTATTATAATATAATGATAACTTTCAAATAACATTTTCTAGGGCTTTTTTTTGTTTACCATTAATATAACCCTTTGCCTTCTATTAATTTATTTTTGTGATACTAGAGATGAAACCCAGGCACACTTTACCCCTGAGCTACATCCCAGCTACATTTTTATCTTGAGACAGTGTCTTTCTAAGTTGGCCAGGGTGGCCTTGAACTTGCAGTCCTTTTGCCTCACCTTTCTGAATATTGGGTGTCATATGCATGCGCCTTCTGTACCTAGCTTGCCTTTTATTTAAAAATAGTAATTTATCTAACTAGTCAGATACACGTATATGTGGTCTGTTAGCTTTGCTTTCTTCAGCAATTACTTGCAGTGGTAAGAAAAGTGAGTTTGCCAAAGCATTGTATGTTTTTAAGAGATAAAGGAAGAAATAATTTTCAGCTTTAAGATGGCAGGTCATTTAAGATTCTCTTTCCTCACCTGTCTTCCTCACTGCCTGTTGCAGGGCCTTTGGCCCGTGAAGATCTGGTGTTGTAATCACTTCTAGAGGCCCTGTTTTACAGCTAGAAAGTACTGTGTACTGGAAATGTGAAAGGAGGGCAGGATCAAGGAGAGCAGAAGGAGGAAGAAGTCTGGCTGACATTCTCTTTTTTCTGACTGTTCTAGCCTCAGGTTTGTTTCTGTTTCTTTTTCAATTCTGAAAACTATACATAACATAAAATCTGTTATTTTAACTATTTTAAGTGTACAATTCATTGGCATTAAGTAAATTCACAATGTTGTATAACCATCACCACTATCTATTTCCAGAACTTTTTCGTCCTTTCAAACAGCAACTCTGCACCCATTAAACAACTCCCCATACCCTCCTTTCTCCTATCCCTGGTAACCTCCTGTTCTACTTTCTGACTCTAAAAACTATGCTAGGTCTCCATTATAAGTAGAATCATATAATATTTGTCCTTTTGTATCTGGGTTATTTCATATTAAGGATAACATTTTTAAGGTTCATCCATGTTGTAGCCTATATCAGAATTTCCCCCCTTTTTATGGCTTGATAATATTCTTTGTATGATAGTATTCACTATGTGATACATATTCACACATATTTTGTTTATCCATTCGACAATAGTGGACACTTAGATTGTTTCCACGTTTTGGCCACTGTTAATAATGCTACTGTGAACACTGGTCAGTCCCTCCTTTCAGTTCTCTTGGGTATGTACATACCGTATGTACCCAGAAGGGGAGTAGATGGATCCAATGGTAATTCTGTGTTTAACCCTTTGAAGAACCACCGAACTGTTTTCCACAGAGGCTGCACCATTTTACATTCCCATCAGCAGTGCACAAGGATTTCTCATTTCCCCATTCTCACCAAGTGTTTTATCCACTGCACCTCCCCCATTTTTTTAAAAAAGGAAGAAAGGCTTAATTGGCTCACAGTTTGTAGAGGTTTCGGTTCCTAGTTGGCTGGCTCCAGGGCTGGGTGGCATGGCAGAGGGCATCACAGAGAAGAAGTAGTTCATGGCAGGCAGAAGGCAGCAAAGCAATGAAGTAGCGAACTATAAGCATTCTACATTCCCCTTTATAGTAGCATCCTAATAGGTATGAGGTGGTATTGTATTGTGGTTTTCTTTTGTATTTCCTGATGATGGTGAACCTTCTGTCGTTTGCTTATTGGCTATATGTGTAGCATCTCATGCTTTACCTTAAAAATAAAGTGTATGAGTGTGTATAGTGGTATTGTTCTTTATCTTCCCGACCCCATCCCTGCACTGTGTAGGAAAGAAATTGCGTAGGAGAAAGTACTTGCATAAATAAGTGCATGATTCATGTAGATACGGTCTGTTTATGATCTTGTTTCCACTGCATGCATACAGTATCTATCTTTTTCATATGTATGTCTTACCTACACATAGGTAACTATTCCTGATACTCCTGTGTTACTGGACTAGAATGTTTGAGAAAAGCCTGTGGCTGAAATTTATTTGAGGGCTTTCCAGTCCAGCCTTACAAAATTTTTCAGAATTAAAATTTACTTACATTGCATTTCATTAAGAAGCCTATGTATACTTCTTCCCTAAGTCTTCTCTTTCTTTAGTGTTTTAGTTACAGGAAGCCGAAAGAATCTGTGGTGCTTAGAAAGAATGCCAATACCATTTTCAGTGCTTCTGACAAAGTAGGCAGTTCCTATATTCTTGTCTTCTTTCTGCACACTGTCCTGTTAGACATAGCATGACCTGGTGCAAGATATCTATATTCTAGCAAAGGGAACAGCACAGTAAATATATGGGAAAATAGTGGGCAAGGCTTTAAAGTAACTTCTCATTTGAGGGCATCTAATAATTTAGTTATGTTAACTGAAGTTTTCAGCACACTGTTGGTGAAATACTGAGCGCGTTCTCATTTTTCTGTGATGTCTCAGGTGTTTACTGACTGGCACTTTGGAGAGTGCATGCTTATCTGGCATGTCCATAACAGAATGGACTGTGTGTTCCCTTTCCTGTGTACCAGATAGCAATTTTCCTCCTTTGGACAGTTCAGCACAGTAAGCTTTGTCATAGATTAATATCCATAGCTACATAGTGATTTTAAATCCGTGCGGTAAACCTAGGTTGGAGGAAAAAAGAAGTCTCATAAAAGCAGTGAAACTTTCTTAGTTTGTCTTAAAGGTTTTAAAGAATTGTCTGTTTTTTAAAGAGTTGTCTTTTTATATAATGCTCAATAAAGTGAAAAGTTTTTGTTTTGTTTCTTTATAAAGACCTACATTCCTGATGACCTCAATATAATTAAGAGGAAATATGTTGAAAATTTAGTTTCTTCTTTCAGATTTGCCTTTGAAAGCTCAGAAAAAATGTGTTTTCTTCTTGTTATTATGTATTAATTATTCATAGTACTTTTCTTTATATCAGCTCAGTAGTACTGACAAGAGTCATCCTTGCAGATTACTTGCATCCCTTGAGATGTTAGAACCAAAAATGAAGAGTAGGTTCCTTTGTCAAATAGGACTTATAAAGCGAGATCAATTTACACAAGTTCCATCTTGATTTGAATTTAAGCAAGTCATTGTTTGCAGAGCAGCAGGTTTTAGAACCCAATTTCTTGTTTGACAGTTTTTTCATTCAGAAATTTTGCTGAACTCCAAATGGTGACCATTCAAAAGAAAGCATTGCCTATATAATTTAGAAATAAATGGCAGAGCACAACTTTTATATTTTTAATTATCAGTTAAGAAATTTTTAAAAAAAAAGTGAAAAAGAATTGGTAGACATTAATGATACCTCACCCCTAAATACTTCAGCATGCGTTCCCTAAAAACAAGAATATTGTTCTATGTAAAAATCACTATACTATTTGGACACTCCAGAAAGCTAACATCATACAGCAATAATAAGTTAATATACAGTCTGTTTTTCCAATTTTTCTGATTCTTCCCACAGTATTTTTTTTTTTTTTTTTTAATGCAGGTACCGAGAGTCAAACTCAGGACCTTGCACTTGCCAGGCAGGCGCTTATGCCGCTGAGCTATATCACCAGCCCTTTTTCTTCTTGATTAGTATCCAGTGAACTGTTTTTGATAGGAATACACCACATAGGCAATGCATAGTTCCTATTGTGTCATGTCCAGAGGCACAGTAATACTAGTTTGTCTCATTATTGGTGTTGAAGTTTGGTTATGCAAATCACTTGTTAAGCAGATATGGATTAGATCACTTCACTGGGAAGGTCTATTTTCCCTTTTTTTTCTTTTTTTTCTCTTATTTCCATTCCCTTTTTTAGATGGATCTTGCTAAGTTGCTCAGGCTGACCTGAAACTTGCAATCCTCCAGCCTCAGCCTCCTGAGCAGCTGGGATTGCAGGCATAAACCACTGGGCCCATCCTCCTTTTTTCCTCTTTTTTTTTTTTTAATGAGTAGTAATCTGTAGGGTGGTACTTTGAGAAGATGTAGCTGTCTTTTTTCCCATAAACTTTCACCTGATGGCTTTAACTTGCTCAACGCTTTGAATTTCTGTAGGAGTCTTTTAATGGATGTTAGTATATCTGTGAAGACCCAGGAAGTTTTTGCATGCATGCATTTTTCCATGGCCCCCAAAATGTTTAGATGATTTTTCCCTCTGTTGTTGAGGTGCCTTCTACAAATTTCATTGCATCAGAAAAATGTGTTACTAATGGTGGTTTCTAGAAGCTGAGAACCAGCCCTGTTCATCTAATTTTCCTGTTTGCCTAGCCTCACACTGTATAGAGCCAGGTACTTAATTTTTATTGTTTGTTTGAGAATGATTTGTTGTGGCCTTTCACTTATCTTGAGCCAAACATTTAGATCTTTTATGTTTGGTATAAGTGGTCCTAAAAAATAAAGCAAAGAGGGTTAGCCCCTTGGATTTTGGTGTTCTCTTCAAAGATTCTTGGGCACAAGCAATTTGATTTGTGTCTTTGTTGATACTGAAGTAAACTTAGGTCATTTGAAAATGACTTAAAACGCTACAATATATGTTTTAGTTGTCTAATTATTGGTTGTATCTTTAAGAATTTTCAGAAGTGCAAAATAGTTCTTTTTGACTGTATAGATAGAGAGCCTAGGTGGTGACTCAAGAGAACCTTAAATCTATTATTAGCCTATTATGGGATGCCTTTACAAGTGGTTAATTTTTTATTTTCCCTGCTCAACCAGGGAGCAGTGTGGAATTAATCATGCAAGTGGCCAGGTGTGTTTGTTTAGCCTACTGATTAGCTTGTTGGTAACATCAGTTTGCTTTGTATGAAAAAGTGTCTGTCAGGTGACTGACAACAACACAAGCTAATTTTTGAATAGTCTACTTTAAAAGTATATAATAAATCATTTAATCCAGATGACCCTGTGAAAGTAGATATTTTTATTGTAATTACACAGGTAGGAAAAAAAGACTTGAAGAAGTTAAAGTAGCCAATAGCAAACAGATTGTAAGGAGCAGAGGAAGAACCTTGAAGTTCTAATTTCTTGCTCTTTCTGATTTACCATTCTAACAGGTTCAGGAATTCTAGGGAATCTGAATATAAAAGCATGGCCCTTGCTCTCAAGAGCCTCAACATCTATCAGGCCTGTCTTCTATAAATAGAGCATGGACAGCAAATTAAGGGAAGAGCTAAGGAAGTATAGAAAAGGTTAGTATGATGAAAGCATGTGGAGGGGAGGAGAACAAGAGAGTAACCAAAGCATGGGTATGGGAGAGCGCAGTGCCTGTTGTAGAAGAGTTGGTCTAGTTTGGCTAGAGTTAGATTAGCCCCAAATTGGGAACTGCCTTGAGTACCACAGGGTAGAACCTATTCTCCAGGTATTTTTTTTTTTTTTTTTTTTTTGTGGGTACTGGGGGTCGACCTCAGGACCTCGCGCGCCTGTAAGCGCCCGTGCTGCTGAGCGATATCACCGGCCCTTTTCTTGTATGTGGGTTCCGGGAGTCGAACTCGGCCCTCGTGCTTGCCAGGCAGGTGCTTACACCGCTGAGCAATCTCACCGGCCCCCAAATGCTTAATTTTTAAGGTGCCAATCTCATCACGTATTGTATGTCACTGATGCCTCACTGTAATGCTAACGTTGTACTGTATCTACTTTACAAATGAGAAACTAAGGGCTCAGCAAGATTAAGCGTAAAACATCGGTAGCTGGAGCTTGGACTCAAGACTCCATCTGTCAGACTCTAGAACCTGTTCTATTTTCCACTGTGATACTGTGTCATTTCTTTCACCAGGTCACATGATAAGTTCTTAATTTTGAGGGTATGACTTTGGAAAAGAATATTTTCAAAGTTTTGAGAGGACTGCTACCCTCTGTGTAATCATGCTAAGGCATATAATCGCTGCCAAACCTAACATATTGTGTTTTAATTTGGGACCAGAGCTAGGTGAGAAATTGAAGAATCAGATGATGTTTTATGTACAAGCTCATGACATCAATGTGTGGTCATAAATGCTTTTCTTTCTATTTTCAGTGTCTAACCTGTATCGGCCCTAAATAAATCTTAGGTGGATCGAATCTCACTTCCCAGGGGCATTTAATATGCATAAAGAAATAATATTTTCCCTGGCTAAAATATGTTTCTTCTGGCAGGTTTCCTACTTATAAAAGACAATGACTACTGATGAAGGTGCCAAGAACAATGGAGAAAGCCCAGCAGCCACTGTTGCTGAACAAGGAGAGGATATCACCCCCAAAAAAGACAGAGGGGTATTAAAGGTGAGGCCACAAAAGTGAATGACACACAGGGAAATCTGCTGTCTAAAAGATTGTTTGTAAAACTTTTGGGTGTGGGAATGGATATTTATTAAATTTCACTAAGTGCCAAAAACTACAGCTAGATTCTTATTTCTTCTTCTTAACTCTGAGGTTTTTATTTTTAATCCCAGATTGTAGATGCTGAAACAGAGGCTGAGCTAGTTAAATTAGCTTGCCCTGTTAGCATACATCTTAGTAAGTGCAGATCCTGGTGTTCAGGTCCAAGTTATGTCTGGCTCCAAAAGGTTGTGTGTCTCCATAGTCTCAGAGTATACAAATGAGTTACTAACTTAATATATGATTTTTAAAAATATATTAAAGCTAGCTAATGACAGTTTTAAAGACTTTTAGAGGAGGAAAAGTTAAATTGTAAAGTTCAAAAGGATTGTTAACCATACTAGTGACTGGGCATGATGGCGCATGCCTATAATCTCAGCACTCAGGAGGTTGAGGCAGGAGGATCGCCATGAGTTCAAACCCATCCTGGGGTACATAAGTGAGTTCAAGGCCAGCCTGCTCTACATAGTGAGACCTTGTCTCCAAAAAAAAGCAAACAAACAAACATAAAACCCATACTAATAGTGTTCCTGTGTGTAGTGAGTATATGGGCATCATCCCATAATATCTTACTTTTGAGTTTGCTTTCCTACTTATTAAAACATATATATATATATATGCTGTTTGTTTTTAGTTTTTATTTTGAGACAAGGTCTCACTTTGTAATTCAGGCTGGCCTTGAACTTACTATGTAGCCCAGGCTGGCCTCAGCCTTCTGAGTGCTGGGATTACAGCCATGTGCCACTACACCTGGCAAACCTATATATATATTTTCAATGTACAGTTAATCACTTTCACCTATTTTTATTTGTATCTCTCGATGGTGTTGATTCTTCCATTTTATAAGTTAATACACTGAAGCCGAGAGAGGTCAAAAGGCTTTAATTACATTAAGTAGTTATTTCTTCTGTACCAGTGTTACAGATACAAATTTTGTAGAGCCGTTTTGTTTTTGAAAAGATCATCTTACACATTCTAAGTATTACTCCTAGTTTTAATACCTCCTGTGTCAGCAGTATGAATTTGTTCTGTCTAATCTTGCTTATGTGAAAGTGTTTCTTTTGTGCCTGGATCTCTTTTGAATATACATGTATTCCTATTAGCTTGCTGTGTGCCAAACTAAATTTGGGGACCGACAGCTATAGAATA
The DNA here is from genome assembly GCA_028451465.1 of Erethizon dorsatum. Taxonomy (NCBI): domain Eukaryota; kingdom Metazoa; phylum Chordata; class Mammalia; order Rodentia; family Erethizontidae; genus Erethizon; species Erethizon dorsatum. The sequence goes on from CM051822.1 coordinate 163,565,170, forward strand.
ATGCTTTATGCTATGGGTTTACATCATACTATCTTCTTCCGGGGAGGTTCCAACCTTTTTGCTATAATTATTCATTCCGAACTCCAGGATGCTTCTAGAAACAGTGGAGATTCTGTAGCTGTCCTTAGCATCTCCTACCTCATCTTTTCAGATTGCACATATTCAGAGGACAAGGTCCCTAACTTGCATCAGACCCTGTGTCTTAGTATGTTTTCTTTTGCTATAAGAGAATCCCTAAGGCTGGGTGAGTTTTAAAGACTAGAGTTTTATTTTGGCTCACAGTTCTAGAATCTGGGAAGTCCATGTGCATCTTTTTCCCTTCCAGTGGAGGCATCAGTTCATGGTGGGAGGCAGAAGAGCAGGAGGGCATGTGTGGAAAAGACAAAACACAAAGGTTGAACTAGCTGTATAGCAACTTGCAATGATTAATCCAATCCCTCTAGAGCCAGAACTCATACAAGAAAGACATGAATCCCACTAATTACCTATTTGCTTCTTAAAGGCCCCACTTTCTCAATACTGCAACAATTAATAATCAAACTTCAGTATGAGTTTCGGCAAGGACAAACCATATTCAAACCATAGCACCCTGTGTTCTAAGAAATAAATCTAATAAGAATTTTAGGTTTATAAGGAACCTTTGAGATCAGAAGCCTTTTATTTTAAATCATGTTATTTATCACTGTCTAGAGCCTCAGGTTCACTGTGGGGCTTTTGGTTGAGATTAAAAATAGACCTAGTCAGCACGTGGGAGGCTGAGGCAGGAGGATTGCCACAAGTTCAAGGCCAGCCTTGGCTACATAGTGAATTCAGGGCAAGCCAGGACTATATGACCCGGTCTCAATCAATCAATCAATCAAAAATAGACCTAGTAACTATATGACCTAAGGTAGTGGTGGCAAACCTATGGCACATGTGATTAGTGGGCTGTTTATATCACTGAAAGGTCTAAAAGGTTTCCTATCACTCACTAAAGCAATGTAGTTACTTCTGTATGATTGTTTCCTGTCTGTAAAATTTAGAGAAATACTACCAGTATCAGGATAAGGTAAAGCACTTACTATAGTGTCTGTCCTATAGTAATCTCTCTTACTGTTATACCCTTTAAAAAAAAAAAAGGGCCGGTGAGATGGCTCAGCGGCTTAAGCGCCTGCCCGGCAAGCGCGAGGGCCCGAGTTCGACTCCTGGAACCCACATACGAAAAAGGGGCCGGTGATATCGCTCAGCGGCACGGGCGCCTGCTGGCGCGCGAGGTCCTGAGGTCGACCCCCCCGGTACCCACAAAAAAAAAAAAAAAAAAAGATCAAAGCAGGTTTGGAAAGTCAGTAACTCTCTGGGTTTACATTTTTCAAATGATTTGAGACCAGGTTCTGTCTTTAAAGTAGCTTCAGACTTAGGCACATGTTCATATTGCTGGGGACACCTGAAATACCCCAGGTGCCGTGCTGGCAGCTGTGACTCCTCGGCAGCCATCAGTTCTATATCCTCAGTGTTTGCTTACAGTCTTTTAAGTGCAGATTCTTGCTGATGACCACGCACAGGGCTCCCAAAATATCACACACATCCATGACCATTAGCTCTTTTAGAGTATCATGTGATTTCTTTTAGATTCATGTTTTCTGAAACTTTATCTTTTAAAGTCCAAGAAGGACAGCAGTGTTTCCTTTCCTTTAAAGAATGTCTGGGCTTTTGAGCTAAGAAAGGTGTGGAATCTTAAATTCATGGTGTTTTTATGTGGGGAGGGGAAACACATCTCAGAGAAGAATTTAAGAACAAATAATTGAGTTCCATAAATAAAAACTCAAACCCTTCCCCCTAAAAGGTGTTCATTGGATATTCGCTATTAAACTCTGTTATCTGCTAAAAATGATTGATTTGGTCTAGCTGGTTGACAGAATAAATTATACCACCACATGCCTGGATTTGATTTTCTTTTTCAAGAACTGACCAACTGCATTAGCAGCTTGCTGTGCCAAGAACCAAAAAATACTGTATACTGGATTTATGATAGCTAAATATTTTTCAGCTTGGACTTTTTTTTTTTTTTTTTTTTTTTTTTTTTTGGCATTTCCTTTGCTAGAAAACACATTACTCAGTATCATATCAAACTGTGCAGTGATACTGATGTATTTTACAGATTGAATATTTTCCAAATAATAAGTGTAACCTGTTATACAAGGATATTAGGCTTTCTGGGGGAAAAAAAAAAAAAAAACTGGAAGAATGTGGACATAAGCTAATGTTTTTAGCAAAGGAGGGAAGTAAATAAAATTGTACTTTTGAAAATTTCCTTTACTTCTTATTGACTGTTTTTCCAAGTCCAACAGTCTTTTTGGCCTCATTCAATTTGTGAGTGGACTAACCCACAAGTCTGCATTTTGAGAGATGTTAGTGTACACATATAGGGCCTTAAACCAATGAAGCAGGATTTATTGGTTAATTCTTTTGAGGGAATAATGTAATAAATAAAAAGCAATACAATTAAATGCAATATGAAGGACTAGCAAAGGACAATTTTCTAACAGGGAGGGTTATTGAGAGAAGTGTGTAGGAAGGTTTAGAGAGATCAGACCAGAGGGTTTTTGCAGGTCTCCCTGGTGACTTGGAATGGACTGTGCTGCCTTTTTCTTCTCTGATTATGAATAAAAAGTTCCACCTCCCTTTCCTTGATGTTTGTCTTTTCTAGATTGTCAAAAGAGTGGGGAATAGTGAGGAAACACCAATGATTGGTGACAAAGTTTACGTCCATTACAAAGGAAAACTGTCAAATGGAAAGAAGTTTGATTCCAGCCATGATAGAAATGAACCGTTTGTTTTTAGTCTTGGCAAAGGTAAGAGGGTATTTTTTGATTTTTTGTGGGGGGGAGGGACTGGGAATCGAGCTCAGGACCTCACGCTTGCCAGGTGGGCGCTGTGCCACTGAGCTATATCCCCGGCCCCTTGAATGTATTTGGCTTAGATTTATTACTATTTGTATTATATAGGAGTAACAGAACATATCCTTGCCAAAAGTATTTTAGAGCAATAGTGCTCAAAGAAAGGGGGGAGGGATTTTCTCAGATCCTTTTCAGGGGGCGTTTATGTAATCAGTTCTTTTCATAATAATACCAAGATGTAATTTACCTTTTTAACCTTTAATGTATTGGCTTTTGCACTGGTAGCACAAAACCTGAAGTAATAGAAATGCTGGTGCATTAACACAAATTGAGGCAGTGATACCGGTCTCTACCAGTAATCCTGGTATTTGCACTGCCTCTCATTCAGTGTACACATGGGGGAAAAGGCTAGTTTCAATTTAAGAATGTCCTTAATAATTAGTAGGTTATTTTATTGAGGCCTAGTCCTTGCGTTTCACATTTTGATACTGTGTGACAGACAGGCATGTGTAGAGCACTTCTGCACGCCGGTGAACATGGCTGTCTCGAGGAAGAGCATGTGCGCACTACCTATTTTCTTGAACAGGCAAACTATCAGGCTTGATTATTCAGTAGCTAGTAGGTATTTTCCTGAAAATGAAATGAGCCTGTCATTTCAAGGAAGACTACTGATAGTATTTGTTGAGTTTTCAACTAAAAATTATAGTTTTGAAAAACTTGTCTGCCACTGTGACGCTTAAAAGGCTTTTCTAGTGAGATCAGTTTGTATTAATGAATGTAATTTCTTATATTACACAATGAAATGTATCACAATTTAGAGGATCTGTGTAACTCAGTGAACTAATATTTTCCCAGTGACAGGTATAAGATGTACGAGGTCATGTGTGGATAAACAGTCCATTCAAAATATAAGCTCGATTAGAGGCTTTTAATGTAACATATACAGAAAGTTCATTGGAATGATTTTAGATTCCACATTGCAACTGACCTTGACCATGTGTCCACTTTTGATGATCATGTTCACAGTTAAAGTGCTCCTACCATCCCAACGATCTCTGTGGGTTTGGATTGTTTTCTATTTACTCCAAAACTGGAACAGATAAAGTAACTGTAGAAGTAGACTTGAGAATCCAGTTATCTTATTAAGGCAGACACAGTTTGCATTTGTGAAATTAGAAAATGATGCCACTCTTCTCACTACTATTTTTTTTTTTTTTTTTTTTTTTTGGTGTTGCTGGGAATCAAACCCAGGGCCTCATGCATGGTAGGCAAGTGCTCTACCACTGAGCTGCACCTTCAGCTCTTAAAATTTTTTGAAGTATATAGTTTTAATTTTTTCTAGTTGGGTGATTTATGTTAACATGGCATTATTCTTTTTTGATGAATTAAAAATGAATTTTAATTTTTATATGGTTTCATTAGAATACAAGAGTCTTTTTTGTTCTCAAGTTTTTCTTCTATTCTGAGAACTGACCTTAGGGCCTCATGGATGCTAAGTGCACATTCTGCCTCTGCACTACACCCCAGCCGCAGTAGTAGTCTTCAGTTTTCAAGATGTAAAAGGGTCTTGAAAAAAAGATTGGGGACTGCTGTTCTCAAGAATGAATTATGATTAATTTTCTTTTCAAATGTTTTTAAAAAGAATTTAATTAATTTGGTATTCTTATTTTCTTTAATCATATAAGAAAAATAGCCTATACATCAAACTGAACTTTGTGGACCATGGGCTTGTGGAAATTAGTGGCTGAATTATAGTGGCTTTATATTTTTGTCTGTCATGGCAGTTCTGTTTCACTCCTAGACTAAATGTGGGAGGTCAGTAGGGGCAGTCCTCCTGTCTACACCATGGCTCAGGGTTGACCACGATTCCCTTCTCTTTCTTTTTTCTTTTTTTAATTTTAATTAATTAATTAATTATTATTATTATTTTTTTTTTTTTTTTGGCACCGGGAATTGAACTCATGACCTAGTGCTCGCCAGGCAGGCTGTGCCACTGAGCTATATCCCCGACCCTTAATTTTTATTTTAAAGAGGAAAAAACAAATAGAACAAAATTTCAAAATAATATGATAGGAGGGTAACAATGGTTAATACATTGCATATTGTTATCTTTAAATTAGTTACTCAGAGTACAAGATATTAGCATTTGATTGTCCAAACAATATTAGCACACACTTTTCTTTTCAATGAACTAAGAGAAATTAGTAGTATATCTATCTTAACTTTTATATATATATATATATATCTCCTTTCTTTTTCTGACTCTATATCTAGTTGAATTACTAACTAAGAATGGGTCTGGAAAGGAAACAGCAAGTGAGAAACTCTGCCTCTCTGAGACTCTGCCTTCCCTGGTACCTATAGTCATTTGTGTGTCATGATGACATCCGCTTCCTGTCCACCTGTATTCTTCCCAAGCTTCAGTGCTGGCTGTGCCACTGCCCCTTTCTCCTTTGGGTCCTTAGTGAGTAAACGGCTCATGTGATGTTAACTTGTGTTTGAATAAGAGAGCAATCAAAGTGAAATGCAGAGTCCTTTCTTGACATAGGAGACAATTATGACAGTTATTTTTCCTTGTGGTAATTTAGGGATGTGAACCTCTTAGGCTATTAGAATGGCAGTGGCGTCATTATTTAATCCCAGTGACCTCAGAGTGACCACCTTGTCAGAACTCCTTGTTCCTGCTGTCCTTTACTCTACCTTTAGAAATTCTGTTTCAAGGAAGTTGAAGTTTAAAGGTAAGAAGTCACCTGTCAGCAGTTATCTTGGAAAATGGAATTAACAATTGCTGAGACTTTCTACTGCCAGATTTTCTAGTAAAATACTATGGTGAATGAGTTATGTTTCCCAGAATTTTACAGAGTGAAAGGATTTTCTGAGTCTTTCTTTAAAACAGCATGAAAGAGAAAAGAGACAGCTTTCACTCACCTTCAGACCCCAGCACCCTATCTAGAGACAGTGTGGGCTCCAGGGAGGAGCGTCCAGTAGGCATCGGGAAGCCAGTGTGCCTGTCCTCACTGTTACGTGTGGGTGTGAACTGAGCCACTGAGCCTTCCCTGCTCCTCTAAGAGGAGGAGTCTGAAGAGAGTGGTGAGATTAGTCCTGAGTCTGTGACTCCATTCTTGTACCCCTGTAAAGAATGCAGGCACAAAGCTGAGTATGATAGCACATGCCTGTAGTCCTGGCTCTCTCAGAAGCTGAGGCAGGAGAATTGCAAGTTTGAGCCAAGTCTGGGCAACTTAGCAAGACCCTGTCTCAAAATTTAAAAAAATTAAGAGCTGGGGATATAGCTCAGTGAGAAGGCCCCGAGTTCAATACCTAGTAACCCGGTACGCCCCTACACACACACACACACGCAAAAAATGCAGGAACAAAATCATAAAAGACTAACACCAACACAATAACAGGGACCTACAGAGGCCCCCTTACAGTCACCCATCTATTCTAATTAGAAATACTAGGAAAAAGCAATATACCTCTTGTAAACCTTCTGTAACAATTGCCTATAAAATAGGAAACATTGGTTAGGCAGTGGATAGTTTCAGATAGATACATAGCAGAAGCTACTTTGTCAAAATGAGGAAAAATAATATAAACGGACAACAGCATAAATGCTGTATGTTGAACTCTCTTGATCCTTTACGTGATACTTCTCCCAAGGGGACACGTAGAAATAATTTAGAGGGAAGTTCCATGCTCGTCTTGGGATTCTACTGTGACTTCTGTATTTTGAATAGAATTAAACCTGTCTGTACCGCTCACATGGAAGAAATAACATACCCTAAGGTATATACACACATTTGAGCTACACTTACACACAGTACATACTCATTGCTTTTTCTGTACTATCTTTTGAACTCTGTCTTATTTTCCTCACCTAAAGTGATGATTGTGTGTGCTCTTATTGTGTGTTACTACATAAAATGTTATAGTGTTGAGATTAGGTAAGATAAGGCACACCATTAATTGTTAGGCATTGAGCCCAACACATAGTAAGCACTCAGATATTTATTACTGATGTTACAGTATTAGGATTATTGACTGGCTTTATATGCCTGGTAGGAATTGTTTTATAGTGGTTTAGATCCTAACTCCATTTACTGTATGCATGCGGGTCTTTTGAAATAATGCTTTATCCATCTTTTTTAGACCTTGAAAGTTGGGAAGGACAAAAACTAAAAGAGAAGTGTTTATTACCACTATGGAATGTGTTACAGAGATTAGAACAAAGAGGCAGTGATTTCCTCACCAAGTTTTCTTAACTAAATATTACACATTCTGAATTCCTAGAATGGTACCCATAACCCCTTTTTTAAAAGCTGAAATGAAAATAACTTAGAGTTTTCATATATACTTCTATAAAAGGAATTCCATTGTCTCCTCTCTCCCAAGCAAATATATTATCAGTAAAATGAAGGAGGGAGATAGATTTTGGAGATGAAAGAATTACTTCTACTCCTATTCTAATAAATAAATTCAAGAGTACTAAAGCTTCACTCTCTCCCTCCACTCACCCCTCTGGTGAACATGGATTGTATTTTGAGAGGCGGCTGCTTCATTGAAGTTGTTTTTGATGCTTTTTGTAACATGGCTAGGAATTATTACAATGAAAATTTTATCAGCCAGTATAGTGGCACATGCCTGTAATTCCAGCTATTCGGAATGCTGAGGTAGGAGGAGCTCAAGTTGAGGCCAGCCTGAACAATTTAGTGAGATTCTGTCTCAAAATAAAAAGGGAAGAGGATATAGCTCAGCACTCCCTGGATTCAAATCCCAGTACTGCTAAAAGTGAAAAAACTAGAATTCTTATCTATAACATTCTACCCCTAAATTTGAGAAGAGAAGCAAACCAATAGTTTTAGATTCTTCACTTACTTATACTTCCCTTTTAATATTGAGATTAAACCATGGTGAAGTAAATATCGGGTCTGTCTTTAACCTCAGTATGATTTTATTTGTTGCATTATGATCAATGTCATTTATTTAATTTAATGTAATCAGCCATTAGCCTATTGGGGTATAAGGAAGAAAATAGAAACAAGGCATGGTGCCCCACTGGTTATAAAGCAAGAATATGTTTTACTGCTATACTGATTTTCAAAATGATAGTGCGATTTTGTACCGGGAATGGATAAGTTTTTCACATTCTTACCAATGCTTAGTGTTGTCAGTCTTTCTAACTTTAGCCATTAAGTAAGTATGAAATGGTATTTCATTTTGGTTTGGCCTCACATTTCCTTGATGATTAGTGATATTGAGGGTATCTTTCCTTGTGCTTAGGTGACGTGTGGATATCTGTGTATTTCCTTCCTTCTTTCCTTCCTTCCTTCCTCTCTTTCTTTGTTTTCGAGTGTTTTTTTTTTTTTTAATGTGGATACCGGGAGTTGAACTCAGCACCTCACGCTTGCCAGAAGGCACTTGTGCCACTGAGCAATATCACCGGCGTTTTTTTTTCCTTTATCTGGGTACCTGGAGTCAAACTCAGGACCTCGCACTTGCCAGGCAGGCGTTTATGCCGCTGAGCCATTTCATTGGCTGTTTTTTTTTGTTTTGTTTTGTTTTAAGACAGGGTGTCAGTACCTAATCCAGGCTGTCCTTGAACTCAAAATCCACTTGCCTCAGCCTCCCTAATGCTGGGATTCTGGTGTTTGTCACCACACCTAGCTTGTGTATTTTCTTTTGTGAAATGTCTGTCCAAATCTTTTGCTCACTTTTTAAAAATCAGTTATTTTTCCTCTTCTTGGGTAGTACTCAACAAGATAAGCATTTTGTCAGATACTTGTTTGGCAAGTATGCTCTCCAGCTGTCTTGTGAGCCTTATTTCTTAATCCATCTTTCAGGGACAACAGTTCTTACTTAAGATGAAGTCCACTGTATCAATTTTTTCTTTTATGGTGTGAGTACCCTAGTATAATTAGCCACTCTTGTTTTGGTTTCTTTTGGGTCTTCTGTTATTTATGAGGGGACCAAAGTAGAGAGAGGTTAAGGTATTCACCCCCAGATACACAGTAAGTGGCAAAGCCAGGATTCAAACTTATGCAGTCTCTTTGAAATTAATACCATATCTTAAGGTTTAAAATAGAGCCCAGACCAAATTCCAGAACAAAGTAGGTCCTGGTCAACATATGCTGGAGTGTCCCACTAGCACCAGACATTTTTCTTATAAGGTTTGTCAAAAGCAAAATTAGTGCTATTGCATACTGATATTGTGGAGCTAATTCTTAAAGTTTTATTTTTAATTGAAACATATTTTTTTATGTACCTTTGAGCCTTGATAATATTTTACAACTAATAACATACATTTACTAGTATGAATAACCCCATGACCAACTTCATACTGGGGTGGTTGTGGTTTAGCCATGTGCTCCCTGTAAGTTTCTACTGATGTTCTTATGTCTAAAATATGCATAGTCTTAATACATTTTCTTTTTCTTTACATGCCATTTAGGAGTATCCAAGATAGGTAAGAAAAGCTATTAGAATATTTAAATTTTCTCACTCTCCAAAAAAGCTTGAGCCACAACGAATAGACTGAGGGAAGCTAAGCAACTTTTTAAAAAGTGCTTTCTTTGGTTTTACCTGGTGTTTTGCAATCAAGGAAGAATGCTTCCCATTTTCTTTGCTAAGTGGTTATCAGGGAAGAGGTGGTTTAGGCAGGGAAAGTAGAATGAGGAAAGCTAAGCAAATTTCTGACTCCATTTAAATATGACACTGTATGGTGAGTGCATTCCTTTATTGAGTACAACATTATGGTGCTCTTGTTCTTGGAGAAATAGAAAGTAATCAAGACAGGATCTCTACCTTTAAGCATCTGATAGTTAAGCCTGGCAGGTTTGATGCGTAAGCCTGTCCCAGCACAAACAATACAACATTATCTGTTTTGTTTCCCCGTTTTTAAGATTATAATTCATGAATAAGGAAAAATTATCTTGTGATCAGTTCTTTAGAATTAGAGAAATGACAAAATAGAATGTAACAAAAAATATGAATACTTGAAAAATCTCAAAAACATAGTTTGTACAGTTTGTGATTAGTACTTGTGATTGGTACTTGGGTAGGGAATGGAGAAGTTTATGAGAGTCCTTTTATAGCCATTTTAGAATAAAACCAAATAAAATTTGTGAGAAAAATACACAGGAAGAAATAATTTGCTTTATTATAAAAAGAAAGATGATGTCATTGTTATTGGTGACATGAGATTTTGAATGTGTAAAATACTAACAAAATATACAAATACTTAAAATAGAAATCAGAAGTTGGTTCTGAGTCCTATCAGTAAAAGTGAAGCAGGAATGAATCAAATGCACTTTTAATTATCTGAAGCTTATTAGTGATTAACTTCATATTTAAATGTTCATCAACTTTTATATTTTGGTAAGAAAATCTTCTGATTAAAATATTTGTTTCCCATCTTCCTTTTCTATTCCCATATCAAATATAATTTTTTCCTGTATAACACACAGCTTTCCTGCTGTGGTTTTTTAAATGTGTTCATATTTGAAATGCACACATACATTTAAAGTTATATACTCAATAGTTTTTAACAAGGTTGCCAAGACCATTCAGTGAAGAAAGGACAGTCAATAAATGATGTTGGGAAAACTAGATATTTTATTTTGCTAACCCTCTTCAAAAGGGCGAGCCAGGTAGACAACCAAGTTTAAGAAAGTATTTTCTTTGGTTATACCTTTACAGTCAAGGAAGAATACTTCTAATGAAGAAAGAATTTTCACCCCTACCTTACACCATATGCAAAAATTACTCAAAATGGATCAAAGGCCTAAAACTATGAAATTTTAGAGGAAAACAGAGGAATAGATTTATGACATTGGATTTGGTGGTAATTTTGGGGGAATGACACCAAAAGCACAAAGCAACAAAAGTTAAAAATAGATAAATTGGACTATATCAAAATTTAAAATGTTTGTGCATCAAAGGATACTACGGAGAGGCAAACACGGAGTCCGTCTTCCACAAGAAACAAGAAGGATCACTTTGTTCTCAATATTACCTGAATAATCTAGACAAGGAGAATATTTTAGCCCTGTGGGATTATCCTCAGTTGCACATCAGCTGCATGAAGAAGAAGGGATGAGAATGGCAGAAGGAGGGGTTACTAGTGAAGACTACTGCACATTTTTACAGGGTGATCTGCCAGATTGTGAAACTCACCAACTTCTGCAGATAATCAGGGTCCAACAGATGCATCAACCAAAACTTACTGGAGAAGAATTAGTGCAATTAAAAGAGCAAAGAGTCCTTAAAACAGACCTGGAACAAGTCTTAGAAGCAAATGATGTGTTGGGAATGTTAGATGAGGAGGAGAAGGATTTACAGAGGGCTCTGGCACTAAGTTGTCAAGAAACTGACATGAAAGATGAATAAATAGATCTCTGCAGGGCTATTCAGCTCAGTGTGCAAGGTGGTTCCAGAAATATATCTCAAGTTGTCCCAACATTAGGTACAAATCTTACATTTGAGCTGTAGAAGCAAAGGCTACTTTGAAAGCAGCAGCAGCAGCAAGAGCAGGCAGATCCACTAGGACAGGTTCCACAGCCATGTGGAAGGCTGACCACAAGTGCAGGAGCACTTGGGTATGATCTGGGTGATGCTGTGAGTGAAGAAGACGTGCTTCAGGCAGCTGCGACCATGTCTTTAGAAACTTACAAATAATTTGAAAACAAATGTTACCTTTTAAAATTATTTACATATTCCAACTTTCTAACATTGTCCTTTGTGATTACAGCATAGGGTCCATTTTTGTAATGTATCAAAGAGAGCATTGTTCGTCAGAATAAATATTTAGGTGGCTTGCAAACAAAATGAGAAAGTAGAAACTGTCAGTAGTAGGACTAAACAATGATCCTCCAAAAACTAACCAAAGAGGCATTCAGCAATTAAATTTAAAATAGTCTTGTTTTAAAAAAAAGGATATTACAGAATGGGAGGGAAATATTTGCAGGTCATATATTTGATAAAGGGTGAACATCCAGAATACATGAAGAATTTATACAACTTATTATTTTAAATTAAAAATGGCAGAGTAAAGACTGGCAGCAAAATACAGCTTCTCTGGGACCTGGAATAGACACACATGGAAAACAACAATTTGGTGAAGAAAAAAAGAAGTGGATCCCTGGGAACTGGGGTTGGGGGTGGGATTGACAAGAAAACTAGAAACTACGAGAAACTGGAGAAAATTTGGAAAGCTACCCCAGCTGCTGGGTAGGGGACCTGCCTCCAGTAACACAAGGTAAGCCTGAGAGGGTCGGCAGCTCCAGGGGAAAACAACAGACAGGGCTCCACAGTTATTGTAAACTGCACATACAGTGAGAGGTTTTACTCTGAAAGTGACTCCTTCCACATGGCAGGCCAGAGTTGGAGAAATCCAGTGCAGCACCCAACATAATTGAGAATGTTTCATCAGGAGCCATTTTGGGGATGGGTTAATTGTTTAAGACTGAGCTACCGAACAACTATATGTGAGGGTTTCTGGGGTCACCCAGAAACCATAGTGACTGAGACCCCATGAGAAGTTTAAGCTCAGGTCAGGAAGGACACGGACCCCTCTCTCCAAGTTGAGAAATCAAGTTGGTCATGTTTGGTTTTTTGAGGGGGTTGGTTCTGAAATTGCTGGCATTAAGTCCAGCAGACTGCTTGACATTCCCTGCTGCCCCACTGCCCACATTCAGCACAGAACTCTGTGGTCTACTGCATTCCTCATCTGCAGTGTGATCAGGGAAGAAAGAAAGAGAAAAAGGAAGAATGAAAAAGAAAGGAAGGAAGGAAAGAGAAAAGAAAGAAAGAAGAAAAAACAAGGTAACAAAATCCCTCCCAAAACTCCCAACTCTGTCCATAGAGTGCTGATGGGGAGGAAATCAAAAACCAAACAGCTGAATTATACACAATGATAAAAGAGAACACACACACACAAAAGATTAACAAAATGCTCAACAAACACTGAGCTGATACAACTACACAGATAATGGATTGAATAAACAAAATGAGTAGTGAGCTTACAGAAGACACTAATAAAAAGCTAGCTGAGCTAAACTAAACAATACAAAACATGAATGACCAGTTTAGCAGTGAGTTAAAGTGCATGAAAAGTTTCCAAATAAAAATCCAGGAAGTAAAAAATTTTGTTGAAAGTGACCAATGTGAGAACAGTGTCAGAACTACCAGGGCTGATGCAGCTGACTATATACTGCAAGATATCTTCAAAACAAGAGAATATGGAAAGTGGATCCAACAGCTGCTGGATGATGCAAAGAAGACTTCTGAGATTAATTGGAATTAGTGAAAAATCAGAAGATAGCACAAGTGGGAGTTTTAAAAAATCTATTTACAGAAATAATAGCAGAAAACTTTCCAAATATAGGGAAAGAATTTAACATACAGATAAGCAAGGCATATAAAATCCCAAATAGCCACAATCCAAAAATAACTTCCCCACGAGACATCACAGTCAAAATCCCAGAAGTCCGGCACAAGGACAGAATCTTAAAAGCTGTTACAGAAAAGCAACAAATCACTTACAAAGGTAAACACGTAAGAATTACAGCAGATTTCTCGCCACAAACCTTAAAGGCCAGGAAAGCTTGGAATAAAGTGAAGCCCGAAAAGAAAAAAACTTTCAGCTCAGACTAATACATCCTATAAAAGTATCTTTCAGAAATCAATGGAGTGCATGTAATTCCAGCACTCGGGAGGCTGAGGCAGGAGGATTGCCACAAGTTCGAGGCCAGCCTGGGCTACATAGAGAATTCAGGGGCAGCGTGAACTATACAGTGAGACCCTGTCTCAAAAAAAAAACAAACAAAAACAAAAAAAGAAAAAAAAAAATCCAGAAATCAATGGAGAAGTATTATCTTTCCATGACAAAGAGCACCTTAAGAAATACATGACCTTGGGGCCGGTGAGATGGCTCAGTGGCCTAAGCGCCTGCCCGGCAAGCGCGAGGGCCCGAGTTCGACTCCCGGATCCCACATACGAAAAAGGGGCCGGTGATATCGCTCAGCGGCACGGGTGCCTGCTGGCGCGCGAGGTCCTGAGGTCGACCCCCCGGTACCCACAAAAAAAAAAAGAAATACATGACCACCAAACCAGCAATACAAAAAATTCCCAAGGATGTCCTACAAAGAAACAGTGAAATCAACAGTGCCAAAAAGACTAACAGAATGAATATACCAAGTAGGCAAGCAATTAAGCAGAAAGGAGGAAAACAAAGGAACCAGCAACAGGGGAAGAATGCAATGACAGCAACAAGTCAGTGCCTTTCAGTAATAACTGTCAATGTGACTGGTGCCAGTGCCCTAATCAAAAGACACAGATTGGTAGATTGGAGCAAACAAACGAAACCCAATGATATGTCGTATACAAGAAACACATTTAATCCAGAAAATTCATAGACTGAAAATCAAAGGATAGAAAACAGCATTCTGTGCAACAGGTGCCCCAAAACAAGCAGGAAAAGCCACCCTATTTTCAGAGCAACTGCACTTCCAGCCAAAACTGATCAGAAGAGGCGAAGGTCACTACGTATTGGTTAAGGGAACAATTCAACAGGAAGAAAGAACAATATAAGTATATATGCACTTGGACACTGGCATAACCAACTTTATAGAACACTATTGGACGTGAAAGAACAGACCAAACATCAACACAATCACAGTGGAGGCCCTCAATACCCTACTATCACAAATGGATAGATCAACTAGACAGAGTATCAATAAAGAAATATCAGAGTTGAACCACACCTTCAAACAAATGGACTTAATAGATACTTACAGTGTTCCACCCACAACAACAATACAGATTCTTAGCAGCATGTGGAACTTTCTCCAAAATAGACCACATACTAGCATGCTTAAGTAAATGTAATCAAAATTATTCCATGCATATTATCTGACCATAGTGCAATGAAACTAGAAATCAATGGCAAAAGAACACAAGTTTTGCAGACACATGGAGATTAAACAGTACACTCTTGAATAATCAGCAGATCACAGAAGTCAAGGAAAAAATTAGACAGTTCCTAGAATCAAATGATAATATCAGTATAACATACCAGCACCTATGGGACACAGTGAAAGGAATCCTGAGAGGCAAATTTATAGCTGTGAATGCCCACATCAGAAAAACAGCAGCTGGGGGCCAGGGATTTAGTTCAGTGGTGCAGCGCCTGCCTGGCAAGTGTGAGGTCCTGAGTTCGATTCCCAGTACCCGAAAAAAAGAAAAACAGCAGCTGGGCGTGGTGGTGCATGCCTATAATCCTAGCACTCAGGAGGCTGAGGCATTAGGATTGCTAAGAGCTTGAGGCCAGCCTGGGCTTCTTAGTGAGTTAAAGGCCAGTCTAAACTACATAGTGAGACCCTGTCTCAGGAAAACAAAAACGAACACAAAAAAACCACAGCAAGCCCAAATAACCTAATGATGTACTTCAAAGTCCTAGAAAAACAAGAACAATCAAAATCCAAAGCTAGTACAAAGAAAGAAATTATAAAGATCAGAGCAGAAATTAATAAAATTGAGACCAAAATACACACACACACAAAATCACTGTGTCAAATAGTTGATTCTTTAAAAGAATAAACGGGGGCTGGTGAGATGGCTCAGCGGCGTAAGCACCTGCCTGGCAAGCGCAAGGGCCCGAGTTCGACTCCCGGAACCCACATACGGTAAAAGGGGCCGGTGATATCGCTTAGCAGCATGGGCACCTGCTGGCGCACAAGGTCCTGAGGTCGACCCCCGGTACCCACAAAAAAAAAAAAAAAGAATAAACAAAACAAACTCTCAGCCAGTCTTACTCAAAAAAAGGAAAGAAAAGACCCATATCAATGCAATTAGAAACGAAAAAGGCAAGATCACCACAGACACCACCAAATTCCAGATTATTAGTAACTACTTTAAAAACCTATACAGTACACCAATAAATTGGAGAACCCAAAAGAAATAGATTGCTAGGTACATACAATTTACCAAAACTGAACCAAGATATAAAAGTATGGACAAAGTACTTGAATAATGTCTCCAAAAAAGACAGACAAATTTGCCAGGCATGGTGGTGCACCTCTGTAATACTAGAACTCAGGAGGTGGAGACAGGAGAATCGCTGTGAGTTCAAGGCCAGTTTGGGCTACACAGTGAGTTCAAAGCCAGCCTGAACTACATAGTGAGACCCTGTCTCAAAAAAAAAAAAAAAAACAAAGATACACAAATGGCCAGCAAGCATAGGAAAAGGCGCTTTTCTTTTTCAGCATTATTTATGATTAGGGAGGGAATAAAGAAAGGAATAAATTGCCTTTCTGTATTTTTTTTTTTTTTTGTGGGTACCGGGGGGGACGACCTCAGGACCTCACGCGCCAACAGGCACCCGTGCCGCTGAGCGATATCACCGGCCCCTTTTTCGTATGTGGGTTCCGGGAGTCGAACTCGGGCCTTCGCGCTTGCAAGGCAGGCGCTTAAGCCGCTGAGCCGTCTCACCGGCCCAACCTTTCTGTATTTTTGTACCAACTAAGATCTTAAATATCAAGAATCTTTAAAATGGGGCCGATGAGATAGCTCAGCAGCATAAGCACCTGCCTGGCAAGTGCGAGGTCCTGAGTTTGACTCCCAGTACCCACATATAAAAAAAAAAAAAGAATCTTTAAAATGATTATGCTTCTGGCCCAGTGACACTACTTGGAGGAATATAGCCTAAGGGAGTGTGGCAGGAGCTGCTTAACCATCTGCAGACTGATGCACTCATTCCGTTTGCAGATATCCTGAGTTCTGCGGCGCAGTCCTCACTCTGCTGCCATCTGCTGCATGGGCTGTGTCCCTCCCTCCCCAGCTAATGTGTCTTAAGTGTGTTAGAAAGTTCTGCTTTGTACCATTGTTGCTTGTTAGGTGATTTAGGGGAATTTCATGGAAGCAGGGCTTTGCTCTGGTTGGGACACTGCTAGGATGTAGGATGATTCTGTTGTTACCTTAGATCTTAGAGGAGGTTCAATTAGAAGAGCGTGAACTAAAGCTGTGACTGGTAGAGATGCAGCAATCTCTCGCATTAGCCAGGAGAGGGGGGAGGTTTGATATTTTGTAGGGCACACAATGACCTTACTCTTTGTCCAGGTTTAGACAAAATTTGAAGTATTTTGTCTCAGTTCTGTCTCGGTCTCAGAGTGACCTGTCTGGTGTCGGTGTTGCGTGAGAAGAATAACACAGCCTCACCGCGAGCAGCGGGCAGCCTCAGACAGCACCGAGGCCTTGCTGTGTGTGTCCAAGCAGTTTCCAGATGCCAGGGGCTGCTTTTCCTCTCAGACTCTGAGAATCATGTGGAATGCTTTATATCCATTGTACTTTTCATAATTATATAATTTCATTAGATGTTGTATAAAACACTAAAAAACACTAAAATTAGTGTAAAAAGAATGAATTATCAATGAAATCCAGGTTGGATGTTTTAGAAAGATTTATTAAGATAAAATGCTAAGTGTTTTTAAATGGCTGTTGAATTAGGGGTGGATAGAACATAGGCAAAATGAGTGGGCCTTTCAGAACGTCTTCGTGCCAGAGCCTCTGTGTAAGTGGTTGCTTTACCTGTGTCTTCTGGGTCTTGCTCTGCTTTGAAGGAACTCACATTGCAAGTGATGCATCATGAGTGCGGTTTATGTAGTAAAGATGACATGGAACTCCTGACCCCGGAGCCGCACTCACAGACAAAGCCTTGGCCTCTTCATATGTTTTAAGTTAAAAAATACAGTATACGAGGTATGAGTATGCAGTTTTTATGATTCCTGTTTTATAGCCTATTTTAAATTAATCTACGAACCAGCCCTGATTGTGTCAGGTTAGACACTTTTACTATACAAAGAAATTCACATAGAGATTTAGATGCAGAGTTGTTCTCTGGAGTATGATAATAGTAAAAGTGGAAATAACATAAATGTTTATTAATGGGATTAATAAAATTATGGTATATTCAAAAGAGGAAGTCATGTAGTTACTAAAAGTCATGTTTTCAGAATTATCTATTATCAAGAAAAAAAATCTTATATAATGTAAAAGATGGAGAGTAGTCTACCAAACCAAAGTATGACCCCAATTTTAAGAATGTACATGTAGAGCTGTGCGTGGTGGTGCGCGGCTGTAATCCCAGCACTCGGGAGGGTGAGGCAGGAGGATCACTGAGAGTTCAAGGCCATCCTGGGCTACGTAGTGAGTTCAGGTCTAGCCTGAATTACATAGCAAGACGCTGTCTCAAAAAAAAAAAGAATGTACATGTAAAAATTTAATATGCGCGGCATAAGCGCCTGCCTGGCAAGTGCGAGGTCCTGAGTTCAACTCCCGGTACCCGCATATTAAAAAAATTTTTTTAATATACAAACAAAATGTACGTACATAATTGAATTGAACCAAGAAATTGACATTAGTTTCTCCAAATGCTAGGCTTTCAAAAGTTTTTTTTATTAATATAGTATATTGTCTGTTTTTCTGATGTTCTGAGTATGTGTTAACTCTTAAAAATTAGGGGGAAATGCTCATTAAGAAAGGTTGGCTTATAGCTGGGCACAGTGGTGCACACCTGTAATCCCAGCACTCTGGGAGGCTGAGGCAGGAATATTGCAAATTCAAGCCCAGCCTAGGCAATTTAGTGAGGCCCTGCCTCAAAATTAAAATTTTTTAAAAGGGCTGGGGACTTAGCTCATTGCAGAGGCCCTCAGTTCAGTCCTTAGTACCAAGAAGAAAAAAAAGTTGGTTGTTTTAGAAACATGCTGTGATCATCAGTCTGGCTCTTTTGCTTGGTGTTTCATTCAGTTTCTGAAACTTGGTGTCAAAGAGCTTTTAATGTTCCTAATGTTCTTTAATGTTCCAAAGAAGAAAATCAAAGGCATGGGCATGATTTATTTTGCCTGGGGCTCATTTGGGTTTAATTGATAAGCTGGTGCTTCCAGCTTCTAAGGCTGGCAGAGATATCACCCATGTCTGCCCTGCCCTTCCAGGTAGAATTAATCACCCCTCCTCTGTGCCCCTTGTTTTGTACTCTGTTTTGGTCTTTACCATGTTTTGTTTAAAAAGAAAAACAAAACCAATGCATGTGTCTTTATTCTCCCTGGCCGTGCTGCATTGCGTATTCTTTGGGAGGAAGGAACGGCTCGGCTTTGTATTTGCAGCACCTAACACAGACCTTTGCTTCTCGATCACTGACCAGACATCTGGAGCAAGTGTGTAATAGCCCCCCTTCCAGGATGCAGATTTCCTGGAGGAGTATGTAAGGTATTTGCATACCAGAGTTACATTTTTAAAGGGAGGTCTTCTCACAGGCTGACCCTAAAACAGCAATATTTGAAGAGCCATAGTGATAGGAAAGCAGCCTCCCAACAGCAAGCAGGCTTTGAATTCATTCCAGAGCCGCTGAACTGTTTTCACAGCAGAACCGTGTGGTGGGCATGTAGGCTGAGGTAGACGTTTTGGAAAGGCACTGGGTGATACCTGTCAAATTTGCGATTCACGTAGCTTTGCATGGAGGCACACGCCTGGAATCCCAGCACTTTGGGAGGCTGACGCAGGAGCATCACAAGTTCAGATGCAGTCTGGGCAGCTTAGTGAGATCCTGTCTCAAAATAAAATATAAAGGAGGGGTGCTGGGTATGTAGCTCACTGTGAAGGCCCTGGGTTCAATTCCCAGTACAGCAAAAAACAAGGGAGAGGGAGGGGGAGAGCAAGCAAGAGAAAGAAAAGCGACTATCACTTTGCACTTCCCCAAATATGCTTATGTAAAGTAGGCAAATATGGGTAATAATATCCTTAATGGAAGACTGTTGGCAATATGTTTCTCAATAGGAGATTATAAAATTATGCAGAATGAGATCTGTTTCTGATTATGATAATAGAGGCAGTTTCCTTTTTTTTTTTTTTTTAATGTGGGCACCGGGAGTCGACCTCAGGACCTCACACTTGCCAGCAAGCGCTTGTGCCACTGAGCAATATCACCGGCCCTTTTTTTCCTTTATGTGGGTTCCGGGAGTCAAACTCAGAACCTCGTGCTTGCCAGGCAGGCACTTATGCCATTGAGCTATCTCACCAGCCCCAGTTTCCTTTAAATACACGATAGCCGAGCGTGATGGCAAACACCTATATTTCCAGCTACTTGGGAGGCTGAGGCAGGAGGATTGCTTGATTGAGCTTAGGAATTGAAGACCACCCTGGGCAACAAGTCAAGACCCTGTCTCTAAAAAAACAAAGAAAAAATATGTCAGGCACTGTCCTGTGTACTTGACTTATTTTATCTAAAAATCTTCACAACTATATGGCAGGTGCTGTTATTATCTACATTTCACAGATGAGGAACCTGATGCCCAGAGGTTAAATAACTTATACAAATTCACACAGCTAGTAAAGTACATACCTGATATTCATTCTAGCACTCTTTTTTTTTTTTAATGTGGGTACCGGGAGTCAAACTCAGGACCTTGCGCTTGCCAGCAGGCGCTTATGCCACTGAGAGATATCACTGGCCCCTTTTTTCCTTTATGTGGGTACCGGGAGTCAAACTCAGGACCTCGCACTTGCCAGGCAGGCGCTTATGCCGCTGAGCCATATCACCAGCCCTGTTCTAGCACTCTTAATCTCTAATATGTATATCCTTTTTTGCGATGATGAAAAAACAATATCCAGATAAATGTTAATGAAAAGGCAGTTCAGAATTGAATGTATAGTATGCTGTCCTTTTTATTTTCAATATTTTGAAAAAGTGACAGCACACACTGGAAGGACACAAACAAAATAATAGTGGCTTCTTTTTTTTTTTTTTTTTTTTGGTACTGGGAATCAAACTCAGGACCTCGTGCTTGCCAGGCAGCCACTGTGCCACTGAGCTATATCCCCGGCCCAGTAGTGGCTTTTTAAAAGAAAGGGATGGAACCAGGAGTGGTGGCACATGCCTGCAATCCCAGGACTCGGGAGGCTGAGGCAGGACGGTCACTGTGAGTTCCAACCTGTGCTACATAGTGAATTCAAGGCCCGCCTGAACTACAAAGCAAGACCCTGTCTCAAAAAATCAATCAGTATGATGGATGAGCTTTACCTTTTACTTTATGTAATTCTCTTTTCTGTTTTGATATTATACATCTATAACTTAGGAAAAATTTTAACTAAGTGGAGCTGTTATTTTGAAAAGTTGTACTACTTAATGAAGACTAAACTGAAGACATAGGTAACACATTTTTATCCATCCTTGCTTACAGACCGTGTATAGGGTTCTCCTGTCCCAGTGTCCTGCCTTCAGCTTTCTTTCAATCACAGTTCACTTCAGAATTCATTTCCTCTGGGGTTTATTGCTTATCTGACCCCACTTGGTGGAATACTTACTTTTTGATTGACGTAGTACCTCAAGTGTTATTTTATTCTTCTAAATTGCCTAGATTTTCTTTTGCTTCCAGAAGGTTTTGTAACTGCTTACAGTAAGGTACAGTTAAGGATGCACATGATGAGAACTGTAAATATGGAGATTATAATTATATAACCTAATATAGTTCTATTACTGTGCAGTAACTTTAAGTGTCCAGAAACTGGCAAAAAGAAAAAAATAAAAATTCTGTAATTCTCGTGACTTAACAAAACGACACATAACCACAGTTTTTTTGTTTGTAGAAATATTTTTCTGACTCTAAATTTTCAGAACTTGTTTCATGGACCCTTTTATACAACATACTTTTATGGCTGCTTCTTGTTTTTTGGTATTTGTTCCCTGCCCAACTAAATTACAAGCTTCCTTAAGAAAAACTCCATTTTCTTTCTTTTTTTTTTTTTTTCCAAACTCCATTTTCTGTATTATATGTATTCCATCTCTGCCTGGAAAATGTACACATTGTTATGGTTGAAATGATAAATTAAGCAACAGTTACAGCACAACCATATATTATGGATTATATCACCACCGCTTTTCAAAGATTTAATCTTTGAGTAGTTTAGGAATTGATAATTACTTTCATCTTCCTCAGTGGGGAATTGTCTCTGATAACCTTCCAAAAAATCATAATTTATTTCTTTATGTGTAGCTTTTACTGAGTTCCATTGTCTTGTAACCCCTAATTTCTAGTTGAATACATAGTATGAAAAGCTGGAAGCTTGTTTGAACTTTCGTTTTATGAAAGTCAAATCTTTTTAAATATGGCCTATACCTTTTCCTTTGTTGTAGGCCAGGTTATCAAGGCATGGGACATCGGAGTGTCCACCATGAAGAAAGGGGAGATCTGCCATTTGCTCTGCAAACCAGAATATGCATATGGCTCGGCCGGCAGCCTCCCTAAGATTCCTGCGAATGCAACTCTCTTCTTTGAGGCAAGTGTGTGTGGTGTTGCCTTGTCAGCATCTGCTGCACTGTAGGGTTGCCTTCGAAGAGGGAGCTCCGCTTGCTACTGAGACTCGCATCCAGCTTGCTTATTTTGGAGCTAGGCTTCTTGAATTGTTTCCCGCAAACCCAAGGGGTGTGTGCCAGTGCGTTCTTAGAAATGTGTGCCTGGCACAGAGAGGGCATAGCCAAATAAAAGACACTGGACTCAGAAATAAAAGCTCTGGTCAGCAGTGTAAATATGACATACTCAAAATCGACAGGATGGAAGTGGTGGAAATAAATGTCGAATATGCCTGTAGCAAGTTGTAAGGTATTTTTAAGGCTTATAAATGTTTATAAAGATTTACAAGTGTCATAGATTTCCCTTCTTCCTTAGAAGCAGTAAGTGGTGACATGTTATTTGTCCTGTGTTGAATTCATCACCCATGTTCAGCAAAACCTCATTTTAAGAACTATTCTAATGAGGTAAAATACACCTTTAGTCAGTAGTAGGCCAGATTCCTAGGATTTATTCTCACATTTTAAGAAGGGAACTTCATAAATCTGGGGTGAAAAGTGGTGGCCTTGGAGTCAGACAAAATAGTTCTGTGCCGGCACCTTGTTGCTCTGGCTTTCTGCCCACAAGGCCGTTTTCCTAGTGTTTCCTGTCTGTCTTTGCACTGCAGCCCCACAGGATGTAGTCCTAGACATTATCATTACACAGAGTTCTTTCCAAATATTGAAAAGTACAGTGTTCTTTTTCCTACTTTTCTAATAACTACAATGCAGAAATTTAAAAAAAAAAGACTTACTTTGTAAAATGAAAGGCAAATTAGTTGCTTTTGCCTTTACATATATTAAATTGATTTTGTTTGATCTTTTCCTAGTTAAATCTCTTTTTCCTTTCTAGATTGAGCTCCTTGATTTCAAAGGAGAGGATTTATTTGAAGATGGAGGCATCATCCGAAGAATCAAACAGAAAGGAGAGGGATATTCCAACCCGAATGAAGGAGCGACAGTAGACAGTAAGTGTTGCTGTGAGAGGGAGCTGCCCCTTAAAAGTTGAGTTTATGTGGATGAAATGGAATTTTTAAAAAATCTGATAATAGAAATAAGCATACTGAATATATTACAAGAATAGTTTTAGATTCAACATTTATTTAATGACTTCATTTAGTAAATATTAATCTAACATATGTGTACCAGACACCCTGCCACCCTCTACAAACTCAAAAATGAATAAACAATCACATCCATAAAGGAATTGTCAGTGTGTGGACTCCTTAGGGTGCCAAAAACTAACCCTAATGTTGCCTTATGTATTTATTCATTTATTTCTCACAGTAACCTTATGAGATAAGATTATCATCCCCAGGTGAGGAAAGTGAATGCAGAGACGTCACACAGATTGTCTGAGTTTACAAAGTTACTAAACAGCCGTACATCGTAGTCCCCTTCGGGACTCAAACCCATCTCCTTGACTGTTTTCATACAGATATAAAACAGTTAATCATTTAGATCAAAATTGATTCTACCCTAAATCAGAAGACCTGGGTTCAAGTCCTGTTTTGCCAGTTATTGAGCAACCTGGAGCAATCTCATTTCTTCTTTTGTTCACGGGGAGTAAGGACACCTCTGAGGACTGGGGTGACTGGTAACTCTTCCTCATTTGTATCCTGCTTATCACTTCATATTTCAATCAGCATTGCCCGTCTGTCCCAGTATACAGTGAGTGCCTGAGGAGCCAAATCTCTCTTCATCTTTTTTGGTTTCAGCTATAGCGCCTGACACGTTTGTGTTCAGTAAAGGCTTTTAACGTTATAAATATCTAAAAGGTGCCATTAATTGAAGCTGAAATCCTTCAAAAGGAAGTTGTGAAGAAACACAGAAATATTTCCATTCAGAAAAAAAAAAAAAAAAAATTAAAGCCAGGCATGATCGTGCACACCCATAGTCCCAGCTACTCAGGAGGCCGAGGCAGGAAGATCACTGTGCTCAGGAATTTGAGACCAATCTGGGCAACATAGCAAGACCTTGACTCAAAAAAAAAGCCTGAACCATTAAACAAGAGCATGAACTATTGTTATAGAAGGCCTACTTAAAATAAAGATTCACTTAGGATATAACAAGGATATTTAAATTTCTTGTTTTTAATGTGTGTACTACTTTGGATCCATATTTCATTTCATTCCCACAAGTCAAATAAATTACTTCAAATTTAGTAGCTGTTTTTTGTGTTTTATTAGAAGCAGTTATGAATATTTTAACTGTAATAATGATGTGTTTAGATCATTGTTATTCACAGTAAGTTTTAGATTAAATGAAGAAGAACTCAGATGTACATGGGGAGAAATAGATCCAGGCCTGGAGTCAGGAGAGTTCGTTCCAGGCATGGCTTCAGCTTGAGCTGTCTCTAGCCTCACTTCTGGGCATTTGCGTCCTTCTTAGGTGGTGAGGCAGGGCTGGACCACCTCCTAAAAATCCATAATAAGATTCTAAATTTTTGTGAAAGGTATCAGAATGATTGAAAATTATCTTTACTGTATTATCAGGCACTTTAAAAGCTTGTCTATATCATGTATTTTAAGTTTTTATTATGAAAATTTGTAAATGTATATACAAGTTTTTTCTTACAATACAGGAACTTGCCAGATTCAGTAATTTACTTTTTTAAACTGTAGGGTCAACTAAAAAGAAAACCTTTTCCAGTTATAGACAGTACCACTATAGAAATGGACTTTGCAGTAGGCTAAATTAAGTCTTATTTGGGGTAATATTTTCAATAGTAGTCATATTTTTAAATTTTTGTTTTGAAATAATTTTTAGACTTACAGAAAAGTTGCAAAACTATTACAGAAAGTTCCCTTATATGCTTCACCCAGCTTCCTGTAATGTTCAGATCTTACCGCTAGCCACAGGACATTTATCAAAATCAGGAAATTAACATTGGTGCAATACTATTAACTGTTCCACAGGTCTTATTTGGATTTCATCAGTTACCACACTAGTGTCCTTTTCTGGTCAAAGATCAGATGTAGGATCTAGCATTGTATTTAGGTGTCTTGTCTGTTTATTTATCTACCTACCTACCTATATATCTACCACTAGCTACCTGAACCTGGAGCCTGAAGCCAGGGCCTTCACACTAAGCTACATCTCCACCCCCCCCCTTTTTAATTTTTGAAACAAAATCTCATTGAATTGTCCAGGCAGGACTCAAATTTGCAATCCTGCTGCCTACCCGCCCCAAGTGCTGGGATTACGAGTGTGCTGTCATGTCTCTTTATTCCCCTCTAACATATGAGGTCTTTGTCTTTGTCTTCAGTCTTCAGTCTTTGAGAATTTTGAAGACAATTGGCCATTGTGTAGAGTATCCCCCAATTTAGGTTTGTTTTATGTTTTAAATAATTAGATTGAGGTTGTACATTTTTGGAAAATACCATATATGTCACATCCATCTCAGTTCATCATTATCAGGAGGTCCGTGATGTTGATTTCTCATTACTGGTGGTGATAACTTAGATCATTTGGTTAAGGTGGAGTCTGCCTTGTTTCTCTTCTGTAAAGTTACTGTTTTCCCTTTGTGATTACTAAGTATTTGGGAGAGGAATACCAGGAGACAGTGCAGATGTCTTGGTTTGTACCGTACGTATCTTCATACACCCATTCTAGCATCCATAAGTGATTTTTGTATATAACAGGTATTACTGTGGAATTTGACTGATAGTAATTTTTCTATTTCCATTTTTCCCTCCATGTTTATTAACTGGAATTCTACTGTAAGGAAGAGCTGTCCCTTCTCCCTTATATATATACCTTCAGTATCATTATGCATCTATGGATATTTATTTTTTTCTGTAAGTTACTTTTTATTACTTTTTTTCTCTCTCAAATTTTGTAAGATTTGGCCATTAGAAACTACTGTCATGTTCTTTCAGCATGTCCCCATTGAATTGGGGAGGGGGAGGCTTGTTGTTTTTGTACTTTCTTACTTTTTTCCTTTTTCTTTTGTGGTAGTGAGGTCTGAATCCAGGGCTCTTCACACAGAAGTACATCCCCAGCCCTTTAATTTTTTATTTTGATATAAGTTCTCACTAAATTGGCCATATTGGGTTTGAACTTTTGATTCTCCTGTCTGAGCCTCTGAGTATGCTGCATGCACCACCACACCCGGCTCACTTCCTTATCTTCTGACACCACAGAATGCTCTAAGCTCCTCTAAAATTTCCCTCCCCTGGCTCTGGAATCAGCCATTTCTTCAAGGAGCACTGATGCTTTTTATTGGAGATCCGGGTGCTCAGCTGTGCTTGCACTGTGGGACTCTGTCTTGCTTCCCCACATCTTAGAGCTAGGAAATAAGTGCACGTCGTCGTGCACACTTACACACCAGTGTGTATTTCTGTGTCAGTCCGCATTTGTATTGAAAACCATGCTGGCAGTTCCAGTGCACCACACAGGGTTTGTTCTCCCTTTGCTCATTTCCAACTCTTTCCTCCAGTATATCTTCAGTGTATTTACTCATTTGTGCAATCCCAGAATACTCATAAGTAGTTTCAGAATGCTAACCTACATCCCTGTAAAAAGAAATTTTCTAGGTTGAAAATACTTTTGATGGCCCCTTTTGTCATTAGCCTTCTAGTGTACATTCAAAACAGTTTTTCAACTTTGGCAAATGTTTTCTTTCTCACTCCCTCCAGTGAGCTGAGGTACTTGTGTATTACAGCTCGGTTTCCACATTGTTATACAGAAATGATCAGATACAAGTGGGTTTGTGTTCTTATGTCCCCTTTTTTCCATAAAGGGTAGCATACTATAGATGGAAATCTCAAAGAGTAGATTTGAATAACCCTTTATGTAATTTTATTTTTTCCTGTTTCCAAATATTTTAAGGAAGGGTAATGACTAATCTTTTGTCTCTTGTCTTATTAGAATGTGCTTCCCTGGGAAATATAAAAGTAAATGGTTTGTTTTGTTTTTACTTTTTCACCCAAAAGCCTTTTTTGGTTTTCTGGAACAAATTGGTTTTATAGGTATTTACTGTATTGTATTTTTATTTATCAAAGTTAAGGTGTCCTGCCTTTTCTGTCTTAAGCAACTTTGGCATGTAAGGGAGGAAGACAGGTTGCCTTGGTTCCTGTTACAAACCAGGATCTCCGCCTTCCTGAGGTCCTCTCAGTTGTTACCTCTCTGTTGCCTTTTCTTCATCGTATCACCTGTACTCTGAAGTTCAACACCTCTACAGTGAAATAGCAACAGACCCTGATCATCCATGGCCATATGTCATTACAGATCCGTAGAGTTACAGTACATTTCTGTATTGCTTTGGGTTTGTTTGTTTGTTTTGTGGGTACCGGGGGTCAACCTCAGGAGCTTGTGCACCAGCAGGCACCCGTGCCGCTGAGCAATATCACTGGCCCTTTTTTCGTACCTGGGTACCGGGAGTCGAACTCAGGAACTCGCACTTGTCAGGCAGGTGCTTATGCCGCTGAGCTATCTCACCGGCCCCTGTTTGTTTGTTTGTGACAGGCTCTCACTCTGTAGTTCAGACTGGCCTTGAACTCACTTATGTAGCCCAGGCTGACCTCGTACTTAAGGCAGTCCTCCTGCCTCAGCCTCCTGTGCTGGGATTAGAGGCATGCGCCACCATACCTGGCTATTTCTGTATAAAGGAGCAGTGAAGTAATCCTGCAAAGGGGACACACAGGCTTTGGAATTTTTTAAGTCTTGGAATTACTACCTAGTAATTATATGACTTTAGACAACACCTTGAACATCCATTTTTCTCATCTGGAAAATGGGAATAGTAATGTTTTACCCCTGCAGGCTGTTGTGACAGTTAAGAAGAAAATATATAATGGGCACTTAATTTATTTTTTCTTACTCTGTATATAGTCTTTTTTAAAAAAAAACTGGGAATCAAACCCAAGGCCTTTGCACTGAGCTACATCCCCAGGCCTCTTTTTAATATTTTAATTTTGAGTCAGTTTTTCAGTAAGTCACTAAATTGCCCAACTTAGGCTCAGGCTTGCAATCCTCCTGCCTCAGCCTCTGAAAATGTTAGGATTATAAGAGTGTGCCACCATGCCTGGCTATATATTGTCTCTATATAATAACTTTTGCTTTCTTTAGATGGGCTTAAGGAAAGAAATCCTTAACGTCTCTATTATTTCCTACATAATATAATCCATCTGAAAATCCTTTGGCTCTGCTAGGTTTGCCCCAGAACCCATGGTTAATTTGTCTCTAGTAACTGTCTTCAATTTAATTTTATATCTTAATAGATATAAGATCTATTATTAAGTTCTAAATCTAATCTAAATTTCTCTAGGTTTTGGGATTTTGAAGAGTGCTATACCCTAATTCAAAATATTTTTCTAAATTGTAATCCTTTGTTTCCTTTTCATAATTCATCTCTATGTGGAAGAGAGAATTTATGATACCTTAAAGAATTTCAACTTTCTCAAAGAAATTTTGATTTTTACTTTCTATATCATGACCCCAATGCTTGCAAATCAGTTTTAAATGTTAGTCCACTGCTTTTTCTTGTATTAACTCATATGTAATTTTTATTCAGCGTTGTCCTTTTTTCATTAAAAAGAAATCACTGTGTTCTAAGGTACTCTAACTGACATGATTATGCTGACTGATACTTTAGTCATCATACTTTAGTTTACTTGCCAATAGTGGCTGCCTCACCACTTTTAAGCTTTGCTTTCTTAGAAAATCCAATATGGCTGACATAAGACTCTGAAAAGCTACCAGTTCCTCTTCCTCAACTCCTAGTTTTTCATCCCCTGGTTTTTCAACTTCAGTAGTTGAAGCAGGCTCATGAAAATGCTGGCTGTGTGTAGTTCTTTTGCCTCAGTGCTTTTAGCCACATTTGAATGTAGACAATGCACATAGTTGGCAGAATGTTCAAATGTGAACATTTCAACAGAGTTACCTGCAGGTTCAAGTTGTTGGAGAACCTCCTTTCCCTCCCACCTCCTAAACCATGAAATATGAGTGAGGATGGGAGGGAGACTTTGATAAAAGAGGAGAAAATCAATAAGCATGCTAGAAAATGGGAGACTAGGAGAAGTGGGTCAGAAATTATGACAAATTCCAGGAATTTGTAAAGTAGATAAAATTGGAATGATGCAAACTAGATTTAGCAAACCCAGCCCAAAACAGGGGTAGAGAAGACCTCTGCAGAGGTACATACCGTTCTCAACAAGCTCGGGCAGAACTCCAAGCTCACAATCAGGTGGTACAAGGGAGCCAGAACAGGCTATGGGGCAGTTGCAGGATTGTTATAAAACAATATGGGACAGCTAGGCTGGCAAACCTCTGTGCAGTTGCTCTCAGCTTTGGCTGAATTTATCTGGGGAGATGTTAAAAATCTGATGCCCAGGCCTCAGACCAGTTAAATAAAAATCCCAAAGGAATGAACTGCTGGCACAAGTATTTTTTTTTAATTTACTAGGTGATTCTAGTTTGCAGACACGAAGTGAAAACTACTAACCTAGGATCTGCCTGGCTGTGACTTTTGCTTTGAAGCTAATGCCAATAAGGCCAGGTTCCAAAATGAAATAGGGAGCAGCCTCAGAAGACTATAGGTGTTAGGACTTAGACCAGAGAGGAACTACATAACACAGATACAAAGAAAATGTGAAAAGCCAGCTCTGCACAACAGCAAATAACACAAGGGTACTGCTCCTGAAGTCAATCAGCAATGCAGAAGGGCATCCCTCCCTTCCTGTGTATGTCGTGCTTGGCACATCGTAACTGCCCAATAAATATTTGTGAACTCTTCACTCATAGGCCCCCCCACAGTCAGCTCACCCTTTTGGGAAAAGGCCTGCCATGGAAACACATTCAGTGCTTAGAAAAAATTGTGCCACAGTCAAAGCATGGTAGCTCATGCCTGTAGTCCCATCTACTCTGGGGGCTAAGACAGGAGGATTACAAGTTCAAGGCCAGCCTGAGCAACTCAGTGAGACTCTGTCTCAAAATAAAAGAAGTATTGGGGTTGCAGCTCAATGTTAGAGCACTCACCCAGCTTTCACGAGGTCCTGGGTTCAATCCCCAGTACTGCCAACAAAAAAAAAAAAAAGGAAAAAATGGTGCCAGGTAGATGTAATCATTTGATCATTCTGAACGTTTCCTTTATGTCCAGACAACAAAATCATTACCAAATATGTTAAAAAGCACTAAGACAGACTAACAAAAAGTAGAAGAGAACTTTAAAATACTGATTACTATCTTTAGGGATAGTTAAAAGGTAGATTTGTAAGTCAGAAAACCAACTTCTCTGAAAAGGAAGAGAAGACAAGAAAGTTTCTGGAATTAAGAATATGTTTATCAAAATTGAAACTTGGACTAAGAGGAAGAGCAAAATGGGCTTTTCCTAAAATCTAAACTGGCGATCTGAACAATAGCCAAGGATGTCTCAAGAGAACACAGAGGGGGCCATTGATACCGCTCAGGGGCATAAGCGCTTGCCTGGCAAGCGCGAGGTACTGAGTTCGACTCCTGGTACCCGCATATTAAAAAAAAGAGAGAGAGAGAGAACACAGAGGAAAACAAGAGACGAAAGGAAAAAGAAAAGTGAGAGGATGTGGGTGACAAATCCAGAAGAGACAATAAGCATCTAATCTAATCAGACACATAACAAAATTTCCTGGAAAAGCAGTAAGTCTTAAGACTAAAAGGCAGACAGATAAAAGGAGTGTTTTTTCACCTAAATATTTGACATGGTGAAATTTCTGAATTCCAGGGCTTAAAAGAAAATTCTAAACTCTTCCAGGGAGGAACAAGTTATGTGCAAAGGTATGAAAATCATATTGATAACACTCAGTACTAGAGACAGTGCTTCGAGCAGTGTCTATAGCAATCAGTATTTTGAACCTTGAATTCTGTACCTAGCCTATCGTTTAAGTATGAGAACAAAATTAACCTTTTGGAATATACAGATTCATACCCTTCTTAAAAAACTGTAGTGTATACTAAAACATAAAAAATAAACCCAAGGGCCAGTGAGATGGCTCAGTGGTGTAAGCGCCTGCCTGGCAAGCGTGAGGTCCTGAGTTCAACTCCCGGTACCCACATAAAAAGGAAAAAGGGGCTGGTGATATTGCTCAGTGACATAAGCACCTGCTGTCAAGCGCAAGGTCCTGAGTTTGACTCCCGGTACCCACATAAAAAAATAAATAAATAAATAAACCCAAGGAATAATAGTTCAAGGCATAAGAAACAGTACCGAAGAAAAAAGTAATTCCTGAATTAGATATATTTATCATGAAAGATATTTGAAGTGGTAGGGCTGTAATGTTAAAAATAACATTAAATAGAAAAAAAAATACTAAAATTCATTTGGAACCAGAAGAGACCTAGAACAGCAAAAGCAATTCTGGGCAACAAAGGCAAGGCAGGGTTTCACAATCCTTAACTTGAAATTATACTACAAAGCTACTGTGATAAAAACAGCATGGTGCTGGCAAAAAAAAAAAAAAAAAAAAAACACCTGAGGATCAGTGGAACAGATTAGAAGATGCAGAAACAACTCCAAACACACTTAGCTACCTTATCTTCAACAAAGGGGCCAAACACCTTCACTGGAAGAAAGAAAGCCTCTATAATAAATTGTGCTAGATAAACTGGCTTTCCACATGCTGAAGATTAAAACTAGACCTATGTCTGTCACCATGAACTAAACTAAAAACAGATCAAAGATCTAAATATTAAAACAGAAAAACTAAATCTGCTGGAAGAGAGACTAGGTAGAACTCTTGAAGACATAGGTGTAGGCAAAGACTTTATGTAAACAAAGCCCCGATTACATAAGAAATACTACAAAGAATCAATAACTGGGATCTCATCTTATTAAAAAGCTTTTGCACAGCAAAAGAAATCACCAAAAGAGTGAAGAGACAACCCACAGAGTGGGAAAAAAATTTTGCCAGCTGCTTCTAAAGGACTACTATCTAGAATATATAAAGAAGTAAAAAAAAAAAAAATCAGACCCCCCCGAAATTAGAAAACCGAATCCAAAATGGGCTTCTGAAATGAACACACTTCTCAGATCAAGTAGAAATAGCAAATATATGGAAAAATGTTCAACATCAATGGTCATTCGAGAGATGCGCATTAAAACAATGCTGAGATTCCATCTCACTCCAGAAAAGATGACTATTTTCAAGAAATCAACCAGTAACAAATACTGGTGGGGCTGTTGGGGAGAACGAACAATTCTCCACTGTTGGTGGGAGTACAGACTGGTGCAACCACTGTGGAAATCAATGTGGAAATGCCTCAAAAAATGAAAACTGGAAGTTCCATTTGATCCAGCCATTCCTCTTCTCGGTATCTTCCCAAAAGAATTAAAAACATCATACCACAGTGATATATGCACACCCATGTTTATAGCAGCATAATTTGTAATGGCTAAATCTTGGAAACAGCCCAAATGCTCATCAACTGATAAATGGATAAAGTAGATGTGGGTGTTTTTTTTTAACAATGGAATACTACTCTGCCATATAAAAGGATAAGCTTGAGACGTTTCTAGCTAAATGGATGCACCTTGAGCCCATACTCTTCAGTAAAATAATTTGGACACAGATGTATAAATATCGCATTGTTTCTCTGGTGTGAGAAACTGAAAGTTTAAATAAGGACCAAAGTGTATAATAGATACTGTGAAATAGAAAGAAAATGTTCAAATGGGAAGGGGAGTGGGGTGGGGGGAGGAAAGGAAGGAAGGAAGGAAAAGAAAAAATGGAAAAGAAGGTAAAAATGGAAACAAAGCTTTTGTAAGTAAGGAGGGGAAGAGTGTTTGAAGGGAGGGGAGGGGAACAGGAAAAAAAGAAGCAAGAAATATCATGTACAGGTACAAATTCTCTATGATAATGTGATCACTGTGTATATCTAAAATGTACCAATAAATTTAATTAATTAAAAAAATAACAATAATTTAGCAGTTTGGACCTAGGTCCTGGATAATTTTTAACAATGTGGTAGAGTCAAGAAATGAAGAAAGGAGGCATAATTGTCTAAAATTATTTTCTTATAAAAGTGGTTAAGATGTGATATATATGTACCAAAACCCTAAGATGAATCTAATTATTATGTGTTGCAAACATTTACTAATAAGAGATTATTAAAATTTTTAAGTTAAATAAATAAAATTATTTTCTTATCCCAAGGAAGATTATGCTGATTAATTCTTAACATTGATAGACAATCGATATGCCTTTAAATGACTTGTTAAAAATTGAATGAAAAGTACTAGTAATGATAGCACATAGAGATAGTTAAGATAGATACACTACTAATTTCTCTTAGTTCATTGAAAAGAAAGGTTTGTGCTAATATTGTTTGGACAATTGAATGCTGATATCTTGTACTCTGAGTAACTAATTTAACGATAACAATACGCAATGTATTAACCATTGTTACCCTCCTTTTATGTTGTTTTTGAAATTTTGTTCTATTTTTTTTCCCTTTAAAATAAAAGCACAATAGCACATAGAACTTCCAACCCCCCAGTGTGGAGTGGTGAAATAAAGGAACAAGGAGAGCTTTATCAGTCCAGCAAAAATAACAAGAAAATACTATATAAGACATCTAAAATAAGGGTAAATGCTCTCATGTCAGTAATTACAAAAATAAGGATGAGATACACTCTCCTGTTAAAGGTAGAGTCCTCATGAAGTACAAAATGATGATAACAAAATCTAGCTATATGTACTTTATAAATGAAATAGCAAAAATAAAAAGGTATCAAAAATTAGAAATAGAAGATTCCATGTATGCCTGTATTGAGACCTGGTAGAGCTGTAAGGTTGATTGTTGTTGTTTATTCGTTCACATAATTTTGGAGGATTTATGAATGTCCTCGCAAATAAGTCAAAGAAGAGAGTAAACTCTTGAAGCTATTTTCTTTCATGAAACACAGTATGTACAGTATCTTAGGCTAAAATAGACAATGTTCATTCTCAAATATTTTGGATCTATATATACCTGCTTTTTCCCCAAAAGTTTTCTCTAAGTCTTCAGGTCAAAAAATAGTCTATTCAGCTAGGCGAGGTGGCACACGCCTGTAATCCCAGCATTCGGGAGGCTGAGGCAGGAGGATTGCTGAGAGTTCAAGGCCAACCTGGATTGCATAGCAAGACCCTGTCTCAAAAAAAAAAAAAAAAAAAAAAAAAAGTCTATTCATCCCGAAAAAAAAAACCTAACCAATGCATCATTTATTTTAGAATACTATTACAGAACAAAAGCTCCATATCAGTAATAAATCTGAACAGCCCCGTGGAATTTATTAAAATAGGAGTACATGGGCCAGTGAGATAGTTCAACGGCATAAGCACCTGCCCGGCAAGGGTGAGGTCCTGGGTTCGACTCCCAGAACCCACATAAAGGAAAAAAAGGGGCCAGTGATAGTGTGCAACGGCACAAGTGCTTGCTGGCAAGCGCAAGGTCCTGAGGTCGACTCCTGGTATCCACATTAAAAAAAAAAAAATAGGAGTACTAATAGATTTTAAAAGGAAAATAACTATAAATTAGTGAAAATTACCACCCTTTCCTTAATGCCCTCTTTTCAGATTAGTCATTAAATAATGACTGTGTGCTTGGCCCCATGACGTACAGAAGAAGTATAAGACATTGCCTTTGCCTACTAGGAATTTTACTCATGGTTTTTTGTTTTTTGTTTTTAACTCATGTTTTGACAGCCCTCTTTATGGAGCCATTAAATGTTTTCCTAAACAGTTCTAAAATGTGTTTAATCTGGTATAAATTACCTCTGATTGCAGGGAAGTAATCTTTTTTTTTTTTTTTTTTGTGGGTACCGGGGGGACGACCTCAGGACCTCACGCGCCAACAGGCACCCGTGCCGCTGAGCGATATCACCGGCCCCTTTTTCGTATGTGGGTTCCGGGAGTCGAACTCGGGCCTTCGCGCTTGCAAGGCAGGCGCTTAAGCCGCTGAGCCGTCTCACCGGCCCAAGGGAAGTAATCTTAACATCTCTGTATCCACACTTCACACGTTGTTTCCACATTAGATGCCACTAAGTCAACCCAGCCGACAATTATGAGCTAGCTAGTATTATTCTCCCTATTCTACAGATGAAGAAACCGAACTTCTTATAGTTTAAACTGCTTCCCAAGCCACAACTGTTAAGTGGCAGAATGGGACTGGCCCGAGCGCTCTGCCGGTGTGAAGGGAGAAGTGATTAAGAGTTTGTGTCGGTGGTAGAGTTACTGGCGGGGTGTATGCTTTCCCGCTTAGACTGAGAAATCACTCGAGTAAACGTGGTGCTAGTCTAGTAGCCAGGTTCCAGCTGCAGCACTAGCATCTATCCCTTGGCGCCACAAGTAATCTCTCAGTGGTGTTTGTTCACCTCGAATGGCACAAGGAGGGTAGAGGCAGTTTGGGGGAAATATGACCATCGTGCCTGATAAAAACTGTTGCCTCGTAATCGGTGATTGATATGCCTCTCCTGCTTTAGAAATCCATCTTCTCTGTCCTTTTCAGGGCATCATCAAGATCCCTCTCTCTCGATGCCTTGCTCCATTAGACAGGAGACAGAGAGAGACTCGTTCGGTATGAGTTAGGCAACAGGGAAAACCCTGGCCGGCCAAGAGGGAGTAACCTGTCACAACCTGGTTTTCTCTGGCCCGACGACCAGTCTTGTCTAGTAGTAATGCCATTACAACATTCCCATTCAGATCCCCATGACCCAGTAATTGTTTTGGGAATGAGCGCAGAGCTATCAGACACCAGCAACTATAATTAGAAAAGGGGAAAACAGACAAGACTTACCAGAGCTAACTTCTTTAGGCTGGAGTATTTACAGCACTTTTTTTTTTTTTAAGTTTTGAAGCCTCTTTCTTAGTTTTGCTTCCTAAAATACAAACTGTACAGTTTTGGGGTTCTTGCATTCCAGTTTTTGTTACTGCTGTGCACTCTTTTTCCTTTTTTCCCCCTGTTTTAATCGGAGTACAAATTGCTGTCAGCACATCGAGTTCATGTGCCAGCCACATTTGGAACAGGGTGTTCTGTGCTCTTCAAAACAAAATTGCTCTAGGGCAGTAAGAGAACAATAAGTCAGAGCTCCAGTTTAAATGATGTTTTGCAGCAGATCAGGCTCACTTGATGTGGTTACACTCGGATTGCGCAGCTAAGCTTGGGTAATTTGGTTTGGTTTGACTTCTGGGGGTTTGGAGGACCTCCACCCCCTTTAAGTTACATAGACTTTAAGTCAAGAGAAAATGTTGTGTCTTTTTAACTTGTTTATTTCTTTCTCTACCAAAAAAAAAGCCCTAAGTAGAAGCATCCTGTATGCACTTTCATTCTCTTTAGGCACGTCATAGATCATTTACTTCCCGCAAATCATGCTGGTTGAGATTAGCAACAGGCCTCCTGAGCCCTTGAGGCTGATCTCCCAAGTGAGTCACGATTGTTATTATTAAATATTTATTAAGTGAGTATTTGCACTAAGAGATATGAGGTTAAAAGCAACCACATGTCTTCCACAGCCAGAGGTGCCACACTTTTCGTTGGTGGCAATTGTTAAGACAGTATAAAAGAGAGAAACTGGATCTATAGGAGCTAGGCATCTATCACCCGAAGGGGGTCCCTACTGTGGCAGTGGGCAGTCTTCTTGTGGCTTCTAGTGGTGTAGGAGTCCTTGCCAGCAGTCTTGTAGAACTTGTCACACCAGTGTTCCAAGTTTAGAAGCTGGCAACGCAGCAAGCCTTTGCTACTTATACAGGTGTAGAATCAGTGGTCTGTGTTCACCTAAAGCTCTGATACTCGCCTCTTGCTCTGACATTCCAGAGAATCTCAGAATTATAAGGTGATGGCTTTATATGTACACAGTAAGCGAGCATATGGGCGTGTCTGAGTATCAGTTTATGGTATTATAGGTAGTGCTTCTTCAGGTCCAATTTTGAAGAATTAGATTTATTAGGGGAAGAAAAGGTCCATATAGAAGGTGTTCATAAGAGCTAATTACAAATGGTCGCAGACCCCAGTTCTCTGATTTATTGTCTCTCCCAGAGACACTAGCTGTGATCAATGTTCTTCTTTCTTAGTTACGCCTTTAAGTTTGACCTTTTTCTTTTCTTGCTTCATTTATCTTTCCCAACATGTTTATAAGTAGCCACTCTTCTTTTTCCCCTAATGATGGGCTATCACATGTGAAGAGAGCTTCTGAAATTATTTGTATAATTTCAAGCACATACGTTCAAGCTGAAAACCAGTCTAGGAAACCGACACATAGGCAGGAATCTTCTGCAGTCTCTTGGATTTCCTGTTTTGAAAGCACATTCAAACTTGATCAACCGAAAGCCGCAACAAATGTACTGATGACTTCCTCCACTGCTAAATGTGCTCTCCTTTAGGGAAGAAGGTGATGTTTCTAACAATAAGCCTCAAGCCAAAGAAAAAAACTCTGTTGACTCATCTGTGAACTGCTAGGACAACAGCTCACTACTCGAGACATTATGTAATACATGGGCTGAAATTCACTTTGCTCAGCAAATCTTTTTATGAAAAGTGTCATCCATTAGTCTAAATTAAATTTCTTGGGCAGACTTAAAATATTTAGATGTGCAAACTTCTAAGAACTCTCAACCCCTTTAGAAACAGCAGTTTATTTGTTGGGTTTTTTTGTTTGTTTGTTTTTGGGTTTTTTGGTGGTACTAAAAATTTAACCCAAGGCCTGTGCATGCTAGGTGAGTGCTCTATAGCTGAGCTAACCCTTTTTAAATTTTTGATAACAGGTTGGGTCTCACTGAGCTGCCCAGGCTGTCCTCAAACTTGTGACCCTCCTGCCTCTCACTCTCCCAAGGAGCTGGAATTGTGGGTGTGGTGAAACATCAGCTTTTACCCCAATGAAAATATCTTAAACCCTACACTTAACTGCAGAATCTCTCTAATACGCATATATTTAAAAATAAAGTCCAATTTATTTTTAAAATATTTTCCAATTCAGGAGAACTTTAAATTGGCTACAGGCTGATTATTTTATTGAGCTTTTATTCTAAAAATGAGTTTAACATAGAGGGAATCATCTGCATTTGTGAGTGTGGGATATAAAACAAAAGGCCACATGCCAGCCACACTTTGAGAGCCAGTCTAGCTCTAGCCTTTGTTGCAGGAGCTGATTCAAGATTCAGTCCCTCTCTAGTTTGGCTGCAGTGGGAGCAAATCAAGATGCTACTGATCCCATCGAGTTGGAAAAGGTGGAGAGCTTTAAAGCATTAAATTTCTGGGGAACATTTGGGCCCCTCCTATCTACACCATTGC
This sequence comes from Erethizon dorsatum, assembly GCA_028451465.1. Classification (NCBI taxonomy): domain Eukaryota; kingdom Metazoa; phylum Chordata; class Mammalia; order Rodentia; family Erethizontidae; genus Erethizon; species Erethizon dorsatum. Next base: position 163,603,657 of record CM051822.1, read on the forward strand.
TGTTTACTCTTCTGAATTTCTCCTGTTTTTCAGGTCTAGGCTAAAGGTAATCTGATCAAATGATTAACTATGCAAAATAGTTGTGAGGCTGGTTACAGGCCTGTGTGAAGTTAGATTACTGGGTCATAAAATCATAAAATTCTAGAGCTTCAAGGGATCAACAGTTCAAAAGTAGAGTAAGTTGGAATTGAGTTTGTATTTGGAAAATACTAGTTGTCTTAGTGGACATGGGATGAGTGTGACAGAATGAGTGATTTTTAGTCTCTCTAAAACAAGTTGTTGATCTAAAGGTGATCAATCAGTTTTAGAAAAGAAGTGTTTTAGGGGCCAGGAATGGTAGTGCACACCTGCAATTCCAGCACTCAGGAGGCTGAGGCAGGAGGTTCACTAGGAGTTCAAGGCCAGTGTGAACTACATACTGAGACCCTGTCTCAAAAAAAAGAAGTGTTTTAGGAAATTGCTAGATTTATCATATAAGCCACCCACTTTTCTCATTGAAACAAAAATCTAAATGGAAAGGCACAAATATCCTTAATGTGAGAAATAAGTTAAAGATTTCAGAGAATTGTTTTTCCTAGAAGAATATACATGTGTATGTATTTTTCCCGTTTTGTCTTAAAGCAAGACGAAAGCCTCTTACCTAATGTGAAATAATTCTAGGAATGAGCTGAGTGAATTTGGGTGGTGTGGGGATTTAGGCCCCACAAAATTGACTTATTTTCCCTCAGTACTGGAGATTGAACCCAGGGCTTTTGCACTGAGCTAGAAGCCCAGCCTGTTTTTATTTTTATTTTTTAAATTTTGAAACAAGGTCTTACTAAGTTTTCCAGGCTGGGCTCAAATCCTCCTGCCTCAGCCTCCCAGAGTGCTGGGATTACAAGTGTGCTGTACCTTGCCCAGCTAGAAATTGACTTTTTCACTGAACAGCTCAAGTGAAGTTATTAAATTATTAGATTTGTGAAGTTATAGAGACTACCATTTCCCTCATATTTTATATTTATTACCTTCACTAAGGAACACAACTAAGTTGGTTATTGATATTTTTGTCTTTGGATGTTCCATTCTTGTTTAAATACATTTGTGAATATAATTAAGGAATCTTAAAGAAAAAGCTTCAGTTCATCTCTCTTTGTCATTGGGGAAATAACCACTCAGTTGGGGTTTTTTTTGCCCAGGCATCGGTGGTCAAGATGCAATTATAGATGGCTAAGCTATTATATATGTGATATTAAATTTGTGACATTTTTATAATTATCTGTTTAAATAATCCAATACAGTATTTCTTTCCTTTTTTTTTTGAGACAGAGTCTCACTATGTAGTCCAGGCTGGCCTTGAACTCACAGTGATCCTCCAGCCTCAGCCTCCCCAGTGCTGGGATTACAGGCGCATGCCACCACGCCCAGCAATACAGTATTTTTTGACCCTGTGTTACAGGTGAGGAAGTTGTCATATAGTAAGGCTTAGGTAACCTGTTTCTAGTGTATCACCCACTAAGCTGTCTTACTGATATAGTAATCAGCAATTATATATTTAATTTAAAACAGAAATACAGTTGCCCTTAAACTTTCAGACTAGGTGGGTTACCACATGTGTCTCAATAAAATAAGAGAAATGATATTTGTGACATTGCTGGCCACTCATTTACGCCTTCGCTAAAGTAACCTGTGGTAGGGAGCAGCTCTGTTGACTGACCTCTCTCCTCACCTTCAGTCCACCTGGAAGGCCGCTGTGGTGGAAGGATGTTTGATTGCAGAGATGTGGTATTCATTGTTGGTGAAGGAGAAGACCACGACATTCCCATTGGAATTGACAAAGCCCTGGAGAAAATGCAGCGGGAAGAACAGTGCATTTTATATCTTGGACCACGGTAAGCGGCCTACCAGTCCCACGCACTGCAAAGCTGTATAAACAGCAGGAGTATGCATGCTTTTGCATTCAGTATCTTGGTGTCTTCAGTGAAGTTAAGGCAACAGTGGAAACATTTCTTTGAGTCAGGTTACAATTAGTCATTGAGTATATTAGTGGGCCTTACCATATCACATGGGGTTGTGAGCATGTTTACTTAGTTGATGTGGGGTAAGGGCAGGACAGACAGGTACATTTTGCCTTTTGATTTCTTTTGCCTGCCATATTCCCAGAGTCAGGCAGCTATTGCCCTTCTCACATGTGGTTCTCCTACCCCCTCTTCTCTTTTCTCTAAATTGGGCAGGAGGCAGTAAAACATGTGGGCCTTGGGAGCTGAAGAACCATTTGGATGATTTACTACCACTTGAATTTATGCCACATGTTCTTATACAGTCTTTGAAAAAAAGTGTATTCTTCCTGGATCTAAAGGCAGCAGAGATGACTCATGTTTGCCTAAATTTTTCCCATCATAGGGATATCCATTAGCACTTCCAAGCTTAGAACCATCAGATCTGACAGTCTGTATTGTGAAAACACGTTTGGTACTATTTTTAGGTCTAAAATTATACCATGAATCTAGCCCTTCTGTCTTGAACAGGAGACCCCTGAGAGACCCCAGGGTGTTTGATTCTGTTCCCATGAAAGTGTGGTCTGCTTATCTGGTGTGTCCTCCCTTGGGTTCTGGGAGTTTCTGATGGTAGGACTTTGAGTTTCTGACAACCTCGATGACCCGCCCTTGCCAGTAAAAATCCTGTGCCTTTTGTACTGTCTGTTGCTTTTGTGTGTCCTCTGTAGTAATCCAGTGGCATGTTTACTTTTGCCCAAATCCTTGATCATAATACTATTTCTCAGATGATGTTTTAGCCATGCCACTACACACTCAAAATCCTTCCAAAATGCTCTGCTTTAAACTTTTTAAAGCCTTTATTGAAGCACCTTTTATGTAATACTTCTTTTTCTCTACCCTGTTCTTTTTTTTCCTACTATAGTCCTACTTCAATGGGTTTTGTTTACTCTATATTATAATTCTCTCTAAGGCGAAGCCATTCCTGTTTCTAACAGGAACTGTTTTTAATCAAGTAGAGCATAGAGAAGAAGGCTATCTTCTCCATAGCCAAATAATCTGTAATTACTTTAAGTCTAGCATTCGAAATTGTAGTAGTTCTAAATCCATGGGTGGCACAATTTTTGTCTAATGTGTGTTTTCAAATTTAAGCCCCCTGAATATAAGTTCTGTACATATCGCAAGCATATAATACAAATCAGTATTACATTTTAACTTAGCTGATAAGGCAATGTGGGTGCAGATGTCTCAAAGTCAATGGCAAAGGAAAACAGAAATTGACTTAATGTTTACTAATGCAAGTAGTTCCTCACAGGTTTAAACCATTCGTTATATCACCAGTGGTTACAGCCTGCTCTGCTGCTGCTTGACAAGTCACTTAACTCCCCTCATCCTCAGTTTCCCCTCATGTAAATGGGGATAACATCATCTTCCTAATAAAGGTGTGGAGGACTAAATGAGGTAATAGAGCTGAAGTGCTTAGCAAACTGCCTGCAGTGTCATCAGGTTCCACTTCTTTCAGGATGGCTGTATCTCTCTCCCATGCTACCATTGGACCAACAGAAAAAAGAAATCCTGTTTTAACATATGGTAGATTTTTCAGATCTTTTCAAGCATAAAAGTACTCAACAAGTTTTCACCAGTTTCTAGGCATGAAAGTTTTTTCATGTTTTATGAATAAGATTTAGCATAGTTAGAAAGGTACATGTTATTTACTGCTCATGGTGTTGGTATGTTGAGACGTGTACAAAGTGCATTCTCTGCAAAATGTCTGCACACACACTGTGTAATACTGTGTGTGTAGAAAAGCCCTACACACCAAGCATGTTTTGTGTGCATACAGTGAATTTACTTGTCTTGTTCAGATTTCTACTTACCATTGCATCTGAGTGTTGCTGTGAATATGGCTGTTGCAAATTTGTGCTCTTAGTGTCATCTGTATTTCATTCTCCGTAAAACTTCCAAGGCACACTTTCTCTTTGACTCTGATTCCTTGGCAGAATGTTTTCATACTAAGAAATGCATAAGACTCTTCCAAAGAACTCATTTTTCTCTCTTCTCATTGGGATAATAGTTCCCCTTTATGTTGCTGTTGTAAATGTTGTGACTAATTAACCTTTCTCATTTTAAGTGAAGTGTGGATAGCTTTAACCTTCCTCTCTCCTTCCTTTCCTTATTCTTCTGTCTCACACCAGCTCAAACAAAAACACAGGTTGCCACGAGTGATAGAGTCTCATTACGAGGCAGTGTGGGTCAGAAAACTAAACAATTTCCTCAGACCACACAGGTTCTGGATTTAAATCCTGGCTCTGCCACTGCCTCTTTGTGTGACTTCTGAGGAAGCACTTCTCTTTGAGCCTCAGTTTCTTCACCTGTGAAAAGGGAGCCGTTGGTAAGAACTGGTAATGCAAGTGCTTATTGTAAGCACGCAAAGGCCTAATGGTCACTGAAGTTCTTCATTTGTACCTTTGCTCTGGAGGCAACTGTTAATTCGAAGACATTAATACCAAATTTCTTCCCTTATGCTGCCCAACTGATGTTTTGGTGAAGTCCTGGAATTCCATCTGTGGTATCTTTCAGTCAGATGAATTATGTGCCCTGCGTCCTTCTTTGCCCAGGCTGAGCTAGGATGTCAGACAACTTTCTATGGGGTTGAGAAGTCAGGAGCGGTGCTCCCAGAACAGCTGAGTGTGAGCTTATGCCTTTGCAGGATCTGTGCCCTCCTACATCTTAACAGGATCACTGCATTTTCACGCAGTAATAATCTCCTCTAATCTTCTTTAGTCCTGTTGATAGCAGCCAGGATGCTGGGTGGCTCCTCTGACCTGTTCTTCACACTTCCCATCCCCATCATGGGTACCCTGTTTGTGAGCTCCTGTCAGGCAGATTTCTCATCCTCAGCACCACTGATGTTTGGGGCTGGGTAATTCTTGGGGATGGGGACTGACCAGTGCATAGCAGGATGTTCAGCAGTGTTCCAGCCTCTCCCACCCCAAACCAGTTTCACCTCCGTTGTTTAAACAACCCAAGATGTCTCTAGATGTTGCCAAATGTCCCCTGGGGGAGGGATGGTTAAAATTATCCCAACTAAGAGCCACCAGTCTAGAGCAAATGCCAAATCATCTGTTGCATTTCTCCCTGCCTAACATAGGACTCCAGATCATAACACACTCTCAGTAAACAGGGGCTTACCTCGTTTCAGGCAGGTAAGGAATGCTCTTTATTTACCAGATGGTAAAAACAAAACAGGAGATAGATCTAAGAGCTCCAAGTAGAAAACTAGGTACCACTTCCTAAAATTGGCCACTAGTAATTACATCTTTTATTTCTTTGCTGAAGATACCCTTTGCCCTGCTATTAAAGCCACCACACCCCATTCTCACCAGCTCTCATTGTATGTCTCTGCCTCTCTCTACTCCAGCTGCCATTTTCTTGTGTAACCATGGAGGTGAATGAGTAAGCATTTTTCCTGGAAAATCAGGCACTGGGTGCAGAAAGTAGTACAAGCAACAAAACATGCCTGTTCCCACTTTAATATTTTATTTTGTGGGGGGGAGGGGTACCGGGAATCAAACTCAGGACCTCACGCTTGCCAGCCAGGCACGTGTGTCACCGAGCTAAATCCCCAGCCCCCTGCCCCCACTTTAGTCCTGTTGCCCCAGAGAAAACTGGAGGTATTGGCGTGGACCCAGTTTTGACGTCTTTTAACCTGTAACCTAAAAGTTTGGGCTTACAAGGTTTTTTACACAGTAATGCAATTTCGTATAGTTTGGCTTACAGAGGATGGGAAGGAATATATTCCAGGGAACACTGTACCAGTGTGCTGGGCATTGTTCTAAATGCTGGGAAGCCACAGAACCAGACACACAAGCTCCCCTAGAGCTTCCCCTCTAGCAGATGCAAGCTTCTTGAATATGCTTACTCTGTTAAAGACCCTTTTTTTTTCTTACCGGGAATCGAACTCACGAGCTCACTCCTCACGACCAGGCGCTGTGCTGCTGAGCTATACTCCTGGCTCTGTTAGAGATCTTAAATGGCCCTAAAAAAACAAATTTGGATATCTCCAGTTATGTTATTTAGTGTTTTGCCTACAAGGTATAGCCTAAGAGTATGTCTCTTGATGAAGTGCTAGGGCTGCTATTTTCATCATGTATTTTTTAAAAAATTATTTGTGTCTGCTAGTGGACCTTTTTAAATCTTTCTTTTTTTTTTTGTGGGTACCGGGGGGACGACCTCAGGACCTCGCGCGCCAGCAGGCGCTCATGCCGCTGAGCAATATCACCGGCCCTTTTTTCGTATGTGGGTTCCGGGAGTCGAACTCGGGCCCTTGCGCTTGCCAGGCAGGCGCGTACGCCGCTGAGCCATCTCACCGGCCCACTTTTTTAAATCTTAAAGAAATACTGTGAGAACATACTTCTCTAGCTGTGAATCTTCCCATTTTTCTGACTGGAAGTGGTAGAATACCAATAGGAAGGTGATAGCACTTTAAAGTTAGAAAGCTTACTAAAACATATCTTTAATGAACATCACTGTAACAGTTACAGTGGCCATGTCTCCTCTGTCCTTGCTGATAAAGCTTAGGGAGAAAGTCCTAATAGCTAAAAATAACTAAATATAAAATCAAGCAGAGAAAAAAGGCATTGAGCAAGCTATCTCAAGTAGTACAGGTATTCTATTATATGTGTATGTGAAAGAAAAGAAGACTAAATCTAGCCAGGATTCTAAAAAAAGCCACAGAGGAATACTTGGCACTGTATCTTCTGATAAACATCTGGTTTGTTTTCAGGGTCTCTGATGTGCGTAGCTTACAAATGATAGCTCTATGCTAGTATGATACCTCAGAATACCAGAGGAAGTGCCTGGAAATACACCAATTCTTTTAAAGTTTTATTTTTTACTCTCCATTTCAGATATGGTTTTGGAGAGGCAGGGAAGCCTAAATTTGGCATTGAACCTAATGCTGAGCTTATATATGAAGTTACACTTAAGAGCTTCGAAAAGGTGAGAAAATACCAACTTCTCTAAAATCACGGTAGAGTTGCTCTCCATCCACTTCCTATTAACTCTATTATGGGTGGTATAGTTAGTCGGTGTTTATTGCTGTGTCATGCTTCTCATTACCAAGTTTGTCTCTTGTGTCCCACACTGCTACTAGAGCATGGGACAACTGACATAGCACAGCTGATATACAACCAAAGAGCTCAGTGTTCTTATTTTGTTCCTACGTGTCAGCCTTTTTTTTTTTTTTTTAACTTTTTTGGGTAGAATCCAAGACTTGTTCCCTTATTTGTTCCTAGACTTGTTCTTTTTGTACTTTTTTTCCTGGGTTGAGGACAAAAAGGATCACGTACTGCCAAGCAGCTCCTTGGGGGAGTGGGGCTCAGCTTTTCAGTGCTGAACGGATTGTACCCTTCTCAGGAGTCACGAAGAGGCCTGCACTGTGGCTCCAAGTTATTATCCCAATTGCTAGGCCATGGGAGCCACTGCTCCGTGTCCCACCAAGGACACAAGAAAGTCTGCTAATCCCAGGCCTTTCTAAAATTTTTCATACTTGTCAAAGTGGAGAAGCGAGAGGATTTGTCAGTTGCCTTGAGTTCCAGAAACAGTCTGCCTCAGTGGGCATTTTTCCAACCCAGGCCCACCTCCGGAGGCTCCCAGCAGTGTTGAACCGAACAGACACACAGCACATGCCTGAGCGGCGGATTCTGTCAGCCAGCTACAGGCCCTGTGTGACCCACACCCGTTTCCTGGAGCTCCTCAGAAACGGCCTTTTGTGTTCCTGTTTTATCTCCACACAGTGCCACCGCCTCCATATTCTGTACATTAAGCTTCGTACTAGGAATGTAACCATTTATATTTTATTAGACACCAAAAGGGAATTGTTGTCCTGTGGGCCTGAAACTTTGGGCTGAGACACTGTGAGGAAGACTTACGTCCAACCTGGGATCCTCTTAATCAAACTCCTCCCACAAACACACGCTCTTCTCCCAGTATCACGTGTTGCGGGGCAGCCTGTCTCAAAGGCCTGCTAAGTCTTCACTGACCCTCCTGTGCCATCTTCATAGCACCTGGTGGTTTGATTAAGGAGGAAGAAACAATCTTTAGCACATGGCTTTCCCGTTTCCCTTGTTATAGAGGAACCCATCCCTTCCCCTCCCCTGCCCTCTGTGCTTATTTAGGAGAATTCTCACTGTGGCATGCCAGAGCAGTCCTGTGTTGGCCATCACTCCATGAGTATTCGTGCAACAGTGCTCGGTATATTCACATGCAAGAAGGCTGGTGATGCTGTTGGGGCAGTGTGATTTAATTCTGCCTTGTAGTTTTAAGACTATATTTATGGTCCATAAAGACTGAAGCCAATATGACAAATGCAAAGGGCCTTTGTTAACCATGCTTCTAAATAATTGGGCTAAATTGTTAGGAGGCAACATGAGTGGCCAAAACATTAGTATCCCCCTCATTCCTGGCTGTGGCACCAAGAACGCACACTAATTGTCCACCCCACACATACACCCCCCCAGTGCTGGAAATGGAACCTAGGGCCTCATGGATGCTAGGCAAGTGCTTAACCATGGAGCTGCATCCTAAGCCCTTACTAATTATCTTTTGAGTAGAGAAAATTTTGTAGTTACCCACTTTCACTTCACGGTTCATATGCACTAAATAGTACTCAACGCACCTATTACCAGCTTCCCAGAAAAACCCCAATTGTTCCGTTGACTTTATGATCCTAAATCTAGCTGTTCATGTGGAAAATGCGGTTATTTTTGGATTATATCTGTGATGGTGGAGAGTAAGGATACCCGTAATACAAACTAGCAGATGACCATGAGCTTACTTATTTATGGCTCTGATGTGATGTTGCTACATGAGCTTTGCACTCTAGGTTGTTTACATGAAATTCCCCATCTACATATCTGCACTGTGATACCATTCAGAGGCGTTAGTGTATCTTGGTTTTTAGAGTGACAGTTGCCTGCCTTGGAATTTTGAAAAATTCTATAAGGCTATATATATCTATGACTTGACTTACTGTAGTGTTCCCATTTTAGAGTTGAAAAACTGAGGCTTGTGAGAAACAACTTGCTCAACTCAGCAAGAGCAGTTTAGTGGCCAGATTTGCAGGAGGGAACTAAAGGGCCCCACCTTCATTGGCTGGGCTAAAAGTGACTCTTCACAGTGCTCAGCAGTTTATGTTCCTTGCTGTGTTTGCCTGCCCCACACTCCCTAGGCAGCATGGGTTGAGCCGCAGTGTGGCCATCATGGAAAGCAAGTTCTTGAAGCAGTAGAAAGAGTACTAGCCTGGCAGTGGCTGGCAGTGGCACACAATTGTAACAGCCAGTGTGTTTTGAGATTTGGGGTTGGTTCTTCGGGGCATCAACCAATGATTTTCCTCATGCACTCATCTAACCATTGCCACAAATTTACACACAGGCCAAAGAATCCTGGGAGATGGACACCAAAGAAAAACTGGAGCAGGCTGCCATTGTCAAAGAAAAGGGAACTGTGTACTTCAAGGTGTGTGAGTCCCTGTACAATCCTTTTCCATTTCAAAGGATTTGATCAGGAGGCAATGAATTGTGCTGATGTTCCCTACTCTGAATTCTATCAACACCCTTCTTGGTAAGAATAAGCCTTCATTTTTACTTGTCCGCCAATTCAGTATAAGGAATGGTAAGAAAAGAGTGAATAAATGTGAAAAAGAAATACACATACCCCTTTTATACATTGCAGTCTAGATTGTAGCCTTCCATAAAGGCAGACTGAGCCTGGCTTGCCCACCTACCACTGAATCATTTGAGGCCTAAAGCATCTTGCCTTATACATAGACAGAATAATTGTTAGCAAGTAGTAGAATTCACAGGGGTACATTTCACATCGTTTTCCTTTTCACTGTCTTGTTGAAATCATCAAAGAAAATCATCCTGTGACAACAGGAAAAAGAATATGCAGATTTTTGAAAATAAATATATACTTATTGAATATTCTTCCCAAAGTATTATGTTATATTGGTTTATATGTAAATGTGGCCAAGGTAATAGTTTCCTTAAGACTCCCTATTGTTGCCATTGTTTTGATTTGCTTTGGTTTGTTTTAGTTGGAGAGGGGATGTACTGGGGATTGAACCCAAGGCCCTACATATGCTAGGCAAGCATTCGCTCTACCACTGAGCTATATACAGAGCCTAAAACCTGTTTTAATAATGCTTATAATTGAAAAAAAAAAGTATTCTCTTTAGCTATTATATGGAAACAGCAAATATCCCAATAATAAATCTTTAACATTTATTTAACATAAATAAATACATCACTACTTACCAATTTTGCCACAATTGAACAACAAAATAAAGGTATACTCTCGTGATGCTGGCTGATGCTGACAGATCTCCCAAGAGGGGAATAGATGACACAATATCCAGGTCAGCCATGCACAGGTTTCAAAAGAAACTGATACGAGGAGGGTTAATTTCTTCTAATGGCCATGATGATCCCATGAGGCATCTTCAGAAATTCCTGAGTGATACTCATCATAGGTTGCTTCTCAAAAACCCTCTCTTGTTATATCTAGGAAAGTGATATTCTCTCCCTTAGACCTTAAATCCCCAGAAGGAGGAAAACAGAAACCACACTTAGTTCCATTCTAATTAGAGTGCTCTTCCTATTGCCCGAGACTATGTCTTCTGCACAGCAAGCAGAAAGGGCTTTGGGTAAGGACAGTTAGAGAATGGGAATCTTTTTTCTTGTCATTTCTCTTTGCCATTGCAACCCATGAGCAGAAATCAGTGAAGTTTTTTAACAGCATAAAGCAAGGATGCATAAAAATACTTTAACAAGTCTTTTTGAGGAATCTGCTACAAGACATGCTATTGACTTTACCGCCTTGTGTGGAGAGAATGGAGACAATGCTGACCCAAAAGAAACAACTAGAGAATTATGCAAGAAAGTATAATCAGCACAAAAGGAGCACAGAGAGACGGGAGCCTGGATGGGTTCTGTTTTTCAGACTTTGAACCGAGACCCATGATCAGGTCATCAAGTCAATTTAGTGGAAGCATACTATAGTATGTAATAAGGACAAGTTTTGCTGTATAAAACTTTTGTTTATTATGAGAGGGTACAGGGCTGTAATTTAAAGCATAGGTTTTACTGTGGTTTATAGTCAAATCTGAAGTCCACAGACTTAAATATTTACTTGTAATTATTACATATACTAAGATAATGTATAGGTCACCAGGAAGCATTGGGGTATGATAGAATGAGCTCTGAATTGGGAATTTGGAAAACTGGGTTTTATTGCTCTTCAAATGATTTAAAGTCATTTAACATCCAAAGAGATTTTATTTTCCTGTGGAAAATTAGGGAATTACACTAGATGATCCCCGAGTTTCTTTCCAGTCCTAAATTTCTATAAGTTTCTGAACTCGTGAGACCAAGTTGATATTTTTTAAATTCTGTGAGTCTATTCTGCGCTATTCAAGTAGATTCCAAATGGATTATTTGTATACCCAATTACATAATACACTAGAACAAAAAGGGTTTCTGTGCAGACCATAGAACGTCCAAAATGATATTCCTGGGTTCCGTAAAAGTTCTAACTGTACTGCCATGTGCTATGTAACAACTTTCGGTTACCAGTGAACAGCTGATGTGAGGATGGTCCCAGAAGAGTATAATGGAGCTTGAAAGTTGCTGCTGCCTGCTGATGTCATAGCTGTCCTAGCATCGTGGTGCAATGCATCACTTTCATTTTGGGTGATGCAGGTCTGCTCTACCAGAGTAGAAAAGCATAGCACATACAATATAATAAGCAACTATGTTACTTTACTGTACTATACTGCTTTTTATTAGAGTTTACTCCTTCTACTTTTTTTTTTTTTTTTTTTTTTTTGGTTACCAGGGGTCGACCTCAGGACCTCGCGCGCCAGCAGGTGCCTGTGCCGCTGAGCGATATCACCAGCCCTTTTCTCGTATGTGGGTAGCGGGAGTCAAACTCAGGACCTCGCACTTGCCAGGCAGGTGCTTATGCCGCTGAGCCACCTTGCCGGCCCATATTTTTTTTAATTAACTATAAAACAACCTCAGGCCGGCCCTTCAGGTGGAACCCCGGAGGAGGCCTTGTCCTTGCAGGAGATGGTGGCTCCTTGCAATCATTGTCCTTGAAGACCTTCTGGTGGGGCAAGATGTGGCAGTGGCAGACAATAATACTGATGATCCTGACCTTGGATGACCACAGACTCCTGTGTGTTTATGTCTTCATTTTTAACAAGGACTTGAAGAAGTAAAGAAAAATATTTCAGGGAAAAAAACTAATAGATGAAGAGATAAAGACAAGATTTTTTTTTTTTTTAAATGTAGGTACTGGGAGTCGAACTCAGGGCCTCACACTTGCCAGGCAGGCGCTTACGCCTCTGAGCCATCTCATCAGCCCAAGACAAGTTACTTTTACGCAGTGTTCAGTATGTTTTTGTTTTAAACTAAGTGTTATTAGAACATTTTAAAACATTAGTTTATAAGGTAAAAAGATACAGTAAGCTAAGATTAATTTATTGAAAAAAGAATAATATTTTTTTTTTTTTTTTTTGTGGGTACCGGGGGGTCGACCTCAGGACCTCGCGCGCCAGCAGGCGCCCGTGCCGCTGGGCGATATCACCGGCCCCTTTTTCGTATGTGGGATCCGGGAGTTGAACTCGGGCCCTCGCGCTTGCCGGGCAGGCGCTTAAGCCGCTGAGCCATCTCACCGGCCCCAAAAGAATAATATTTTTAATAAATTCAGTATACATCACATATATTGTGTTTGTCAGGCGCACAGAGGTAGGCAGTGATGTCCTTGGCCTTCATGTGCCTCCGCACGCACTCACCCAGAGCAGCTTCCAGGCCTGTGAGCTCCTTTTGTGGTGATGCCCTAAACAGGTGTACATTTTTTATTGCTTATATAAACTGTATAGTTTACTGTGTCTTTTCTATGTTTAGATACATTTGAATACATAAATGCCAGCTGTCCAGTATTCGGTATAGTAATGGCCTTGCAAGTTCTGCAGGGTCGCAGCCTAGGAGTGCAGTTGGGGACACCACCTAGGTTTGTGTGAGTGCTTTCGATAGCGTTCTCACAGTGACCGAACTACCTCACGGTCATTTCTCAGAATGCATCCCCATTGTTATTTTATGTATTTCCCCAAACTGTTAAATAGAATATTAACAGTTTGGGGGATTCAAAGCTTCTGACATTTGACTAGAATTATATCAACTCAGTGTAGTAAAATGGGTTAGCTAGTCAGAAGTGCTAATTGATTGCTGATCGCACCTAATTTTAGAGAATATTTTCAGTAATGAAATAATGTCATGAAGCTGTATGTCATGTATAGCTGTATCCTGAATATATACAGAGACGGCTGGAATTAGTGATGGGTACCAGCAACCAGTACTTAAGTATCTGTATGGTTACTTTGTTGCTCATTAATGTCACAACTGCAACCATGATTTATATATTTCCTAACTATATATTTCATATTATGAACCTTCTTAAAATTAGTGATCTTTGGGTAAACTGTGGGTTAGCAGTTTATGGAACACATTATTTTTAACATGCAATTTGATAGACAAGTTCTTTTAAAACATTAGTCTATTGGGGAAACATTAATGAAAGGTTCAAACACACTGACCTAAGAGTTTTCTCCCAGGATTTCTCTGAACATTTCGTCCCACTGGAAACGTCCCTGGAGGCTCCTTCATAATTGTAGGTAAAAGATCCCAGCAGTGATCCTAGCTGTAGCTGTACGGCTTCAGAATGGTTGGTAGATACTCTCCAGTACAGGTCCCCTTCCCCTGTCAAGTTTCAGGGCAGGTTTCAGTCTGCCACACTGCCTTCCTCTTTCCAGGGCGTTTGACTTGGCACATGGTCTGCACGCACAGAGTCGAGCTGTGTGGGCGAGCAGAGATGGGCTGGACTGGAAATCTAAATTTCATGCACATTGGCACTCCATTTGCATTGACCTGTTGGGTTGGTTTACGCCTAAGTGTAAATCTCTCTCCCTTAGCTAGAAGGTTTTAAATGGGAATGATTGGCTGGCTAGACTGTGAAACCTCCGTTCAACCCCTGAACACTAACGAGAAGACTAGGAGAGGACTTCCTTCATTTGGCTCTGAAAATAATTACTAAGTACAGGTAGCAACCTGATATTAAGCCAGACATTGTGCAGGCCATTTCCACAGATGTGGTTTTTGCCCTTCTAGCCGAGTGTCTGCAGGACAAGAGCGGCTCTGTCACACCTAGGTAGTGTTTTCCTCTTCCAGTTTGGTGGCAGAGTGAGAAGTATGACTGTGCAGTGATATGGGGTTCTTGCGCCCCCTTGTGCTTCTGGGAAAGAAAGCAGTTCTTAAAGCATGCTCGCTAAGGATGACCATCCACCCGCGGAACTGTTGGAGACAAACCAGACTCTGCAAGGTTTTGACCACCCTTGTTGAACCAAGATATTAGTAATGCAGTTTAGACACAAGTCATTATGATCGAGAAGAATCCACTTTGTCTGTTTTTCTCCTTCATTGTTTTAGTGCATGAGTGTGTGTGTGTGTAGGGGAAGGTACTGGGGATTGAGCACTCTGTTGCTGACTTACACACCTGCAGCCTGTCTGCCTTTCTTTCTTTCCTTCTTTCTTTCTTTCTTTCTTTCTTTCTTTCTTTCTTTCTTTCTTTTTTTTTTTTTTTTTTTTTGAGACATGATCTCGCTATGTAGTTCAGGCTGGTCTTGAACTCACTATGTAGCACAGGCTGGCCTTGAACTTGCAGCGATCCCCCTGCCTCAGCTTCCTGAGCACTGGTATTACAGGTGTGTGCCACCATGCCTGGCCTGTCTGTCTGTCTATCTGTCTGTCTTCCTCCCTTCCTCCCTCCCTTATTTATGTATTTATTTATTTATACTTTGAGTTAGGGTCTCACTTAGTTGCTCAGCTGGCCTGAAACTTGTGATCTTCCTGTCGCAGCCTCCCAACTAGCTAGGATTATAAGCATGTGTCACCAAGCCCAGTTTAGTGCAGGATTTTTAAACTTCAGCACTACTGACACTGGGATTGGGTAGTTCTGGTTGTGGGGGCTGTCCTGGTCACTATGGTGTATTTAACATCATCTCTGGCCACTACCCACTCAATGCCAGTGATACTGCCCCACACGCACATTTGCGATAACTAAGAAGTCTCCAGATGTTCCCTGGGAGAACAAAATCACCCCCAGTTGAGAACCACTGTTTTAGTACTTTAGAAGCAAGAATACTGCAAAACAAATTTTGACTCATTAGAAATTGAAGTCTAAATAAAATTGAGTGGTACATGTCAAAATTGCAGTACTGTGGTGGGCTGAGGCAGGAGATTGCAAGTTTGACTCCAGCCTGGGCAGCTTAGCAACTTAGTGAGACCCTCCCTGTCTCAAAACAAAGTTTAAAAAAGGGCTGGAGGGCCGGTGAGATGGCTCAGCGGCATAAGCACCTGCCTGGCAAGCACGAGGGCCCGAGTTCGACTCCCGGAACCCACATACGAAAAAAGGGCCGGTGATATCGCTCAGCAGCACGGGCGCCTGCTGGTGCGCGAGGTCCTGAGGTCGACCCCCGCTACCCACAAAAAAAAAAAAAAAAAAAAAGGGCTGGAGATGTAGCTCAGTGCAAAGGCTCAGTGCAATCCTCAGCACTGAATGAATGAATGAATGAGCAAAATTATGAAAGAGATTTCATAAAAATGAAAGAGATTTCAAATAATCTAAATGCCCTGTAAATGTAAAGGAACCATTAAGAAGCCTACTGTATGCTTTTCTTTTAAAGAAATCATAGTTTTCCACCATTCTGACTATTCAGAACCTACTAAAGTGATAAGACCAAGTTTTTGTCCTCTCTGACTCTTCTTTCCCTATAACAGTGTGCTGGGAGGTGGTCAGAAAGTCAGTGGGTACATAAGAGATGAAAGGGGAAGAGGAAACTAGGCATGACTGGAGATCCCTTGCCTAACCTACATCTGATGGATGTTCCACAATGGATGGTTCCACCTCCATTTTTGCTCCCAGTGATAAGGGTTTTGTTTGTTTGCTTTTTTTTGGGGGGGGAAGGTTGGTTTGGTTTGGTTTGGGTTTTTTTTTTTTTTTTTTTTGGGTACCGGCGGTCGACCTCAGAACCTCACACGCCAGCAGGTGCCCGTGCCGCTGAGCGGTATCACCGGCCCCTTTTTTCGTATGTGGGTTCCGGGAGTCAAACTCAGGACCTTGCGCTTGCCAGGCAGGCGCTTATGCCACTGAGCCATCTCACCAGCCCTTGGTTTGGTTTTGAGACAGGGTTTTACTATGTAGTTCAGGCTGGCCTTCAACTCAATATATACCCCAGGCAGGCCTCCAACTCATGGCACTCCTCCTGCCTCAGCCTCCTGAGTGCTGGGATTACAGGTGTGTACCACCACTCCCAGCTTGATAGGAAGTTTGATTCCATAGTTATATTCCTCTGACTTTGATGTTTACTCAGCAAACATTTATTAAGGGCCTTTTTGTGCTAGACCCTGGATATTCCAAAACTGATAGGACATGTTGCCTTTCCTCAAAGACCTCATGACCCAGCAAGAGAAAAGTTAGTGACAGAAATAAAATACCAGGCTGGTGAGATGGCTCAGCGGTGTAAGCACCTGCCTGGCAAGTGCGAGGGCCCGAGTTCGACTCCCAGAACCCACATACGAGAAAAGGGCCAGTGATACCACTCAGTGACACGGGTGCCTGCTGGCACGCGAGGTCCTGAGGTCGACCCCTGGTACCCACAAAAAAAAAAAAAAAAAAAGAAATACCAAGGCCAGGGATGTAGCTCAGTGGCACAGCACCTGCCTGGCAAGTGCAAGGTCCTAAGTTCGATTCCTGGTACCAAAAATAAATAAATAAATAAAATGCCAACCCCTGAAGCTGGTGAGGACTTGTTATCTTTTTTGTAGTGCCCTAAAAAGTGTAGGTCTAAAGCTATGAGAAAAAGATAAATATTGTTTTAGCTTGGCTACCATAACAAAATACCATAGACTGGATGCCTCAACAATAGGAATTTACTTCCCAATTCTGGAGATTGGAAGTCCAAGATACAGGTGCCAGCAGGTCAGTGTCTGGTGAGGACCCTCTCCTCAGATTGCCTGTGGCACCCTTCTTGCTGTGCCCCCACATGGTGGGTGGAGCAAGAGAGAGGAAGAGAGCTCTGTTGTCTCTTCTTTTTTTTTTTTTTTTTTTTTTTTTTTTTGGTACCGGAAATCGAACTCAGGACCTTGCATTTGCCAGGCAGGTGCTGTGGCACTGAGCTATATCCCTGGCCCTGTTTTCTCTTCTTATAAGGGCACCAGTCCTGTTATGAGGGCCTCACCCTCCTGACCTCGTCTAAGCCTGATCACTTCCCAGAGGCCCCATCTCCAAATACCATTACCCTGGGACTTAGGGCTTCAGCATGGAAATGTGGAGCGGGGGACACAGTGTTGTCCACAGCAAGTATTTCTAATGAGGAGACCTGCTTTCTTATTCTTACATGAAAGTTGCATCACAACCTTCTGAGGCAGAGTGTGACAGACGTAGAATGTATTGCCCTTCTCCCACATAACCTCAGCATCCTTTGGCACAAACTTTCTGCAGCAAAATGGATGAGGTCAGTGAGTTGTCCCTTCCCCAAACAGGTGATTTGTGAAGAAGGATGTCCAGGGGATGTAGCATAGCCCCATGCAGACCTAGGTCCTCATCGTCACCAGAAAACCCACAACAGGGTTTCCTTTCTACAGGCAGAGCTTATTACTCATGCCACCCTTTTGAACCCTTCATAACCGGCCCCTTCTCTTAGACTCAGTCTGTTGTTCTCTTCTTACGCGAAGCCATTGGTCGAGGTTTGGAGTCTGTGTGGGGTGAGACACACTCACTGCTTTGAGTGTGGTGAATCCTGGTGACATCATTGGATCTAATGTCCTGGATCTAATGGGTCTGGCTGCTTTTCACCATCCGGTAGGGTGTGTATCTATGTTGTCAGGCCTATAATCATCTCCTGCAAAGGAAAGCCCTCACCTCTATCCCTATTTTTGGGTTTTTACCAGCTATCCCTCCATTTTTTCATTCATCTTACAATAGCAGTAAGCACATTTCTCAGCCCCAAACTTTCTTGTAGAGAGCATATGTGTGTGCATATATATATGCATATGTTTATATACTTTTTATTCATATGATGCATTTGTTTACAACTGTTAGAATTGTTACTGGGTAAGAGCAAAAATATGAGTAGGAGAAGATTTGTCTCACATAGTTGACTGACACCTATGTGACTTGTGTTGTTTTATAGTTATTATTTGTACGCGCTGCTAATCAGCTACGTATATTCCCATTGCCTTTAGATCAGCATATAGGCTGACCAACTTTGGCCCACTGCCTGTTTTTTTTTTTTTTTTTTTTTGTGGGTACCAGGGGTCGACCTCAGGACCTCGCACGCCAGCAGGCGCCCATACCGCTGAGCGATATCACCGGCCCTTTTTTTGTATGTGGGTACCGGGAGTCGAACTCAGGCCCTTGCAGAGCCAGGCAGGCGCTTACACCGCTGAGCCATCTCACCAGCCCCCACTGCCTGTTTTTGTAAGTAAACTCTCACTAGGAAACAGAGTGGAGAGACAATGTATAGAACAGGAAAAAAATTTTGCCAGCTACTCCTTCAACAGACCACTACTATCTAGAATATATAAAGAACTCAAAAAAATAGACCTCCCAAAATAAAAGACCAGGGCCGGTGAGATAGCTCAGCGGCATAAGCGCCTGCCTGGCAAGTACGAGGTCCTGAGTTAGACTCCCGGAACCCACATAAAGGAGAAAAAGGGCCAGTGATATCGCTCAGCGGCACAAGCGCTTGCTGGCAAGCGCAAGGTCCTGAGGTCAACTCCTGGTACCCACATATAAAAAAAAAAAAAAAGACCAGATGGATAAGTGAAATGAATAGACACATCTCAGAAAAAGAAGTACAAATAGCCAATAAATACATGAAGAAATGTTCAACATCTCTGCCCATTAGAGAAATGAAAATTAAAACAACACTGAGATTCCATCTTACCCCAGAAAGAATGGCCATTGTCAAGAAATCAGATAATAACAAATGCTGGCAAGGCTGCAGGGGGGAAAAGGAACCCTTCTACATTGTTGGTGGGAATACAACCTCTGTGGAAATCAGAATGGAGATTCCTCAAAAAATTAAAACTAGAAATTCCATTTGATCTACCTATTCCCCTTCTAGGTATCTTTCCAAAAGAGTTAAGACATCATATTGAAGTAATACACGTGTACCTGTGTCTATAACAGCACAGCTTTTGATAGCTAAATCTTGGAAGCAGCCTATCTGTCCATCAACAGATGACTGCATAAAGAAAATGTATTTAAACACAGTGGGGTTTTACTGTGCTATAAAGAAAGATAAATTTGAGTCATTTGTAGGAAAATGGATGCATCTCAAGACCATAATGTTAAGTGAAATAAATCAGACATACAAGCTTAAATATTGCATGGTTTCTCTTATATGAGAAATCCAAGATATTTATAGATTAAGGAGCAAAATAAAAGATAATAAGAAATGGAATAGATCTGCAGGTGGGAATGGTACGGAGAGGGGAAGGGAGAAGAGGGGAAGGGGAAGTAAAAAGAATGAAGATGTGTTATGTGTATGTACCAACTCCCCATGAGGAATGCAGTCGTCATGTACTGCAAACCTGTACTAATAAAGAAAACTTTTTTTTTAAATTTCACTATGACACAGCCACCTCCACTTACATATACCCTGTCTAGAGGTGCTTTTGCCCCACAAATGACAGAGTTGAATAGTAGCAGCGGAGTCTGGTTTAGGTGGCTCAGGTTTGCTGCCTTTGGGGCTGACCCTTGCCAGATCTCAGGGTTTACTATGCAGTGCTGAACACCAGGAGAAAAGAAGAAATGTTTCCTGCAGTAAACTAAACTGCTCACCATCCTTTTGAAAGATCGATGAGTATTTGCATCAAATAACAAACCGAAGAGACAGACGAACCATGGGAAGGAGCCTCATGCCGTGCTAGGGCACCATCAGCCAGCTCAAGGCTGCTGGGGCTTGCACAGGAGTGGGCAGGCCTGGAGAGCCGCCGCTAGGAGCAGAAGGAAGGCTGCCGAGCAGGGCTCCCATGTGGGGTCATTGGGTGGAGCGTTGGCTCTGTGAGGCAGGGCCACACTCACACTTCTTTTGTCCCCTTTGTAGAGTGAAGTACAAGAAGTAAATACTAGCTTTTTTTTCTCCTAGGGAGGCAAATACATGCAGGCGGTAATTCAGTACGGGAAGATAGTATCCTGGCTAGAGATGGAGTATGGTTTATCAGAGAAGGAATTGAAAGCGTCTGAATCATTTCTGCTCGCCGCTTTTCTGAACCTGGCCATGTGCTACCTGAAGCTTAGAGAATACGCCAAAGCTGTGGAGTGCTGCGACAAGGTAAAGGTGTCTCTGAGAGATGGACGTAGATAGTCCAGGTCTTTTTCTCCACACCCATACACGGTCTGTTTGCTTCCTGTCCACCAAAGGCTGGAGAGTTTTCCATTTTGTATGTTTATTTACATGTTTGGGATTGTTTCTCAGTATAAATTGGGAAATTCAAAAAGATTTTTTATTACAATCAGACTTTTCTAATACTTAGAGTACTCATGATACCTTTTTTTTTTTTTTTAAAGACAACAAGTAAACATTCTCATGTATTAACAAACTCAAGCATTAGAGAATGTACAAATACCTTTTGGAGAAAAATATTACTCAGTATAAGATTAAGCCATGTAAAAGCTAGGTAAAAATAGAAGACTAAGGAATGGAATAGTCACAGTGAAATTGCATTTTCATACTAGGGAGACAATACGATGTTTACAGATGTGCGTCCAGTTTATTTCGCTTGTGAGTATTTTCTCGAGTTGCATCCATTTACCTATAAAAGTCTCCAGTTTATCTTTCTTTATGGCTGAGTAGTACTCCATTGTATAGAAATACCACATCTTTTTTATCCATTCCTCGGTTAATGGGCATTTGGGTTGTTTTCCACGATCTAGCTATTACAAATTGTGTTGCTATAAACATGGGTGCACATATATCGCTGTGGTACGATGTTTTTAATTCTTCTGGGAAGATGCCCAGAAGGGGAATAGCTGGGTCAAATGGGACCTCCAATCCTAGTTTTTTGAGGAATCTCCACACTGATTTCCACAGTGGTTGCACCAGTCAACACTCACACCAACAGTGGAGAAGGGTTCCTTTTTCCCCACAGCCCCTCCAGCATTTGTTATTAGTTGACTTCTTGATAATAGCCATTCTTTCTGGGGTGAGATGGAATCTCAGTGTTGTTTTCATTTGCATTTCTCGAATGACTAGTGATGTTGAACATTTTTTCATATATTTATTTGCCATTTGTATTTCTTCATCTGAGAAGTGTTTATTCATCTCAGATGCCCATTTTTGGATTGGGTCTTTAAATTTGGGAGATCTGATTTTTTTGAGTTCTTTGTATGTTCTCAATAGTAATCCTTTGAGGAATATCTGGCAAACATTTTTTCCCACGTTGTGGGCTGTCTCTTCACTCTGTTGGTGGTTTCTCTTGCTGTGCAAAAGTTTTTTAATAAGATGAGATCCCAGTTGTTGATTCTTTATGATACTTCCTGTGCGATGGGGGTTTTATTCATAAAGTCTTTGCCTACACCAATGTCTTCAAGAGTTTTACCTATTCTATTTTCCAGGAGATTTAATGTTTCTGTTTTAATATTTAGTTCTTTGATCCATTTTGAATTTAGTTTAGTGCACGGTGAAAGATATGGGTCTAATTTTAATCTTCGGCATGTGTAGAGCCAATTTTTCCAGCACCATTTATCAAAGAGGCTATCTTTCTTCCAGTGAATGTGTTTGGCACCTTTGTCAAAGATAAGGTGGCTTAGTATGTCTGGAGTTGCTTCTGCATCTTCTATTCTATTCCATTGATCTTCAGGTCTGTTTTTTTGCCAATACCACGCTGTTTTTATCACAGTAGCTTTATAGTATAATTTCAAATCAGGGATTGTGATGCCCCCTGCCTTGCTTTTGTTGCCCAGAATTGCCTTTGCTATTCTAGGTCTCTTCTGGTTCCAGATGAATTTTAGGATTGTTTTCTCTAATTCTGTGAGATATGTTGTTGGAATTTTGATCGGAATTGCATTAAATCTGTATAACAGTTTTGGAAGTATGGCCATTTTCGCTATGTTGGTTCTTCCGACCCAAGAGCAAGGAATATCTTTCCATTTTCTGATACCCTCTTCAATCTCCTTTTTCAGAGTACTGTAGTTTTCAGTGTAGAGGTCTTTTACTTCCTTTGTGAGATTGATTCCTAGGTATTTCATTTTTTTAGATGTGATTGTGAAAGGTGTTGTTTCCCTAATTTCGCTCTCAGTGAGTTTGTTATTGGTGTACAGGAAGGCTATTGATTTTTGAGTGTTGACTTTGTATCCAGCTACACTACTGAATTTGCTTATTAAATCTAGCAGTTTTTTAGTGGAGTTTTTGGGGTCTTCTACGTAGAGTATCATGTCATCTGCAAATAATGATAATTTAACTTCTTCCTTTCCAATCATTATTCCTTTTATTTCTTTCTCTTGTCTAATTGCTCTGGCTAAAGTTTCCAGGACTATGTTGAATAAGAGTGGACATCCTTGTCTTGTTCCTGATTTTAGAGAGAAGGCTTTCAGTTTTTGTCCATTTAGTATGATATTGGCTGTTGGTTTGTCATAGATAGCTTTTATCAGATTGAGATAAAGACCATCTATTCCAATTTTCTGTAGGGTTTTTATCATGAATGGGTGCTGGACTTTGTCAAAAGCTTTTTCTGCATCTATTGAGATGATCATATGATTTTTGTCCTTGGTTCTGTTAATATGGTGTATTACATTTATTGATTTACGTATGTTGAACCATCCCTGCATCCCTGGGATGACTCCAACTTGGTCATGGTATATAATCTTTTTGATGATTTGCTGCATTCTGTTTGCCAGTATCTTATTGAGGATTTTTGCATCTGTGTTCATTAGGGAGATTGGTCTGTAGTTCTCTTTCTTAGTTGGGTCCTTCTCTGGTTTTGGTATCAGGGTAATGCTTGCTTCCAGGAATGAATTTGGGAGTATTGCTTCCCTTTCAATTTCATTAAAGAGTTTGAGAAGTAGTGGTGTTAGGTCTTCTCTAAATTTCTTGTAGAATTCGGCAGTGAATCCATCAGGGCCTGGGCTTTTCTTTGTTAGGAAGTTTTTAATTACATCTTCGATTTCATTGATTGTTATTGGTTTATTTAGGATTTTTATATCATGGTTGAGCTTTGGTAGTTCATATGTATCTAGGAATCTGTCCATTTCTTCTGCATTTTCCATCTTATTAGAATACAAGTTTTCAAAGTAGGTATAGATGATCTTCTGGATTTCTGCAGGGTCCATTGTGATATCACCCTTTTCATTCTTAATTGCGTGGATTTGAGTAGTTTCTTTCCTTTTTTTAATAAGGTTGGATAAAGGTTTGTCGATTTTATTTAATCTTTCAGAGAACCAACTCTTTGATTCGTTGATTCTTTGTATTGTTTTTTTAGTCTCCAATACGTTAATTTCTGCTCTGATCTTTATAGTTTCCTCCCTTGTACGAGCTTTTGGCTTAGCCTGCTCTTCTTTTTCTAGAAGTTTGAGGTTCACCATTAGGTTGTTTATTTGTGCTTGCTCTGTTTTCCTGATATAGGAATTCAATGCTATAAATTTCCCTCTTAGAACTGCTTTCATTGTATCCCATAAGTTCCGGTATGTTGTACTGTCGTTATCATTCAGTTGCAGAAACTGTCTAATTTCTTCTTTAATTTCATCTGTGACCCATTGGTTGTTCTGTAGGGTGCTATTTAATTTCCATGTGTTTAGCAAATTCTTGTGGTTTCTTTTGCCATTGATTTCCAATTTCATTGTGCTATGGTCTGATAATATACATGGGATAATTTCAATTCCTTTGCATTTACTTAAGCAGGTGCTATGAGCTAGTATGTGGTCTATTTTGGAGAATATCCCATGTGCAGCTGAGAAGTATGTGTATTCTGATGTTGTGGGGTGGAACACTCTGTAGACATCTACTAAGTTCATTTGTCCCAAAGTTTGGTTCAGTTCTAATATTTCATTGTTGATTTTTTGTCTAGTTGATCTGTCTTTTTGTGACAGTGGAGTATTGAGATCCCCCAATACAGTTGTATTAGTGGTTATTTGAGTTTTCATGTCCATTAATATTTGTTTTATATAGTTGGGTGCACTGGTATTTGTTGCATATATATTTATGATTGTTATCTCTTCCTCTTGGATTGTTCCCTTTATAAGGATGTAATGACCTTCTTTATCTCTCTGAATCATTCTTGGCTTGAAATTCACTTTGTCTGCAAAAGGAATAGCTACCCCTGCTTTTTTCTGGGTTCCTGTCGCATGGAGTATTGTTTTCCATCCTTTGACTTTCAATCTATGAATTTCTTTCTGAATTAAATGTGTTTCTTGTATACAGCATATTGTTGGATCTTGCTTCTTGATCCAATTTGCCAGTCTGTGCCTTTTGATTGGTGAATTGAGACCATTAACATTAATGGTTAAAACTGATATGTATTGACTTATCTTTGTCATGTTATTTTCTTGTTGTTGGCTCCCCCTCTTTTAATTTTTATTTTTCCCTCCCTCTCTTTAGTCATTTGCTCTGCCTGGTGGATTCCTTCTGTTGGGGTTTCTGGAGTTGTAGTCCTTGTTATCCCTTTCTACAATGTCCTTCAAAACATTTTGGAGTGCTGGTTTGGTGGTTATAAATTTTCTCAGATGTTCTTTGTCATGGAAGTATTTTATTTCTCCGTCAGTTTTGAAAGATAGTTTTGCGGGGTACATCAATCTAGGTTGAAGATTATTTTCCTTTAGAACTTGAAATACATCATTCCAAGCTCTTCTTGACTTGAGGGTTTGTGCTGAAAAGTCCACTGTGATTCTGATGGGCTTTCCTTTATAGATGATTTGTTTCTTTTCTCTAACAGCTTTTAAGATTCTACTCTTATGTTGAATTTCTGGAATCTTGACTATGATATGCCTGGCTGAAGATTTTTTTTTGATTGTGGCTAATTGGAGTTCTATAAGCCTCACTTATCTGAATGTCAAATTCTTTTTCTCCACCAGGGAAATTTTCTGTGATAATGTCTGTGAACAGTGTTCTGATGTCATTTGTGCTATCTCCTGCTTTTTCATTGACTCCAATCAATCTTAAGTTATTCTTCTTTGCATCATCTAGCAGCTCCTGGATTGATTTTTCATTGTCCCTTGCTATTTTTAAGAATTCTTTCTTTTCATGATCACTAATTACAAGCCTGTCTTCTATATCTGAGATCCTGTCCTCACATTGGCTTAATCTGCTACAAATACTTTCCATGGAATTTTTGTTCTCCTGGATATCTACTTGAATCTGCTTTATGGAGTTCATTTCTTTCCTATGCTGAGCATTCATGGCTTCCATCATTTTCTTAAGCTCGTCTATTTTTTTGTCTGTGTCTGCTCTAGCGTCCTTAAGCATGGTCTTCATTGTGGACATTATCTCTGCAGTTATCTGAGAAGTTATTTCTGATTTAAATTTTTCCAGAGCCTCATTCAACTGCTTTGTTTTTACCCCTTCAGAGATGTCAGGTGGGTGGCTTTCGGTTTGTCCCACCTCACTGCCCCCTGGGTTTGCCTTTGGTGAACTGGATGTGTGGGGTTGCATCTTGTTTAAGTGTCGTCTCATTTTCTTTTCGTTCTTTAGTTTAATTCCTGGGTTGCTGTTTGTAAATTGCCTATGGTAGGTTCCTTTATTGCTAGTATTTCAAACTCTTAGGAGATTCTTGGAATACCAGGAAGAAAAGCGCCGGTCAGTGTGTCCTTCTCGGTTGGTGCTTCTCTGTACCATGGCGTCTCGCATTACTCCACGGAGGTCCCCGCTGGAGCCGTGGATGGAGTGGCGGCCGCCCTGAGTTCTCAGCTCAGGTGCTGCCCCCCCCCCACAATGGCGCCCGGCTAGTGGCTCTCTTGCGCGCCTGACGGCTGGGTGTCAGCACTCACCGCCAGTCAGTGTGTCCTTCACAGCCGCCGCTTCTCTGTACTACGGCGTCTCGCATTCCTCCGCAGAGGTCCCCGCTGGAGCCGTAGATAGAGTGGCAGCCGCCCTGAATTTCAAGTTCAGCTGCTGCCCCCCCCGCACAATGGCGCCCGGCTAGTCGCTCTCTCCCTCATGATACCTTATAGATAAAAGTTTTGATAAAATTAAGTGGTTTGCAACCATGATTTTCTTACATCCATGAAGTTTGGTATCAGAGTGGACGCGTAGGGTTCTCTATGAAAAAGCAGATTCGGGGCAGTGAGATGGCTCAGCGGCATCAACGCCTGCCTGGCAAGCTCAAGGGCCCGAGTTCGACTCCCAGAACCCACATACGAAAAAAGGGGCCGGTGATATCGCTCAGCGGCACGGGTGCCTGCTGGTGCGCAAGGTCCTGAGGTCGACCCCCGGTACCCACAAAAAAATAAAAAATAAAATAAATAAAATAAAATTGAACTTTAAAATTAACTTCTTGAAAACCTCCTCCTAAATAGAAAAACTCAACTTGAAGTTACATTAAATACAGAAATTAACTTGAGTAATACATTTTGATCAGTATATAATTGTCTAAAGCTCCACTTTTTTTAGCATGCTTTTTCCATCTTCTTTTGTCAGGGGCTTTAGTAAGCTGTTTAACTGCTGAAGTTCTTACTAAAATCCCCACATCCATCCTTTCTAAAAGAGACCGTCTGTCCGCAGGCCCTCGGACTGGACAGCGCCAATGAGAAAGGCTTGTACAGGAGGGGCGAAGCCCAGTTGCTCATGAACGAGTTCGAGTCAGCCAAGGGGGACTTTGAGAAAGTGTTGGAAATCAATCCCCAGAATAAGGCCGCCAGACTGCAGATCTCCATGTGCCAGAAAAAGGCAAAGGAGCACAATGAGCGGGACCGTAGGATCTACGCCAACATGTTCAAGAAGTTTGCGGAGCAGGACGCGAAGGTGTGTACGGAGCCGCTTGCCTCGGGATAGGTCAGGGACTGAACTCGCCCTTGGCTTTGTTCTGGGAGGGTAAGTGTGGGGACGGCCTCGGACAGACACCCAGGAAGCGCAGGAACCTGGGAATGAGGCTGGCGTGGATCCAGAGGGCTGTTCCCCTCACCAGAGACACAGGTCATGAGGAAAATAAACTCCCCTGAGAGGTCCTAAGGCTTTTGTTACTTTCATTTTTTTTTAAATCAGGGCTTTTTTTCATATGATACTTCGTTGTTGAGACTTGGGATATTTATAGGAAGCAGTAACCCTGCTGTTACGTGCTTTACCTTGGGAATTGGGAGCCAACTAGTGGGAATGCTCTGCCTGGAGACCAGTCGGCCTCTTGTACAGCACATTCATGCCCTGGTCCCAAGTGCGACTTCCCTGCCCAGCCCCCACTGCCACATGGACTAAAGTAGTCAACTTTAGTCTGCCCCCTGCAGCGAGCCCAGTGTTTTTACCAAAGAAAAGGGGATGCTCCCAGTCCCGCGATTGGTAGCACACCCTGCCTTACCCAACCAGGCAATCTAAATAAAATCATAGTAGTAAAATTCTGGAGGAGCCAAGATTTTATACTTCTTTTTTCTCTAACCTTCTTGATTTCTTATTTCTTCTTCAGGAAGAGGCCAGTAAAGCAATGAGCAAGAAGACTTTAGAGAGGGCCACCAGTGAAAAAGGGACAGAAAGTAAAAAGATGGAAGAAGGGAAACCTGAAGGCCACCTATGACGCCACGCCAAGGAGGGAAGAGATTCCAAAGAACTCAGCCCCTCCCCTTGGGTTCACACAACTCAGGACTAAACAGTGTTTAGTGTAAAGTTTGTTATAGTCTATGTGATTCTGGAAGCAAACAGCACAACTGGTAGCTTCCCCAAAACAACCACCCTGCTGCTGCCCCGTGGGTTCACTGAGGGGTGGCGTGGGACCACTCCAGGCGGAACAGAACACAAAGGGCTGCTGACACAGATTGAGCCAGCGGCTTCAGTCCAGCTCCTATTTCAGTTCATGTCAACTTTCAGTATCCACTGCAGGGTCTGTTGAGATAATCCTAACAATTTGGCGCTGTTAGATTTTACATTTGAATTTTAATAGCACTGCAGAAACCTTTAAAAAAACACTTAAGGAATTTCTCCTTTCCTACAGGTGGGTGGGGTGAGGGAGGGAGGGCCAGAGTTCTTTAAAATGACTGAAGTGCTATGAATGCAGTTTGTTACATTTATAATCAGCAGAACCCACAGTGGAGGGGTCAGGGATCCCTTCAGTTCCACAGCAGTGTCACAGACTTGAAGGCCAGAACCTCAGAGGCCACTTGCTTGCTGACTTGGCTGCTTCCCAGCTCCCTCCTCAGCCAGCCTCCCTGTGAGCCTGTCCCTTGGGGGAGTCCTGCTCTCATTCCCAAAACACCCTTCACGATGGTAATGAGCAGACGGGAGCTTCTGGATTCGGTTTCCCTGTTTTAGATGAAATTCTGAAGTGCTGAAATGTGAAAAGAGCAATCGGAATTGTGCTTTTTCTTCCCTTGCTATTCCTTTTAGGAAATAATGATGGTCCCCTGTACTTCCTGCCAACATTGCTGCTATTCAGCTTGTTTCCATTCTAAGCCTTGCTATTAAGAATTTAAAACTTGTTCTTATAATATCTCTGACCTGGAGTTGATTTATTTACATATCCATTTAGGATCTATGCAGCTTTTTTTTTTTTTTTTTTGTGGGTACTGGGGGTCGACCTCAGGATCTCGCATGCCAGTAGGCACCCGTGCCGCTGAGCGGTATCACCAGCCCTTTTTTTGTATGTGGGTTCCGGGAGTCGAACTCAGGCCCTCGCGCTTGCCAGGCAGGCGCTTATGCTGCTGAGCCATCTCACCGGCCCCGATGCAGCTTTTATGTCTTCTTTTTTTTTTTTTTTTTAATTACTGGCTCATGAACATGTATATTGGTTTATGGAACTTTACACTCCTCTATCATACAGAAATCATTGTGACTTTTTACAGCTTAGTAGCTTAATGCTTCTAAACGTCTGTGGGGTTGAAAACGAAGTATTTGCTCTTCCGCATGAAGGGTTCACCTGCAGATTTGGCAGGCAGGTGCTGTACCCCCTGCGCTGCTAGCTTCTCTGTTCTGGCGTGAGGTGTGCAAGGTGAAACAGCTTCTCCTTCAGGTACGGCAAACCTACATCTCCAGTACCTGGGCACTGAATTAGAGCAAGTCCTAAGACAAATATATGCATGTAATTGAATGTTAGTCCTTACGGGTAAATAAATGAGACTGAGCATGGCTTTCTTTCCCATAGCCTAAGAAATACAGGAAAGCATTTGTCAACCCAAGGAACCATTTGCCTAAACCTAGAAAGTCTCACTTTCTTAAACCATAAAGAACACTGGCAGTTGCATTTTAGATTTGTTTTTAATTTTATGGTGGTTTTAAGAAAACATTTTCATTACTAAGTTAGGACCTTAAAATCTAAAAATCAAATCATTTCCTTTTATCCCAATCTTCTCTGTGGAACAAATGCAATTAAGTTGTGAGATTTTGCCTTTAAAAATAACTAAAACTCTAATTTCTCATTCACACTTTTGTCTTACATGCAATATTTCTTTAAAAAGCCTGAGTCTTGCCTAGGAAATATGAAAAGCAAAAATGATTTTGCTGATTTGCTTAACTGTTAGTATTTTTAGCTCTGTTCACTAGAGCATGATTCCAATGAGGCCACTGAAATTTGAACCTGAAAAGTTTAGTCTTTTGCAGGTAACAAATGAGAAACTATTCCAGAAATCACATGACCTCCACCAGCTGTTTCCTAAGTGTGTGTCATGGGCCATGAGGGGAGCTGGCTGGCATGTTTGGGGAGAGGGAGACTGCGTGAGTGGTTCCACACGGGGACAACAGGGTGCCCATCACCACTCAAGAGAAACCTCATATGTTCTTGTATCAAATTCATACTCTTAAACAGTTTGCATAGAAATCAGAAGAAGTCTTCAAAGCATGTTTTAGATTGCATATGGAGTGGTGAGTCAGCATACAATGAATTTAAAAATTGGTTTAAAAGATCATTTAGATGCACTTTGCGTTCCTTCAATAAATTTTTTTTTTAAAGTTATTTTCCGTTGTTCTTGGTTTTGCTTAGTCTTCAGGAAAAGCTTTGGTTGGAAAACCATGTTGGGGGCATCAGAAAACTGGCAGGTGACAATGCGGTGTCCCTGCTCTGGTGCACAGCCTGAAGTTAAGACTGGGGCAAAGGCAGGGGAGTGATCCATCTTTGTTAAGATGAACTAAATCGCTAGACAAATAAGAGCATTTGTTTTTCATGAGCTAGCGGGTATTCTGCCGTTTAACTGATTTTAAGATAGAGTCAATTTGGGAAATGAAATTTAATTGTGCCCTTTAATAAATATATGAAATCTAAGTAAACCTATCTCCAGTGATGTTCAGTGTTGAGCATGTTTTTCCTTTCTTGCGTAGCATAGTGCCTCAGGTACTCCTGACAGACTCCGAAGGCCTGAGGAGAAGCTGTCACCCGACCCGTGAGTCCTGCTTTCTACTCAGGGTGGGGTGGCACTGGGAGAGCTGTGCACCTTCTCCCGTAGAACCCTTGTGGTCAGCACAGATTCCTTTATTCCGAATTCTTCACTTCATCTCTGTTTGAATTCTTCTCCTCCTCCTCCTTTGGTGTTAAAGTATTTGTTAATGAAATAAATCTCATTATTGGCATTTTTTCCCTAAGCAAATAAGTCAGTTATTTGGTTCATAGCATCAGCAGTAAATGAAGAACCCTTTTTTGGTGGTGCTGGAGACTGAACCCAAGGCCTCGTGCAGGTGAGACAGCCACTCCACCGTGGAGCTGCAGCCTGAGGGAAGAGCTGCAACCACACTTACTCCATCTTCTTAGCAGAACTGTGAACCCACCCTTCCTCGTGGTCCGTTAGAGCCCACCATTCTCGGAGATTATTGTCATCACTGATGAAAAAATTCACTGAATTTAGAACTAGTTAAAAATCCTGAAACTCAGAATCCCCCAACCTGGCTACTTATGCATTGCACAGCAATGACTGACAGAAGTGTGCAGAAAAGGACATTCCGTAGCAGCTAGAATCTGGGAGGCCCTCGGGCCCCCCTTCAGGTTTGTCTGTCCTTCATGTCCAACAGGTTTCTAGAGGAGCTTGGGGAAGGACATAAAGAGAAGATGCAACAATCTTGACACAGCCATTTGCATTATTTATCGTTCTGTAATTACTAGTAATCTACATATATGACCTTAGTATGTTGCAGGAAGGACGTCACTGAATGTAGCTAAGAAAACATTTGACAGCGTCCTGGTACAAATAATCGCAGCCTGTAGATGAGATAATTTGAGCACAGCCCAGAGTGCAGAGGTTGTCTTCTGGGGATGAGGAAACCCTGGAGAATCAAGAATGGGGAGCACCCAGAATGGTGACACAGCCAGCCCATGGCCATCACATCACCTGATGTCCTTACACAGATCCAAAGTAGGGTGTTTTCTAGTGTGAGGGGTGACTCCACTGGCACCAGGAATGAGGTCATGGTCCCTCAGACTTCCCAGGCATTAGGTGGACTTGGAACACAGCATTGTACTTTGGGATAAAGCTGATGTGGGACCCTCACCAGTGTGTGAAGGAAGGCATCTCTTGCTTCTTTAAGCAGGCCCTGGGTTAAGGGACATTCATGTGTGGGCACTTTCCTTTCCAGACCTTTCCTGCTGCTGGTCTTAGGTCTTCACCACCTTGGAGCCTGCTGGGAACAGGAAGAGGCTCCTACTGTCCTACTCTACTAACTGAGCATCCACTTAAATACATGTGATTGGAGGGATCCTGCTTTTTCTTCACATAAACTGGCAGGCAAGATCCTTCATGCTTGTGCTGTGTACCCAGCAATGACAAGGTTAGGGCGGGAATCAGCTCCTAGAATGGTGCAGAGGAAAAGCCCTGCAGCCACAGGTGGAAACTGGCCATCGGTGCCACCGCTGACTCCTCCTCCCATGTGCCGAGCACATCACCTCTTTCCGTTGACCTTCCACAGGGACACAGAGCGTGCTGCTGTATCAGTGTCACATGGTCCTGGCTGAGCCTGAAGGTTGGAGGAAAGGAATTCTGATCATGTCTTCCCCCCTTGGCTTAGCTGACACCTTACCAACGCAGGTGTCTACGCCTTTCTTGAGATGTTAAATATCGCTGACTTGGGCCGCTGTAGGATCATGTATCCTCATAACCCCTTGCTGTAGCATTGTGGCTTGGCTTACAGTCATCTCCCTGAAGTTTCTGTCCAAGAAAATAAGGCCAGAAGAGCAGGTAGGTGATGATAGTATCTGGGTACACAACTACCCCACTAAACTGATTTGAGGTCTTTATTTTATCTGCTTACGATGATGTTTCCACACTGAGGACTCCTGATTTTTTTTTCCAGTCTAAAAATTTAAACCCACACGTGCACTGTCACCCTCTGTATATACCAAAGTCTTCCTAAAAGTGACACTAGCCTGTACATGCAGTTAGTAAAATGTGATTCTCCCTACCCTTCACAGTCCCAGGAGCTCACTCACAGCTTTGCTCCTCAGCACCCCGCACCCAGTGCTCCATGCCAATCTAGCACACAGTAGATGCTCAGTTGTCTTCCTGTCCATATAAGGTAGCCTCTCATCTCTCAGCGGCCCTTCATTCCTGTGACTTAGTTCTTGAGATGTAGAATCCAGGATCACACCATATTTTAGCTAACCTTACAGCTTGATTTTGTGTCTTGAATTCCCTTCCAAGTGATAAACCCATGGCACCTTGACTTGAGTGGTCATAACCACAAAATGGGCCCATGGTCTTCAAGCTACACAGATCTCAACTCTTCCCAGTCACAACTGCTAACAGCTCAGCAGCCTGAACAGATTGAATGGGAAGCAGAAGGCTTTGCCAGCCCCTAAATCTGCTGCAAACTCAGCACTGTGGCACTGAGGTGAAAGACCAGGCCCCCAGGGCTCAGTGAGTTCACAGACAAACAAGTGAAAAGTGAGGGCTACAGGTCGCTGTACCATTGCCAAATATCTGCCATCTACTGCTGATCTGTACGAAATTGGGCAGGAACAGGAAACTCAATTCTGCCCCTCTAGCTCTCCCGTCCACGCAGCCTTGTGGAGCCCTGGTTGGGCCGGATCCACCCGCACTGACCCCAGATGTACTTCTGCCCAGCCCACCCAATCACCTCACCGGCCCTTGCCCCACACCCGGGTCCTGGCACCCAGGCTGCAGAAAGCACCCTGTGTGGCATACCGCCAGCCCCACCCAAGGACGCTGGCCTCTTGCCTGGGCCCTGCCTGGGAGGTTTTCTCTGGTGGCAGAGTCTTGATCTGCGTGGAGAGGAGCCTCACTTCCAGGGTGACCCGGGCAGAAGTCTGGGCACAGAGAACCATGTCCTCAAGGCTGTCGCCTGAGTTTCCTTTATTTACAAAGCAGCTGCCAGATACACTGCCTTACTGGTCACCGGGAAGTACTGAGTTTCAGGGAAATGTGCTTTTCATATGTCTTACTTAGAAACCCCCCCCTTAGAAAGGTGTCACTTCCTGACCATTCTGGGGAGCCCCACCCCTTTGCACCAACATCCCTCCCTGCAATAGAAAGCGGCTTTAAGTGGGCTAGTCACTATCTGTCTTGTCTGTCTGTCTCCATCTCTCTCTGCTCCCTCTGAACCCAGCCATGCCCTGCTGGTGCGGGCAAGTTGTAAGAAGACTACTGTGAAGTTTGCCCCCTTCAGTTAACGAACATGATGAACCAACCTTGCCGCCTTCAGGCGGGGACTCTGGCCCCAGCACCAAGTTACTGGGGGACACTGAGTTGGCCACGTGAGACAGCACTACACCTCTTTGGTATGGTTTGGTGGGGACAGTGCCACGGTAGGGCCCTTAGCAGGTCCCCATCAGATGTCATCCCTGGGAGAAGCCGGGCCTCTGACTTGGCAAGAGCTCCAGGTCAGGTCCTGCTCTGTGCTGACAGGAATGGTTTGAGTCAGATCACTTCCTTGCCCTTGGAATCTGAGTTTCCTCACCTGTAAAATAAAGATAGTGTTTATTTAACTTTAAAATTTTTAATTGTAGTTTTAGAAAACATGTATTTTACCATGTTAGCCCTTGGTTTGGTTTGGTTCGGTTTGGTTTGGTTTTGTGACAGGATCTTGCCATGTTGCCCATCCTGGCCACAAACTTCTTGGGCTCAAGCAATCCTCCTGCCTCAGCTTCCTCAATAGCTGGGACTACAGGCATGCAGCACATCACCTGGTTCATCTTAACCATTTTAAAATGCACCATTCTGGGCCGGTGAGATGGCTCAGCGGCTTAAGCGCCTGCCCGGCAAGTGCGAGGGCCCGAGTTCGACTCCCGGAACCCACATACGAAAAAGGGGCTGGTGATATCGCTCAGCGGCACGGGTACCCACAAAAAAAAAAAAAAATGCACCATTCTGTATTGAGTATATTTACATCACTGTGCAACCTATCTCCAGAACTTTTTCTTCCTGCAAAACTGAAACTATACTCACTAATAACAACTCCTGATTCCCCCTACCACCTACCCCAGTAACCACCATCCTAAGTCTCTATGAATTTAACTACTCTAGACACTTTACATAAGTGGAATCAATAGTTGTGTTCTTGAGACTAGATTGTTTCAATTAGCACAGGCCCTCGGGGTTCTGTGTGGTAGCATGTGTCAGAATTTCCTTTCTGAAGGCTGCGTAGTCCATTGTTTATCCAATCTCTTGATCGGCACTTGGGTGGTTTCCCTCTTTTAGCTATTGTGAATAAAGTAGCTGTGAACATGAATGTACAGTATCTCTTCAAGACCCTGCTTTCAGTTCTTTTGGACATACACACTCAAGTGGAATTGCTGGATTATATGGTAATTCCAGGAAAATTACATGGTAATTTTCAGGAAATATCATACTGTGATTCATAGCAGCTATACCATTCTGCATCCCATCAACACTGCACCAAGTCTCCAGTTTCCCTACATCCTCACTAGTACTCATTACTTTCTGTTTTTGTCTTGCTGAGGGGTGTGAGGTGGCATCTTATGCCTCTGATATGAAGCTCTTCCATGCAATAAATTCCCTGTCCCATTCCACCCCTTCTAAGTATCTTTCCACAAGAGCTAAAGGCATCATACTACAGTGATCCATGCATACCCATGTTTATAGCAGCACAGTTCACAATAGCTAAATCTTGGGCCAGTGAGACGGCTCAGCGGCATAAGTGCCTGCCTGGCAAGCACGAGGTCCTGAGTTCGACTCCTGATACCCACATATGAAAAAAGGGCCGGTGATATTGCTCAGAGGCACGGGCGCCTGCTGGTGCGTGAGGTCCTGAGGTCGACCCCCGGTACCCACAAAAAAAAAAGCTAAATCTTGAAAGTAGTCCGTGTGTCCATCAACAGAGGAGTGGATAAAGAAATGTATTTATAAACAATGGAGTACTACTCTGCTATAAAGAAGGACAACTTCAGTCATTTTTAGGACAATGGATGCACCTTGAGACCATAATATTAAGTGAAATAAATCAGATACAGAAGCTTAAAGATGGTGTGGTTTCTCTTATATGAGAAACTCAATGTATAAATAATTTAAGAGCAAAAATAAAAGATAGCTAAAAGGAAACAGAAAGATAGATGTTTTGCAAATAGGAAGATAGCCAAGAGATGAAAGGAGGGGGGAAAAGGAAATAAAAAGAATCAAAATGTGTTAGGAATATGTACCAACTCCCCACAATGAATGTAATCGTGTACTGCAAACACATACTAATAAAAACTTTTTTTAAAAGAATTTTAAAAGTAGTCTCCCTGTCTCTAGTAAGGACCGTCTTTTCAAGTGCTTGTTGACGATTCGTGTATCAACTCTAGAGAAATGTAATACACACTGAGTAGCAAATTCTTCGCCCATTTTTTATTTACGTTATTTGGTTTTCTGTCATTGAATGATACTAGCTAGTATTTATTAAGCTCACATTTGCTCCAGACCAAACAGACATGTGCTCACCCTGGCAGACTAATAATTTGGCAATCCTCCAAGCCCATCATCTTTAAATAATTTACTAAACATTTATGGGGGGGGGCAGGGAGGAACTGATTTCCAGTTACTAAACATTGTGTATAGAAACAGACTTGCTAATTCATTTATACTGGTCATAGTACTATCAGTATCTAGACAAAATCCGAGTTTTATGACAGACTCTTCCCCACTTTGCTGAATTTCTTATTCTTGCTTCAGTTTTTGACTCTGGTTTTCCTAAAGCAGATAATATCTTGGGAGGCATGTTAAGGGATTTAGAATTCCAACAATGAAACAAATCACCCCTTCCCAGGAACCAGCACCAGGCCAAGCATCACAATTTCAGCCGAGTGTCCCTGCCAACTTTCAGCTGATGGAGAACGAGACTGCGCATAGTTTCTGGAAAACACACAGAGGTGGGTGCTGCCAAGCAGAGCTTCCATCGTCCTCTGTGGATACAGGATTAGTTCACGCTTCAGCAGTTACAGAAAGAGACACCTGCAGAGACTGAGTTGCCTGGCACATACTTTTGATTTATTGAAGTGATTTTTTTTTTTTCGCACTTGAAATCAGGAGTATTTCTAACATAGAGATAAGTATAGAAAATACTGATACCCATATATCCACTGCCAAGCATAAACAAGTGTTAATTTTTTTTTTTCCTACAGTACTACGAATGGAACCCAGGGCCTCACGCATGCTAGGCAAGCTCTCACTAAGTTGCCCAGGTTGGCCTCAAACTCATGAGCCTCCTGCCTCAGCCTCCTGGATAGCCAAGATTACAGGTATGCATCACCATGCCCAGCTAGCTGTTAACATTTTTGCCTTCTTTGTTACAGAGATTTCATTTTTAAGAAAATGTTACAGATTCAACTAAAGTCCCCCTTCTCTCTACCCTCTCTCCTTGGAGGTACCTACTCCCCTGGAGTGTTACGCGCATGAATGATCCTGTGCTTTTGCTACCTGGGTACCCACAATGGTCTAGCCTATTCCATTGGCGATCTGTAAGTTTTACACATATGATAACTATGAGCCATTTGCACTCCTTGTCTGAGCCCCCTTTCCTCCAGACTTTGCGACCAGGGACAGCCGTGTTAGATCAGCTCTGCCAGCCACACCCCTGACTCCTCCTAACTTGGTGTTGCTGAGAAGCAGTGGTTGCCAGAGGCAGAAGAGTTGTGACGAGGGTTTCTACTGTGTCAAGGGCAGCTCCCCCGCTGCCAGCCACAGCCCAGTGGTGAAAGCCATGGCAGCTGAAGGGCTGGGGCTGACCACAGTCATATGGTTTATCTTGGGTCTTGGCTCTCCAGCTCCCCCAGCGGTTCTATGAATTACCCAGTATCTTTCAGATGAATCCTTTCTCTACTGATGTCAGAAGTATTCTTTGTTCTCTGTAGTTTCAAAGTATGACATTCTTATCACTTGCTTTTTTTAACTCAGTATTTTCTAGATTCAAATGGATATCCATACAGTAGTTCATTTATTTTAACTGCTCATACTCTCCCGTGGTGTGAATTATTATATCCTTTCCATTTTGGGGGCAGTTTCCGTGGATGAAATCCCCAACACCACCACGAGGGGCAGCGGTGAGTGGTACACCACTAAGCCCTGCTCAAAATACAGAATCTTCAGCAAGTAAGTGTTTGCTGCTCTCTCAAGCCACTAAGTTTTGGGGTGGCTGTTGTGCAGCAATAGGTAATTGAAACATTAGAGACCAGAGACCAGTAGTCTGCAGAGACCAGACTACCTGGTGGGAGAAGAAGAGTTTGTGTTGTCTACTTTGTTGACCTTTTCAAAACCCAAATTTTTTTTTTTTTTTTTTTGAGACAGGGTCTCACTATGCAGCTCAGACTGGTCTTGAACTCACTTATGTAGCCCAAGCTGGCCTTGAGCTCACAGTGATCCTCCTGCCTCAGCCTCCTGAGTGCTGGGATTACAGGCATGCGCCACCAGGCCCAGCAAGGTCTTTCTTCTTTAAATGTAGGTATTCTCAGCTCTAAACTTCTTTTCACATCACCACATCCCATACACTCTGGTATGTTGCATTTTTGTTTCGTTCATCTCAAAAGTATTTTTTAATTTCCCTTCTGATGTCTTCTTTGACCCATAGGTTATTTAGGAATGTATTGTTTAATCTCCACATATTTTGAGTTCTCCAAATTTCCTTCCTTCTATTATTAATTTCTGATTTCATTCCATTGTGGTCAGGGTACATACTTCACATGATTCCTTGCATGATTTAAACCCTTTTAAATTTATTGAGACTTTTATGGCCTAACATATGGTGTATCCTGGAGAACGTTTCAAGTTGTGCATGGTGGCACACACCTGTAATCCCAGGGCTCTGGGAGGCTGAGGCAGGAGGGTTGCAAATTCAAACCCAGCTTGGGCAACTTAGTGACTTAGAGAGACCCTGTCTTAAATTAAGAAGGGATTGGGGTGTGGCTGAGTGTGGAAGCCCTGGGCTGAATCCCCAGTACCACACACACACACACGCACACACACACACGCTATTGTTGGGGGTATTTGATAAAGGTCTATGAAGTCTACTGAGTTGAGAGTGTTGTTCAGGTTTTCTTTCTTTGTTGTCGTTGAACCTGTAGTTGTTCTGTCCATTAATTAAATTCTGAAAATGTGGTATCTTCAGCTATTATTATTGAATTGACTATTTCTCCCTTCAATTTTGTCAGTTTTACTTCATGTATTTTGGAGCTCTGGTATACATGTGTTTATAATTGCTGTCTTCCTGATGGATTGACCCTTTTATCATTATAAAATATTCTTTTTTTGTCTCAAGTAACATTTATGTTAAAATCCATTTTTTAAATATTGGGGCCGGTGACACCGCTCAGCAGCATGGGCACCTGCTGGCACGCGAGGTCCTGAGGTCGACCCCGGTACCCACATAAAAAAAAAAAAAATTAATATAGCTATTCCGGCTCTTCTGGTTACTGTTTCTGTAGGTTTATTTTTCTCTTTTTGTTTTCAGCCTATTTCCGTCTTTAAATCTAAAGTGTGTCTCTTACAGACAGCATATAATTGGAATTTTCTGTGAGGGGAATCAAACCTGGTACATGCTAAGCATACACTCTACTGCTGTGCTACACCCCTGCACACATTTTTTTAAATTCATCCTGTTAATCTTTGTCTTATAATTAGAGTATTTAATCCATTCACATTTAATGTAATTATTAATAAGGTAGAATTTAAATCTGCCATTTTGCAAATTTCACATGTCATTTTGTTTTAGTTTTTGAGAACAGTCTTACTATGTTGTCCAGGCTTGTCTTGAACTTGTGGGTTCAAGCATCCCCTTGTCTCAGCTTCCTGAGAAGCTGTGACTGTTGCAGGGTAGTTTCTTTAGAAATGGCTCACCAATCAAAAGCATTCCAAGTTCTTCTTGCCTCAAACAAAGAATTGGGGGCTGGTGAGATAGCTCAGCAGCATAAGCGCCTGCCTGGCAAGTGCGAGGTCCTGAGTTCAACTCCTGGAACCCACATAAAGGAAAAAAAGGGCCAGTGATATCGCTCAGCGGTACAGGCACCTGCTGGCACGTGAGGTCCTGAGTTCGACTCCCAGTACCCACAAAAAAAAAAAAAAAAGAATTGGAGAGACAAGCCAATAACTGTGCCAAAAAGTTTATTTGAAAAGTTCAGGGTAAATGGGTATGGGAGAAAGCAGATCTGCGGAGCAAATTTGGGCCAAAGAGCAAAAGAGGATAAAACCAAAAACAATAGTACATGCCGTGTTCAGACGGGGCGGGCTGCTGCACAAATTCATGCACATAGCAGCCTTTCGTTATGGCCCATCCTTCTTTGTTTTGTTTTGTTTTGTTTTTTGGTTTCCACAATTTGGAGTCATTACTTTAAGAATTTTTCGGTGGCTTCTCTGCTCTCATTTTGTACAGTGCGCTGCTGTCTGAGGACTTCCTCCAGATCTGATTCTCTTCGTTCCTCTGCCTTCCTCACACTTGATAGTCTCAGTGTATCTATCTTCAAATTCACTGATTTTTTTTCCTGCTGAAACCTGTTGTTGAGCCTCTCTAGTAAATTTTGCACTTGTTATTATAGGTAGGTTTTAGGGTTTTGTTTTTGGAGGTTTTGCTTTTGGGGGGTTGGTTTTTGGCTTTTCTGGGAGCACTGGGGATTGAACCCAGGTCCTCGTTCATTCTAGCCAGACGCACTACTCTAAACTACATCCAATCCTCTCTTCAAGTTCCTTTTAAGACAGAGTCTCACAAAGTTGCCCAGTCTGGCCTCAAACTTTCAGTCTTTCCCAAGTAGCTTGGGACAACGGCATGAACCACCAGGCCTGGCTGAAGATAGTTTTTGAGACGTTTCATTTCTCGATTTCTTTAAAAAAAAAAAAAAAAAAGGATATTTTAAATAAAATGTGACAATTTTAGAAATAAGATTCTTCTCTTTCCTCTTGGGATTGTTGTAATTGTTGTTTGTTTAGTGAGTTTTCTTTTGCTTTTTTTTTGTTTGTTTGTTTGTTTTTTGAGACAGGGTCTTGCTATGTGGTTCAGGCTGGCCTTGAACTCACTATGTAGGCCTCGCTGGTCTTGAACTCCAGCTGGTCCTGCCTCAGCCTCCTGAATGCTGGAAATATATGCCGGTGCCACCACTCCCAGCTGTCTAGTGACTTTGATAAACTAATTCTAAGAAGTCTGTACTCTCGTCATATATGACCACAGAAGTCTCTCCTTGGTAGCTTAGTGGTCACCTAATTAACCTAATCATCGCACGGAGATTTCCCGAAACTTCTAGAATCAGTGAACCTCCTAGTCTTTGCCAAGAAGCTCCGCAGGCCTGGGGGGGGGGGCTTCAACAGACTGGCAGCGATGGCCCTGCCCACCCTCTGCCCTCCTTGGAAAAGCCCTGGCCTTACTCCACCTGGAAAGCTCCTCTGTCAACCGTGAATAACCAAAGAAGAATCCATGGGGTCTCTGAGCAAAGACACCGGGAGAAAAAAAGAAGACACAAAGTAAATCTATGAAAACTGAAGAAAAGTTCCAGAAAACTTCACTAAGCAGGTGAAACTTTGATCAAATATTTCATTTTTAAATTGGGGAAATTAAAAACTCTCCCATGAAACCAGAGCACAGGGCTGGGGGTGTAGCTCAGCAATGGAACCATGTGCTTAGCGTACACAGGCTCTGGAGTCAGTCTCCAGCAAGAAGAAACAAAACCAGAGCACAAAGAAGAAACTAGAAACCACTGATGAGAAGGGCAAGACAATGAAAGGCAGCTGGCAAAACCCAGGGAATGAGGGGAAGAAAATAAAGCAGCACAGAAGAGAAGATAAAATTGAATGTACTGGGGAAAAGAGATGCTGCTGAAAATGCAGAATAGGGTTTGAAAGACCAGGAAAAAAAGAGCAAAAGGAAGAGGAAACTATACTTCTTAAATAGTTAAAACAGCTATACATGGTGGTACAGGCCTGTAATCCCAGCACTTTAGAAGGCTGAGGCAGGAAGACTGAAAGTTCCAGGACAACTTAGCAAGACCCTGTCTCAAAATAAAATAAAAAGTCTTCCTGAGCATGTAGTTCAGTGCAAAGGTGCTAGGTTCAGTCATCAGTATGAAAGAAAAGAAAAAGAAGAGAAGAGCAAGCAAGAGAGCTAATGTATATGTGATTTGAGACCCTGAGGAAACAAATCAAAAGAACGGGCTTGAAGACAGACATGCAGAAGTGGTTCCAGCACTAGGAGAGTCAGCTCAGGACATCGAAGCAGCTGCACAAAGACACTCAGGAAGGGGACGTCCAGACCTGCTTGAGAAAGTGGGAGGAATGATGAGACAAGTGTTCGAGGCAAAGGGGAGCATTTTCTTTTTTTTTATATGCGGGTATCAGAAGTTGAACTCAGGACCTCGCGCTTGCCGGGCAGGCTCTTATGCCGCTGAGCTATATCACCGGCCCAAGGGGAGCATCTTGAGGGGGATTCATGGTAATGTGTCTTTTACTATAATGTAAACATTCACTGTATCCTTAGATCACACCCACATGTAGTGCAGCGAGGGGCCGGCGACACGAAATACACCTGCAGTGATCCACTCCGCGTGAGGCTTCTGTGTGTGTTGGGAGGCAGGGTCCTGCTGTATTAGGAGTTCTCAGAATTAGCTTCCATGTAGAATAGAAAAGACGAGTCATGGAAATGGGCTAATTTGAAGCATAGAGAGGATTTTTGTTTTGTTTTTAAATGAAACTTAACAATGACCAAAGCAAAAATAGCTCAGAAGACACCAGACCTGAGGAAAACTGTGAATAAGGACTTGGGGATCTCAGAGCAGCAAAGAAATGTCAAGACACCACCAGAGCAGACAGACCAGGCACTACGTGGATGAGGCTGACAGATCCTACCTCTGGCAGAGCCAGGGGTTTGCTCACCAGCAAGCCTGGCGGGCTCCCTGGCCTCACAGGCCAGGGCAGCGCCGTGACTTGGCCCAGCATCCCGGCTCTCTGGGGCACCCAGGCAGCCTCTCATTATTATACCTCACCAGGAGTTGGTGCGCTTACCATTTTCTTCCAGGGGTTCTTCCTTCCCATCAACAGAAGTTGACCAAACAGGCTCTGTAGAAATCTTTTTCTAAGTAATAAAGTATATTTAAAATGTCAATTTGTGAACAGAAGAGCAAAGCAACTATGATGTACCTTGAAGAAACCGATCTACCAAACAGCTGCTTTAAAATGCAATTAAAAAGGGCTGGAGGGCCAGGCATGGTGGTGCATGCCTATAATGCCAGCACTTGGGAAGCTGAGGCAGGAAGACTGCAAGTTTAAAGCCAGCCTGGGCTACATAGCAAGACCCTATCTCAAAAAATAAAATATTAAAGGGCTAGGAGTATAGCTTAGTGGTAGAGTGCTTGCCTGGCATGATGGAGGCCTTCAGATAAATCACCAGCACCACACACACACACACACACACACATGTGCACGCACATAAATCAGTCAGAAAGGTATAAATCAAAGGTAAGGAAAAATCTGCCTGTTATTTGGGAAAT
Organism: Erethizon dorsatum; assembly: GCA_028451465.1. Classification (NCBI taxonomy): domain Eukaryota; kingdom Metazoa; phylum Chordata; class Mammalia; order Rodentia; family Erethizontidae; genus Erethizon; species Erethizon dorsatum. The sequence continues at coordinate 163,646,771 of CM051822.1, forward strand.
TTGAAGAAGAAGAGAGTGGAAAGATATGGGAAGCCAGTACTTTATGAAAAGATTAGAAGTTTAATAAGGGATTTAGTAAAACTTTAGGAAGGAAAAGACAAAACCTCAGTGAAACAAAAGCCAGCAGAGAGAAGACAACTGAATACCGTTAAACTCGAGAACAAAAAGTACCAGACTTAGAGCATAGAGCAGTTAGTACAGGAAGAAAAAGATACCTAACAATTCAGGCACTGCTGCACCCCCAGACTTCACGGGGGCGCTGCCTCGCTCGCCACACCCTGGAATGGGTTGGGAACCTGTAAGGAACGCTGGTGTCAGCCCCACCCCCAGAGGGCGTGTCGGGGTGGGAGGCGTGGCCTGGCCGCTTCCGTTTCAAAGCTCCCAGGTACCTCCAGTGTGCTGATAGAAGAGCGTGTGGGGCGGGGAAGTGGTTGATTACAAGATTCTGGTTAACAAAAAACTACTTTAATCTTATACTGAGTAATGTTTTTCTCCAAAAGGTATTTGTACATTCTGTAATTCCTGAGTTTGTTAATACATGAGAATGTTTACTTGTTGTCTTTAAAAATAAATAAATAAATAAATTATTTTTTAAAAAACTACTTGACTGGGGAAAGCCACACATTCCTCAACAAGAGAATGAATAAGGAAACTGGCAGTCACCCCCTCAAACATCACTCAGCAATAAAAAGGAAGAATCTGATGCAGGCAGCAAGCACAGAGCTCAGGAAACGTTGTGCTGATGAGGAAAACCAGGTACAAAATAGTACCTCCCTGTGGTTCCAACAGGAATTTCAGCCAAGGAGAGCCAGTCTGTGGTGACACAGACCTGAAGAGCAGTAGAGAGAGAGACGGACAGAGACAGAGACAGACAGACAGAGAACACAAACGAGAGGAGGGCGGGCAGACGGCAGAAGCTCTTAGCTGCAGAGGAGATGAAAAACTAAGCAGAGAATTCAAGACCAAGAAGATGAATTTCGGGAGGGTACGAGATGGTTCTGTGTCAGAGGGTCCAGGACCACAGATCCACTCAGTTGCTGCCAGACTCAGACAGAAATTAACGCAAGTAAAGCCAAAGATGGAGATACTTCCAACATCAGGGACTGCGAAGTCAGCTCCCGAAAGACAGGCTTATGATAGCCTCCAGCAGAGGGCCAGCACACATCTTCCTGTGAAGGCCCAGAGGGGCTCGGCTGTGAATCCTCAACACTACCACCCTAGCCTGAGTGCAGTATCTGTAGATGATGCGTAAATGAACAAGTGTGTCTCTTTCCAGTGAAATGCCATTGACAAGAACACACAGCAGATCTTTCAGGACAGGATGCGACGGCTGACTGCATTGCAGTCAGAGGCAGAGGTAAAGGAGGATGTGTCAGCATGATTTGAAGTTGCTGGGTCCTGGTCAGTGGCCAGAACCTAATCCTTCGGCTGTGTCAAGCTGAAAGGGAGATTGAAAATGTAGTCTCTACCATAACCATCTGTGTGCCTCTTAAAAATCAGCCATCTGTCACACACACAAAGATCACCTATTAGAACTAGGCAGGGGTGGAGGCTGGGGCAGGAGGATCTCAAGGTCAAGGCCAGCCTGGGCAACTTAGTGAGACCCTGTCTTTATTTATTTATTTATTTATTTTGTGGGTACTGGGGGTCGACCTCAGGACCTCGCGCACCCGTGCCGCTGAGCGATATCACGGGCCCTTTTCCCGTATGTGCGTTCCGGGAGTCGAACTCTGGCCCTCATGCTTGCCAGGCAGGCACTTACGCCGCTGAGCCATCTCACCGGCCTGAGACCCTGTCTTAAAATGAAATTTAAAAAGTAGCTCAGTGGTTGAATACTCTCCATGCTCAATTCCCAGTACTGAAAAGAAAAAAAAAAAAAAAAAAAACCAACTATTAAAGCTAATAAACTCACCAAAGTTGCAGGATACAAGATCAATATATAAGCTGGGGATGGTGCAAAGGCCTATAACCCCAGCATTCTGGGAGGCTGAGGGAGGAGGACTGCAAGTTTGAGCCCAGCCTGGACAACTTAGTGAGACCCTATCTCAAAATAAAACAAAAATAATTTCAAAAGGGCTGGGGATGTAGCCCAGTGTGAAAGCCCTGGATTCAATCCCCAGTACCACACACACACACACACATACACACACACACACACACACACACACACACATCAATATACAAAAATCGGTTGTAACAGACTTTTCAGGGGTTAAAAAAATCTGTTGTATTTCTATACACTAGCAATGGGCAATTTAAATGAAAAAAATTTTTCGTGTGCTTTAAACGATTGATTTAACTGAAATGCCGTACAGTGACTTCCATTTATTTTGATACATCTTCCCCCCATGGTGATTTACACGATCTTCAAGCCAATATAAATATTCATAAATATTTGGCCATTTTTTCATACACCTACACAATACCTCAGCAATATCTTTCAGCAAGAAAAACACTGAAGAGTAAAGACCTGACACAATTAGCTAGGTACAATGAGAATCTGCTCCAAATACCTGTTTCTAAGTAAAGGCACCACACACCTGTTCAATTAAGAAAACCATGCTTACAACACAGGATGATTTTTTTGGTACCGGGAATCGAACTCAGGACCTTGTGCTTGCCAGGCACGCACTGTGCCGCTGAGCTGTATCCCCTGCCTGATTTTTTTTATTTTTAAGCAGGGCTCAGAACACTTAGCCACTAATGAGGTGCTGAGTGGCAGAGCTCCCTCCCCAGCTTACGCCCATAGGGAGCAGTTCCAGCAGCTCAGGCTCCCTCCCGTGGTCCTCACAAAGTGCGCTTCTCTGGGCAGGGCAGGCTGGCGCTTCGGTTGAACCCAGGTACCTTTCTCTTTGGCCTCCTTCTTTTTCTGATCATTTTCTTTGACGCGTTTCAGGAAGCTATCTCAACTCTTTGAGTGTTTAATATGCTCATACCCACGTTAATCCTCTTGGCCAGTATCTTGCCCTTAACTTGCTTGTTTACAACAATGCCAACAGCATGCTGGGTAACACTGTAGACTCTTCCAGATTTGCCATGGTAACATTTGTGTGGCATTCTTTTTTGCACAGCACCTATTCCCTTGATGTCTACAGTATCAGCTTTTTTGTGGATTCACATGTATGTGGCCAAAAGAACAACCCCATGTTTTCTAAAAAGCCTAGAGAACATATACAGGGTTCCCTCCTCTTTCCCTCTGTGTTTGTCGTTTTGGCAAATTACTGGAAGATAGCAGTTCCCGCTGAAAGGAATAAAAAAAATTTTTTAACTCCATTCATAATAGCATCAAAAAGGATAAAATAGGTGTGAATTTAATAAAAGAAGTATGAGATATTTACATTGAAAACTATCAAACATTTCTCACAGGAATTAAAGACCTAAATAAAGCCAGGCATGGTGGTACACACCTATAATCCCAGCACCCAGGAGGCTGAGGCAGGAGGATTGCCATGAGTTTGAGGCCAGCCTGAACTACATAGCAAGAACTTGTCGCAAAAGAAGAAGACGATGACCTAAATAAATGGAAAGATACCTTGTATTTCTGAATTTGAAGACTTAATATTGTTATGATGTCAGTGCTCTTCAAATTAGTCTAAAATTCAATGTACCGGCTATCCAGATTTCAACTGCTTTTCTGTGGAAATGGACAGGCTGACCCTAAAATTCACATGGAAACACAAGAGACCCAGAAAAGCCAAAACGCAATCCTGAAAATGAAGAACAAAGCCGGGAGACTCACATTTCTGCTTTCTGAGCTAAGAAGCTACAGTAATCCTGACTGTGTGGCACTAACATAAGAACAGACATAGAAGCTGGGTGTGGTGACATCCACCTGTAATCCCAGCGCTCTGGGAATCTGAGAAAGGAGGATTGCAAATTTGAGGCCAAACTGGGCAATTTAGTGACTTAGAGAGACCTTGTCTCAAAAAGACAAAAGAAAAAAAATAGGCATAGATAAAATAGAACTCAGAGTCTATAAACAGGCCAATACATCTATGGTCAACTGATTTTTGCCAAAGTTGCCATGACAATTCAATGGAGAAAATAATAATATTTTCAAAAAATGGTGCTGGGATAACTGGGTAGCCACACGCAAAAGAATGAAGTTGGAGGCTGGACGTAGTGGCACATGCCTGTAATCCCAGCACTCGGGAGGCTGAGGCAGGGGGACTGCCATGAGTTCCAAGGCCAGCCTGGGCTACATAGTGAGTTCAAGTCCAGCCTGACCTGCATAGTGAGACCCTGTCTCAAAAAATCAAAAAAAAAAAAAAAAAAAAAAAATGAAGTTGGACCCCTACCTCACATCATATACGAAAATCAACTCAAAGTGTGGTGGCACACAACTGTAATCCCAGCACTTGGGAGCCTGAGGCAGGAGGATCACTGTGAGTTCAAGGCCAGCCTGGAGCTATATAGTGAGTTCAAGCCCAGCCTAAATTATATAGCAAGACCCTAAATGTGTCAAAAAACAAAACACCTCAAAATGGATCAAAGACCTAAATGTGAGCACTGACACTAAAACACGACTGGAAGAAAATCACAGGAGTATATCTGCATAACCTTGGGTTATGCAGAACACATATGGATGGGCTCAGCATCTGCGGTAGAAAGCAAGTCTGTAAAAGTGGACACACTGGCAGGAGCCTGTATAGCTGGAGGTTGGGAAGTGTGAGAGCTACTTTTGTTTTATTTTGTTTTGTTTTGTGTTTGAGACAGGGTCTCACTACGTAGCCCAGGCTGGCCTTGAACTTGCGGTGATCCTTCTGCCTCAGCCTCCCAAGTGCTGGGATTACAGGTGTGTGCCACTGTGGTCAGTCTAGAGTTACTTTCAACTGTATACTCACTTTTACCTTTTGAAAGAACTTTCAATAACTAAGATGTAAATTAAAAGAAAGGAAAAGTAGATGGAGGCCTTGATTTGGCCCAAGGACTATATAGTTTGGCAAACCCTGTGCTAAGCCAAAACGGCCCCTTTGGCCACCACTGAGACCAGCTGAGCAGCTACCCCAGCAGCGAGGATCCATTCCTCTAGAACGTGGTTTCATCAGGGCAGGCCTACATCTCCTACCTCTGACTCGCTTGGGCCTTACTGAGGAATCTAAAGCCCTTGCTCCTATCAAGCAATCTCTGAAAGGTCTGAGAAAGTTTCTTTCCTTAAGACACAACCTAGTAAATGGCTGCGGGCTGCTTTGAGGAAGCTTTGGGGATGTGTACTGCATGCTTAGGAAGTTTCGCAAGATCCTGCCTCTAAGGAACCCTGGCCATGACCCCATCAAAGGGCGCCGAGTCTATGCACTGCCCTGAGAGACTGTGACCACTCCTGGGAGGACTAAGTCAGGTTTCTGGCCCCCACACCTGGAATTCTTCTGTTTTGTAGGTCACGTGATATTTTAGTAGCGCGCTCATCTGCATTACTTGTAGGGACACCATCAACTCTATGCAGATCAGAACATTCCGGTTGGGATTCTCCAATGCCTGTTATGCCTCTCGTGAGTAAATATGGACACTCAGTCTTTTCAGCTGCAGGGCTCCATCTTTCCCAGGAAATGTGGGAGCCCATCTTCATGACAGGCCTTCCTGTGATACCTGGCTAGCACCCAGCACTATGATGACACTGGTACTCCTCTTACATATTTCTTGAGGATTTTTTGTTTTGGGTTTTTTGTTTTGTTTTGTTTTGTTTTTTTTGAGACAGGGTCTCATTGTGTAGTTCAGGCTGCCTAGAATTTGCAGCAATCTTCCTGCCTCAGCCTCCTGAGTGCTAGGATTACAGACATGCGCCACCACGCCCAGCTTGTCCCCCTCACATATTTCTAATGCTAGAGTGCCGGGTGCCTGCTGGGACATTCCATGGGATGGAATGGGGGTGTGTGCAGGCGATAAGCCCATCTCACTGTTCTCTCTTCCTGCACTCCTGGCTTCCTGATTCTGCATTACAGCAGGAAGCGTGGCATCTCAGTTTCACCACAAGAGGCCATGATTAGATCCCAGTTACAGCCAGGCATCCCGCAAACCATGCGCTGCCTACCACACCGTGGTTGGTTGCCAGATAACACTGCCACACTCGCGCTGTGCACTGCGCACCCTGTGCAATAGGACCGACTGCAGCTCCATCGGGTGAGGCTGCTCCTCCCCTCCCTCTGCTAAAGCTGGGTGTGACAGGCCAGTTGTGACCTGCAGAGCTTAGCAGTGGTGACCTTGAGCGTCCACAATCCTGCAGCTTCCTCTTCTGCTCTCTCCACACCCCAAGACTTTGGACAACGAAGCCAGGCTGATCCCTTGCGGGCAGGCGATGGCCATGTCATTCACTGGGTCACCAGGGGATGCCATCACAGGAGTGACAGCAGAAAAACCAGCAAAGCATTGCTGGACAGCCAAACCCCATCGCTGACCCGCAGGACAGTGAGCAAATACACAGGTGCTTGTTCACGCCACCAAGCTACTAGGCAACTGAGGCACACGCCCACCAGAGGCCCTGGCAAGAGACCCCATGACGAGCCAGGGTGGTGGCACTCAGCACTCTGGGAGGCTGAGGGAGGACGGTGGCAGGTTCCAGCCCAGCCTGGGCAACTTAGCAAGAGGGGGGCTAAAACAGGCGAAGGGGAGTCCAAAGCAATGGTAACCAGAAATGGTGGGTATCACATGTGGGACAGGACCCCTGCACGCAGGGACCCTCAGAAGGTGTCAGCAGGGGACTGAGAGGGCGGAGGGGAGGGCAGAGCAGGTGGGGATTAGCACGGAGGGGCTGCAGGGAGGGCGGAAAGAAGCCAGAGGATTAGTCCCATCTGCCAGAGCGGGAGAGGAGCCAGCTACCGAGCTGTGACTGCCCAGCGGACCCCACATTGGGGGCCACCCCTAAACTGGCTCGGGGTGGGGAGGATGGGTGCATCCAGAATTCTCATCCTGCCCACACCTTCCCAAGAATGGCCAGGAAAATGACAAGGAAGTCATGACACAGAAGAGAAGTCGGGACAGAGCTTGCGACAGCTCTGATGCAACAGATGGCAAAGGCCCAGGTGCAGTCTGGGGCCAGAAGGGTGGCTCTGCTGGGAAGTGGACTCAGTGGGCTGTCCCCCTGGGGGAATGAGGTGAACCCACTTCTCACCATGCCAAATAAACATAAATTAAACACTATATAATATATATAAGATATACTTTGAAAGACTTGTTTCGTAGCACTGAGGATAAAACCTAGGGCCTTGTGCATGCTAGGTGAGTGCTCTGCCACTGTTTTTTATCTCGAAGCTAGTTCTCACTGAATTGCCTGAGCTAGGTACAAATTTGAGATCCTCCTGCCTCAGCCTCTAGAGTATCTGGGATTACAGACGTGCACCACCACGCCCGGCCCTGAAAGACCTTTTTTTTTTTTTTTTTTTTTTTTTGTGGGTACCGGGGGTCGACCTCAGGACCTCGCGCGCCAACAGGCGCCCGTGCCGCTGAGCGATATCACCGGCCCCTTTTTTGTATGTGGGATCCGGGAGTCGAACTCGGGCCCTCGCGCTTGCAAGGCAGGCGCTTATGCCACTGAGCCATCTCACCGGCCCCCTGAAAGACCTTTTAAACCAAGACCAGAAGATAGAAGAAAAAAATTCAGTTACATAAATTTAGTTACATAAAAATTTAGCAATAATGTGCCTCAGATAAATCTCATTGGCTACGATACTGCCACTGCGCAAAGCTGGCTACAAAAAATTTTAAATTGTACATGAAAAAAGATACCTTCATCACAATCAAAAAGGAACTAATACAATGGGAGAACATTTGAAATCCATGTGACAGGTAAGAGGTTAATATCTATATTATACAAAGACTCCTACAAATTGATAAGAAAATGGCAAAAACCCTCTGGAAAAAAGGAAAGGGAGGCCTGTGAGATGGCTCAGCGGCGTAAGTGCCTGCTGGCAAGCGTGAGGTCCTGAGTTCGACTCCCGGAACCCACATATGAGAAAAGGGCCGGTGATATCGCTCAGTGGCACGGGCGCCTGCTGGCTTGCGAGGTCCTGAGGTCGACCCCCAGTACCCACAAAAAAAAAATAAAGGAAAGGGATAGAAATAGTTCTCAGAAGAGCAAAGGTAAGTCAGGTGAGCATATGAAAGGGTGTTTAGTCTTAGCAGTTGTCAGAAATGTAAGTTAATGGTGTGCTATTATCAAAAACCCATAGGTCAACAAAAAATAAATAAAAATGATACTTAAAGCTTCTGAGGATGCAGGAGAAATTTCACCATTCTCATTCACTGCTGTTGAATTTTTTTTTTTTTTAATGCGGGTACTGGGAGTTGAACTCAGAACCTCACGCTTACCAGGCAGGCGCTTATGCCGCTGAGCTATATCACCGGCCCTGCTGTTGAATTTTATGATGGCCCTTTAGGAAAGTAATCTGGAAATATCTAGTGAAATTAAAATGTACTTGCCCTTTAACCCAACAACTCACAACTGGAGATCAGCCCCTATAAAATAAAAGCCAGGGCACATGAGGATTGCATCTGTCACAGAACCGAGCCCAGTAGAAAAACCAAGGAAACAAATTTCCTTAACAGGGCAACAGTGAGTAAAGACCGGCATGTTCACGCTGTGGAATATTACGCAGCCAATAAAAACAATGGAGTAGAGCAATGCTACTTGATGTGAAGGGTTAAGTTAAATGAGCAACAAGAAAAGATGTGTGTATAAAATGTTCATATTTTTGTAGAAAAACAGTGACAAAAATCCTACACACATGCAAGTGTTTTTACATGCAATTCCATCTATAAGTGAGAAGTATGAAGGATCTACAGCAGTATTCTTACTGATTTGAAGAAAGAAAGTCAAAATGAGGTAACTGAGATGAACAGACACATCAAAGAAGAAGGAGCACAAATGGCCAAGTATATGAAAAAATGTCCAACATCACTGGCCATTAGAGAAATGCAAATTAAAACCACACTGAGATTCCATCTTACTCCAGAAAGAATGGCCATCATCAAGAAATCAATAATAAATTCTGGTGAGGCCTCAGGGAAAACGGAACCCTTCTACATTGCTGGTGGGAATGTAAACTAGTACAACCACTATGGAACTCTGTATGGAGATTCCTCAAAACACTAAAGCTAGAAATTCTATTCATCCCAGCTATTCCCCTTCTAGGTATCTTCCTGAAAGAGTGGAAGACATCATATTATAGTGATACACGCGAACCCGTGTGTGCAGCAGCACGGTCCATAATAGCTAAATCTTGGAAGGAGCCAATATTTCCATCAACAGAGGAATGGGTAAAGAAAATGGTATTTACACACAATGGAGTACTACTTTGCCATGAAGAAGGATAAATTTGAGTCATTTGTAGGAAAATAGATGCACCTTGAGACCATAATGTTAAGTGAAATAAATGTGACACACACACTTAAATATTGTATAGTTTCTCTTATATGAGAAAACCAAAATCTAAGTAAATTAAAGAGCAAAATAAAAGAGAATAGAAAAAAGGGACATAGATTTTTTGCAGAAGGGAATGGGACCAAGAGAGGGAGGGGGAGGAAAGAGGAGGAAGATGTGCTGTGCACACGTACCGACTCCCCGTGAGGAATGTGACCATTATGCACGGCAAACATGGACTAATAAAAATAAATTTTTTAAAAAATGAAGTTTGTATATCAAAAAAAAAAAAAAAAAGTCAAAATGAATAAAGAAAATAAACTTTTCCAAAGGAGGTCGAAAGGGAGCCCAGGATAACGGGCGGGTTTGCCCAGCCACAGAGGGCATTGGCCTTGGGGCGGTGGCTTTCCTGGGGAGGAGAGGCTCGGCCTTTGTTTCCGTCCTTGTCCTTCTCAGCGCGCCTCGGTTCTCACGCGGTCGCCTTCGAGCTCCGTCGCCGGGAGCGCCCGCTCTGCACCCCTCGCTCCGCTCCCCCAGCGCCTCATAGCCCAGAGCAGCACGGAGACGTGGACCAGGACGCTGTCACGGAAGCCTGGGGGCGGCATCCGGGAGGAGGGCGCAGACCTGAGCCGTGGAAACCGCAGGTGCAGGGACCCGGTCCAGGGAGGCTGGGAGCGGAGAAAAGGGCGAGCGGGAGCTGATGGGGTCTGCGCGGCCAGCAGGGGGCGCCGGACGGCAGGGACGAGCGGGGCAGTCCAGAGAGGATTTATCCCGCCCTGGACAGCACAAGGAGAGCCGGTGGTGGCGCACGCCTGTCATCCCCGCACTCCTGAGGCTGAGGCGAGAGGATCGCTGTAAGTCCAAGGCCAGCCTGAACTATACAGCAAGACCCTGTCTCAAAAAGAAAACAAGCAAGCAAAAAAAGCACAGGGAAAGCATAGCCTTTTCAATTAACGGATTGAGTATTTGGATGAGGGAAATGAAATCTGACCCTTGCGCCATAACAGAACAATAAAGCTTATTTAAAAAGTAGCAAGCGAAAGAAAAATTTAGAAGGAAGCCCTGGGGTGGTGGAAGGCTTTTCCCAACCCAAAGCCTTAAATGAAAACTTCGCCAAGCTTGTCTCCATGAAGGTGAAGACTTTTTTCTATTTCTATCCCCTCTAAGCAGGGAGAACCAAGGGAGGCAAAGCGAGGCTCTTGGTGGAGAAAGCAAGGACAGTGCAGGGTCCCTTTGGAGGAGAAGGGGACACAGTCACAATGTGACAATGTTCCTGGAGGTTACGTGGGACCTGACCTCGTCACAATGTACTTAGGTTTCGTGTGCTTTTCAGTACCCATGTTAAACTTCACATAAAGGCTTTTTGTTTTTTAAGACAGTTTCACTACGTGGCCCAGGCTGGCCTTGAACTCACAGTGATCTTCCTGCCTCAGCCTCCTGAGTGCTGAGATGACAGGCGTGTGCCACCATGCCCGGCTCATGTAAAGGCTGTGGGGGGGACGCTGCCCCCATGATTCTGATGAACATCCACATTTAGGGGAGGGAGACTGGTGACAGTCAGGCCTGTTCCAAGGGACAGAAATCAACTCTGACTCACAAATCTTGATACTGATTCATGTATCTGAAAATCCCAGGGTGGTTTCAGGAATGGCTGTGTCTTCACTACTATAATGAAACATCGGAAACCCGGTAGGTTGTGAAGAAAGGAGGTCCACTGAGCCGAGATTTGCAGGCTTAAAGGCCAACATCAGGCAGCTCCTCTGGTTCAGCCTGTGGGGAAGGACAGGGGTGGTAGCTTTGCCTCAGGAGCAGAGAGGCCACGACCGCCCAGGATGCCAGAGGAGCAGGGTCCCCTGACTGGGAGACTTTGCCAGGCCCTGCCTGTTAAAGGCCCATGCCGTGTGAAGGGCTGGGGGCACAAGTCCCACTGGCTCCCCATCCTGGAAACTCCCAGCAGGGTCAGTGCCAGGGCCAATGCGCAGAAAGAAAACATCCTCCTCTGGAGTCTTACAGCGGCCCTGGAGGCAGCCAACCCGTGTCCATCCCTGCCTGCTCCCTACATCGATGCCCGGCCCAACAGGACTTGCAGCTGCGGAGGGCGGAGCTCTCAGTCCTGTCATCCTTCCAGGAAAGTGGATGCGGAGGAAGAGTGGGCGGCATGTCCAGAGGAAAGGACAGAGGCCTGGGCAGAAGCCCCAGGAGGACAGAAAGTCGCGCGGCATCCCAGGAGGGGCGTGGTGGGCAGGTGAGTGTGGCGGAGGGAGGAGGCCGAGTTGTCATTTCAGAGGTGGAGCAGTTTCGGTGATGACAGGGGCTGGGGTGCGGCCATGGCAGTGGGTGGCTGAACTGTCAAGGCGCCAAGACACTGAGGTGCTGGAGGTGTGAGAGCCACGTGCCTGGGTCTTCATTAATAAGGGTGCAGCCCTAACTGCACGTGTGACACACACTGGTGATCCTGGCACTCTGGGAGGCTGAGGCAGGAGGATCACAAGTTGAGCCCAGCCTGGGCACCTTGGCAGCTTACTGAGGCCCTGCCTTACAATAAAAAATAAAAAGGGCTGAGTATGGAGCTCAGTGTGAAGGCCCTGGGTTCAATCCCCAGGGCCACAAAATAAATAAATATAAAAATGAAAAACAACAGTGTGGCCCTTATAAAGTCCAGTCCCCTGATTCAAATAGTATTTGATTCAAGAAATGCAACTCAGGAGCCCAAAGTCATCAAAAGCCACTTCGTTCTTTAACCACATCTCTCCGAGGACTTTCAAGGAGTCACATCCAGATGGTGCCCTATAGAAACGGGGCTTTGGACTTTGATCTTGCCCAGCGAGGGACCCACAGCCCCTGCTCCCAGGCAGCCCGGACATGAGGGTGAGTGGCTGGGACCGCAGTGAGCAGAGCTGCTGAGCCGTGGCGTTTGGTAAGTTCCTGCGCTGTATGCACTTTGGCCTTACCATGATTTGTTTTGTTTTGTTTTGCTCGAGACAGGATCTCACTATGTAGCCCAGGCTGCCCTCAAACTTGTGGTGATCCTCCTGCCTCAGCCTCCTGAGTGCTGGATTAGCATTAGGTCAGATCCCCATGCAGGGGTCACCACCCACCTCCAGAAGTTGGGCCTGCAAAGCTGGACCCCTCTCCCCCTCTCGTCGGCCTCTAGCTGCCACTGTCTTCTGTGTCAGGGAACCTGATGAGTCCGCTCCGTGCCTTGTGTGAGGAGCTGCACAGCGCCTGTCTGGGGGACTGGCTGGTTCCACACAAACAGGGTCCTCAGGGCCTCCTGAGTGTAGGGTGTGTCAGTGAGCTCCGAAGATTGTGGAATGGCCTGTGGTGTGCAGTCACGTTCCGTGACCCATGCACATCGGTCACCTGTCCACGGAGACCTGTGTGCATCCACCTTTTGCTCCCTGTGACACAGCTGCTAAGAAAACGATTGCAAACAGCTCTTGGAGACCCTGCTTCCGAAGGCGGCTCAGCTGGGTTGCAGGGCAGAGCACAGCCTGGCATCTGAACCAGAGAGGACTGCGAGCTCGGAGGGGATTAGCTTTGCAACCTCGGGCAGGTCATGCCCCCTCTCTCTGGAAATAGAACCATGTTCTAAATCGCTGGCTTTTTTTCTTGTTTGCAGTACTGGAGGTTGACTCCAGCGACCTCCCACTGAGCTACATCCCCAGCTCTTTTGATTTTTAATTTTGAGACAAGGTCTCGCTAAGTCTATATTTTTCACAGGCTGGGCTCCAACTCAGGATCCTCCTGCCTCAGCCTCCCAGAATGCTGGGATTACAGGTGTGCACAACACCCAGCTTCATTGCTTTTTTTTTGGAGGGGATACATATTACACAGATGAGAGGGTTTCATCTGGGGCTGTATCCCTACAGGCCCATACCATGTTGTCATCCTCCCTCCCCTGCTGCCACCCCTGCCTCGCAGGTCTCAGGCAGGCCTGTTAACCTCACACCTTCCGGGCCGTTTCCCAGGAGCAGCTCATTCAGCGCTTGCCACGGCACCCAGAAATTTCGGGGTTTTTTTGTTTTTTTTTCAAGTCCGGATGGTTCCGGGGACCCTGCAGCCCTAACCTCCTGTGACCTCCATGGTCACAGACGCCACCTCAGCGTCTCATCCCCAAAGGAGGGGACGGTGCCACCACGGGAAACGAAAGGTCACGTTCTCCTGGCGGTAGGGGCACAGGCAGGGAGGAATGGGCTCGAGCCGCCACCTGGTGGTCTGGCTGGGAACTGCACCCCCGCGGCCTCCGGCCCTCCCCAGCCCGGGGTGCGGGGGGCACGCCTGGGGTCCCAGCAGCCCAGAGATGGTGTCATTGGTGTCGCTGTGCCAGGCCCAGACATTGTCCCTGCGTAGGCTTCCGTGTATGTGCCTGGTTCTGGTCAGAACCCTGTGACGTTCCCCTATCGTCCGAACCCCGAGCTGCCCAGCTCCCCACAGCGCCCCTTTGTGCTTCTCTGGCCTGGTCGGCTTCTCTGCCCCGTATTCACCGGCTGGTCCGCAATTATGGCTCAGCACCCTCCTGCCCAAGGGCCTTTGCACTTGCTAGTCCAGTGCCTGGTGTGTTCTTCCCCCAGATACCACGCAGGTCACCTCTCACCTCCCCAGATCGACACCCGAATGCCTCTTCTCAGCAAGCCTGCCCCCGTTGCTCCGTGGTGACTTGCACCCTCTCTCCCTTCTACTTTACCCTGTTTCCTCCCTTCTTGCTTTTCTTCTTCTGTACAGATGTCCCCCCTCTAATAAACCACGGGGTCGTTTAGGACATCAGCATCATAAGCCAGGCAGCATGGTGTACCCCAGTAAGCCTGGCTCCTCGGAAGGCTGAGGCAGGAGGATCTCGAGCTTGATCCCAGCCTGGGCCCCTTATAGAGACCCTACCTCAGAATAAAAAGGACTGGGGGTGTAGCTCAGTGGCACAGCACTTGCCTAGCATGTTTCAGAAGCACACACATGTATGTGCACACACATGGACAATTTAGGGTCCAGGACTGCAGTCCGCTGTGACCTCCACTGTGCACTGGGCCCTGTGCACTCCTCCCTGCCCCCAGGGCTGAGAGCCAGGTACCTGAAATTCTGCTGTTTGTAGCCCTGGGTCCTTGGGAACTGGGAGGGCTGAGGCTGGCACTGTCCCACCATGAAGGGGCCTCCTGTGTAGAGACACCTGCCCCAGGCAGCTACTCAGGAGGCTGAAGCAGGAGGATCACCACAAAGTTCCCAACCATCCTGAACTACATAGCAAGACCCTGTCTCTAACTAAATAAATAAACCAAGACTGAGAAGCCCCCTGTGAGCCATGCTGCAGTCATGCCCAGGCTGGGGACACAGCACCTGGCCCAAACCCTGCTCATCCCTGCACCCAGGAAAGCCAGGCTGTGACTTCCTCTCCCCAGGGGCCCTGCCTGGCAGGACAGTGGCCCCGGGCCATGTGAAGCAGCAGCTCAAAGCCGGCAGGGACTGGTGACATCAGGCTTGCTCAGACCTGTCCCTGGCCTGCTTGGGCCTGGCCACGCCATGGGGCCAGGTGGTGTCACATCTGATAAGCGCCTGCTGGCTCTAGCCAGGGAGAGCTGGGCTGCAGTCACCCAGCTGCGACAAACCCAGCTCTCCATCTCTATCCTCTCTGTCACCTCTGCACCATGGAGGCTGAGCCAGCCAGGCCTGAGATTGAGTCCTTTAGGGACATGGGCCTCAGTTTCCTTATCTGTGGCGTGCAGGTTCACATCACTGCTACCTATAGGACACTTGTTGTGTGGCAGATGCCAGGTGAAGAGCTGTACATTTGTCACTCTCAAAAAATAGAATGCTTGGCTGCACTGAGCACCTGCTGAGTGACTGTGGGCAAGTTATTAGCCGCTCTGAGCTGCAGGCATGAAAGTGCTGTGAGGTCACACTGAGACCACCTGCCTGGCCCGGGATAGTGGCCATTATTTATCAGCATCATCTTCACTGGTGGCAGCATATCTTCATCTTCTGAGAGTGAATTTAATTTTCTTTCTTTTTTTTTTTTTTTTTTTTTGAGACAGGGTCTCACTATGGAGCCCAGGCCGGACTGGAACTCATAGCAATCCTCCTGCCTCAGCCTCCTGAGCACTGGGATTACAGGCATGCACTGCTACACCCAGCAGGAATTTAATTTTAGAAAGCAATGAAGGGCCGGTGAGATAGCTCAGCAGCATAAGCACCTGCCTGGCAAGCGCGAGGTCCTGAGGTCGACTCCCGGTACCCACATTAAAAAAAAAAAAAAGAAAGCAATGAAAATTCCGCGTGGAGTTGAGCCTGGTGAGTAATGGCAGTGATGAGGTTGAGAAATACGGTTTTGAGTCCAAAACAAGGTGTAATTACAGAGCCTCGAGCCTGTTTTTCCTGTGGCGTGGATACCCGAGAAGAAAGCAAGGGACCGGAGATTATCTGAGCTCCTGATCTGAATCTGATCCCCAAACGGACCTCTCCTTTACCCCGGATCTCCACTCCCGACCCCTAGACACCCCTACCCCAGCCTGAACTTTCACACAGCCCGGGTTCCCACCCCTGCAGTTTCTGCCCCTTCTTTCCCAGGCTGCACTCTGTTCCCTTCCGTCCCTGTCAAGAGCTCAGCCCGCGCTAATTCCCAAAGGATTAGAGCAAACAATCGCCTTCCAGGGTGTACAAGACTCAACTGTGCTGTCCTTGGAAGTCACTAGAGGAGATATTTAAGATTTTAAAAATTAAAATTGGAGCCCCAGCTCCTGTAATCCTGCACACCTGTAATCCCAGCACTTGGGAGGCTGAGGCAGGAAGATCATTGACAGTTCAAGGCCGGCCTGGGCTACATAGTGAGACCCTGTCTCAAAAAAAAAAAAAAAAAAAAAAAAAAAAAAAAGAGAGAAAAAATTAAAATTGTTTTTCACATGTTTTCAGAAGTGACGTACTCAAAATTACATACTAAAACTAGAAGGTAAAATACTTTGACTGAGGGGGCCGGTGAGACGGCTCAGCGGCTTAAGCGCCTGCCTTGCAAGCGCAAAGGCCCGAGTTCGACTCCCGGAACCCACATACGAAAAAGGGGCCGGTGATATCGCTCAGCGGCACGGGTGCCTGTTGGTGCGTGAGGTCCTGAGGTCGTCCCCCCGGTACCCACAAAAAAAAAAAAATACTTTGACTGAATAAATGCTCAAAATTCAAAGGTAAGCAGAGGATGTAGCACCTGCTTAGCATCCCAACACTGTTAAAAAAAAAAAAGTCTAATGTAAGTGTTTTTCTGAAATTTTAATTCTTATTGTGCTGGGATCACAGGTGTGTACTACCATGCCCAGCTGTTATTAATATTTTTGGAAAAAACAGAAATGTTTGCAAAATAGCCTCCAATGCCCTGCTGGTTGCCAATATAAAGGATTATAAACTAGGCACCTAGAGTCCCATCTGCTCAGGAGGCTGAGACAAGAGGATCTCTTGAGCCCAAGACCATTCTGGGCAATTTAGCAAGACCCTGTCTCAAAAACAATAACAAAAGATGGCCACCACTCTGCCCATGTCAGGGGAAGACCTACATACATGGAAATGTAACCGTCCCATGAATTATCACTGTCAGGTGTCACTGGGGTGCTGTGTGCGCTGTTGAATGCCGAGCTGACGTGTGGAAGTCCTGCCCAGCGCCCGCTGCCCCAGCTTCGTGACACAGGAGCGCCGTGTCGTCAGACAGCGAGCCCTTTAAGCACAGGCTATGCGAGCCAGGACTCCCAGCAGTGCCTGAGCCACAGGTGTGAGGACAGAGCCCTGCGCTGGGCGTGTTTCCTACACACATCTGTGTACACTTGTGATGGTGTTCCATTTACACACTAGGCACAGTAAGATGTTGACAATAACTACAAATAAAACAATTACAACAATACACTGGAGTAAAAGTTACGTGAAGCCAGGTGTGGTGGCGCACGCCTGTGATCCCCGCACTCTGGGAGGCTGAGGCAGGAGAATCACCAGTTAAAGCCCAGCCTGGGCAATTTAATGACATAGCAGACCCTGTCTCAAAATAAAAAGGAGTGGAGATCCCCAGTACCAGGAGAAAAAAAAGTTGTATGAACGTGGTCTCTCAAAATTCTCGTCCCGTTCTCACGGAGAGGACACAATGACCATGAGAGGAGATGGAAGCAAGGTGAGGACATTGGCACTGTGACTCTGTGAGGTCCCCATGTAAGGACAAGCCCAACAGCTGCGTGCTCTCTCTCTTGCACTGGGAATTGAGCTCAGGGCCTTCCCACTGATTACATCCTCAGATTTTTTATATCTGTGCGGACAGCTTCCTGCTAAATCACTAAACTGGGCTGGGGATATAGCTCAGCAGCACAGCGCCTGCCTAGCAAGTGCAAGGTTGTGAGTTCAATTCCCCGTGCCAAAAAATAAAATAAAATTGCTAAATTGTCCAGGCTGGGCTCCAATTTGCGATCCTCTTGCCTTACCCTCCTGGAGTGCTGGGATTACAGGCCTGCGAGCCAAAACGCCCGGCTCTAGTTCTTTTTTTTTAATGAGAAATTAAGTTAATCACAGGATCCAACCCAATATTTTCCCACTGACTACAGCTACGTTGCAAGGGGCACCTCCAACTCAAAGCTGCTGGGGTAGGGGAGCCCAGGCACCGTCTTGTGGGCTGCTGGGGTCTGGGAAGGATGACGCGTCCAGACTCTCCCTCCCGTCCCCTTGGGAGGGGGTCGCAGCGGGAGCCCCTCCCCCAGGGCTGTTGCCCAGCCCTGCTGAGCCGCGGTGAGGCTGAGCCCAGATTAGCCCGTGGGGAGCGTAGGCTCGGGCGCTGCGGGGGAGGATCGGGCAGAGGCAGCGCCATGCCGCTGCAGGACGAGACCCTGCGGGAGGTGTGGGCCTCGGACAGGTCGGGACCCCCTCCCCGCCCCCACGCCACCTCACGACCTGGGGTCCCGGGGAAGGGGCTGGGGCGGGACAGGGCAGCGAGACAGCCTGGTCCCTGTGCTCCCCTGCAGCGGGCATGAGGAGGGCGGCCCGAGCCCGGAGGCCCAGCGGCGCCCCAAGCAGGTAGGGCACCCGCGCCGAGGGGGACGGAGAGGTCCCGAAGCGGGTGGGAGGCTGAGGCAGGTAGGCCTCCTCCAGCGCCAGCGGCGCCTGCAGTTCAAGCGAGGAGATGTTGGGGGGGGTGCAGGAAAGGATGTTTCAAGGCGTGGGGCCCGGGGAGGGGGGCGCTTTGGAGCTTGGAAGTGGCCACGGTTGCAGGAAGGGGTCCTCCTGCCGCAGCCCTCCGGATAATCCGCTGCTATTTCTGGCGGCTCAAGGGATTAGAGGGTGCTGGGCAGCCCTCGGAGCCCCCCTTTCCTTCTCCCCTGCCGACCCTCGTTTCCCCCACACACGCAGAAGCTGAGGAAGAAGACGACGGAGACCCCCGGGTCCCCGGGCCCCGCGGGACCCAAGCCGCGCAGGCCCGGAGGTGGGCGGGGGTGGGCTGGGCGGGCGGGCGAGGGTCCCAGGCCAGCGCGAGCTGAACCCCGTGTCTCGCGCAGCGCGGAGGGCGCGGCCGCGGGGGGACCCCGACCCGGCCCCGGACCCCGACCCCGGCCCCGGCCCCGGCCCCGGCCCCGGCCCCGGCCCCGCCGTCTACACCAGGTTCCTCAGGGACCCCGAGGCCAAGAAGCGCGACCCCCGCGACACCTTCCTGGTGGCCCGGGCCCCAGACACCGAGGACGGTGAGAGCGGGCGGGGGGTGGGGACCCCGAATAGCGAGTGCAGACCGCCTCGTTCCCGGGTCGATGCCCTCGTTCTTTTTCCCACTTTACAGATGGGGAAGCTGAGGCCCAGGGAGACTGAGGGTTTTGCCTTAAGCTACAGTTAGGAGTCCGAAGTAGCACACGCGGGTCTGCTTGGGTTGGGAACAGAGAGGGACAAGGACAGGGGTAGCGGAGGGGCTGCGGGAAGTGGGGAGAAGGGGAGCCTGGGAGCAGGGGGTGCGGGAGGGGGGAGGGGGCGGGGCCTGCCGGCGCGGGCGTGGCACTGGGAGGGTGGGGCCTGCATGGGGCGGAGCCTCAGGGGGCAGACCCTGAATGCGCAGTCGTGGGTGGAGCCGTAGGGGCGGGGCCTTGGGTGTGTCCTACTGGTGGGGCGGGGCCCGCCGAGAGGCGGCCCTGCAGGGAGGTCGAAGGCCCCGAGGACTTTGGGGTCCCCTTCCTTCCTGCCTTTTTCCCAGAGGGCGGGCTTCTGCCCCTGGTGCTCTCTGGGCTCCCAGAAAAGGGTCCTCGACCCCCCACTAGGCGGAGGTTGTGTTTGCAGAGGAGGGGGAGCAAGACAACGACCAGGAGGAAGAGGAAGCTTACGAAGAAAAGAAAAAGAAAAGTCCCATGCCTGCCAGGAAGCCCCCGAAGGACAAGGCTTCCGGGGACAAGAGGGACAAGAGGACCAAGGCCCAGGGCCCCAGGGGTGGGTGCTGAGGCCGGAGGAGCACGGCCCGCAGTGGGGTGGCCCAGGGCTGGGGTCGCAGACACAGGGGCTAGCACGAGACTCTTGCCCTGACCCGGACCTGACCGGACCCGAGGGCTGGCCCTCTGGGGCTCCCACCCGCGGTCCTCACGTCCCACCCCCACCCCCACCGCCAGGCCCGCCCCTGCCCGAGGTGCTCTGGGAGCCCAGGGAAGGCAGAGGGCTTTTGTGATTTTTGGTTTCTTAACTCAGTGTGAAATCGTGTTACAATTTTTATAAAGATGTCAAATGATTCAGTGAAAAGAAATCAATGATTAACAGCTGCTTTGGCCTCCCCAAAGAGGCCAGGAGTAGTTCTGTGTCCCCACACCTAGAACCTGGGGTCTCTGGAAGGCGAGAGCAGGGGTGGCCAGGGAGGCTTCCTGGAGGAGAGGGTGGCCTGGCAGGATTCAGAGGCTCAGGTAGAAGGCCTGGTGTGCATTCACTCATTCATTCATTCACTAACTCATTCATTCACTAATTGCTTTCTAAGCTCCTACCTTTGGCACTTTGGGGGGGACTGTACTGAGGACTGAACCCAGGGCCTTCACAATGTGGTACATCCCCAGCCCTTTTTTAATTTTAATTTTAATTTTTTTGAAACAGAGTCTCACTAAGTTGCTAAATTGCCCAGGATGGGCTTGAAATTGCAATCCTCCTGCCTCGGCCTCCCAGAGCGCTGGGATTATAGACATGTGGCACCATGCCTGGCTTGTCAACTACTTTTTGGATTCACAGGGAAGAAACACAAGCAAGAGACAGGCTGGGACCCCTGTCAGGCCTTTGGCTTCCCTGGGGACCAGAGGAAGGACAAGGAATCAGAAGGCCGTATATGACCCAGTCAGTGCTTTCTCTGTCCCCAATTCCTATTTCCAGGGGACCTGGGAAGCCCCAAGCCTCCACAGAAGCCTCTTCACACTAAGAAGGAAGCTGGGGATGGAACTAAGATGAAAAAGACCAAGAAGAAAGGTGAGGCCACCCCAGGAGGACAAGGGACTCAAGCTGTGGTGGGGGTTGTGACCCTTTTGTGTACCCATGCCTGCAGGGGCTGGGGAGGCCGAGAAGGATCCTGTGGGGAGCCCAGCAGGAGAGGAGAAAAAGAGCCCAGCTGCCATGTTCCTTGTCAGGGAAGGTGGCCCTGCTGTGAAGGCTGCGAAGAAGAAAGGTGGGTGACAGGGCCTCTAGTGCTGTGACATCTGCGGGAGCCCTGGGGTGGGAGCCGAGAACCTTTGTAACAGGTAGCTCAGTGCAAGGTAAGAAGCACTGGTTCAAGAGTTAGAAGGTTGGGGGGGTGGTCAGCCAGGCATGGGTGCACACCTAGTCCCAGCACTGGGGAGGCTGAGGCAGGAGGGTCGCTGTGAGTTTGAGGCCAGGCTGGGCTACATAGTGAGTTCAAGACCAGCCTGAGCTACATAGTGAGACCCCGTCTCAACAAAGAAAAAAGAAATGTAGGGTCATCCTGACAGTTGTGTGGCCCTAGGCAGATGTCTTAGTCTTTCAGAGGCTCTGACCACACAGGGGTGGCCCTCGTGCATTGTGGGCAGGGTCCAAGCAAGTCTCAGCCAGACAGCTAAGGAGCTGACAACCTCTTCCCCCCATGCCAGGCCCACCCAGAGGCCCAGAGGAGGAGACAAAGGAGGAAGAGGAACAGGAGGAGGAGGAGGGGGCGGCTGCGGCGACCAAGAACAGCAATCAGAAGGGCAAAGCAAAAGGAAGAGGCAAAAAGGTTGAGCAGGTCCAGACTTGGGGGACTAGCATGTGCGGCCTTGGGGGTTGGGCTTGGGGTCACTTTGGGCCAGAATCTGGTTCCCCCTCCTGTGGTACAAAGACACAAGGGTACAGGGCACTGGGGATCACCAGGCTAGGACCGGCCCGGCCTGGGCCCTCTGTCCCCTGGTGTTGGAGGCCACCACCCTACATCCTGTCAGCTCTGGCCAGAGATGTCCCCATGGGAGCAGGGAGGTGGCACACACAGGCAGGGGGTGCCTCTGTCCACGGTTTTGGGGATACCAAGTGACGGAGTCAGCTGGCTATATTTCCACCCCGCTGCTCTGAGCTCCCCACCTAGGGCCTCTCAGCCTCCTGGCCGTGAAATAGAGGATTAATCTCTAGCTGCCCGGCTACCAGGTTCCCATCCACGCAGGCCAGTGTCCCTCGTGATTGGCAATTCTCCATGGGCAGAGGAGGTCGTTGAATATTTTGAATACTGCCCTTGCCCAAAACAGGACTTAGGTACCAAAACACATGAGCTGGTATAAGCAGGTCAGGTGTCCATCAGTGTCCATCAGTGCAGACCCCTGCAAGGGTAGGGCCCTGGTCTTAGCTTTGCGGGTTCATTAGTTTGTGCAGGAGTAATCAGGTCTTAGGAACTGACTCCCATTAACGAAGCTCACCACATGCTGATGTACAAACCGAAAGGCCTGTTTATTATCTCCCAGGGGGAATATAATTGCACACAAGCCTTCATTACAGTAGGTCCTTGAAATTCACCACTGTGGAAGTGTTTGAATAAGCTCTGGCTTGCTCCACATCACATTCCAAACATAGTCTTGTGTTTCCCAAGTTTCTTCTGGGGCAGGCTGGAGTGGAGACTGGATGGCCACTTGCCCCTAGGTAAGGGCCTGTGGCTGTACCTCACCTCCCACATGGTGCAGTCTGCCCTCAGCAAAGCACCGCACCCCAGGGCTCCTCAGTGCTCCCCAAGAGCATTTAACCCTCCAGTGCCCATTCCAGACTGCCCGGCCACCTTCTCCTCCATGAAGGACAGAATCTGAGGACAAAGACCAGGCCTGTGAGAATAGGAGGGGTCACTGCGGGGTCAGCAGGCCACCCTGGGGCCTTATGGGATTCACATGCATTGCTGCTAACAAATCGCCCCAAAGCCCAGGGTCTGCGAACAACACCGTTGTTGACTCAGTTTCCTAGTTGGAACTCAGAAGCAGCTTAGCAGGATGGGTCCAGCTCAGGGCCTCGGCGAGGTTGGTCACCTAAAGCTTGCCTGGAAAGGGACAGCCTACGCTGCGGTCATGACTGCCGGCTGGAGCCCTCTGAGGGCTCCTGAGGACTCTCGGACGTGGAAGGCAGCAGAGAGGCCAGGCAGGAGCCACAGCTGCCTTTATGACCCAACCTGGGAAATGCCACGGCTTGTGCCATGTTCCAGCGGCCGCAGAGGCCCTGCCGTGGGAGGAGGAGGCTCCACAGGGCTAAATGCTGGGAGCACAGGTCCCTGCGGCCATCTGGGAGGCTGGCTGTGATGGCCACCAAGTCCTTACCATGTGCCGCTACGACAGAGCCACTGCTGCTGGGACAGTGCTTACCCCTGCATAGGACGTGGCAGCGCGTCCAGCAGCCCCAGCTCACCCCAAAACCATGACCTTCACGGGAGGGAAGTTTTCCTAAGGGCCTGAGCCAGACTGGGGTCAGGGCAGGACTCAAACCCCAGCTCCACTGCTTGCTATGTGAACCCCGGAGGTTGATTCATTATCTGTACAATGGGAACAGCTGCCCCGGAGTGTTCATGTGAGGGTTAAAAGAGCTAATATTTAGAAAGCACTTAGAACACATTGGTGGAGTTTATATGAATATTTTTATTTTTTGAGACAAGGTCTCGCTATGTAGTTCAGGCTGGCCTTGAACTCATGGGGACCCTCCTGCCTCAGCCTCCCCAGTGCTGGTATTATAGGCATGTGCCACCACCCCCTGCATATATGAGGATTTTTAAATGTGTAAATTAAGTCAGGCCCCAGGGATCTACCCACACAAGACCCACTTCTCAGATGAACAAACTGAGTCGTGGTCATTAAAACTTCACAAAGACCCTTCTGTGAGTCCTAAGCGTGACTGGGTGCTCACCCCACTGTGAGATGTGGCCCCCGCAAACTATATCACAAGGTTGGTGTGTTGACCTGTCGTGAAAAAATGAAGACATGGAAATGAAACAAATCTGATGGGGCAGCTGCGGTGGTGCTGGGATTTGAACCCAGAGCCTGAGCTCTTAGTCACAAGGGAAACAAACTGATAATGAAGCAGCAAGCTCCCCAGATCCCCCTGACACGGGGTAGGGGCTGCTGGGGGCATTGGGGGCAGAGGTGTCCCCACTTTGAGGGACCAGAGCCGCTCAGCTGCTCTTCTCCCTGCACAGAAAATGCTAAGTGTCCTGGTGGGCCTGCCTGTGTGCGACCTGGGGACGCTCTGAGGAGGGGAGTGGGCCTGGGCTGACGCTCCTGTGTCCCCCAGAAGGAGAGGCCCACGTCCCCGCCCGTGGAGGTGGACGACCCCAGCGAGTTCGTGCTGCGCCCAGCACTGCAGGGCCGGACGGTGCGCTGCCGCCTCACGCGCGACAAGAAGGGCGTGGACCGGGGCATGTACCCCTCCTACTTCCTGCACCTGGACGCCGAGCGTAAGGTGGGCGGCGGCGCCTGGCCGCGGGCCCTCTCACTGGCCCCAGTCAGGGGGTCCCCCTGACGCGCCCTCCTGACCTCCTCCAGGTCTTCCTCCTGGCTGGCCGGAAGCGCAAGCGCAGCAAGACAGCCAATTACCTCATCTCCAGCGACCCCACCAACCTGTCCCGCGGAGGGGACAACTTCATCGGGAAGTTGAGGTGGGGCAGGACCCTCACCCATGTCCTCCTGTGGGGACAGCGCTTTCCGGATGGATCCCACACATCCACCCTCACCTAGGCCACGGTGGGGTGGCAGTGGGGCCTTCTCTTTTTTTTTTTGTTTTTTTTGTTTTTTTGAGACAGGGTCTCACTTTGTAACCCAGGCTGGCCTTGAACTCAGCGATCCTCCTCCTTCAGCCTCCTGAGTGCTGGGATGACAGGTGTGCACCACCATGCCCAACATTTATTTATTTAATTAACAACACTCATATAGGGCCAATGGATGCATGGATGTGTCATGCAGAGTTCCAAGCAACTTTCAAATGTTAACCCATTTAATCCTTTTACCAACCAAAGGTGCACATTTTGCAAATGGAAAGTTGAGGTTCAGAGAGTTTAAGTAACTTGCCTAAGATCACATTGCTAGGAAGAGATAGAACTGAGATTTGAATGCTACCCAGTATCCTTGTACATTTAGCTTTCAGAAAAGACCTCTCCAGTGCTGGTTGTGGTAGTGCATGCCTATAATCCCAGCACTCAGGAGGCTGAGGCAGGAGGATTCCACCATTTAGAGGCTGAGGCAGGAGGATAGGATCACCTCAAATTGGAGGCCAGCCTGAAATATATAGTGAGACGCTGTCTCCAAAAACAAAACAAAACCCATTAAAATAAATAAAATTAAAAAGACCTTTCCAGAGGGGAAGCCAGGGCAGGAACAGGAACTGCTCAGGCCTGAGCCACTCCACCCCCCTCTCTCAAAGGGTCTGGCACAGGGCTTGGAGGCCCCTGTGCCCGGCCCCAGCCCTGCCCTGCTCGCAGGTCCAATCTCCTGGGGAACCGCTTCACCGTCTTCGACGCTGGGCAGAACCCGCAGCGAGGGACGGGCAGCGACGTGGGCAGCCTGCGCCAGGAGCTGGCGGCTGTGATCTATGTGAGGACCCCAGGCCCGCACTGCCCGGCCATCCCCTCCCCTCCTCTCCGCTGCCCTCCCCGCGGCCTGACCACGTCTCCCCCCAGGAAACCAACGTGCTGGGCTTCCGCGGGCCCCGGCGCATGACCGTCATCATCCCGGGCATGAACGCAGACAACGAGAGGGTCCCCATCCGGCCGCGAAATGTGAGCCTTGCCCCCGCCCCCGTGTGACCCGGTCCGGGGAGATCAGAGCGTGGGGACTCAGTTTACTCAGGGCCCAGCCCCCTGAGCACCCCCAGCACATTCCTTCTGGCAGCTCAAAGGATGAATTCAGGGGCTCCCTGGAAGCCAGCAGCAGGGTGTTCACAGCTGACATGGGATCAGCTTCCACACCCACTGGGGACACGAGTGCCAGGCAGTACCCAGCACCGGGGGGCACACAGAAGCGCGCCCCCCGGAAGCTGGCGTTCTAGCAGCAGGAGAGAGAGGCAGACCACAGCTGTGAGAAATCCGTGAGTCTGCACGGGGGAGAAGGGGCCAGGCACTATGGAAAAGAGTCAGGAAAGGGAGACAAGTGCGTGTTTCAGAATTAAAGCTGCGGTCGGAGTGGAGCAGTCCCCAGGTGAGGGCAGGGGCCTGCAGGGATCTGGGGGCAGAACCCCGGGAGAGGGAGCCAGTGCAAAGGCCCTGAGGCCCGGAGTGCCTGCTGGGCGCAGCCTGCGTGGCTCCAGGGCCATGAGGTCAGAGGTGAGGGCAAGGGGCAGACAGAGCCCGTACAACTGGTTTTTGCGCTGAAGAAATAGAACAGCAAAGCAGGGTTCTGAGCGAGGAAGCGACTTCTTTTTTCAAGCAAAGGTTGCTTTGCGTGTGCGGGGATGGGGCGCGGGGTGAGCGCGGCGCTGTCCCGGGCACTGGGCACTGTCCCTCCTGGGCCCCGCGCCTTAGCGCCCCAGGCCGGGTGAGCTCAGGACTTCACAGACAGACGATGGGCACGTCCCCTACGCACAGGAGACTGATGTCACTTTACTCATTTACAATGAAAAGTAATACCGCTGTCAGCTGATGGCACACCTGTCCCTGCTGGAAAGTCACGCCCGCATCAGAGGCCCGGCCAGCCACGGGGCTGCCGCGACGGGAGGCTCGTGCTGGGGGTTTGCTCCGCCTGCGGGTCCCACAGCGCCCCTCTCCCTGCCTGGAGGAAACACACACATCCGTCTCTGTCCACCGTCCTTTTTTTTTTTT
The DNA here is from genome assembly GCA_028451465.1 of Erethizon dorsatum. Taxonomy (NCBI): domain Eukaryota; kingdom Metazoa; phylum Chordata; class Mammalia; order Rodentia; family Erethizontidae; genus Erethizon; species Erethizon dorsatum. Next base: position 163,673,323 of record CM051822.1, read on the forward strand.
TTTTTTCCTTTTGAGACAGGGTCTCACTATGTAACCCAGGCTGGCCTTGAACTTGCATTGATCTTCCTGCCTCAGCCCCCCAGGTGCTGAGACGACAGACGTGTGCCACCATGCCCGGCATGTACTGTCATTTCTTCAACACATGCTCTGGGCCAGGCACTGAGATCCAAACTCGACATAGCGGCTATCATAGCTGCTATTTACCGAGCACCTAGTCCCTGCCAGGAACTGCTCTAAATAACATCCCATGTGCTATGAATCGATCGAGTCCTCACAACAGCCCCACAGGAGGGAAACCGAGGCACTGTTCTGCACATGGTGGAGGGGTAGGGAAGCAGATACCATGGGAGTTTGGGGCCGGGCCATCTGCATCAGATGTGGGGTCAAGAAGGCTTCTTGGAGGAGGGGACCTTGAGTGACAGATTCCAAGCCATGGACACAAACACAAGACAAGGGGAAAGAAATTTCACAAGTGCCATCTTCCCCACACTGCTCCCTCCTTACAGAACCCCTCTTCGGGCACCCTCAGTCACTGTCCACCTGTCTGTCCCCCCAGGCTCAACTCTGGGCCCTGGCAGGCCCTGGAACGTGTGGTTCATCCCTGTAACTGGGGGTGGCAGGTGGCCGAGCCCTAAGACCCCTCGGGCACATCGGCACGAGGACCAACTGTGCCAGGAGCCCCGGTTCTCATGGGTCGCACTGTCCGGGCCACACAGGCTTCCCCTTCTTGGTCAGCACCATACTCGCTGTCCCAGCCACCTCTGACTGTCCTCCTCGCTGGACCCCCAGGCCAGCGACGGGCTCCTGGTGCGGTGGCAGAACAAGACCCTGGAGAGCCTCATCGAGCTGCACAACAAGCCGCCCGTGTGGAACGAGGACAGTGGCTCCTACACCCTCAACTTCCAGGGCCGGGTCACCCAGGCCTCAGTCAAGAACTTCCAGATTGTCCATGCCGATGACCGTGAGTCTCTGAGAACCCTGGCCCCAGATATGCCAAGCACGTGTCTCCACGGTGCCAGCATCCACGGAGCCCAGAGCCAGAGCCGGGCATTCTGGGTAAAAGCGTGTTGAAGGCAGGGCTTTGCTGCTAGGGCTTGAAAATCAGAGCACCCGCTAAGCCCCTGTGTGGTCAAAAAGGCTGCTGAGGCCCAGAGAGGACACCCTTGGTACCAAGTCTTCCAGCTCCTCCAGGAACTGACACTGCTCCTCAAAACTTATTTCACAAAATGGACCCAGTGCTTTTGTGTGCCAGGCACCGTTTGGGGGCTTTACAGATAATGACTAGTTAAATCCTTTTAATAAGCCTATGACCAAGGTACTGTCATTATCCGTATTTGGCAGATGAGAAAACGGGTGGTACAGAGAGGTTAAGTAACTTGTCCAGGGTCACACAGCTACTAAGAGATAGCTCCTGGATCAGAACCTCCATAGTCTGGCTCCCGTGCCCATGTTTCCAACCTCTTCGGAGCAGGGAATGTTAGCCAAGCATTTCTGAGTCTATGTCTTCTCTTAAGTGAGGTCAAAAGCCTACCCTGGAGGGAAACAAGATGTACCTGGAACGCAATTAAGTGAAAAGGTCCCCAATCCAAACCCTGGGGAGAGGCTACCAGTAGGATGAGGAAGTTTGGGGTGGAAAGGTATCTCCCAGAGGACTGTGGTTCTGCAGGGTAGGGCCACACCAAGCAACACCCCCCACACTGTGTTCCAGGGATGTGCCCCAGTGTCACCTGTCCCCTGGTCTTGGGACTGCTCTCAGGATCACATTTCTGATGGAGCCACCAGGCTAGAGTTGGGGGGTATTTTTAGCAACTTTCTGTCCCTATGGATGCTGGGGGAGGTGTTGGGATGGGGGGATCAGGGAATGCGTAAGGGAATGAGTCTGGGGTCCACCGTGGGGCCTGGGAGGAGGGTGAAGGAATGGGCCAGAAGGGAACTGAGCATTGGGAAGGGAGGGTTCCAGGCTTGGGGAGTTCGACAGGGTCCTGCACGACCTCAGTAAGTGCCTGCTGGAGCAGGCTCCTCCGGGCAGTGGCCGATAAGGCAGTCCCCTGCCCTTGGGGCTCACGGCGACAGGCGGTGAAGTACGGGTGGGGCTGGCCTGGCCGATAGGAAGAGGGACTTCCCCCGTGGTGAGGACATTGGCTGCCTGGACGGTGGTCCAAGGAGGCCTCGGGCCGCCCCCACTCATCTTGTGTCCGCAGCGGACTACATAGTGCTGCAGTTCGGTCGCGTGGCGGAGGACGCCTTCACCCTCGACTACCGGTATCCGCTGTGCGCCTTGCAGGCCTTCGCCATCGCCCTCTCCAGTTTCGACGGGAAGCTGGCCTGCGAGTGACCCGCAGCGCCCGGCAGCCCCAGAGTCGGCCAGCACGCGGGGAGGACTCAGAAGAGGCGGCGGGGCCCCTCCACCGCCGCGCGCCGACCCCTCACTGCCGCTTGGTGACCTCCGTGCGCTGGGCAGACTGGCACAGGCCGAGGCGGGAGGAGCTCCGACAGCGGGCGCGATGGAGACGGACAGCATCTGGAGCTGGAGCCGCACATCTGGCCATGGAGCCCGCCCGCGCGGCCTCGCCCCCTCCTCCCCGCGCCCCAGTCACTTCCTGTCCGGGAGCGGTAGTCAGTGTTGCTTTAACCCCCTGTGGGACCGCGCGGGGACTCGGAGGAGGCGGGGTAGGTGGCGGGAACGCGCGCAGGTACCCACGGCCCCAATAAAGCCGCGTCCTAGGCAGCGCAGCGGTGGTTCCTCGGCGAGGCTCGCAGAGCCGGGGACCGGAGGGTCCCTGGGGCGGGGCGGGGGGTCCCCAAGGTGGGGGGATCACGGGGCGGTGAATCCCCAAGGAGAGGGGTCCCCGGAGCGCGCTGGGACCTCCAGCCGCGCCTCCTCTCCCCCGTCGCGGGTGGGTCCTACCGAAACAGCGGGCGCGGTGTCGCGACGCCCCCCGCGGGGCCCTCGAGAGCCAGGCCGAGAGGGAGGGCCCGGAGGTCCAGGAAGAGGCAGAAAGGGAGAAATTCGAGAAACGAGCCGCTCGGGGAGAACCAGACAAACCGGGTCCGGGCAGGGCGCGCGCAGCCACCAGGGCGGGGCCGGCGTGGGGCCCCGGCGCGGGGGGCGGGCGGGGGGCGGGGCGGGGGCTCCGCCTCGGCGGCTCGGGACCAGGCTCGGGGTGGGGAGCCCCGAGGCCCGTGCGCCTAGGCTCTGCCGAGCGCCGCGTGACGCGGCACCCAAGGCCCCCAGCACAGACGAGAGCCCCGCCTCCCCAAGGCGGGAGCTCCGCCCTCGGCCCCGCCCCGGGCCGGAGCCCCAAATTCCAGCGGGGGACCGGCGAGGGGACAAGGCCGGTGCGCAGCGGAGGTTGCGAGCGCCGGGGCGCGGGAGGTCGGGGCACCCCGGGTCGCTGGGTCCTAGGATGGCAGCGCGCGCGCCCGCGGGGCGGCCCCGCAGGCCCCGCCCCCGGACAGGCCCCGCCCCCGGACAGGCCCCGCCCCGGCCGGGCCCCGGTCCCCACCCCCGCCCCGGCTCGCAACACAAACTTTCCGTCCCGCTCGCTCCCTCCTCCGGCCCGCGCTCCGGCTCCGGCTCCGCCCGGCTCATTCCGCGCATTCCCGCCGGCCCCCTCCCCACGACCTCCCTCCCCGGGCCACTCCGGCTCCCTCGGGCCCCGCGGAGCGGCCCGGCCGGAGCGCCCCCCCCGAGCTCGGACCAGGTAAGCCCGGCGGCCGCCGGGAGGAGGCCTCGCCGCGGGAGAGGCGGTGGTTGGTTGGCTCGGGATCGCGGGGACACTCGAGGGAGGCTGGGTCCCCGAGCCATTGTCCAGCCCCGAGCCGGAGCCCCGGATCTGAGTGCCGGGAAGTTTAGCGGAGGGGGAGAAACCTCTCCGGGAAGCCCCGCCCACCCCTCGGCGCCGGGACGAGTCGGTCCGGCGGCCGGGAGCCGCGACCGTGTCCCCTGCGCGCCGCTGGCCGCCGTGCAGCCCGGGCCCTGCCGCGGGGACTCGCATCCGGGGCGCCCGGTCCCCGGCCCCGTCGCCCTTTGGACTCCGTAGCCCGCGGGCCGGCTCCGCGCAGGCCTCGGCCCTTCCTCCGGCGCGCGGCGGCTCCTTCGCGGCCCGGGCCGCCGGCTGCTGGTGGACAGCGTCGGGGCGCGGAGCTGTCGCCCGCCGTGCGCCCCGAGCCCCTCCAGCTCAGCGCCGCGTCGGGCGGGGTCCGAGTCCCAGCCCAAGCCCTGTGCGCCCGGCTCCGAGGGCGCTGGATGTGGGGCCTTGGCCGCCCTCCGGGGGCCCTTGTTTAGCTACTGGAGGGTCTGGGAGCGGCTGGGCTCTACACTCCTTCCCACCCCGGCCCCCGTCTTGTCTGTCGTGCCCTTTATTCCTCCTTGGGAAGGGAAGGCTGGGCGCTGGCCTGGGTCTGTTTTCCAGCCCAACCAGGCCCTGAGGCAGTGTCATTGAGACCCCTCTCTGTCACCTTTCCTGGGAGAGGCCCTGTCCGAGCCCGAGACGCCTCAGGCAAGGGGGAATGAGGCCTTGGGGGAGACTTACCTCCCTCCTTATCTCCCCTCCTCCAGGTAGGGGCAGAACCAGGTCAGGCCTGGACTTGTAGCCCACAGAGGATGCGGGTGAGGCTGGACACAGCTCAGAGGGGCCGGTGGCCCTGTGTATCGGCTCTCCTGGGGCCTAGTTCTGTGTGCATTGTCCCACCCGGGTGCTGAGGTCTCGGACACCTCCCTGGCCAGGATACTGGGGACAGCCTAGGGCCAGGAGGGAAAACACAGCTCCCAGTAGGCTGGGCAGCGGAGGACTGTGGCTCCCTCCTAGAGCCCTTCCCGAGGAGGCTTGCGTCAAGGATGCGATCTGGGGGCTCCTGGGCTCCTCCTGGCTCTGTGGACAGGGGTAGCCAGCTTTGTCTTCCAGGGTGCGCTGTGTGCTGGTGGGGACTTGAGGACCCCTGGTGCTTCTCCTCACAGAGGCGGCCAGGGGCTGGTGGGAGTCTCAGGCTCTTGGGCATCCCCCACCCCCCCAGGGAGGGAACCGTAATTAATGCTTATTGGTGCACTGGGGCCCAGGAAATGGCTGAGCAGAATGGTCAGTGGCTGACAGGAGAGAGCTTTGAGTGTGTGCCACATGTGCACACGCGTGTGCATGTCTGTGCATGAGCCCGGCGCCTACCACACTCTTGGTTTTGCACACCTTAATACTTGCTGCAAGTTGGGGGAAATGCCAGGGACAGGGCTCCACAGTGGAGGACGAGGAATCAAGGCTTTGATCCCAGCTGGAGCTTTCCTCCTCAGCTGCATCCAATTGAGTTGAGGGCCTCGCTTTCTTGTGAATAAACAGCTTCTCAGGTGCAGGTGCAGGCACCTTTTCTCCGAGCCTTCCCGGGATCTGGTTCTTCCACCTTCTGGCCCAGAACCTGAACCCAGTGGAGTCGGGGGTGGAGGAACCTGGGAAGATGCAAGGAAAGAGGCAAGGAGAAACCAGGGGGGTGTGAGGAGTCGCCCCACCAGGTGAGCATGACAGAAAAGGGACAGGGAAATGTGCTCTTGGAAGGAAGTGGTGGTGGTGCCCGGCAGGGCTGGATGGGATGGGACTGTCCGAGGCCACTTGGTGGCCATCTGTCTCCCCCACTCCCAGAAGACCCTGGGTGCCCGTACAGCGCAGTGTGGAAGCTGCCAGTGCTGCCCCGCTCCTCACTGAGGTCTGTCCAGGTGCAGGGAGGTGATGCCAGGTGGCAGGGAGCTGGGAGCCACAGGGAGCCCTTGCCCTGGGAGGTCCTAGCCTCTTGTCCCCACACCAGGTGGCCTTGATGATACAGGTCTCCACAGACCGCTGGGCAGCCCTAGGGCCAAGGCAGCAGCCTCTCTGATTAAAGCTGGAGGTCAGTGGGTCACATTTGGCCCTGTCCCCAAGGTCTTTCCCTCCCAGTGTGCCAGTGGTAAGTGCCGTGCAGGAGAGGGTGTTGATGGAGGGGAGAGAATACTGTCTATGGCCTCGAAGGACCCGCACAGTCCAAGAGTTCACCCTCTGCAAGTCCCCAAAGCCTCCCCCTTGGGGTTTCCTAGAGTGCTGATTGTTTCCTGTACTCCCTGCCAGGCCCAGAGGACAGGAAGCGGAGGGAAGCAGGCGTGCGCCGGTGTGTGACTGTGGGTGACTACACTGGACGTGTGTGAGAGGCCGGAGTGGGGCAGTCTGCGGGTGGACAGTGTGGGAGAGGAGCTCTCGTGAGTGTGACCGCATGCGAGGCTGCACGCACGCGTGAGACACCGTCTGCGACTAATGTCCTTGTGTGGGCCCAGTAGGGTAAGTTTAGAAGAGCAGCCATGTGAGTCTTTTGTGTGTGTCCTTCTGGGTGTGTTTGTGAGACGTTGCCTGGTGACATTCTGTGTGTGAGTGTCCCACTGGCCGTGGCTGTGAAGGCAGCTTCTGCCTGAGCACCTGTGTGTACCTGCGGACGGCATTGCTTTGCGATTGTGTGACACGGTGCATCAGGCAGAACGAGTGACACCGTGTAACACATGGTGCTGTGGTGTGACCACTCCTGATGTGTGTTGTGAAACAATTGGTGAGGTGGCCTCAGGTCTGACTGTATGGCACCAGGCGTGAGTAAAACCCCAGGGCCGACTGACAGTGTGACCTGTGTCAGGGCCGGGTGGGCAAAGCTGCGAAGCCATGATGAGGTGAGTGTGAGGGCTGTGTGTGTGTGCAAGAAACTGGGTGTGACTGAGACTGCTCTGTGGGTGGTCACTGTATCAGCGTGTGTGGGTGACATCCTCAGGGACTGTGCCCGACAGGGTGTGGGACACTGTGTGCGACGTGTGGCAGCAATGGGACCCAGTGCAGGACATCTGTGCGGACGATCACGAAAAAGCTAGTGCTAAAAACTGGGAGAATGCACTCAGCCTCGTGCAGAAGACCGGGTTAAGCGGCAGATTTTATATTATGTATATTTTACCACAGTACAATTAAGAACGAAAACAGCCCCAGGGAAGAAGCCAGGTGTGGTGGCACACTCCTGGGATCCCAGCATTCAGGAGGCTGAGGCAGGGAGATCAAAAGTTGAGGCCAGCATGAGTTACATGTTACATAGGGAGTCCAAGGCCTGCCTGGCTCTATAGGAGACCCTGTCTCAAAACAAACAAATGAATGAATAAATAAAATAGTTAAAAAAAAAAAAAAACCAGAAGGAGAGAGGTGCAGATAACAGTGAATGTGCAAGACAGGGGCTGTGACCTCCTGTGAGACAGGCCCGGGCGCAGGAGGAGCACAGAGGAAAACCTGTTTGTAGAGGACACTGTGACCCATGTGATGGGCAGAAGTGCCTGAGTGAATGGTGGCCACCCCGTGGGTGACCCAGGGGACCTGTAGGGCCCGGAGATGGAGCCCATCAACATGTTAATTAAGAACTGAGGGCCCCCAGCTGTCCCCTGCTGGATACTCGGGCTTCCCTCCCTGGGAGCAGGATGGGAGGAGCAGACCGCAGGACGGTCTCGGAGAGAGGGCCTGACCCCTTTCCCCGCTGCCACCCTTGCCCTGTGCTGCTCTGGGAGGGGCAGCCGGGGCGAGGTTTGTGTGGGGGGAGACCTGCACTGACCCCAAGTGGCAGGCGGAGGAGGGGCAAAGTCTGATGCCCAAATTGGAAGCACATTAATGAGCGGAGAGAGGGAGGGGCCCCCCTCACGCTAGTGGGCTCTGCAAATTGCTTCCTCCTGTAGAAATCTCCATCCTTCTCTGTGAAGAAGGTCCTCCCTCACCAGACTGGCAGGGTGTGGCCACTTGGTAGGGTCCCCCGCGGTCCTTAGGCTGGAGGTGGGGGAGACAGACACTATTCCCACCCCCTCACTGGGCCCAGACTGGGGGCATCCTAGCGCATTAGCTTCTGGGGTGGGAGCCTCTGGCAGCTGGAGAACAGCTGGCCACAGTGGGGCGGAGTCAGGAAGGCGAAGCGGGTGGGGAGGCCACAGGCCCCCTCTTTCCCTATCCTTCACCCCAGGCTCAGCGAGCCCAGGGCAGAGCCGGGGATTCCCAGTGACTGTGAGGTTTGCTGTCTCCCCACCACCTCGAGGAGTGCTGGGGTCCCTGCAAGGGTGGATGGCAGCTGCCTGCTGGGTCCAGTAAGGCCCCAGTTCAGCTTTGGTTCCCCATGGGGCAGGGGAGGTACCCACCTGCCAATTCACCTTGTCCCATCTGTGCCCCCCACCAGGGCAGTGGCCCGGGGGAGCCCACACTTCAGGCCAGCACTTCCCCTGCCCCCTCAAAAGGGAGCCATGGGGCCAGGTGGTCTGGAATCCAGGCCAGGGGCCTGGGGGGGAGCAGGGCCTCTGCAGCAGCCCCAACTCTGGCCTGCATCCTTGGAGCCGTCCAGCCAGTTCTTCCGGCAGAGCCAGCCTCAGGGTGAGGAGTGGGCAACAAGGCACCCCTTATCTCCCCAGGGCTCAGCGCTCGCTCTCCCAGCCTTCCTAACCACCGCCCCCCCCGCCGTCCCTGCCACCACACTGTGGCACTTCTCACCCCAGGGGCTGAGGGCTGGGGAGCAGGACGCAGGTGTGACAGGTTGAAGATGGGACAGGTGTGTGGCCGTGGCACCAGAGCGGGGCGTCCTGTGCAGCTTGGCCTCCTGCAGGTCTCTCTGTCCTCGTCCCTGTGTCTCCTCCTCATCCCGCTACTCTGCTGTCCCCTCCTTGTCTGTCCCCTTTACCCCTCTGCTACATGTGTCATCTCTGCTTCCAGGTCTCCGCATCTTTGCTGGTCTGGACCCATCTTTGTTTGCCTGCCCGCTGCCCGCCCGCCCCTCCAGCCTCCCGGCCGTGTCTGTCCTCACAGCTCCTTCACGGGCTTTCTCCGTGGTTCCATGTCTTGTGGCTTCCTGCTGAGTTCGTCTCCTGGCTGGGACTCCTCCTGTCTGTCTGGCTCCTTCTCCCTTTCCCACCACCCCTCGCTTTCCTGTCTGTCTCAGCCTCTGTCCCTTGGCCCCTCTGGGTGGCTCAGCGCAGGGAGGTGGGCGCCCTCTGAGTCCCCCTGACCCAGTCAACCACCAGTGCCCTCTGAATTTCGCACGGAGCCTGCCCACCAGCCTCTGTCACCCTGCCTGGCCCAGGGTTGGGGGCTGGCAGGTTGGTGTGTGCGCTGTCCCCTCCCCGGGATGGTCACTCTGGGAGACCAGCAGTGCCTCTGCCCCTCCTTAGTGCTGCTGTCAGACGAGGCCCCATGGCGGCGGGCAGCTGCGATCACCACGTGGGAGCCAGGCGTGGGGACAAATGCAGCGCTGCACACGTGCGCTGCCGAGCAAGGCTGTTTTGGGGGTACCACCTGTGGGCCCTTGTGTGGGCACCTCTGTGCCCAAGGGGATTCCTGGAAAGCCCGTCGTGCGGATGCCCGGGAGCCAGCGAGAGGGCAGGGTCTCCACTCTCCGCGACCGGACGTGTCGTCCTGGGGGGAGCCTCCCCTCCCCCTCCCCCGCTGCCCGGTCCGGCCTGGCCGCCCCGCCCCCATCTGTCCCGCTCCGCTGGGCTCTGTTCGCCATATTTGGCCACAGCGCTCCCGCGGGGGGCGGGGCGGGGCTGACATCACCGGGCGGGGGGGGCGGGCTGCGAGGGGCTCGGAGGACTTGGGGATGGGGAGACAGCACATTGCTTTGGAGGTCGGGGCTGCTAGGGGACCCCAGAGTGCGGCCCTGATGCTCTGAGGGAGGCCAGAGAGCAGCGGGCAAAGTGGGTTAAGGGCTGCGGGACGAAGCGCAGAGGGCCCCTCGTTCTCTCCTCTGACAGCCCCCAGTGTGGCGGATGTCTGCGGGGAGGCTGTTCCCCAGTGAGCCCCGTTTCTGTTCCAAGCATTCGCTCGGATAAAGCAGTATGGGGTTCTTGAAGTCGCATCGGCCACGCCAGCTGAGGGGTCCTTGGGCTGAATTCCACGGAGCAGACGCGGGGCATCTGGGGAGCGGGGCCTCCTTTCTTAGCCCAGGTGGTGGGGAGCCCAGCCCCTTCCTTGGTTCAGAGACCTGGGTTCGGAACCAGCCCTAGCACTACTTGTGGTGTGTCCTTGGACAAGTCGTTTAATCTCTTCTGTTCCTGGGTGTCCTCATCTATGAAGTAGAACTAATAGTAGCATTCATGGGTTTGTTGCGGAGATTTTTCTTTTTTTTTTTTTTTTGAGACAGACTCTTGCTGTGTAGTTCAGGCTAGCCTTGAATTCATTATGCAGCCAAGGCTGGCTTCAAACTCCAGGCAATCCTCCTGCCTCAGCCTCTGGATTGCTGGGATTACAGGTGTGTGTGGTCATGCCCAGCTATTGAGGATTAAATGTTTGTAAAATCCTAGAACGTTCCTGGCATTTGGCAGTGTTAGTAGTAGTAGCATCGTACCTGACCCCAGGACCCTGAGGGCCTCCCCACTCCACTTTGTTACTGACCCCCTCAGGGCTCCCCAGACAAACAGGAGGCTCCTGGGGAGAAGTCTCCCCATTCAGAAGATCTGGGATTCATGCCCCCCTCCCTGGCTTCTCACAAGGTCCCCACCTTTCCACCCAGTCCCTGCATTTCCTGCTGCGGGTCCGGGGGGCTGGCGTGCTGGGGCATCGCTGGGTGTGGTCTAAGCTGACGGCCCAGCCTGGCAGAGCAGGGTTCTCAGTGTGCAGAGCCCTGGCCCTGTGCGGTGTGGGCCACGCCAGGGAGGCTGTGGGTGGTATATGGGCTGCTGTTGGGCGGCAGAGGTGCGGGACCAGAAGTGGGGTGCCAGCCGCTGCCCTGGGGGTTTAGCATGGCCGTTGCTGGGTTATCTCTAGAGCAGGTAAAGCTGTCCCAGGCAGGGCTGCATTGGTGCTGGGACACAAAGGAGGGGTCCCCAGCGGGCCCCTGGGTGGAGATCCAGGCCTCGCTGGTGGCTGAGCTCAGAGGGCCCCTCTGAGAGCTACAGAATCACTGGGCCCAGGCCTTGTGTTCCTGTCTCTGCTCATCCTGGTGGCGCTGTGACCTGTGGACCTCTGTTTCCCTCATCTGAATGGTGGGCGTCACCTTTGCCTTCCCTGCCTTTGTGTGGTGAAATGAACCGGGTGCTTTCCGACACGTGCTGTGTAGACACACAGCCCTGGTGTCCTCACTGCTGCTCTTGATCTCTGCAGCTTCTGTTCTTTGCATGTCAGGAGCCGGGCATTGTAGCTGGGGCTTAACTCTCACAACCCCAGCAGGCCCTTAACTCATTTTACAGTGCAGGGGCTCAGAGAGGGTAAGTGGCTCATCTAGGGTCACACAGCTCTGTCTGGTTTTCTGTATCCTACTCTGGAGTCACCCCAGAAGTGGGAACCAAAGGTCCAGAAGCAGTGGTGGGCGGTGGGGGACCCTGGTCTAACCCCCTGCATCTGTCCCCAGGCTCAGGCTGCCCCGTGGGCTCAGGCCCAGAGCCCAGAGCAACCAGCACAATAGCGTCCAACAGCTGGAGCGCCAGTGGCAGCCCCGGGGAGGCCCGGGAGGATGGGCCCGAGGGCCTGGACAAGGGGCTGGACAACGATGCGGAGGGCGTGTGGAGCCCGGACATCGAGCAGAGCTTCCAGGAGGCCCTGGCCATCTACCCGCCCTGCGGCCGCCGCAAAATCATCCTGTCGGACGAGGGCAAGATGTACGGTGCGTGAGGCGGACGCCCTTCCCTCCCCTTCCCCGGCCCAACCAGTTGGGTGACGTCCTGGCCGCTGGCCAGCGCAGACAAGTCCAGGCGCGCGAAGCCGGGTCGGGGCCGCCTCACAAACAAGCTGGGCGGCCCGCACCTCTTACCCCGCCTGCCCCGGCCTGGGCCTGGAGGTTTCGGGGTGACTCAGTGGGCCCTGGAAACTGGGTCAGCACCGTGCGCTGCAGGCCAGGCCCAGAGGGTCTCTGCCCCTCAGGCTGTGGGAGGGACTCCCCAGGCCGAGGCCTGGGGTGCGGTCCCCCCAGCGTGGTCCCCTCCAGGGCAGGGCTGGGAAGTCACGCTGGGCCTGCTTATGGTCAGAGGAGCACTGGAGGGACACGGGCACTTGTCCTCCTGTCCCGCAGGCCCCTCCCCCACTCCTGTGTTTCCCTGACACTCTGTGCCATCGTGCCCACCCCCAGAAGGGACGGTCCCCTCTCGTCCAGTGTGGAAAAGGCTCCCCCAAGCTGCATGTAGGCATAAGTGACCTCTCTGGGCCTGGCTCATGCCTGCCCCAGCCCTGGCCCTCCATGACAACCTGTGGCCTGTGGCCAGGCCCTAGTAGGGCCTGCCGTGCCCATGTGTCACCTGTCCTCAGCACCCAGCCCCCTCCTCTGCAGGGCAGGGACCACTGTCCCCCAGTGCCTCCCACATGGCTGGGGCAGCCCCACTGGGTATTTTTAGACAGGGCAGGGAAGGGCGGGGAGGGAGGGACAGTGGGCCCCAGCTCTGTCACCAGAGAGGCATCTGGAGAATGTGGCTGTTCTGGGGAGGCCGAGGGGTTGGGGGGACTTGAGGGTGCAGACATACACCTGGCCATGTGTCCCTAAACCCCCCAGCAGGCTTGGTCCCCCAGAGGGTCCGTCTGTAGTGATGAGTAGGCTCCACTCTTACTAGGCGGGCAACATGGCAGCCGGGGACAGGGGTGGCAGGCACAAGGACAGGGTGACACACTCAGTAACAGGCTGCAGGGTAGGAGACAGTTGGAGGCCGTGTGCCTCTCCCTCCCTCCCTTCGGTCCATCCGTCCATCCTTCCATCCATCCTCCTTTACCACCGAAGGGAAGGGGCTCGTCCAGACCACTTACAGACCTGCATGGGGACATAGCTGGGCATCCTCGCCCCTTCTGGGTAGCCCAGGAAGGAAGCACCACAGGGGTTGGGGGTGCCTGCCTGCCAGCCACCCTGTCTTCCCCTCTGCAGCCCCCCATCTCTGACAAGCACCCTCAAGCCCTACAGGCTGTGGGGGCGCAGCGTGAGGAGCTGGGGTGCAGCGAGCGGGGCTGGGACCCAGGCCTCTGCTGCCCCTAACATTCTCTCACCTGCTTTAGGTCGGAATGAGCTCATTGCCCGCTACATCAAACTGAGGACCGGGAAGACACGGACGAGGAAACAGGTAGGGAGCCGGTGTGTGCGCTTCGTGCTGCCAACCCCTGCCGATCACACCACCCCCTGCAGTGGCCTTTGCGGCAGAGAGCCACAGGCCCGTCAGGCAGCCGCACAGTGCTGCCCTGAATGACTGCTCACAGGAGAGGAGATGGACAGAGTGCAGCAGGGCAAAAAGCGGCTGAGATGGAGCGTGTGCAGGGAGGGCACTGCCAACTAGACCCGAATCTAACCCAGACTGGGCATGGTGCCACACGCCTGTAATCCCAGCACTCTGGAGGCTGAGGCAGGAGGATCACAAGTTCGAGCCCAGCTTGGGCAACTTACTGACTTAGACCTTGTCTCAAAATAAAAAAAAAAAGGGCCGGTGAGACGGCTCAGCGGCTTAAGCGCCTGCCTTGCAAGCGCGAAGGCCCGAGTTCGACTCCCGGATCCCACATACGAAAAAGGGGCCGGTGATATCGCTCAGCGGCACGGGTGCCTGTTGGCGCGCGAGGTCCTGAGGTCGTCCCCCCGGTACCCACAAAAAAAAAAAATAAATAAAAAATAAATAAATAAAAATAAAAAAAAGGCCTGGGATGTAGCTCAGTGCAAAGGCCCTGGGTTCAGTCCCACTCCGAAAATAAACAACACCTGTAATGCTTCCACGTTGACAAATGGCTAAATATTAAATTGATAGGAAGCTGCCTGTGACTTTCAACTGTCTCAGAGCTAGCCACTTGGAGATGGGCCCCCCAGGGCTAAGGGTCTAAAAAAGTCCTGGGAGAATAGCTTGATGGTGAATTAGGTGGGGCCTGGGTTCAAATCCCAGCTCCAGCATCCAGCTGTGTGACCTTAGATAAGTTGGGTAACCTCTCTGTTTCAGTTTCATCATCCGTAAGTCAGAGATAATATTTGAACCTATTACTTAAAATTGCTGTAAAGATCAAATAAACTGGGCGTGGTGGTGCATGCCTATAATCCCAGCACTCCAGAGCTGAAGTAGGAGGATCGCCATGAGTTTGAAGCCAGCCTAGGATGCATAGTGAGATCTTGTCTCAAAAAATAAAACAAGGGCTGGTGAGATAGCTCAGCGGCATAAGCACCTGCCTGGCAAGCGCAAGGTCCTGAGTTCGACTCCCAGTACCCCCATACGAAAAAAGGGCTGGTGATATCGCTCAGCAGTATGGGTGCCTGCTAGTGCACGAGGTCCTGAGTTCGACCCCTCGTACCCACAAAAACAAAACAAAAAAACGGCAAATGAGCCCCTGAAGCCATATATGGAGAGCGTCAGGTAGAACCTGGGTCCCGGGCATCAGTATTCTCTGGGCACAAAGTCAGCAGCAGTTGTGCTGGACATGAGTCCCCACCTGTGTCCTAAGCAAGTGGCTTCAGGCCTCCCAGCATAATTTACATTGTAACTGTCAGGCTGTGATTAAAGAGAAAAAAAGAAACTGCTTTTGGGGATAAACCCAGCTTGCACAGAAGCCCACAGCTATGGCCCATCTAGGCACCTGGGTGCTGCTTCTGGTCCGGGCTCCAGGTCAGAGGTCAGCCACAAGTGATTGGCTTGGGCAGCAGGGAGGATGCTGCTGGGGAAGAAAGGCCACCTGGGCAGCTGCTGCAAGCTCCCCGGCACACGTGCCTCTGAGGAGTGCAGTTGAGGTATTGGAGGAGGCAGCTGTGGGGCGGGGCACGCAGGGCCAGGCAGGGACCCTCAGGCTGGCAGGAGGATACAGCAGCCTTGGCGTGGAAGCTCCTGGCCAGCAGGAGCCTCGGCCTCAGCCAGCCCCTTCAGTGCCCATTAGAAAAAGGTGTCTCCTTGGAGGACACCAGTGATAAAAGTCACCCCTTCTTGGACTCACCCTTCCTCTGTACCAGGGCACATAGCTTGGCCAGCAGAACTGGGGCTGGATTTCAGCTCTCTTCAATACCTTCTGAGCCAGGTACCCTTGTGCAGTGAGCAACTTATACAACCGTACGTGGTGGTTTTGGAAGCCACTGTGGGCTCTTAATCCATACAAGGCCAAGAAGAGGGCAGAAATGGCAGTGCCCAGAGGGGACTACCTCCAGGGGCCCCAGAGTTATCCCATTTCTTTGGTCGCCCAGAGATGAGGGCTGGAATGCTCCTTGGCTCCAGCCACCCTGTGGCTGTGCCTCCTCACTGTCTGTGTTTTCCTCTCTGGCGGGGCGCGGGGCGGCCCCTAGGTGTCCAGCCACATACAGGTTCTAGCTCGGAAGAAGGTGCGCGAGTACCAGGTTGGCATCAAGGTACGTTGGGCGCCTGCCCGGGGCCTCGGGCTCCTCCCCAGGCGCCCCCACTGCTCTTCGCACGGCTCGGGCCTCTGCCTCAGCTCCTCTCCAGCCCTCTGCGCCTCTTCCGGCTGGACCTGTCCTCTCCTCCTGTTCTTTCCATTTCTCTCTCTCCAGGTCTCTAGCCACTTGCAGGTTCTAGCCAGGCGGAAATCTCGCGAGATTCAGTCCAAGCTGAAGGTAGGGGCCCCCTGCGCCTGGCCTGGCCCAGCCCATCCCATGCCTATGGGCCCAGGCCTGGGGGTCTCAGAGGTGCAGGTGCCAGCAGGAAGCACCGGCTTCCTGTGCCCACAGTGGGGAGACAGGACTGTCTGGGGCGCCGCGCCCCTTCCTCTCCGCTTTCCTTCACCTCCTTCCTGCTGCTTGCTGCTTGCATGGGGACTCGGGGACAGGAGGTGGCATGGAGTGTCACCTGCCAGGGCTGTAGAGGTGGCCACGCCAGTCCCGGGCTGTCCGCTCTGTGGCTGAGGATCTGAGTCAGAGTCCCACAGTGCCCATTTGCTGTCCCCCTGCCCCAGCTGCCCAGACCAGGGCACCCCATTGGCAGGCACACCTGGGTGGGGCTCTCAGGAGCTGAGCGTGGGTGGGCATGGGCAGGGGTTCCCAGCTGCAGAGGGACCTGTCCTCCTCCTAACCTGTCCTCCTCTTCCTCCACAGGCCATGAACCTGGTAAGTAGCACTGTCCTCCCGGGAGGGGTGGCAGCAGGGTGGCTCCCACAGGCAGCGGCTCAGCGCAGGCCTGGGTTTCCATCCCCAGCACCCCCGTGTACACATACGGTTTGAAAGCAACATTTGTTTTGTTTCGGGTTTTTTGAGACAGGGTCTATGTAGTTCAGGCTGGCTTCGAAGTCACAGCCATCCTCCTGCCTCAGCCTCGCGATGCTGGGATTACAGGCGTGCGCCCCCACACCCGGCTGAAAGCAGCATTTGTGAAAAATGAGATAGTCACTTCCCCAGCGTTTGTGTGGATCCCACGCCTGGGCTTCCTGCACACAGGTTTCTGATTAAGGAGGCTTCCGTTTCTCATGTGCACTCGGCGCTGCAGCCCATACTCAGAACTGTGATGAGAAAGGAGGCTGAGCGTCTACGCCACACACCGAGGGGAAATGCACTAATGAATACAGTAGGCCTCTATATCCAGCCAAGCTCAGAACAAAACTATTTGAAAAATACTGTGTCTGAATTGAACATGGACTGATAATTTTTCCTGTCATTCCCTGCATGATCTAATATAAAAATGATGTATGCCAGGTATGGTGACACACACTTCTGGTCTCAGGTATGGGGAGGCTGAGGCAGGAGGGTCGCTTCAGCCCAGCAGTTTGGAGCCAGCCTGGGCAGCACAGTGAGACTCTGGGTCAAACCACTTTATACAAGGGACGTGTGCACCCGGCATTCTGGTGGCTGGGGATCCTGGAACCGATCCCCATAGATACCAGGGACGGCCGTACGGGGTCAGAGTGAAGCTGGTCACTTTTACTGCGGGTACTGGTCGGGGGTAAGGACACAGAGGCTGGACTCAGGGGTACAGGCTCTCCTGAACCCCGTGGCAGAGCTGGACACCCTTGAGACCCCAGTGCCCTTGGAGTCTCACACAGTCCTCACATCCCTAGGACCAGGTCTCCAAGGACAAAGCCCTCCAGAGCATGGCGTCCATGTCCTCAGCCCAGATCGTGTCCGCCAGCGTCCTGCAGAACAAGTTCAGCCCGCCCTCGCCACTGCCGCAGGCCGTCTTCTCTGCGTCCTCCAGGGTAGGGCCTGCGACTGCCAGGGGGCAGGTGGACAGGGTGGGGCAGGGGTCCTGAGGGCCTGGCTGTCTCCTTCGCAGTTCTGGAGCAGCGCCCCACTCCTGGGACAGCAGCCTGGACCCTCTCAGGAGTGAGTACTGGGCTCCCCATCCTCCTGCACCCCTGAGACCCCAGCTGCGCTGCAAGTTTGAGGCGGGAGAGTATAAGGAGGGAGCTCGGGCCCTGTGATCCCTCCACCTCCACCCCGGCAGTCCAGTCCCCAGGCCACCCACGTCCCCCGGCCGCCTGGCCCTTGGTTTCTCTGGTTCTAATGAACAGCGTCTCAGGGCCAGGTGGAAATGCCAGGGCGGCTGTGCACACCCCTGGTGCACTGCAGCCAGGCTCCCCGGAAGTGACTTCCTGTGGGCCCCTGGACCCCCTAACCATGCTGTGCTCATCCGCAGCATCAAGCCCTTCGCACAGCCAGCCTACCCTGTCCAGCCGCCCCTGCCACCGACGCTCAACAGTAAGTGTCCCCCCTCTGCTGGGGGACCGGGGGTGGCGGCAGCCACAGAGGTTAGGACTTACAGCGTTGCTCCAAGCACTAGCAGAAAACACTGAGGCCACTACACACAGCGCCCCGCCACGCCATGGTATTTACGTGTGGATGGAAAACTCCCAGGGAGATACATACCAAAGTCTTAGCAGGGCTTCTCTCTAGATGGTGGGATTCTGGGTAATTATTTTCCCTTTTCTGTGTTTGCTGAACACACGTTAATAGTGACCCAAGGAATATTCGTGCTGTCGTGTACTACTTGGCCTACCTTCTTGGTTGTGCAGGTTGTACACTGCACAAGCACACCTGGTAGGCGAGTCAGAATCCAGCCTGCATCCCTGCTGCAAGACGGCCCCTTTGTCAAGTCAGCAGCAAGGCTCCAGGCAGGCGGGGCCACTTCGTGCAGGACTTATCTCTCCCTCCCAGGTTATGAGCCCCTGGCCCCGCTCCCCCCAGCCGCTGCCTCTGTGCCCGCGTGGCAGGACCGCACCATCGCCTCCTCCCGCCTGCGGCTCCTCGAGTACTCAGCCTTCATGGAGGTGCAGCGAGATCCCGACACGGTAACGTGCTGGGGCATGGGGCTGGCACTCGGGGTCCCAGAGCAGCCGTGTCCCTGCGGCCCTGACCCCACCTGGCCCTCCCCACAGTACAGCAAACACCTGTTTGTGCACATCGGCCAGACCAACCCCGCCTTCTCTGACCCACCGCTGGAGGCTGTGGATGTGCGCCAGATCTATGACAAGTTCCCCGAGAAGAAGGGCGGGCTGAAGGAGCTCTACGAGAAGGGGCCCCCCAACGCCTTCTTCCTTGTCAAGTTCTGGGTGAGCCCTCGCTCATCACAGCGTCCTGCCCAGGCGCCTGGAGCCGGTCTGGGGCTGGGGCCGCCCACGGTGGGGCCTGGAGCCTCCCACTGCCTCTACCGGCACCAACACCCCCTGTCCCCCCAGGCCGACCTCAACAGCACCATCCAGGAGGGGCCCGGGGCCTTCTATGGGGTCAGCTCCCAGTACAGCTCCGCGGACAGCATGACCATCAGCGTCTCCACCAAGGTGTGCTCCTTCGGCAAGCAGGTGGTGGAGAAGGTGGAGGTGAGTGGGGGCGTGGGTGGGCAGGTGGGTTTAGGGCACCCGGGCACAGCGGGCCAGTGACCCCTTCCCGGCTGCCCCAGACGGAGTACGCCCGGCTGGAGAACGGCCGCTTCGTGTACCGCATCCACCGCTCACCCATGTGCGAGTACATGATCAACTTCATCCACAAGCTCAAGCACCTGCCCGAGAAGTACATGATGAACAGCGTGCTGGAGAACTTCACCATCCTGCAGGTGCGCGCCGCCCGGGCCAGCCGGGGGCAGGCACCCGGCCCTGTCTAACCCCTCTCCACCCCCCAGGTGGTCACAAACCGGGACTCCCAGGAGACCCTGCTGGTCATCGCTTTCGTCTTCGAAGTCTCCACCAGTGAGCACGGCGCCCAGCACCACGTCTACAAGCTCGTCAAAGACTAGGGTGCCTGCTGCGCACCCCCCAAGGATGCAGTATGAGCGCCTGCCACGTGCTTGCCTGGCACCGCCAGGGGCCCGGGTTGAGGACCTGCCCGCCCCCATCCCTGCTGCTGTTCTGCGCTTTAGCTGTGGGAGCAGAGGGGCTCAGTGCAGGGCCGGTGCCAGCACTGCCCAGACACCACCTAGCTCTGTGTAGTGCAGTGACCTCAGAGGCGGGGGTGGAAAACACCTTTGGGAGCCAGTGCTGGCCCCCTGGCCACAGGGAGCGTGGTGGCAGGGGAGGCAGAATGGAGGCCGAGGGCAGGCAGCTTGCAGAGGACCAGGAGAGGGGCACAGCACGGGCCCTCACATGGTCACGCTGTCCACTGTCCCTGCACAGCTGGTGCAGGTTGAGATGAAACAGGGCCATCTGGGGCCCAGGTTACACTACCTCCAGAGCAGGGGTGGCCGCACAGCAGCTCCTGACGCCCACCGTGGCCAGCCCCACACAGAAAGGGCCTGGGTGGAGCAGAGCCTGGGCTCATCCCACCTCCATCTCGGCTGGGCCTCAGCCCCCCAGACCTAGTTCTGGGCTGAGGGCAACCAGGCCCCTTGTGCGCCCTCGTGGCACCAGGCCCTGGCTGGCCCCGTCCCCAGCCCCAGCCCACTCTGGGCACTGGAGCCATATGAAGTATTGTGCCCCTCCTGCCCACCTGCCCGCTTCCTGCACCAGCTGCCTACGGCTCGGGCCACTGCCACACCCCACCTAGGTTTTATGATGTGTTATATATATTTTTGTGTACTTTCTAAATCCGCTGTGATGGGTTATATTGTAAATGTGGCTTGGGGCAGGGACCAAGACCTGCTCAAGTAAGAAATTAAAATTATTTGTGGCTAAGTTCCAACCTGTGTCAAACCTCTAAATGGGAAGCTCCCCTTCATAGCAGACAGAGCCAGGTAATTCCTCACCACCACACAGACACATCCCAGCCTGGGACTGTCACCAGGTAGGACCCAGGCAGCACCCAACCGTGACGGGGTAGGTAAGTGAGCAGTGTCCCTACATAATGCTAGAAACCCTACCTGAAACTGAAAGCCGGTACCTCTTACTGTTTCAGAGCCCAGCATCCTGGACCACTGACCCAGAGCTGCACAGTACCCCTTGCAGCCAGCCCCGGGCCCAAATCCCGCCCCGCACCTGGTCAGCTGGCAGGTGGCCGCCTGCCTTGGTCCACAGCATGAAGAGGGTCCGCGGACTGTCACTTGCAGACAGGAGAGGGGCCTACGGGAGGAAGTGCGTTTCACCTGAACTCGGGACTCGCGTGCTGAGAAACCCGTCAGGGTGGGGCACAGCCTGCAGAAAAGCGCACTTCACCTTGCGCAGTGCTTCTGACTACGGACAGCCTGAAGGGAAAGCGCCCCTTTCACCTGAGGGGACCACAGCTAACCCTGCACTCCCTCCTCTCCCTACAGCACCAGCCCATTTGGGGGACAGGGGCAGAGCCTGGGTGTCATACCTCAGTTACTAGTTGAGGAAGCAGGCAGAGCCACTGAGCAACCAGAGCTCAGGCTCATCCGCACCGCAGTGCACCTGTCTGCCTGCGTGCTGCTGCAAAACAGCTCTGGGCTGGCGGGGGTGGGGGGGACCCCCACTATTGAGGCTTCAACACATAAAGCTGTTTTTACAACGGCAGCATTCTGAAGCACCAACTTTAGAGTTGGCCTTTCACCTGGTAAAGCAGGTCACGTGGTGGCACACCTCTAGTCCCAGCCAGTGGAGAGGCTGAGGCAGGACAGCTTGAGCCCAGGAGTCTGGGACCAGCCAAAGCAAGTCAGACCCTGCTTCCCCAAAACAACTAAGTAGGTCAAAGCAGATGCACCATTCCCCACCACTCCAAAGCCACTGCACCGCCGGCACTGGGCACTGGGCACTGGAGGTGGGAACCTAATGCAGCCTCAGAAAGCCAGGCAGGGAGCTGAAAACCCGCAGCCGACAGCACGCACTGCTGTTCCCCAGAAAGCATTAACAGCCCCCCCTCACTATGCTGTACTGACATGTGTGCTCCATCTCCCGACACCCATACGCACTTCAGGGTTGTCAAAAAGGGGTGCCCAAAAGCCCCCACTAAGGACCCTTGACATACATGAACAGGTGCCACCTCAGTTCACAAACTTGATTCTCTCCACAAACCTGGGCTGCAAACCAAACTGGACAAGAGCCAAATCAAATTCCCCCATAAGGTCAACATTGAACCTAACCATTGAATTTCATTCAGTCCTCCTCCAACTCAGTTTGTGACCAGAAATCACAGAATCCAGTTCGTGAAACGAGGCACCATTGGAGACCACAAACCAATGCCTTCTCTGTGAAGGTCCTGCCACTTATTCATGGCTGGGCGAACAGGGGAGCCCCAGCCCTCAGCTTCCCTGAAAGCTGCGTGTTGTCTAGTCACCCTGCTGTCACACATGCTGCTGTTGCACGCTCATATCCAAGAGGTCAGACAGGAACTGTGTGACTCACAGCAGAGGCTGCCCTTTTTAGCTGTGGTACCCAAGTGCCCATCACCAAGGTGACAGAAACCACACAGAGCTAACTGCTACCAACCCCAACGGTCACAACTCGGCTCACAACACGCCACCACCCCAATCAGACAGACAGGGCGGGGGGGTGGCACCGACGTTTATTAGGATGCACCTTAATACAGGCGCTGGGGCTTGCCCATGGTGCTCTTGATGTATAGAGCCCGGACATTCTGCCAATTCTTCTTGAGCAACGACACCAGGAAGTTGACAGCCAGGTGGATGTTGTATACAAGCTCATCATCTGTCATCTTCACGTGACCAACAGCCACAGCCAGACACAGGACCTGGGCAGAGAAACAGGGTCAGATCAGAGAGGGGTGGCAGAGAGCCCACCCACCTCCCCAGTGAGCGGCGCTTAAACCCAGGCCAACTCAGCCCAACATCCCTGTCCACAAGACGTGAACCAGGGCTCCTACCCGCAACGCCCTACCTTCTTCATCTGAAACTTGATTGTGGACTTCACCTCGTCAACTTTGGCCACCATGTTTTCATTGTGTGTCAGCAGGGAAGGAAACTTGCCAGCCTTATTAAGGCCGGGTCCCAGGATTCGTGGGATCTGCTTGATCAGAGACTCCGAGGCCAGAAAAGCATCATACTTCTTGGCTGCAAACAAGAAACACTGGGCGCTCAGGACCTGGCCAGGGGGAAACCCTAGACATGGTCGTCAGGCCAGAAAAGCACCGAGCCAACCCAGAAATGATGCCCAAGAAGCACCTTCTCTCTCCCTCCAGATTGGGTTTTTTTTTTTTTTTTTTTGTTACTGGGGACTAATCCCAGGGAGAAATGAGCTGCACCCCCATCCCTTTCTATTTTGAGACAAGGTCCTGCTACACTGCCCAGGGCTGGACTTCAAACTTGCTATCCTCCTGTCTCAGCCACCTAAGCATCTGGGATTTACAGGATGGTGTCTCTTTAAGCAGTTACTTCCACACACCCATGCAGTTTCTAGCTCTGCCTCTGGACTCTATCTAATGTCCTAGCCTCCTAAAACACTAGTGACCCACAACCTATGATACAGAGAGCAAGATATGCTCTGGCCCACACTGCCTGGGCTCAGCTCCAACCTCTCACTCCCCAGCTGGGGGCCTTGGCCATGACAACAGAGGCCCTTTCCTTCAGATTTGTAAAACGACTGATACCACTACGCAAACCACAGTAAAGACCAAAACCAAACTAGGAAATACAAATCCCAACTCACAGCACCGGGCCAGAGGACCTAAACCCACCTGACCCATCTTCCACACGTTAAGCGTATTTCCCTCATTACTGAGTTAGGTGACCCTAAAAACTGCACCTATTTAAAGCCAACATTTGGCCTCCCCCCTTAGAAAAGCACAACCCCCATGAAAATACTAGAAAGTCAACTTTCATTTACTTTCTGCAGTACTAGAGATCAGCCCCAAGGCTTTTGCACGGAATTATTGCCCTAAATACCGAAGTTTCACAAAACTAGAAGACACCACTCAGGCTAACTTACCACCCAAGACAATCTTTTCCCACTCTTCCACTTTTTTTTTTTTTTTAAAGAGACATGGTGTCCTTATGTAACCCAGGCTGGCCTCGGACTGCAATCCTCCTGGCCGCAGCCTCCCAAGTGCTGATTACAGGCATGCACCACCAAAACCAGCTGCCACTTGTTTTAAAAATTCAAGTGGTGCACACCTGTATATCCCAGCACTCTGGGAGGCTGAGGAAGGATGATTGCAAGTGCAAGCCAAACCTGAGCAGCTCAGTGAGACCAGACTCAAAATGTTTTAAAAAAAAAAAAAAAAAAAAAAAAGAGGGGCGGTGGAGGGGGGGGCGACAGCCCAGCGCAAAGGCCCTGGGTTCAACCCTCAGTACCAAAAACCCGAAAAGCCGCTCTTGTGAAGCCTGCCCCACGCCCGGGCACCCACCCAGCTTCTTGACCAGCTTCTTGTTCTTGTTGAGCTTCTTCAGCGCCTCGATGTCCATGTGGGGGATGTCCACGGCCTTGGCCTCATCGCAGTGCTGCTGGTCCCCCAGGACGCACACGGAGAACTTGGGGCGGGGAGTGGACTTCAGCCTGCGTGTCGGGGACGGAGGTCAGGCGCGGCCGCGCCGGGGAGGGTCCGGGGCCGCGGCGCGCCGAGCCTTACCCGGGGCGTCGTCACCTGCGCCAGCCCGGCTTCTCAGGCTGGGCGGCGGGCTCGGCCGAGGCCTCCCCACGCCTCCCCTCTTGTTTTAAGACCCAGGGTGGGGGTCCGTCCAGCCGGCCTGCACCGCGCAGGGCTCAGTGCGCTCGCGCGGCCCGGGCTCGGCCGGAGCCGAAGGGAGGAGCCGGGCACGGGGCACGGAGGGCTGCGCAGGGTCAGGGCGGTGCCAACCTGACGGTGCCCGAGAAGCGCTTGTCCTTCTGAGGGTCATAGTTCTTCAAGCTGATCTGCAGCTCCACGGTCTCCAAAAACCTGAGGGAAGGGACGACGTCACCGAGCCGCCGGCGCCGGCCTCCCCCGCGCCCCGCCGGCCTCCCCCGCGCCCCGCCGGCCTCCCCCGCGCCCCGCCGGCCTCCCCCGCGCCCCGCCGGCCTCCCCCGCGCCCCGCCGGCCTCCCCCGCGCCCCGCCGGCCTCCCCCGCGCCCCGCGAGGCCCGCTTACTTCCGGCGCTTGCGCTGGTTCCCGTGCAGCACCTCGCGCACCGCCTCGTACAGGGTGTCGCGGGAGACTTTGCTGCTGCAAAGGAGAAGCGAGAGCGTTTAGAGCCGGCCCGCCGCCAAGCCATCCTTCCCGCCCCGCGACCTCCGCGCACCGTGAGGAGACTGACACCCAGAACAGGCGGGATGGAGACCCGCAGGAACCGACCCAGTGCAAGAAATATCTTGCCGGCATCAAAACTCTCGATAGGACACCTAGAAGCACAGATGGACGCGGATACCACCCTGAAATCGTTACCTCATGATTCCTTGCGCTGCGGCAACCGGAAAAGAAATTAGTAGCCTCGCACATGCGCAGAAATAATGGTCCTGCTCTCGCGAGAAATTCCCTCTTCCCGCGGTCTACGTTCAGAACGCGATCCGGGCACTCAGTCATGAGCACTACCCGGTGCGGCCGCTGGAGGGCGCCGCTAGGATGCGCTGCAAAACCCGCGGTAGGCTGGTGGTACTCCTGTCCTGGGCACCTCCCCGGTGGTCCAGCTGCTGCCCGCCTGGCTCTTAGCTAAGGGCCCGAATCTGAAGCCGAGCATGGAGTCCTGATCTCGTGCTGGACCCCGTATTTAACCTCGTATGACCTTCGTCTTGCACAGTAATAGGGTGAACTGTTTTCTTTCATTCCTGAGTTTGGTGCCATCAGGCGAGAGGGCCTGGGGCAGCTACCCTGTGAGCCATCGGTGTGCAAAACGTCAGGAACTTCAGGTGGGCACACTCATCAGTCACAAGAACAGCCTGGGAAAATTACTACTTTTGTTCTTGAGATTTGCAGCACTGAAAAAGCATCTCACGACTAGGATCAGGATCAGATGCCCATCCTTTGGCCACAGCTGTGAGAAGGTACCCACCAATCTGCCGTCCCGCGTCTCCTGTATAAACCGCCCCTCCCCAGCCTCCTGGCAAGATGAACTTCGGGACCAGAGTCCCCACCCATCTTCCTGATCAAAGATTTTCCACTAAAGTCACCTTCTTGCCCCAGTAGCTTGTCTCTTGACTTAATTACCCTGTCTTGTGGGAACAGAGGGACTAGGGTGCAGTGCCATGTTCAGGGCTGGCGCTCAGGGTCAAATGTAAGTCACACAGCCCGGGCATAGCACTGTGAAGACAGCTGACAGCCGGTGACTGTGGCACATTTGTCCTTCAAACCTCTGCCCATCTCCTCCTGCCCTCTGCGTTGACCTCTGTCCTCAAAACCAGGCTTTAGGCCGGTGAGATGGCTCAGAGGCGTAAGCGCCTACCTGGCAAGCGCGAGGGCCCGAGTTCGACTCCCGGAACCCACATACGAAAAAAGGGCCAGTGATATCACTCAGCGGCATGGGCGCCCACTGGCATGCAAGGTCCTGAGGTCGACCCCCGGTACCCACAAAAACAAAACAAAACAAAAAAACAGGCTTTATCCTTCGGCCTGATCTCCCTCCCTGGCCATCTTGCTGTAACAGGGACTCAGGGATTCCCCAGGAAGTGCTGTGAAGTTCTGACCCCGGCCCCACACCGTGGCCAAGGAGGGGAGGGAGCGTGCTGTAGTAAACCTCCACTTTCCCTGCGAGGAGCCTGGCTAGGTGCCGTGGAGGGTACTGCATGCGTGTTTCTGCCTGATGGGTCCCATCCTCTTAGCCCACAGTAACCCAGGAGAGCCCTGCAGTCCCTTCCATGCCACCCGCCCAAACCCTTTCTCAGTGCCACACTGAGTCACTCAAACCTTTAAGCCCCCACTCTGATGCCCCCCGCAGTGGTGGCTGAGCACCTCACCTATGTGACAGTCACGTCCCACGGGCCTGCGGTGGGTGGTGCCACACAGCACTGGCCCACAGAATGTGAATGAATGAATTTCAGAACCAATGCTCTAACTCGAGAAAATACTCATAAGTGAAATAAACCGGACTCACATGTGTAAGCATCGTATTGTCTCACTAGTATGAGAAACTGAAAGAGTAAATAAGATCCAAAATGTACAATAGACATGGTGAATCAAAAAGAAACTGGTCAAAAGGAAAGAGAGACTGGAATGGGGGAATAGGGAAAAGAAAGAAGGGAAAGGAAAAAAAATTGTATATCTATATATATAAGATGGTTAAGATAGATACACTACTAATTTTACTTAGTTCATTGAAGAGTAAGGTTTGTGCCAATGTTTGGACAATTGAATGCTAATATCTGGTATCCTGAATAACTAACTTAAAGATAACAAAATGCAATGCATTAACCATTGTTACCCTATTATGTTGTTTTGAAAATTTGTTCTTTTTTGATTTATTTTGTTTTGTTTTTTCTTCTCTTTAAAAAAAAAAGAATGTTACGTAAAAAGAAAAACAGTCTAATTCATAAAAAAAATCAGAGAATAGAGAATTCAGGATAGCTTTACTTTGAAAATCAACATATTTTTACAGCATCAATTTCAGGTATCAATAAATGGCCAAGTGGAAACTTTAATATTCTCAGAAAAAATATGCAATAATTATGAAGTCAATATTTGATTGCTTGTTAAGCAAAATACTCATAAATACTAAAAGAAGATCATAACTGGGAATAATCAATGGCTAGTGGAAAACTTGGAAACTGTCAGTGTAGGCAGCATCTTGGGAAATGAAACCAGAGATTAAACCCCACTGTGTAAGTCTCCTTCTACCTTTATAAGACAAAAGCAAATGTGGAAATAAGAAACTTAGAGAAAATAACTTCTTTAAGAAACCAAGTTCTAGAACCACATTTGGAGACAGTTTTTATTTACTGCTAAACTGAGACCATTTATATTTTAGGTATCTGGGTTAGGATTGTTTTTTAATCAAATATATACTCCTCTACAATATTTTAAAGTAAAAGGAATCATTTTAACCCAACTTTTAAAGAGTGGTAGAAATATGGATAACTAATATTTTTATTTCTGTATTTTTTAATCATTAAGACAATATAAACATCAAATGCTATTTGCATGTCATATTGTAGGAAATCATAATTTTTAAGATCTCTAAGGTTTGATTTAAATAATTGCTTTTGAGTTTAAAAAAAAAAAAAGAAGAACCAATGCTCTAAAACCTTCCCCTCCTTGGGAAGAAAATGCCCCTGGTCACTGAGTGGAGATTGGAGAAGGTGCGACACACATGCCTGGATCAATGGGAGGGCAGACGCTGCTTCTAACGGGAACCACTGAGCTTCCTGCTGTTTATTAAATGCTACGGTAAATTACTCAGGAAGTCTCTGTCCCTACAGACTGAGCAGTGGTGAGGACTGAACCGGGCCAGCAGCCCCTGCATCCTGCCCCTCGGCCCAGCCAGCCCTGCCACCAGGAGGCCAGGATGGCTCTGTGGCCCTGGCCCAGGGAGGAAGCTGGTCTTGAGGATGCCTGGCTCTGCCTTTACCCTGAGGCAAGGGGTCAAGACAAGGTGGCCAGGGCAGAAATGTCCTTCAGAAGCTGGTGATGCTGCTCCAGGAGGGTGACTGATGGTCAGCGGCCTAGGCGTCTCAGGGCAGCCTGCAGGGACTTCCGCAGGAAGGTGGCATTGGGCTCTAGGGCCACAGCCAGGCCCAGCCTTTGAGTCTCAGTGATCTGGGGACAAGGAAGAATCTGTCAGAATCTGGCCCCTGTCATTCCCCAGGCCTCTACCCACAGGCTCTGTTGAAGGACAGAGAGAGGAAGCCAGGACTCAAGGACCAGGGAGGGAGAAGTAGCCCCTGAATTGTGCATCAGATGCGTGTTTATATTTTCACATCTCTGGGGTCTGCAGTAAATTTCATGGAATTGACAAATGGCCCTGTGCCTGTGACCCTCAAGAAACAGATAAAACACCAGCTATGGGTAGTGGTGCACAGCTGCTATAATCCCAGCACTGACACAGGAGGCTGAGGCAGGGGGATCAGGAGTTCAAGCCAGCCTGGGCTACACAGTGAGTTTTAACTATACTGCTGTGACCCTGAAGGAGAGGGAGAAGAAAGGAGAGGAGAGGGGAGAGGGGAAAGGAGGTGAAGGGAAGGAAGGAAAGAAAAAGAAAAAGAAGGTAAAACACCAACAGTCAAGGACATATGACCCTCAAGAGAAAACTGCAGATAAAGCTCCAGCCCATGACCTACAGGGCCCTCCGTAAAATGCTGCTAGCCTGGCAATGAGACCTTGAGCAAGTTCCTTTAACCTGAGTCTTAATTCCTCATCTACAAAATGGAGCTGCCAGGCACCATGGTGCATACCCAGTCCTAGCTACTGGGGAGGCTGAGGTAGGAGGATCATTTGAGCCCAGGAGTTTGAGACCAGCCTGGGCAACATGGCAAGACCCAATCTCAGGAAACAGAGTGAGAGCAAGAGCAAGTGAGAGAGAAGAAAGAGAGAAAGAGAGAAAGAGAGAGAGAGAGAGAGAGAGAGAGAGAGAGAGAGCGCTAATGGCAGTGTCACACCTAGGTCTAAACCCATAGAATATCCTAGCAAGTTCATATACATGAAGGGCTCGGAGCTGTGCCTGGGCAGAGCGAGGGTGACGGAAGTATTCACTGTTAGTTACTTTCGCTCTCCGACTTCATCCCCTCCCCACCACTCCCACATTGTTAGGCGCCAGCCAGGCACCCCTGGCCCAGCAGGCCCTTCCCACCTCCAGCTCTCAGCTGCCCCTCACCCTAAACAAGTCAGGAAGCCAGTCCCAGCCCCCAGCCGCAGCAGGGCTCAGCCGCCCCTCTTCCTCTCTGCTGACTGCCCCACGCTGTACCTGATGATCACGTCTGTCCTCCTCACTAGCTGGGCTGGGGCAGTCACTCAAGGGTAGGGACTGCATCATGGTCACTATCAATCCCCTGGTGACCCACACAGCACCTGGCCCAGGGAGGTGCTGAACCCCTAAGCAGACCCAACCCCCAAACCCACATTCTGGGTGTGAACGTGCAGTTCCCCTGGCAAACACTCCGGGGTTTTATCCCTCACAAATAATCTGCACCCCTTCTGGCAAGCCCAGAGCAGTGTGGCCAGTGGGACCAGTCCCCTGTGGCTCTACTGACACTCACACTGGCCTGGTACTTGGTCATCACTGTCAGCATGAGCTTGGCATAGGCCATGGAGGTGGTGGCTGCCAGCCCCTCTTCACAAAGTTTCTCCATGAGGACACCGAACTTCTCAGGGGTCACCTCCACCTGCATGCATTGGGAGGTGGAGCAGCAACGTAAGAAAGGCCTGGCTCTTCATTCAGCCACCCCTGGATTCAGTTCCCAGAGCCCCCATTTCCTAGCTGAGTGAGCCTGGCAGGGAGCTGATCCAAGAGTTCTATCAGTGTGGCTCTGGAATGTCCCCAAAAGCCCATGTGCTGAAGGCTTGGTTCCCAGGTGGGATGTGGGGCCATGGAGGGAGTTAGGTATTGGCTGTGTGCCCTTGAGGGTGCTTTAGGGGCCCTGCTTTGCTTCCTGCCTGCCAATCCCCAGTACCCCTGGATGGATGGATGGAAGGATGGATGGATGGATGGATGGATGGATGGATGGATGGATGGATGGATAGATGGATGAGTGGATGGGACCGACATAGGATGGATAGATGGATGGATGGATAGATGATGCTGTGGTTTGGATCTGCAGTGTCCCCCCAAAGCCTCACACCCTGAGAGGCAGGGCTTTTGGAAAGTGATTGGACCATGGGGTGCTGTGCTCATCAGCAGATCAATCCCCCATGAGTTCAGAGCTGAAGGTGCTGTTGGGAGGTGGGCCCTGGTTGGGTGTCACAGTGGCTGTGACCCGGAAGGGTCCGTCTCCCTCCCTGGCTCTTCCTTTCTCTACTTCTCGGCAGCAACGACAGGAGCAGTTTTCTTCTTCCCAGGTCCTTCCACCATGCTGTCCCTGCCTCGGAGTCACCAACCATGCATGGGCTGAGACTTCTGCAACCTTGAGCCAAAATCAATCTCTCCTCTTTTAAGTTGCACGTGTCTGGTATTATGTCTCGGTGGTAAGAAAGCGACTAAGATGTAAGTGTGAACACATGAACCTCTTACCTAGTCAAAAATTAAATGCATACGCACATCAAAAAATCCTGCCACAAGGCCCACAGCTAGGAACAGGCAGAGCTGGATGCACCGCGTGGTCAGCTCTTTGCTCCCAACCTTGTAAGCTGTAGGGTCTCCCACTGTCACGGGCACCCCACTGGAGGGCAGCTGTCCCACCTGCCCTTCCATCACCAAAGACTTGGACACCCAGGAGCCCATGTCCTCCAGAGCCCCCCGCCCTTCCCTATTCTTTCGTCTCCAAGGCAGTTGCTCACTTGCTGCTCCAGGAGCGCCTGCAATACCAAGAAAGTCTCCTCCCTCCAGGACAGCTCCAAGATCTGCCTGCAAAGCAGAGGCCCCCATGAGCACAGCCTGGCCTCGCACCGAGCCCTGGCACCCACCTGCTATTCCTCACAGGGCCAGGGGCCGGGGACACGGAGCCCGCCCTGCAGCCTGCAGAGGTAGAACTGGGGAAGATTGTAGCCCTGGGCCGGGAAGGTCTGAGGCACAAGGCAAGTGAGTGTGCAGGCCCAGTAACACGGACACTTACAGGCACAGCGTCAAGGCCTAGCTGGCTCCCATGGCAGCAGTGGCAGGAGGAGCCCGGCCTTGGGGAGAAGATGGGCGTGCGGGACATGGGGCTGCACACTCACTCCAGCATGAGGGCCCGAGCGTCTGGCTCCAGGGACTCGTCCTTCATCAGGTGACACAGCAACTCTGTTTGTGCCGGCCCTGGGCGGGACACAGGGAAGAGAGGTGTGGAGGAGAAGACCCGGCTGAATCAAGGGCATCATCAGGGCAGCAGCAGGCACCATCACTCACTGAACACCCAACTCTGCCAGGGCCAGGCTAGGTGCGGGTGCTGGGAAGCAGGCAGAGCACAGCACCTGGGGCTGGTTCCGGTTACCTGTGCCTGGGGCCTGGAGCACGGGGCCAAGCAGGGCGCTGCAGACGGGGTAGGGGTGGCTGGCACAGAAGGAGGTCAGCGCAGCTCTGAGCAGCCGGGAGGCTGAGGAGGTCAGGCAGAAGATCTGCAGCGATGACCAGGAACAGTAACTCAGATCTCTTCCCTTCAATAATATCTTTGTGGTACTTGGGGATTGTACCCAGCCCTTTTAATTTTTACATTTATTTTTAAATTATTCGTGTGTGTGTGTGCACGCACACGCACACATGAGGTACGGGGCATTGAACCCCAGACCTTTGCAGTGAGCTACATCACCAGCCCTTTTAAAATTTTTTTTTTATTTTGAGACAGGGTCTCATTAAATTGCTAAATTCCCCAGGCTGGCTTCAAACTTGCAATCCTCTTGCCTCAGCCTCCTTGAGTGCAGGGATTACAGGCATACATCACTGCACCCAGCTTTCAAAAAAAAAATTTTTTTTTTTCTTTTGTGGGTACTGGGGGTCGACCTCAGGACCTCGTGTGCCAGCAGGTGCCCGTGCCGCTGAGCAATATCACCGGCCCTTTTTTCGTATGTGGGTGCCAGGAGTCGAACTCGGGCCCTCGCGCTTGCCAGGCAGGTGCTTACGCCACTGAGCTATCTCACCGGCCCTCAATAAATGTTTATCAGACACATCTCTCAGATGATGATATATGTTATGACGGAGAAAACAACCAAGTTTTTTTACTGAGGACTCATGGACCCACCCTGTGGAAAAGATACATAGTTCCCATCCCTAGCTCCCAAATCCTCCAAAGTCTGTCAATTTCTGGAAAATTCTAGGGTAAAAAAGAGCCACCTGGGTAGCCAGCCAAGGGCCATGTTCTTCTAGTTGACCAGAGGCCTTCCGTTGCCCCAGACTTCCCAGACAGGCCAGGTGCCTGCAGGGCCAGGATGCTGTCTCCCCAGCACCCCCTCCCCAGGGCTCAGACCCACCTGGCTGTCCCCACCCGCCCAGCTGTCCCCGGCACTCCCATTGCCTCCCAGAGCACCTACACGTCCCAGAAAGAGGCTCCTGACCAGCACAGTGGCATTGCTGATGCTGAGACCTGGTGACAGGGCCAGCAGCCAGGTGCAGAGCCGTAGGAGGCCGGCGTCTGAGAGCTGGGGGAGCTGCAGCTGGGCACACAGCCACTCCACCTGCCACAGGAGGGGGACACACAAACGCTCAGTCTGGCTCTGCTAGGCTGGCACCAGCCAAGTGGCCAGCAGAGGCAGAACAAGGCCACTCCAGGGCAAGGTAAGGCGACAAGAACTGCCCTGCTCACCTGGGCAGGAAACGGCTCAGAACCGCTAAGAGTGACCCCTACCCCAGAGACAGAAAAGATCAAATTCTCTCCCAAATTCCCACAGGAAGTAGAGAACACAAATGGGGAAAGGTAGGGAAGAGGACATTGTACCCTCAGGGCCAAGCAGGCTTTCTGGTCTCACCTGGCAGGGACTGCATTCATGGAGAAGCTGCAGCTCAACTGGGGGGGTGTCCCCCAGCCCCTCCAATCCCTGGGGAGGCAAAGCCACAACAGGTCGGACAGAGACCCTGGTAACAGGACCCAGAGGCCACCCCTTCCACTGGCAAAGTGAGTGGCTGAGATTCTAGAAGGTGCTAGCGGGGGAGGGCCATGCTCAGGGTTGGCGGTGCCCTGCAGCCCCGCCTCCCCCACCAGCCTGTGCCCCGGGGTCTCCCCGGGCAGGAAGGATGGATACTTTGTGCAGGCCAGGGCCACTCACCTCCCCAAAGGTCTTCAGCAGCTGCTGCAGCCTGGGCACCTGGTCCTGTGGGGGAGAAGCTGGTCACTGCTAAGTCCCTGCCCCACAGAGCAGCCCTGAGCCCCGTCCCAGTGTCCCTGGCAGTGGAGCATGGGCAAAGATGACTCAAGAGCGCCAAGAACATGGACCCCCATTTTGCAAAGGGCCTAAGAATCCCGCTAGACAGGGCTTCTGTGCACTGACCCCCGATGAGGCAGACTCACCCTGGGCACAGAGCATGGGCTGGGTGCTGGCAGGACTGGCCTCTCCCCTCGCCCATACCCTTCAACAGACCCACATTATAGATCATTAGGACAAAGGCTCCCACCTCTCGCAGCTCCCTTCCCAACCCCTTCCTCACACCTCCCCACCCTCAGTCCACAGAGTCATCCCACTCGGGAAAGCGCCCGGCCAGCCTTCCCCATGGATAACACCCCACTCCTAAATGATGGCTCCAAATCCAGCCTTCCCACGTTGGACCTGGAGGGCTCTGGGCAGCTCCACTCTTGCTGCTGGGCCCTCCGCCTCCCCTGGACTCTGGAGAGCACCACAGGGCGCGGCTTCCACGCTGGGCTGGTTCCTCATGGGTGATGCTCCTCCTCCATCCACCAGGGATTCCAAGGACCAGGCTTCTGACCTCTCCTCCTCATGACCATCTTCCTCTTCTTCACCCTCCCCGCCTCGGAACCTTTTGGGGGCCCTCTCCCCCTCAGGACTGGCAGTTGCTTCCTCTGGCTCCTTCCTGCGTTTCCCTCGCTGCTGGGACTCCCTGTTCTCCTCTCCCCCCTCAGGGTCTGGAGCTGGGGGCAGTTTCAGCCTCCTGCCTCCCTGGCCCAGCCGCCTACAAAGGCTTTGGAGCTGTGCCTGGCACCCTTTGGACAGCAGAGAGGTTCTATCCACGGAGACCCCGCACCCAAGGTCTCTTTGCAGCAATTTCCCCAGGGCCTGGAGCCAGGCATCAGGGGCAGAGCTGGAGTCCTGCTGGGTGATCTGCAGCACAGCCAGGAGCTGACTTTCAGGCAGTGACAGCCGGACAGCCATCAGCAGAGACAGCAGGTTCCTCTGGCAGAACGGAGGCAGGCGCAGCAGCAGTGGCCTCCTGAGTAGCAGAGGGAGAGCAAGCAGTCAGAGCATCCTGCCAAAGGGCACTTGCTCCCAGAAGAGGCCAAGTGGATGGAGAAGGGACAGCCCGACGGCCACTGACAAGCGTTCACTGAACATCTATTATCACTTGGCCCTGCTATTTGTACTCCTAGACTTCTATTTCAGCTAACAACAACAAAAAAAAAATCCAACGTTGGAACCTATTCTCTAATAGGCCTATCTTTGTTTTATGTAATGAAAAAAGTCCGTTTCCATATTTCAGGCAAAAATAATGTTCCAGGATACTGCACCTAATTTCAACTCAGGTGTCTGCTTTATATGAATATACTTATACAGCAAGAATACATTCGATTTTTTTTTTTTTTGAGACAGGGTCTCACTATGTAGTTCAGGATGCCCTCGAACTCACAGTACAATGCTCCTGCCTCAGCCTCCTGATTGCAGGCGTGCACCACCACGCCCGACTACACTTCAGGTTTTTAGAGGTAGAAGTATTCGATCAAAGTCGATCTGACTCCACTTACAATTACGCCCACGGCAGGCCCCTCCTCCCCTCGCCCTGGGGACGATTTAACCTCTCTGGGCTCGGTCTGGGTCCCTAAACAGCGGCACCGACGGGGACTTACAGCTCCAGACAGCCGCCAGGGCACGGCAGCACCGGCTCCTCCTGGCACAGCGCCCCCAGAAGGCCGCCCCAGCTGAGGGGCTCCCTGTCGCGGCGGCCCAGCGCCCGTAGCACCCCGAGGCCCCGCCGCGCCCCGTCGGGCCCGGCCTGCAGCGCCTGCAGCAGCAGGCGGGCGGGGGCCTCGAGGGGTGCCCAGGGCGCTGGCCCCACGCCCTCAGCCCCAGGGGGCGCCGCCTGCGGGGTCGCCATGCGACGATCTCCTTGCAGAGCCCGCGGGAGCCCTGTTCCCGCGCTGAGAGGGCTAGAGGGGGCGGGGCCGGCGTGACGGAGACCCCGGAAGGGGCGTGGTCAGGAAACGCCCAGTCAGAGAGCTGGAGGGCGGGACCAGGGTCGCGGCCTGTCGGCGAATCAGGGTGGGGCCAGAACGACAGGTTGGTTTGTGAGTGGCGTCAGGCCGCAGAGATTAGGCTTGTGGGCGGGGCCTGAGGGAGGGCTGATGCGCTGCTGCTGACTCCAAGCCTCTTCCTCCACGCTCGCCGAAGCCCTGGGGCAGGGTGGACGTCAATGTCCTGCGTGTTTAGGGCTCCAGGCTGTGTTTAATTTTAGTTGTCGCCCATGTCGCTTGTGGGTTATGGGCCTTGCTATAAGAGTTGACACCCATTCACCACCCTTCCACATGTCAAAAACTGCTAACAGTCGGAAGTGTTTGATGGTCAATATCCATGAGGATGGGGTCGCGGCGAAGCCCACTGCCATCCTTGTAGTCACAGCCTTTCCTGTGAATTTCCTCCACGCCGAGCAGCAGCCTCACTCACGGCTCCCAGGAGTGGCCCTTGCCCCTCTGAGCTTGGGTTTAAGGCTGACTACGGGAGGCGGGAGGCTGCCTGCAGAGCAGGAAGAAAGGGAGAGGGGAGAGGAGCCCGGCTTCTGCGGCCACACCCACCCATTCATCAGTGTTGACCGAGCCAAGCCTGGGGCCTCGGGCACAGGGAACCAAAGCAGATCATTGCTCTTCTGTTGCCGACACGGCGGGGAGAAATAAAGCTAAATAAGCGAACAGTAGGATGTTTGTGAGAAGCGCGTTCCAGGGCACCGTAGGTTGGGGAGGTACGGTACTTTTAAACAGGGTGAACAGGCAAGGGGAACCGAGGGGGAGGAGGTCAGTGAGCCTGGCAGGAGTCGGTAGGAGACCATGTCAGGCAGAGCGAGAAGCCAAGCAAAGGGCCTGGGGCAGAAGCGCGGTTGGAGCCCCAGCACTTGCTGCAGTCGAGCGCAGACAGGTCTCAGAGCACCTGGGCTTTCGCTCAGAATAGTATGGAAGACTTGGGAGTATCTGAGCTTCATCTGATTTCCACTTAAGCCAAATTTTGTTTCATTTTTTCTAGAATAATTTTAATGGAACTCTTGGGAAAGACTAAGGAATATTTCTTAGTGTCTTAGTTTCTTCCAGGCACTTTCTATTCCAGGTGAGCAGTTCTAACTTCGAAGGGGAGGTTGCCCAGATGGCAGGGGCAGGGGCTGGCAAGCAGCAGGTGGGGCCATGTATGCCACAGAGAAGGTGGCACTTCCCAGCCAGCCTCAAGTACAGCCTCCCTCCCTGTCACTAGGCTCCAGCTGCCACAGTCTGGTTTCTAGCTATCTGCAAGGAGAAGGGCAGGGAGAGTTCTCAATAGGGTTCACTGGGGGGAAGGGTGTCTTGAGATCCTTTCCCAGACTCCGTGAAGTCATTACTGTTTTTGCTGGTATTTGTGATGTTATTTGCTGGATGTTGGTCATGCAAATCTGTAATCCAGCACTCTGGGAGGCTGAGGCAGGAGGATCACCAGCTCAAGCCCACCCTGGACAACTTAGTGACTTAGTAAGACTCTTGTCTCAAAATAAAAAATTAAAAAAGGACTGGGATGTAGCTCAGTATAAAGGTTCTGGGTTCCATCCTCAGTGCCACACACACACACACACACACAAAAGGTGTTTGCCCTTCCCACTGTCATCCTTTTACAAGTATCCAGCAGTTTTCCAGACACCACGTGACTAGAATGGTGCAAGAGACAGCAAGCAGGGGCAACCTTGCTCTCTGGTGCGGGGAGGGTAGGAGCTGACACTTCAGACATCACAGCCCTGTGTTAGGTGCATTTTATTGGTTTTCTTTGCAAATCCTTCTACAAAAGAGCAAAGCTAAAAACCAAGGCCTTGGGGAGCAGCAATAGCCTCCCTTGTCCTGGGAGACCTCCCACCCTCATGTCCCCAGCCATGGGCAGAGGCCTGCTACTTTTCCCACCACTGAACTGCAGGGGAAGGCCTGCACCATGCAAAAGACCAAGCTAGTAGGAGTTGTCAAGATCCAGCAGGAGCTCAGGGTCCCAGAGGGCCAGGGCCAGGGCACGGCCTGGGAAGGTCATGTCATCCACTTGCCTGGTGGGCCCCAGGAACAAAGCCGAGCCCAGCACCTACGGGCAGAGAAGGGACCAGCTTCAGCCACAGGGGCCCAGGAACAAGGAACAGGGTCCACCCCAGGGACTAGGGGGACTGGACACAGGACAGTGGAGCCACATTAGGTCGAGGGACCATCTACCCCCTCTACAGCACAGATGTCAGAGGCTTGCAGTCATCGTGGTTGTGCCTTATAAACCCCTGTCTGCATTCCCACGTCACTGCCCAGAACCAGTTGCACAATCTCAGGCCAGGGAGAAGCAGAGGCCAGGGCCGGCTCCGGGAGCTGGTGCAGGTAGATGCAGCTGGATCTGCAGGGGCAGCGGCCATTCCCCTGCATGAAGAACCGGCATCGGATCTGGCTAGGAGGGGGCAGAGGGAGAGAAAGACCATCACCTTGAGCTCTTGTTCCAGGAGGAAGGGTGCTCAGAGCTGACCCCTAAGGTTGGGCAGGTTGTACACAACAGGAGAGCACCCATCTAAGCGGGCACCACTGGATCATCATGTAGATCTGGCATTGATTCCACCACGTTCCAGCAGATGGCAGTGAAGTGACTTACGGCTGACTTTCTCTAATTCTGTCTCCTAGACCAGCAGGGGGCCCGGAACCTCCTTTTCTTCAAAAAAGTTTTAGTGATAATACCAAAGGAGGGGCGATCATAACCAGCCTCAGAGGAGTCTCAGCAATCAAAGTTAAAAGCTGGGCATGCACGGTGGTCCATGCCTGTAATCCTAGCACTTGGGAGGCTGAGGCAGGAGGAGCACTGTGCATTTGAGGTGAGCCTGGGCTACACAGTGAGTTCAAGGCCAGCCTGAACTACACGGTGAGAGCCCCATCTCAAAAAAAAAAAAAAAAAAAAAAAAAAAGACTAAAACTAAAACTAAAACAAAAAACCCCCAAGAAAACAAGTTAGAATAGTGTCTGGGCTGCAGGGTAGACTTTAGATGTGGTAGCTGCTGGCTCATGTGATTATCAAGCTTCCCACTGAGATTTGAGTTTTACTCTGAAAGGCCAGGTTCAGGGAAAGCTGTAAATAATCTGTGGTCTGCTTCAGTTAGACCAGCTTTCTTTTATTATTTATTTATTTTTTGAGATACGGTCTCACTAAGTAGCTCAGACTGGCTCCAACTCACCATCCTCATGCCTCAGCCTCCCAAATGCTGGGATTAGAGGTTTGGGCCACCTTGCCTGGCTGAGACCGGTTTTCTCCTGGCACACGAAGAAGGCAGAGCACGTGCTGGCACCCTTTTCCTAGAGTTCTCCCTCTCTGCTTACCTCCAGAATGCAGCTGAGCCCTTCCTGCTTCCTGAGACCCGGCAGGGCCCCAGGGCCCCACCAAGTCCAGAAGTCCCTGCAAACAACTGTCCCTTTCTCTTCCTACCATCTGACCAAATCCAGAGCCAGAACAGCCTCTACGTGGAAGGCTCCACGCAAATTCCTCTCAGCATCCGGCCCTCACCCGGCCCCTGAACCCCTGTGCAGGAAACATAATGACCTTCCATTGTCACTTGGTCACCCAGGTCTGACCTCCCTGTCAACCCTGTTCCTGCTGGAACCAGCTGTGAACCCTGAGCCAAGCCTCCCCACACCCAGCTCAAACTGCCGCCAGCTCTCCTTTCCTCAGTGACTGCCCTTGTAAGGGTTCCAGACCCCGTCTGCAGGGCAAGAGTGATTGTCTCCCAGGAAGGGGCGAGACCTGTTTCTTTATCCCACCCTTTACCCTGACACACTGCGTTATGTCAGCTGACATAATCCCTGGGAAGAGCCAGGCTTGGTGGTACATGCCTGTCATCCCAGCACTCTGGGAGGCTGAGGCAGGTAGATGGCAAGTTAGAGCCCAGCCTGAGGAATTTAACATTTTGCAAGATCCTGTCACAAAATAAAAGATAAAAAGGGCTGGGGATGTAGTTCAATCTGAAGGCCCTGGGTTCAATCTCCAGTATCAGAGAAAGGAAGGAAGAAAAGAAGGAAGGCAGGCAGGCAGGGAGGGAGGGAAGAGTGGATGGAAAGCTAAGCAGGTCTGTCGTGGTCCCCAGAGAACCCCAGAGTTACCGAGCGGCTCTGCAGCGTGTGATCTGTGCCAGGTTAGGAAAGACCCAGCCCTGCCCTTCCTGAGGGACTCGGCTTGCTGCACTCCTACAAGCAGGTCACACCCCACTGCCATCATCATCCCTCTGAACTCGCAGGTTGGGGACCCCAGGCCAGCAGCCCAGCACCTTCCCCGCCTCCTCTGCCAGCCTCGCCGGGTCCGAGCCATGAAGGTCCGGATCAGCTGCCCCTTCTCGGGCCCCTCACTCACCCAGAACTTGTGGGGGTGATGTAGCTAGAATAGATGCGGCACTGGGGCAGGCCCTGCATGGGGTGGGTGGGGTAAAGGTGGGGACGGTCACAATCCCACAGGCCAGCTGCCCAGTGATCCACACCTCTCAGGGGTCCCCGGAGACAGACACTGACTTGATGACTTCCGGAGGCAGATGAGGCGTCTGGCGCCAGGTGCACGGGCAGCCCAGGCAGTGGGCATGGATGCAGTTGGGCAGGATGCCAAAGACCCTCTCGGCCTCAGGCTTGTCCCACACTCTGTCCCTGCAGATGCCGCATACCACGTCCCGGCTGTCCTGCCGGCCCTGCAGCCACAGGAAGTCACACCCTCCTGCCACTGCCCCCAACCCAGCCTGGCCCTGCAGGGCCCTCCACAGGCACCCTTCCCAGCAGCCCTGCGTGTAGCCCTCTGTCACCCAGGCCTGCTACCTTTGCCAAGCCCAGGCTCTGCAGGGTGCCCGAGGGCTCCTGGGCAAGGTCTCACCTTGGCTGAGGCTCCTGGGCGCGGCTGGGGTCCCCGGCAGCAGCTGTGAGGGAAACTGGATCCGTCACTCATTCATGTGCTGTGTGTGGCACATGGCTCAGGATTTTAAGCCTCCCACATGAGCACTCAGACCTGCGCTGTCCGATATGGTCACTACCATATGGATGTGGCTTTTTTTTTTTCAATACTGGGGACCGAATGCAGGGCCTTTGCACTGAGCTACATCCCCAGCCCTTTTTGTATTTTTTATTTTGAGACAGGATCTCACTAAGTTGCTAAAGTTGCCCAGGCTGGGCTCAAACTTGGGATCCTCCTGCCTCAGCCTCCCAGAGTGTTCTGATCACAGCCGTGTGCCACCACACCCCACTCGCATGTGGCTATTGAATGCCCAGAATGGGTTTAGTACCAATTGACAGGTGGCCTGAGTGAAAAACATATGTAGGATTCTGAAACTCAGCACAATGAAAGACCAAAATATTTTGCTAGTAACGTTTTATATTGGTGGCAAGTTGAAATGATACTATTGACAATATTGGATATATAACTTTTGACATTTAGGTAAATAAAATACTAAAATTAATTTCAAAAATGTTGAAATCAATTTCTTTAAAAAGTTGCTTTTACCTTTTTAAAAATGTGGCTACTAGAAATTTTTAAATTACAAAAAAAATAAAATAAAATGGGCATGGTGGTACACCCTGTAATCTCAGCACTCAGGAGGCTGAGGCAGGAAGATTGCTGTGAGTTTAAGGCCAGCCTGGGCTACATAGCGAGACCTTTACTCAGTGCCAGGCACTAAGCATGTCACATGTGTGAAGTCATCATACCCTTGAAATGACCCTGTGAGGTGAGTGCTATCGTCAGTGTCCGTATTTATAGGTGACAGCACCCTTTTATAGATGAGGAAACAGCTGCAGAGAGGTTAAGTGACTTGTCCAAGACAAACACAGCTCCCGTTTGAAACCAGGTACCTTGGCTTTACAGGTACTGGGTGATTTTCCTTCTAAAACACAAGAGAGCAACAGAGAGAGAGGAAAACTTCCCTGCACTGAGACCTTGAGGAGGGGGAGGAGTGGAAGGGAAAATTAGAGGCCCTGCTCTGCCATCCATCCGCTGTGCCCACCTGCCATGCCCCTGGGGACTCACATGATGCAGACAGGAACCTCCAGGAGCTGCCACAAGCCTCCTCCAGGCCCAGCTCCATGGCCCAGCGGGCCCCAAGCCAGCCCCAGGACCAGCCCACAGGCATGAAGGGCAGGAAGCTGGGCTCAGAGGCCCTGCGGGTCAGTCCTAGGCAGGGCCCTGGCATGGTGACAAGTGGCTCTGAATAGTGTCGACCCCACTCCAAGGGGCTGGAGGGTGCCAGGTGCTGATAGCTGCCAGGGACAGAAGAAGACAAATGACGCCCACCCCAGCAGGCATTCCCTGTGCCCTCACATCCCAGAGGAGGGGCACCTACCGACATCTGTCTCCATGGAAACAAAAGCCAGGCAGGAAGTACCTGCAGACCCTGTTAGGTGCAAAGAGGCTGCTCAGCCCCCAGTGATGGGCCCTGAAGACCAAGTTCCTAAGAGATGGTCTGAGTCAGGCCCAGTCCCGTTTCAGTGTCTTTTTTTTTTTTTTTTTTTTTTTTTTTTGCAGTGCTGGGGATTGAGCCCTGAGCTGCATCCCCAGCTCTTTAAATTTTTTTTATTTGGAGACAGGGTGTTGCTAAGTTGCCCAGGCTGGGCTCGAACTTTCCATCCTCCTGCCTCAGCCTCCCAGAGTGCTGGGGTTACAGGAGTGGTTCCTGATATATTTCCTCCAACATAGAGTTTGAGGGGTTGGGAGTCAGAACTCCACAGGCTAGCTTCAAGGGCGCAGACCTGCACGGTCAGAGGGCCCCCCATAAAGTATAGAGCCAGTTCTGACTGGTACCACAAAATGCTGCTCCAGTGAGGTTGGACAAATTGTTTAACCTTCCTGTGCCTTGGCTTCCTTGCTAGTAAAAATAGTACTTACATCACGGGGCAAGGTCCAGCTGAAACAAGACCTTGTGTTTAAGACACCTGGTGCATAGCAAGCCCATGGGAAATGTTTGTTTGTTTGTTTTTGTTTTTTTGAGACAGGGACTCACTATGTAGTTCAGGCTGGCCTTGAACTCATTATGTAGCTCAGGCTGGCCTCAAATTCATGGTGATCCTCCTGCCTCACCCTCCCGAGTGCTGGGATTACAGGCATGTACCACCATGTCCAGCTAGCCCATAGTAAATGTGCACTGTATCATTCCTCATCCATACCGTTGTCACCATCACTGTCCACAGGGTGGGAGGCGAAGAGTGGGAAGAGCTGGATGTGGGGGTGCATACCTATAATTCCAGCATTCTGGGAGGCTGAGGCAGGAGATCAAAAATTCACCCCACCCTAGGCTATTTAGTGACTTAGTGAGACCCCCATCTCAGTATAAAAAATTTTTAAAAAGGGTCAGGGATGTAGCTCAGTGTGAAGGCCCCAACTTCAGTCCCCAGTACTGCAAAAACAGGCAAAGAGTGGGAGGAGGCTAAACTGGGTTAACACTGAGAATCTAGTGTAAGCACCAGGCCTGGGTCAGGGACCAGGGCCAGGCACACAACAGAGGACTCTGTGCCAGTCACACCCTGCCTTGCCTAGGAGGGTGTGGTATGTGTGGAGTGGCCATGGGAGCAGGGACAAATGTTGGGTCCTTGTCCCTTGCAAACATGGACTGGCCTGGTGGGCTCATCACACACGCCTGCCCCAGGGTGCCCAAGGCCAGGCACTGGGCAAGAGCAGGTGGAGAGAGGGAAAGGTGGTTGTCAGTCTCAGGAGCTCACAGAAGGTGGGGAGCCAAGAGCAGTGAGCAAGGGCGTCGAGGCACCAGCCACAGGCACCACACCTCAGGGGCTGTCCTGAACACTAAGTAGCCCAAAGAAACAATACTTAGGGGCATTCTTTGGAGGGTACTTTAGATGGCACCCAGGGCCTTTGCATGGAGCTATATTCTCAGCCTTTTTTTTTTTAATTTTGAGACAGAGACTTGCTAAGTTGCTAAATTGCCCAGGCTGGGCTTGACATTGCCATCCTGCCTCAGCCTCCCAGAGTGCTGGGATTACAGGTGTGTGCTATCATGCCCGGCTTGGGCAATACTTTATTTTATTTTATTTATTTATTTTTTTTTTTTGTGGGTACCGGGAGTCGACCTCAGGACCCCGCGCGCCAGTAGGTGCCCGTGCCGCTGAGCGATATCACTGGCCCTTTTTTCATATGTGGATTCCGGGAGTCGAACTCAGGCCTTTGCGCTTGCCAGGCAGGTGTGTACACCGCTGAGCCATCTCACCGGCCCTTGGGCAATATTTTAAAACATCAAAATTAATGCAAAAAAAAAAAGATCTATGGTGAACAAAATATTGAACTTTTAAATAAAGATTCCAATCCTGCAGGACACCTCGCTTGCCTTGCCTGGTCCAGACCCTGCAGCAAGAGCATAAATAATCAAGACAGGTGCAAGAGGAGACAGGGCTTCATGGGAATAAACAAGCGCTGAGACGTGCGCGCAGGTGCCCTCCATCTGCGCAGTGAGGGTCTCATTAACTACCATTGCCTTGTTGGAGCTGGGGCTGCTGGATTCTGGGAGTTTCTCTGGCCAAGGTCTGAACCCAGGGCGGAGGGACAGAGGTCGGAGGTCACAGGTGGCCTGGGAGGTGGTAGGCAGGTGTGGCTGGAGCCCAGACCCAAGGAGTGAGCCTGGGGAGAGCCCTGAGCCGGATAAGGATGGAAGTGGCAAAACTGGGTGTGGCCTAGAAACGTCCCCTGAACTTTACAACTAGAGCCCAAACAGCCTGGGCTGACACCACCCTGGCTCTGTGCAGGAAGGAACAACTGAAAATTTCCTCTAGTAAACATCCTTTTTTCTGGGGTGTGTGTGGGGGAAACCTCTGTTACTACCTGGCTGCCTTTCTTCACACTAGGCTAGGCAAGCCACTTCACACTGAGCTCCCCAACTGTACAGTACCCCTCCTTTACCCTAACTTCAGTTCTCCTAGGAAACTGATCACCTCCAGCTTTTGCCAAAATAATTGGTGCCAAAGTACGAATGTCTGAGGGAAGGCTCAGGGAGCTGGTGTGCCCTGATACAGAGCTGGCATAGACAAAGGAATAACTCTCTAATGGTGTAATGCTCCACCTGAAATGTTTCCATGCAAACATTTGTGCATACCTGGCCGCAGGTGCTAAGTGCTGGGGCTACAAAGGTGACCAGGAGACAAGATCGCCCCCTCATGGAGCTGTTTGGTGTCTCTAGGTGGAGTAACCCTTGTGAGATAGGAAGGGGAGTGGGG
Source organism: Erethizon dorsatum (assembly GCA_028451465.1). Lineage (NCBI taxonomy): Eukaryota > Metazoa > Chordata > Mammalia > Rodentia > Erethizontidae > Erethizon > Erethizon dorsatum. The sequence goes on from CM051822.1 coordinate 163,717,581, forward strand.
AACACCTATAAATGGTGAGCCCCTGCCCAGCCTGATCACTGGGCAGCCTCAGGGTGCACTTTGCAGTCTCCTCCTTTGGACCATGAGGGCACAGAATATTTCTAGGGCCTTCTGACATTGCAGTGGGGAGCAAAGACACGCTCCTCCCCAGTGCACCCCAAATTCTTAGAGATTGGGCTTTCCAAGGCCAGACAGAACCCCAGAGGGCCTCCTCCCTCCCCCCATGTTTCCCTGAGACGAGACCCCTACCTGTGTGGCTGCTGGGGAAGGGGGCTGCTCTCCCCACCGTGGCCGCTGGCATCCTCCCCTGCGGGATTCATCCCAGCTGCAGCCACTGGAGAGAGCAGGCGGGGCGCCCCGCTCCTTTATCCACCCTCTGCGGCAGGGCCAGGCCCAATCTGGGAAAGAAGCAGTCGGGCGGCTGGGAGCATGGGCGCTCTGGCATCCAGGCTGGGTGCCAGGGATCTTCAGGTACAGATCGGAGGACTTTAAGGGTCTGGGAAGGCAGGGTGACCTGGGACCCAGGGCTGAGGACCCAGGGGACTGGGAGTCCTGTGCTGTCTGAAGGGGATTTGTAATTAAAGAGCTAGATGGGGGCTCCCCCACCCCAGGGGTGCAGGACTCCCGAGTGCAAAGCTGAGGCTGGGGATGGTGTGAGCGGCGGGGGGAGGGGCAGATGAGGGGCTGCTGGAACCTTGGTGTGACCCAGTCACAGCACCTGGGTCTGTGCTTGTCAAGGAAGCCACCTTGATATTCTGGACACAGACATTAGACTCGGTTGATGCCCCAGCAGGGCCACCCTGGGAAGTTTCCAGGAAGGGGCTTGCTTGAGTCTCTGTCCAATGAGGACACCCCAAGTTGGATAGAAGCAAGTTAACCAATCAGAGCCTCTGTGCACATGCATTCAGAATGGGCGGGTCACTTGGCCTAGGAGTGGCCCAAAGGCCACCTCCCATGGACCCTAGATTTGGGTCCTCAGGTAGATTCTGGGCATCCCTTCCTTGCACCCCAGGGGCCTGGCTGGCACCTGGGCTGGCCGACACTCCAGGAACTACACCAAGAAACCGCTGGACAGGGTGAAGGAGAGTGGGCCAACCCTCACCAGAGAGCTCGGGGTGGAAAGATTCCCAGTGTCCCCCACCGGTGGCCAAGAACATCATGGTCCCTGGTGATGTGTCCTGCTGGAGTGTAGATCCTGGGCTGTCCCCTTCCCTGGCAGGGGGAAGCGGGGCCGTCCCGGAGCACTGGGCACTTGCCCCCGGCTGATGAGGCTGTGCACCGGGGGGAGGCCCTGCGAGCAGCAGACCGCTTTCCAGGTAAACAATAAGAAGCCTGCTTATCTGATGGCGCTGTCTGAGAACGAGATGAGCTCAGGGCCCAGCCTCGCTGGCTCCAGGCCTGACGTGCAGCTCAGCACGAGGGCCTGGGCCGGAGCCAGGAGACCTGATGGGGCCTTGGACAGTGTCCGTCCCCGCCCTCGGCCCAATATGTGTCTGTGGAGATGGGCCAGTTAGGAAGGACCATGACCTTTAAGAGCCCTTCCAACTCTGTTTTTTTCTTTGTGGAACTGGGGATTGAATTCAGCACCTTCTCACTGAGCTACATCCCCTGCCGATTTTTATTTTTTATTTTGAGACAGGGTCTTAATAAGTCACTAAATTGTTGGGGCTGTGCAGAAAATTTGATCCTCCTGCCTCAGCTTTCCACAGTGCTGAGATTATAAGCATGCAGCACCACACCTTGCTCCCCCCACCATTTTCTTTCTGATGACAAGGTCTTGCCATGTAGCCCAGGCTGCCTTTGAACTCATAATCCTCCTGCCTCAGCCTCCCAAATATCTGGGATTACAGGCGTGCAGCACTGTATCCAGATTTTATTTCTAAGACCGCCTGTTTTTTATCTTTCTCTTCCAAAGCCTGGACTCTCTCCAGGAGACTGTGCTGCCCTGTGTAGGCGGTAAGTAGGGAAGTTGAAACAGATCAAATAAGAATTCACTTACATTAAAAGGTTTTAAAATTGAATTTTAACAACTTCCTGTGTCTCAGTAAGTTGAAACACTTGACTGGGAAAGCAATAGTCATAAACATTTTTGTTATATATTTTACTTCTGCTGGATCAAATTGTTCTAAAGTTTGATTCGCTTTACATATACATTTATGTATAAATTTATATATCTTTTAGAGGTACTAAGGGTTGAATGCAGGGTTTGGTACATGTTAGGCAAGCACTGTACAGATGGCCTACGTCCTCAGCCCTTTTTATTTTTTTTGAGACAGGGTTTCTAAATTGCCCAGATTGTCCTTGAACTTGTGACCCTCCTGCCTCAGCCTCCTGTAGCTAGGATTATAGGTATAGGGCACCATGCCAGATTTATAGTTTTATATAATAATAAAACATTTACTTCCTATGCAATAGTTAATCATTACATTTATTTGGAGTTCTGGGCTCTGGTTTCATGGACTTGGTTTTCTCTGTCTTTCTCCTGTGGGTCTGGGATGGAACCCATGGCCCAGTGCTTGCTAGGCAAGCACTTTATACTGAACTACATCCCCAGACCCGGACTTGCTTCTTCATATCTGCAATCTTGTGGGAATTCTGCATTGCCTGTACCTGGGGTCCACAAAGCTTTTGTATCTGCTTCTGCCAGGCTTCCCTGGGAGATTAACCAGCCCAGAACCCTGTTTTCTTTTTTTAAAATAAAATTTAAAAAATGTTTCAGTGTAGTTTTAGGTTTATAGAATTATCACAAAGTACATAGTATCTTCTAATTCTCTTAAAGTTAATTTTTTTTTTAGTCTAAATGTTGGATTCATTTATCCTGGGCATTGTTAAAAAGAGACCAGGGATGAAAGACTGGTCCAAAGCACAGTTTCTGAGGCTGGGGACGGAATAGGCTCCCCCTCTCCCTGTCCACTCCCTCCTCTCCTGGAAAAGGCAGGTGATCATGCTTCTCGTCGGGTTGTGCTGGCAATGTAGGCAGAGCACGTGGTGCACAACAGCTGCTTAACGCAGAATAGCAGTGACCTTAATGCAGAGGCGGCGTGACATAATGCTACCTATGTCTTTGCAGCACGGGAAGTCAGGTGACAATAGAAGACTGGTCCTGAGACTCACATGCACCTCCAGAGATGCAGTTACTTGGTGCATTCATATAGTAGTCTCACCTCTTCAGGCCTTCAACAGCAGAGGCACAGATTCCGATTATTCTTCCTCCCACTTGATGGAAAGAATAGGGAGGTGAGAAAATTAAACAAGTATGGCTGGGGAAGTAGCTCAGTGACAGAGTGCATGCTTAGCTTTCCCAAGGCCCTGGGTCCCATCCTTTCCACTACCAAAATGAGAAACAGGTAAACTGAGAGTCCAAACCAGCAAGGCTACCAATTTCAGAGACACCCCTGGAGACGCTTCATCCTGATATGTCAACTTCACTGGATCAAGAACTGCCTAGCAGAAAAGTAAAACATGCTCCTGGATGTGTCTGGATGGTCACAGAGGTGTGACCCTGGATACTATATATGGTCCCTCACCACTTCTTCGCTGTCACTTTTCTCTGCTCTGTCACTAGCCACCATGAACTGAGTGGCTTTGCCCCACCACACCCTTCTGCCATGATGTTCCTGCTTTGGAGCCAGCCAGCCATGGACTGATCTCATGAAACCACTAACCAAATTAACCATTTCCTCCTCTATGTTGTGGGTGTTAGTGCGTCTCAGTGCCAGAAAGCTGACCACTCTTGTTCCAAGCATTCTATCTCTTCCTCCTTTTTCCCTTCTGTTCCCTGGGGCTGGCACTCTCCTGGCTGAGACAAACCCATGGGACCTGAGAAGAGTTCACAATGCTCTGCCAGCTGTCAGCACAGAGAGTGCACAGAGAGGTCAGTGCTGTACATACTCATCGCCTTCCACCGTGAGCTGTCTTGGACCCCCTTGCCTGGGGCTGCTGGTAGGACTGGGTGTTGGTTCTGACATCTACCCTTTCCCATGCTCCTCGATACTGCAGGGGCTGGAAGTCTGCACACTATACTCTCCAGACTCCCTGCTGATAGGGGTTTTTGAGTGAAAGAGGAAGCGGCAGACAGGAAGGCAGGAAGCCTGGAATGCTGGTGGCACTCCGGTAGGGGCGGCCGGATGGGCTCTGGGGCTCCTCCCCAAGAGGCAAGGCTCCAGGGGCAGCAGCAGTGTGGCTGCGGAGCTTTGGCGGCGCCAGCTGTATGGTGCACATGGACCCTGCTCCAGCAGCTGCTTCCTCAGTCAGATCAGCAGGTGGCTTCGGGCCGCTGGGTTTTTGCAGGGGCAGGGTAGCCCTGGTAGCCCCTGGATGATCCATTTTCCATCCAGCCCTGGAGGTGAGACTGGCTTCCTTCAGTTACTCCTTTCTGGAGGACCTCAATTTCCCCTTTTGATCTTTTAGTCCTTTCCATTCTTCTGTAACAACTCCTGGGGTAGATTCCCCATTTAGAAGTATTTAGCAGTGCTTTATGACTAGATAAGCACCGCTAGAATTGGGCCATAAGTGTGCCCCATAGACTCATGTGTTGGAGGCTTGGTGCTACTGGGAGGTGGTGGAACTTAAGGTGGGGCCTCATGGGAGGTCCTTAGGTCATTGGGAGCGGACCCACCAAGAGAATCATGGGACCCCCCCTTTTTTTGCAGTACTGAGGATTGAACCTAAGGCCTTCACACCCCTCTTTTTTTGAGACAGGGGCTAAGGGCTGAGCTCAAACCTGTGATCCTCCTGCCTCAGCCTCTCAAGAGGGCTGAGATTACAGGTGTGCATCACCATGCCCAGCCCTTTATGGTTTTGTTTTGTTTTGAGACAGGGTCTCACTAAATTGCTAAGCTGTCCAGGCTGGGCTCAAACTTGCGCTCTTCCTGCCTCAGCCTCCTGAGTGCTCGGCTACAGATGGGTACACCTTGTCTGGCTTTCTTCTTTTTTCTTTGCTTCCTGGTGAGTGGTTTTGTTCTACCACATGCTGCCACCACTGACGTGCTGCCACAGGCCCAAAGCTGCGAGGCCAAATGACCATGAACTGAAACCTTTAACATCGCTAGCCAAAACAAACCTCTCAATTTTCCTGGGTATTTGTTACAGTGATGGGAAGCTGATGAGCACACACATAACTTGATCTCGCCTCATGCCACGGCCAAATCTGGCTGCCAAGGGTTGGCTTGACTGTAGCCCTTATGCTGATGGCCCTGCTGTAGTGAAGGAGAAAGCTGCTGTTGGCTGAGGACAGGGAAGCTCTTTCTCTTGGGGAAGTGGTGGGCTGGCTTGGATTTTCAAGTCCCACACAACACTCAAGGCCTGGTGCTCGCTGCCCCCCGAGGGGCCTTCCTTGGCCCTCAGACCTGCCCTGCTTCTTTCTGGATGGCGCTGCAGTACCGCTGGACCTCTTCACAGCGTGCACATCCTCTCCCTCTTCACTTCCTCTGCTGTGCAGGATGGCACCTTCTCCTCCTCACCTGCAACAAATGGGGGCCCAGCAGCCACCACAGCTGCCTACACCCCAGAGTCCCCTTTGCCCCTCTGGGTGTGGAGGAGGAGGAAGAGTCCTTTAGTCCAGAAAAGCATACAAACAGCAGAGTTGGCCTCAAGTCAGCTCTTAAATACTTAATTCCCATTTATTTAAAGTTTAAAGTTCTGTCAGTCTGTATACACTATTTATATTAAAAACACAGGAAGTTGGGCTCCTAGCAAAAATATACATTTCAGTATTGGAGACTGCAGAGACACTGAGGTCCGAGGCCCTCAGCAAGACGGGGTGGGGCAGCAGGGGTGGGGTCAGGCGCTGCCCTCCTTCACAGCTTTGGCGCAGAGGGCAGCGCCCCAGCACGAAGTTGGCCCAGATGGCACAGGAGCAGAGAGGCAAGGATCTCGTAGTAGAGGGGTCTGGGACACAGGTGGCCACCGGGCTGGCGGGGGCAGACCTGGGGCCTGTACTGTCTCCAGGCAGGACACAAGAAGCCCAGGTTAAAAACCTGGCTCAGCTGTCACCCTGCCCTGAGCCCCTAGCTGGTCCCTCACCCCTACAGGCCTGGCAGGCCCTCCTGCTGGTCCTGCACCCTGGGCTGGGCCTCAGTCTCTCCCCTGAGGTGACTGGACCTCCACCGGGGCTGAGGTGGCTGGCCCGAGCCACAGGACCAGCCCGCATAGTGCCCAGTCACCAGAGGCTGTGCAGGGACAGTTCCCAGGGATCAGCTCGCTGGAAACGGAAAGGGGAGGGCAGCAGAGGTGCGGGAGCAAATGCTGTGAGGACAGGGCGGCGGGCCCCTGGCAGCTCCTGCTGGGTGGACACGCTGCCCACTTGGACCTGCCTGGCCCCGGGCAGAGGCTGCCTGGCACGTCCCTCTCGGAGGGAGGGAGGGGAGGCACAGACACGTGGGTACAGTGATCGCAGTGCAGTACGGTGCAGGCGGTGCGCTGGGGCAGCCGCTCTGAAGCGTCGGGTGGGGCCGGCCCAGCGCCGCCTGCTGGATAAAGGGGCGAATGTCAGGCCCGACATTGGGGGCTGACACAGGGGGGTGGCTGCTGCTGGGTGGGGAGTGGGTGCCGAGGGAGGCCTGTCCCAGGACTCAATTAAGTGTCCTGTTCCTTGCAACCAGCCTCCATCTCCCTCCTCATCGGTAAGGTGCAGGGCCCTGCCTGGAGAGAACCCTGGTTCCGTCCAGGCTGGGGGTGCGGCCAGTGCAGGGGCCACCGGCCACGTTGCTCTAGAAGACTGGTGCAGAGAATGGAAGGTCGGGTACGGGGACTGGGAGAGGCTCTTTAGTCCAGGGCCAGCCTTGGTCTCGGGCCAGGAGGCAGTGTGGGGGACCCATCTGGGTCTCGGCTAGGCGCCCTGCCCGCTGTCCTCTGCAGCAGGGACCCAGAGACCGCAGGCTGCTGCTTCTGTAAATCTACGCCTGGCTTTCCCCAAAAGCCCTGCCCAGAGAGCGTAGTGTTTCTTTGGATGGCTCCAGGATTGAGACTGGAGACAGGAGGCGGAACCTGAAGACAGGGGGCGGAGCCTAAACGCAGGGGACAGGTCCTGAAGATGGGCGGAGCTGGAGGCAGGAGGTGTGGCCTGAGAGGGCGGGGCAGGCCACGCCTCTCTGAGCGAAAAGTGGGAAAGGAGGGTCCTGATCTAGGCTGCTGGTGAGAGAACACAGACTCTCAGAGAGAGGCAGGGAGGGCAGAGAGCAAGAAGGGAGACAGGTGCAGAGGGAAGGGGGAGCTGGCAAGACCAGAAGTGAGAGACACAAAGAGAAGCTGGGGGAGCAGAGCAATGGGGGAAGGGGAACGGGGAGCCAGGGCCGTGTGTGTCCGGGCCCCTCGGGGCCTGCAGAGGCCCCGGGCGCCGGCTCAGTACATGTCCTTGTAGATCTCCTGCAGCAGCGGGTGCAGCAAGGTCTCGGTCTCAGTCTTCTTGATCCACTGCATCATCTGGGCATGTTCAGTGACCAGCTGCCGCAGGTCAGCCATCTTCTGCAGCAGCTTGGGGAAGAGGTACTGGGCATCGGGGTGGTTGACCTGCAGGTGGAACTCGAGGGCGCGCAGAATGGTGTCCTGGATGGCCTCCACCTGAGGCACGTTCATGAGGCCCGGCCGGTCTATGGGGACAGGGACGCACAGGGTCTCAGAAGGGCAGGGGAGCTCCTCTGCCCCACCCAGGGCCGCCTGGCCTGGGACAGACCCAAGCCTTGTCCTGTCAGTGACAGTGCCGCTGAGTTCCGGCCTCGGCCCCTCTTTTGTGTCCTGCCGATAGGGCTTTCCCTGATCAGGGAGAGTAGTAGGCACCATGGTTAAGAGACTCCACGTCTGGGTTCAAATCCTACCTCTCCCAAAGACTACCTGGGAGGCCCTGGGCAGGTCACCTGGCCTCTCTGGGCTTCAGCTCATCTGTAAAATGGGAATAAAATAAAAGGACCTCCAGCCTGAGGTTGCTGTCAGGACCAAATGAGCTATAATTATGAGAAGAACTAGAACAGTATATGGCATAAGGTAAGCTCTATGCCACTGCTGGTGAGCAGGCTTGTTATTAGGTTGGAATCTGAAAAATGCAGGTGAAATACAGGTTTGTCCACCACCCTAAATAACCTCCATGAACATAATGGTTGCTTTTTTCCATCTCTTCTCTCTCCACCTCCATCTGTATAATGAGGAGCTGATCCTGCATGTGCAGCAGTGCTGGGGTCACAGACAGGTCCCCACACTGTCTGAGCTCACGCCTGGTGCCCTGGGGTGCGGCCCAACCCTCCAGACACCTGTGGTCCGCCTGCCCCAGACTCGCTCACCTCCGCACAGAATTATGGCTGCGATGAACAGAGCCAGGTCACTGTCGTCGAGTTCCAGGGCATTGAACTTGACAGCAAACTCAAACTTGGGCTCAATGATGTCACTGAAGGGCTTGCGGAGGCTGCGCAGGAACTCGTGGGTGACAAAGCCACTGCCATTGGCCACCAGCAGCCCATCTTTGTTGACGATGGAGGCCAGCATGGCAAAGATGGCCTCGTGCACACCGTACTTGAGCAGGGTCACCTGGTCGTTGAGGAAGAGGCTGCTGAAGTTGGGGATGCTCTTGGCGAACTCAGTGAGCTCGCGCACGGTCTCCACCGTGGTGCACTGGCAGCGGTAGAAGACGTGCACACTGATCTCCTTGTAGGGCGGCAGTCCGTTCACCAGCTGCTTCCACACCAGGCCCTTCTCCGCCTGCCACAGTGTCTCGATGTCGTGGATCACAAAGGGCTGAAAACCAGGCTCCATCAAAGGCCAGACCTTGGGGGGTCCCCACCCCGTGCTCCCACACCCCTGGCTGTACCATGGAGTTGGGGCTGCCGAGGCTGCTGGCTGGGCAGTGACACTCACCGCTGTGTGGTTGGACTTGCCAGTGAGGATGCTGCGGGCCTTCTTTTTGGTCATGTTGAAGTTTTTTAGGTAGGCGTTGTATATGTGCTTGGAGAAAGCCTTCAAGTCAGCCAGCTGCGGGTTGTGCTGGTGCCCTTCGCTGGCTGTCAACCCCGCCACCAGCTTCCTCTTCTCAGCCTCTGGCATCCGACCAAAGCGGATGGCTACACAGAGGGGCAGGGGTCAGTGATTAACGAGCCAGGCAGGGGCCAGTACCCCTAACCTTCCTGTCCCTCCTCAGGTACACAGGTCAAGGATGGAGACCTAGTTTTGACCCCTCAGAGGTTCCAGAGTAAGCAGGACAGCACGGGGGTAGCCCCTCTAGACCTCAGCCCACGAGGGCAGGGTTCTGTCTCCCTCACAGGGTCCTCACTTGTCAAGTGACTGGGGCACCCCAGCTGGGAGGTGGCATGGCATGGCACCTCACATACAGTATAGCTTTGGATGGGCCGTTTCACCTTTTGTCAGGAAATGTGAGCCGTCAGCTTAAACCTTACTGAGTCATTGCAACAATTAAATGAATATATTTCCTGGAGCCCCAGCTACTCAAAAGGCTGAGGTGGGAGGATCGTGTGAGCCTGGGAGTTCGAGGCCAGCCTGGGCAACAATCTCCAAAAAAAATGCAGGATTTGAATCTGACAGAGAAAGTGAGGAAAGGATTCAGTCAGCCTGAGACTTCCTAGGAACCCTCTAAGCCTCCAACAGAATGGGGGCCAGGGCAGATACAGAGGGGCAAAGGTCGATCCCTAGGTCTGCCAGAGCCCAGGAAAAGCCGCAGATGGGGACTTGGGTCCCACCACCTGCTACCACGCAAGACAACTGGTGCATCACAGGTCAGGGGCCCCTGTGGCTGACCAACGTGGAGACAATTAAATAAGAGGATCCCCGCTAGGGGTCTGTCCTAGAGTTACAGTGGGGCCAGGGGACCTTTACACGTCCTGCCCCAGGCTCTGCAGAAGGACCGGAGTGTGGGTGGGGAAGGCTCAGCCTTCTGGGAGTGCCAGGCTCCTTGCAGCTGACCCGTGTGGTCATTCACTGGCTCCTGCCCACCTTCAAATACTGAGAAGGGGATCGTGCCTTGGCAGTCGCTTTTGTGCCGTATCAGGTCCCCTGAGACAGGCTGAGTCCCAGGAGTTGTGTCCCCAGCACTTCACATGGGCCTATTGTCAGTTCCCTCCGGCCAGAGCAGGTGGCCGCAGGTGTAGAGAGGGGTGACTGCCCAGGCCTGGCATGCATGGCGGACGCTGGCGGTTTGGGGAAGTGGCAGGTCTTAGAGCCAAGACCCAGGGTCCAGGCGGGCAAAGTCACCAGCCGATGCTCGCTATGTGCCAGGCGCTGCTCGTAGGCACCACCCCATCCCCAGCCACACTCTCACCATTGTGCGACATGCCCAGGGCCAGGCATTTCTGGAAGCGGCAGTACTGGCACTTGTTGCGGTTCCTCTTCTGGATCTTGCAGCTCCGATCGCACTTCTCATACTCCAGTTTCATACGGATGGTCCGGCGGAAGAAGCCCTGCGGGACCCAGAGTAGGTGAGGAGAGGCTGCCAGGAGGGGGTTGGCTGAGGAGGCTGCCCGCCTGCCGGGCTGTGCCAAGGGGCCCAGACACACCGGTGTAAAAACTGGTGAAATGGGGAATTAATAGGGGAAAATATTTTGGAAAGGAAAGGAAGAGAGCAAACTCTTAAGCCTTTTTTATTTTTTTGATGGCACTGGGGGTTGAACCCATGGGCACTCTACGATTGAGCTACACCCCTAGCCCTTTTTATTTTGAGACAGGGTCTCACCAACTTACCTAGGCTAGGCTCAAACTTGTGAACCTCCTGATTCAGCCTCCCTCAGTGCTGGGTTACAGGTGTGCCCCACCATACCCAGCTCTCAGGTTGTTTTATGTGGGTACTGGGAGTCGAACTCAGGACCTCGCGCTTGCCAGCAGGCGCTTGTGCCGCTGAGCGATATCACTGGCTGGCCCTTTTTTTCCTTTATGTGGGTACCGGGAGTCGAACTCAGGACCTCGCGCTTGCCAGGCAGGTGCTTATGCCACTGAGCTATCTCACCGGTCCCTCACAGGTTGTTTTATTAAGCCACCATTTACAAAATACAGAGCCAGATACATTTATGAATACGTCAAAGTAGTCACAATACAATTTTATTTTACCAAACCAACAAGTTTTAAGACTTTTTTGGGTATGGAAAGTAAATGTGGTGTATAATTTTAATTATTTCAAGAATTTAGGGTGCAGTGGTACACACCTGTAATTCCAGCACTTGAGAGGCTGAGGCAGTAAATTCAAGACCTGCCAATGCAGCTTATTGAGACCCTGTCTCAAAATTATAGACAGATGGGCAGGTAGGTAGGCAGGGCTGGGAATGTAGCTCAGTAGTAGAATGCCCTTGGGTTCCATCTCCAGTACCACAAAAAAAAAAAAAAAAAAAGTGAAATTTTGATGACATGCAGTTAGGAGGAGAAACCCAAAAACATCACTGGAAAAAGAAATGTAATGTTCTGTTTTTTGTTTTTTTTTTCCCAAAGAGCCTCCAAAAGCCTTGAGACACAGGAAACCCTGACTTCAGGAAGACTGGAGCCCAAAGCCCTCCTCCTTTCCTGCCTGCCTTCTGAAGTCTGGTCTCCAGGGGGCGCCAGCCACTTACAGCGGTCCAGTGAGTGGCTGGGTCAGCTGGCAAGTGCCCAGCAGGACAGGCCAGCAAGGAAACCTGTCCCCTTCCGCAGGGCCCAGGGCTTGGGCCTGGGATGGGCCCAAGGAGATTTCACAGTGGGTACTGTCAGGGCCTGGGCCTGTGGCAGGTCAGCTCGCCCTGTGACCTCAGGCCTGCACAGTCCGTACCTTGCACCCCTCGCATGCGTGGACGCCGTAGTGGAAGCCGGATGCCTTGTCCCCGCACACCCTGCACTCCATGTTGAGGCTGCCGCCCGAGGCCCCATCACAGCCCATCTGCAGCTGGTCCAGCAGCGAGGGTGGTGAGGCGCCCTGGGGGAGGTCTGTGGACACAGGACGGAGGGCAGCTTCACACTCTGCCAGCCAGGAAGCACCCCTCACCATGGGCCTAGCCACCTACAACCATGTGGGCCCGTGGAGAACCTTTCTGAAGACCTGCTCCTTCACTTGCTGGGGTAAGGACAGCTTCTCTGGGAGGATGTGCAAAGGCTCAGCGTGTCCCTCAGCGCCTGACATGGACACTCGTGCACCAGCCTCTGCTGGAGGACAGGGTATGGGTGTGGCTGTGCTTTGGTTGGGGGCAGATGGAAGCAGAATCTTCGGCAGGTCCTTGGGAGGCAGCTCTCCCTCCCGTTTTCGAGGCTGCCCCTCGTGGGCCCACATGGTTGGTGTGGCGTGTTCTGTGGAAACTGCAGAAGCGCAGAGCTCTACAGAGCCATCCATCCCCCTTTTGAAGCTCCCTGTGTAGACTCCACAGATGCTGTAGTGGGTCTCTCCAGAACCTCAGAATCAGTCCCATTAAACTGACTTGGGTACAATGAGCCCAGCTACCAGTCATAGTGACTGAGCTAGGTACTGTTTCCCTGAGTTTTTCTACTCAGTGCACAGCTGTTTGAACCATGGTGCTGGGAAGGAAGGCGGTGGTGTGGCTACAGCTTTGGGACAGGTGTGCTGTCACACGACTTCAGTAAGAAGCTGTGCATCTCTCCCAAAACTCAGGAATAAAACGATGGGGATCTCACTGGGTCTTGGCCTGTAGAACCCTGCTCAGTGGTGACACCATGGCACCCGGACGGTCTGCCCCACTGGCCTAATCCCTGCTCTCTCATGAGACAGCTGCGTGACTTCCTCAGAGGCAGGAGCCAAGTTCCCAACCAGGAACCAGCCGCTCAAGCAGAGGCACCTGAGGGAGTCCCCAGCGTGGCATCCTGCCCATGCTCTCCTCTCTGGAGCCTACGGGGAGGGGACCCTGTCCTGACCACAGCAGCTAATCAAGTAGCACAGGCCCCAGCGGAAGGGCCCAGCAGGCTGCTCCCATCCTGGCCGATTAGGTTTAGAGGCAACACAAGTTCTATAATGGCCTGTCCCATCCCAGTGCCTTAGCTCTCATCTTCAGTCATTTCAAGGGGTCTAACTGTCCCCTCAGACCCCAGATGGGGACACAGGGCCCCTCTATCCCTCAGGCAAAGCAGGTGTAGTTCTCTCGCAGCCTTTGTCACTAGTTGACAGAGTCCACCTGTGTTTGTGGCTGGGCACCACCCACTAAACGTCAGGGACACAAGGGCAGGAAACAGCCGTGCAGGTGCTGGATGCAGGGTGGGCTCGACAGCTTGGGAGTCTGCGGTCCTCAAGCTGCCCCCGGGTCCTGGCTTTAGCAGTACCCGCTGGGACCTGCTGCCCCTGGAGGCGTCAGGACAGGGACAATAAACTTACAGTAGCTGCATGAGAAACAGTGAGAGAACAGGCCACAAAAGCTGCTCAGACACTGACGGCACTGCCGCCTTTGACCTGGGCGCTGTGTGCACTATCGCAGACTCCCGTGTCCCTCACCATGTTCCCTCTGGACCAGAGAACCCAACCCCAACCAAGTCGCATCCACAGTGACCAAGCACCATGGATGAGTCACATCTTTCTTCAGTCCTTCCTCCTCCTCCCCCCTGTGGGCCAGATGGTCCTGCATATGGCAGTGCCCTCCTTTTCCGCTCATCAACAGGCATCTGTTGAGCACCTGCTGGGTGCAGGGTGGGACAGGACAAGACCTTGTCCTCAGCCAGCTGAGCGAGGAAACTGCCTCGCAAGGGGGAGGGCAGGGGCAGGTAAATGGTGCGGGGTCTTAGCTGCAGGGCAAGTGACTGCTCTCCTCTGTGGGGTAGAGGTGAGGACCCTGGACGACCCCTAACTGACTTCCAGGTGCTCAGGACCAGCGGGCACAGTGGGTGAGAACAGGGTTCAGGGGCCACGAGGCCCAAGCTCAAAGCCCATCTCCAGTGTGTCCCAGCGAGTGGTCCTGAGGTCAGGGCCAAGTGTCCTGGGCTCAGGTCCCAGCTCTGGGTGCTGAGGCTCAGTTTCCTCTTCTGCAAAGTGGAGATGAGAACACATTTGGAGAGTCCTGGTGAGAAGTATGGAGTTAATACAGAGAAGGCTCCTGGCACGGCGATGTGCCGGATATGTAAGTACCAGTTATTGTGATGGTGCCCACAAGAAAGTGCCAAGTCTGCAGTCCCCACGCTGGAGGGCCCTCCACATCCGAGGCCAGGAGAGCCCTGGGGTACCACTGCTCTCCCCTCACCTATGGCCCCTGGCTAGGAGGGCTCTAAGCCCACAATGCCCAAACCCTGCTGGCCACCTGAGGTACCCAGAGCTGGACTGTGAGGAGAGACCCAGAGAGCGAGTGTCCCAGAAGGGTCCCAGCTGGGAATCAGCACTAAGCAGGTAGTGAGGGGAGCCTGGGGGGGTCCCATCCCAGGCAGTGAATGGGCATAATAGCTGGGGAGCAGTCAGGGGCCTTGGTGAGGACCCCCACCTGTTTAGCAGAAGTGGAGACACCACGTGGCTGGAACAAGCACAAGTGGGGGTGGGTGGGGCATGAGTGTGTGTCCTGTGTGTGGCTTGATTGTGGAGCGCGTGCGTTATCAGAGACACTGACATGACGGTAGTCTGTGGATGGGTTTTCTAAAAATAAAGTTTGTTTCTTCTTGGTTGACCGCTTGATGTAAGGGTTTGTCCCCAAATCATCTCATCCTCCCCAAAGTACTAAGGGCAGAATCTCCCTCATTCTAGGGACCAGGTTCTGAAGGTTCCCCATATTCTGTAACCTCTTGGTCAGAGCTGGGGGCAGGCAGGCCCTCTGGGTAGGGCTGGCTGGGATTCTGAGAGGGCCTCATCCATGGGGGAGCCCCTGCCTGCACCCCCGGGGCTGAGGTGGAAGAAAAGCTGAGCTCCCATGCATGCACCTCTGCTCTTGTCACCCGGCCCAGCCCAGATTCCTTGGTGGATTGTGCCGTTTGAGTGCTCTCCAAAGGCCCAGGTTGAAGGATTGGTCCCCAGACCATGGTGATAATGGGGGATGGTAGAACTCTTTGGAGGTGGGACCAAGCAGGGAGAGGTCAGGTCACTGGGGTGTGTGCCCCTGCCTCTCTCCTTCCTCTTTGCTGTCAGCAGCTATGAGGTGAGCAGCTCTCTCCACTGTGTACCCTCTGCATGATGTGTTGCCACAGGACCTAAAGTAATGGGCCTAGTGACTGGAGTCTGGAGCCTCCCAAACTGTGAGCCAAACAAACCTTTCCTCTTCTAAACTTGATTGTCTCAGGTATTTTGTCACAGTGATGGAAATCTAACAGCCCTCCCACTGTGCCCCCACTGGTCTCCCCTCAGCCTCCTGCTGGGCCACCTCTGACTGTCCTCTGGAGCCACACCCTGCTAGGCCTATAACCTGAGCTCCCCAACTCCCAGGACATGGCTCCCCCAGCAGGGAAAGGGGAAGAGCCCACATTTGTCAGGCCCCTAAGTGCCAAGCATGGTATTGTCTTTGTCACCTACCTCACACTGGAATGGGCTGGAAGCTAAACTTGACTTACCTGTGAAGGCCATGTGTTTGCAAAAACAATACCATCTGTTTATTGCATGCCTGTGCCAGGCACTCTACTGAGCGTATCACACCTGTTCAACTCACATAAAACCTCAAAACAATCCTTCAGGTAAGGCTCTTCACCCCTACTTTACAGGTAGGCAAACAGGTTCTGAAGGTCAAGTAATGTGCTCATGGTGGTGGCTGTGACGGTTTTATGTGTCAACCTAGCTGAGCTGGGGTACCCAGTTTTTGGTTCAAGCACCAGCCCAAATTTTGCCATAAAAGTATTTTTAAAGATGTGGTTAACATTTACGTCAGGAGATCTGGGGTTACCCTTCATAATGTGAGTGGGCCTCATCCAAAAGGTGAAGACTTAAAAAAAACAAAGACTGAGCGCCCTCCCTGCAGAGAGAGGGGACACCAACTCCACATGGCCTGCAGGTCTGAGCTGGGACACAACTTCCCTGGGCCTCCAGCCTGCCCTGCAAGAGCACCCATAGTGCCCACCCTATGGCTGTGGGAGCTAATGCCATAAACCACACATCTCTCTCCACACACAGCCCCCGACTGGCTTTGTTTTCTCTGGAGAACCCCAAGGCAGAAGCAGAGCCGGGATCATAACCTAGAGTCATGCAACTCCTGGAGCTGGGCTCTTATTCACGGCACCCTACTACTACCTACACTTGTGTTCTCGTTGTCACTATAAACAACAGGGCTGCTGAGGACAATACTAGGTCATCGCCCCGATGTTTGGATTCTGTAAACAGCAGCCCTGTCACTTGACAGTGAAATATCAGTTTTGCCATCTTTGATTACAAGTTTGGCAAACAGATACTGTTGACCTTATTCCCACGCATTAAATGTAGCTGAGCTCTCCTGCACGTGCAGTCTCCGTGGTGGGAGACACACTGTTGTCACAGCCATGAGGGCCACCAGGAGGGGCCAGTCTTCTGTTTACTCTGTTGGCAGAGCCCACAGGCAACAGGCGCCTGTTAGCTCCTGAAGTCAGGGTGAATTATGCAGGACTCAGAGGTGGAGGTGCCAAGGAGCCCCTTACCTCTGCTGCCCCATCTGCCGGGACTGTGGGAGCCTTGGGCAGGTACTCAGCCCTGTCCCCCGAGGCCTGGCCAGCCCAGCACAGTGCCTGGCCCTGCCTGAACACCCCCATGGACTTGCTGAATGAGAGGGGTGCTGAGGCCAGGAGGAAGGACACTGAAGCAGGAGATAATGAGGCCGGGAGTGGCACGCAGGCCCTGGCTACAGACGGCCCCGCCCCAGCCAGAGGAGCCTGAGATAAGTGAGTTCCTGGCAGCCTCAGTTTCCTCACTGCAAGCTATCAGTGAGGATTGTCCTGCCTGCCTCACCGGCTGAGGATGCTTTGCAGGTGCCAAGCTCAGTACCAGTATGCAGGGTAGGTGCAGAATGGCAGGGAGTCAGGTAAAGCCAGCAGTGCAGCTTCCTACTATTTTGTGGGTTTTTTCTCCATTACTTGGTGTTGAATTTAGGGCCTTCACATTGAGCTATATCTCCAGCCCTTTTTTTAAAAAATTGAGACAGGGTTTTGCTGAGTTGTCCAGGCTGGGCTCAAACTTGCAATCCTCCTGCCTCAGCCTCCCAGAGTTCTGGGATTATAGGTGTGCACCACACCTGGCTTGTTTTGGGTTCTTCATGGGTCCCTGAGGGGACTATGGGGCCAATGTTGCAGACTCCTGGGGGCAAAGCAGGGAGCCAGCAGGTGCTGAGACCTGTAGCAGGTCAGATACACCATTTCTTCTCACCTCTCTGGGCCTTTAACAGTGAGGAGACCGAGACTGGGAGGGACGAAGGCAGCGGTGAGGGCCATGGCTCACAGGGGGGACCCGGGCTTCCTGGCTGGTCTGTGTGATCTCAAAGCCCTCCCGCCCTGACAAAGGAAGAGGCCCTTTATCTCTAGGACCCTTCACCTCCGCCTGCCAGCTCCTTTCACAAATGTTAACTTACTTTAACCTTCAAAGAAAAGCAGCACGAGTGCTTTTTCAGTGAAGAAAGCAGTGTGGCACTGCTGGGAAAGGTACGCAGCATCACAACAGGCCTCCGGGGACCCCGCTCCCAGTGAGGCCCCCGCCCCATCTGCCCTCTTCAGTGCCTTCTGAGATGCCCAGGGATTCTTACGCAAGAGACTCCACTCTGTGAGGAACTTAGCCCCTGCGTGTGTGTCCAGACCTACCTTGTCCCTTTCAGTGACCACGGCACATCCCCAGTGGCGCCGGTGTGGCCTCCTAACCAATTCCCCGCAGAAGGTGGGAGCTTCCCCTTTCTGCTCTCATGAGCAGTGCTGCAGTAAACGCGCTGCTGGGGAGGTTTCTGTATTTCCACAGGATGCCTTCCTAGAGGGCACTGTCTGGCCATCCTTCAGGGCTGCAGGCCAGCCCTTACCCCCTGGCCAACGCTGAGCACGGTTCCCTCCAACGTGGCAGCTAAGTGACACCTCATCTTAAGACACCTCTGACCACTGGTAGGCCTGAAAACATTTTATTTTCCAGCCACTTGTCTGACTGGGCTCTGCCCTGCCTGTTTTGATTTTCTGCTAGGTGGCTCGCCTTGCAGAATCTGTGGGAACTCTGTACGAACTGTGGCTTTAACACAGTGACAATGTAAAGAGCCCTCTCCTTCCGTTACCGAGCCGGAAGTCTTCCTACCTCCACTTCCTCTCATATGTTCAGTGGAGCCTGCATATCGATGGACACGGACAGCACCACGTAGGTGGCTGGGCAAAGCCTGCTGCAGACATTTCCCCACGGCCTAGATCCCTCCAGCAAAGCTGCCCAAGATGCCATCGCCACGCCTGCCTCGCTGACGTGGCTTCTAGCCACTGTGGATGAACATAACTTGGGTATGTGGCATCGTCCGTCCATCTGCCCAGGCCCACATACGGGGCCCAGATGGGCCAGGGCAGGCAGGAGGTCACAAATCCTGTGCCCTTCTCTTCCTTGGCACTGTCCCAACATCCCGGCCTCAGTCAGTCCCAGTGTCTTCCCTGCCTTCCAGCCCAAGTTCAAAATGGCACATGCCCAGGGAATTCTCACTTCTGGATAGCCTTTTCTCTCTTCGGAGGAAGACTGGTCCCCAAAGTCATCCAGCCACCAGCTGACAAACAGTGTGGGGTACTTGGGGCTGCGGGTGCTATCTATGGCCCCACATCACACTGTGCCACTTCTCGTGCCAGGCTGGGTGCAGAGGACTGATGGACGGCTCTCTCTTCACCCCAGCCTGTGCCGTGCCCTGAGGAGGAACCGCGCTTTGCGGGTTCCACGCCGTGTGGTTCAAGACGCAGCCTCTCTTGGGTTGGGCCCGGCAGGAGTCTGGACCCTAACCTCCACAGTCTGCCCTACCGTCCTCCACACCAGCTCAAGCGCCTGCGCACAGCTGTCCTCGACAAGAGGACTGTTCAGCTGCAAACAGCAGCAAGACTGGGTGACAAGGGGTCCCCTCCCACAGGCCCGAGTGCCTCTCGAAGGAGGGGAGTGAGGGTCAATGGGGTGTGCAGATCCTACCCAGGAGAGGAGAGAGGCTGGTGGAAAGAGGGACGGAGCATGAGCAGCAGGGAAATTGGGTGGGTGGGGCCTCTGGGTGTTCCTGAAGGTGGACACAACTGATGGTGAAGACACCATGAAGGACCAGCCCAGAGAGGATCCTCTACACTGCGCTGCCCAGGGGGTAAACAGAGAACCAACAAGGGACAAGGGAAGCTGAACTGTTTGGCTGCCAGGAACAACATTAATTACGGCCGGCCCTTCTAGCTGCTTAGCACTTAGGTGTAATCACCATGTGGCGCAACTCTGCCGACTATAATTAGCACCAGATCAACAGAGTCCAGTGTTTCCACCGATCATAACAATCGCAGGTACAGTGGAGCCTTCCAGGCAGGCACTGTTAATGCTGGCTGGTCTCACATGCTGGGTGGCAGCAGTGGTGGGATAATAACAATGACAATGACCTGCATTACCCATGCCTCTCGCTTAGTTCTTACAAACCCAGGTCCATATCGCCTACCATCCCTGCCTGCTTTCCAGAAAGGAAGGGTAGAGTTTGCACCAGGGCCTGCAGCTCTGGTGAGCAGCAGGGCAGGGGTGGAAGCCCAGGCTGCCTGGCTCTGGTTCTGTTCTGCACCCTGCCCTGCCCCCTCCTCACCTGTGTAGCTGCTGGAAGGAAGCGCATGCTCTGGTCCCCCATTGAGCTCTGGGGCTCCTTCGGCCTCTGCCACTTCCTCTTTCTCCTCTTCCCGGACCTCAGGGGTCTCCTCCTGTGGCTGCTCCATGGCTGATCTCCCCTCGGTGCCACGCCTGCAGGCCTGGTCATAGCTCTCGCATCATCTGGGTCTACGCGCAGATGGACCTCCACAGGGCAGTTCCTGTCAGCCTGGGCAGAGGGGAGACAGGAAGACGTTAGGGGAGGCGGTGACAAAGCACGCAGCAGGAGTAGGGCAGGCTCGAGGGCCACTGTCATGGAAGCAGCTCTCTCCAGCTCCTTCCTCAGTCCCTGAGTGCCGTCCCATGGTCCCCACTCCTGCATTAGAGTCACCTGTCCTACTGCCCTGTCCTTCTGCCTCCTGCAGGAGGTTGGTGGGGTTGACAGCAGTGGTCATTAACTAGACTGGGTGACCCCTGGGCCACCATTCCTGCCCCCTTTGCAGCGTCCTGCTCTTTCAGTCTCTGGAGCCTGTCGGAATGACTTGGGGGTTTCCCAACCCTCCAGACTCCCTGGTGATCCTGTATGAGTCCCTCCTCCCAGTCCCCACACTGACCCCAAACTCAGGCCACAAAACCCTGCTCTCCTAGGCTCCTGCTCTTGAAGGGTGGGTTCCATCCTTCCTCCGCTGGGGTGTGGGGGAAAGACTTGCACTCCTGTTGTGCCTGGCTCCTGTTCACAGCAGACCTGCAGTGAGACCTCCGGCAGGGGGAGGTGAGCTTGCGGTAGTGACCCATGTCCCCCTTATGCAGGAGGAGGCAGTGCCAGCCATCAGCAAGTAAAGTCCCGTCCACCAGTGCCGTGGGCAGAGATGCAGACCAGGAGGCGCTGTGGGAGGGGCTCTTCCAACAGGATGCAACAGGGACAGCCCCACAGCTGTGCCACCCTGGGCAGGGGCAGGAGAGGGAAAAAGATCTGCTCTAGGGAAACTTATGCATTGGTGGGATCCTTTTTCTTCCCCACCTTCTTCCTGCTTTAGGGATCCACATCTATCTCCCCACTCACTGCCGCCTGAACCTGGGGCTGATTGGAGACGTCTCCTCTCTCTGGCTCTATTCTAGGCTCCCCAACTCAGCTGTACACTGGAATCATGGAGGCTTTTAAAAAATATGAATGTCTTGCCAGGTGTGGTGGTGCACACCTGTAATCCCAGCCTTCTGGGAGGCCGAGGCAGGAGGATGGAAAGTTAGAGCCCAGCCTGGGCAATTTAGTAACTTAGAAAGACCCTGACTCAAACTAAAAAAAAAAAAATTTAAAAAGGACTGGAGATGTAGCTCAGTGCAAAGGCCCTGGGTTCAATCTCCGGTACTGGTGGCGGGGAGAAAAAGAAAAAAAAAAAAAATATATATATATATATATATATATATATGGATGTCATGGTCCGCCCCTAGAGATTCTGATTTGAGTGGTTTGGGGAGCAGAGTGGGGGCTCAGATTTTTACTTTTTAATTCCCCTGGTGATTGTAAGGTGCAGCCAAGCTTGAGAACCATTGCTCCAAAGCACAGCAACTCCGCCGGGTAGTAAGTGGCTCCCCCAACACATCTAACCCCCCTATTCCCTTTCCTGGACCCCAGGAACCTCCTCCCAATTCTCTACAGACAGCATGGATACTGGGCCTCCAGTCTAAGTGGCTCAGGGGCAAGGGATCTGCACATCTGGGAAGCATTCTTGTTGATGTGACAGTCACAGGAAGTGAGAGGTCCTCAGAGGAGAGAGCAGCTTGTCAAGGGAAGAAAAACAAAGAGACACTAGGCAGAGTCGTTGGCAGATGTAGGAGAGCCCTGGGACAGCAATGGGTCTCAGAGCCAGGGGTGGAGCTGTGCAGGGGGGCAGGCAGCCGTCTCAAATGCTGCAGAGGTGCAGGGCGACCAAGTGACACATGGCTGGTGACTGTGAGGTCATCAGAGGCCCTGAGACAAGTTTCGGCCCTGTGCTTGAGAGGGAGACCTGCGCTCGGGAGAGTAGGTAGAGGCAGGAAGGTGGGGCAGCGAAAGGAGGCAAGTATGTCAGGACAAGAGAAGTACAAGCAGATGCTAGCTGGGGAAGGCAGCAAGGCCACAAAGGGATTTTGGAATTTTTTAATAAACGGCATGGGACACTAAGTAGTCACTGGAAAAATTAAGTTGGGTCCCTACCTCTTAATCCTTCACATCTTATACCAAGACAAGGTCCAAATGCATAAACTATTTAAAGTTAAAACAAAAACCCATTAACTACAAGAAGTTGTGTAAAAATATAAATAAAAATAGTCTTGGAGTGAAGAAAAGCTAAGCACAACACTAAACCCATACAACTGTTTATGGAAACAAATTATGGATAAAAGATTAACAAATTTGATTATATAAAAATATAAACTTTCTGCATAGTAAAACCATCGTATGAAAAAAGCCCAGATAATGCTCTGAGAAAACTATTTACAACTTTCACCAGACAAAAGGCTAATTTCCCTAAAATTGTTCATACAAGTTAATAAGTAAAAGGTTAGCAACCTGAAAGAAGAACGGACCTTGATATGAAAATAAAATTTACAGAGAAGTTTTTGTCGTTGTTATTGTTGGTTTTTTGAAACAGGGCCTTGCTGCATAGTCCAGCCAAATTACCGTACATTTGGCTCTCAAACATATTTGGTTTTTCTGGTTTTTTTGGGTATTGGAAATCGAACTCAGGACCTTGTGCTTGCCAGGCAGGTGCTGTGCCACTGAGCTATATCCTCAGCCCAGCTCTCAAACATATGATAAGATGTTCAAGATTAAAATAACACTGACGGTCCAGTGATATAGCTCAGCGGCATAAACGCTTGCCTGGCAAGCGCGAGGTCCTGAGTTCGACTCCCGGTACCCACATTAAACAAAAACAAAAACAAAAACATTGAAGCACCTTCCTTACAATTAAAACATGGTAACATGCTACAGATATAGCTCAGTGGTACGGTGCTTGCCTAGCTTGTGCAAGGCCCTGGGTTCCATCCTGAGCACTACAAAACAAAACAAAACACAACACAACACAACATCAACCACGCAAACGCTGACACAGCATGAGGGGAAACGTGTCCTCACACATCCTCGGCACAAAGCTAAACGGGTATAGCCTCTATAGAGGGTAACTTGGCCAATCTACCTAGGTAAGTGCACATACTCTTGACCCAGAAATACCAATTCTAAAATGATGAAAGTACCAGTGCAAGGTTATTTGTTATGGAGTTATATGACTAGTAAGACGTGGGGGAAAAGCTACATGTCCATTAATAGGGGACTTATTAAACTAATATGGAAACATGGAATTCTATGCAGCCACAGACAAAAAAAAAGTTGTATATGAACTGATATGGATGTATCTCTAAGAGTTATTAATTGTAAGTGAAAAGAACAACCTGCAGAATGAAGTGAAGAGCTAACAAGATGAACGAAGCTGTATTTCCCTGTCTGTGTAAAACGGTCCCCACGAAGACATGGGGGACACTGGCTCTTGCGGAGGGGGTGACTGGGTCACTTAGAGACATTTTTCACTGTATCTTTTCAACCTTTTAAATTTGGAACTACAGGGGTGTTACTTTTTCTAAAAATAATTTAAATTGGGATAAAATAAGGCAAAACTTACAAATAAGGCGGAAGATAAGAGGGCATGATCACCTTTGAGGTGCTCAAGTCTTAGTTTTTAGGACCTGTCTAGAGATGCTGGCTAACTTTAGCTTACAAGTCAGTCAAGCCTACAGGGAAGAATTTGAGTAACCACTAAGATACCGTTAAAAAGAGGGCTTCCAAATTACTATGGCAGAGTGGGACAGTTTAGGAGAAAGTCTCACAGACAAGGAGGAGACTACAGAAACAGAACTATACGCAACGTGGGATCCAGGACTGAATCCTGCAGTGGAAAAACTGCTATGTTCTGAATCGCCTGTTCGGCCCAGTGCCTGCCTTCAAACCAGTGTTCAGTTACGTAAGATGTCACTGGAAGGGGAAGCAGGGTGAAGGATCTACGGAACTCTTAAGTTCTCTGAAACTTTTCTATAATACAGATTTTTTAACAAAATAGTTTTTTTTTTTTTTTTTTTTTTTTTTAAAGCTTTACAAAAAAACAATGTAGCCTTCTGACTTCTCTTGAAAAAGTGGGCAGACCTGGCCTCTGGGTGCCCAACCATATGAGCCTAGGGACCTGAGCAGTGGCGGCCCACTCCAGGCTACTTGTAGCCCTTGGCTACTTCATTCATTCACACTGCACAGCAGGGATGGAGGGTTTGGTCAGCATTGGTCCCCAACCACTCACCCCTGGGTGTTAAACTTGGGAAGCACCAGACCCAGAGCTCCGGAAGTGCGAAGGCACCAGGCCCTGGGTGGCTGCCTACAAGGCAGTCACTCCCACTCATCTCCTAGTTCTCTTTCTTGCCGGGTGCCAGGCTTTGCATCAGCCACATGCCTAGCTAAACAATCCACTCCCAAGCTCTCTTGCAGCTACGGTGTGCATGTGACACAATCCAGGCCAATAATATGTAAACAGCAGTCTACTGTGAAGGGCTTCTGCAAAAGCTAGTCCTTCCTAATAAAGACAGACTTCTGTCCTTCCCCGCTTCCCACTTGGCTCAGGAATGCTGTCTCTAGAGGGGCAGTGGCTACTCTGGGATCAGGAGAGGACAGGTGAAGAGGTAGGCAGAAGGTCAGAAGGAGCTGGGCCCCTGGAGCCCCATCGAGGTGCAGCACTGGCTGAACTGAAATGCCCACCTCCAAAGTATGTGTTGGGCTAAAAAAGGAAGCTTCCATTTTATAGGCACTGTTAGCCGAATTTCTGCGGCACACAGCTGCACACAATGCTGAAAGAAACAGGACCTGCAGGCAGGTAGTACAGTGGGGTGGGCGCAGCCACAATGCTGGTAAAGGAGCTTGGTGATAATGACTGTTAGGGAACCAGTGAGCCCTAAAACACTTACCAGTGTTCCAAATAACAAGCACCAAAGCCCCAGGGTCCTCAGGCTCCCAGGGAAGAGAAAGCCCTGAGGAGGGGGGCTCCTGGGAATGGGCCCCGTTGTCCACAGGGGTGAGGGAGATAGGCTGGGAGAACAAACAGGTTTGGGACACATGTTGTTTGGGAATGGTGACGAGAGTGAGACAGGAGGTAATGGGAGGGAAAACCACCACACTGCCTTGTGCCTTGGCCAAACGCTTCCTCGTTTCCTCGTAATCCGTCACGCCTGCTGTAGCTCAGGCCCTCGATGCTCACAGGCTTCTGCAGGCAGCTGTAAGGCTTCCCTGGCAGGTGAGGGAAAACCCCAAGCCAGGGGCCACTCAGAGGACCTGCCAGAGGTCAAAGGGGAAGAGAGCAGAGTTCTGACACGGCGGGGTGGGACTGGACAGAGGTCCCCAGCTCCCGCTCTACCTACCAGCTGCTAGGAGCCTCTTCTGCCCTGACCAGGAGAACCGTTCTCTGTTTTGGGGTGCAAGTGGCTGCCTCTTGGGCTCTGGCCAGAGTTTTAGATCCTAGCTCCCTTGCCGATGTTCCACCCCAGCCCAGTTGTCTCTTCCAGTGTGACCTCTCCAGGACACCAGTCCGAGGAGGGGACAGCTGTGGTCTGGCTGTTCCCAAACTCGCAAATCCCTTGGGCATTTCATATTTAGATGGAACCGCAGTGCTGCAGCCCATCCCTGTGTTCTGCCAGGAGCTGTCCACTTGCACACGGCCCTGATCTTCCATCCAGAGCCATCCACCCCATCCCGGCTCTTAGTTAGCCCAGCTGGGAGCAATCCTGATGGCTCAGCGCTTCCCTGACCTACTGGGCGCAGGCCCACAGCCTGCACTTTCAGAGACTGCTGCCACTCCTCCCACTACTCCCCCTGCAAGGAACCCTGCTCTCCTCCTCCTCTCCTCAGTCCTGTCACTAAAAATAGCATGACCTGGCACTTTGGCCGAGAAATCCCGCTTTGTGCAACTGCTCCAGGCGTTGGCAATCTCCTCTCTTTACCCCCAGGACCAGGAGCCCTCAGATCGGTGGCTCTGCCCCCTTAAGAGGCTGGAGCCTCAGACCCCAAGGGAGGACACAAGAAACCCTACAGCCATGAGGAAGGGGTTCGAAGCAGCAGAGGGGCCCTCAGCCAAACAGTGGGCTCTGGCAAGAGAATCTCTTGCCAAATAAGCCCCGACTGCTCTGAGCAGGACTGGAGTCTGGGCAGACTGGCACATTAGCCACAGGCTGAGTGCCTCATACATGGTGCCAGGTAAGACTGGGCCAGGAGCTGGCACGTCCCTGCTAGCATAGGGTGCAGAGGTCTGGGAGCAGCTCTCAGCCTCGGCTTGGAGCCATTACCCTGTGTCCTGCGCCTGGCTGCTGGTCCCCAGCTGATTCTGACAAGAACAGCTTAGGCAAAGCTCTTCTGGCTACTTTTGCTAGAAAATGACCCCCATGTGCTAAAGACAGCCACAGGCATTGCACCTGCCTCCTCTCTCTCCTCTCCAGCCCCATCCTCAGCACCATGCCCTGAACACAGAGGCTCATGCCGGCCTGAGCCCACAGTGCTGCCCCCTCCACCAGCTGAGGCCCACTCTCCTTCAAGACCTGCCCGCACTCCCTCTTCGAGGAAGCTCTCCTGGACTAGCCCCCTCTGGCCCTGACCCAGGCCCTCTGGATCAGCAACTCCTACACCTAACTGCAACGTCTTCCCTGCCACGTTCTCCCTTCTCCAGAGAAAGTCCTGTCTGAGCACTTGGCACGGTGCCTGTGAGTGGATACTCAACATGCACTTGTTGAAGGAAGGAACAAATATACAAAAAACGTGTTCAGTCGCCTCAGTTGCAGTGGTTCCACTTGTAGCATTTGCCATGTTGTCAGATTCCCTGTACTACGCCCACTGAGATGCAATACTCCATAAAAATTAATCCACTTGCTTGTGTGTCAGGCCTGGGATCAAACCTGTCTCTGTCCCTCTTTCCCTGTGACTTGGGGAAGATGCAAAGCTCCCAGGGGTTCTATTGCTAAAACAGAGGCACTATCACCTATAGAATGGGGGAGGCCGAAGGTGGATTAGATAAGCATGCAATAACTCCTTAACAAAGCCAGGCATAGTGGTGCACGCCTGTAATCCTAGCAGTTGGGAGGCTGAGGCAGG
Source organism: Erethizon dorsatum (assembly GCA_028451465.1). Taxonomy (NCBI): domain Eukaryota; kingdom Metazoa; phylum Chordata; class Mammalia; order Rodentia; family Erethizontidae; genus Erethizon; species Erethizon dorsatum. The sequence continues at coordinate 163,744,310 of CM051822.1, forward strand.
AGGATCACTGTGAGCTTGAGGCCAGCCTGGACTACATAATAAGTTCAAGGCCAGCCTGGACTACATAGGAAGGCCCTGTCTCAAACTAATATGCAGTAAGTGCCAAAGAAACAGTGACGTGGCTGCTGCTGTCATCACTGCTGCCTCAGCCTAAGTGATTCTGCAAAGCGAGTGCTATTCCAGCTCCGGAAGTGTGTTTGAGAGTCCAGGGACCTCAAAAGATGCAGAAATCCCCAGGGAGCTGCCTACTCCAAGTATATACTTCTTTATTCCTTTCCTCAGAGAGAAGGACCCAAACCTGTCTCCACTACCGGCCTCTGCAGCTGACCCAGCCTCACTGCAAGGAGCATAAAGGGCAGAGGTTGCGCCCTGTCCCTGGAATGTACTTTCAGAGGAGCAGTAGCGGGAAGCCACGGGTGAATGGGTCTGCTTGGCTCTCTCCCTTTTCCCACCAATGAGTAATCCAGGTGCTGACCCAATGCCCCGGGTTTTCCGGGCCAGCAACTCCATGGTGCTCTCTGCTTCCCATTTGCCAATCTAGGTCACCCCACTCCCCCAAGGGCACAAAAGAGCTGGGCTGGATTCGGCCAGTGAGTCACCTGAGCCAACCCCCCGGAACAGCCTGGGGGCTGGTTTTGCTCAGAGCCTCAGCCAGGAGGCCACCCCGAGATTTTAAAATGACCCCAAGCACTGTGAAGAGGAGCTGAACTACAATAAAAGCAACACCGGGGTCTAGGAGCCAGAAAATGTTCTGGAGAAGAGACCAGAGGGAAGGGTGCTCCCTCGGTGGCGGTGGGGGGCCTCGGGACCTGCCCGCAGCACAGAGAGAAGCATCGGTCCGGACCCTGACTCTCTGCTAGGGGCTCATGTGCGGCCACCTCCAACACCAGCTCCTCAGGCTGAGGTGCTAAGGCCTGCGGTTCCTTCCATGACTGGAGAAGCTCGGTGGTGTGGAAACCCAGAAAAGGCACTGGGAAGGCGCAGCCTGTGGGGTGCTGTACGCAGCACTTATTTCCTTAATTATATTTTCCTGTGTTCAAATTCTTCACGGCAAGCACGGGGTACTTATATGCTGGAGGGAGAGGGGAAGCCACTGAAAAACTGTTTTGAATAAAGAAAACCAAATAAGATGCCGAGAGAGCCTGTGGAGGTGGGGAAAGGCCACCCTGCTCTAGTACGAGGACCTGCACCGCTCAGAGGGCTTCCGAGGACAGGGTGGTCCTGCTGGCAGCAGGGGGCGCTGTCCAGGGCCCTTCTCACCTAAGACCCTGGGGCTACGCTGCTGACTGCCCTCACCGTCCTCCTTCCTCTTCGGCCCTCCCAGCTGCTGCCAGCTGCTTTTATTCACTGGCCCAACAAATATTTACTAAGTACCTATTGTCATGAGCTATGAAACTGACACAGATATCCAACTGTGACCGATGACCAGGGCTCTGAAAGTCAAATGCTGAGAGCACAAGTCTGGGAGGTGTGAGGCAGGTGGAGAAGTGTGAAAAGCCCCCCTCCCAAAGGGAGGAGGGCAGGGACGGTGGGGAGGAGTGGGGCTGAGGCTGGGGTCCCTGGGGCTGAAGGTAAGGTAGGCAGGAGGTGCTTACCCCGGGCACCAGGGAGCCTGGGAGGGTCAAAAGGGGGTGGGGGCTGCACTTTAAAAAGACCCTCTCTGGCAGCCAACGGGGAAGGCTAGATGTGATTTTAGCTGGGCTCTGAGAAGCAAGGGCTATGGGGCTATGGCAGACCTGGCACCTCCAGGGCCCTATTCAGAGCAAGGGCTTCCTTCTCCTGTCGCATACCTGTGTCCTCACTAGTGGATAAAACCAGTGAGCAAAGTCAGTGATTTCTGGCCATCTCTCTTTCTCGCCCCCTCTCTCTCTCTCTCTCTCTCTCTCTCTCACACACACACACACACACACACACACACACTCTCACACGATCTGGAGAGCAGAAGCAGCAGTTCATGTAGTTCCAACTGACAGGGACAGCCACATGCCTGTGTCTGGCAGTGCCATCTATCCCCCTGCCCCCGCACACAGGACCAGCACACAGCCCGTGGATCAGCCACCCTGCTCCAGGCCCCAGGTCCCGGGCTTGGGCCGGGTATTGCTCACACTTTTCTTCCTAGCACCCAGAGGCCTTTCAAGTTCCCAAAGCTCCTTCACTTTCATCCCATCTAACCGACCTGGGAGCTGGGCAGGCAGGAGAAATGAGACTCACAGTGGTGGCCAGGAGGTAGACGTGGCGACCAGCAAGGCCAAGTGACGAGTGACCATCCCCAGGCACAGAGGAGCCATGCAAGAGCTCCGGCAGCGAGGATGTGAAGGTCTGTCCTGCCCAAAGCAACCAGGGCTGCCAAGTTCAAGCTTCTCCTAAGAAGGCTCATGTCCTTCGTCCCTCACTTCTCCTTGAAGGAAAACAGCAGAGCTGTTCCCAGCAGTGTTATTTACAATCTTGAAAAATCAGGAAAGACCCAATGCCCAATAGTAGAGGAACGGTTAAAGGTACCAGGCACACCCAGCAAAAGGAGTATTATCCAGCCACGGAATTCAGGTTGTCTTGGATTACTTAGTAACTTAAGTGAAGAACAGCAGAGCACAAAACTACATCAGGACCTTGATGCCCACAAAAATGACAGAAGAGGGCCGGTGAGACGGCTCAGCGGCTTAAGCGCCTGCCTTGCAAGCGCGAAGGCCCGAGTTCGACTCCCGGAACCCACATACGAAAAAGGGGCCGGTGATATCGCTCAGCGGCACGGGCGCCTGCTGGCGCGCGAGGTCCTGAGGTCGTCCCCCCGGTACCCACAAAAAAAAAAAAAAAAAAATGACAGAAGAGAGAGTGGAAGTTTCCCTGTATGAATAAGGTGGTCGGTGATTTATTTGTTTTTACAAGTTCTGTCCTGGGCATGCATTATTTTCACCTGACCTGACCCAAAACAGTGCGTGACACAATGCCCCACTGCCCTCCACCATACCTTCTCTTTGCTGGCTCCCAGGTTTTCCTCCCAAGGCTGCTCCTTATAGGTGTCTTCAGCTGGTCCCACAGCAATTTCCTCCCAGTCTCTAAAGGTCTCCTTGTTCCCCATCTCTGGCCCCTCCTTTCCTGATCTCACCATGGCTGCCAGTACCTTTCACACACTGATGACGCCCAAATTTACCCCGCACCAGCCCCAGCTTTTCTGACACTTCCATATGGATGCACAGGGTCATCACAGACCTAACACATCCAAGGCCTAGCCCCTGATCTCCCTCCTGATCATTCTCATCTTGGTAAACATTTCCAAACTGGTATGGTGGTGCATGCCTATAATCCCAGGTACTTGGGAGGCTGAGGCAGGAGGATCGCTTGGGCCCAGAAATTTGAGGCCAGCCTGGGCAACAAAGCAAGACCCTGTTTCAAAAATCAAAGCAAAAACCAACCAACACAAAACCCTCCAACCTTCCAGTTGATCAAGCCAAAATGTTCCCAGTCAGCAAATACTGTTGGCCTTGCCTTTAGTAAATACAGGTAGCCAGAATCTAATCATTCCTCCCCACCCCCACTGCTATGACCTTGCCCAAGCCTGGTTTCTATCCAGGCTGGGTTATTCTAACAGCTTCTTCCTGCTTCTCAGCTCCCGCCTTCCTGTGTCGCCCATTCTCCTACAGCAGTCCAAACGATCCTTCAACAATGTGCTTTAGGCTATGGTGACCCTTTTCACAGTAGCCTGCTCCCTCTCCCAGACCCAAGGGTGTACTTTTATTTTTACATTTCTCTTTTCTTCCCTTGTTCGGCCCAAGTTCACTCTGCAGAGCCAGTGTCTCCCTTACCCCTTCACCCCTCATTTTTCAAATAAACTTTGACACAGTTAAAAAAAAAAAAAATTGTGAGTCAGAGTCTGTCTCCCCTGTGCTTGAATCCCTCCAGGGGTTTCCTACATCCAAGAAAAAGTCCATCGTCCCACAGCCAACAAGGTCTTTGGAGCTGGTCCCCTCTGTGCTGCGCCCTTCCCACCTCTGCTGCCCCCCGGCCTTTGCAGCTGCTGCTTCCCAGGTTCCTCCTGAATTATCTCCTTCACAGCCGCCGCCTCAGCTGGTTCACAGCAGCCCGGGCCACCCCCTGTACTTGCGCCCGCTTCCTCCCTGCCTCAGTTCTCCCACAACACTCCCTCTCTAGTGCTGGTGCTCAAACACGGTCTCATTTGCTTAGTGCTTGGTCTTTTCCCAGAACACAAACCCCGCAGGACGGAGATCTCCATCTGTTCCATTCACACGAATCTTCAAGTCTGAAGAGGGATGGCTGGCAGAGAGTAGTCATTTAGTAAGTATTTGCTAAATAAACGAACAGCTTTTTATAATTGGAAAAAAGATGTCTGCTCACTGCCAGGCCTCAAGCAGCCCTCCCCAGGCCTTGGGCACCTGACCTTTCTCCCCGGCCGGCTCCGGACCCTTGGAGGGAGGAGCTCACTGGGATGATGATAAGCTGGGGCAGGCGCACGGCGAGAAGAACAGTCCAGCGTGTTAGGTGGGAAGGCCTGCTAGCCACCAGCCAGGTGGCTCGGGGAGTGGGGGCTCCATACTCCTGGTGGCAAGGAGTGCTGACGCCTGCTATTCGATCCTCTCACTGAGCTGACCCAAGATTACTACTCATTGGAGGGAGCCTGGGTGACAGTCCTGAGCTCGGACAGTGTTGGTGGTGACAAGCCCTCAGGTCCTTGACAGCTTTAGCCTCTTAGGGAGGAAGATAGGCCCAGCAGCTGGAGGCCTCAGAGAAAGTTCAAGGTCAAGGGGATGATCTTGAAAGTAAAACATGCTCATTACAGAAAATACTGAGTTCCAAGAAAAAATAAAACCAAGAGGTGGTCAGATTTTTTAAAATACAGACTGAGGTGAGGGTGTCTAGGTAAGGAGAAATGTAGGCTCCCAGGCACAGAAGGGGTGGGGAGAGACAGGCACAGAAGGGGTGGGGAGAGACAAACACAGATGCGGTGGCAGGAAGGGAAAAGGCTGCGGGTCACAAACACACAGAAAACCCTCCACAGCGAGGGTAAATTCTGCTGGACTTACCCGACAGAACACAGTGTTTCAAGAGGCGTGTTAAATAAACATCACAGAAAGCCAGGGTTTTGGGGTAGCTCCTGCCCTGGGCCCCGAGGGACCAGCCTAAATCCAAAATGGACTCGCTCATGCTAACATTCCTTGTCACCAAACAAAAACTACCTTGGGACCTGACCTTCTGAGAAATCAGAAGCGGTAACAGCCAGATTTCCCAAACAGGCCAGTTTCAAGTGGCATGATAAATGAAGTGCCTTCTGCTTGAATCTTTACAAAAAAGTAACCTGATGTCAACCGATATGTTATTTTTCTATTGTCTCCCTGTCTGGCCTTACAAGAAAGGTAAGTCTGAAATGACCAATCTGCTTCTTGTTCTTTGTTTCTGCTTTTTCCCCCAACCCCTTCTCTATCAAACCAGTCTCCTCTGTTCACCCCATTGGGACATTCCTTCTATTTTATAGAATGATGCGTTAACCTGATTCTAGCATCACAAAGTCAATTAAGATCTTGAATTAAATTGCTGTCATTTTGTCTTTCTGCCAAGCAGGTACCAGCGTCACCACCCTTTACAGATGAGAGAACCACAGCACGGCAGAGCGGGGTGAGTCCCTAGTCCACAGGGCAAAAGCGGGGGCCAGAGGCCAGTCCAGCGTCAGGGTGGGGGCTCTTAACCACTCAGAGTATTGCCTCCGGCTACCATTCCTGAACTCTATGGCTAAAAAGTTCTGTTTCCTGCTGGGCATGGCAGTGCAGGCCTGTAACCTCAGCACTTGGGAGGCTGATGCAGGCGGATCACCACAAGTTTGAGGCCAGACTGGGCTATATAGTGAGTTCAAGGCAAGCCTGAACTACATAGCGAGACCCTGTCTTAAAAAAACCAAAGGGGGGGGGAAGTTCCTCTGTATCCCACTTGGGCTCTCCCTCCAACCAACTGCCACTCCTGGCCCTGTCCTGCCTGGCCTCAGGCCACCAATTCTCATCCTGGACCCCTTCCTCCAAAGCATCTTCTCAGCAGAAGCCTCTTGATCACGGCAGCATGTGTCCTGGGAACTCCAGCCGATCCTCTCCCTCAGTTTATCACACCTCTCACTGTAGCTCCTAAAACTCCCAAGTGTTGAAATGATACATCAGTGGTGGCCCGCAAGGACTCCCGGTGGACAGCTGTCACTGCCTCCCTGCCCTGCCCTATAAAGTGGGAGTGCCCTTCCCTTTTGCCCTTTTCAAATGTGTCCTGTTGCTTCCGACCTCTCTGTGGTTGTTCCCTACCTGAGGCAGCACTGGAACCCACCTGCCTTCCTTAGTGAAGATGGTATGGCTCGGCTGGGGTATCAGATGTGGAAGATGTTTGTGTTGTAAAATTTACCTCATAGAGGTAACTTTTTTTTTTTTTTTTTTTTTTTTTTTTTTTTGTGGGTACCGGGGGGTCGACCTCAGGACCTCGTGCGCCAGCAGACGCCCGTGCCGCTGAGCGATATCACCGGCCCCTTTTTTGTATGTGGGTTCTGGGAGTCGAACTCGGGCCCTCGCGCTTGCAAGGCAGGTGCTTAAACCGCTGAGCCATCTCACCGGCCCGGTAACTTTTTTTTTTGAGGCAGGGTCTCACTATGTAGCCCAGGTTGGCCTCGAACTCACAGTAATACTCCTGCCTCAGACTCCTCAGTGCTGGGATTACAGGCATGCGCCACCACGCCCGGCTGATTACTTTTATCTGTTATTGCTCATCTGATTTTTCTAAATTTTCTATAATGAACATATGCTGTGTTTAGTAAGCACATTTTTTTTTTTTTTGGAGTTTTATTTTTTTTTAATTTTATTTTAAAGAGAAAAAAAAACTAAAATTTCAAAACAATAGGAGGGTAACAATGGTTAATACATTGAGTATTGCTATCTCCAAACTAGTTACTGGAGTACAAGATACTGGCATTTAAAAAAAAAAAAAAGGAAAAAAGTTATCGACATTCAATTGTCTAAACAATATTAACACAAATCTTTCTTTTCAATGAACTAAGAGAAATTAGTAGTATAACTATCTTGTCTTATATATATATATATATATTTTTTTTTTTTTTGCGCTTTTCCCTTCCTTCTTTCTCCATTCCCATCCCATTTCTCTTTCCTTTTGAAGTTTCTTCCCATTTTACCATATCTATTGTACATTTTGGATCTTATTTATTCTTTCAGCTTCTCACACTAGGGAGACAATATGATGTTTACACATGTGCATCCGGTCTATTTCACTTATGAGTATGGTCTCGAGTTGCATCCATTTACCTATAAAAGTCTCCCATTTACCCTTCTTTATGGCTGAGTAGTACTGCATTATATAAAAAGACCACATCTTTTTTATCCATTCCTCGGTTGATGGGCATCTGGGTTATTTCCACGATCTAGCTATTACAAATTGTGCTGCTATAAACATGGGTGCACATATATTGCTGTGGTACGATGTTTTTAATTCTTCTGGGAAGATACCCAGAAGGGGAATAGCTGGGTCAAATGGGACCTCCAATCCTAGTTGTTTGAGGAATCTCCACACTGATTTCCAAAATGGTTGCACCAGTGTGCACTCCCACCAACAGTGAAGAAGGGTTCCTTTTTCCCCACAGCCCCTCCAGCATTTGTTATTTGTTGATTTCTTGATAATAGCCATTCTTTCTGGGGTGAGATGGAATCTCAGTGTTGTTTTAATTTGCATCTCTCGAATGACTAGTGATGTTGAACATTTTTTCATATATTTATTTGCCATTTGTATTTCTTCATCTGAGAGGTGTGTATTCATCTCAGAGGCCCATTTTTGGATTGGGTCTTTAAATTAGGGAGGTCTGATTTTTTTCAGTTCTTTATGTTTTCAATAGTAATCCTTTGTCTGAGGAACAGCTGGCAAACATTTTTTCCCACATTGTGGGTTGTCTCTTCACTCTGCTGGTGGTTTCTCTTGCTTTGCAAAAGCTTTTTAATAATAAGATGAAATCCCAGTTGTTGATTCTTTGTGATAGTTCCTGTGCAATTGGGGTTTTATTCATAAAGTCTTTGCCTACACCAATGTCTTCAAGAGTTTTACCTATTCTATCTTCCAGCAGACTTAATGTTTCTGTTTTAATATTTAGATCTTTGATCCATTTTGAATTTAATTTAGTACATGGTAAAAGATATGGGTCTAATTTTAATCTTCGGCATGTGTAGAGCCAGTTTTTCCAGCACCATTTATTAAAGAGGCTATCTTTCTACCAGGAAACGTGTTTGGCACCTTTGTCAAAGATAAGGTGGCTTAGTGTGTCTGGAGTTGTTTCTGCATCTTCTAATCTGTTCCAGTGATCTTTGGGTCTGTTTTTTTGCCAGTACCACACTGTTTTTTATCACAGTAGCTTTATAGTATAATTTCAAGTCAGGGATTGTGATGCCCCCCTGCCTTGCCTTTGTTGCCCAGAATTGCCTTTGCTAGGTCTCTTCTGGTTCCAAATGAATTTTAGGATGGTTTTCTCTAATTCTGTGAGATATGCTATTGGAATTTTGATCAGAATTGCATTAAATCTGTGTTAACAGTTTTGGGAGTATGGCCATTTTCACTATATTGGTTCTTCCTACCCAAGAGCAAGGGATATCTTTCCGTTTTCTGATATCATCTTCAATCTCCTTTTTCAGAGTACTGTAGTTTTCAATGTAGAGGCCTTTTACTTCCTTTGTTAGATTGATTCCTAGGTAGTTCATATTTTTGGATGCTATTGTAAAAGGTGTTGTTTCCCTAATTTCTCTCTCAGTGAGTTTGTCATTTTTGTACAGGAAGGCTATTGATTTTTGAGTGTTGACTTTATATCCAGCTATGCTACTGAATTTGCTTATTAAATCTAGCAGTTTTGAAGTGGAGTTATTGGTGTCTTCTATGTAGAGTACTATATCATCTGCAAATAATGATAATTTAACTTCTTTCTTCCTATCATTATTCCTTTTATTTCTTTCTCTTGTCTAACTGCTCTAGCTAAAGTTTCCAGGACTATGTTGAATAAGAGTGGAGACATTGGACATCCTTGTCTTGTTCCTGATTTTATAGAGAAAGCTTTCAGTTTTTGTCCATTTAGTATGATGTTGGCTGTTGGTTTGTCATAGATGGCTTTTATCAGATTGAGATAAAGACCATCTATCCCAATTTTCTGTAGGGTTTTTTTGTTTTTTTGGTACCAGGAATCAAACTCAGGACCTTGTGCTTGCCAGGCAGGCACTTGTGCTGCTGAGCTATATCCCCAGCCCTCTGTAGGGTTTTTACCATGAATGGGTGCTGAACTTTGTCAAAAGCTTTTTCTGCATCTATTGAGATGATCACATGATTTTTGTCCTTGGCTCTGTTAATATGGTGTATCACATTTATTGATTTATGTATGCTGAACCATCCCTGAATCCCTGGGATGAATTCCAATTGGTCATGGTGTATAATCTTTTTGATGATTTGCTGCATTCTGTTTGCCAGTATCTTATTGAGGATTTTTGCATCTATATTCATTAGGGAGACTGGCCTGTAAATTCTCTTTCTTAGTTGGATCCTTCTCTGGTTTTGGTATCAGAGTAATGCTTGCTTCCAGGAATGAATTTGGGAGTATTGCTTCCCTTTTGATTTCATTAAAGAGTTTGAGAAGTAGTGGTCTTAGGTCTTCTCTGAATTTCTTGTAGAATTCAGCAGTGAATCTGTCAGGGCCTGGGCTTTTCTTTGTTGGTATGTTTTTAATTACATCTTCGATTTCATTGATTTTTGTGTGTGTGTGGGTGGGTACCGGGGGTCGACCTCAGGACCTCGCGTGCCAGCAGGCGCCCGTGCCGCTGAGCTATTATCACTGGCCCTTTTTTCATATGTGGGTACTGGGAGTCAAACTCAGGACCTCGCACTTGCCAGGCAGGTGCTTATGCCGCTGAGCTATCTTACTGGCCCTTGATTTCATTGATTAATATTGGTTTATTTAGGATTTTTATATCTTCTTGATTCAACTTTGGTAATGCATATGTATATAGGAATCTGTCCATTTCTTCTGCATTTTCCATCTTATTAGAATAAAAGTTTTCAAAGTAGGAACAGATGATCTTCTGGATTTCTGCAGGGTCTGTTGTGATTTCACCCTTTTCATTCCTAATTGCGTGGATTTGAGTCTTTTCTTTCCTTTTTTTAATCAGGTTGGGTAAGGGTTTGTCGATTTTATTTAATCTTTCAAAGAACCAACTCTTTTTTTTTTTTTTTTTTTGGTGGGTACCGGGGGTCGACCTCAGGACCTCACGCACCAGCAGGTGCCCGTGCCGCTGAGCGATATCACTGGCCCTTTTTTCATATGTGGGTTCCGGGAGTCGAACTTGGGCCCTCACGCTTGCCAGGCAGGCGCGTACACCGCTGAGCCATCTCACTGGCCCTAACCAACTCTTTGATTCATTGATTCTTTGTATTTTTTTTTAGTCTCCAATGAGTTAATTTCTGCTCTGATCTTTATAATTTCCTCCCTTGTACAAACTTTTGGCTTAGCCTGCTCTTCTTTTTCTACAAGTTTGAGGTTCACCATTAAGTTGTTTATTCGTGCTTGCTCTGTTTTCCTGATATGGGTATTTAATGCTATACATTTCCCTCGTAGGACTGCTTTCATTGTATCCCATAAGTTCCAGTATGTTGTACTGTCGTTATCATTCAGTTGTAGAAACTGTCTAACTTCTTAATTTCATCTGTGACCCATTGGTTGTTCAGGAGCGTGTTATTTTATTTCCATCTGTTCTCCAATTTCATTGTACTATGGTCTGATAATATGCATGGGATAATTGTAATTCCTTTGCATTTAAGCATGTTCCCATGAGCTAGTATGTGGTCTATTTTAGAGAACGTCCTGTGTGCAGCTGAGAAGAATGTGTATTCTGATGTTGTGGGGTAGAACATCTTCTAAGTAAGCACATTGTTAAAAAAGGTTTTGAAAGTATGATACGATCAATGATTTTAGACAACAGCAAGATGAAGCTGAAGAAGTCATTCTCCAGATGCAATGTTATGACCTTCCATGTCACAGAACACTCTGCAGACCCCTGGTCCCATGGCAGGGACAGCAGGGACACATGGTTGGGAGAAGACAGCCAGTGCCAAGCTGCGTGCCACCATGTGCCCATTTTAAGACATCACAGAGCTACACTCACTTGCCCAACAACAGACACTAAAGGGAAAGCAGGCTGAAGGGAGGAGGAGGGGACGGCGGGGAATGAGTACTTTTGCCTTGGTGCATGTCTGCAGCTTAGATTTTAACAAGCATCAGGGCCGGGCGTGGTGGTGCACGCCTGTAATCCTAGCACTTGGTAGGCAGAAGCAGTAAGCTCAAGGCCAGCCTGGACTACATAGCAAGACCCCATCTCAAAAAAACAAAAACAAAAGAACAAAAAAAAAAAACAAAAAAAAGAATCAGTGTCTTTTGTAGTAAGCTGAGAAGAGCCAGGGTGCCCTTGTAACACTCTATGCTTTTACTCTAACAAAAGCTTTTGGGGGCTGGAGGTGTAGCTTAGTAGTGAGTGTTTCCCAAGCCTATGTAAGGGGCTGGTTCCATCCCAAGCGGCACAGAAAGCCACAAAGGAACAAAACCTTTGGGATCCTACTTGAGAGAAAGCAGCCCAGGAATGAAGGGCAAACATGGGCACCAGGTGAAGAGAGACAGATGTCCTGGGGCTGAATCTCTAGGATATTTTAGGTCTCAGTCTCTGTTTCTGTTTCCTTGCCAAGTGGACACCTAGCTGGCTGCTTTCTAAAGTCCCAGTTAAGTGCGACTTAATAAGCAGCTGACAAGCACGATGACCCTGGGAGAGAAAAGAACAGAAAGAAAGGACAGTAAAACAAGAGGATGCAAATCTCAGTGAGCCCGGAAAAGGTTCCCTAAAGATTCAGAAAACCAGCCCCCATCCCCCATTCCAGGTCTCCTGGCATGGTGACAGTGGCCTTGGGAGTTGACACCTCTTAGGGCTCTTGGCAGAAAAGCTGGTTGAAACTCGTGCTCTGGCCTCAGGAGGGGTGTGTGGGATGAACCAGGTGACTTAGGCTTGCTCTGAGGCCTTACACTGGGGTCACCTTAGGCTCCCCACCAGCCGGTTTGCCCCGAGGGTTGGGTTTGCCTGAGTCAGCGGCAAAGCACCACCGTGTTCACCATGCTGGCACCAGTGACAAGGGAGCGTCTGTCTGAGAGCACTGCACCCCTCTGGGCTTCTCTGTCCCCGCCCACCCAGCTGCCAGAGCCCTGCAGTCTCTCTAAGACGCAGGCCGAGGTGGCCAGCAGCCAGGGAAGCCCTCCGCAGAGCACTCCCAGGCCTACGCGACACGGCTGGACCCCAAATTCAGTCTCTCTGCTGGGGGCTCGAGGGTGGAGAGCAGGAACGGGACACCTCAGCCTTGACAGGCCCCTCATTCAGCCAGAGCCGCTGTGCTCCCCAGAGCAACCACAGGACAGACATCTCTGTCTACTCACGCAGGGCTCGGGTGTGGCTTGCCTTGGGGGCTGCCACTGAGAGGAAGGCAGGTTTGTGGGCTGGTGACAGGCCACCAGAGCCGAAGGCCAGCAGGAGCAGGGCAACTCCAGAGTTGCTGCCACAGCCCTCCTTTGTGGCTGCTTCCTTGAGACTCTCCACCCAAAGCCTGGGGTGTCAGCAGCCTATGCAGGGGGTATCTCTCCACCCATAGCAACCTGCTTGGCCAGTGACCTACACCTTTCCCTGGCCAGTGTGTCCTGTTCTCCCTTCCCCTGGGATCCAGGCTCCCCTCATCCGCCTGAACGCCTTGAGACTGGCAGGCCAATTTGGCGGTCCAGGGCCAGGGAGCCTGCACTTCCGTCTGGGCAGGCAGAGGCGGGAAGGGCGCCAGCAGCGCGCCTCTCTAACACAAGCACCAAAGCATCTCTGCCAAGGGCGGCTGGGAGCGCTGACAGCCGCCTACCAGCTTGCCTGCGGTGCCCAGCCTCCTGCGTGAGCGAGCGCCTGCCACGCGCAGGGAGGACCACGGGTACACGGGTGCTTCTCTCTCCCTCTCATCCAGCGCAGCCCTGAGCGGTGGTGTTCTCTGCTTGGTTCTGAGTGCAAGGCTGACTGTGGAGGAGGCAGCTGGCACAAGGGCTAGGGCACCAGGGCAGGGCTTTGTCTCCAAATAGCGGTGGGTTTGGATCCCAGCTCTGCCACTCGCTAAGTGGCCTCAGGCAAATTGCTTCACTTCTCTGTGTGTCTGTGTCCTTATATGTACACTCAATCTCACATCGCTGGGTGAGAGGAAGTAACTTGACTACAGTCGTGGGGAGAGCTGTACAGCTTGGCTCCAGCCTGGCACAGGCTCCTGAGGCGCATCTGACTACACAAGATGTTTCTCAATGGCAGCCATAAAGGACACAAGAAGAGTGATCTCCAAATGACCAAGAGTGATTCCCACGGGCAGGGAAATGTCCTTTCCAAAGCTCTCTGCCCGAAGCAGCAGGAAGCACACAGCACCTGTGTGGGCTCCCCTATCTTCATTTAACATTTCCTATCAGCAAATGTCTACATCAGATAGAGAACACCTCTACTTGTTAATGACATAATTTTTTTTTTTTGAGACAGGGTCTCGCTATGCAGTTCGGCTGGTCTCAAACTCAAAACAATCCTCCCACCTCGGCCTCCTGAGTGCTGGGATTAAAGGCATATGCCACCATGCCCGGAAGCATAGATAATCCTGTCATAATATATTTGATAGATAGATAGATAAATATATATATATTTTTATATATATATAGTTTTATATATATAGTTTATATATATAGTTTTATATATATATATAAAACTTCTGAGGACAGGTGTGGTGGCGCACACCTATTATACAACTATTTGGGAGGCTAAGGCAAGTCTGAAACCAGCCTGTACAACTCAGTAAGATCTTATCTCTAAATAAAATTTTTAAAAATGAGATGGGGGGCCGGTGAGATGGCTCAGTGGCATAAGCACCTGCCTGGCAAATGCGAGGTCCTGAGTTCGACCCCCAGTACCCACAAAAAAAAAAAAATAAATAAATAAATAAATAAAAATGAGATGGGGATATAGCTTGGTGTTCCCTGGTTTCAATCCCCTTTACTGCTTAAAAAAAAAAAAAAGAGGCAGGAGTAGTGGCACATGCCTGTAATCCCAGTACTCGGGAGGCTGAGGCAGGAGGATCAGTGTGAGTTCTGGGCTACACAGTGAGTTCGAGGCCAGACTCAACTACATAGCAAAACCCATCTCAATCAAACAAACAAACAAACAAACAAAAAACCCCAACTACAAAACAAAACAAGAAAACCAACAAAACAGACCTTTGAAACTTTATTACAGAAAAATAATTCTTATTTTGGTTATTTCTTCACCTTGACAAAATATCCTTCACAGAACTGACCTGGTGCGGACTATGTGCAAATGCACTGAGCAAGGCCCTGGGAGTGGGTGGTGAGTGGGACACAAGCTCCCTTGAAGAGGGCACGTGTACAAACATAACCGTGCAGAGCGGCCAAAGTGTGTGCTGCAAGGGAAGAATGCTTCTGCCTGGAGCAGCAGGGCTGATATGCAGCGGTGGCGGGCGCGTTCCTCTGGCCAGGGGAGGCTGCCAGCACACACAGCACCTGTGGGAATGGCAAGCTGTTCTGGCTCAGCTTCCGGTTCTCTGAGAGCAGATAAGGGCCTAGGATATGGCTGACCTTGAATTCCTGGTCCCTAAGGCGGGGACGTCATTCTGAGGCCAGGAGGAGGGCAGAATGAGAGGGGTGCTTTGGTTCCAAGGCCTGTACAGGAGAAAGGCTGAGAGCCACTAGAGGGCTTCCGATGCGCCGGCGAGGAAGGCCAAGCGTGTCAGATCTCACCTCTCACCCCAATGCCCCCGCATGCCGCTCTCTCCACCTTTGGGCCCCGACCAGGTTCTCCCTTCCTTCAGCCTGGACGCCTCACCCTCTAACCTGACTTCTACCTCCTCATCCTTCAAATCTCAGCTGAAAAAACACAGCACCTCCTCAGACGAGCCTCCTGCAGTGTGCCCCTAAAGGGCCCTGGGTTTCCCCAGTCAGAGCCTTGCCGCTCTTTCTTGCTATTGCATTTCACTTACTTATGGGGATGCGCTACTGAGACAGTCAAGGAGTGCCTGACTCATTTTCCCATGCCAGCTAGCGGGGGCATGCAGCTTGGCCAGCAGCTGTCATGCTCCTCCCCACTGCTTCCCTTTGCTCCCCCTCGCCCCTCCAATGGACTGGGACACCTTGCTTTGGTTTCCTCCCTGGCTACCAAACTGTCACCCTCCACTCCAACAGGTTGCAGGCAGACAGGCAGCGTGGCGCCCCTCCCCCACCTGCCACTTCACAGGGCAGGCTAAGGTGGGGGTGGGGAGGGAGGGATCCTGGCCCCTTCCTGACACACCCAACACTCACAGCAGCTCTCAGCCCTGCCCTCCCTGACCCAGGCCCGCAGCTGCTACACAGGCAGCGCTCCAGCCCTGCTCCGTTAGTCTGGGGGCTCCCTCCTGCGTGCAGGCCCCCGTGCTGCCGCACAGCCCCGCTACGAGGAAGACTCGCCTGGTGTCCTGTAATCCTGCTCCTGATTCATTTCTCGGGTGATGAGGGCTCCAAAAGTCCTGTAAATCTACTTGGAATTTTTATCCTAGGTCGTGTGGACAGAGCGGCTGTCCCAAAAGAAAGAGCAATAAACACCCAGAGCTGTTAGCACCGAAGAGCTCCAGAGGTCAGCAGCCAGCAGAGTGGACCCATGGTGTCCAGCACAAGTTGGACAGTGGCAGCCAGCAGTGGCCGTGACCAGCAGCTGCCTGTGTCAACTGTTGGTACCCAGCATGACCTGGTGTCATATGGTGACATCCAGACTGCTAGCAGAGCTGTATGTACTTTGCTGATTCACATTTCTATCTGAATTGAGAAACAAAACAAAACAAAACAAAACAAAACAAAACAAAATAAAACAAAACACCTAGGATTTGCTTGCTGGCTTTATAACTGGGGTGTACCATGCTCACGGTTTGAGGGTGCAGCTGCTTTAACCTTAAAAACCTACAATTTCATGAAGCCTTGCATTTATCCACCACCACAAAACCATCACTTGCAGCACCTCAGAAAGTTCCTTGAGCCCAGGCCTCATCCCCCCAATAAAAGGCAACCACTCTGACCTTAGTCACGTTAGCTGGCTTTGCCTGTCGTGGGTCTGGTGTTTCCTAGTCTGAGGGAGCCCACGGTGGGCAGGCGCTGAGTGGTTCCTGCTGGTCCCTGGCTCCCACCACGCTGGGCACAGAGCAGGCAGGCAGGCATCTGCTGCCGGACCACAGAGCATGTGGACCGATCAGGAAGCCAAGCCCTGCCTCTGCCCGTGCTGCTCTCCGCCAGAAATGCCTGCCCTTTCAAATTCTGCTCATTCCTACCTTCCCCCTTTTTAAAATAGCTCTGGCTCAAGTTCTACCCCCTTGGGATGCTCTTCCCCACCCCACCCCTGCAGCACCCACTGCCTATCACGCTCCCTAGTGGGAGTCTCTCAAAGGAGGGCTCTCCAGGAAAAGAGCACGACCCCTGTCACTTCCTCACTGCTCAGTGTCCTGAGCTGTAAAGACCCCCTCCTGGTTCATCTTCCTCACAGGGCTGAGAGGCTCACAGCAGAAAAGAGCTGTAAAGATGTTCTATAGGCTATAGTTCACTTAAATCTAAGGTATTTTAATGTCTAGTTATAGGAATGTTTGCTTGAAAAGTTTTTTTATTTTTTATTTTTTTTTAATGTGGGTACCAAGAGTTGACCTCAGGACCTCGCGCTTGCCAGCAAGCGCTTGTGCTGCTGAGCGATATCACCGGCCCCTTTTTTTCCTTTATGTGGGTTCTGGGAGTCGAACTCAGGACTTCGCGCTTGCCAGGCAGGTGCTTATGCCGCTGAGCCATCTCACCGGCCCTGTTTTTGTCTTTTTTTTACACTACTCGCTATGTGGTTCAGGCTGGCCTTGAACTCAAGGTGATCCTCCTATGTGGCCTCTCAAGTAGCTGGGATTACAGGTGTGTGCCACCACCCTGGCCACCTCTCCCCTTTTAAAGTTGATTACCTCAGGTATCTCATTACAGTGGTGTAAAGCTGACTAACATGGTCGCACCAGAAGCAAACAAGCTGCTCTGATGCACCCTTTTCCAGCCCGGGACAGACACTCATCCGGGAAGCAGAATCCCTCCTGGAGATGAGCCCCAAGTTACAAACCGCACCGGGAAGTAAACCACCAAGAAGTCTGAGCACCAGACATAAAAACAGCAGCAACATCCCACAGGTTAGAAATAATAAGACTGGGGCGACAACATGGTCAACACACGTTTAAGGGATTCCAGCAGCCCGCGGAGAGAAAATGAGAGGGCCAAAGAGGTAGAAGCTGAGAATTTTCCACAAAAACAAGAATTAACTGTAGAATGTTAATATTAGGGAAAGTGGTTGAAGGGACACAGAAACTCCCCGTGCATCTAAATTTTTCTAAAAACTTTCCAAAATAATTTTTACAAAATGAGTCTTCAGATACAAGAAGCATACTAAATCCTAACCAAGAAATAAAAACAAAGCTATATGTACTTTCAAATGGTTCTCAACCAAAGTATACAGAGATCGAGAAAAACATTAATGGAATGTAATTAAGGAGAATACAGATGTTCGCTTTCATATTTTCTCTAAGTTTGACATTTTTCAGAGTAAAAAGATCAGCAAAAAGATGATTAAATATATAAGAACAGAAATAAAGTGAGTAATTTTCAAATCAGTAAAGAAAACTCAGTTAATCCAACAAAGGTGAGGAGGAGAAAAATAGGCAAGAAGTAAGGTTTCTGGAAAGTACTAAAAAAATGTAACCTATTTAAGTCAAATTCCGGAACTGTAATTAAACTTACATAAGACAAACTGTCCAAATTTAAAACTTTAAAATCCAGCACATGGGCCGGTGAGATGGCTCAGCGGCTTAAGCGCCTGCCCGGCAAGCGCAAGGGCCCGAGTTCGACTCCCGGATCCCACATACGAAAAAGGGGCCGGTGATATCGCTCAGCGGCACGGGCGCCTGCTGGCGCGCGAGGTCCTGAGGTCGACCCCCGGTACCCACAAAAAAAAAAAAAAAAAAAAAAAAAAAAAAATCCAGCACATTCTGTTACAAAAGAAACTTATAAACAGGATGACACAGGCTGCGGCAACATAACCCATCAGATTCAGGAGGGAGAGTGAATAGAACTTAGAAATCAGGTAAAAGAGACACTGGATGTACCATGAAATGCACAATTTTTTGTCGGGTGTGGTGGCACACACCTGTAATCCAAACACTCTGCGAGGCGGAGACAGGAGGATTGCAAAATTGAGCCCGACATGAACAATTTAGCAACGTAGTGAGACCTTGTACCAAAATCTAAAACTATTTTTTAAATGCCTGGGATACAGCTCAGTGCAAAAACCCAGGGTTCAGGGGCCGGTGAGACGGCTCAGCAGCTTAAGCGCCTGCCTTGCAAGCGCGAAGGCCCGAGTTCGACTCCCGGAACCCACATACGAAAAAGGGGCCGGTGATATCGCTCAGTGGCACGGGCGCCTGCTGGCGCGCGAGGTCCTGAGGTCGTCCCCCCGGTACCCACAAAAAAAAAAAAACCCAGGGTTCAAACTTCAGTACTGCAAAATAAATGAATGAATAAACAAATAAATAAAAATATGTTTTTTTTGTTTGTTTTTCTGTATCAGTTCAAAGAATAACTTTAATGGCTAGGGATATAGCTCAGTGATAGAGCTCTTGCCTAGCATGCATGAGGCCTTGGGTTTGATGCCCAGTACTGCAACTGCAACAACAACAATAATAATAAAAATAAAGTTTTTAAAAACTGGAGGAAAGACATGGAGGATGACTGTCAGGGGGATGGGGACACTCCCAGGACCTCTTATGATCCTCTAGGTGAAGATATCCTCTAAGTGGTTATAGATACAATCACTCACTGGTCAGTGAGTCATTTATTTCCTGGTTTTCCAGAGAAAAATCTTAATCACACTCATTAAAAATGCACATAATTTTTGTTTCTTTGTAAGAAAAAAACATTTAAATAAATAAATCCCAAAAGCAGCTATACCCAAACCCTGGCCCCAGGACAAACCATGACTTTTGTAGTCAACCTGTGTTTCCCAAACCTGCCTGGCCCACAAGCCCCGCTCCTGCTGGGAGGTGTGAAGGGGGGACAGACTCCAACAGCGTCTCTGCCCTGAGTTCCTGCAGCCGCCTGGGTTCTGTGTACCAGAGGAAAAGCTCTTTGGAAGCAGGAAGCTCTGCACATGCAGCACACAGAAACACACTAAGCAGCAGCAGAGTCCAGGAGCTAGGTCCCCACGGCACCCCGCTGGCCAGGTGACCATGCCCACCGGCAGAGGCTGAGGCTCAAGCAGCCAACAGCCCAGGATCCACACCTGGCCGCAGCGGCGTTCAGTGGAGTGAAGGATAATCATAACACTGGCAAGACTCCCACAAACCCCACAGCGGCAGCACCAAGAACCACAGAGCTCACCAAACAGAAAGGTCCTCCGGAGTTTAGGGACAGGGTCACGGTGATACGGAAAAGGCAACACAGAAATGATCTTTCTCAGCATCCCCTCGTTACATGAGTCCAGGGACACCAGGCGGCCTGCAGCTATGTGTCCAGGGGCTGAGGTGTCACAGCATCTCCTCAGTGGAAGTTGGTCCTTTATAATAATGTGTATTAAATGCTTACAAACTGGCAAGTGCGAGGTCCTGAGTTTGATTCCTGGTACCAGAAAAATAAATGAATGAATGAATGAATGAATGAATGCTTACAAAGAGCCAGGCTCCTGCCGCACAGTTTACGGGCATTTTCATTTAATTCTCCCAATTATCCTATAAGGTGTTGCTATGGCTTGAGGTTCATGACACCTCCAAAACTCACAGAGAAACTTAATCCCCAGTGCAACTGTATGAGGAATTATGGCCTCTGGGAGGTGATCAGTGCTGATAAAACAGATAAAGGGATCCAGCTAGGCCTCCTTTACCTCCTACCCCCTCCACCACGCAAGGACACAGCATTCCTGCCCTTTGAGGAACAAGGCAGCAAAATGCCACGTTGGAAGCAGACAGCAGCCCTCGGCAGACATTAAATCTGCTAGTGCCTTGGTCTTGGAAACCCCAGCCTCCAAAAGTGTGACAAATAATGTGTAAAGCATCCATTCTTGGGTATTTTCTTATAGCAGCAAAAAGCATATGTATCACTGTTATTCTCAAATTACAGAAAAGGAAACTGGGGCTCCAAGAGGCAAAGAACACTTTCCCAAAGTCAGTGAGTAGGGCCTGAACATGAAGCCAGGTCTAACTCCAGAGCCCAGGCTTGTAACCATTTTGTCACGTCTGCGTGTTGTCTCCGTGCCCTTCTAGACCACCAACACCGTAACCCACCATCCCAGGCCCAGTGCCAAAACGACCTGGATGGAAGAGGCGGCTGTGGCAGGATGAGAACGGGACAGGCTGTGTTTGAGTCAGAGCGCCAAGGCTTGTCGGAGCCTGGGCACTTCCACGGCTGAGCTGAGTAACTCAGCTGCTGCCAAATCTCTCTGATCGTGAGGCTGAGGGCAGAGTTAGGCATGATGCTCACCATTAACCTTCAGAATGATCCATTAGCCCCACTTTCCAGAAGAGGGTACCAAAGCTTGGAGGAGTTAACAGTCACCAAAGACCCTCAGTGAGGATTTTCAGAACCAGAATTCCAAACCAGACCCACACCCTTGCCCATCTCCTGACCTGAGAGGGGAAGAAGCGAACCTCGCCTTCGGATGTGGGAAGATACACAGAGTAATAAACACATAATCACTGATACCTGGAAACACTGTCGTGGTTTCAGGAGGGACCAACGAAAGCAGCCCCAGCAAAGATGCACTGGGCATGGGTTCCCGCACATCTGTAATACAGGGCAGGGCCTCTAAGGGGAGTTTTTCCCCAAATAAGGTTGGGTCCACAGGTTCTGGGGATTAGGAGATGGTCATACCTTTTGGGGGACCTCCATCCAACCCAATAATAGGTAGTAAAATCAGAAAAGTGGGGACAAATACCTGAGAGAACAGGAGGGAGAACCTGGGTGTGGTGGAGGAGAGGGGTTAAGGCCAGAGGGGGACGCGCAGAGGGGAGGCACGTAGATGCACATGCGGACACAAGGCCCAGTGTCAGGAGAGGACTTTGGGCTGGTCCCCGCAAGTAGAAGGAAGGACATGGACAGAAGCAGAGAGAGGACAGAAGCCTGCAGTGAGTGGAAAGAGGAAGAGCAGCAGAGGTGCGGCCACAGGGGAAGGAGCCGAAGCCGGGATAGTGGAGCCAATCAGCCAGCCAGAGGGCAGGGCCGGCCTCTTTCTTCTGCATGTTTCAGAGTCTCATAAGGTGCTAGACAGAGAGCAGGCACCCGGTAACTGGTAAAGCAATAATAAAAGGGTGAACTATGGGGGTCGGGGGGAGTGAGAGAGAGCACAAACACAGGAGAGACCTCTGAGATGAGAAATCACAGGCATCCGTAATGCTTGCAACCTGTGCAAAGTGACAGGAGGTGGCATCATGAGGGGGCTGGGCCAAGTGGGGACGGTCCAGAGCCATCCAAAAGGGGAAGGGGTCAGGAGAACCTCAAGACATGGACAGGATGGCAGTCCGCTGTGGAGGGAGAAGTTCTGAGTACTTAACTGACATCAGCCCAGGGCACATGGGAGCAGCCGTGGCCATTCAGCTCCTCCTTCAATTCCCAAGCATATGCCCGAGTGGCTGCTGTGACTCAGAGCCATGCATGGCAGCCCCAGCAAGCTCTCTGCTGGCTCTTTGTCATGGGTGTGCAGCAGGAAGTGTGTGGAAAGGAGCAGGACCTATAGCCCAGAGTGACTCAGGCGATACAGCTGTGTGGGTGCCCACACCTCAAGGGGGCAGATGGGCCCATTGCATCAGACTTCCTGGAAGCACTCCTCACTTCCGTTCTTGAAGGCACACAACTTCGAGTGACATCACTCTTGATGACTTCAAAAGGCATGGCAATTGGCAGCCAGAACCCACATCATCTTACACCCATGCATGACCCGCTCAAACCCACTCACTCCCAACATGCCCCCACACAACAGAGGAAGTGGTAAGAAGACCTTCCAAGGGCAACAGGAAATGATGCGACACCGCGGGATCAAATGAGCACCCAGGAAGCCAGAGGACCCAGGACCCAGCATCTTACCCAGCAGCCAGGCTCCCCACAAACATAGCATCAATTCCTAAACTAACTGGTGAACAGGTCAAGGAGTGTTATAATTCAAAAGACCCCAGGACTTCTGGTATAAATTAACCTAGATTTAAAGAGGCAAGGAGCTGGGTACTCTAAAATTGTAGTAAGAGGATAAATCAGTAGAACTTTCTGGAATTTGGCAATTTGACAAGTTATCAATATCTTACATTTGATTCACTCAAAATTACAGGCATACTCAGCCAGGCCTGGAGCGCATGCCTGTAATATCAGCTACTTAGGAGGCTGACACAGGAGGATTGCCATTTGAAGCCAGCCTGGGCATCTCAGCGAGACCCTCTCTCAAAATTAAATAAAAAAGGGCTAGAGAGCTCAATAGTCTTTAGGTTTAATCCCCAGTACTGCAAAAAATAACACAAAAACATCACACATACACTTGAAAAACTGAGTATCAGCTAGCCACAGTGTTACATACCTATAATCCCAGCTACTTGGGAGGCTGAGGCAGGAGGATAGTAAATTTGAGGCCAGCCTGGGCAACCTAATGAGACCCTGTCCCAAAATGATTGATAGATAGATAGATAGATAGATAGATAGATAGATAGATAGATAGGGCTGGGGATGTAGTTCAGTGGTACAGCACTCCTGGGTTTGATTCTCAGAACTGCAAAACAAGTAAACAAACAAAAAACCTGAATACCTACCAAACACCAGGAACTATGCTAGGCAGTAGGGGAGACAATATTAAAAAGATAAAACAAGAGCTTCTGTTCTAGTCAGGGGTTCAGACAATTAACCATCACATCTACAGACAAGATTATTTCTAGGCACCGGAGCATTAGATATACAGTAGCCCCCCCTCCTACATACATTTCAGGATAGTCTATGGATATCTGAGACTGAATAGCACTGAACCCTCTCTGTAGCACTATATATACATATTTATAAATTTTAATTTATAAATGACACACAGAAACAGATTAATATACCAATAAAATGAAGAACACTTATAACGATATAATGTAATAAAACAATTTCTAAACCAGGCATGGTGGTGCATGTCTATAATCCCAGCACCTGGGAGGCTGAGGCAGGAGGACTGCCGAGAGTTCAAGGACAGTTTGGGTTACATAGTGAGTTCAAAACTACCTGAACTACATAGCAAGACCCTGTCTTAAAAAAAAAGCAAGCAGGGGCCGGTGAGATGGCTCAGCGGCGTACGCGCCTGCCTGGCAAGCGCGAAGGCCCGAGTTCAACTCCCAGAACCCACATATGAAAAAAGGGCCGGTGATATCGCTCAGCGGCATGGGCACCTGCTGGCGCACGAGGTCCTGAGGTCGACCCCCGGTACCCACAAAAAAAAAAAAAAAAAAAAAAAAAAGCAAGCAAGCAAGCAAGCAAGCAAGAAAGAAAACTTCTATCCCTGGGACTTTCCATTTAATATTTTTGGTTCACAGAAAAAGAAACTGCGGGTATTGCTATAATTGCAAAAGATGAGAAATAACCTACATGTGCATAGGCAGAGGTGATGAAATAAGACCAGATATTCTCAGAAGATGGTGTTATAAATGGATTCTGTAAAACTATACTCCAATTTCTAATGATGTAAATGTTTCAAGCAGGTTTCTTTTGGGGAGGGGGCAGTTAGAGACAGGGTCTTGCTATATAGTCCAGGCTGACCTTGAATTCACTATGTAGCCCATCTGGTTTTACACTTGCAGCAATCCTCCTGCCTCAGTCTCCCGAGTAGTGGGATTACAGGCATGCACCACCATACCTGGCTCAAGCAGGTTTCAAAACAATATCATGATTATGTTCAGTGAAAGAAGCCAATGACTAAAGACCACACATTGTATAATCGAATTTATATGCAATGGCCACAGGAGGCAAATCTGTGGGGATAAAAGTAAATAAGACATTGCCTAGGGCAGGGGCAGGCAGAGAAGGAGGAGTGAAAGCTAATGGATTACAAGATTTCTTTTTGGAATAACGAAATGGTTCTAAAACTAGGTTATAGTGATGATTGCACAACTGTGCAAACACAAAGCCATTAAACTGTATGTTGTAAGCAGGTGAACTTTATGAATTATAGCTCATAAAGCTTCTAAAAACCAGCATCACAATATGACTTTCAACATGGTTTTCAAAAAGAGGGCGTGTGGCCAGGTGTGGTGGTGCACACCTGTAATCCCCGCACTCTGGAAGGCTGAGGCAGGAGGAGTGAAAGTTTGTCCCCAGCCTGAGCAACTTAGGGAGACTCTGTCTCACAATAAAATTTTAAAAAGGGCTCAGTGCAAGCTCAATCTCTAGTATAACAAGGGAAAAGGAAAGAGATAGAGACAGAGAGAATAGAGAACAAAATCCATCAAAATGTTAACCCTGGTAATTGAGAGGAAGAGTCTAGGTAGGTTTTATTTCGTTCTTTACATTTGTTGATATTTTTTGAATATTCTAAAAATAGAAAGTAGTAGAAATTACCTGGAGTATTAAAATTGACCTGTATAAGAACACCTTAAGTGTTTCCAAGGCACAAGTCTAGAAAGGTTCTGAAGTCTAGAAAAGCCTTGAAAGGGTTGTTGTAGTCTTCACATCAAAGATACCAACTGGACAACGAAGCCAAGGAATCCCACGTTCCTGGTCAGGGAGGGTCTGCTGGCTGCTAAAAGAGTTTGCTCCCCTCTGTCAACATTTTCAAAGAAAACCCCACAGTCCCACAAAGCTCAGATAATACAAAGAATGAAAAAGCACATGAGAGATGGGAGCAGGTTTGCCAGGAACTTCCTGGACACTGCCAGGAGTCACATCCTGGTTGTAAAGTGGGGCCTCTGAACGATCATTCTCTCCCGTGTGGGCTTCTTTGAAGGCATCTTTCTGAAAGGGCTGGGGCTAAACCAGAAGTCACTGGTTTCCCAGCCAGGCTGTACCCTCAAACCAATGGAGAGTCCACTACTAACTATAGTAAGAATTCTAACTCACTAGGCCACAAGGCCCAGGAATCCACCTGTTCCCGAAACTCCCCAGCAAACATGCCAGCTGAGACATGTGTGGGAACCACTGGACTAGATGCCACCTGGGTCAACTGGAAACTGGGCCAGCCTGGACATCTGCAATGCGGCCAGCATCCCACGCAGCCAGCGGATTAGAGGCCACTAAGTGTAGAGAGGGAAACTCCAGAGGGAAATCCTATGAATGTCTGGCCATCAGCACTGACACGGGGCAGCCAGCAAATCCCTTGGGGGGCTCTGTTTCAGAAGATTCCCTGGGCCCGGAGATCTTGGATGCTAACATGAAGGGTGCCTGGCACAGCTTCCACTGCAGAAGGCCAGGAGAAAAATCAGTGCCCTCCAACCACACATATGAGCCAGTAAGCTCTGCAGCTTCCTAGGGGTCAAAAGCAGAAAGGGACAGTGTGGTTCCCTGCGTCTGAGTCACACAGATCTGAATTCAAATCTCAGCTCCGCATTACATTCCAGGCTGCCTGTGGATTAAAGAGGGCTACAAACCCTTGGCCACTCTTCCCACATGAGGCAGCAGCTAGTTCCCATCCCTGAATCTGGGTTGGCCCAGTGACAGCTCTGGCCAGCAGAACCTGGCCGCGGCAAGGTTCTGGACCTGAGCCGGGGCCTCTACAGGGCTGGCTTCCGACCTGTTGGCTCTGCCGCCATACTGTAAGCAACCCAGGAAGGACTTCCAAAGGATCAGGGGCCTTGCAGGAAGGCCACTTTGGAGCATACTGGGCTGGGCACACTCACGGGACATCTCAGCTGACATCACAGGGGCAGAACCAGCCAGCTGGGCCCAGGTAACACAGAGAACCAGGAGAAAGGCTAAATGGTGCTTGTTTAAGAACCAAATTTTGCGGTGGGTAACGGAAACCCTGATTCTTCTCAGCAAATCAGTTCTCTGAGGCTTGGTTTCCTCACCAACCAAACGGGGCACAGTGATCACTTCAACAGGGGAGTCACGAGGCTCAGTGGGAGAAAAGGGCTCTGCCAGACAGACACACAGCCGAGTGCCATGACTGTCACATCTGTTTCCTCAGCTGCAAACAGAGTATCAATCAGTAATGCTTTCTTTTTCATGGCATTTTCCAACGTAAGAGATAATACAGCTGAAGTATTTAGTACAGGAAGGTGCTCAATACAGAGTAACCTACTACAGCCCCTAAACTTCCCGCCTAGGTTACTGCAGACATCACCTCCCCGAGGTCTCCATCTGTAATTCTCTCTCCATTTTGAAGCTTGCGGGCAGCAGGTATAATGCTAGCAGGTTAACTGTCCTAAGTGAGAAGTATATTATTCTGCTGCTCGAAGACTTTCCATGGCTCCCACTGTTTTCAGGTCAATACCAACTGCTCCACTGAGCACAGAGGATTTATCTACAACAACGGCTCCCACCTGCAGCCCTGGGCACTGTGGCCTGTGGCATCCTCACAGCAACTTGCCACTGCAGTCAGCTTTCTCCCGGATTATGTCCTGGTAGTCACACCCTGGTGAAATCCCTCTTAAGCTACTGAAACTGCAAGATCACAAATGCTTTAAGCACTAAGTTTTGGACACCTTGTTATACAGCAATAGAGGACTTAGCGCTCTTGATTTCCTGTCTCCCATGGGCTGTGCTCTTTTGCTCACACTGCCTTCCCACAACCTCTAGACCCACTGAGGTTCTGCCCAGCCTCGAGGCCCACTCAGACTCTGGTGCCCACGCTGAGCAAGGCCTTGGAGGGAGCCGCGAGGGAGTCTCTGGAAGCCCCCCCCAACATCACACTACTATTGCACTGCAGCGCCGTCAACTTACACTGTGCAAAATCACATATGTATGTTCACCAAAAAAGAGGGGAGAGCTGGGTGTGGTGGAACACACCTGTAATCCCAGCACTCGGGAGGCTGAGGCAGAAGGATTGCTGTGAGTTCGAGGCCAGCCTGGGCTATATGGTAAGTTAAAGGCCAACCTGAACTGCATAGTGAGACCCTGTCTCAAAAAAAAAAAAAGGGGGGCCGGTGAGATGGCTCAGCAGCATAAGCGCCTGCCTTGCAAGCGCGAGGGCCCGAGTTCGACTCCCAGATCCCACATACGAAAAAGGGGCCGGTGATATCGCTCAGTGGCACGGGTGCCTGTTGGCGCGCGAGGTCCTGAGGTCGACCCCCCGGTACCCACAAAAAAAAAAAAAAAAAAAGAGGGGAAAAGAGTGGAAATCACCTGCACTTCATCAAGGAGCAGGGGATGGCAAATGGCACACCCATACAATGGATGAAGTCACTGTGATCAAGAATGAGGAAGTGTCACACATGTGATATGGCAGCCAAGACCCAGTGAATGCAGCAAGGAGTGGCCCAGCAAGAATAGTAGGCAAAGAGCCATGATGTCCTAATGGACAAATGGACGGGGTGCACTCGACTCATGCTCATTAGTGGAACTGGTCCGGAGGGCTGCTGCAAAGGCAGGCAAAGAGGAAACACCTTCTGGGTTTTGCAGCCAGTTGAGAATGATCTATTCAAGACTGAAAGCTTTTCTCACAAGATTAGGAACAAGACAAGGAATCCACAGCCCCCACTTCTGTTTGACACCATACTGGAGGTTCTAACCAGGGTAAATGAGCAAGAAGAAGAAACGTTATCTGGACTGTAAAGGAGTAAGTAAAACCACCTCTGTTGTCAGAGCATGATCTCTTACACAGAAAATCCCAAGGAATACACTGAAAAGAAAAAAGAACTATTAGAATTAGTAACTTCAGCAAGGCTATAAAATCTCTATATAAAAACTTACTGCATTTCTACACACTACTAATGCACCCAGAAGTCCATATTTCCAGTCTAAAAGTCTTGCAGGGCATGGTGGCACATGCCTGTAATCCCAGCACTTGGAAGGCTGAGGCAGAAGGATCGCCACAAGTCTGAGACCAGCCTGGGCTACAGAGCGAGATCCCGTCTCAAAAACAAAAACAAAAACAAAAACAGAGTCTAAGCATCTAGAAACAGGGATCATAGACACTGAGAGAAAAAAATACACGAGGAAATGTCCTGGAGATACCAAAAGACTTGTCTTTAACAATTAAGGGTCCTGCAGGAATGAAAGAAAGAAGAAAAATAGGTAGGTCTATCCTAGTGATATGTTTAAAACCCAAGAATAATGTAAATTCTTATTTCTTTCAGACAGGAAAAAACAGTTACAAAGGACCTAGAATCCAACTAACTTCATTAGTTATATGGCACTTCCTCAAAAAGTTAAAGATTTACTACTAAAAAAAAAATATTTACCACATAACCCAGCAATTCTACTTTTGAGGATACGCCCATAAGAAGGGAAAGCAGGTGAACAGGTACTGGGGTACACCGATGTTTACAGCAGCAATAGCTACAATGTCGAAGCAGCCCAAATGTTTACCAATGGAGGAATGGATAAATAAACTGTGATATCTACATCCAGTGGAAAGTTATTCTGCCTTAAAAAGGGATATTCTTTGCTGGTCATGGTGGCACACGCCTGTAATCCCAGCACTTGGGAGACTGAGGCAGAAGAATCACTGTGAGTTCAAGGCCAGCCTGACCCACATAACAAGACCGTCTCACAAAAAGGAAGGAAGGAAGGAAGGAAGGAAGGAAGGAAGGAAGGAAGGAAGGAAGGAAGGAAGAAAGAACCCAACTGTCTATTTGTTGATAAATGGGTAAACAAAATGTGATATATACATGTAATGAAATATTATTCATCCATTAAAACAGAATAGAGTACTATTACATGCTACAACATGGATAAACCTTGAAAACGTCCCACTAAGTGAAAGAAGCCAGACCCCAAAGGACAAATAGTGTATAATTCTACTTAGTGAAACACTCAGCACGGAGAGATCTATAGAGAAGGGAAGCAGTTTACTGGCTGCCAGGAGGAGATGGGTGCGGGCTGGGAGGTACTGGCACTAACTGCTAACAGGCAGGGTTTTGGTTTTGGGGTGATGTAAATATGCTGGAGCTACACAGGGGTGATGGTTGTACGACGCAGCGCATATACTGTAACAGCCACTGAAGGGTACACTTTAGTGGTGGATTTTATGTTAAGAGAAGTGTATCTCCATTTTAAAATGCTGTAACATAAAGCCAGCGGCTCACATTCTGCCTTGTGGCTCTGGCTGTGGCCTGTCTGTCCCCTCTGTCTGTGTCCCCTGGCCGCTCGCTCACTCTTCCTCTTCCTCCAGACTTCCCACTTTCTGACTCTTGGGCAAAGCCCAGCCTCACCGATTCAGCTTTTCCTGGCGAGACGCCCCACCCACTCAGGCCCACCCAAGCCCGTCTGGAGGCCGAGGCAGCAGTCCCAAAAGTCACCCCAGATGAGCTGCCCAATGGCCAGGGCTGCGGTTTCGCACGTGTGTCAGCTGAGGGATACAGTTTCACATGGGAACTTAATTATAGTTCAGGAGCGGAGGACAGGAGGGGGTGGCGCAGGCTTGGAGGGGACGAACAGGAAGCCATGGGCCCTGAAGCTTGGAGAGCTTGCGCCGGGTCTCAAGGGCCCAGGACAGGGGATGAGTGTGATCTGGCTGGCTCACAGGGACATGAGGCCCAATGGGGCCCAACCCTCGCTATTGCCAGAGACCTCATTTTATTCCACAGGAAGCAAAGGGGAGCACAGCTTGCTCCCCACAAATACCATCTTGTTTCTTCCCCTCTCGAGCTGTTTTTCTGGGATGGAAGCTAAGCTGTGGACCCAAGGATTTGTGGGCATCACCCGCATCCCTGACTCCTCTGCTCTGCTCCCCGCCCACTGCCCAGGAGCCAGTCCCAAAATTAACATAAAACAAAAAAACAGGGCTGGGATGTAGGGCAGGATGAAGGCCCCAGGGTTCAATCTCCAGTATCACGAAACAAACAAAAAAACTAGTTATACACAATCTGAGAATATAAACCAAAACTTTTATGTGATCATGTGTAACTTTTATTTATTTCTCAGCACTTAACCTATATTTTTAAGTGATCTATAATGAACATTATTTACATAATTAAAACATTTTGCTATATATTAAAAACAACACCCATGGAAATTTATGCCGGAGCACCAACCCCATATCCTAAAAATATTTCTATAATCTTGACCACTGATGGCATCTGATTACTTTTTCCCTCCCTCCATCCCTCCCTTCTGTCTGTCTGTCCATCCGTCCGCCAGTGCATTTGTGTTTGCTTGCAACAGAGCCTCACTACACTGCCCACGGAAGCCTTGCATCTGTGGGTTCAAGTGATCCTCCTGCCTCAGCCTCCAAAGCAGCTGGGACTACAGGTGTGTGCCATCATGCCTGGCCTCTGATTAAATTTCTAAATGCTCAAATACTATTTTCTGAAGGTGTCCTTCACTGTTTGTTACTAGTTACCTAGACACCTTGCCAGCAGCAGACCCTTATTCAACAACCTTGTGCCCAACACCCACAATCACCTGCACCCATGGGACACAGGCATGAATGCTCCAGAGCTTAGCAAGGCTCAAGAGCAGAAAGAGGGCAGAGCTGCTGACATTCCCCAGGGTAGAAGATTCCTCCCCACACGTGTCCCCTGCCTCTCCCAGGGCCCAGGCAGGGCTAGCAGGGGTGGGCTACAGGCAGTTGTCCCTGGCAAGTGCTCTGCAGGGTTTTACATGCAGTCGCCAGACCAGGTTAGCTCCTGTCAACCCAGCGCTCACATGCAGAGAGGACAGTCTGCTGGTATCCACCTCCGGAGCTGGGTGCGCGCTCAGCAAGCAGCTCCTCGGTGCCCTTCCAGGTCTGAGCGCCTTTAATCTTCAGGGGCACAGGGTCTGCAGTTACCACCCCCTAGAGGGTAGTGACTTGCCTGAAGCTGCTCAGTTAGAAACTGGCAGAGCCAGGATTTGGTTCCCTGCAGTCTGCCTCTTCACCACTCCCCATATTCCCTTGAAGTTTACATCTCAGAAACAGGCAGTGAGCTGGAGGACATGTGCTACTTTGTGCTTCCCACTCCCTCTGGAAAAAGGACCGCTCTCCTCAGAGGAGCCAGGTGTCCCCATCTCAGCTGCCCTCCCAGCCTCTGGCTCTGGAGTCCAGGATCCCCAAGGCTCCAGCTGGCAGGGCAGCAGGCACAGCCCCAGAGCCAGCCACAGGCACTGCTAAGAGGCTACCTATGCCTGCCTCTGCCAGTTCCCAACGCTGTCCCTGCACCTACCTACTGCGTCCAGGTCAGGAAATGGGAACAGAAATAGAACAGGTTCTCTAAAAATAAACCAGGGGCAGCAGGGTGCAAGCAAGGGGAAAACATCATGGCACCGCTGCTCTGTGCACGGGCAGGACTGTGGGTCTGTGTAGTGCTCAAGTTGCATGGCGGGGCAGGAACCCAGAGCCCAGGTCCCCCAGCTTCTGATCACAGCCTCAGACGCACACCTGCACACGTCACCCTCACATGATGCTAAGCCCAGGCTGAGGCAACTCGGGCAGGAGACACAGTGACTGAACTGAGAAGAACAGACTCTACTCCTTGGGGCTCCAATGCCAGCTCTGCCACTTGTTTACCCTGTGACTCAGCCAGCTGTCTAACCCTCTCTCTCTCATCTTGCAGGCTGGCCTGAGGGGATAATGCCTGGCCCATGGACTGATCTGAATAAAGGCCACTTCTCTTCCTTTTCTCCATCCATGTGCATCTGGACCATCGCTTTCTCTTTTCTCTCCGCCAGATTGAAAGCTGCGGCTGAATCTCTCAGAGCAGAGATGGACTCCCTCCCGCCCTCCACGCCAGGCCCGCAATCTGGCTGCTTAGTCCCTTTGGCTGTGGTAGTCTTGTGGTTCTTCGGGGCTTCGCTATCTTGGAGCAGATCCACGGAGCCACAAAGCCCAAACACTCACAAGGCCTCCCCTGCCCAATGACCTGGAATGAGCTCTGCAGGGGGCACCACACCTGCCAAAAGGTTGCTTGTGCTCAGTGACCAACATGGACTCTGCTATTCCCTGAAACCTCCACAGGGCAAACAGGTACTTTCCAAACTGGAACAATCTGATGCAGCCATCCTTCCAAGGAGCCCTTCTCATGTGCGAAGCAACGACCTGGCTTTAACCACTTGGGTTCAAATCTCAGCTCTGCCACTTACTAGCTGTGTGACTTTAGGCAATTTTCCCAACCAGTCTGAGCCTCGGTATCTCCAACTGTAAAAGGAGTACGATTCTTCCTTCGGAGGGTTGTAGTGGAGTTTAACAAAGCAATGCGTCTAAGGGAGTGGTACCATGCACTCAACACACAGGCCATCTTCTATTCAGTTACTGAGCACCCACAGCTCTCTGGATGAAGAGTGACTGCTCGCAGGTAGAGACACAAGTCAGCCCAGCTCTCGAACTCGCAGTCCAAAAGCAAAGTCTAGGATGCAAGCAGTAACTCCACGATTATACACCTCGACAGGTGCTGAGCCAGAGGTGGGAGAAGGGTGGGGGAGGGGTTTGCTGGGAAAAACACCACCAAAGTCGGAAATCGCAGCTGTCTCCATTGAGCTTATGGAGACGCAACAACTGGGATGCACCAGCACTCCGCGCAGTGGAGGCACAGGACAGAAAGGGAGGTGAAGCGCAGGCCGCCATCGCAGACAGAAGCAGCACAAGGGCAGGAGCTCTGGGAGTACTGGGAGGAAAGGTTCTCCATGTTATCCACAGTGTACGCCAGAATGAACCAAAACAGATGGCCCTGGCAGGGAGGCAGGAGACAAGGCCACTGCAGGTTTGCGGGACACAGAGGCAGCCTTGCTCTGTGCGGGTAGGTATGTGCTGCTGGCCAGACAACAGGCCAAAGGCGATACCTTGTAAGGACATGAAAGGCAAAAGGTAACCATGTGTTACACATGCACTGTAGTGTCCGGGTGCCAAAAAGCAAAGTCACAAGAATTACATGTTGCAACAAAATATAAACAGAGCTGGCTATAATTTCACTTGGATGCTTTCCGGAACTTGGAAATTGATTTACCTAATGATTTTTACCTGGGAGTTATTGTTGGTTAATTTGTTGAGTACAAAAGTTTTGTTTTTGTTTTTGTTGTTGTTGGTTTTCTGCTTTTGTTTTTGATGTCAGGGTTAAGCATCAAAACCTCGGGTACATTAGGCAAGCACTCTACCTCTGAATTACACCCCAGCCCTTATTACCAAAGATTTTTATTTTCAGAAACAACGTATTTGGTCCCACTATTTAAGCCAGGTAATGGACAGAGTCACCTAGGACTGTGAATTCAGGAACACAGGCAGGAGGATTTAATCCATTGAGACAATTTGTACCCTGGCCCCAATGGTGCTGGAATTTACCAGGGATTACTACAGGCCGGCATTTGGGGACACCGCCAGGGCACCAGAGCTGTCCTGGGTCATTTTCCAGGGAGAGGAAGACTTTCCGGTTGGGACTTCCTTGATCTTGGGGGATCAGATTTTTAGAAGCCCAGGACCAGAGGAGGGAGAGGGGCTGCAGTGGGCATAGGAGGGGTCTCCATTTGCCTTTAGAGATGGGGGAGAGGGCTGAGCACGAATGCTGGATCATCTCCGAGGCTGATGAAGCAGCACCCACAGTTGCTCAGGGAAGGGCACTGGGAGTGCCAGGAGCCCAGGCAACAGCCACAAAGGTGCGGTGGCACAGCCCCAACCATCAGGCGGGGTAAGAAGGCAGACTGTGCTGCTCGGGAGGAGAAGGGGAGGAGGCACAGGGGCCTGGAAAGCACCTCAGGAGGGCCTCTGTGGGACCCCATGGGGAGAGCAGGAAGGGGGCTGGAAAGAAGGGGCAGGCTCAGGGGCTGAGGAGGGCAATGAAACTGACCCAGAGAGCGGTCTGGCAAATGAGGGCAACTACACTCCCGGGCACATAGCCCACAACAGCACTGCTGAGGAACTGCCTTCAGTACTCAGGAAAAGGAGGTTGCTTTATTAAATTGACTATGTTTGCCTGCTGATATTCCTGTACTAGTCAGCTTTTCGTTTCTGGGCTAAAATATCCAACATATACAACTTACAGGAGAAAAGATTTACTTTGGCTCACAATTGCAGAGGATTCAGTCCATGGTAAGCTGGCTCCAAGGCAGAAACATCACCGGAAGGGAGTGGTAGAGGAAAGCTGCTCAACTCATGGAATACCAGGAGTACAGCAGGTTGGAAAGAGACAGAGAGGAAGGAGCCAGGGACCTACCAGACACACCCAGAAATATGCTTTACTAATCCCTATGCGTCTCTCAAGCCAATCAAGTTGATGAGAGATTAAGCAACACACTAGGTATAATAAGACAAATATCCTACATAAAGGCACCAAGGAACAGGCATAAAAACCGAGAGGCAATGCGAAGAGGAAGGAGGAAGGGACAAAAGACAAGTGAATAAAAGATTTATAGGACTTCAGGGCCTCAGTCATACCTCTGACCCCCATCCCCTCCCATACACCTCTGCCCTCCCTCTGTCCACCACCCTGGCTCTCTTGTGATCATCACACACTTCAGCTCTAGCCTTTGTACAGACAGGCCCTGGATGATGAGAATTTTTGACTCAACAATTTTTCTATTTTACAGCAGTGCAAGTCTATGCATTCAAATAGAAACTGTACTTGGGATTTCATTATTTTATTTATTTTATTGGTTTTGTTTTTGTTTTGTTTTTAAGTACTGGGTGAAATCCCAAAGCCTTACACATGCTAGGCAAATCTTCCAGTACTGAGCTACATCCCAAGCCTTTTTTATTTTTCATTTTGAGACAGTCTTGTTAAGTTGCCCAGGCTGGCCTTGAACTTGTGATCCTCCTGTCTCTGCCTCTGGAGTAGCTGGAATTTTGAATTTTGATCCTTTCCCAAGCTAGCAATCTGCAGGACCATACTCTGTTGAGATGCTGGGGCTCCTAGCCAGCCATACAACCCTTGGAGCAAACAACTAATATTCTAAAGTACACTGTGTGGCTGGCTATGTTGGGATGTTCAGTAGGTTCAGTGTATCAAGTGCATTTTTTACTTACAACATTTTCAACTTACAACTTTACTGGGTGTAGCCCCAGCATAATTGGAGAAGTGGCTGTATTGCTTTCTCTGTGCCCGAGAGTCTCCCCACATGTGGCTCATTCTCCTTCAGCTTCAGCATCCAATTCCTGAGCCTTCCCCACCTTCTAAAACTGCCCTTATACCCTTCGTGCTTTATTTTTCTATGTAGCGTTCATCATCATCGGATATGCTGTATGTAAGTCTGGCTCCCTCCCCTGCCAACTACCTCAACTACTAAGAGGGCAGGAAATTTTCTTCTTTTTTTGAGACAGGGTCTCACTATGTTGCCCAGTCTGGCCCCTAACTTCTAGGCTCAAGTGATCCTCCAGCCTCAGCCTCCCAATTAGTCAGGACTACAGGGGTGCACAGATTTTTAAAAATTGCTTTGTTTCCTGAAAAAAGGAATTAATTTGCGTTATATGCATGTACCAACTTCCCACAAGGAATGTAAACATTATGCACTATACGAATGTAGTAATAAACTAAAATTATTTATTTATTTATTTATTTATTTATTTAGGTAATGGGAATTGAACTCAGGACCTCACGCTTGCCAGGCAGCGTGCCACTGAGCTATATCCCTGGCCCCTAAAATTTTTTTAAAAACTGCTTTGTTTTCAATGCCCACGGTATCCAACACATGGAAAGTACCCAGTGAGTATCTGTTAAATAAACAGAAGAAAGGAGAGTAAAGGGGGGATAAATTGGAATAAGATTGTAGCTAACCCTGGATCCTCAAAGGTCTGAATAAAACCCTTTGGTACTGATCGGATTGAAGATGTGGAGGGTGGGGAAGTCCAGAAGCAAGGATCCAATACTGTGCTAAGGCTTCTCTTTTGCTCTCGAGAACTCTCTGAGGGTACCCCAGAAGTGCAGAGTGTCTCAAATATTAGTTTGAAAAAAGACAGGGCCTAACGTGCTCCTGTGCCACGAAGGGCCTCATAATAACAGAGATCAGCTAGTACTCTCCTGGGCCTGCAGGCAGATGATCCCTGTATTGGTTTCCTGTTGCGCTACAACAATTATCACAAACTTAGTGGCTTAAAACAAAACACATTTATTCTCTTACAGTTCTAGAGGTCAGAAGTCCAAAAGTGGTTTCACTGGACCAAAAGCACTGGGTTAATGGGCGCACTCTCCCCAGAAGTCCTAGAGAGAACCCTTTTCCCTCCCCTTTCCAGCTGCCAGGGCTACGTTCCTTACATTCCTTGGCCTCTTCCTCTGCAGTCAAAGCCAGCAGTGTAGCATCTGCCGGCGGAGGTCACACAGCCTCTTCGACTATGTCAAATCTCTCTGGCCGCACCCATAAGGACACATTTAGGCCTCCCAGATAATCCAGGATAATCTCCCTATGGCAAGATCCTTAACTTAATCACTTCTGTGAAGTCCAATTGCCACCACAGACAATATTCACGGGTCCCAACGGCTATGGCCTGGATGTCTCTGGGGGCCACTGTTCAGCTTACCACCAAGCAAGGAAATGCCGAGAGTGTGAAAGAAACACAGCTCAGACCCCCGTCCAGGCCAAAGCGCTGAGTCAGGAGCCCTGGTGGTGTCCCCAGGCCTGGCCCTGTCCTTCCCTCGGACCACTTGCTGTGTAAGTAGGCAGACAGTTAACTAACTTTATGGCACGGAGCTTCAGGCCCTTGGGAGCTTCCTTTGAAAGGAAAGGCAGTTTTCTCCTCTCCAACCTGAAGCCCCTGATAGACTGCTGAGGATCACACCCCAGGGGGCCGGCAGAGGGTCAAGGGAAGCCCGTCAGAGTCTCTGCACTGAACTGAAGGCATCCCATGCAGGGAACTGCCCAGAAATGATCTGGACCTGACAAATAAGCTTTAGAGGCAGGATGGCAGAGGAGCTTTCTCTCAGGAGTGCTGCCTGGGCCTGGCAGGCTCTGAGAGCCCATCTGAGCTTGGAGTGGGAAGCTGCTGCGATCAGAGCCCCCGGCCACCCATCACAGGCATCTGTACCATACACGGTACCACTCCCCGCTACCTGGCACCTCCAAGAGTCACAGGTAGGAACCTTCTGCCCAGACCTTATAAAACATGGAGAAGCTCAGCCTGAAACCCACAACTCCAGGAGATGGCTCTGCGTCCTGGGGGTGCCCATTTGCTGTGTGGACATCCTATCGTTTCCTGCTTAGCTGCAACACACTGCTCCCCAAAGCGTTCCAGGGCCCAGTGAGGTGACTGAGGACTGTAAACTTCCAATTAAGAACTGCCTGCTTCTCACACCAGGTTTACTGCTATGTGTTCGCTAGGAGACCCAGCTGGCCAGCAATACTTAGTGGGGAAATGACAGAGCAGTAGTCCTCACAAGATGAGGGTGATTCTGTCTCCAAGGGACATTTGGCAACATCTGGAGACCTTGGTCTTTACAACTGGGGAGAGGGGAGTGTGACTGGCACCTACTGGGCAGACGCCAGGGATGCTGCTAACCACCCACCAATGCCCAGGACAGCCCCACAACAAAGCATTACGTCTCCAGCACTGGCCTGAGAAACCACATTCTAGAGCAAGTTACAACAGGGAAATGTTTTAGGTGATTGAGGGAAACTGAGAGAAGCACACCTCGTTCCCTTGTTTAGAAACAAAGATGATGGCTAGAGCCCTGGGTCCTGGCAGATGCAAGAACAGCAAGTCAAGCCGGGTGTGGTGGCACATGCCCATAATCCTAGCACTCAGGAGGCTGAGGCAGGAGGATTGCCATGAGTTTGAGGTCAGCTTAGGCTACATAGTGAGTTCAAGGCCAGCCTGAACTACATAGCAAGACACTGTCCCAAAAAACCAAAAAACCAAAATGAACAAACAAGAAAAACCCAGCTCATCTTCAAGGTGAGGTGGCCCAGAGTGTGGGGCAGCCCTGGCCAGTGCTGCCAGCTGAACAGGAAGCTGGCTTGTCCTCCCAGCAGAGTGGGAGCCAAGAAACTGCTCCTCTGAGGTCGAAACCCCTGGACGCGGGACTTGCCAGGAGCAGCGATAAGGATCAAGGATTACAGCAGATCACAGTGAAAGCCGGGCTGATCTGTCCTGAGACGTTGTGAGCTCGATGACAGAGGAGGCCGTTTCCCCAAGCTGCCGGGAGCCTCTCCCTGCGAGGTCATCCTCACAGGAGAGCTCATTCAGAGCCGTGTCCCCATTCACCATGGAGAACGTGGTAATGGTCCCAGGAGAGCTGCTGAGATGACGACAACACAGGGCGGTAGTGAGGCGCTGAAGTCCAGACTGAGGAGAAAAGGGGCGCTGCCCCGAACTCCCAGGGCTGTCTGGGCCAGTGACATCGCCTCAGTCAGATGCTGGGCTCTCTGTGCCTGGGCCTGTACATCAAGGACAGGACTGGCTCAGAAAGTTATCTGTCCCCAAGCTCAGCACGCAGGGGACAAGCCAGCACTACCTAAGGTCTACTGTGTTCATTCCAGAGAAGACTACGGAGGCCGGGACTCAAAGTCACAAGCCCTCACTCCTGCAGCTGGTTTACAGCAGAGCTAAGAGCCACTCCCAGGTCTGCCCAGCACTGATCCACTTGAGACCTCTTGGGAAACCAAAGGGGCCTAAGAGATGCGGTGAGGACATTAGGTGCTGAAGCCTGCAGAAGCACACACTGGCTTCCCTCAGCCTCCTGCTCCCGTCCTTCCCGCTGCTTTCCCTCTGGAAACCTCGCTTCCCCTTCGTCCCTCTCCCTTCCATTCTCTAATTTGCCCTCCTCTTTCTTTCCCTTCTCACACCTCTCCTAGCTTTTTTTTTTTAGAGAGAGACAGTCTTGCTATGTAGCCCAGGATGGCCTCAAACTCATGGCAATCCTCCTGCCTCAGCCTCCCGAGTGCTGAGATTCCAGGTGTGCGCCACATGCTCAGCTTCTGTGTCTTTTCTTTTTTTGCGGTGGTGTGTTTACCGGCAATTGAACTCAGGACCTCGCGCTTGCCAGGCAGGTGCTGTGCTGCTGAGCTATCTCACCAGCCCCCTCCTGGTTTTTTTTAATGGTCAAAGACACTGAAACTGGAGCTTATTTGAAACACCGTGGTGTTGAATGAAGTTTGATTTTTTTCTGTTTTTTATTTTTTTATTTTTATTTATTTATTTTTTTTGTGGGTACCGGGGGGTCGACCTCAGGACCTCGTGTGCCAATAGGCACCCGTGCCGCTGAGCGATATCACCGGCCCCTTTTTCGTATGTGGGTTTCGGGAGTCAAACTCGGGCCCTCGCGCTTGCAAGGCAGACGCTTACGCCGCTGAGCCATCTCACCGGCCCTTGTTTTTTATTTTTCAATAACTTACACTTAACTTTTTAAGTGTCTGGACAATTTTTTAAAATGTATTTGTTTTCAACATTTGCGAACCTTTTAGGTGGCCTTTCCTGGGTACTGTCACCCTCCATGGGGGGAGATGCTGCTCCTCCTGTGCTCTGAGTACTTAATCTCTGTGGCTGAGAGACCCAGATCAATGCACTGAACTGTACCCAGGGAAGACGGACTTGATGTGAGGAGAATGTTCTCACAGTGAGAACACCGCAGTAGTCTCTTACCCATCCTCCTGCCTCCATTCTTTTGCCATTCAACCCAACTTTCTGCAGTATTAACACCATCACTGCTTGCTCCGAAACCATCCATGGCTCCCCACTGCCTGAAGTGCACAGTGCAAATTCCTTCATTTGGCATTCATGTCCTTTACTGGCTGCTAGGAACTTCCTAACCCTTGCTTCCAGGAAGGGAAGGTAGATGACAAGATGCACTTTTCTCCTTTAGAAGTAATTTGTTCACAGACCTGGCTGCCTCACTGAAAGCACATTAAAAAGCAGAAGCTGGTCTCCAAGGAGGCCTCTTTCCCCCCACCCGCCACGAACCAAGCCCCTTGGCATTCACGCCCTCGTGTAGTCCATTCGGATCTGAACCGGTCCCATTACCGAGACAGCAGAGGAATCGTGCCATTCTTCCTGGTGTCTCAGGACGCTCGCTCCCTCCGGGCTGCTCCTGCTTGGGTCTCAGCTGTCACACTGTGGGAAGCTAGGGCACACAGAGGGCCTTGAGACAGCCAGCCAAGGCCAGCATCAAGTGCCAAACAGAGGGAGCCGGCAGGACACCGGGCCCCACCCAGCCTCCTTCAGACGCTGCTGCCCAGCCACCTCCTGACCACAGCAACTCCAAGGAGCCCCAGTGAGAGCCCAGCAGGCCCAGGCGACCCTCAGAAGCACGAAGACAATAAAGCACCGATTTCACTGCCTAGTGTCCTAGGTACGCCAATGGAAACTAGCTTCGCTACACCTTGGCTGACCCTTAGCCTATAATCCCAGATATTCAGGAGGCCAAGGCAGGAGGATCGCAAGTTCAAGGCCAGCCTAGGCAGCTTAGCAAGACCTTGTCCCAAAATAAAAAAAGTAAAAAGCTCAGTGCTAGAATGCCCTGAGGTTCAACTTCTAATACCATAAAAAACAAACATAATCCCACCTACTCAAGAGCCTGAGTGGGAGAATTGTGGATTTGATGCCTACCTGGACAACTCAACAAAATGCTCTCTATCTGTCTGTCTGTCTCTCTCTCTCCTCTCATAAAACAAAGCATGTGTATGAGTTCCAAGCTAAACTAGCCACCTTTTTCATGAAACATATTTTTTACTTGAAAGAAAGATTAATAGGCAAACAGTGATTATTAGGACAATTTTTCTTTTTGGTACTGAGAATTGAACTCACAACCTTGTGCTTGCCAGGCAGGTGCTGTGCTGCTGAGCTATATCCTCAGGATAATTTTTTGTTGTTTGTTTGTGGAACTGGGGATTAAACTCTGGGATATTCTACCACTCTACATCTCCAACCCTTTTCATTTTTGAGACAGTAGCCAAGTGTGGTGGTGTATACCTATAATCCCAGCACTTGGGAGGCTGAGACAGGAGGATCACCTTGAGTTCAAGGCCAGCATGGACTACAAAGGGAAACCATGTCTTAAAAAAAAAAAAAAAAAAGAGTATGAATTGCCCAGGCCGGATTCAAACTTTTTTTTTTTTTTTTTTTTTAACTGAGGGTTGAACCCAGGGCCTTTGCACTGAGCTACATTCCCAGCCCTTTTTTAACTTTTATTTTTTATTTTAAGGCAGGGTCTGGGTAAGTTGTTAAACTACCCAGGCTGGGCTTGAATTTGTGAACCTCCTGCCTCAGCCTCATTCAGTGGTGGTATTACAGGTGTATCCCACCATGCCCAGCTAGACTCTTTCTTAATTAACGAGGTGAGTTTGTCACTTCAAGAAAAAGAATTGACAGCATATTAATGATGACAAATAAAGGTCTCAAGAAAAAAAATTCAAATTATGAAAAACGTATATCTAGTGTAAACCTGACAGTTTCTCAACCCATGGAGACTTTTTTTGATGACCCCAGTGATAGTACTCAGGGATATGATTTTTTTTTTTTTCCTGGTACCAGGAATCGAACTCATGACCTCATGCTTGCCAGGAAGAATATGATTTTTGATACTGTAAAATAAAATGTGCTCACATTTGAGAGGTCTATGTAACTTAGGGTACTGATATTTCCCAATGACCCATTCAAAGTAAATGATCCATTTATGTACAAGATATATACCAAGGGAAGCTGGTATGGTGGTGCACACCTGTAATTTTAGTACTCTGGGAGGCTGAGGCAGGAGGATCACAATTTCAAGTCCAGCCTGGGCAGCAGAGGAACTTAGTGAGTCCCTGACTCAAAATAAAAAAACAAAATACCTCAGTGCAAAGAAGATCATAGGTTCAACCCCCAGTACCACAATCAATCAATTAATCAATACCAATGGATTTTTGTGTCACAAAAATGAAAAATTTATTCATACTCCACATGGTGGCTAATCCTAAGGAAACTACTACCTTTCAAGTTAAAATATGGTATGCAAGAAGAATACCCACAATTATCTGCCAAGGCTAGTAAAATACTCCCTCCTTCCTAAACCACAATCTGGATGAGGCCCGATTTTCTTCATGTCCTTCAATTAAAACCCTGTATTGTACAAATTTGAATACAGAAGTAGATATAAGAACTCAGTTGTCTTGCCAGACATAAAAAGTTTGGCAAAAATGTAAAATAATGTCACTTCCCTCAATAATTTTGTTCTAAAAAATAGTTATTTTTCATTAAAAATGTCACTTATAACATGTCATAGAGCCAGGTGTGGTGGTGTACGCCTGTAATCCCAGTACTTCGGGAGGCTGAGGCAGAAGGATTGCAAGTTCAAGCCCAGCATGACAGTTTAGCAACTTAAGACACTGTCTAGCCAAGTGTGGTGGCACAAACTTGTGATACC
Organism: Erethizon dorsatum; assembly: GCA_028451465.1. NCBI lineage: Eukaryota > Metazoa > Chordata > Mammalia > Rodentia > Erethizontidae > Erethizon > Erethizon dorsatum. Next base: position 163,786,793 of record CM051822.1, read on the forward strand.
CAGCACTCAGCAGGCTGAGGCAGGAGGATTGTCTTGAGTTCAAGGCCAGCCTGGGCTATGTAGTGTGTTCAAGGCCAGCCTGAACTACATAGCGAAACTCTGTCTCAAAAGCCCAAAACAAAACCTTCTTTTAAGGCCCAATCCAAGACCCAGTTTCTTTAGGGACAAAGCCAGCCCTCAGGGACAACTTGCTCATCTAAACATATATCCTCTAAAGAGGACCATGTTCTTAGCATCCACCAGCTCTATAATATTCCAAGCACTTTCTTGGTGCATGTCTCCTCTCCCCTGCAGGTTCTGCACCACTGGAGGAGGGGTGGCAGCCAAAGCTCAGGTCTGAAACATTTGTCACAACGGAAGTGCCCCACATAAGAAAGACAAAATGGCAACAATCACAACTTTTTGATATTAACAAAGAAAAAATAAAACTATAAAAGATGATAACCACACACTTGCCAGAGGCAACTAAGACAACAATGCCCTGGGACAGGGAGCTCAAAGCTCAGAAATGAACCAGACACAGCCAGGCATGTGGCGCACACCTGTAATCCCAGCACTCTAGGAGGCTGAGGCAGGAGGATCACTGAGAGTTCAAGGCCAGCCGGGCTCCATAGTGAGTTCAAGGCCAGCCTGGACTACAAAGCGAGACCCTGTCTCAAAAAACAAAAACAAAAAAAAAGAAATGAACCTGACATAAGGCAAGTTGGTTGGCTTCAGGACTCTCCCTGCCCGTCCCCATGGGGAGCTCAGAAGCTCCGCCCTCTTCTTCCTCCCTTGCATTCTTTACAGAGGAAGGGTTTGAGCACAGCAGGGTCCCTGCCTGCAAGATCCACAAACAACCTGACACCCCACGCTGGACAGACACAGGGCTCGCCACCCTGTCCTGCAACAGGAAAAGCCGTGCGGTGTTAGAGCAGAGCAAGGGAAGTGTGGTCCACAAACAGCGCCCAGAGCCACAAACTTCAGAGATGAAAACAGACAGGAGGCGGGTTTCCCGGTCCCAGCAGGGACCCACAGTGAACATCAGGTTCCCTGGAGCTGCTCTTATAAAACCTTCGGGCATCCTGAGGACACAGCATTGTTCAGGCTGGGGAGGACCCAGCAACCACAGTAGAGACAGGAGACACAACTCTGTGTGCCCTGTGTGCGGCAAACCACCAGCCCAGGAGACAGGAACTGATTCTGTCTTTCACTATCATCATTTCCCCAGTGCCTGGTGTGTGGGAGACGCTCAAAAACATCTGTTTCATAAATAAAAGGGAATGTCAGTCAGCCTCTTGGTGGCCTGGCATCCTAGGTACCCACAGGGGTAGGAAGGAAAGTCTGTTCAATTACTCATTCAACAAACATTTATAGCGCCGGGCGTGGTGGCGCATGCCTGAAATCCCAGCACTTGGGAGGCTGAGGCAGGAAGATCGATGTGAGTTCGAGGCCAGCCTGAACTGCATAGAGAAACCCTGTCTCAAAAAGACAAAAAAGATAAAAAAAAAAAAAAAAAGGAACGAAAGAAGAAGGAAAAAAAACCCACAAATATTTGCTCAGCATCTCTTTTGTGCCTGGCAGTGTCTTAAACACAACAGGAAAAACAGTAAGTCCTTGCCCTCTTGGAGTTTAATTATTAGTGACTGCAAAGATGAAAATCTCCATGCTCCTGAAAAACCTATGAGAGCCACAGACATTCAATAATTATTTAATGTGTAAGCAATAAGCGACGGGTACCAATGCTGACAAACATCTGGGATCTGGGACTCGGCCCCACTGAAATGATTTCAGCTCCAAGGCCCAGGTCCTAAATGTGTGCCTGTGACAGGCAGCCACCAGAAGTCCCCATGCGAAGGAAGCGGCCTTACCTCTAGGGTGCATCCGTCCTCATCTGTCCATGAGCAGAAGCCACTGGGGGGGGTGCCAGGCACATGCCCAAATCACCGTGCCACACTGCAAGGTAGAAAGAAACCCAACATTCTTAGCTGAGGGGCACCAGGGGTCCTAAAGCAGCTCCAGGAAGTTAAACTCTCCCACACCCATCCTGAGACGTCCTTCTGAGCCTGAGTCGGCAGATATTTCCCAATCCTGGAAGTAGGCTGCGTGCCTCCACGCAAGCAGACACTGGCTTTGCTGATTTGCTGGGTGGGGCAGAAGGAGCTGGTAAGGTAAGGAAGGGGTGGTGCCCAACCCTGCCATGGGTGGCAGCACCTAGATGGAAATGCCCTGAGTCATGCTTGATTCCTTAGCAAAGCCCCACAGACATGACTAGAGTCACACTCCTGTCCCCAGCCTGCTGGGTTAGGAAGGCCAGGAGCCATCTGTCAAGGAAGAAGGTTCACGTCGAAACCCAATGCAAGGGGCCATGCTCTCCCTGCCAGGCTCATGCCAAGTACCCAGCTCTCCTGTGACAGCCTGGAATCCAGCTGCTGTCAGCCACCCCTCTCCTGGCTCCCAAGGCAGAGAAAGACACTCAGGGACATAAACCATCTCCAAGAAATAGCCGCCAGGCCATGTGAGCCATCGTGCCACACAAGGTCACTGGGCACAGGGCTTCTGCCATAACACAAGCCAGGCCTGGCAGGACAGACAGAGTCCACAAGACGCAGGCTCCTGGCATGTCCAGGCCCCCAGGTGAGGGCACCACAGTTGAGCTTCCTGGGCTGCAGGGAGCGCCCAGAGAGGTGGCAGCCCTCAGTGGCAGGACACCCCTTGAAGCCTTTAGTTGCTGCAGGTCCAACTGGTCCTGAGAGGCAAGCTGCACTGACCTAGGACATGCCAGGCTCCCCGGGCCTGAGGACAGCTTGTACCACAGCCAGGCATGTGTCCCGCCCAAAGCGGAGCCCACCAGCTTCCCGGGACCTCAGGGAAGAGACACGGGGACCACAGGAGGGGCTGGAAGTCGAGGAGAGTAGGCTGGGCAGACCCAAGAAAGCAGTGGTGAAGAGGCAAGGGGAAAGGGTGGTCAGTTCAGTAAGTGACAGAGCAGACAGGCTGCATCTTTGGGAGAACACTGTCAGGGATCTGTCTGCTCACACCTTAGAAACAGAGGTCAAGTCCTGCAAAAACCACCGAAGGAGCCCCAGGTAATGGATAATCATGGCTACCTCCAGGGAAGACCACACGGGACCGACTGTGCGACACTATCTGGCCGGAGGTGCCACAGTCCCAGCTGCTCCACAAGGGCTAGGCTTACCCTGAGCTCAAACCCTCTCACCTGCCGCCTGAGCAAGCACCAACAGGTGAACAAAGACAGGAGCTGCAAGCTGGGAGTGGTGGTGCACACCTGTAACCCCAGCACTCTGAGAGGCTGAAGCAGGAGGATCAAAAGTTCAAGGCTAGCCTGGGCAATTTAGCATGACTCTCTCAAAACAAAAAATATAAAAAGGGTGGGGATGTAGCTCAGTGCCAAGGTCCTAAGTTTGAGTCCCAGTTTCTCAGGGGTTTAAAAAAAAGACAGGAGCACCAAACTTCTCAAGAGAATCAGGCAAAATCCCTCCTGGGAGTCAGAGACTGGACCAAATTACTACCAAACAGTCCTCCTCTTTAGAATGGTCCCCTAAAACCCTAGAGGGATGTTTCCATAGAAACTAAACTTCCAGTCCATTCTGCCCACATCCCCCAAAGTGTCTCACAGAGGAGGTCTGGGCAGCATAGGAAGAGGACCCCTTAAAAGACAGGACACCCACAGTCCTACTGCTTTCACAGAAGAGGCTGACAACAGTGCCAGGTCTGGTCGAGCTGGTTCAGTCAGCTCTCGCCACAGCTCCTGAAGGTTGGCAGTGCCAATGCTGTGGCCCATTCTGGCTCAAAGTCAGAGTGTGATCCTCAAAAAAGGAGCCCTAGATACCTGGACCCAGCACACCAACAGGCCTTCACTTCTAAAGGAGAGAGTGGATCACGCTTTCAGATCCCGGAGGCCAGAGCCACAACCTCTGCAGGCAGTTATCAACCCGATGCCCCAGGCCCCGCTGGGGCAAAGGGAGTAGAGCTGCAGTGTCAGCCTCCCTCTTGGATCCACAGGAAATTCAGCTCCCTAGGAAAAAGGAGGGAGAAGAGATTCCAGGAAACCAGTTCAGTGAGTATCATCAGAGGTGCATTTAGTCAATGATACACAAGAGAAAATCAGCCACCAATAATAAAGAGACACACGCTGATAGCCCTGGGGCTAGCAGGCCAGCAACCTATTTCAAAACTCTAACAGAAAAAAGAAAAAAGCAATGTTCTGGAGCCAGTACAGAGGTAAAAGGTTGAGGACCACGGGCATTCTCTGGGGCGTAATTTTCGGGAGAATTTTTTTAGATCTATGCGATAGGGCAGAGTGTCAAAGTGTCGCCAGCACGGAGAGGATCGTGTTTTAAACGTGCTCCATATAACATATCCCAAGTGAAAAGACACTGAATCCTGTTTCCTGGAAAAGAGTTGGATGAGGCCTCCGGCTACCCCTGGCGCACACCCAACTCGGCGCAGTCTCTCCCCAAGGGTTCCTGGAAGTCAACAGACTCATAAAGAGGAAGTATTAAAGCTGAGATTAGAAGAATGGTCTACAAATTGGACACTATCCCTGATGTACACCCTAGGAAGTTTTCTCACAGACACACCATAGTATCTGGTATCTCCCAGAGCCCCTGCCATCTGGGGCCCGACACGCCCACCCTAGCCCGTGGCCACCTCAACAGCAGAACTAACGCAAGCAGAGCAGTGTGTGGAACTCCTGCTCCTCCCTGAGCAGAGCCAAGGAACTGGGAGGAAAGGGAGGTGGGTGGCAGGAATGGCGGGGACAGGGCTGACAGGAAGAAAACCAGAGAGGGGCAGAGACAGGGCCACAGCAGGTAGGCAGGGTGGAGAGGTTCAGGTAACAGGGACTGCAGGCACGGGACAGGGAAAGCTTCCTAACAGCCGAGGAGCAGGGGAGTGGGGATGAAGCAACAGAAGAGGGGAGCAGGATGGGAAGAGAGATGGCAGGCTGCGGGCAAGGATGGGAGGATGAAGACAGGCGACAAGGACAGCGAGCGAGGCAGAGGAGAGATCCCCAAGGGGACCCTAGCGGGAGAGGCGAGAATTTGGAGACCCCAGAGAAGGGTGGGGGAAGAAGTCAAGGAGCGGGCGAGGACCTCAGGGCAGGGACCCGGCTCTCGGAGAAGTGGGAGGACGAGGCCGCGAGGCCCAGCAGGGGGCACAGGGCCGGGTGGGAGCGCGCGCTGACTGGGGCTGCAGCAGCCGCGCGTGGGGTCCCAGGCGCGGGGTCCGGGCAGCTCGCGGGGCGCCGGCGGGCACAGGGCGCTGCCCGGCCCAGCCTCCCGCCGCTCCCCGCGGGCCTGCGCCCCGGCCCCCGCCGCCGCCGCCGCGGCCCTGGCCGCCTCCGTCGCTCGCCCGCGCGCTGCCCCGAGCCCGACTGACCTGTCCCCGCCGCCCCCCGCGACACCGCAGCCGTCCCGCAGGCTCCGCAGAATCCGCCCGCTCCTGCCAAAACTTTTCCCATTAATCCTCCGCTCGCCGGCGTCACACGCTTCGGGGGCCCGGCCCCGCCCCTGCCTGCGTGACGCCGGCGCGCGGCCCGGCCCGGCCTGGCCACGCCCCCTTCCGTCCCGCCGCGGCCAATCACCGCTTCCCGGAGACTCCCCTGATCCCACCGCTCCGCCCCGCGCACGCTGCCCTAGACCCGCCTGCAGCGCCCTCTGGCGCGGGATTCGGGCGCAGCAGCCGAAGCAGGCGCTCCGGAGGAGCCGAGGTTCCCCAGGGCGAGCTAAACCAGTCCCGCAAGTCTCAGAGAAGGAAATTCAAAGCTGGAAGGAAACGCAGAGATCGGTTAGTACAACCTCGTGTCCTTCCAGTGAGGAAAGTTTACTCGTCTTTAGGACCTTGGAAGGTACTTATTATCCCAACCCGTCCCTATTTTAAGGAGTAGCTGGCGGGCGGTGGGAGTGGGGTGTGGGTGCGTGCCTGTAATTCCTGCACTCTAGGAGGCTGAGACAGGAGGACATCACAAGTTGGAGCCTGGCCTCGGCAATTTAGCGACTTAGTGACATGCTGTCTCAAAGTAAAAACTAAAAATGGGCTCAGTGCGAAGGCCCTGGGTTCAATCCCCAGTACCGAATAAATTAAATTAAATTAAATTAAAGATATACCATAGAAAGGTACCAATTCCCCGTGTATTTTTTATGAATCCTAATAAAGATAGGGGGGAGCAGCCCAGGAGGAAGTTTATTGGAAGAAGTTGGCTTTGTCATCTGAAAATGAACAAAATCGTGACTCTTGGGTGTGTGACCAAGGAGTAACCCTCCCTCCACCTGCATTGGTCACCGCCCTGCCTCTGGCCCGGCTCCTTAGACAGCACAACCTCAGCTTTCTGGATGATGGAACTCTGATTTTTCTCCTTCTTCTCTTGTTTCCCGTTTTTGAAAGGAATTGCACTGATTTTTTAATTTGGATGTCACCTGCTTGCCATTTGAGATTATAGTAGAAACAAACTGTGGACGTCAAAACCCTCCCTAAGATTTCTGCAAGTTTCCGGAGACTTATATTCTAAATATCTCTGCTTCTGGGTTCCTGCTTCTGCCAGGCTGCTGCGCTGGCACAGTTCAGAAATCTAAAGATGAAACTCAGCCCTTCCGGAAGACCGTCCACATCTCCTCCCACACAAACCCCACTCAATAGAGGAGACCTTAGGAGACTCTGGGCCCCCAGCAGGGTCACAGGCCACAGACAGCATGAACTTAGGCACTGGGATTTCTCTAAAGTCCTTTACACACACACACACACACACACACACACACACACACACACACACACACACTCAGGTTCTCTCTGCTGAGCTGGTCCTTCACCCCTAGGGCCTGGCCTTCTCTTGGGAGTCACTAACTCTCCACCCATCTCCTCCCTGCCCTGTCTTTCTGTCCTCTATCCCACTCTCTGGAGAAAACACAAACTGCCCCAGCTTTCTAAGCAGAAAGGGACATCTAGTTGGGCGTGGTGACACATACCTATAATCCCAGCACTTGGGAGGTTGAGGCAGGAGGATGGCCATAAATTCAAGGCCAGCCAGGGCAACCTAGTGAGTTCATAGCCAGCCTGAACTACATAGTGGGTTCCTGCTAATGCTCATACCCTGAAAACTCTCACCTTCTACCCCTAAGAGGCTTTTGCCTGCTAGTGAAGACAGCTCCTTTAAACCTTCTCCACTGTTGGTGGGAGTGTCGACTGGTGCAGCCACTGTGGAAATCCGTGTGGAGACTCCTCAAAAAACTAGGATTGGAGGTCCCATTTGACCCAGCTATTCCCCTTCTGGGCATCTTCCCAGAAGAATTAAAAACATCACACCACAGTGATATATGTGCACCCATGTTTATAGCAGCACAATTTGTAATAGCTAGATCGTGGAAACAACCCAAATGCCCATCAACCAAGGAATGGATAAAAAAGGTGTATTTTTATTTTTATTTATTTTGTGTGTGTGTGTGGGTACTGGGGGTCGACCTCAGGACCTCGCACGCCAGCAGGCACCCGTGCCGCTGAGCGATATCACCGGCCCTTTTTTTGTATGTGGGTTCCGGGAGTCGAACTCAGGCCCTCACGCTTGCCAGGAAGGCGCATACACCACTGAGCCATCTCACCGGCCCAAAAAGATGTATTTTTATACAATGGAGTACTACTCAACCATAAAGAAGGGTAAACGGGAGACTTTTGTAGGTAAATGGATGCAACTCGAGACCATACTCATAAGTGAAATAAACCAGACACAGATGTGTAAACATCGTATTGTCTCCCTAGTGTGAGAAGCTGAAAGAATAAATAAGATCCAAAATGTACAATAGATATGGTAAAATGGGAAGAAACTTCAAAAGGAAAGAGAACTGGGATGGGGGAATGGAGAAAGAAGGAAGGGAAAAGCAAAATAAATAAATAAATATATATATATATAAAAGACAGTTAAGACAGTTATACTGCTAATTTCTCTTAGTTCATTGAAAAGAAAGGTTTGTGCTAATATTATTTGGACAATTAAATGCTTATATCTTGTACTATGAGTAACTAGTTTGGAGATGGCAATACGCAATGTATTAACCATTGTTACCCTCCTATTATCTTGTTTTGAAATTTTTTTTTCTCTTAAAAAAAAGACAGCTCCTTTGCTAAAAGAAACTCTAGGAGTATTATTAAGATATTAATGGGGGGGCGTCGAGACAGGGTCTCACCATGTAATTCAGGCTGGCCTCGAACTCATGGCGATTAAGGTATTACATTTTTCACCTCCTTTCATTTTTATATTAAGAATGTATAAAATTTAGTATGTTAAATGAGTATCTAATGCTTAGACCCTATAATACCACTTTGGGCAATCTGTTTTGACAAAATAACTCTAAATACAGGGTTTAATAATAACCCTAAATAAAGGCTTTATACACAAAATACTGCAATATTTATTTATTTTGCAGTACTGGGGATTGAACTCAGGGCCTTCACACTGAGCTAATCCCCAGCCCTTTTTATTTTTTGAGACAGGGTCTTGCTAAACTGCTAAATTGCCCACGCTGGGCTGGAACTTGTAATTCTCCTGCCTCAGCCTCCCAGAGTGCTGGGATTACAGGCATGAGCCACCATAACTGTTTCACTTATTATTTTTTTAGATGAAGTCTTGCTATGTTTTCCAAGGTGCCCTGGGACTCTGGGGTTCAAGTGATCCTCCTGCCTCAGCTTTCTGAGTTCCTCGGACTACAGGCACATGCCATCTCCCCCAGCTCTGTGATATCTAAAACAGCAACAAAAATGGAGATACAACACCAGAGAAGTGTTTAGATAAAATACACTGTATCCTTCTGATGAAATATCATGTACCCAAAAGAGGAAAAAAAAAGAAACCTTTATATTGAAAATATTCCTTATACTGAGCAAAGATATTTATCCCCTGGTGCTCCTACCCTCAGAGGTGTTCTATCCCTCAGAGGTAAACCAAATCCAGTGGTTTTCCTCCGAAGAGCCCTTTTGACATGTGGCCCTGTCCCCTTACCCAGGTTCTTTTTCAAGCTGCTACACCCCTGGGTCCTCATATAAAATGATTCTGGCTCCCTTTACCATGAAATTGCTGGCCTCAGGACCCACCATGGTGTGCGCATCCGTCCTCTCCAAGGCTTCCCTTGCTTTTTCTGCGTTTGTTTTAAGACAGTGTCTTGCCATGTAGTTCAGGCTGGCTTGAACTCACTGTGAAGCCCAGGCTGGCCTCGAACTCAGGGTGAAACTCCTGCCTCAGCCTCCCGAGTGCTGGGATTACAGGCGTGCGCCACCATGGCTGGCCCATCTTCCACCTAGACTTCCCTCCACCTGAGCAGCTGCAAGTGTCAGGCTTTGGCCTCCAGCCTCCTTTGCAGCTACAGCACAACCTCGTGGTTGGGGCTCCCCCAACCAGACATGTGGGAAGCCCGGCAGATGAAGAACTAGGGAGCACGAAGAAGCCATTCTGCAAGAGGCAGTGGCAACTCCACCTCATGCTCACACACAGCTGTGGCAGCAGCTGTAGCCTCCAGCACCAGCTGACACTGGCCATGGACACGGCAGCGTGTGTATCCAGGTATGGCAGCAGGTGCCTACTGTCACATAGCCTGACTGGGGCGTTGTTCCTGCCTGCACAGCCTGCAAGCTGTCTCACTCAGCCTTGCAATGGTTTATAAAGCCCCTCTATATTCTACGAAGATTCCTGTTCTGCTTACATCCGTCTCTGTTACCTGAATCACAAGCCCAGGCTAAAACAGCCTCCCTGAATCTTCGTCTTGACTTAGGGACAGCTGAGTGGGGTAAGCTGATCTCTACCAAGCCTCCGCAACACTTTCCAGGCCAGCCAGGCCCTCAGCTACCCGAACCCGTTCTGATGCCCAATCATTGTGCAACCGAATAACTCAGTGCCAAGTGGGAAGGCGGGCGGACTCTGAAGTCCTTTGCCATCTTCGCCGCAGCCGTGTCCCGCTCTGGCCAGCAGGTGGCGCCGTTTCTGTGTCCTGCAGGCGGTCTGCTTGGCGCAGGCGGTTCCTCCCCTCACCCAGGCAAGGACCAGAGAAGCAACTTTTGTCAGCCACTTCCGGAGCGTGGGTAGCCCCCTGGCAAGAGGAACTAACACACCTCCGGCACGGATCCAGCTCCCCACCCTTTCTCACAGTCAAACCAGAGAGAGAGACAGACCGACAGAGACAGAGAGGCACAGAGACACAGAGACACAGACAGATCTGGGACCGCAATGGCTGTGCTTCCCGCGTGGCCCCCTGGTCTGAGTCTTTCTGAGGACATCGAAGACAGGGTACACTCACCTTCATCAGCACGTTGGAAAGGACGCAGCAGTTTTTCTAGTCTAACCACAAAAGACTAGAAAATATCTTCTCCTGCCCCCTAGGAATGTTCCTTTATGCAGACCATCCCAGTGGAGGTCGAACTCACTCATTGGGGTGACTGATCTTCCTTTCCCTCCATCACACCTTGACCTTCAGTGCCCCCCATGTCTCACCATAGGACACCCCAAAGCCTGGAACACGCCCATTACAGTGAGGGTAGCCCTGGCTCCCGCGAATCTCTACAGTCGGGTCTCTCTGCCTTTCTTGTCATACTATTCCATGGTAGCGGTCTTCTTTTTCCCCGCTCAAGCCCTGTTATTAAGCAACACCTAATATTTTTCATTACTTTAAAACTTAATCATTGGGGCCGGTGAGATGGCTCAGCGGCATAAGCGCCTGCCTTGCAAGCGCGAGGGCCCGAGTTCAACTCCCGGATCCCACATATGAAAAAGGGGCCGGTGATATCGCTCAGCGGTATGGGTGCCTGTTGGCGCGCAAGGTCCTGAGGTCGACCCCCCGGTACCCACAAAAAAAAAAAAAAAAAAAAAAAACTTAATCATTGCAGAGGATCGATACCATTTCTAGTGTTTTATAAATATTGACTTTTCAAATAAAACTGCTACTGTATCAGACTCAAATCCTTCAGTGACTTGATACAACCACCCTTTGAAAAATATATGAATACACTCTTCATTCATTAGCAGAGGTTTTACATTGTCCTTTTTTTCTCCCTGTATTTGTATCTCAATTACACCATCTGAGCTGGGCGTGGTGGCACATGCCTATAATCCCAGCACCTGGGAGGCTGAGGCAGGAGGGTTGCTGTGAGTTCCAGGCTAGTCCGAACTACACAGTGAGAGCCTGTCTCAAAAAACCAATAAATAAATAAATAAATAAATAAATAAATAAATAAATAAATAAATGGAAGAGTTAAGGTTAGGATTGGAAGTTAGGGTATGTAGCACAGTGTGAAGGCCCCAGGATTCAAATATGTTGACAACACAAGTCCTTATTTATTTATGTATTTATTTATTTAGTAGTACTGTGGATTGAACCCAAGACCTTGGCATTGAGCTACATCTCCAGCCTTTTTTATTTTTTGAGACAGGGTCTCTATAAATCACTAAAATGCCTAGGCTGGGCTCGAACTTGTGATCCTCCTATCTCAGCCTCCCAGAGTGCTGAGATTACAAGAGTATGCCACCACACCCAGCTCACTTAGAGTTTCATGGTTACCTGAACTTTAAAACATTTCAAAATTTCAACATGTGCCAGGTGTAGTGGCTCATGCCTGTAATCCCAGCGTTCTTGGAGGCTGAGGCAAGAGGATCACTGCAAGTTCAAGGCCAGCCTAGGCTACATAGTGTGTTCAAGGTCAGCCTGAACTGACCCTGTCTCAAAACAAACAGACAAACAAAAAGTCAACAGGTATGTATATATTTCAGTTTCAAAGATGTGCGATTTGGTGATCAATAAAAGAGTTTCAAGCATAAGCATAAGAATATGTTATTTTACAGTTAGATTTCTGAGAAGACAGTGTAATTGATTTTTTTTCTTTTTTTGAGACATGGTCTTGCTATGTACTGGTCTTGCAGGCTGGTCTTCAACTCAAGCTCACTTTGTTTTTTTGTTTTTTTTTTTTTTGGTGGGTACCGGGGGTCGACCTCAGGACCTCGCGTGCCAACAGGCGCCCATGCCACTGAGCGATATCACCAGCCCTTTTTGCGTATGTGGGTTCCGGGAGTCGAACTCGGGCCCTCGCGCTTGCCAGGCAGGCACTTACGCCACTGAGCCATCTCACCGGCCCTCAAGCTCACTTTGTAGTCCAGGCTGGCCTTGAATTTGTGGCAATCTTCCTACTTCAGTCTCTAGAGTGCCAGGATTACAGGTGTGCGCCACCACACCCAGCTCACTCTTCCCATTTTAAAAGCAAAGATTTGGAAACCTCCTGATTTGAATACAAGAAGGGCTGGTGGCTCAGCTTTTGCCACCCACTTTCTTAGAACCTACAGTCGTACACTGGTGTCCCAAATTGCTGCAGTTATTCTGTGCCCCAGCAACATAACCCTCTGGGTGCTCCATTATTGAAAGAGCATGGATAGCTGAGTGGTGAGTCCTCCTTTTGAAAGCAGGGAAGGTGAAATTGTGAAAGAGAAAAGAGGTTTTGGTAAAGAGACTACTTGGAGACCTGCAAATAGACTTTCTTCTAACTCTGTGGACCCTTGGGATAACCCACTCCACTTAGATCATTAATCCTCCCATCCAGTATCCAGAATCCAGACTTCTTGTGCCCATAAATGTGTCATGCTTCTTTCTGTTTGTTTTTTATTTGTCCGTTTGTTTGTTTTTTGAGACAGGTTCTCACTATATAGCTCAGGCTGGCTTTGAATTCTTGGTGATCCTCCTGCCGCAGACTCCTGAGTGCTGGGATTACAGGTAAGTGCCACCACACCCAACCTATTTGTTTATTTTTTGTTGTTTGTTTGTTTTTTGTGGGTACCGGGGGTCGACCTCAGGACCTCGCACGCCACCAGGCACCCATGCCGCTGAGCAATATCACTGGCCCTTTTTTCGTATGTGGGTACCAGGAGTCGAACTCAGGCCCTCGCGCTTGCCAGGCAGGTGCTTATGATGCCGAGCTATCTCACCGGCCCCCCAACCTATTTGTTGTTGTTGTTTTTCTCATGTTTTCTTACTCTCTTTTCTTCTTTTTCCTCCCTTCCTTTCTTTTTTCTTGCTTTTTTTTTGTGGGTACCGGGGGTTGACCTCAGGACCTCGCGCACCAGCAGGCGCCCGTGCCGCTGAGCGATATCACCAGCCCTTTTTTCGTATATGGGATCCGGGAGTCAAATTCGGGCCCTCGCGCTTGCCAGGCAGGCGCTTACGCCGCTGAGCCATCTCACCGGCCCACCTCCCTTCCTTTCTTCTTTCCATTCTTCCATTCTTTCTTTTTTTTTTTTTTTTTTGTTATATGTGGGTACCAGGAGTCAAACTCAGGACATCACACTTGCCAGGCAGGCGCTTATGCCGCTGAGCTATATCACTGGCCCTTGTTTTTGTTTTTGAAACGGGGTCTCACTATGTAGTTCAGGCTGGCCTTAAACTCATTATGTAGCTCAGACTGGCCTCAAAGTCACAGTGATCCTCCTGCCTCAGCCTCCTGAGTGCTGGGATTACAGGCGTGTGCCACCACAGCCTGACTTTTTCTGAGACAGGTTCTCACCCTGTTGCCCAAGCTGGTCTTGAACTCAATATCCTCCTGCCTCAGCCTCCCAAGTAGTTGATACCACAGGTGTATGCCAACAAGCCTTGAATCATAGTTTCCTTTTTTTTTTTTTTTTTTTGGTCTGGTTTTGAGGCAGGTCTTGCTGTGTAGCTCAGGCTTTCCTTGAACTTGCTATGTAGCCCCTGAGTAGCTGGGATTACAGGTGTGTGCCACTATGTCCGGGTCTACTCTCTTTTTTTATTTGTTGAAAATTAAGGGCTGGGGGCCGGTGAGATGGCTCAGCGGCGTAAGCGCCTGCCTTGCAAGCGCAAGGGCCCGAGTTCGACTCCCGGATCCCACATACGAAAAAGGGGCCGGTGATATCGCTCAGTGGCACGGGTGCCTGTTGGCGTACGAGGTCCTGAGGTCGACCCCCCGGTACCCACAAAAAAAAAACAAAAAAAACAAAAACAAAAAAAAAAAAAAAAAGAAAATTAAGGGCTGGGCTAGGAGTATAACTTAGTAGCAGAGCATTTGCTTAGCTTGCACAAAGCCCTGGGTTCAATCCCCAGTACCACCACCAAAAAAATAAATAAATAAAAAGGCTATCTCAAATTCTAGTTCCTACCTAAAGCTTTCCTTTTCTCCGAATTCCCCCACACTGAGCATTTTAACTTCTCTTCCCACTCCTGAAATCTGCATCATGTTATACAAACAGCTGGGCACCATGACACTACACTGTAATGAAGTTCATCACAAGGGATCTTGGCGACTTGCAAAAGACATGATCTTTGATATCAGATGGCACACTACCTCTGGAGGGCAGGGACTCTCTGCTTTCATTCCATTCAAATCTACTGTGACACCTGGTATATAATGAGAGCTTAGTCAACATTTGCTGAATGGATGGACTTGAGTGTGAATCTAAGCCATGCTATCACTTTTTTAGCTGTATGACCTTGTCATTCATTCAGAATTTATTTGTATAGTCATTCAATAAATATTTGTTACGTATCTTCTAAGAGACAAGCAGCATGCTAGGTACTGGGCACATAGTTGGAGAAGATGTGGCCCCTGCCTTCAAGGAACTCAACATATAGTTATGGGTGCTGCCAGGCATGCTGGTGCGTGTCTGTAATCCCAGTACTTGGAGACTGAGGCAGGAGGATCTCTGCAAGTTCGAGGCCAGCCTGATTTAGTTATGGATGCTGTTGCCTGATTAAGGAGAAAAAGACAGCCAGGGTGAGGCCAAGAGGGAGACAGAAGACAGCACTGCAAGTGGACCTAGAAGGTAAGGGTGTCAGAGCCTTTGGGGGTCAGATTGTCATGTGCTTCACGCCACATTTGGGAATGTGAATTGACTATTAACACTCTTAGATAGCTCTGAAGGACTGGAATTTGGGGAGGATCAAGTACGTATCTGCATTTTGGAAATCTCATCCAAGCAGCAAAAAGGAGAGCAGTTTGGTTTAGCAGGCGTGGGGATGCAGGCTTGGAATCCCAGCACTGTGGGAGGCTGAGGCAGGTGGACAACAAGTTTCAGCCCAGCCTGGGTAACATAGTAGTGACTTAGCAAGACCCTGTTGCAAATACAAAATAAAAAAGGGCTGGGGCTGTAGCTTGACGCCAAGGCCCTGGGTCCAAACCTCAGTCACACACACATGGGCTGGGCTATAACTCTTGATCTGGTGGGAGTGACGAGGGCTAGTGTAAGGCAGTAGATTCGGCACCACATGGGTAGATTTGGGAGTAACTGAGAAAGTCTGAGTGATTGGAGTTGTTGATTGATTAAATACAGGGCAAGGTGGAGAAGGGTTTGAAGGTCAACACCCAGGTGAAAGATACAGAGGCCCCAGCCACAGTGGTAGCCATGGGGTGGAACAGGAGTGACAGATGTGAGAATATAAGAGAGAATCTAATGGGTTTGATGATAGGTTTGCAATGAGGGGAATTGGGAGAGAAAGGAAGTCTTTCTAAACTCTAGACTCCCAGTCCTCTTGTCTTAGGTAACAAGGTCAGTGGTCAGGGAATAGGAGAAGAAAAGCAAGTTTGGGAAGCTTGCCTAATCTCCCTGAGCCTTAATTGTCCATTTGCAAAATGACAGTAATGAGAATCCAGCCCCGAGGGTTGTCATGAGAATTAAATAACCTAAGAAATTGCCGGGCATAGAGTAGATGCTCAATAAACTCCTATCCTAGTTCTCATGTGCTAAGGACACCTTCCTTGCACAACCCTCTCAAGCAGGTACTAATTTTATCTCCACTTTACCAACACAGAACCTGCAGAAGTGAGAAAACTTGTACAAAGTCAATCAGTCCCTGAGCAGCAGAGCTAGCTTCAGAACCTAGGCAGCCTAGTTGCAGAGCCCAAATCCAAACCACCCCACTACACCTGCTGCCTTTGCCAGACTCGAGGGAGGGAGGGGGAAAGTGGCCGAGACATGGACAGACCTGAGCCAGTAATGCTTTCCCAGAGTGGTTTTTATTTAGAAATATGTCTTCATAAGTTGGTGGCAGCCTAGGGGCAGATGGCCCTTGTCTTGTTTCTCCATTCTCTGTCCCTGCCGAGGTCACTGGTGCTTGGGGCTAAAGCACAGGGCCAAGCTCTCAAGTATCAACATCCCGGACAGTCCCCAACGTCTGGGGCTCGGGGCTGATGAGAAAGACGAACCGGTCGCATCCTGGCGTGTCTTCCGGTTGGAAGGCTGGGCTCCTGGCACCGGAACCTCAGAGCCCTCTTCTAGCAGAGGCCAGTGTCATCCACAGGCCAGCTGTGGCCAGGTCCTTGTGGACGTGATATTGGTAGGAACAAGGGGCGAGGAAGGCTAATTTTCTGGTGCTGGATCCAGTTTATCTTCCTGAGTGGTAGAAGCGGGGGCGGGAGTCTCGTCCCCACCATTGAGGGGCTTCTGCTGCTCACCGCTGTTAGGTGAGGGGGTCCGGTTTCTCTGAGATCCCCATCGGGTCAGGCGCTTTAGGGAGGAGTCGCGGCGGGCAAGCGGAGGGGGCTGGAAGCCTGTGAAGGAGCTGCTGGTGACGGGGCGCTTATCTGGTAGAGAGAAGGCGAGCAAGTAAGGAGAAAGGCGCATGCGCGGCACGGGACCCGGGGCCCTTCAGTGCCCCCTGTGCAGGCCCTGGATCTCTGGAGGTATCCTCTCTCTTCTCCCTCTCAACCCCGGGGGAGGCTCCCCTGTCTACCCTTTCTCACCTCCAGGCTCGATTGGATGCATGAGCCTGTTCATCTGCACGTTCCAGTGTTTCACATTGGTGCTGGCCTGGCGCAACTTCCGCTGTGCAGCCTGTGGGGGGCCGGTGGGAAGGGGGTCAGAACCACTATCCCTGGCAGGGGACCCTGACCTTTTCAGGTCCACAGCCCCTTAGCACGTGACCAAGACTACTGACCATGTCCACAGAAAACCCATGTATGTGCAGAAAGAGTTACGTGCATGAAATGAGAAATAGGGAGATAGAGATTTACAAATGGGAAGAGACCAAGAGATGGAGGGAGGGAGAGGGGGAGGTGGGGAGGGGAAGGCGATATAAAAAGAATAAAGATGTGTTTTGCACATGTACCACTCCCCACAATGGATGTGATCATTATGTATTGCAAACATGGACTAAGAAAAATAAAAATTAAAAAGAATTACATACATGGGCAGAGTTTGCCTCCAATTTGGGGAGATGCATGGACCCTCAAAAGGTCAAAAATAATCATAATAATAGTTTCTTCTTATTGAGCAGCTAAGATGTGCTAAGCACATTTATGGACATATTTAACTTTCAGGGAAGTTAACAGACAAACGCAAAAGACATTAAGCGACTTGCCCAGGGACACATACACTGAGCTTTAAACCCTGCATTATACCACCTCTCCAGGTCCCCATGCAGAAACAGCTATGAAAGCCAGGCGTGGTGGCAAATGACTGTGACCCCAGCACTTGGGAGGCCAAGGCAGGAGAATCACCATGAGTTCAAAGTCAGGCTGGGCTACATAGTGAGTTCCAGGCCAGCCTGAACTAGACAGTGAGATCCTGTCTCTACACAAAACAAAACCCAACATTAGCAGTGGGTATGTGGGCGGGCCATGGAGGAATTTCCCTTCCTCTGTTACATATGTCAGTGTTTAAAATTGTTTCAATGACTTATGTAAGCCGGCAAAGTGAAATAAAATCGTCAATATTAATAAAAAGAAAACTTTGAATATTAAAATAAAAAGAATTTAAATCCTTTTCTATGGCGCTTCAGGCTCCAAGGAGTGGAATCCAACTACAGGGTTAGCAAGACAGGGGCTTGGAAGAGCACGAGGAAAACATTTTGCCTGAACTAATAATAATGTTAACGAACACGGCAGCAAATGTTCTTCAGCACTTACTACAATGAAATACCACACTTTATCTTGTTTAATCTTTGCAACAACGGGATTATCAGTTTCCTTCCCCAGCTTAAAGACGTGAAGCTCAGAGAGATTAGGCAATTCGCCCGAGGTCACACAGCCAACTGAGGACAAGTGCCAGGGTTCCAGGGTATCAGGCTGGCTCGCAGCCCGGCGGCCTCACCTCCACGTCCTCGTCCGCCCTCTGCCGGTTCTGCCGCACCTCCTCCAGCTGCTCCTGGGCTTGCTGCAGGGAGCGGCTCTGCAGCGCCATCTCCTGCTGCAGCTCCTGCTTCTCCTGCTGCGCGCGCTCGATGTAGCGCTCCTGCTCCTCCTTCAGCTGCATCAGCTGCTTTAGCTTCTGCTCCTCCTCCTCCAGTAGCCTGCGGGGTGGGGGTGGGGGACACCACGTCGTCTCTGCCCGCACCTCGCGGGTGTTCGGCCAGGCGGAAGACGGGGTGCGGGTGGTGGGTGGGGAAGCCGGAAGGGGTTTTACCTGGTCTGCGCGAGGCGGACGGCCTCCTCGTGCCGCCGTGCCTTGACCTCCTGTTGCAGAGCCTCCTGTAGCCGCTCCTGCATCTCCTCCAACTCCTGGATGCGCTGCCGCTGCCGGGCGGCCTCCTCCTTCTTCAGCTCCATTTCAGCCTGCATGGTGGCCCGGGCCTGCGGGGCGGTGGGGGACACAGCACCAGGTCTTTAGGGGTGCCTGGGGCCCGCGGGCACAGGGGCTACTGTCTAGGGAGTGAGGTCTAGGGAATTCCTTTATGTCGGCTTCCAGATCTGACTCCTTCCGGAGAGCCCGAATAGGTTGGATAACAGGGGACAGAGGCCTCAAACCGTCCCTACCGCTAGCTTTAGTAATAGTTGGTGGCATGGATGATGCTCAGTGGGAGACACTGGCCTAGCATGTCCATAGGCCCTGCGTTCGAGCCCCAGCACAGCAAATATAAAACAAAAGATATGTGTATATAATTAAATGGTATATGCCATGTTATGTTACGATTAAATAATATATTGAACTATAATCACCTCCTCCCTAGCACCCGCCCTAATCATTAGTATTATGATATGTCGTTATGGCTGGTGCTAGGAAGGAGGCGACTGTAATTTTCACAACTAAGACAGTAAACACTTTCCAAGTGCTTCCTCACCTAATTTTCACCTCACCTCTGTGAGCAAACTCAGGGCATCAGAGTTTACTGCTAGGTGAAAGACGCACAGAGAGGCTCGGGGACTTCCGGCTGCGAAGGGGCAGGCTTAGGACTGACTCCAGACCTGCCTGCCTCCCATCCCGGCCACCAAACTGGTTTCACTGAACTCTCGGGTAGGAGAGTCCAACCTTAGTGCAAACTATTCCCAAACACAGGATCATTAGTGGCTCCTTGGGTCCAAGAACCATCCTCTTCCCCCCAAAGGTCCCCAAACCAGGGTCCTACACCTGTCATGCAGCTGCAGCCCACCACCCCTCAGCTCAAGCCATATTCCTCAGCTGGATTCCCACACTCCTCTTCCTTAGTCACACTCCCGGACCCTGGCACAAACCCAGTCCCAAATCCTTCTTCAGTCCCTCATTCCACACTCCACCTTAGCACGCACCTCTCAGCCCCGGGTCTACGAAGCTGGTTCAGCCCCGCTTCATCCCTCCCCTGGGCAAGCAGGGCCCCGCCCTCCCTTAGTCCAGGCTCTTCCCCAGTCAGGCCCCGCCCACCCCAGCTCATGCCCCGCCCTCGGGCTGGCGCGCACCTCCTCTGCCTGGCGCAGCTGGCACTCAAGCGCCTCTTGCAGCTCCCGGTGCTGGCTGCGGCGGCGCTCCTCCTCCTCCTGCAGCAGCCGCTCGGCCTGCCGCTGTGCCTCCTGCAGCAGCTCCAGCTCTTGCAGCTTCCGCTCCTTTTCCTCCTGCAGCTGCTGCAGCCTCAGCAGCTCCTCCTCCTTCGCTGCCCGGCGACGCTCCCGCTGCTCGCGCTGCTCGCGCCGCTTCTGCTTCAGGTCCTTGTGCAGTGACGTCTTGCCCTCGGCCTGCAGCCGGATGGCCATCTGGATGGCTGCAGCAGACGGTGCGGGTCAGCCAGATCTGGATCACCGCGGCCGCCCAGGAACCTCCACTCGGCCTCGGTTATGGAGATAGAGGGGTGCAGCACAGCCGCAGCCTGCAGCTGCCCACACACTCACCCGCCGTCCACTCCTGGCGCTGGCGCGTGTCTGAGGCGCTCATCTCGTATGTGCGGCTGGCGGTCTTCACGCAGAACATGCAGCGCTTCCCGTCGCGGTCCGGCAGCACCTGGGAAGGACGGGTGGCCCCGCAGGCTGGTTCACTGAGGTGAGGGCCACACCTACCCCTCCTGGCCAACCCGCTTCCCTGGGGACACTGCCCACTCTGCCAGGAGCCTGCATGGTGTGGCGTGGTCCCGGGGTGGTCGTGTCCCCGTGGCTCTGGGCTTCACAGGGCTGAGTGCATAGTGCATGTTTGAACACTTTCATTGACAGGGGTCTCACTACCTACAATGCTTATTTCCAATGGCCCTGCCTGCGGAAAAAGTTTATTCACTCCACAGGTGTTTTGGGGGCATCTACTAAATGCCACTTATGGTTCTGGGGGTTTGGGATGCTGAGGTGTGCCTAATGGACCACAACCCTGCCTGTCTGAAGCTTACATTCTGTGGAAAACAGCAGTTGCCACACACTGAGCTTATTATGTTCTAGTGTCTGTACCAGCGACTTGCGGGGGTGGGGGGCGGTTCTGAGACAGGGTCTTACTATGTAGTCCTAGATGGTCTCAAACTCGCAGTAGTCCTCCTGCCTCAGCCTGCTGAGTGTTGGGATCACATACATAAGCCAGCACACCCAGATTCATTTTATTCACAACCCCCACACACCTTTGCCAGGCAGGCACTATTAGGTCCACTTTACAGGGGAAGAAACTGAGACTCTAAGAGCCCCGGGAACTTTTCCAACTCAAAGTGCCTGTTAATGCAGCTGGGTGCTCTGCCTGGATCCGTGCTCTTTTCATACCAAAACCTGTTTCCTTATGTGACAAAAACAGACAGAGCCTACGATGACTATAATGGTAATTTAAAAAGTAAAATAGCAAGAGATGTAGAGAAATCAAAATCATTATACATGAAAATACAAAATAATATAGCTGCTGAAGAAAACTGTGGCCGTTCTTCCGAAAGTTAGAATTATCATTTGATCCAGCAATTCTGCTGCTAGGATGTATTTACCCAAGAGCAATGAAAACATGTCCACACAGAAACTCACCCATAGCAGCATATGGGAAATAGGTGGAAACAACCCTAATATCCACCAACAAGTGAATTTAAAAAACGTGGTATATCCAGACAACGAAATATTACTCAGCCTTAAAAAGGAATGAAGTTCAGATGCATTCTACAATATAGATAAAGCTTGGAAACATTATGCTTAGTGAAAGAAGCCAGACCCAAAAGTTCAACGACGGTATAACTTCACTAATATAGGGTACCTAGGATAGATAAATTCACTGTGACAGGAAGTAAAATACAGGCTACCCAGAGCTCAGAAGATGGGGGAATGAGGATTGTTACTTAATGGGGAGAGACTTTCTGTTTGAGTGATGAAAGTTTTGGAAATAGGTAGTGGTGAGGGTTGCACAATATTGTGAAGGTACTGAATGCCACTGAATAAACACTTAAAATGGTTAAAATGGCAAATTTCATGTCTGTTTAAAATACAGTTATTTTATAGCTTAAAAAAACCCCACCATGGCCAGTGAGATAGCTCAGCGGCATAAGCGCCTGCCTGGCAAGCGCGAGGTCCTGAGTTCGACTCCTGGTACCCGCATATAAAAAAAGAAAAGAAAACAAAAACAAAAACACCAAACAAAATAAAGGAATCAACCTGATCGAGGAAGTGAAAGACCTCTACAATGAAAATTACGGAACACTAAAGAAAGAAATTGAAGAAGACACTCGGAGATGGAAAGACCTCCCTTGTTCATGGATTAGCAGAATTAATGTTGTTAAAATGGCCGTATTACCAAAAGCGATCTACAGATTCAATGCAATCCTTCTCAGAATTCTAATGACATTCTTCACAAAACTAGAAAAAAAAAATCCTAAAATTCATATGGCGTACAAAAGACACAGAATAACCAAAGCAGTCCTAATCAAAAAGACCAAAGCTGGATGCATCACAATACCCAATTTTAAATTATGCTACAAAACCATAGTAACAAAAAAAAAAGAAAGAAAGAAAGAAAGAAAGAAAGAAAGAAAGAAAGAAAGAAAGAAAGAAAGAAAGAAAGAAAGAAAAGCAAGCATGGTATAGGCACAAATAATGAACACCTAATGGAATAGAACAGAAGATACTTTAAAAATCCCACATAACTACAGCCACCTGATTCTTGACAAAGGGGCCAAAAAACTATATTTTGGAGAAAGGACATTCTCTTTAACAAATAGAGCTGGGAAACCTGGACATCCATATGGAGATGGACCTCTCACCCTGTACAAAACTCAATTCAAAATGGATCAAAGACGTAGGTATAAAACCTAAAACTTTGAAACTGCTAGAAGAAAGCACAGGGGAAACACTGGAAGTCGTAGGCACAGGGAAAGACTTCCTGACTAGGACTCCAGTAGCACAGGAAGTAATAGCAAGAATCAACAAATGGGACTACAGCAATTAAAATTTCTGAGCTGGGTGTGGTGGCACATGCTTGTAATATCAGAAATCTGGGAGGCTGAAGCAAGAGAATCACAACTTTGAGCCCAGAGTTTCTGCATATCAAAGGAAACAACCAAGAGAGCAGAGACAGTCTACAGAAGGGGAGAAAATCTCTGCCAGCTACTCTAATGCAGAGGATTAATACTTAGCATATGTAAAGAGCTAAAAAACAAGACAAAACAAAAACAAACAAACAACACCCAAAGAGCTCAATCAATAAACCGGCAAATAAACAGACACTTCTCAAAATAAGAAGTACAAATGGCCAATAAATATATGAAAAAATGTTCAACATCTGTACCCATTGGGGAAATGCAAAGCAAAACTACATACGTAATAAGCTAGTTGTGGTGCCCCACACTGGTAATCGCAACTACTTGGTGGGTGGGGCTGAGGCAGGAGGATCACAAATTCAAACCCAGCCCGGGCACATTAGCAACTTAGTGGAAACCCTGTCTCTAAATAAAAATTAAAAGATGGCTGAAGATTAATCCCCAGTGCAAACAGAATTCAATCCCCAGAACTGGGGGGAAAAAATTTACACCTCACTCTAGTCCGAATGGCTATCATCAAGAATACAAGGCCCCAGTCACTGAGTTGCCACCAAGGACTCAGCTGCCTCCCCCTTGAACCTCCTGTTTCCTTCCCCCGCAGCTGCCTTCGGCAGGCTGTTTCCACCAAGGAAAAGGAATCATATTGCATGTCCGCTATCCAGAACCTCCACTCTTTCAACCCATTTGCTGATGCAAGTTACGGGTGATGACCTGCTTCCTGCTGGCACTGAGGATTATATCCATGTAAGAATCCAACAGAGAAATGGCAGGAAGACCCTGATCACTGTCCAAGGGATCGCTGATGATTACGATAAAAAGAAACTGGTGAAGGGGTTTGAGAAGAAATTTGCCTGCAATGGTACTGTCATCGAGCATCCAGAATATGGAGAAGTAACCCAGCTCCAGGGTGGCCTGCGCAAGAACACATGCCAGTTCCTGGTACGGATTGGACTGGCTAAGGTGATCAGCTGAAGGTTCATGGGTTGTCAGTGCTCGTGGCTCATTGAAGCTTAAGTGAGGATTTCCTTACAATGAGTAGAATGTCCCTTCTGTCCCTTGTCACAAGTTTAAAAACCTCACAGCTTGTATATAATGTAGCCATTTGGGGTCTGCTTTCACTTAGACTAGTGTAACTCCTTCATGCAATAAACTGAAAAGAGCCCCAAAAAAGAATACAAAAAGAAGGTGGTGTATGCCTGTAATCCCAGCATTCTGGAGACTGAGGTAGGAGGATCCCTGGAAGTTCAAGGCCAGCCTGGACTACACAGTGAGACCCTGCCTCAAAAGAGAAAAAGAAGAAAGAAGACTCATGAACATATGGAGAAAAAGAAACTCTTCTACACTGCTGATGGGAATATAAAATAGTACAGCCACTACAGAAATCATTGTGAGGTTCCTCAAAAACCTAAAAGTAGAAGCTGGGTGTGGTGGTGCATGCCTGTAATCCCAGCACTTGGGAGGCTGAGGCAGGAGGATTATTGCAAGTTTGAGGTTAGTTGGGCTACGCAGTGAGTGCGAGGCCAGCCTGAACTATATGGCAAGACCCTGATTCAAAAAACTAAAAAACAAAACAACAAGAATCTAAAAGTAGGGCCGGTGAGATGGCTCAGCGGCATAAGCGCCTGCCTGGCAAGCGGGAGCGCCCGAGTTCAACTCTCGGAACCCACATACGAAAAAAGGGCCGGTGATATCGCTCAGCAGCACGGGCGCCTGCTGGCACGCGAGGTCCTGAGGTCGACCCCTGGTATCCACAAAAAAAAAAAAAAAAAAAAAAAAATCTAAAAGTAGAACTATCATATGAGCCTGCTGTATACCTTGGTATATACCTGAAGGAATTAATGTCAGCGTACTATAGGGATAGCTGCATACCCATGTTTATTGTAGTAAAATTCACAATAGCCAAAATATGGAACCAGCTAGATACCCATTAACAGATCAATGGATTTTTAAAAATGTTGTCTACATAGACAATGGAGTATTATTTTTTTGTGTGTGTGGGTACTGGGGGTCGACCTCAGGACCTCACACGCCAGCAGGCGCCCCTGCCGCTGAGGGACATCTCTGGCCTTTTTTTCGTATGTGGGTACCGGGAGTCGAACTCAGGACCTTGTGCTTGTCAGGCAGGCGCTTATGCAGCTGAGCCATCTCACCAGCTCTACAATGGAGTATTATTCAGCCACAAAGAAGGGCAAAATTACGTTATTTGCAGGCAAATGGCTATAACTGGAGATCATCATGTTAAACAAAATAAGTGAGACTCAGAACGATAAGTATCACATAGTTTCCCTAATATACGGAATAATTAAAACAAAGATGGCATAAAAGTAGAAAGGAGATTATTATTATACAAGAAGAAGGAAATAAGGGAGAGTAAAGGGGGGATGGATATGATCTTACGTGCAGGTATGAAAATACCACATTGAAACCCAATATTTTGGTAGTTATAATAGACACTAATAAAAATATATTTTAAAAATACTGTTGTTTTAAGCCTCTAAAGTAATACTGCACAGAGCCAGGGGAGGCGAAGGAAGGGGGAAAGGGAGAGGAGAGGGTAATGGAGGGAGAACAGCCAGGCCTAGAGCAGTCGAAGAGAATTTAGGTGAAGGAGAAAGACCTCCTAAAGGGATTTTTTAGGATTTGCTGTGAAGTGAAGGTATCAGCCATCCCTTCTGAAATATTTGGCAGAAACCACATTGGTCACCAATGAGTTTGGTATTTGATTTGCAGTTTTAGTCCTTTTAAAGCTTGATGTGGATGAGGACGGCCACGAGGCCTCCAGGGGTATCTGGGTTATGCTAATCTCAGCAGAAGCTTGGTCCCGGTTCACTCTCCCTGTGTCGCAAGTCCGCGCCCCGCTCCGCCCCCGTGTCCTCGCGCCGCTCTGCACCTGGGCCCTCACCTCCACGCAGCACTGGGCGTCCAGCGGGATGGTGCCTCTCTTCTCCTTGCACTCCTCGCTCCCGAAGTAGCACAGGCAGCTGGGCTGCAGCTGGAACCAGCGCTCGGCCCAGTTCCTCCTCAGGTGTCCTCGCTTCCACAGGTAGCCCTGCTGCCCACAGCCAGGTCAGCAGTGTCCTAGGCCCCCGCCGCCCTCCTACGGGCCTCTCCCAGCTCCCAGCGGGCCCACCTGCTTTAGGACGTCCTGAATGAGCTCCTGGTAGACCTCGTGGATGGCCATGCTGAGGGTGTCCTGCCCCACACCCCGCAGGCAGCGGCCCGAGTTGAAGAGCTCCAGGAACTGCCAGACACTGAGACCCCCGGCGGCCTGGGCTGCCTGGGCCTCCTGGGCCAGCAGCTCTTCGAGCTCGCCCAAGCCCAGCTCCAAGCTCATGCTGCTGAGCACCTTCTTCACCAGGTATTCCACCTGGAGGGAAGAAGGAAGGCCCAGTGACCACAGCTGGCGGTGGTGCCAGCACCAACACCAGGGGGCGCTCTGTCTGGCTCCCACAGCCTGGGCAGAGGGGATAAGGGACAGGGGTTTGGGAGGCCCAAAGGGACCAAGTGGAGACCAGGGTAGGGATCAGGGAGGGAGCCCTGGAACTCCAATCCCAATTCAAGCAAACTGATCCTCTTCCCAACCAGTCCCATTCCTCCTGCCTTGAATTCGGGCCTGGTCAAGGGGGGGGGGACGACGCTCAGAGCTGCAGCCAGGCAGAGGCAGCAAATCACAATGTCAGAAGAGGTACAAGAACCTGCTCATCCAATACCCTCACTCTGCAGATGACAACAGCAAGGCCCAAAGGGGGAAGTGACTTACTTTAAGTCACAAGCAAGGCGGGGGCAGCCAGAACTCCATTTGGATCTCCTAATTCCCATTCCAGTCTTTATTCCAAACCCCAGTCCCAAACCCTGGGAATCCTTCCATCGCAGGAGGGCAAGGGGACTGGGGGTGGGAGTAAGCAGGGCAGGGACAGGAAACCCATACAGAGGAACAGGAAGTGGTGGTTGGGGTACATCCTGCTGCTGCACGCTCTCACTGCACGCTGATTACAGCTGCAAGAAGCCTCCCAGCCTCTGAGAGGCCACCTGGCCCAGACTGGCTGGGATCTAACAAGGTATCCGTGCAGATGGACACGTGTCCCTCTCCTGCCAGCAGCTTCTTGGGAAACTCTTTATGACACTCACACTGGGGGCCCCCTAGGTCTCAGCTGGGGTTTAGTGGAGGGCATCAGCTCAGGGCTCAAGTGGTTTCCCCCAAACAGAAGTGGTGAGACATGCCAGGGCACCTACCCTGTGTGCCCTACTCTGAAGACCTAAATTCACCCTGGCACCGCCAGAGGACTGGAGTCAGGAGAAAGCCCGGTGGGTTGGGGAGAGAAGTGGGCAGAGGAGGGAGGGTTCAGGTGGGCAGGAAAAGGGCTGCCCTGGCTTCACCCATGAGCTGAGGAGACAGGGGCCAGATTCTTGGCATCTCTTTTCAGGATCCCCCCTCTCTGGGGCCCTGCACTTCATCTGACGTGGTTCTTCATGAAGAAAAGACAGAAGGAAAATCCGGAGCCAGGGACAGACTTGGGTGCCCACCTTGAGTAATTGGGGAGTTACTTCCTGTCTCAGGTCTCCCTTCACCTTATAAAGCACCTTCCTAGACTACCACAGCGCCTAAAGTCCTACCATTTGACCTCAACTGTTCTCATTTTAAACTGCTCAGCAATGTAGCAGGCGTTTACTCTTCTGCTTAGTAGTCTGCACATCATTTTCCTCCTGTGAGCTCTAGCAGAACCTGATAGAAGGGTCATTTTGGTTCTTCTGGACCAAGGCACAGGTGCTCTGCTATGATCAGTCCCAGGTATATGAAGACAGCTGGTGGGGACAGATACCAGCGTAGGGAGACAGTGAAGAAAGGGGATGTGGCCTTCTTCATGGTTTTGCTAGGCCTGGACCCCAGTGACTCAGTCCCTGGGTCTGTCATCACCCTCACCTCATCAGGAACCATGATCAGCGGGTATTTGTCCTCCGACAGGAAGTTGAAGAGGCACCAGAGGCGGAAGGCGTCTTGATTGGAGAGCATGCTGTTCCCGTTGCTAGCTGCTCGATAGTTCTTCTTGGCCGTCAGCGTCCAGCACAGCTCATTGAAATTCTCTTTAACGAAAGCCCCCTCCTCCACCTGCCATCAGGCCTGCGTGTCAGCCCACTGCCCCATACCTGCTCTAGAACCAAATGAGGCTCCAGTGTGGTGAGCTGGGTTCATCTATGCTCCTGCTCTCCACTCTGCAAAGCCCAGGCCTAAATGTGAGGCGTCCCTGAGCTGATTACCAGGTAACCAGCTGGTTCCAAATCCCAATCTCCCAACACACCCACATCCACCCTCCAGAGAAAGGAGGGGGACCCGTGGCGGGGAGTGGACAGCCAAGGAGAACCTGGGAAGACAGTGACTGGTGAGAGGAGCAGGGTGGACATTATGGCTGGAAGCTGGAGGAGGCCTTGGCAGGGATGGGGTAGAAGGTTACAGGAAGGGTGAGATCCAAGCTAGAGGTGAGGGACACTGATGGTGAGCTCAGGGGCCCAGAAGTGGACAGGTGGCTGGGACATGATGGATGGAGATGGGAGAGGAAGCTGGACAGCGAAGCAGAAGTGAGAGCTTACTGGGTGGAGGGAAGAGTTGGAGGAGCAAGGTACTGGGGTGTTGGCCCAGCTGGGGAAGAGGGGAGAGGATAGAGGTGCCCCCATCAACAAACCAGGTCCCACCTTGTCCAGGATGTACTTGTTGAGGTAGGGCATGTAGCCCTGGCTGGACACCGGGCCATCGTCATCATCTCGGAAGTGCTCTTCCAGAGCCACAGGATCATGGGGGATGTGCAGGACCGTGTACAGGTTGTGGGACAGCACCTGAGAGAGAGTGACAGTTTGCCTTCCTGCACTACAACCAAAACTGGGCCAAAGGACAGGGCCCACCTCCTTGTTCCTTCCCACCCCTATCCTGGCTGAGTGGCCTGGACACTCTGTTCAGTTCAATAATAATGAAAATGTATGTGCTTATGATGTGCCAAGCACTGAGTTATGTACATATATCATTTGCTTAACCTCCTCAACAACTATTCGTAAACCATGTTACAGATGCAAAAACTCTGAGCTATTTCTCAGCGGCCAGAGCAAGCAGAGCTGGGTTGCAAACATTGGCAATTGTACTTTCTGGGTCTTTTTGTTTTTTGGTTTTTTTTGGCTTTTTTTTTTTTTTTTTTTTTTTTTTTTTTTTTGTGGGTACCGGGGGGACGACCTCAGGACCTCGCGCGCCAACAGGCACCCGTGCCGCTGAGCGATATCACCGGCCCCTTTTTCGTATGTGGGATCCGGGAGTCGAACTCGGGCCTTCGCGCTTGCAAGGCAGGCGCTTATGCCGCTGAGCCATCTCACCGGCCCTTTTTTTGGCTTTTTGAGACAGGGTCTCACTGTGTAGTTCAGGTTGGCCTTGAACTCACTTTATAGCTCACGCTGGCCTCAAACTCATGGCAATCCTCCTGCCTCAGCCTCCCGAGTGCTGGGATTACAGGTATGTGGTACCATGCTCAGCTTGGCAATTGTACTCTTAACTACTTTATTAGATGTCAGTGAACTCTTTCTACAGACAAGGACACTGCAGCTCACGGGATCTGGTAACTTGCCCAAGGACCAAGGCGAGGAGAGCTGGGGATTCTGACCCAGCTCTGTCAGACTCCAAAGCCCAAGTGCTTCCTGCAGTTCTGGGCTATCTGGCAGCAGCCCTGAACATTTCATCATTTCCAACAGACTCAGTGTTTAGGCTGCAGTGTGTCCAGCACCTGGGTGTGTCTGGTCTGGGAAGGGCCCCTCAGAAGATCAAAGGGAGTTAGGCACAGAGGTGCATGCCTGTGATGATAGCACTTTGGGAAGCTGAGGCAGGAAGATCACAAGCTTGAGCCCAACCTGGGCAACTTAGTGATAACCTGTCTCAAAATATATAATAATTAAAAAAAAGGGCTAGGGATGTAGCTCAGTGGGAAGACCCTGGGTTCAATCCCAGGTGCCACCAAAAAAAGAAAAAAAAAAAAAGGGAGTTGGAGAGGTCTCAAAGGACAATCCAGGAGACAGAGGGAGAAAGGCTTAGAAGGAATGGTGATCATGATGGTATGCAAGGGAAACATAGTTTCATTGAACATATTCATGCTATTAGAACAAAGGGGCTGAAGTTTGAATGAGACCTGATAAAAAATAAAATAACCTCGGGGAGATTTATAGCATTTATCACAGACAGTGTGGATGGTGAAAAATACTGACACACTTACTATATGTCAGCCAGTGTTTGAGGTGTCCCTCCTCCCCATTTTTAAAAATCTATGGGGGGCCGGTGAGATGGCTCAGCAGCATAAGCGCCTGCCCGGCAAGCACGAGGTCCTGAGTTCGACTCCCGGTACCCACATACAAAGGAAAAAAGGGCTGGTGATATCGCTCAGCGGCACAAGCGCCTGCTCGCAAGCGCGAGGTCCTGAGTTCGACCCCCAGTACCCACAAAAAAAAAGGAAAAAAAAATCTATGGTGCATTAGAGGTGAACTGAGGTCTTTGCACATGCCAGGCAAGCACTGTGCCGGGGAGCTCCAGCCCCAGCGCCAGGGTGCTCTGCATACCCCCCTCTAGTCTGCACCGCCACTTCCATACACAGACATTCCTGGTTCCCAGGTGAAGATTCTGGGGTTGGAGAGTGTAGGAGTGACTGGCAGAGCTGGGGTTGGAACCAGGTGGCCCGCTCTAAAGGCTGCTCCCTGTGAGGGTCCTGACCCTGCGCCTCTCTCCCCACTGAGCAGTGAGCTTTGGAAATGGGGTGTCTGTTCATCTCTGTGTCCCACAGCACCTATGTCTTCTGCAAACCAAATGCAGTCAATTATCAATCAATCCATGCTGTCTTAATTTAAGAGCTTCTGCCATATCAACAGTTCACGGTGGAGGTAATACACACCCTCTCCCTCAGGTCGCTGGGGTTTGGTTTCTATCAGTGATATCCAGAGAAGTCCTGACTAATGCATTTGTGGTCCTGGAATACAGTCTCCATTCTAAGGGGTGTGACTGGCTCATGGCCTAGCATTAAAAATCTAGGGTAACTGATTCAAGAAAGTAATAGCACCAAACATCCACTGACCATTTCTGAAAGGACGAGTGTTATTCTACATGTTTTCTATATTCCCATCAGCTGTCTCTTGGGCTTTTTCCAAATTATCCCATGTCCTTTTTTCCTTCTCTTTCTTCTTTTTTTGGCTGTACTACAGATTGAACCAGGGCCTTCACTCTGAGCTATATACACGGCCCTTTTTTAAAAGAAAATTTGACGTAGAGTCTTACTAAGTCACTAAATTGCCCAGGATGGGATCGAATTTGATGACCCACCTGTCTCAGTCTCCCAGAGTGCTGGGATCACAGGTGTGCACCATCCTGCCTAGCTCCTTATCACCCCCCCCACCTCCCTCCCTTCCTTCCTTCCTTCTATCCATTTGTCCTTCCGTTTGTTTGTTTGAGACAGGGCCTTGCTATGTAGTCCAAGCTGGCCTTGAACTCACTATGAAGGCTGACCTTGAACTTGGGATCCTCTTGCCTCTGCTGAGATTACAGGTATGCAACACCACCCCCTGCTCAAGACTCTTCTTAGAGCACCTCTTTGAGGAAGCTCCCTGTATAGGCCCAGCTATATGGCTACACTTCATTAAGGGGCGGGGCCATGGAAGGCCAGGGCCGTTCTGTTTGTGGGGTCTTGGATAAAGACTTTCACCTCTCTGAGCCTTGATTTTGTTGTCAATGAAATAGGTGCTACTACCCACCATGGAAAGGGGCTATGAGGATGCGATGAGAGAATAAATACATACACGGAGTGCCAGACTCAGGTCTGCACAGGGAAAATGTAAGCTCCCTTCCTGTATAGAAGGTGCTGCTTTTTGCCTAACACATCACAAATGCTACCAGGTGTGGTGGTGCATGCCTGTAATTCTACCTACTCAGGAGACTGAGGCAGGAGTACGGAAAATTTGAACCAATTTAGAGATTTAGACTGTTTTTTAAAAGGGTGGGGCAGTGCATAGGCCCTGTGTTCAATCTCTAGTATTAAAAAAAAAAAAAGAAAAAGTGACAGAGGTACAAAAGACAGATAATATCAAGTACTGAGGAGATTGTGGAGAAACGGGGGCTCTAATGTCCTGCTGGCAAGTTATGAATCTATTGTCTTTCTAGAGTGCAAAAATCTATCAAACTTAATATTGGATATAACATTTACCCAGGATTTTTAATCATCTACCCTATAGATGCCGAGGCTGGCCTTGAACTTGCAATCCTCCTGCCTCAGCCTTCTGTGGAGATGGGATTACAGGATGTGCCACTACACCAAGCCAGAAATTTCATACAGGGCAACCTAATGTGTGTATTTGCACATAGAAACACATCTAGAACACTCAGCAAACTGAACAGATCTCGTGCCCTGCCCCCACTCCAGGGAGAGGGGTGGAGGAGGGAAGGAATTTTCATCTTCTTTAACATTGTACGCCTCTGTGCTCTGATTTTTTTTTTTTTTCCTACCAGGAACTTATATTATCTTTATGACAAAATCTTTAAAACAATAGAGATAAAAAACAAAGGGTGCCATTAACCACGGGTATTCATTTGCCCTGTTATTAAGTTGCTCTGTAAAAGCATTCTTGTGCCATCTCCTGTTCCTGTGAGTGGCGCTGGGCGTTGCACATTTCCCAAGGACAGCAAGGACTCGATCCCAACCCTGAGCCCAGAGGTCAGTGTGGTGTCCTCACATGCTGAATGTCTCTGAGTCTAATTAAATGCTCTAGTGGCTTCCCATGGTCTCCAGATTAAAAGCCGGAGTCCTTCCAGAGAACTCCTGGCCCTGCAGTGGGGACTTCGGAGCTGTCTGCTCTCTCTTGCTCACCTCTGTCCAGCCACCCTGGCCTCCTCCTTCCTCTCTGGCCCAATATTCTTGCCTCAGGCCTTAGCCCTTGCTTTTCCTGAAGCCTGGGACATTCCTCTCCCAGGTCACCACATGGCTCGCACCCTGTCCTCTTTCCCATTTTACTTAGATGCCACCTCCTCAGAGAGGGCTCCTCTGGTCATCTTGTTGAAATCTATGGCCCATTTGACTTTTTGGGGGACATTTTAGATCTGAACCCTAACACTCTGTAATCTCCGCACTTGCTGTCCCCACATCTGCTCTATTTCCTCATGCCATGCATAATCCTCCATTGAGACGGACTTATTGACTTAGTTTATCATCTAGAGTGTAGGCACCATGAGGATGGAGATTTCTCACTCATTGCTGCCCCACTGCTCAACAAATACCTGTTGAAAGAACTCAAAGCCTTCATGGGAAGAAATAGAAAAAAACACAAAAGCCAGACCAGTGTGGAGTAGATCTCTCTGAGCAAATTAACCTCCTGGGCCTCAGTTTCCTGTCTCTCCATGCAGATAATATGCAGACATCTCCCCTCTCCAGGACAGAACCTGCCACACAGCAGCAGAGTTCCTTGAGCTGCTCTCTCCCTCCCTCCCTTCTCCTGCCCACCGGTCCTCCAGGACTGACCTAGCTGTTCCTTTACCTGCACCGTTGGACTCTGGTGAGTCCAGGGCAGAGGCTCTGACCCCTGTGGGCTGTCAGTGTCAGGAGGGAGAAGTTAAAGGCTCCAGATACATAGGGCTGCTCCCCGGAGAGCCCTGCCAGGCTTCCTGTGCTGTGGTGGGTGGGGTGGGGTGGGGTGCGGGAGACAGGGGTCAGGCTGGAAAGGATGCGGCTAGCAGGAGCTCTCTGGCAGACCTCTATCAATGCTCCATCAGTGCCCGGCCCTGGAGGCAGGGCTCTCCTTATCCTCATTTTTCCAGGCGAGGACATCCAGGCTGGGCTGGGGTGGGGGGAGTTGGAGTGTCTCACCCAAGGTCTGGCTCTAGAGCCCGCTCCTGGCTGGCTGAGCACCGGGGTCCCCTGCGGAGTTGGTGAAACTGAAATGTGCCACCTGCCCTGACCTACTGACTCAGAGTTTCCGGGGTGGGCCCAGGTGTCTGTATTTTTCACAAGCTGCCATCCAGACTCCCTCAGAGAGGAGACCACAGTCCTCCCCCCTCCCCGGGGCAGCCCCTGGCCTCCAGGTGGGCAGCCATTGACCTTTGAGAGGCTTCATTCACTCTTTCCTCTGGAGGGTTGAGGGTGGGGAGTGGTTCCTCTCTGGGGACTTGGAGTCCTCTAAAAACTCAGGTGCAGGGAAAAGGGTGGGTGTTAAGTCCACGCTGACAGAAGTCAGTGAGGAGCTCAGTGCCTTGCTCACACCTGTAATCCCAGCTACTCAAGAGGCTGAGGCAGGAGGTTCGAGAGTTCAAGGGCAGCCTGGGGTACATAACAACACTCTATCTCAAAAAAGTCAGTAAGGACTGGTTCTGTAGTTCCCAGACTGCAGTATCCTGCACCCGAGAGTAGAAACAGGTTGTGTGTGTGTGTGGGGGGGGGTGTCCATAAAATCACCAAGCAAGGATTTTAGAAAGACTAAATAATCTCTCTCTTCTAAATAGACTATGGTCTTTAAATGAGTCTAGATTCCAGGTGATCCTTTCAAAACACACAAATCCTTGTAAGAGTTACTCTGTATTCTAGTGGGAACTAAAGCATAGCTACCTCATAGAGGAGGGCTGGGGCATTTCAAAGGTGGTAGTGTGTGGATAAGCTGTGTAACTTACTGAGAGCAAGAGGGGCTGGAGGAGTTGGGTATGGGCATCAAAGGGAAGACAGAGGCCCAGAAAAGGGATTGCATTCACAGCCAGGCGCAGTGGTACACACTAGTAACTCCAGCACCCCAGGAGGCTGAAGCAGGAGATTAAAGTTTGAGTCCAGCAACTTAATGACTTAGTGAGACTGTCTCCAAAGACAAAAACAGAACAAAATTTAAAAATGGGTGGGGATGTAGCTCAGTATGAAGACTGTGAGTTCAATCCCCAGTCCACAAAAAAAAAAAAGATTGAGTTCACCCACTTGATGTTATTTTTTGTTATTTTTGTAGGGTGCTAGTGGCTTCGTGATCCCCAGTTCAACCCTCCTGCTTTATAGAAGAGAAATTGGAGGATCAGAAGTGAGTAGCAACTTGCCCAGGGTCACGCAGCTGGGGAGCAGTATAGGTTCAAGCCTCTGTGGTTCTGAAGTGCTCTATGTATCAGTAAGCACCCTTCCCTCTGCAGCCCGCAAATAGCCCAAGGAGACCAGCAAAGCTGATGACTTAAGCCAGCAGGTTTCTGGACTGCTTGTTCTTAACTTTCTCTCCACTATGGAGCAGGTGGTTGTCTGTCTGCAGAAGAAGCAGAGCCTGAAGCTCAGAGAGTCACTGGGCAAGAGGCCCTCCCGGGGCTGCAGCACTGCCCTGAGTGGCAGTCAGCTGGAGGCCTGGAAGTCTGAGAGGCCCCTGTGCAGGCCCTACGTTCCCCAGCTCTATCCAGTCAAGGAGAAGTAGCAGGCCGGCTGCCTCACAGATCCCCACGAGCCAGAGACTGATGGCTCCACCTGCCCACTGGGTACGGCCTGGAAGTCAGGGAGGAAGGACACTAAGGTCTCAGCTGATTCACTCTTGGACAGAGGTTGTGGCCACTAGGGATGGCTTCTCACCCCTTGGTTTTTTAGAGGAGGTTTTAGAGACCTGTAGAACTCCCTGGGAGGCTTTGGGTTCAGCCTCAGTCCTCCCGGGACAGAAGCGTCATTCCCGTTGGTGTGTTTGCACTGTCCTCAACCCTGGACCCACTTCCACCAGAGTTCAGAGAGGACCCGCGCCTGGTCTCTGCCCAAACCCCTTCCCAGGGAAAACGCTCCAATTCCTCGGCTTCTCCCAGGACTTGTGTCCTTCCCCCTCGTCGGGGCCATCTGGGGTCTGCCCAGGACAGCCAAGGCAGCCCCTCTCTCAACACTTGGGAGAAGTGACTGACACACAGATGGAGATGCCTGACAGGTCCCCTTGTCCCAAGGGAGGAAGGACCCCAAGACTAGGGAGAGTTTAGTAAGAACAGGCTGATGCAGAGACCTCTCCCTTATCCCCAAATGGGGGGTGGAGGGGCGCTGCTGGCGTAGCTGTCTCCTCTGCTTCTTCCTCTTCCTTTGCCCTCTGGCTACTTTATTACTTCTCTGCCTTTCTGGGATCCCTACTCCCAGCACCAGCACTACTTCCAGTGTCCATCACTGTGGGCCTGGGGAAACCACCTTCCCTCCTAAGCAGGGCAGTTTCTGTCCTGCCCCCAATAGGCCACTGAGATTCCTACTGTTAAGCCAGTGGGAATGTCCCCCACTGGGGACAAGGTTTCTGTCAGGTAGGGCTGAAATCTCCCACTACCTGTGTGACTAAAGATGTTACCAGCAGTGGGCTCAATCTGAGCTGTCAAGTGCTACAAAGTGCAAAGGTCAAGTATGCAAGCTCTCCAGGGAATCTTCCCTGGGAGTACTCAATCTGTCGGGGTGGGCAGTGGGTACCAGGTCACAGGAGCTCAGGACAGAGGCTCAAGGTGGCCAATGGCACCACAAACAGGAGACACTTGAGGGATGTGCCCTCCATAGATGAGGGACACAGAGAGGTTTCGGGGCCCACAAGGTGGGAAATGTACCTTGGAAGCAAGAAGTTGGATCCTGGCAAGATATTAAAGGGGCACCTGGAGGTGGCTGTGGGGCACAAGGTTTCTACAGGGATGGTGTTTGGATGACTTATTTTTCTCCCATCCATGCTGAGGACCCAACTAGATGACATGATCTACAGTAAAAGGGATTTAAATGGGATGTAAGGAAGAACCTGCCTGCTGGGGCGGGGGGGGGGAGGGTTTACCCAAGTGACCAAGGTAGTTGTGGATTCCCCCTTGAGGAAAATAAAATTATTTATTAGATGCTTGTCAGTCTGACTAAGAAATGGGACATCCAAGTTTATATATAGGGTCCAAGTTCAGCAATGGGGGTGGGGTGGAATGGAGGTGGGGCATAATGCCTATTCTGCCCCCTTTGCCTTCCAGGTACCTCCTACCTTGGTCATTAGGAAGGGAGGTTGAGACTGAATCCCCCTTTTAAAGGGAGGGTGGGGGTGGCCCCCGGAATCCAGGGCCTACCCTCCTGCCAGGCACACCACCTCAGCCTCATTGCGAAGGAACCAACACCTGAGGCAGTTTCCAGAGAGCTGCGGCCTGCACTCCTCCTTTCCTCCAGTTCCCCAGTGGCCGCAGCCCAGGGAGTTGCTTCCTCCCAGCCAACAGGGTGGGCTGCAGTGTTAACCCACGCCTGAAGGAAGCAGGAGAGAAACTCCTTAGCCTCATGGAACAGTGTAGGGATGTAGGACAATCATGGCTGGGGCTTTTCCTGGGCTCAGATCCACATTCCCTGCCTGGGGTCTTAAGGCCTAAGGTAAGTTTCCCAATGTGGGATGTGTGCAAGCGTGTGCACACAAGCACTGGTGGAGCAGGATGGTGAGCTGGGTGGCAGTATAATGGGGTCCTCTGTCCTCAGCCCCTCCCCAGCTCTGGGGGTTTGTGGGTTTATGGGTCAGCCTGGTTTGGTGGTGGGGAGGCCCTTCGTGCCTCCCCAGCCCCAGAGGAAATGACCGACAAGTACCGGCTGTGTCTTCAAGGCCAGGAGGAAGTGGCGGCAGGGAGGAGTAGGGTGCATGTCCAAGCTTGATTCTGGGAGCCGTGCTGCTCACCACATGGAGCTGGGGAAGTGGCCTGCCTCCTGGCCCTCAGAACCCTGTGATGCCCCCTCTACCACCAGTTGAGGCCCAGGTTCTGGGCAATGGTTCTGGATGGATTTCCCTGGAGCCCCTGGACCATGGGCAGCAGCATCTCCCAAGCGTGTTGGCCCAGTTGCCCAGCACCAGGCCACCCCCCCAGCCAGGGCCGCTGGATGGCTGGGTGCCCAGGGCAGTACAGCATTCATGCCTGGCTCCCTGGTGGCAGGGGCTGGTGTGGTGCTCTGCCAGCCTCCTTGGGCCCCGGGTGCCCTCACCTTGAGCTGGGACTTGGAGACCTTGCCGCTTTTCTCCACATCCAACGCGGTGAAGGCGTACCAGATAGACTTGAGCAGCTCCTTGCGCAGGGCCATGGCTGAGGCGCCTGCCCGCCCGCCCGGCCCAGGGGCGGCTCTGACACCAAGATCCGGTTTCAGGAAATGCAAACGGCTGCAGACCACAGAGGCGCCCCACTGCGGAGCAAGAGCTCCACCTGCCTGCTTGCTTGTTGCTCTAGTGGTACTCAGCCGACCTGCTCCCTGCCAGGAACCAGACCGACCTTCTCAGGGGTACGGCCCTCTGAATCAACCTGATCTGCTGGGCTGGTGTGAGTGTGAGGCCCTTTTAAAAGGCTCTTTGCCCCAGAGCCTTCCTGATGCTCCCAGAGGCAGCTCGCTTAGGGAAAAAGAAAGCCCACCCTGACTGCAGTTAGACTGGGAGTCAGGCTTGCCAGGTGAAAGGCCTTGGATAAGTTACTTAACCTCCTAGAGCAGTTTCCTCTGTGTAATATAGTAAAATACCAACCTCCCAGAGTTGGAAGGCTGAAAATAGTACATAATGGGCTCTGGGTAAAGAATCCCTTTCAGTGGCACCTAACATAACTCTGGTGGTGGACTCCACCAAAATGGGGAAGAAAACAAAGCAAACTCCACAAAGCTGGAGGAGGAACTGGGCCAGCATATCCCTCTAGGTGAGACAGACTTGGCATTTGACTTGCTGGCTCCCCAATCCCTGGCAATGGCTCCAAAAGGCACTCAGAGCTCTGCCCACTGTATCTGAAGCCTGGCATGGGGCCCCACCTTGGGGAGTCCCGGCAGGGCAGTCTGGGGATTCAAGGTACTGCACATCAGTGCTGCCATTTTTTAGATCCAGTGCCCATGGGGGTGGCACACACCTACACCAGGAATCTGTGGAAGAACGCTGCAGGTCAGTATGAAGACAGCCTCTTCTGGGGCATGCCCCAATTCCTCTGCCTGCAGGGGGTTGGTGGCAAGAATAATTAGGAGCTTTCTGGTCATCCATTCAGGGGAGGGAGCTCCATTCTCAGGAGTAGGAAGGGGCTTGAGGGACATCCATCACATGGAGGAGAGATGGGGAGAAGCACCTCCAGTTCCCACAATGCTCCCATCCAGGTGGGGTCCTTTCCATCAGTACCCCCTGTACCTCCTCCTGTAGGGGCTGGCCTACTACTCATTTTTCAGTGGGGCCTGACTATGGCTTAGGAATCCCGCAGCACAGTTGCCTAGGGGCAAGGTAATGAGCCAGGACTTCAGCACCAGAGCATTGAGGCATCAGAGGACCTCAGTTACTAGGGCAAAGGTGCCTCTCAGCCTGCTCTGACCTACCTGGGCTCTGCCCTCTTGGAGTAGCTGACTGTGTGTGGTCAAGGGTGGCTGGGGCAGGAGGGGCTTGGGCTACATTCTGCAAAAGTAAAGCAGAAAAAAACCTAGATTCTTCCAGCCCAACCACCCCCAGACCTGGGATTCAGCCAGAGCCTGCCAGTAGTGGCCATGCTGGTCCTAGCTGGCTGCCCTAGAGCCCCCTGCTCAGGAATAGCAGGAAACCACCAGCAGCTCCTCAGGCAGCTCCTTATCTTACACTGGGCCTTCCTCCCACCGGCATAGCCTACTGGTCAGGCATCAAAACTGAGCAGGGGTTGCGGCAGGGCAACAGGGATGAGAGCTGGCCTTGACCAGCCCTGCAACCAGGCCCCCAAGCTGGAAGGACGAAGGAACCCAGGTGGAAACTTGGAACTTTTATTAAATACTCATTCACCCATTTGCCACCACCACCCAGAGCAGGAGAAAAAATAATAGTCAAAGTGGAATTTAAAAAAACCCCACAAAACAAATGAAACCCAATCCCAGTAGTCTATGTACAGGGCCACTCCCTGCCTCTCTGCCATAGAGATTGGGGGGCAGCTGGGGGTGGTGGGAGCTGGGCACCTTTACTCCAGCCACAAGCCCCTGAGCAATTAATTCTGACTGTGGTGGCAGGAATCCCAGTGCCAAGGGACCAGGCACCTCAGCTGGCCTCCGGGGAGCTGCTTATTGCTGGGAGGGGCAGGGCTGGGCCTGTTCTGCCCCGCTGGGCTGCAGAGCTGCCTGCCTTCACCTCTGTGGGCCGAGACCAGTTGGGGTGGAGGCCAGTCCCACCACAGCCCCACTTTCCACCTGAGAAGAGGAGTGGACTGAAGATGGCAAGGGTGTGTCCTCCTGAGGGAGGAAGGCAGGCACCCAGGGCAGCCTCGCGTCAGGGTTGTTCACTCCTCAGCTTCTGCTGCCTGCTGCGGGGCCCTTCTCTCGGGCAGGGCCTCCAAGCTGTTCAGTTAGGCCACTTTCTGGCTGCTTTTTTACCCCAGAGACCTATGTGGCCGCCTTCCTTGTGTCAGCCACAGGCTGGGCCCTCGAGGCAGGGCTGCCTACACAGGGTGGCACATACTCCAGCACGGTGTGTGCGTCCGCCCTCTTGGCTCAGCAGCCTCTCTCCGTCACTGCTGTCTCCAAGGTCACGGCCCCTTGCTGCATGGCAGCGGTGGCCACACTGATGGCCTCCTCCAAAGTCTGTTGCTCCTCCAGCTGCAGAGAGGGGTGTGGAAGGCAGGAGGGTGTAAGATGCTCCCTCCCGACTCTAGCGTTAGCACTGTGTGGTCCACTTGTCTACACTTCCTCCATCTAAAGGCCACCAGCTAAGCTCTTGGTGGGGCGCCCATAAGCAGGAAGTTCACAGATAGAGTCCTAGTAGGTGAGGCATGGCCATGGACCACAGATGGCCCACGGTCAGAGAACAGCTTGCTCACAGTATAATTGGCTGGAGAGGACCTCAGTGATCATTGACTTTAGCCGCTTCATCTCCCAGGTGAAAGACAGGCAGGAAGAGATGAAGGGCTTGGACCACAGGTGGGCTGCCATCAGTTATCCTGGAGGCCGGAGGGGTTTCCCCATTCTGCCTCAGGTGTGTAGATACAGGCAGAATGGGATTTGTCCTCTGAAATGGGCTCTTTTCGAATGCTCGATGCCCTTCTCTTCAAGAGCACCACCCAATTCTCTCACCCCCTCATTCACTTCTTTGGTCTGGGGGCCCCTTTCCTCCCAGATTTCTACCCACCTGTACTGCAATGTGCGTTCCATTGGCTGTGGCCAACAGTGCCACCTGTTGATGGTGAAGGGATGCTACACTTGTGTCCTCAGCTACCACCGCCCCAGAGGTAATGATTGTGACCTGAAACACAGAAGATCTTCCACCCTCTTGCAACATCCTCCCTCTCCTCAGGCCAGGTAAGAACCCTCCATGCCAGGTGACTGGAAGCAACCCAGATGGGAATGGATAAAACCACTGTGGGTCAGATGAATTAGCCTGGGGCTCACAGCTAAATGAAGCTGAGTTTTTCTCCAATTTACAAGCCCAATTGAATGTAGGAATTCTGAATTGCCAAAGGACAGAGCTATAAAAGACCTCAGAGATAAGTCAATCCCCTGAGCTGAAAATGGGCCTTGACATCCATGGAAAAGTGACTTGCCTAGGATGGCAAGGCAAAGTAGGGGTGGACTGAGATTTAGAAACTGTCTCTTGATTCATCAAATGCTTTTGAAGATGAAAGTTGCTGATGGCCCAGAGAAATCCAGGGTAATCTTTGTCTTTGTAAAATGCTTGACAAGTTTGGCCTGAACTTTTAACGCCCACCCCATGGAAAAGGGTAGCAAGAGAACAAGAAACCCCAAGCAAACCGCCTGGTCATACGGGCTGTGTCTGTGTGCCATCAGCGCTGACCATGGTGACTGTATGTGTGCTGGACATGGCCAGGTCATCGTCATGACTGGGGATGGTGAGGGTGGTGCTGCCATGCTGGGTCACCACACTGATGGCACTCCCCAGGGCCTGCAGGTCTTCTGGGGACAGGCTGACCTATGACAGGAGGAGAGATGATGTCTGGAGGAGGGTGCAACTGCTCTCCCAGACAAGCTTAACTTCACTCTTGGGGGTGGCGTAAGGCAAACAAAACAGGGCCAAGGCTGCAGAAGAGGGACACTAGAAGAATTCTGCTGACGACTTCTAGTTTTGTCTTTTTGTCAGTATTGGGAATAGAATCCAGGGTCCTTGCACTGACCTACATCCCCAGCCTTTTTAATTTTGAGACAGGGTCATGCTAAGTCACTAAGAGGTCCAGGCTGACCTCAAACTTGTGATCCTCCTGCCTCAGCCTCCCAGAGTGCTGGAGTTACAGGCATGTACCACCATGCCTAGCTTGACCACTTCTATTCATCACCACTTTGGCTCTGGGCCCTGCTGTGTGCAGCTCGGGGTCTCCCCTGAATTATGTCCTCCTGACAGCTCTAGAAGCACAGGTGAGGACAAGGCTGGCTAACATTAGAGGGACTGCCAGACCCCGAGATTTGTGCACCAATAGGTATCTCCTGAGAAGACACCCACGTGGCCTTCAGACAGTGACAGGCTGGCAGCCTCTAACAGGGAAACTACTGACCATGCCCTAGAGGGTGACACAGAGGTGGAGGTATGAGGAGAAGCAGGGCTGGGTTACAAGGCCTGGTCCCCTCAGCCTCAGCTCTCTGAGGTCCATAAAACTGTAACAGGAATCTGGGGGAGACAGGAATGGCCAAGCTTCGGGCTCCCCAGAGTCCCCTGAGAAAGGAGTGGTCCCTGGGGCCTGTACCTGCTGGGCACCATCCTGAGTAATCAGAGCCACCTGGGGGGCTCCATCCTCCTCGGTCACCATGGCCACTTGGGCTGAGACGTCATCACCCTCTTCCTTCACCTCAGAAAGGTAAGCGATGTGGGCTCCCTTGGGTGGCGGGCTTTCCTCAGCTGCAGAGGCAGCTAGGAGAGGAGAGCCCAGGCTACCAAATGCCACTGGATGCCATGGGAGGCCTTGGTTCCCCTGGGGCCCTCTCTGCCGCCCCTGCCCTCACCCTCCAGCTGCTGCTGCTCATAGAGGGCCTGCTCGCTCTCCTCAGTGGCCTCCAGCTCGCCGTGGGCACTGCGCTTGTGCATGGCCAGGGTGGAAGTCTGCCGGTAGGTCTTGCCACAGCTGCTGCAGGTGTAGGGCTTGCAGTGCGTGTGCACCACGTGGTGCTTATACAGGCTTGAGTACTCGGTGAAGCGCTTTCCACAGCCTGGCACCGTGCAAACGTATGGCTTCTCCCCTGGGGACACTGGGCTGTGAGGGGGGTGGGAACTGGGGCCGGCAAGGGGGAAACTAAGGGGACAGTGGTGAGGGACAGGGTTGGTGAAGGGCGAGTCAGAGGGAGACAGAGAGGCTGAGACCTGAGGCTCTGCATGGACAGAGTTGGGAAAGATGTGCAGTGGGAGACAGGGAGAACCTGGGCATGGGGCCTCTGAGCCCAGAGACGAGGTGAAGAGAGAAGAGGGGTGGACAAGGCTGGGGCAAGAGAAGGGTTGTGAGCACACTGGGGGCTTGTAAAGCTGGAGCGGGAGGGTGGAGAGTGGTGGACAGAAGAGGGAGGAGATCAGGACAGAGACTGAAGTGTTAGGTGCAATGGGATGGGGAGGCACACACGGCTAAGAGATGACACAGAAGGCTGGATGAGGGACGTGACACGGGAGGGTGAGGACACAGAGGAGTCATATGCACAGTGGAT
The DNA here is from genome assembly GCA_028451465.1 of Erethizon dorsatum. Classification (NCBI taxonomy): domain Eukaryota; kingdom Metazoa; phylum Chordata; class Mammalia; order Rodentia; family Erethizontidae; genus Erethizon; species Erethizon dorsatum. Next base: position 163,829,982 of record CM051822.1, read on the forward strand.
GGATGAGGTGAGGAGTTGAAGGTGATGTTTCACTCTGCTTCCTCCCCACCACTCCTCTTCAGAGCTCAGCTGGAAGGAAGGGGAAACCCGGGAGGTGCAGATGGCTGCTTGGGACCAAAGGGGTCCCACAGAAGGCCAGCAATTCCTGCCATCTTGGACCTAACTGGAGGCAGAAGAGCCACTCACTGTGCTCACTGCAAGTGAAATGGGGACGGTAGGGATACCTGCACCCAGAGAATAGCTCCAGCTGAGAGCTGGGATGCATCTCAGAGCAGAAGCCCTTGGCAGAAGGAAGTGGGCCTGAGGGTGTCCTCACATGCCAGCTGGCCCACCTGTGTGGATGCGCACGTGATTCTTGTAGTTGGTGGCGCTGGTGAAGCCACGGCCACAGTGGGGCTCAGGGCAGGTGTAGGGCCGCTCGCCTGTATGGGTGCGCACATGTACCTTGCGGATGTTAGACGTGGTGAAGGAGCGGCCACAGCCCTCAAAAGGGCACCGGAACGGGCGTTCACCTGTGCGGGACAGGCAGCCATGGAGCAAGGAGGGGACCACATGGGCTCCACGTCTGAGTATCCTTCCGCAGGGCACCCACGGGCAAGCGGGTCCCAGCCTACCAGTGTGGGTCCGGACATGCTTCTGCAGGTCTCCTGAGGTCTTGAAGGCCTTGCTGCACAGCTCCTCTGGGCACTTGTATGGCTTCTCACCCGTATGTGTGCGAACGTGGCTCTTCAGCCCGTAGCCTGTCCGTGCACGACACGGAGTGGAAGAGCAGCAGTGAGACCTCAGCCTCTGCTGCCCACTACATTTAGAGGCTCTCCATCTACTAAACTGTGCTCTGGGGGGCTGCAGAAACCCCGCTGGCCTCTATCCCCCCCTGCCTGGTGAGTAAGAAAGGACAGAAAAGCCCACTCTACTCTCCTGCCCACTCCAGGGCAGCCAGAGGCATTCCAGATTAGGAGCCCAAGAGGCTGCCTAGGACATCTGTGGCTAAGGTCCTATTTCAGAGGGACAGTGAAGCCCAGAGACAACGTGGTCCCCTCAGCTGGCACTAGAAGCAAGGTCTCTCCGCCTCCCTCCTGGCTGTGCTGCCTTTCACATCTGTGAGTCAGAGCACTCCCACAAGTTTCCCAGACAGCAGCCTGTGGGGCTCCCCTCAAGGAGGCTCCACTGCCCTCAACCGGAAGTGGTCCACCTTCAGTCTCCACCCAGGGGTTTACCTGTGGCAAAGGCCTTTCCACAGCTGGGGAAGTCACACCGGTATGGACGGTCACCTGTATGAGCTCGCTCATGCACCTGAGGACAAGCAATCACATAACTCTGAAGGACAGGGTCTGAGGTGGGCTCTCTGGTACCCTTCCACTTGCACTGTTCACATGTGTCACAACTTCTTGCATGGACACTTGTCTCTTCCCTCCAGCAGCTAACATACAACTCAAGGGCAGAGACCAGTCTCAGAGAGAGAGAAAGAACAGTGGCCTGGCAGGCAAGAGGGCACAGCTGAAACCTGCCTGCCAGATACTTACCTTTAAGTGATGCGCGGTGGTGTAGAGGCGCCCACAGCCCTTGTAGCCACAGCGAAAAGCTCTGTCTCCAACCTGCTGCCCTTTGCCATTATGGGGAGCCTGGCTGTTGTGCAGAACCTGAGGAAAAATCTTGGGGTCCCTACATGTATTCTTCCTGTTGAGGGGAGACAAGGGGTAGGACCCAGGGCCCAGTTGGCAGCCTAAGACCCAGTATGCAGGGTTAGACTGTTAGGGTCCTCTGGGGCAGAGGGACATAGCCAGACAGACAGGGAACAGACATTTAGGCAAGATGCAGAAGAAACAGAGCTGGCATGTAGAGTCACCACCAACCTCTGATGGGTAGAGGGGAGACTAAATGTCATGGGGGCTGCAACAGCTACTGTGGAAAGGGTATTTCCTAGACAGCTAGGTGAGGTTGTCTGGGTGGCCACCCCTGAGCGAGGCTGGTGCCAGCCCCTTTCCCACATGCACCTAGGAGGCTGCCACTCTTGACAAGTCTATCTTCTGATGGGGAAGGGCACTTTCCCTGGTGGGAGGCTCATCAGGAGCATAGGCAAAGGGCTTACTATGGGGTGAGCTCACCCAGGTGCACCTGGCAGGGCAAGAGCTCAGGGGTGGCAGCTATAACCAGACATGCCAGGATTGGGGACAGAAGTCTCAGCTCTAACCATGGAGCTCAGGTAATGATGAGGCTTCTTGCTCCATCTCTTCTCCTGGGAACATAGCTAGAGCCACCCATCTGACACAGCCTCTGGCCACAGGGCCATCAGCCTCTAGCCACACCAGTCTTATTGCTTTTCTATTGTCCTAGGTCCCATCCTGGCAGGACTGTCCCTTTGTCCCTCTTTCTGAGATACTGAGGGTCACGCCCTGGTGTTCCCAGGAGCTCCTGCAACAGAACTCAGAAGTCATGGTGAGCAGAGGACAGGGTGAGGCCCATTCGTGGTGAGAAACAAGCTGAGGCCTGGAGGGGAGTGAGCAACTCTCCCAATGTTGGACTCAGCAGTGATGCAGCCAGCACAGATCTCAGGGCTCATGAATTAAATAAAGCCCAGTTCTCTTCCCACCAGCAGCTGGTCTCACATTTGAATACACTTTGGGAAACACGGGCAGGAGTGGGCATGGCCCAGAACGGGTTGCTGTCAAGTTTTGTGCTTCGTTTTGAAGAGACATAAAGACTTCCTCTCTTCCTCTACCACACAGTCACTGTCATTTTATGAAAACAACTGCCCCCCAGTCTTTGGGTAAACCTGGTGCTTCAGGAAACTGCCGCATCCCCCAGGCTCTGGGTCCAACCCACGTTGGAGCACTGGATTTGGGAAGCCCTTAGATCTCTGCTCTTGCTCCCTCAGAAGGCAGGCCACAGGTCCAGCAAGCATGCACAATGACTGAGGTCTACAGAGCCAGGACCCTGTCCTTTGCAGCCAAGTTCCTGTGTGGGCCACGGGTTCCAAGCATCCCAGCTGCTCTGCTGCATATGCCCTGCTCACTGCCTACTAAGCTTATTTCCCCACATGACTCAATGAGTTGCAGAGGAGAAATAAATACAAGAGCTTCTGACTTTGGCAGATGGGAAGACTAATCAAAGGCCCTGGCTGGGGCTTTCCCAGATAGCACAGCAGAGTATTGCAGCAGCCAAAGGGAAGCTGGGCCTAACTTCCCACCACAGGGATGCCACTGTTTTGCACAGCAGCCTTCCCTCTGCAGAGGCAGCATAAACAAGGATGAATGTAAACAGCTGTCAGTAGCTGCAGCCAGGCTGTGCTGCATACCCTGGACAAGGATGAGAGAGATGAACTAGAGGGATGAAGGGAGTAGTCCAGCTTGTGCCCAAGCATGGCCCTTGTTCTCATTTTTTTTTTTTTTTTAATGTGGGTACTGGGAGTCGACCTCAGGACCTCACACTTGCCAGGCAGGTGCTTATGACGCTGAGTTATCTCACTGGCCCTGCCCTTGTCCTCTTGAGAGAAGATGTTCTGGCAGGGCCAAGAGGTGGGGAGCAGGCAAGGCTCTGCTGTCCGGAGCTCTGCGTGCTCACCTTGCTTGCATACTGCTCCAAGGCCACCACTGTGTCTGCACCGAAACCCTCCTCATCCTCTGCTGCCAGGTCCTCCAAGCCCACCTCTGTCTGCACGGCCAGGATAGTGCCATCTGGCGGCACAGCCACAGGGTGGTGGATGTAGGCGGTGGAGCCGTCCTCCAGCTGGATGGCCTCCAGTGCACTGAGGTCATGACCATCTGTAGGACAATGTGGTTAGCGCCAATGCCACACAGGGGAGAGACATAGCCAGGAGCCTGGCCTGAACTTAAGGAGAGGAAGACACACAAGGAAGGTCCCCGCATTGAGTTCCCCTGACCTCCGCCTTGGCGGTTCCCTCCTGCTGGCCCTCTCTCTGGGGCTGCTTCCCTTAAGGACACTGACTGCGAACTCACTGGCTCCTTGAGGCCTGGATGACCCATCCCGGCCCAGATTCCAGGCCAGTCACCCCTCCCCCCATCAGCTCCTGCCAGGCGGCACAGCGTTCACACGATCTCTGCAAGGCAGACTGGTCATGTTACCTAGGTGCCTCAACAGCTCCGACACTTCCCACAGGTCTTAGGGCAAACACCAACATCCTCTACCCTCCTGCCTCGCCCTCCAGCTCCCGGCAGTTCCATGAGTCACCCTTCCTTCTCCCCAGCTCCACACCTATGAATACTGTTCCTCTGTCTGGAGCACCGAGCCCTCCTTGCCACCCTCTTCCTGTGGCTCAGTCCATTCACCCTTCTGCTCCCAGCTCCAGCACTGTTTCCCCAGAGTGACCCCGCCAATCTGAGCCTGACCCCCATTTGTAATGATCAGTTCAGCAGGGATGCTTCTTTCCCCCACTAGACTAAGGGTGAATAAGATTTATCTTTTTTGTTGTTGTTGTCGTTTGCGATACCTGGGGTACTCTATCACTAAGCTATCTCCACAGCCCCTTTTATATTTTGAGACAGGATCTTGCTAAGTTGCCCTGGCTGGCTGAACTTGCAATCCTCCTGCCTCGGCCTCCACAGTAGCTGGGATTACACGCATGTGCTACCACGCCCAACTTAATTTCGGTCTCTGTTGTATTCTCTTTTTTTTTTTGTGGGTACCGGGGGTCGACCTCAGGACCTCGCGCGCCAGCAGGCGCCCGTGCCGCTGAGCAATATCACCGGCCCTTTTATCATATGTGGGTTCCAGAAATCGAACTTGGGACCTCGCGCTTGCCAGGCAGGCGCTTACGCCACTGAGCCATCTCACCAGCCCTCTGTTGTATTCTCTATGCCTCCCACATTGCCTGGTTTGTAGTAGCTACTCAAGAAGCTACTTGTAGTACTACACTGTTATTCTTCAGTACCCTAAGAGCTTAATTTTTTTTTTTCTTGCAGTCCTGAGGATGGAATCCAGGGTCTCATGCTAGGCAAGGCTCTACCACTGAGTTACACCCTTAACTCCAGAAGCTTTTTTTTTTTTTTTTTTTGAGACAGGGTCTTGCTATGTAGCCCAGGCTGGCCTTGAACTCATAGCAACTCTCTTGCCTCGGTCTCCTGAGTGTTGGGAACATAGGCATGTGCCACCATACCTGGTGTCATTCTTTTTTTTTTTTTTTTTGTGGGTACCGGGGATCGAATTCAGGACCTCACCTGCCAGCAGGCGCCCGTGCCGCTGAGTGATATCACCAGCCCTTTTTTCTTATGTGGGTTCCGGGAGTTGAACTCGGGCCCTCGTGCTTACCAGGCAGGCGCTATGCCTCTGAGCCATCTCACCGGCCCGCCTGGTGTCCTTCTTAAATTTTAGTAAGTTTCTCCTGGCCTTGGATGATGGCCTCAGAGTCCCTAAGACTCTGGGCCTGTGTTGAAACCAAAGCCACCGCAAGGCTCAGCCTCCTGGTGGCAGAGACAGCTGTTCCTCTGGCCTGCACCAGGGAAAGCTGCTTGTCAGGTAAGGAAGTACTGCATGTGCCTCGGGGATGACAGCACCCAGGTCCACTCCCCTCCCAGGTGTGTCCCTCTGTCCCCAGCCCTGCCAGCTCTGTGTCCTCTCCTTCCCCTCCAGTGCTGATGACCATGGCCCCACCTTTGGGTGTGCGGTGTATGTAGGCCACACTGCCATCTTCCAGTTGCACTGGCTGTCCATCCTCAAAGGAGAGAGATTCTGTAATGAGAGCAACACCAGGCTTTCTCTGGAGCTCAGTGCCAAGGGGGTTCCCTCAGGGAGGCCTGCTGGGCCTCCCTCCACAGGCGGGGTGTTGTGGTGGCCTTACCTTTCTGTACTGTCACTTGGTGAATGTATGCAGTGGTCCCGTCCTCGAGCTGGATCACTTGCCCTTCGAGCAGCTTCTCTCCTGCAGAGGTGGAGATGGAGAGAAATTGGCCAGGCCTGGAAGGGGACTAAGAGAGGCTGGCCTGCTCTCAGCAGAGGCCTGTGTGAATCTCTGGGGCTTGCCTGTGGTCTAAGCACAGGTGACACTTGCTGTCTCCCTTCCTTGCCTCCCTGGTCCTAGGCCAGCCCAGAGGTGAAGACATCCTGCCATGCAGGGGTTTTGCTTCTCTAACAGATCCCTTTCCTGTCACTTGGAGGAGGAGCAGCTTCCTTTATTATTCTACCTGTGTCCAGCAAAGTGAGGACGTCCAATCCAACAGTAAGTTGCTGAGACTGAACTAAACAAAGAAGAGAGAATGCCTTGAAACCCAGAAAGGCCAACAAAATCAAAATATATTCCATCCTCTCTCACCTTGGCTGTGTGCCAAGACCCAGAGCCTGCAGTGTAGCAGCACCCTGGTAAAAAGCAATGGGCCTGGGAACCGGCCGAGCCTTCTGAGTTTAAATTCCAGGTTTACCTCTTTCTAGCTGTGTGACCTTGGGTGTTTTGTTTAACTGGGGATGTGCTCAGCCCTCAGTAAACTAGCTTTTACTGTAATAAGTCTAATGTGCATTTTGGAGGAAATGGAAAGTAAAGCAATAGGAAGCTATGTGAGTACAACTGTTATGCTATGTCTACCTACGTCTCACCCCACTGTCACTGTTGACTCGTGTCCTTAACTGATCTGGGATTTTTTTTTTTTTTTTTTTCTTTGAGACAAGGTCTCCCTATGTAGCCCAAGCTGGCCTCAAACACCTGGTGATCCTCCTGCCTCAGCCTTCTGAGTGCTGGGATTACAGGTGTGCGCCACCATGCCTGGCAATCTGGGGTATTTTCAAGTTTCTAATACAAAATTGAGCCACATAGAGCAAAACAACAAGCAATATAAAAACTCCAGATTTCCTCAGACATTACCCTTCCTTTATTTTACTAGAAAGCACTTCCACAAGGGTCTCGGAATTAGAGATGTCCTTCTCTCCCACCCCCGTGTCCAGTGACTTTGAGAGCTGGGGAGGAAGAAAGGAAGTGAGAAGGGAGACTGAAGAGTTCCTGATGCGTGATTTGTTTGTCTCTTTCTTTGCAAGTGTCAGGTTTAGGAATTTGAGCTTTAGGGAGAAGGAAAAGGACATGGTGGCTGCTTCTGGCCCAGCTCTCTGCTGACATCACCCCTTCAGGGGAATCCCCGAACTTGCACCCAGACTGAGTCTTCTTGGCGTCAGTAACACTCCTATAACCAACCTGACTAAAGGCAGGCACAGTGAGGCAGAGGTAAGAAGCAGGAAAGGCAGCTGACACGAGAGGGGCCCACTCACATCTCTCCCGTGGGAGGCCATGTGCATTCCCACTCTCTGTCTTAGCAAGGGTGTTGGTACCTAGGCTTCTGAGAGCACTGGCAAAGCCACTGCCAGCAGAATGGGGATGGCTTCAAGCAGGAAGCAAGATGCTGAGAAGGGTATTGGAGGAAGGATTTTAATCTGCAACTTCCTCTACCAACCAGGCAGGTCAGGAGAGCTGCTGCCCGGAAGGGCCTTGCATCTCATTGTACTGGGATGATCTTTACGTTCCCACTGGCCCAGAATAGTCCCAGTGTGTTTATTAACAGCATACTCTTCTACTCTCAAAAGTTTCGGGTTTGAATGACCACCCTAACTAGAGTACGTCTTAGGGCTCTCTCGCTAGAGAAGTAGGGCACAGGCAGCATCAAAAGTGTCTCAGTCAAAAGCTTCAGCACTCTGGGAGGCTGAGGCAGAAGGATCAAAGTTGGAGCCCAGCCTGGGCAATTTGGTGACTTAGGCAGATCCTGTCCCAAAAAATTAAAAAAGGGCTGAGAATATAGTTCAGTGTGAAGGCCCTGGGTTTAATCTCTAGTATCACAAAACAAAATTAAAAAGGCTTTAGGGGAGCTTCCCAGGCAGTGGGAAATCTGGGGGTATGTGTATGCAAACACACTGCAACACTACAGAGGAGGTACGACACAGCCAGGTAGAGGGATGAGAGAGAGAGAGAAACAGGAGGTGGGGGAGGCAAAGAGACTCAAACATAAGGAAGATACAAGAGTTTCTCAGGTAAGATGTGTCACTTGCTTTTTACACATTCATTTCAACCATTAATTCTCAGTGGAAGACAGAGGTTCAGGAACTAACTGGGTCTGAGGAACACACACAGCCACACCTAGGGACCCAAATTCTTCCATCCCAGAGACTACCAGAGGGAGGAGGCCCATGGTAAGAAGTCAGAAGGTTTCAGGCTTCCAGAGTCTTGTAGAGAGAGTCCATTCTCGAGAGAATGAAGCCAGCAAGGGCACACACATCACAGACAGCTCGTGACAAGAAGCCATCCCCCCAACGTCTTATGCAAAGAGCTTAATGGTGACGTTAAGGGCATCTTTAGTTGCCACCAGGAAACACACAATTTAGATAAAATCAATAAACAACTTATCTGTAAGCCTAGGAATGGAAATTTATTATGGCAGTGTGTTGAAATGAAGGGGGGCAATATTGCAGTGACAATGAGGTTGCAAGAACAATGAGTTCACAGAAAAGGTCAAGTAAAGAACAAGAACAGGGCTGGGGATATAGCTCAGCGGCACAGTGCCTGCCTGGCAAACGCGAGGTCCTGAGTTCGGTTCCCCATACCAAAAAAAAAAAAAGAACAACAGTCTTTATCCAGCACTGACCAAAAAGACACAAATACTATCTGGCAGGCCTGAGAATACCGGCAAGGAAGGGGGAGGCCCTGCCTGCAGGCCTTGCCCTAAACAGAGCTCTCTCCTCTGCTCCCCTACCTTGATGGAAAGTTCCCTGAAAATGGGGTCAGGGTCGTCACATAAAAGATGATTCCCGGGTGAGTCTGAATTTCAGATAAATGACAAGTTATTTTGAGTATAGGCTGAGTATCGCTAATATGCAAATCCAAAATCTGAACTGGTCCAAAATTTGAATGGATTTCAGATTAAGAATATTCAATGGGTAATGTCTATGCAAATATTCCAAAATCTGAAAATCTCCAAAATTTGAAATATGTCTGGTCCCAAGCACTTTGGAAAAAAGCTACTCAACCTGTACTTAGTTCTATTATTTTAGTGTTTTTTTATATTTAATCCTATGTTTATACATGTATACCCAGTGCAAAATTTGGAATATACCTGTACTGCAAAAGTATTTGCTGTTTATCTGTGATATGAATTTAACTGTGTGTTAAATTTTTATTTTTGGCACTCACTAGTGCCGGAAACTATGCTAGGTCACACCCTGAACATAGAAGAGCATCTGGTATGTAGTAGATGCTCAGGAGATAGTTCAAGTGCTTAAACGTGCTTGAATTAAAATGATGAAAGAGCTGGGCATGGTGGTACACTCGTGAGTTTGAGGCAGGGGCATCGCCTCAAGTTCGAGGCCAGCCTGGGCAACATACTGACTTCAAGGTCAGCCTGAACTACATGGAGCAACCCTGTCTCAAAAAACAAACAAAAACCAAAAAGATGAACTGCCTCTAGAAAGTACCAAAACACTGAACAGGAAATATCTGAAAAGCAGGAAGTCATAACTACTGCTATGTCCATCCATTCCAGAAATATTTATGAACTACTCACTACATGGAAGAATTTCTGCCTTTGAGAGGTGTTGGATGCTGCGGCTGGGGTAGTCTGGTTGGCTAGCTTGTCTAGGTAGATGACATTTTCTTTTTTTAGAGTCCTCTTTTCATCAAGCACCAAGTAAGAGTCTCACACAGAGCCAGCTGTGGTGGTGGCAGAGGCGAGCAGGTGGGAGGGCAGGGTGGTGAGACTCTTAGAAAGGATTCTCCTTTCCAGAGGCTGAGGGACAGGATTCTGAGGTCCCTGGAAATACTCACCTTTGACAGCTTGTTGGATGTAGGCTGTCGTCCCGTCGCTGAGGGTCACCGGCTGCAGCCCCAAGCTCTCCATGGCAAATGGCTGCTCATGCGCTCAGACATGAAGTTGGCTTCTGGCCAGCACCGAGAGCCACAGCCGAGGTCAGAGATTTCCTTGTGGGTCACAAATCTGAGAAAATGGCCAGTGTCACATAAAGACTTGCACAACTTCCTCCTGGTGCAAGGAGTTAATGAAGACAGCCAGGACAGAGAGACAAATACAGTGGCACCTCGGTTTACAAACTTAATTCTTTCCGTGATTCTGGGTGCAAACTGAATTGGTTGTGAAGTGAATCAAATTTCCCCGTAAGATCCACATTGAAGCTAACCACTGAATTTATCCCCACCCAGAGATGGTTCCTCCTCCCATCCAGATGCAGTGGGATCATCCTTGAGTCTTTCCTTTCCCTCAAAATCCCAGCTACCTATTTTAGGCAAGTACCATTTCTCACATCACAATGGCCAGAGCCTCTATGTCCTTGGATAAACTCTTGCCTATTTCCAATACATTTTCTACAAGCTATCAGCGTTATCTTAAAAAAAAAAAAAAAAAAAAAAGTACAGAGCTGGGAGTGTAGCTCGGTGGTAGGGCATTTGTCTCGTGTGCAGGAGTCCTCAGGTTCCACCCCCAGCACTACCAAAGAAAAAGAAAGTACAAACTTAAATACACCACTTCCCTGATTAAAAACCCTTCAGCAGCTTCCTATCACCTTTAAAGTCCACCTTGCAGAGACGGCTGGGTCCTGTTATAAATTCTGCAGTTTTGGACAGTACCTCTTCCCAGCACGCACACCCCTGTGCTCACCTTCTTTGGTACTTCTTTGGTACTTACCACTATCTGTTTAAGGTCTGCTGCCTACTCAGGACTTTGGGCTCCAGTCTGGTTTTGGGTTGACAGCAGTTTCTCCAGCACCTCTAATTCTGGGTTGTCCACAGACCCTCATGTATCTGCCGTGGCACGGAGCTAATCCTAGCTGTAGACCCCACACTCATGAAGCCCGCAGGTAGCCCACAGCTCCTGCTCTTGGCCCAGTTGTTAAGACTCTTTTTGCTACCCATCCACAGAATTCTCCTGGTCTTGGAATTGGGGCTGCCTACTTAAGCCTCATGACCTAGCAGCTGATAGTCTGTTTTCATGTCAGGGTATGCAGAGAGAAGTGTATTTGTACGTCACCTGCAGTTGCTGCTGCTTGAAGCCAGAAACGACCAGCTGGGGCTCTGGCAGCCTTAAGACTTGAGCAGATCAATATTTTGGCATAACTACAGCCCATCTGTGACATCCTGGTTGGGATGTTCTACCCCAGACTTGGCATCTCAACTGGAATTATTCATTCATTCTATCCATGAATGCTGAATGAGCTAAGCTCCAAGGAGCAATATTATCACTACTGATAATGAATATCATTGAAGCACAAACCATGTATAAGCAACAACTTTATTCTTCAATATCATTACGGCATTTCTCCTCCTTTACAGTTAAGCTCTTCTAATCTCGAGTAACTTGCTCGAGGCTGCAAAGCCAGTGAGTGTAGAGAGGTGGCTTTGTACCCAGGCCATCCGATCTAGAGCGTGCTCTCAAATTCTCTATTACGCTGCCAAGTACAGAGGTTCTTTGAAGCTGGGGGTCCTGAAATCACCTGAAAATACCTTTCTGGTGTGTGAGTCTCTGAGTTTTTCAGAAGACAGGGAGTCTGAGGCTGTCATCAGAATCTTACAGGATAAAAGGTAAACAGCTATCGGTCAAGGTGGGAATTCTGAAACCTAACCCAACTTCTTTAGTCCTTTAGGATCTTGAAAGTGACCTCCACCTTGCTAAGAGCCCTGATAATCCTCAGTGGTTCCTATTTCGCAAAAGCTCTGGCCCTGACTTCTCGTGGTCTACTCTATGGTCCTCACGTTTCATTCTCTTTAAAATCGGGGAGAGAGATTATTTTGTAAACTGTTTCAGTGCAATCACATTCTGTCAGAAATAAGGACATACAGGAGACACTTCAGTCTACAAACAAAGCAGGCTGTAGATTGAAAGGCACTGTATACTTGGGAGGCTGAGGCAGGAAGATCACGAGTTTGAGGCCAGCCTGGGCAACTTAGTGAGACCCTGTGTCATTTAAAAGTAAAGAGGCCTAGGGTGTAGCTCAGTGGCAGAGTGCTTGCCCAGCATGTGTGGGGCCCTTGGTTCAAACCCCAGTGCTGAAAAAAAACGACAACAAAAAAAGGGATTGCAAAATGACCTCAAGCCCTTACGACCGGGCCCTGTGGCTCCGGCAGTAGGGGTAGTTTTAGCACGTGTGCTCTGGCGTCAGACAGCCTTGTTTCAGTCCAGGTTTTCTCTCTTAGCAGCTGTGCAGTTTGGGGCAAGTATAAGAACAGTTCTGAGCTTCTGATGCTAGAGATGGGTATACGAGTGGCACCTGCTTCCCAGGTTGCCATAAGGATTAAATGAAGTCACATCGGTGCTGCCATACAGGAAGTATTCTGAAAATACTGGCTCTGAAGAGAAGGTAGAGGACCCTAAAGGGAAATGCTTTTGAAGTCCTTGTATTTCTAAAATGTCGCCAGGAATGGTAGCCACAGCCCCAGACTAGAGGTCTGCAGAACTGGCTTCTTACCTTGATTTCATCTCTTCTGTCTGCTTCCTTATCTGTAAAATGAAGCATTGGCTCAGTGGCCCTATGATCCTTTCCACTGCTCATGCTAAGAACATCTATCACGTATGTACTCCTTGGTGTGTGCCAGCTACTGCTCAGCTCTTTTAATCTTAAAAATAGGGCTGGTGAGATGGCTCAGCGGCTTAAGTGCCTGCCCGGCAAGCGCGAGGACCCGAGTTCGACTCCCGGAACCCACATACGAAAAAGGGGCCGGTGATATCGCTCAGCGGCACGGGCACCTGCTGGCGCTCGAGGTCCTGAGGTTGACCCGCCGGTACCCACAAAAAAAAAAAAAAAAAAAAAAAAAAAAAAACTGCGTGTGGGCCGGTGAGATGGCTCAGTGGCATAAGCGCCTGCCCCGGCAAGCACAAGGTCCTGAGTTCGACTCCTGGTACCCACACACAAAAAAAATAATAATAACTGCATGAGGAGGCAGATATACTATCCCCTTTTACAGATGAGGTTACTAAGGCCAAGGTCCCAAAGCTACCAAGTGTGGAAGCCAGGATTCAAAAGTGGGCTGGCTGCCCGAGTGTCTGGACCTCTCAGAATCTGGCTCGCTTCTTCCTCCTGCTAATCCATTGTGACCAACACAGTCAGCACTCAAAAACACTTGAACACAGGTTGTTTAGCTTCCACCTCACCCACTAGAACTTAAACCCAGTCTTTCTTGGTCTGCCCACAACGGAAAGAGGGAATAGCCAGTAGCTGCATTTCCCAAAATAGCCCTTCCTAGGCTCAAAGAAAACAAATCTCCACTCCTTAGCATGATCTAAAAAGCCTGACTCACTCACTTTTCCTCCTTAAGCCTCAATACAGAACTTTAAAAAAGTCCACAGTTGCTCTCTAGTTTTCTCCAATCTCTAAGGCTGCCTGACCACAGGGGTGAGGGTGTTCCGTGGTTGCAAAGCACATGTCAGGGTCCTGAATGTCATCTCTCCCCCTTTCCCTTCTTTAAGTGAGGATTTACTGGCAACTACCAGCAGTGACAGGGGCAGAGCCAGAGGCCTGTCATGCCTCAGGGCATGCATCCCAGCAGCTCCTGCCTGCACTGGCCTTTTCAGATTCATAACTCCTGGGGCCCTGAGAAGGCGGCTGTGGGGACAGCTCTTCTGTCTTCTTAGCGGGGATACGGTTTACCAGCTCCACAATGACCTGCGCTGGGTACAGGGGACAGCCAGACTAGGGGAGGGGGAAAGCGGTAAGAGTGATGACAGAAGGTTGGACCAGAAAGGACCATGCCTGACTTTCCCAAAATAAGCCTCGTGTCTAGTTGTTTGTTGTATTTTTTTTTTTTTTTGTGGGTACTGGGGGTTCGACCTCAGGACCTCGCGCGCCAGCAGGCACCCGTGCCGCTGAGCGATATCACCAGCCCCTTTTTCGTATGTGGGTTCCGGGAGTCGAACTCGGGCCCTCGCGCTTGCCGGGCAGGAGCTTAAGCCACTGAGCCATCTCATCGGCCCATGTTGTATTTTTTTTAAAAAATGACCTTAGGGCCGGTGAGATGGCTCAGCGGCTTAAGCGCCTACCCGGGAAGCGCGAGAGCCCGAGTTCGACTCCCAGATCCCACATACGAAAAAGGGGCCGGTTGATATCGCTCAGCAGCACGGGCGCCTGCTCAGGTGCAAGGTCCTGAGGTCGACCCCCCGGTACCCACAAAAAAAAAAAAAAAAAAAAGATAAAAAATGACCTTAACCCATTGTTGGCTCTAATGCAGGAAACAACCCCACGGCTTTAAAATATATCACTGTATTTCCTACTATAAAAATATGACTTGTAATTATTGGGAATAGGTAACAGGAAAAAACTTTTTGATGCTTTGAATCTGTCCACAAAATGAGATGCATTTAAACTACTTCCTCAACGCACAAAAATAAGGGATGTGAAAGACAGGAAACTAAAGCACAGCCATGGTATTTGTGTTTCTCAGCTTTGTCACACGGTTGAGGTCTAATGTGATCCACACCCAAGTGTGGCTGTGGTGACCACAGACACCTGTTTACTATTCCTCACCCTCTGCCAGGCAGAACTCCCTGGACCCAGAACAAGGCTTTCTGTACTCTGCCTCGGCATCCTTGAGGGCAACTGTGTTTAAAGCCAACAAACAAACAAACACATACATTTGCTTGGAAAGAGAAGAATGTTCAGCTTTGACTACAAAAAGAAATTACGACAATTTCACTCAGAAAATTCCTCATTTGCAAACACAGAAAACCTATCATAGATGGCAAAGAAACAGTACGTTGGGAGGGGTGAAGCCTGACGGAGACAAGTGGGAAACAAATCAGAAGCAGATCTGGGAGAGCTGTAGTAAAGTGATTCAGTATTTGTTATTATAGAAAAAGACTTCAAGGCACACACACAAAAAAAACCCCTAGTGAAGTGAGCTTAGTTCTGTGGGTTTCTAAACACTGAAGAGAAAACAGGAAATTAAAAACAGAAACTTGCATTAACAGAATGCAAATGTAAAACATCAGCTAAACATCTCTTTGCAAAAAGCACATTGATTTAAAAGCCCAAATCATACTTTTAGTATGGTTCCTATTTGGCTACTGCAACTTTAGAGATGTCAATTAGTCACAGAAGAGGGAATAATTAGGCAAAGTGGATTATTTCCAACTCCAAAAGGGCAATGAAAATACAGACCCCCATTATTACAGAATGGAATTCATTTAAACTAAAACAAATGCTTCAAAATCTAATTTTCAGCCATATATTGAAGTGAATTTTAACACCTCAGTTTGTAAATACCCAATATGGAAATCATGCCTGGGTTTCCAACCCACCTTTAGTTAATGGGAAGTCCAGAATCGAGGCATTTTGGAAGGATTGTCCTAAGGGTAAGCTTTGCACCAAGAAGCAAATTAGCACAGACAGGATGAAGGTCAATCTGAATTGTTTCTGCAGTTCATCTTGGGGTCACCAGCTTGGGGAGAGCTGTCCGAAAATGAAACATCCCATCAGCCTGAGGATGGACAGAGTCGTCACAGCTACATGTTATTTTAAAAACACTGCCTGAGATAAAAAGGTTCAATTTTTATTTCATCAGTTCATCAAAATGGAAATAATTGGATCCTAATTAGGAAGAGAAATTTTGGACTTCTGAAGCAAAAGAAAACAAGTGAAGATCTAGTTAAAAAAACGGGAAAGTATTAAATAAAAAATAAAAAAAATACAGACACGTACAAAGTTCCAAAAACAATATCAAATTCCTACTGGACAAATAGTATAATATGAATTCACGTAAGTAAAAAACACCAAAAACAAAAACAACAACAACAAAAAACCAAAAAACAAACCCCACAGTAAATAATTTTTTTTTAAGTTTGACTCTCAATAATTAAAGAATAAGAAAGAATAATTGTGACATTACTTATCAAGTTACCAAAAATCAAAATACAAGTACAAAATTCAATAGTCAAGGCTGACAAAGAGATACGCACAGGATGTAATGACCCAATTAAAGAATGGACAAAGGGAGGCTGAGGCAGGAGGATTGCCATGAGTTCAGGACCACCCTGGGCTATACATGTATTGAGTTCAAAGTCAACCTGAACTACATATTGAGACCCTGTCTCAAAAAAAGAAAGAAAGATCTGAAGAGACAGTTCACTAAAGAAGATATAGAGATGGCAAACAAGCACAAAAAATAACACACCATTGTGTCATTAGAATGCTGCAAATTAAAATGTCAGTGAAATACTACTACACAACTATTAGAATGGTGAAAATCCAGAACACTGACATCAAAGCCTGATAAGGATGTGGCGTAACAGGAAGTCTAATTCACTGCTGGTGGGAATGCAAAAATAGGACAGGTACTTTGGAAGACAGTTTCTTACAAAGCCAACTGTACTCATTGTATGAGCTGTGACTGAAAACTACAGTGAATATTTAAATTTAAAAATATTTATTATTACATTAAAAGACACTGCCATTAATTACCCTCAAAATACTCCCCTTCTCTTTGAATAGGCGCATCCTATTTTTCTTGCCACTTTCTGAAGCAGTTCTGGTTTTTTGTTTTTTTGGGTTTTTTTGGTACTGGGAATCAAACTCAGGACCTTGTTTTTGCCAGGCAGGCGCTGTGCTGCTGAGCTATATCCCTGGCCCATCTGAAGCAGTTCTGGAAGTCTTTCTAGTTGCACTGTGGTGGCTGCCTTGATGTCCTGAATCGATTCAAAATGTTTACCTTTCATGGTCATTTTGACTTTGGGAAACAGCCAGAAGTCATATGGTGCCAGATCCAGTGGATAAGGTGGATGAGGACAAACTGTGATGTTTTTATGAGCCTGTGTTTCTGTTGGAAAGCAATCAGCAGCAGCATTCAATGTATTTTTGATCATAGCTCATAAAGACACAAAAGAGGACTTCCAGAACTGCTTCAGAAAGTGCTAAGAGAGATGGGTGTGTTTGAAGAGGGGGAGTACTCTGAAGGGGATTAATGGCAATGTGTCTTTTACTGTAATAATTTTTTAAAATTTAAACATTCATCATATATTTTGATGACCCCATGTATGATCCAGCAATCAAGCTCTCTGGGTATTTACCCAAATAAGCTGAAAACTTATGTCCATGCAAAAATCTGCATATAAACATTTACAGCAGCTTTATTCATAGTTGCCAAAAACTGGGTAACAACCAAAATGTCCTTCAATACACAAACTGATACATCCCTCTAGCAGCATATTATTCACCTTAAATGCACATTGCTAAAGAATTCATTCTGAAAAGGCTATGTACAAATGATTCCAATGCTATAACATTCTGGAGAAGGCAAAACTACAGAGACAATAAAAAGAACTGTGGTTACCAGAAGTCCTGGGTAAAGGAGGGAAGGAAGAATAGGCAGAGCACAGGGGGCTTTTAGGGCAGCAAAACTCTTCTGTTTGATACTGTAAGGGTGACATGACATCATGCTTTTGGAGAAATTATGCACCTTATTATTATTATTCTTCACCTTAATTGCACATTGCTAAAGAATTCATTCTGAAAAGGCTATGTACAAATGATTCCAATGCTATAACATTCTGGAGAAGGCAAAACTACAGAGACAATAAAAAGAACTGTGGTTACCAGAAGTCCTGGGTAAAGGAGGGAAGGAAGAATAGGCAGAGCACAGGGGGCTTTTAGGGCAGCAAAACTCTTCTGTTTGATACTGTAAGGGTGACATGACATCATGCTTTTGGAGAAACCCACAGAATATACAACCAAGAGTAAGCCCTTGTGTAGACTCTTTACTAATTACTGTATTGACGATACTGGTTCACCAACTGTGGCAGATATTCCATGTCAATGCAAGATGTTAATAATAAAACAAGTAGGGGAAGCATATGGAAGCATATTGTACTTTCCGCTCAATATTTCTATAAACTTACAATCACTTAAGGAAGTCTATTAATTTAAAAAATCCAAATCCATCTATTGAAGTTGGCCAGGTGGAGAGACAGGCACAAATGTGCCTTGCTGATGGCACTTCAGTTGCTTCAGGCTCTCAAGAGAACAATCTCTCTATGCTTAACCCCATGGGGAAAGGCTCAGGGTTCAATACCTAATAACACCATCTTCATAATTCATCCACAAAAAGAATGCCCAAAAAACAAGATCTACTTGGATAGTGACTCTTGTTTAAATGTTTTAGACAAGAACCATGAAGACCATCTGGATTAATGAAGTGGGATTAAGAAATTAACTGTAAGTGAAAAAAAAGACATAAGGTTGGACATTCATCTAGTTCCAACTGCAAAAAACTCAACTTCATCTGAGACAAGGCTAGAAGGGGAAAAAAATAAATGAACAGCTAAAGGGGTAGAAATCTTTAAAAATAAAATGGTCAAAGGGCTGGGGACACAGCTCAGTGGTAGAGTGCTTGCCTAGCATGCACAAGGCACTGGGTACAATCTATAGCACTGCAAAAAAAAAAAAAAAAAAATACATAAAAATAAATAAATAAAATCAATTAAAAAAACGGTTGAGCCAGACACAGGTTGTGCACGCCAGCTATTTAGGAGTGTGAGGTAGGAGGATGGCAAGTTTGAGGTCAGCCTGGGCAACTTAGCAAGCCCTTATCTCAAAATAATAATTAATAATAATAATAATAATATAATGAGCTGTAGCTTAGAGTGCTTGCCTACCATGTAGGAGGCCCTGGATTCAATCTCCTGTATTATAAGAACAAAACAAGGTTGAAATAAAAAGATGCCAGCAGTGGGCTGAGAGGTAGCTCTGTACTGCTACCTTGGTTGAAAAGCCAGCCCTTCTATCCTTGAAGTTTTCCTTTATTCTCCCCACAGTCTTACTATTATTTCCTGTACATCACATCTCCTAGACCCAACAAAGAAAAACATCTATTTCAGTCGGGCACTGTGGCACACACCTAAAATCCCAGGTACTCAGGAGGTTGAGGCAGAATTGCAAGTTCAAGATCAGCCTGGGCAACTTAGTGAGACTGTCAAAAAATGGAAAAGGAGGCCAGGAGCGGTTGGTGTATGCCTGTAATCCCAGCACTCAGGAGGCTGAGGCAGCAGGATCATTGTGAATTCAAGGCCAGCCTAGGCCACATAGTAAGTTCAAGGCCAGCCTGCATTACATACAGATACCTTGTCTCAAAAAATAAAAAGCAAACAAAAGGAAGGGGCAGGATATAGCTTAGTGGTAGAATCCCCTTGGGATTGATTCCCAGTAACAAACACACAGACATACAATCACGTGCACACACACATACACACAGAAAAGAAACAGCATAAATATCTATTAATATGAACTTCCATATTATGTAGGCACAAGTGAGGACACTCCTATTAACCTAGGAAGATCTCTAAAATAAAGGAAATAAAAATGGCAAGGTATACAAAAGTGCCTTTTGTGTGCTACCAATAGCACTGAAGTGTCCATGGAAGGATAGTTAAGAAATTACTAATCAGGGCTACCTGTGGGAGGGGAGCTGACTGACTGGGGGATGACCAGGGAAAGATGACTTTTCAATGGATACCTTTAATCTTCAGTTAAGCTCTGAGAATGTTTTATCTGTGCAAAATAAGACTCAAAATGTCTAAAAGCATGCTTTGCCCTCTTTGTTGCCTCCAGGAATATCTGATTTCCCAATCACAAGGCATAGTCGAGTGATGGAATAAAAGGAGTCCATGATGTTACAGGTTTACAACAAAACCACTTCAGCCCACAATTCATGAGTACCATTAAGGAATTCCATATGGAAAGCTGGTCAAATTGACCACAAGGCCGCAGTGAGTCCATAGGACTCGACGACACACTGGCTCTAACAGGTATGTGTCCTCAGCTGGTCACGAGGGTAGTTTTGGCTGATGTAGAGTCTAAACAGGGACTACCCTTCTCCCTCCCTGCTGTGCCGCTCCACTGTGGTGCTTCTTAGGTTTATAGGATGGTCTCTGACAGAGAAAAGAACCCTGGTCTCAGGTACCTGACCACATTGCTGCACCCTCGCCTCAAGGTGTTGGTGAGCCCTATGATCTCAAGGAGCCCGATTACTTTATTATCTTAATTATTTGCATCTCATGCTGTATCACCCATCCCAAAGCTGAAGGGAATTCTAACACCTGAACAGTTATAAAGTGAGATCAGAGATGAACAATTCACTGGATGGCAAGCTCTGGGGAATGTCACACCCCAGGCACCAGAGGAGGCACTCTGACTCGCAGCGGGCAACAGTTAGGTTACGAGGCTTTGAGCAACCCATCCGACGTGGCAGATCTTTGTGATTCTGCACTGTAAGTCCTGTACTGCTACCAGTGATACAGATGACAGCATGGGATTTTTTTCCCTCACATTTCTATATACAAGGTTGGTTTGTAGCTTTAGGAATCAGCACTTGAAGTAGGCTAAAGATGATAGCTTTACCTTCACTTAGATTTGTATGTCAGTTGTTTTTCTTCCCATTCACCAGTATATATTTTTCCCATTTCACTAAGTGATACATGCCGATTGTAAGATTACTCTAAACTAGTTTTATGTATCGATTAGGATAGGATGGGCTAGATCTTGTATTCTTGTTTACCTGCTCAGAGACTCTCCTCACAATACAGCAGCCCCACCCACCATTCTAGGTTTTGCTTTCAAGGCCACGGTCAGTCACAGTCTGAAAATATTAAATGAAAAATATCAGAACTAAACAACTCATAAGTTTTATGGGTCCAGCATGGTCCTGCTGTGCCACACTGCTTGCCATCTCATTAAGTTTTAAATTGTACATTGAGCAACATGATGAAATCTTGTGCTGTCCTGCTCCATCCCATCCAGGACAGGGATCCCTCTGTCCAGGGTATCCACGCTATCTATGGGTACGCTACCCTCCTATGAGTCACTTAGAAGCCATCTCAGTGATCAGACTGTCATGGATAGCAGTACCTCAAATAAACATTATTTTGGGGCCAGGGATTTATTTAGCTCAGTGGTGCAGTGCCTGCCTGGCAAGTGTGATGTCCTGAGTTAAATTCCCGGTAGCCAAAAAAACAAAACAAAACAAAACCTTATTTTACTTAATAATGGCCCCAAAGTGGAAGAGTAAAGTAATGCTGACAATTCAAACATGCCTAAGAGTAGCCATAAAGTGCTTCCTTTAAGCAAAAGGGTGAAAGTTCTCAATAAGAAAAAAAATTGTAGCTGGGCATGGTGGTGCATGCCTGTAATCCCAGCACTCGGGAGACTGAGGCAGGAGGATAGTCATGAGTTTGAGGCCAGCCTGAACTACATAGCGAGACCCTGTCTCAAAAAAAAAAAAAAAAAAAAAATTGTATGCTGAGGTTGCTAAGATCAATGGTAAAAACAAATTCTCCATATATGAAATTGTGAAGGAAAAATAGATTCATGCTAGTTGCTGTTGGACTTAGACTGCAAAAATTATGTCCACAGTATCATGACAAATGCTTAGTGAAGAAGGAAAAGGTACTACATTTGTGTATGTACGCACAGGAATAAAACAGTACACACAGGGTTCAGTACTGGCCAGACTTCCAGGCATCCCTGGGGGTCTTGGCCTGGATGCCCATGGATAAGGGGGCACTACCGTATAAGCACCAACATCTCAGAGGTACAAGGACAAACATAACCAAAGACACCTTCCAGATGCACTAATGGGTTACGCTGCCAGAGTATGTGTTTTCCTTAGTACTTGACTCTTTTAGGGGAAAATAACACATTCTTAATGTCATACTGATTATAATTTAAATTTCTGGAAGACATTCCTTTTGGTTTAATTAGCACCTAACAAGAATGTACCCACAGATACCAAATGATTAATCATACTGATTATAATTTAAATTTCTGGAAGACATCCTTTTTGGTTTAATTAGCACCTAAGAAGAATGTGCCCACGGATATCAAATGATTAATACCACTAGATCACATAGCTTACTAACCCCCCCGCCTTTTTTTTTTTTTTTTCCCAGTACTGTAGATTCTGGGAGCTCTAAACTACATCCCTAGGCTTTTTAAAATTTCATTTTGAGACAGGGTCACACTAAGTTACCCATGCTGGCCTTGAACTTGTGACTCCCCTGCCTCAGCCTCCTGACTAGCTGGGATCATGGAAATGTGGCACTGTGCACCCAGTGCTGAGCCCTGTAGCTCAAATCTGAATCCTAATTCAGTTTCACTGATTGCGAATGAGATCTAATCAAAGCTTCTAAGTCCAGATTTCATCTACTGTAAAACTATGAGCTTCTTAAGAGAGGCTCCTAGAAAGAGAGCAAATGTTGAAAAAATGAGGGCGGGAAGGAATGAGACCCACCGGCACATTCTTTCCCAACTATTTCAACTCTTCCCCAGTCCCAGTGAGGCTGAACACTTGCTCAACTGGAATACCACTTGCCTCCTCTCTGACATCCATGATCACTATTTCCTCCCAGATCCAGGTCAAGAAAAAGCTTTCCCTGGCTAACGTCACACCAGAAGCCAGACTCCAACCCTGTGTTCCCTCTGTTCCCTCTGTAACAGTGCAGCTAAACTGGGGTAGGGGGGCTCATTTGCAGTGCTCCATGAGGGCGTAGATTCACCTTCCATCACTATATCCTTGTGTAGCACAGCACCCAGCACATGGCAGGTGCTCCCTGGGTATTACTTTGGCAAATAAAGGAAGGAAGGAATCTTACTATCAATTCCACTATTCCATTTAGAGCTTGGCAATTTCCAAAATGCTCTCAACACACAGATACCATGTTTACTAAGCACCTAATTCATTAGCTCTCACAGTGGGAAGGGCTGGGAAGACTGCTCATTTCTAGTCTGAAGAGATCAATTTCTGGTGAAGACACAGCCAGCACTGCTGGAGGAGTCCCAAAGGATCACACAGCTACCTGGTAGCAGACCACATCCTGACACCTAATCCACCAGAGTGCTTCCCACCATATTCCTCTACCTCTCAATGGGTACTGGAAGAATAGGTACTCTCTAGGGTCCAACACACTTGTATACCCAGCTGCTAGTCAACAACTCTACTCTGATATCCAAAAAACATCTCACGAGACATGACCTCCTTATCCCCCCTTCTCACAACCCACCTCCCTGTGAGCTTCCCCCTCCATTTCAGTTATTGCAAATCCCACCCTTTATTGCTTGGGCCCAAAATGTTAGGGTCAGCCTCAACATCCAGTCCATCAGAAATTCTGTTGGGTCCTCTTACAAAGTCAATCCAGAACCCAACTAATTTGCGCTCTTCCATTACTGTGGATCCAAGGCACCCGTCTCTCACCTAGACCACTGAGGTAGGCTCCTAACCAGTTTTCCTTCTTCCACCCTTGTCCCATGACAGGTGATTCTCAATACAGCAGCCAAAACCATTTTTTCAAGCCATTTTTTCAAACCATCTGGTAATTCTCACTCTTACACTACTGTAGCCACAATGGCTGGCCTCCTCACGTTCTTCAAATATACCATGCATACTCCTCAGGGCCTTTGAGCTTGCTGTTTATCGTGACCAAAATAAATGTCCCCCGCGTATGCTGACTCACCCCTAACTTCTCTCAGGTCTTTGCTCAAACATTACCCTTTTAGTGAGCCATTCCTTCACCACTCTTTAAAATTACAAAACCCAGATGCTTGGCACTCTCTCTTCTCTGCTTACTTTTCTTAATATACATTTTATTGTCTGCCTTGCCCTCATCCACTCCCAACAGGTGAGCTCATTCCTCCATTCCCCAGCACAAAGCAGACATTCACCAAATACTTATGGAATGAATGGATAGATCAGAGGATGAATATCTTTAGCATCTCCCAGTAATCTGCAAGCTTTGGGCCACAGGAGACCTAGTTGAGCTCTAGTCTTTCTCCATCCCCAGGGGCCCCTAGCTCCTTCAAGCCTCATTTTCTCTCCAGCTCTTTTCCACCAGAAACCACGCTTGTGCTGGAAAGCAGGGGTGCACTGGGGCAACACATGCTTGTTCTCTTCTAGTCTGAAGAGATCAATTTCTGGTGAAGACACAGCCAGCACTGCTGGAGGAGTCCCAAAGGATCACACAGCTACCTGGTAGCAGACCACATCCTGACACCTAATCCAGTGGATGTCACAGTTCCCAGGCCACCAGGTACAGAATTCTGCAGAGTGCTAATATTTTAGTTTAGCCTCCTGACATCTTACCAACAGATGAGGTGAGAGATGGGTTAGGACTATACTATTTAACGTAGATAACAGTACTGACTCAGTAAGAGCAGTTCATTTGCTGTGAAGTATTTTCCAAGAGCAGTGCTAAAGTTGTCCTTGTTCATTTAGCTGCCCACCCTCAACTTTTTATGAGATTCCCAACATACACAAAAGGAGAAACAATAGTATAATGAACCTCATAAATGCATTGCTCAGCTTTGGCAATTCCTAACATTTTGCCTATCGTTTCCTCTATTCTCTGATCCTCTCTGCCCCTCACTACGTATTTCGCCTCTCTGCTTTCTTGGGAACAGGTCTGTATAAGACAGACCCTGACTCTGTTATGACTGCAGTCTACCAGCAAATCTCTCTAGTGATACCAAGAACATAGGGAAAACACACACACACACACACACACACACACACACACACCCATTCCCCCACCAGAACAATGACTAAAAGAAGGAAGTGCCTAAATTCCAGACTGTCTACCTCAAGGGACTTACCCATTATTTGCTGGGAGGGCACTGGGGAAGGAGGTTGTGGCCATAAAACATACACGTGCGCTGTTTGGACTTGTACATGACACAGAATTTCTGAGTGAGTTAGTTCAATCCAGTAAGAATCTACTGACTACCTTCTGAATATGAGAGGCAGGAGTAAGATGACAGAAGATAAAACCTAGTCTCTGTTCTCAAGGAAGTCACCGGGTGGCTGCAGAAAAACGTACACAAATAACTAAACCATAAAGTAGAGTATGTTCCATGCCTTGAGAGAGATGACACAGCTAAGGTAGAAGCTCTTTTTTAACCTGACCTCCAAATTTGTAGACCCCATGGTATTTCCATTCCCTAACTGTAGTTTCACCTCTTGCTGTATTTATTGCTGTAGCAGTAAGTGCATTATAGGAGACTTGAGAATTTGGTAAGCACAAAACAGGCTTTCAGACGTGGATCTTTAATGTCACATTGGCTACTCACCATCCAGCTTCCGGTGGGAGGGGAGTGGAAAGTCCTGCTAAGGGCCTGGGAAACAATGGGGCTAATTCAATGCTGGGGAAGGCTGGTGCTCAAAGCACTCTACCCCAAGGGCATATACGGCAAGCAGCTTCATAAACAGGACAGTGGGAGTGTGTCCAGGAGACACAGCCAGACGGGTCCTGAAGGATTTCCAAGAGCCCTCTTCTTGCTACCTAAAGAACTAAGATATTGGTGATCAGAGTTTCCAGAGAAGAATGTACTCTAGTTCTCTGGGAAAGCCAAAGAGGCTGATGATGTTGGTGTGAAGGACAAAGTGCATTAAAATTGGTGAGGAAAAATCCATATAACCAACATTCACTAATAAATAAAGATGTGAAACAAGATTGGTGAGGGGAGAGTGGATGGTTATGGAGACAAATGGCAGGGGGAGAAGGAAGGAAAGGGTGCTGTGAAAATGACAATTTTGGGTTGAAAAGGTGATTCTTGATGAAAATAGGGGAAGATGCCAAGAGATCAGGATATTGGGCAGGGATGTAGAGAGGATGGATCTCAGGAAGACAGATAAAGGTTGTAACACATGGGTCCATGTTGGCATGGAGGGGCTCACTTCACTGAAGCTGGGCCCATCGGGTCACTGGATGAAGGGCTCATCAGATGAGAGTTACAAGGGACAGGATGTGGCTAAGGATGGTAGAAGTGGACAGAGAAGCCAGAACTCTGATACTAAAACTAGGAAGGGATCCTAAGAAGAAAGACTGGGATAGAGGTCTTATATGGATCTGTGGGTTCCTGGAGGGAAGTGACTAGGCATAAAGTGTCAGTGTGGCGGGAGACACTTTGGGGTGAGATCATGGGGTAAAGGCTAGGAACTCCAAGAACTCCTATCTGGGCAAAGGAGGTAATATGTATGGTTCATTGTGTTCAGGACACACTACTCAAAACATGGCAATTTGAGAAAATGACAGAAATCACTGTCACCTCTCCTATGCTGAAGCAGGCAATAAAACACTCATGTGATAGGTGTCCTACTCCCTAAAGTGTCCTTAGTTTTGAAGATACAGGAGTACAGAGAAGAACCTGAACAAACAGGGTGTGCTAAATTTCCCTATTACCACTAAAGCACATCCTTTTGGCCTTATTGTCTTTCTCCACATATCCATTCTTCAAACCTAGCATGAAAATACACAGGTTTAACCTTTTCTTTCTTTTTTTTTTTTTTTGTGGGTACCATGGGTCGAACTCAGGACCTCACATGCCAGTAGGCACCTGTGCCGCTGAGCGATATCACTGGCCCTTTTTTCGTATGTGGGTAGCGGGGAGTCGAACTCAGGACCTTACGCTTGCCAGGCAGGCATTTATGCCACTGAGCTATCTCACTGGCCCCCAACCTTTTCTTTAGGTCGTATTTCCTTATTGAGGGCTCCTGTTCCCCATAAACATTTTAGTAAATACATCTGTCTTTTTCTCTTGTTGATCAAATCTTCTGATCTTTTGTTTTAGGGGCCTCAGCTATAAATTTAAAAAGATATTTTCCAGGGCCGGTGAGATGGCTCAGCAGCGTAAGCACCTGCCTGGCAAGTGCGAGGTCCTGAGTTCGACTCCCGGAACCAACATACAAAAAAGGGGCCAGTGATATCGCTCAGCGGCACAGGCACCTGCTGGCGCGCGAGGTCCTGAGTTCAACCCCTGGTACCCACACACACACACACACACAAAAGATATTTTCCTCCTGTACAAGGTGCAAGAGTCTCAGGGCTGAAAGGGTCAAAAGCCATGGGCAGGATGAGTCTCACCACACCAAGGGGCTAAGGGTCGTAGAAACCTTGTGGATCATGGAATGAGTTGATGTTAAGAATTACCAGAAAATAAGAAACATAGGGCTGAAGTTGATATGGAAAACCAGGTAGGTCCAGGGGTAAGGGGTAAGAGAAACAACCAAGTAAGGTGTTTCATTTTGTTTTTTAGACTAGACTCAAATCCCAGCCCTGCTATTAGCTGTATGAGTTTTGGGTTTATTTAAAACAAAGCCAAGCCAGGTGTGGTGGAGCTCGCCTGTAATCTCAGCACTTGGGAGGCTGAGGCAGGAGAATCACTGAGTTTGAGGCCAATCTGGGCTACAAACTGAGTTTAAGGCCAGCCTGAACTACATAGTGAAACCCTGTTTCAAAAAGACGAAAAAAAACAAAACAAAAACAAAAACCAGGCCAAAAACGGTGGGAGGAATGGTGGTGGATATAACTGCCTCTTGGGCTTACTGAAAGCTTGGAATATAGTAGGTGGTCAGTAAACCAATCATTAAGGCAGTAAACAACCAGAGAGGCAAGAATGCTTCAGCAGAGACAAGGATGAGGATTTCAAGACATCAGCAGTTGTGCAAAGTATGTGTTCTTTGTTGACCCCTTAGAATCTAGGTCAGAGTAAGACCTGCAGGAGCTCCTGAGTAAAAACAAGATTCCCCAAGTGCTAAGTGCTTAGCATGTGTTATCCCAGGCACCACTTCTACCCTCCCTTAGCAGAGGCTTCAGACAGGACAAAAGTCCCACGGCTGAAGGGCCAGTTAGATGGGAACTGACGTTTCTGACATCAAGCCCCCAAGCTGAAGCACTCTGCTAATACTACTTTGCAAACAGGTCAACCAGTGAGGCCTGGTCAAGGGTAATGAGTTTGGACAATTAAGAGTGCAGGGGGTCATGGGAATGAGGGAGAAAACTTCATGAAGCAAGTGGACCCTGCGTTGAAGTTACAAGACTAAACTTCTAGCGTGGGGAACAAAAATGATTGCAAACCTCTATTATCTTGACTGAGAATTCCAGAATTTCACATTTCACAATTGGAAGGAAACTCTGAGATCAACCAGCCCAACCTTATTATCACAATTCTGATGAGAAACTGAGGCACAGAGTGAGGAAGGGGCTTCTCCCAGGTTCCCAAAAGTGGAGCCAGGACTTGAACCTGAGACTCCACAATTCTCTGATGTCTCTAATTACTGCTCCTTCATATTCATCTCTATATCCTCAGTGCCAGAATGAGGTTGGACACTTATAAGTCACAGTGCTGACACTAGGTCTTAGGGCGCAGAGTGATGCCAGTGGGGGTGATTCTAGGATGAAGGGAGAACATGGAATAGAAGATCATAGGGTTAGGAGACACTGAGTGTCACCTAGATGAGTAGGTGGTAAACTACTTAAGTGGCTTAGGAGTTGTCAGGAGCGGTTTGAGGGGGAATCACTGTTTGTGGGGGACATAGGGTAGAGTTTGGGGGTCAGTAGAGGAATTCGGGGAACTTGGGCCTTTCTGAGTCACTGATTCGAACTGAGGGGGTCACTGGATTGTGACCCCTGGGAAGTGCTGGGGTGGCAATCAATGAGTAAGAATTAAGGGTTACCTGTAAGGTTTGGGGCCAGCTGGTGAGGTGTAGAGGTCACAGAGGTGGAGACAGGCACAATCAAGAGGTGGGTTTCGGAGCCATGGGGGAGGAGTCGCAGGGCGGAATGGAGGGGCAGGGACCCTGGGTGGGGTGGGGGCCAGGCCGCCGTCCAGGGGCCCGGCCGCAGGTCTGGGGCCGAAGAAGGGTGGGCACGACGGGCTCGGGACTTTCCCAGGGCCCTGCGCCCGCCCGGCCTCCCGCTCTGGGCACGGTGGACCCACTCTTCCCGCAGCCACCAACCTGACAGCCCCTGAGGGCGACTCCGCCGACAGACCGCCATGCACCGGGCCCCGCCACCAGCGCCGGCCCCGCAACCCGCCTGCGCCATAGCCCGCCCGCCCGCGCGCGGCTTGCCTCGCGCGATATCCAGGTTCCAGGGCCGCCGCACTTCCCTCTGCTCTCGGCGCGCCGCCGCCGGGCCCCGGAACCCGTGTAGGAAATGCAGGGCACGCTCCACCCCGCACCCCCCTTCGCCACGGCGCCTGACCCACTTATCCCGGTTCCGGGGCCCCCGGAGCCCGGGAGACCCGGCTCCGAACCCGCTGAGCCCCACGGCGCCCCGCCCCCCGGCCCGGCCGACGCAGGCCTGCAAGGCCAAGAGCCTGGGGAGGGCGTGATGACGTCATCACGCCGAGGCGGGGCCCGGGAACGGTGCCGGGCCCGTCGTCGCTATAGCAACCGGTACAGCGACCTGGCGGACTCCGGAGTTCAGTCAGCGGAGAGGCCCGGGACTCGGCCTCACAGCTGACGCCTGAGGGGAGAAGAGTGTGAGGGCGCAGCGCGCTGGCTTTGCTGCCGACTGGGAGCCAACCTCTGAAGGGCGCCACTGCAGGTAACGGTAGTCCGCGTTGGAAAGGACGGTGTGGAGGCGCGGTGAGGGACTCGCCCTTAGGGACGGCACCCGGACGGGCCTCTCAGGTTCTCTTTCTCACCCCGCTCATGCCCCCTCGCAGCCTCAAAACCAGCTGCTCCCCTTCGTATGCTTGCAACGGGGTACGCAAATCAAACTCTCATATTATTTCTCTCTCCACGCGGGGAGGGGCCGCGAGTGGGGCATTTTTAGAAACCTGAGGGAAAATGAAAAGGGAGTGAACTTTCCAAAATAACCAAATAAAATAATGAATAAGGAGCGTTAAACAGCTGGTTAAATTGCTTCTTAAAAGGGGAACTTGAACCGAACCGAGCGCGGTGGCACACGCCGGAATCGCAGCACTCAGGTGAGGCTGAGGCAAGAGATCACAAATTTGAGTCCTATCGGACCAATTGAGCCCTAGCGACGTAGCAAAACCCTGTTTCAACACAAAAAATTAAAAAAAATAAAGGAACTGAGTGCCTGGAGGAATGAAGCGAGAAACTTTTCCCTCGCGATCCTTCAGACTTTGACTCGTTTCTTTTGTATCCTCCACCCCCCTACCCCGCCAAAATTTATTTTTATATTTTTGACGGCACTGGGGATTAAACCCAGGGCCTTATGCTAAGCTACATCTCCAGACCTTCTGTTCAAATTTACAAATTTTCAGACAGTATCTCGCGCGACTGACTCTGGAGTAGCCAGGATTACAAGAGTGGGTCACGGTGTCCAGCATTTTTTTTTCCCCCCACCTTCGTTAAGGATTGAACCCAGGGAGTTCCCCAGCTGTATCCCTGGCCCTTTTTTATTTTTTATTTTGAGAGAAGGTCTCACTAAGTCTCTAGGTTGTCCAGGCTGGCCTCGAATTCGGTGGTCCTCCTGACTCAGCCTCCCAGAGTGCTGGGATTACAGCTGTGCACCACAATGCGCCGCTAAAAATATTTTTAAATAATTTTATATTTTTATTACTACATATTTGCAGCATATAATGATTACATTCCTCGTGGGGAGTTGGTATACATTCATAGCACATAGTAATTTTTTATCCCTTCCCATCCTCTCCCTCCCCTCCAGGTTTTTTTTTTTTTTTTTTTTTTTTTTTTTTGTGGGTACCGGGGGGTCGACCTCAGGACCTCGCGCGCCAACAGGCACCCGTGCCGCTGAGCGATATCACCGGCCCCTTTTTCGTATGTGGGATCCGGGAGTCGAACTCGGGCCCTCGCGCTTGCAAGGCAGGCGCTTAAGCCGCTGAGCCATCTCACCGGCCCCCCTCCAGGTTTTTTAAAGGAAGTAAATTTGAAACATTTACAAATACTGGATTGGGGCAAACTCTTCTTTAATAGAAATTTTACAGATTCCCTTCTTGAATTCCTAATTCATCCACTTCCTGTAATTATTAGTATATGATTTACTAAACAACATAAATATGCATTTTTATAACTTATGAATTCTAAAAATGTTAGTTTTTATGTACCTCTTAATGAGTAATATGGTGAATATTACTTAACACTAGAAGGAGATGAAATATACTTCCAATTTTTTGTTTGTTTTTTTTTTTGGTACCGGGAATTGAACACAGGACCTTGGGCTTGCCAGGCAGGTGCTGTGCTGCTGAGCTACATCACTGGCTCTATACTTCCAATTCTCTACAGGATTTTTAAATTTTTCTAGACTTGAGTGTTGAGAAACCTTGTTCACATAATTAAGAAAGGAAGATGTATTTTACAATGATATTCTTTAAGTCTTTGAACTTCCAAATTATATGCCAACAGTTACATTGTGCTCTGTTATCAAATACTGTCAAAGATATTCTTCTTTGATTTTATTAAAAGCAAAGAATTGGAAACCACTGAACTTGCAAAAGGATACAGTATTCATTAGAATCTCAGTTTTAGTTTTAAGAAAAATGATTTTACATGTTACCTTTCCACTAAGAGATACTTTGTTAAACAGATACTGTGTTCCATACTCCTTTAACCATACTTCTTTGTTGTTGTTGTTGTTGTTGTGTGTGTGTGTGTGTGTGTGTGTGTTGAACCCAAGCCCTTTGCACTGAGCTACATCCCCAACCCTTTTTTTTTTTTTTTTTTTTAATTTTGAGACAGGATCTTGCTAAATTGCTGAGTCGCCCAGACTGGGCTTAAATTTGGAATCCTCCTGCCTCAGCTTCCCAGAGTGCTGGGATTAAAAGCATGCATGACCATGCCAGCCAATATAAACTTTTAATTTTTTTTATCAAATTCTTTAATCATTACATACTTTCAAGATCTTTTTGTTAAAAATTTGAAGTGCAGATGCAGACCATTCACTGTATAGAAATCATCTGCCATTTGTGGAACTGGCGAGCCCAGTCTTCCTTTTAAACCACATTAGATTTACTGGCTGTCAAGAAAGTCTGACTTTATTCTTTAATTTGAATAAATATGTTAATATTCATCTTGAAGAATATATAAAAATCACTGGGAAATAAATTATCAGCTGTAGTTTATAAAATAGATTACTAAAAACAATCAAGATTAAAAATTATATAGAGCCAATATTTACATAATAAATGATAAAAACAAGATAGTGCCATATGGTATATAGCTAAAGCTATCCCTTTTGAGAAATGAGATAAAAGGCATTTTATCCCCTTGGTAAACATGTGGCCCTGCTTTTGTCAAACTAATGTTCAACTTTTGGGAACACTGAAATAAGAATCTTGTCTTTAAAAATCAGGAATAACTCCAGTAATTTTGTTAAGACTTCATGATTAAACTTTGTGTTTAAAAAAAAAAAAAAGATTTGATAAGAAACAATGGGACTGAAAAGCTAGCAAACAATTTCATTCTTTGCCAGTAGGAGGTAGAATTAAACATTTTAAAAGATGACAAAAGTACCTGAGTTTGACTCCAGATACCCGCATTAAAAAAAAAAAAAAAAAAAGTGGGGCGGGGGGGCTGGTGATCTCATTCAGCAGCATAAGCGCCTGCCTGGCAAGTGCGAGGTCCTGAGTTCAACTGCTGGTACCCGCATTAAAAAAAAAAAAAAAAAAAAAAAAAGACAAAAGCCGAGTACAGCTGGATTATTCCCTCCATTGGGATATCATTGTGGGAACATCAGTGATAATCAGGAAGTTACAGAGTGTGGACCTTGAACAGAGCTATTGTCTTCAAGCTATGAAAGCCAAATGTGCACTGGCTGCCACATAAGAGATTGGTAATTGTGGAATGAGTGTACCTGTCTTCATTATCGATGCCAGAAAGGGGAAGTTCAAGATTCTGGTAGGCCAGCCCAGTGTATTTTCTGATCAGATAAATTTTTCCTTGTTCCTCAAGTCACACTCTTTTTTTTTTTTTTTTTGGTGGGTACCGGGGGGGTCGACCTCAGGACCTCGCGCGCCAGCAGGCGCCCGTGCCGCTGAGCGATATCACCGGCCCCTTTTTCGTATGTGGGTTCCAGGAGTCGAACTCGGGCCCTCGCGCTTGCCGGGCAGGCGCTTACGCTGCTGAGCCATCTCACCGGCCCTCAAGTCACACTCTTAAATGTATATATAATGTAGATATTAGATCCAATAAAATTTCCTGTCAGTGATTTACATAATTGCATTAATTAACTTGCCTATCATCTCTGAGCCTAGAAATTGGGACTGTTCATTTATAAGAGATTAAAGAATGCTTTCCTATGCTCTGTAGGAGTAGCGATGATGGTAGTGGCTGGATGATCTGTATTATCTTTGGTGGCCAAGAATGTATTACATAAAGGAATATTGTGGGGTGACCCTCAGTGCTAGAGGTGGGACATCTTAACCAGGGAAGTGGCTGAGCCACCTGTGGCCTGGCCAGCTTTTGGGAACTATACCGTGGTGGGGAGGAACAATACTCTAAATGTCCTCCACTCCTCTCAGGCAATGATTCTTGGTACGGCTTTTAAAGGTAAAGAGACCAGCTCTTTCAAGTTCTAAAATCATTAGGAATAAGATGAATCACCAAAAAAAATGTGGGTAAGTTTTATCTGGAAGCCAGAAGGCACTTTATCTACTAGGCTTTTTCTGGCTCTAGGATAAGCTACTGAGATAGAAGAAAAGATGCCAGGCTGAAGGGTTTCATTTAGTATTTTAATAATAATAATAAAAAAGACAATACAAAATCCAAACATTTCTTTACAAGTTCAGATACATATTTTCCCCAAGTGCAAAATACTCTATGAACTGCATCATTTACTGTTTACTGTTGGTTGTGTAGGAGATGCTTACTCTTATTGGCAGCAGTGAAAGGCAGATATAAATACAATTTTTTGAGATTTCTTCTGTGATTAAAAAAACAAACAGCCTCCCACATGGTGATATTATTCTCTGAGCCTTCAGTTCAACTCACACAGAAGAACAAAGTTTTGTTTGTCCAAACTGCTACAGTCTGTGTTGCCTAGATAAAGCTGGTAACAGTACTGAGGGTTCTATTTCCCTCTAATCACGTATTTCCTTAAGGAATTCCTAGTCCAAATAATGGCCCAAGGACAGGGTGTGCTACCTTTGAAACAGGTCAAATTGAAAGAAACCCGTGGTGTTTGCTTCCACTTTTCTCTTGCTGTGCTTAAGAAAGAAACCAGGCAGGTATCATTTTCTGCTGATGGCCAGTTATGTTGTTTCTATCCCCCTAGTTTGAGGCTGTCATATTGAGGTAAAGCAGCAAATACAGCCATCTGAATGCTCTGTAACATTCTCTGACATTGAGATGTGACCTCCTAATCCATTCCAGTGTCACCTCAAATGTGTATAGAGAACACTTCTGAGACATAAAAAGTTTCATTGGAGCCAAAGACCAGGACTGAATTACTAACCTTTCGGCACAAATCCTAGTCTCCACAGTGTCATACTGGCCAAGTCAGAGCACGCAGAGCTCAGTGATGAGCCTTTGGGGATTTCTAGACCTGGGGCAGGCTGCTCAAGTCCAGGCTGTGGTCAGTTTTCTCCTGACTCTGAGAATTCCCTCAGATTTAGGGGCGGGCCTAGTCTGATGATACAGAAAGAGAAGTAAAGAGTTGCAGTGCCACTAAGGATATAAGTGCCTTTCTGATATGCATCACTAGGTGTTTGGGGCTCTTGAGGAAATGGTTTTCCATTCCCAGACTCAGATAAGGGCAGGTTTGGTACTAAAATGAATGAGGGGGCTGGGGATATAGCTCAGCAGCACAGCGCCTGACTGGCAAGCGCAAGGTCCTGAGTTCAATTCCTGGTACTCCCCAACAAAAAAAGAATGAGGTCTCACAGTTCTGTGGCTCACAAACACCCCATTCTGCAGGAAGGCTTCTGGGTCAGTTCATGAAGGATTCCTACATATATCTTCCCATTTCCCTCCACTGGTAAAAGCTCTTGTCTGACCTGAACATCCCTAGAGAGTCCCTGAGTATTGACTCTATTCTGTCCACGTAACCCCTAGCGTGATGCCTCAGGTGTTTCCTCTTTAAGGTCACAGCCGCTTTGCCTAGATTCTAAACTTCTAACTTGGATGACTTAAATGTGGTGGATAATAGCAGATCTTCACCTGCTCATCAAGATTTGACTTGATGTTAGTTAAGAAACCTAGTGGTCTATAGGTTCCATACTGTGAAATTCATTTGCAGGCCCCACACACCACGAAATAAAGCAACGGGAGGAAGTGTATCTATGTGTGGTGTGACAGGAAAGGAAGGGCGCAAGGAGAAGGCAGACCCTGAAAGGCATGACTTGGGAAGCACACCTATTTGGGTTCCCAAGAAAGATGCAAAATGGAAGAGAGGAATCAGAAAGTTACCCTAGTTTCTGGTAAGGAATTAAGATGGTCAAAGCTGAAGCACGGCACTTCCAGGCAAGTGCAAATGTTCCTACGAAGTGACCATTTCCTTTGCTTGGATGCAGCCATGTAACATCTTTATGGTGGCCCTCTTTGACCAAGAGAGACAAAGGTAGCAGACCCTCCATCTCCAGATGTCAGGGGATCTGGCTGTGCCATCTGCTACCCACTGCTAAGGCTTGTTTTGGCTGGTGAATGTTTTTGACAAGGCTGCTGCCCGCAGCCTGAGGCCAGAGGTGGTCCCAAGTTCCTTTATTTAGTGTTGAATCTCCTGGGGGAACAGTAGTCTGGGAGTGTCACCTAGAAGTGGACCTGAGGAGTCAGCTGGTAGCCTTTAAGTAGGACTACAGCTCCACGGAACTAGAAGGAGCAAATGGAAAAGAATTTTACAGGCAGCAATTGGATTTAGGCTTAGACTTGATTCTTCTTCCTTCTGAAAAACAGTAGTTGAGGCAGGTTTGACGCCAACTATAAGAGGGAAATGGCCAAGGTCAGGCAAACATTTGGTCCCTTTATCAGCTTCGTGCCTGGGCAGCTGTTCCATTCTTGGCTCCTGCAGCCTTGCTGTGGCCTCAGGAGCTTGAATCAGCCCATCACCAGGGGTCTGTCCCTGTCCTCTTCCATGTGCACACTGGGGAAAACATGATGAAGACAGGGAAAAGATGGAGGTTTTTCCCTTCCTGGAGTGGAGAATCACTGATCAAGTTCATCAGCCTCTGTAGTCATGAGGTTCACGCTGAATCCATGGAGAGGCATAGCAACAGCAGGATTGTTTAGCAAACACGTCCCTCTCCTTCCTCTTCCATCAAGTCCCCAGAATCACTGTCCTACACATCAGATGCCTCTGAGCTATAGCCCTGGGTTGGCCCAGCCAAAGGCCCTAGAGGTCTGAGTGGCCACAGATGAAAAAGATCAGATGCTCCAGCACTCAAGGTTCATGAGATTCAGAACTGATATTCTTTCACTCTATACATACACTCTTCTCTCTTGGGCAGCTATAAATAGGGTTGTTCTAATAGAGAAAAAGGAAACAAAAACAAAAACCCCTCCCTCTAGACAACATAGAAAGACTCAAAATGATTGCACTTATTAGATGTGGACAGGGTGGGCAGGAGGTTCGCCAAGTGCACACATTCCTCTTGCTGCCCACAGCCTGAGGCCAGAGGTAGGTGGCTCCAGGCTGGCTGCAGAGCAGGGTCCTCTTTGGCGGCACCCACAAGCCACCTAGGGTGACAAGGGGAAGATGACTGTGGAGTGAGGCCCAGGCTGGCTTCGGTCAATAGCCAGGTTTCTAAGAGTAACACTTAGCAAGGGGAGTAGGGCTCCCCCAGGGAGCACTGGGGTAGGGTGAGGGCATGGCTGGGCCCGGGGAGACAAGAAAAGGGATTAGTGTTTGAGGCTGGCTTCCAATTGTTCTGTAGTTTAGTCCTTTAGATGATACCTTTTCTTTCCTTTTTTGGCAATGCTTTAAAACCTGTTTTCTGTCCTGCAGAGCTATAGTCTTTCAGGGAGCCACAGCGATGCTAATGCTGGCTGCTTTTCCTCATTCAGCGGTGTCCACTAGCCCAGTGGTGTGGGCCATCTGTAAACCCTTATGGAGTCTACCCCAGGCAGATGTGTAGGGGAAGAAAGAGAGGAGCTATATAGACAAGAAAGCCAGCTGTGTGGGCAGCTCAGGGCTCAAACCATGTGCCCCAGCAGACCAGTGCTGGCATTAAGCCAGTAAGTCAAAAGCTTCTTTGGCAGAACCCTGAACTGTTAAGAGTCATCCTGGGGAGCACAGCCAGGGGAACTTTTGGCTCCTCACTAGCAAGGCACAACCCTATAATGGCAGAAGCCCCTCCTCCCCATCCCCATTCCCTAGTGGACCCGCTTCCTACATGGGCCTCAAGTACCCTTTCACAGTGATGGGGCAGCAATGTGAGCTAGTGAGATGGGCAGGAGGGAGGGCGGTACTGTCCCTTCACCCCTCAGGGGAGTAGAGCCAGCATAGAATGGCTTTTCTGGGAAGCATATAGGAAATCAGTGGAGAGAGATAGAAAGAGAAAGAGATAAGAAAACTAGAAAGACAGAAAGGGAGAGTGCCTGGTCTGTGTAGGGATAGTTTTCCTCCAGAAAGAGAGAGGATTCATTCCTTGTCTGAGGGTAGGGGCTGCCAACTCTGAGGGCTAAGGAGTCTGCGGGCTCTGGAAGCTGGGTCTCCGAGCACATGGGCACTATTTGTAGGGTCTCAGGAAGCTGGACACTTTTGAGCGGAGCAGCTTGATGAAGGATTTTGGTAGCATTTCCTTGTGTTTCTCTGTGTACTTGAAGTAGTTCTGGGGGTGGGCCAGCACTTCGAAGAAGGCCTTGATGAGCTTCTTGTCCTGCAGGAGATGGCAGGTGGCAATGTCATCCTCCATGTCACAGGCAGGAAGGAGGGACGCCAGCCTTGACCCAGTAGCCCCTTGATGTCCAGCGGCATCTCACACTGCACACCCCGAGAGCTGAACTCTGGACTCCCATCCTCACCATCTGCTCCTCCTTTAGAATTCCACAAGTCCACGGCAGCTGTAGCCTTCTACTGCCCAGCCCATCTGTGGAGCCATCTTTGACCCCTGACTCTTGTTCACAACTACAGCAAATCCTGCTGACTTGGCTTTCAGGATATAGCCACGGTCTGACCACGTCTCACCATCTCCATGGCTACCAGCCTGGGCCAAGCCCCATTATCCTTCACTTGCATGTTGCAATAGCCTAGCCAGTCTGTGTGCTTCTGCCCTTGACCTTTCACAGGCTGTTCTCCCCACAGCAGGCAGAGAGACTTTTGGGGGTGCTTAATTAGTTCACCTTTTTCCTGTTTGATTTTTTTGGGACAAGGTCTCGAAATGCTGGGCTTAAGCCATCCTCTCACCTCAGCCTCCCAAGTAGCTGGGCTCCAGGAATGTGCCATGGGACCTGGGTAAGATTTGTTTTTTTTTTCTTTGCAGAGCTAGGAATTAAAGCTGTGGCCTCATGTGTGCTAAGCATTTGCTCTATCACCGAGCTATGCTCTGTGCCCCTCTGGTTTCTTTTATCTCATAGTAAAAGCCAAGTCCCTTGGATGGCACATTGATTGCATGGGACCTCTGCTCTGCTCTGTCTCTCTGCTCTCCCTTCACCTGCGGAGCCACTCTGCGCTTCTTGAGGTTTCAAACATGCTAAACTCTCCCGTGTTCCTTATCATCTTCTAATGGGTGTACGTGACCTTCTCAAAGGCCTTTCCTGGTCTCTGTCTATCGTAGCAGCATGATGTGTGGAACACCAGGTGCCATGCATTAGAGCTCAGCTCTCCTGGTTTCTAGGATAGGGCTCTTTCCACTGCATCTGAGGATTTCTAAAACAAAAGGTGGGGTTCCCAGCCTCTCACCCCTACTCTAATCAGAACAGCTGTACTGCTTTACGCATTGAAGTTCCAGGGTATATTTGATTTGAAATAATGATTCAAATGCTTAAAAAAGTTTGAAAAGTATTGTTATAATTATATTCTTTGAAATCTGTAGGTTCTAGGAGATTTTGGTCATCATAGATTTTATTTTGATAATATATAAATTCTGTTTCTAATAATAAAAATGGATTTTTTTGCAGTGGTAATTTATGAAGGATAATTTTGACTACAACTATAGTTTCTTAAGTAGGATTTTTTCAAACTGGGATTCACAGACCCAGAGTGTCTAATTTATTTTTCAATATTGGAAATATTTTGTTTCTTTTAATTTTTTTGGACACAGCCACCATGCCTGGCTCTCCTTTCTTTTAAAAGACATCTAAGGGCCGGTGAGATGGCTCAGCAGCGTACACGCCTGCCTGGCAAGCGTGAGGGCCCGAGTTCGACTCCCGGATCCCACATACAAAAAAAGGGCCGGTGAGATGGCTTAGCGGCGTACGTTCCTGCCTGGCAAGCGCAAGGGCCCGAGTTCGACTCCTGGATCCCACATACAATAAAGGGGCTGGTGATATCGCTCAGTGGCGCGGGCGCCTGCTGGCGTGCAAGGTCCTGAGGTCGACCCCCGGTAACCACACACACACACAAAATAATAAATAAATAAATAAATAAATAAAAGACATCTAAGCTGGGCATGGTGGTGCACACCTGTCATCCCAGCACTCAGAAGGCTGAGGCAGGAGGATTGCCATGAATTCGAGGCCAGCCTGTTCTACATAAGTGAGTTCAAGGCCAGCCTGCACTACATAGTGAGACCCTGTCTCAAAAAAACCAATAAATAAATACAGACAGACTTCTAGAGGCTGGCGACGTGGCTCAGTGGTAGAGTGTTTATCTAGCATGCACATGGCTCTAGCTCTGTACAACAAAGTTAAAAAGATGTCTGTCTGTGAATTGATGCTGCGACTGCTGTACTAGTGTGCTGCTTCTCTGTGGGCTGGGGAGACAGTAAGGCATACAAGGGACGTCTGCCAAAAGCATCTTTCTGTTCTTCAGTTCCCTGGTATCTCTTGGAGGAAGAGATACACCTCACTTTCCCTTTCTCGTCCATCTTTTTCCTAAGGTCTAATGTGGTATGGGTGATACTGTAGTCAGACGGGCTGAGCTTAAATCCTAGCTTTACCACGAGGCAAGTTCTTTAACTCTGCCTCAGTTTTCTCATCTGGAATGATGAAAGCACGCACCTCCTAGAGCTTCTGCGTGTATCAAATAAGAATATTTACATTGGCACTTAGCATGCAATCTACACGGTTACATGCTCATTAATGTCAGCTGTCCTTGTCATTAGTATTCACTTGCCTTTAAGATCTCCTGGTGGTTTTCGGAGGCATAGAGCCGGCCATCCCGCACGATGTCTTCTACTAGCTGCTCATAGTCCTCTGCAAAGTCGAGCAAGGTTGGGGGCTGGTGCTGAGGGATTGGAATTCTTCCTGCTTCCCAGCTCCCTCCCAAGACCCCTGAGCCTCCCTTCCTTACCCACTTCCCCAGCTCTCCTGCCCTTGCTCACCATCATAAGTAACATAGGGAATCTGGAAGCCTCGGGCGCTGTTAGCCTCACTCGTCTTGAAGTTAATCCAGAGCTTCCTGGACCGGGCTGTGAAAGCGATTGGGCGCTCATAGGTCTGGCAGGTCTCATAAGTGGTAATGGAGGATGGGGAGGCTGGCAAGGAAAGCGGCAGGTCAGGAAGGCAGCTGGGCAGGCCACCCAAGCCTTGCCAGGAAGAGGGTTGTAGAGCGGGGGCGGGGAAATCACTCTGACAGAGACTCCGCCCTCCAAATACATGCATACCCCCAAACCCTCCCATTGCCCCTGGGTTTATTCTGAAAACCCTCTGGGATGTCTGAGCCCTCACAGTGTGTATGAAATTTGACATTTAATGAATGACTTGGCAAAGCGCTAGGTTTAGAAAGTGACACGTGTAATAGCATTGGAGTTCTAGCCCTAGGGCTGGCTTTCTCCACTTTGCCACACCCTCCACTGCTGTTTCCTGTTAGCTTCCCTCCTCCTAAGCTTCCTCAACTTCTCTGCACCCACTCTTCCTGTACCAAACTCTCCCTTCCAGCCAGATTCGGACTACCCTTCCCTGGACCAGCGCTGCAGCCACCCACAGTTCTTTCTCATGACGAGGACGTCCCCACACTCGTCCTCAGATGGCAGGAAGATCTCGGGTACCACGATAAGGATCTTGCGCTTGGGTGGAGGGTTGATGTTCCAGATGCATTCCACGCCGGCTGGGTAGTTGCCCGGGTAGTTGGGGGACTCAATATAGCCAGTGAACTCACCTAGCTCCCCACCACACTGACGATCTGCAGCCAAGCCCCAGGGATAGAGCAGGAAAAAAAGGGAAAGTCAGTGGGGAACCAGGTTGGGATGTGGAGGAGTTCTGAAGTTGGAGATCAGAGGTGTGGCAGCCACCATCCTAGTTCATCATCTACTCTTCAAGTTCTGGGTCCATCTTCCTTCCTGTCCTTTTAGTACCTTCTCTTCTCACTTCACCCATCTCTGCCTCCCCATTACCTGTCTCTGGGGAAAGGGTGCTCCAGGGCTCAGCCTAGCAACTGGCCTGGAGATTGAGTGGGGTGGGGAGAGGTGGAGGGTGGGACTGTCCTGCTCATCCTCCCTGCTTCCTTTGGGTTTGCCACTCCCCTTTCTTTTTTTCCATACCCATGGCTCCCAGGCTTGTACCCCCTTTTCCACAGCTTGGCCTGCCACATACTCTTGCACTGGGCCACACTGGTGGAGCCATCAAAGTCAGTGCTTGTGTTTCCCGGACAGCGGGTGCAGAAGTTCTGACGGAAGTCAGGCTGGTAGGAGCCCATGGCACAGCGGATACAGCGATGGATGCTGGTGTTGTAGTAGTGCCCTGGGGAGCACTGGACTGCAGGCAAGTGGGGAGAGGCAGGAGTCAAGGGAGCTGGCAGGTAGGCATTCTGGGGACACGTTCATCATGGTGAATCAGGGGATCCAAGACTCCAAAGTTCTTTCCAGGGTCCCAGCCTTTGCCAGTCATGCTTAAGCCCAGGAAAAACAAACTTCACAGAGTAGTTGTCTATGGTGCCAATCCTTTTCTTTCAAGCACTGAGCACAGTGCTGAACCAATACAGAAACTCCCTTGGGGTGTGGAGGGGAATGTGCTACCAGTTCTCCAAAGCAGGGGACAAAGTGGGACTCTCTTAATTCATGATTCCCAGGTTTGGGCCTGGTGGCCTGGAGGGTCCTGGGAACAGGATGGTATGATTGGTTAGGCAGCTGGGACTTTCCTACTTTGGGGCAGATGGAGCTACATACTCGGCCTCCTCTGGGGACTTGGAGAGGTTTTTTTTTTTTTTTTTTAGAGCAGTTGGGGTCAGGGAGTCCCCTAGTGGGGTATTCACTCACCTTTGGTGTCACAGTCTTGGAAGGAGATGGCCCCCTCGTGCTTGGTAGTGAGGCCCCCACCACACGGGAAGCACAGGGTCCGTCCTGCTTCGGGTTGATAGGTGCCACGTGGGCATGGCT
The DNA here is from genome assembly GCA_028451465.1 of Erethizon dorsatum. Taxonomy (NCBI): domain Eukaryota; kingdom Metazoa; phylum Chordata; class Mammalia; order Rodentia; family Erethizontidae; genus Erethizon; species Erethizon dorsatum. The sequence continues at coordinate 163,872,054 of CM051822.1, forward strand.
GGCAGGGCTTAAACCCATCTACAGAGTGCTGGCCAGGTGGGCACTGACCTGCAATGAACCAAGGGCCCAACTCTGATGTGGATGGTCCTGAGTCACCCCCATGGGGTCACCCAGTCTCAGGGGACAGAAGCATATAAACAGGATGTCAACTAGGAGTGGCCTGGAGCCTGGGCCTGCCCTTTGGGAAATCCCATGCCCACGAGTGTCCCAGTGCCCACCCTACCCCACTCTGTATTGTTTGTTCCCCTGGCACCTGCACATGTGGTGATGTTGGTGGCTCCAAGAGGCCCATGGGCATCACTCCCAGGGCAAAGGTCGCAGGAGAGCTGCCCTTCTCTCTCCTGGAAGGTGCCTGCTGGGCATGGCACACACTGCTCCGTCTGGCCGTGGTAATACGTTCCCTGCGGGCAGCTGACTGAGGGAGAGTCGGCCGTGCTAGCCACCCACCCCCCATTTCCCACCACCCTGGCCTAGGACTCCCCTTCCCACTCCCCCAGATTCAGGGAGAGCCTTTTTGTCAGGAGTAAACTGAATCAAGCTTAGAAGGGTAGGGAGGGGGCCGGTGAGATAGCTCAGCGGCATAAGCGCCTGCCTGGCAAGCGCGAGGTCCTGAATTCAACTCCCGGAACCCACATACGAAAAAAGGGCCAGTGATATCGCTCAGCGGCACAGGCGCCTGCTGGCATGCGAGGTCCTGAGTTCGACCCCCGGTACCCACAAAAAAAAAAAAGAAGGGTAGGGAGGTTAAGTCTGTGTGCAGGAGGGTTGCTGCCCCTGCCTGGTATCCTAGATTTTACCCTGGGTCCAGGGAAGGGAGGACAGCAGGCAGGAGGGTCTTGGCTGCCTCATAATTTGAGAAACGCATCTGAGGCCGTAAGGGGTCCTGCTCTGGCTCTGAGCCAGGCCTAAGCTGGGCCTTCCCCACTCCTCTGCTCCCCCATCAAGTTTCCTTACCACACTTGGCCCCAGCACGGTGCTGCCCAGGCCTGCAGACCTCCACCAGCTCTGCTCGCTCCCCAGCTCCCAGGCCCGGCTTGTGGGCCAGCTCATAGTCAAGACCAGCCAGGCGCAGCAGGAAGCGGTCCTGGTTGATCGACTTTCTGAGCATCTTCAGGGACCCTTTAAGTCGCCGTTCCATCCGCTGTCGCAGGCAGGGCAGCCCGCAACCCGCTGATGGTGGATGGTGATATGCGTTGGGAAAAAGAGAAAGAGAGAGTGGCATGAGCGGGAGGGCAGGAGCGAAGGTTGGAGGTGAGAGGACAGGTTCTTGGGCTTGCATTACACAGCATCTGTCCCTTGCACAGGCTCTGTCCTTTCCTTGGGCTGTGAGACCCGTGGTTTCTCCACCGCTGCCCTCCCTTTCGGCCCTCCACCCAGCGGTGTCCCCAGTCCCACCTGTGGTTTCTTCAGCTCTGACCTCTGCTTCCAGTTCCAGGGAAAGCCGGGTGACCTCCTTGCCTGGAGGGGTCCGGGCCCGCCGGCCCTTGCCCTTCCGAGAGGAGTCACACTTGAGGTGGATGAAGGTGATCTGGCAGTCAGAACAGGGGGCAGCTCCTGGGAGAAAGGCCTTGTCAACCCCAGGGGTACCACTGGGGACAAGGAAAGTTCTCCCAGCCACCCAGGCAGACCTTACCACATCTCTGACTCTAACTCCCTCTCCACCCTCTTTAGTTTAGGACACTAGTTAGATGGTCAAGGGATTATCCTGGGGCTTCCTTGGGCCCTACACCTACATCTGCTTTCCCCTGCTCTGTGTGGAGTTCGGGTGCTGGACGGTCTCTGGAGGAAATCTCGCTATGCAGAGGAGCTGGCGGGTGGGGAGGGTTTGGTAGCCAGGTAGCCCACAGCAGTGAGGTCCCCAGTCCAGACCTGGCCCTGGGGTTTTGCCAGCCTCCTCCAGTTTGCCTTTGTTCCGCAGGTGCAAACGACACTTGGCATCCTTGACCTTGAAGGAGGCCCGCTGTTTAACAGATAGCACTGCAGCCTCTAGAGGGATGGCAGAAGCTTAGCACAACATAGGCCCCGGGTGAGAGCTGCTTCGAGGGTGTTGTGGGGCGGGGCTGGAAAGTGGGGTTAGGAAAGCCCAGGGGACCAGATGGTGAGGGCAAAGGAAGGAGGCAGCAGGGCTGGAGAATTCCAGATCAATGGAGGAGACCCAAGATAAAGTAAGGCCCAGGGATTCATACAAAGCGCAACAAAGGGTTAGTGCAGGAGAGGAGGCTGGGAACAGGGCTTCCGGGCTGGTGCTCACCATGGCAGTGACTGGAGCTGGTGCTGTTCCCGGGGTGGCCGGTTCGGGCGGCAGCAGCCTTAGGGCTGGGAGTGCCACAGCTCACCGTGAAGCCATTCTCGGACTCTGAGAGAAGGGGCCTGTCACTGCTCTGACCTGCTCCCCAGAACCCGCTGGCTGGGGTGTTCTGGGGAACCAGAGGAGCTGCTGAACAGCCACCAGCCCTCCAGCACCGCCCTCCCATGTACCTGGCAAAAACCGGGCCCGGGAGGGGCAGGTCAGTGCACAGGTGTCCTTCTTGCCAGACCGGTTGCAGCTGAGCATGGCTTTTGAGGCGCCAGGGCTGCCCTGACACTTCACTGGCTCTAGGAAGGGGAGAGAGGCCTGAGGAGACAGGAGCATTCCTCTCCCATCCTCTCCCTCAGTCGGTGAATATGCAGGAAGAAAATCAGCTACACGCAGAACTACTTCTGTGCCATGGAGACTGAAGAAGGGAATATTTACCAGGAGAGCCACACCTCTAACTCCAATAGCTACATTCTCCACCTGTTTCCCCCTCACACTTTCCCAGCCAGGTACTCTCTGCTCTTCAGGACCTCAACGCTCCCCTGAAGCTGCAGTGCCTGGTCCGGCCAGCAGAGCGCGCTGCGCACCTGTGCAGTCCTTGCCGTTCCAGTGTAGCCGGCCCTGTCCCGCGGGGCAGGTACACTGATAGCTGCCAGGAGTGTTGATGCAGCCAAAGCGGCAGCCTCCCCGGTTGATGCTGCACTCATCCACATCTGGGGGAAGGCAAAGGCAGACAGACAACAATGGTGGGGCAGGCACAGGTGCCAGGGAGTGGGGACTTTAGAGTTAAAGGCACCCTGAGTTAGGCAAGATGGTAAATTCTAGGGATCTGTACAACATTATGGCTGTAATTAACAATACTGTGCAATGTACATTTAAAATTTTGTTAGGATAGCTATCATGTTAAATATTCTCCTAATTGAAAGAAATCTTTGGGCCGGTGAGATGGCTCAGCAGCTTAAGCGCCTGCCCGGCAAGTGCGAGGGCCCGAGTTCGACTCCCAGAACCCACATACGAAAAAGGGGCCGGTGATATCGCTCAGCGGCACGGGCGCCTGCTGGCACACGAGGTCCTGAGGTCGACCCCCCGGTACCCACAAAAAAAAAAAAAAGAAAGAAAGAAATCTTTAAAAAGTGTTCCCTGGCCTGCGAAAAGCTCAAACCTCCTCTTATCTCTGTCCCCATTGTAAGGAACCATTGAGAAGGGGTCAAGGTGACAGCTTTTTAAAGCCTCCCATGCTGCCTGCCGGTAGGGCTGCCATTTGGAAGCTAAGGATAGGGGTCTGGGGACAGTGACAGGTATGGAAGACAGGCATTTTGGAGGCTGCTGTTCCCTGGTGCCCTGTCTCTCAAGTGGCCTTCAGAAGCTTTCCTAATTCCTCCTCATAGCACATGCAGATGTGGCACTTGTACCCAAGGATTGCCCAGAGCCATAGCCAATGCAGGGACTCAGCCAGTTGACAGGTGAGGGGGCTAGGGTGGCTGGATGGTGCACCCTCGCTGGCTTACCCCCACAGTGGGTGACGCCATACAGCAGGTGGCCACGATGGCAGAGGCACTGGAAGCTTCCTGGTGTGTTGACACATATGTGGTCACAGGTTCGGTCAAAGGAACACTCGTCTATATCTGGAAGAGCAAGAATTCAAGCGACGGAGTCTGCCTTGGGACACCTGACCCTTGCTCAGGTGGAAGACCAAGTGGGGGTCCTTGGCTCTCTCCTCGAGTTCAAATAGATCCTAGTCATGAACTGGCCCTCGATTGGTGATTGAGCTATGCCAACCCACCCTCCTTGCCCCATCTACTTGGAGACAGGAACTGCAAGATCAGTGTGGTACCAATGGATTGGGGCACCATTTGTAGTCAGGCAGGCACTTTCTGCCAAGGACATGCACTGGGGTGAAAGCTGTCCCTCCCTCCTTGCCATGCTGCGTCCTCCAGTATGGAGCTAGTCTGCCAAAAGGAAGGTGTAATTTGCCAGTGTGCAGCACGACACTGCCTACAGACCCTACGCAGTGTCTACTGAGTGTCTTAGGCGCTGGCCTCCTTGAAGCTCTCCCACCCTGAGAACTTCTCCTAAGGCTTTCACCTTGGCCCAGATCTGCTCACCCTGGCAGTTCCTCTCATTGATGAGAAGCTTGTAACCTTTCTTGCAGCTGCATTCAAAGCTGCCCACTGTGTTGCGGCAAATGTGGTCACAGCCTCCGTTGTTCAGGCGGCACTCATCTATGTCTGGGAAAGAAGGACAAAATAGAATAAAAGATAGTATCAAAGAACAGGAAAAAAATACATGGAGCCAAGATCCCTTCCTCACAGGGACAAGGAAAACCACGGGCCTGCCCCTTCTGACTCCTCTGCCACTCGCCTGGCTCCGTTTCTTCCCGCTTGGGGGCTCTGTGGCCACTGGTAACACCCTCTCTTCTGGGCCTGAGTCCCAGGAGCCAGGCTCAGGCCATCAGGGAATTGCCTGGAACAGGGAGCAGGTGGGCATCTGACATACAGGGCAGGCCATGCCCCTTACTCTCCAGCTGATGGACATTCCCAAGAAGGCTGGTAGGTAGAGTTGTCCCTTTCCTGTCCCCAAGCCCTGTCACAAGGGCCCTGTCAAGAGTGCTGCATGGGGCCAAGGAGAGGTGGAGAGTCAAAGTGACTGACTCAGTGGAGAGGGCCAGCCTTCAGGGAGGAGCTGGGAAAGAGGCCAGACAGGGAGGACTTCAGAAGAGCCAGTAAGGCTGCAGTCACTGAGGGGGAGGACGGGGCCAGGCAGGGGGCTGGACCGGAGAGGTCTGGAGAGACTCAGGCCTGAGGCAGCTTTCAGCACTGGAGAGGGAAAGGGGGGCAGCCAAGCAGCTTCCTTCCTGAGGTCAAGTTCCCCAAGCTGGTGGCAGACAGGACCCAGGCTACTCACTCCTCCTTGGGGAGGGGGCAGGGAGGGCAGCCCTCCACTTCACTCTGAGCTACCTGTCAACAGTCCTTCCCAGCAGGAAACCTCTCCACTCGCTGGCTGACCTGCTACCCCAGCCCTCCCCCTCCTCTCGCAGCTGCTGGGCCAAAAGACACAAAGAAGGAGCCTAGTACCGTACTCTTGCAGTCCCCACTCCTTGTGACCAGGGGACACAGACATGGTGAATCAGACTTGTTTCCCTCCCTTTTTCTCTTCCTTCTCCCGTATCTTCCCCTGGACCCAGCTAATTAAAGAAAGGGAGGTAGAATAAACAGTATGGGAAATTATACCATGATGACAGCTAACATAATGTGCTCCCAATGTACCAAACTCTTTCCTAAATTTGTATCTTATTTAATCCTCACAATTCACCTGCAAGGCAAGTACTATGGAGCAAAGGAGGAGTAAATTGCCCAGGGTCACAGACCTGGGAGAGGTAGAGCTAGCATCTGAACCCAGTATCCAGGTGCCAGCACCAGGCCCTTAACTGCAGTCCTAGTCCCCCTTAGCCAGTCCAGCCTTTCTGAGGGGGGAGAGCATTTGCAGAGCCTACTGGGAAGGTCTGAGGAATGCAGGTTAAGAAGATTACAGAACACACCTGTGACCTCAAGTGCACAAAGTCAGGGCTCAAATATCCTCCCAGCCCCTGGGCAGATGGGGATGGCACGCTCATTAACTAAAAGGTGTGGGCCCTGCAGGGGCAGGTAGGGATAGGAGTAGGGCAGAGAAGGAGGGAAGGGGTGGAGGGCGTTAAGGGACTGCCTGGACTTTTGTGCCCCTTGAGTGGAGATGGGAAAGGTGCACAGGAGACAACCCTGAGCCTTGTCCTGGGTTCTTTATAAGAAGGATGGAAGGAAGTGTGGTCCTTAATAGCTACCTTATGTCCAGTCCCAACCACAGCCCCTTCCCAAAAGTCTCCACGTCCCTGTTGTTTCAAAGCCCTTACCTTTGCAGGTCTTCCTGTCGGGCTGCAGCATGAAGCCCACAGGGCAGCTGCAGTGGACACCCGTTGCTGCATCATGGCACTTACTGTCGCAGCCCCCATTGTTGACAGCACAGGTCTCTGTTTAGGAGGGAGGTGGGGGTGGTAATGGGGTTACTGGCCTAGGGGCATCAGGGTCGTAAAGACCACAGAGGACAGAGCTACCTCCCTGTGCTTTAGCAGGAGCATTAAGCGGAGGGTCGCAACCGCTTCCTCCCATCACTCCCAACCCCCAGCCCCTTACGGGTGCAGCCAAGCAGTCCATCTCCCTGCCCCCTACTTGATTGAAACAAGGTGGACAGCAGTGAGGCAGGTACAAGCCAGAGCTGTCAGGCAGGAATGTGCGGGGGTGGGGTGAGCAGGAGGGATGGGAGCTATGTGGTCACCAGGGAACAGGAGGGACAGACAGTTTCCTCCTCTTCCCACTGACCATCTCTTGGGGGGTGAGCGGGGTCATGGTGGGACAATCTCACTATGGGTGGGCTGGGAAGAGTGCGCCTGGGGATCCCTAACACAGCTGAGGGATGCCCCCAATTTATCTCCCCTCTATCTCTACCCAGCTATACTAAGAGAGATCCCACTCTGGGGACTGGGCTCAGGCTCCAAGGAGACTGAGCACTGGGTCATGTACCTTTACCTCCTCTCAAACCTTCCTAGCGCCAGGAGGACATGAGCTGACTGGTCATTGTTTTACTTTCCTAATGGGAGATAATGTGCAGGGGACAGTAGGGGGCCAAAGGAGAAGAATGCAGAGAAGAGAGGGTGTGAAAAGGTAGGGGAGAGAATTAGAGAACCCCAGAGCTAGACAAAACCAGAACCCAGTTTCACTAAGTCTCTTCTGTTGCTCCCTCTTGGCTGGTGGTATTTCCCTTTGCTGAGGGGCTGGAGGGGAAGTATGCATGGGTCACTCTCCCTATTTTCTGAATTCAGAGCAGAAGAAAAACAGCTTTAGACAGCAGCTTGTGAGAGTTGGACAGGTCCAGGAAAACCATCAGCTCAAATAGTGCAAGAGCCTGACCCCAGGACTGGGAGGTGTTATGGACCCTTTTGTCTAGGATACTTAGAGTTCTTCCCTCTAGAGAGAGAAAATCCCAAGGCGTCTGTGAGGGAAGAGAAGGAGAGTGGTTCACGGAATTAGGGGAACTGATGAGAAACGCACAGGACGGTGCTGTCATCTTTAATCCTAACAAGCCCCACCCTTGTCACTGATTCGAGGAGCAGGGCCAGGGCTCCAGAAGAAGCCTGGCTCTGTCTGTGGGCCCCTGGCCTGGTCCTGGTCCCTCAAGTGGCCAGGCTCAGGAGCAGCCAGCGTGGGACCCTCCGTGTCATTCCTCCTCAGTCTTTCCCGAGGTTCCCAGCACCATGAGGAACCTGGAGAGAACACTGAGACGGAGCCCAGCGTCCCCCCAAGAGTGTTGCAAGAGGCCCACTAGGTCCTGGAGCAGAGGGCGGAGACCAGAGATCCTGTGCCACGTCTAGGTGGCTTCTGAAGGGTCCAGGATGGGAAGTGCCAGATGCCCACCCCAGCTGGACCAGGAAGCTAGGCAGTGCTGTCCACCTGTTCAGCATTGCTCAGAGCAGAGTGGGACAGCAGGGTGGCACAGCCTCACTCTTGGCTCTCCAGGTTGCAGAATCAAAACCACAAATCACCCTGAGCTAACTGTGCCGGGTGCTTCCTAGACGCACCACGCGTGCTATCCCCATCACCACAGCACCTCGAGGACTGTCATTTCTTTTTTTCTTTTCCCTTCCTTCCTTTTTCCACTCCCCCATCCCAGTTTCTCTTTCCTTTTGAACAGCTTCTTCCTGTTAGGACTGTCATTTCTTACTTTACAGAAGAATGAACTGCGGATCTGAGAGGACCTGAGGTCATGTGGTTAGAGTGGGGTAGAGCCAGGATTCAAGCTCAGGTCTGTCTGAACTCAAATGCCACAATCTGAACCATGATGGAGCAAAGAATGGTAAACAGTGCTGGGACTGTGACTGACATGGGTGAGAACCCAGGAAAGATGCCCCAAGGAGGGGATGCCATCGAACCCCTATCTCAGGTGGCACCTCCCTGATGGGAGGATGGAGCTGGCTGGGTTTTAACTGTGTAGCGAAGGGAACGGAGAGACTGAGGTGTTAGAAAGGATCAGGGAGGAGGAAGCAGAACCGGAAAGAGAGAAGACACTGACAGGAACAAAGGAAGACAAGACCAACATGAAGGCTCCCAGGCCAGCTCTTGGGGACTCAGGTTTCCTGTCACCTGATGGGCCCAGTGCCCAGGCTGCCAGGGGAGCCCTGACAGGCTGGGGCCCAGTCGGGCTGGGCTCAATGGGCATGCGGTTAGTGGGAGCCTCAGCGGGTTAGCCCTTCCCCTAGCAAGCCAGTGAGAGCAAGTGGAGAGAGCAGACATATTTACCATTAGAAACGGCCTGAGTGGGGATGTGCTGCTCTAGCCGCCTTTCCCCTGTTTGACATCGTAAAAAAGCTGTTTAGATGCTGGGCAGGAGCCACTGTGGCCCGCTGGACCCCTCCCCACCCACTCCTCCACCCTGCAGGCCCAAACCACTAGCCCCAAATGATGAGCCCAGGAAATCCTAAGATACTCTCACTTCTCAGTTGTGACCTGCTTGGAATCCTCAAAGAGGGCAAGGTCCCAGCAAGTGACTGAAAAAGTGAGTCTCAGAGAGGGGCGGTTGTGGGCCCAATTCCACACAGCATGCCAAAGGCAAAGCTGGCATGCAGCGTCAAGTCTTACAAACAGCCAAGTCCCCAGCCTTTCTGTGCAACTGTCCCCCCAGTCTCTCCCTACATCTGAGTATCCTGGTGGCCCCAAACAACGAAGTTTCTTCCTAGCAAGGCTGGTACAGGGCAGGTACCGTAAGTTCTACTGCAGCAGAGGAAGAGGAACCAGGAAAGAACACAGCTGTGAGCCCTAGAACAGCCTTCTCTGCGCTCTTCCGCCTCCTCTGGCCATGGCTCAGGTGGTAGAGTGGGTCTGGGGCTAGAGAACAGCTCAAGCTTAACAGGGGTGCTTTCAAAAGCAGCCATGTCCAGGACCATCTGAAGAGAAAGAAGCCGAGCAGGATCTGGGCCTCATGTCCCTGGGCCCTAAGTGCTGTCCTGACTCATGCGCCTTTTCTCTGGGGACTGCATGCAGTTTCTTCTGGCAGATGCTGGGATGTGTAATGTGTCCAGCCGGTGGTGGGAGGTTTAGAAAGCAGAAGAATTAGACCTCCGAGGAGAAAATGAAGGGAGCCGGAACAACGCAGGCTAAGGAAGGCAGCAAGACCTAAACATGTTTTTGGATGTTTGATGAATTAATGGAGAGGAAAATGTGCAGCAGGAGGATTTTCAGTGACAGAAGCACATAGAAGTGCGTGCGCCAGGGGAACCCCAGAAGAGCACCGTCCGCTCCCTGTCCTTGTGTCTGCAGTGGAGGGGGCGGGTCTCGGGACGGGTCGGGGAGAGTCTGACTCTTCACATCTCTGATGTGCAGGGATGGTGTTCACAGCTCCCCTTCCCCAGCCCATTGGAGCCCCCCAGGGGGACGGCCCCCCATGAGCACCTACGCCCACAGCAAGCTCACCTCTGCCTGGCTCAAGGCCCAGTCTTACCCCCAGCCAGAGCTCTTCCCTTCCATCTCTCACTTTTCTAAGGGGAGCCCTTGACCTGCTGTCTTCTCAGCACTAAAGACTGAGGGAGTTAGGAATCAGCTTTCAGGAATTAAGCTCATCCAGGGTACCTGAACACGTGTGAGGTGTGGCCTAGGACGTCTAGAAAAGGGATCCAGATATTAAAAGGGCCCCAGACCAGGGCGAGAGGAATGGAAGGCTGCAATGGGTGAGAGAAGAGGGCTCTAGGTGGAGCTGAGACAGACCACTGGGAGCCAGAAGAGAGAAGGGGCAGGTGTGAGGGTTGGGGAGGAGCCAGAGGACCTGCAGAAAGGGTGAGGTGAAAAAGGATAAAGAGGAAGAAGGTACCTGGAACTAGGAAACCCCATCTCTCAGGGCTGGTCATTCCAGAAAAGAGCACTCTGTCCCTCCTCCAGTTTCAGAATAGGGACTGGGGCTGACAGCTCCCCTCTCACCAGAAAGAGGAATCACTAGTCAACCAGGGCCTCTGGGCAGAGGTTGCCAGCTGTCTTCCCCTGCTGTGCTGCCCCTTCTCCACCCCAGCCTCGGTCAACAAGCACCTCTGCTAAGGACCCCAGTTTGGCAACACTTTATCCTGGGAAGAAGAGGATGGTGAGGCTCCTGGGAGGGCTGGTGGTAGAACCAGTGGGGAAGGGGGTCAGGTGAGCACTTGAGTCTCTGTCAGAGTTGTCCCTCACTAGACCTGGCATTTTCTGGGTCTTCAAGCCCTTACCAGTCACTGTCCAGCACTTGGGTCCCCCGTGGTCCCCCCTAATCCCCTAGGGCCTCCACTGCCACCCCCATCACAGATGGACCAAGTTCTCCCCTGCCTCACCCACCGATGCATGTCTTCCCGTCAGTATGGAGCACAAACTTGACATGGCAGCCGCAGCGGGGACCCTGCTCTGTGTCATCGCATGTGTGCTGGCAACCACCGTTACCGTAGTTGCATGTCACTGTGCACAGAGAGGGCAGGAGGCCTGTCAGCTTGCTTCTCCCTGGGTAGCAGTTCCCCACGACATGGAAACAGCCTTCTTTTCTAGCTGCCTCTCCCACAATTCTTCCCTCCTATCTCTATCCCTTGCTGCTGAGGTCCCACACCCTGTCCTCTTCATTTCCTCCTGCCCACGACTGCCAGCCCAATAATCTCACATTTACAGTCCCGTTGGTTCTTGGTGAGCTCAAAGCCAGGGCGGCATTCACAGGCAATACCCCCTTTGGGGGTCTCCCGGCAAATGTGGGCACAGCCATGGTTCTTGTTCATGCAGTTCATTCCTTCTAAAAGAGAAGAGGAGACGGGTGAGTGAGTGTTCTGTACCCCTGGATGCCTGTTCTGGGTGGAACTAGAAGGGGATATTGGAGGCTTAGGAAACTGGGAGAATTCCACTGATGCTATGACACAAGAGGAGAATGTCACCCTGTCACAGGCCTCTTGCCTTATCCACAGAGCTGGGTGCTAAGGAGCAGAGCTCAGAGCCATTCTGAACAGGGTGTAATAAGTATTAATAAGTAATAAGTATTAAGCCACCCCAAAGAACATGTGTGTGATCTCCCTGTCCTTCAAACAACCAGTGTCTAATAGTTGGCTGGCACTGTGCCAGGGACTCAGGATTTAGGAAGAACCCACATTACTTCCCTCAAAGGGCTTACACTCAACTTGGGAAGATATATAACAATCGGATCTATAATGTGAGTGGGAAGTGATTGGTATAGATAATTACTCTGCCACAAACATTTATGAAGCTCCCACTCCATGCAGGGCAGTATATTAGGTGCTGGAGAGACAAGAGGTATTAAGACATAGTTCCTGCCCTGAGAATGTCACAGTCCATTGGGGGGATGAGCCATAGAAACCGGCAAAATACATCCTGCTTTTCCTGCCCAACACCCCAATCCAGGCCAAGGAAGGCTTTGGTGAGCAGTAGCTTGGAGAAACTCAAACATCTACATTTAGGAATGACATCTGCCTCAGGTCTGGACTAGAGGACATCCCAAAGTAGCCTTGATGCCATATTGACCCTAACCCCAAATTAATTCCCCCAGACTTTTCTCTAATACAGTGTCTGTCTATGAAGCTGTAAGGGTATGACTGAGTTGAGAGACAGAGGAGGAGCTGGCAGGGTTGAAAAGGAAGAGTGAAATTTAGTGGGTATTAAAGAATAGCTAGGAAGAAGAGCCTGGGGTGGGGGCTGGGCCCTCCCAGGTCATGGGCTGACCTTCTGGCCGCTGGATGCAGGTGTGCTGGTTGTCACTGAGGAAGAACCCTTCTCGGCAGTGGCACTCATAGCTGCCCATCATGTTGACACAACTCTGCTGACAGCCGCCATTACCCTCAGCGCATTCATCCACATCTGTGCAGGACAGGTGATAATGGGGCCGTGGAGTGCAGGCCAGGGTCCAGGGTGTGCCCTGGACTCCAGCAACAAAGGCTGAGGCAGTCCTGAAGACGCAACCCCATCCCTCACCTACACCAGGAAGTTCTCACCCCCTTGTCAACTAATACCGCACTGAGAAAGAGCTAGGGAACCAAGCAAGTGTGTATGGTTGGGGGTTTGAACCTTGCTCTCCTGAGTGAAGCCTCACTTCTCTTTCTCTCACTGAGGGCAGAGGTCAGGAAAGCAGCCATAGAAGAGGACCAGTGACAAAGATAAGGATGGAGATTGGTCACACTGGTCAGGGAAGTAACCAGGGGAAGCAACTGGTTGTGATAAGTAGCCAGGAAACCAGGGAACTTGGAAATGGTTCTGTGTTGAGGGTGAGCTATGGCCATGGTGCCGAGGTTGAGGGCAGGGTGGGGCAAGGTAGTGAACCTCAACTCCTTGTGGGGTCGGGACCATTTCTGTGGACAGGCCACAGCCCTGTCTGTCCCTTCCCCCCACGCCTGGGCTTGCTGCCATATTCCTTAGCCTTTCTCCTATTTTGGTTTAACAAAACAAATTCTGGCAGCTTGGCAAGAAGGGATGCGGGAGGAGCTGCCAGGCCACACCCTAGATGGTAGAGGGGGAGCAGTAGGCTGTTACCCCAAAATCACCACCCCATGTCCCAGAGCCAAGCTCATCCTGGGGCTCCCACTTCAAGGCCTTCACTCCATCTCTATGCAAGCTTCGCAGTTTGCTTTGGTCCAGGAGGCCTCAAGGAGATTGAATACCACATGGAACAGCTAGAATCTGGGCTTCCAAGGGCTCATTTGTCCCTCCCTTCCCATCTTCTCTCCTGAGGCCCTGTACTCTCCCCTCCCCTTCTGGCTAAGGGCAGAGGTGCTCACCATCCAGCTGGCTCTGGGCTGAGAGAAACACCTGTTGGCAAAGCTAAGACAGTCACTTTCCTCTGCTTTGTCCTTGTCTCTGCCCCATCTTTTGTCCTACCTTATCCTTCTCTTCTTGCTCTTGCCCCATCCTACATTCCATCCTATTTGTTCCCTTCCTTTCCAATCTTGTGGCTTTGTTACTCTAGCCAAGTTCTTTCCTTCAACTTTTTGTAGGGACACAGAGACTCAGGGCATGATCAGCTCTCTCAAGTTTCCCCTGAGTTGAAGGTAGGGTTGAGACTTTGCCCTAAACCTCGATAGACCTTGGCTTCTCCAACCCTCTCCATACCTAGTCATTTTCTTGTCCCTCTGGTCCTTCCCAAAACACTTATGGGGAAAAGAGAATTGGTGAGAGCCAGGGGCTTAGAAAGGGAAGCAAAGCCCTCAGAAGCTGATGTTCACGTTCTATAGGCACTCACTCTCCTCTCCAAGTGTCATAGCTTCTCTTCCCGAAGGAGGTCAACAGAGGTGACTGGGTAGAGGAGACAGGAGGCCCTGCACGTGTAGTGGGAGTGGTGGCCAGGGCTGGGCAAGGGACCTCGGTCTGGGGGCCTGGGATGGGAGGAGAGACCTAAAGCCAGCCCAAGGATGGGGAGAGAGGTAGAGGCAGCTCTGCAGTAAGGAGGCTGCTTGAGGCCAGCAGGAATTAAACACCTAAATTGTGTATTTAGTCAGGTCAGAGTGGGGCCCACCACAGCCCACTTTTCTGGGCACTACTCCGCTTCTCTTCCTTTCCTGTTCGACGCTTCCATTCCCTATTTCTGTTTTGGAACCAAAGAGAAAGAGTTGGTATAGGACCCAAGGGTTCAGATCTAAATCCTTTTCTGCTACGGGCTTCAGCTGTTCTACTTGGGGAAGAATCTAGCTTGGTCTCAGTAACTTTTCAAAATGGCAGAGACCAAAGTTCAGTTCAGTTCCCAAAGTTCAGTTCTGTTTCTGATCCAGCTCCTGGGACAAAGAAGAGCAGGTCAGATTGAGGCCTCAAAAGCAAGGAGAGGGTGAGATAGGGTGGAGGAAGAGTTGGGAGAAAACCCGCCTGTCAGGACCACGGGCTCCAAGGGCCCGGGGGGCATCATCGTCTTCAGCAACACCATTCCTCCTTTATCAAGCACTGCTATGTGCTCAGGACTGTCCAGGGCTCTTACACATGTTCTCTCATGATGATCTGCCCAGCAGCCTTTGAGTGAAATAGTACCACCTCCATTTTAGCGATGAAGAAGCTGAGATTCCCAGAGATTCATTTTCCCAAAGCCCCACAATTAGCTATAGAACTGGGATCTATCTGGACTCACTGTGCTTTACCCACTCTGGCCAACCATTACACTAATCTCCTGGCCCTCTCCCAGGAAAACTTCCTAGCAGCATTTCCTCTGATGTTCCTCACTCAGCAGCTGGACTTTTGCATCCTTGGTGGCCAGTCCCGAAGAGGAAGCTGACCTTCTTCCTCTCTTGAGGGAATGCAGCTCTTTGTGATCACTTCCCCTTCTTGCCTGGGAAATACTGAAAACACCTCTTTCCCTACAAGATACCCCCTAACCAGCCCTCTTGCTCACCCAGACAGTTGTGTCCATCATGTGCCAGGTGGAATCCATCATAGCAGGTGCATCGGTAGTTACCAGGGATGTTGACACAGTCATGCACACAGCCTGCATTGTCCTCTCGCTCACACTCATCCACATCTGTGGGCACAGAGAAGCTGAGACAGCCACATCCATCTGTGTGTCCTCACTGACCATCCCTGGGCTCAGCCTTGTGGTGGATTTGTTTGTTTTTTGTAGTGTTGGGAATGAACCCAGAGTCTGTGCATGCTAAGCAAGAACTCTACCACTGAGCCATATCCCCAGCTCCTTGTGGTTACTTTTTAAAAAAATATCACCTACCCAGTCGTGGTGGTGCACACTTATAATCCCAGAATTCTGAGAGGAGGATTGCAAGTTTGAGCCCAGCCTGGGCACCTTAGTGACTTAGTGAGAACTTGTCTCAAAATAAAAAAGGATTGGAAATGTAGCTTAGTATGGAGGCCCTGGGTTTAATCCCCAGTATCTTCCTGCCTCAGCCTCCTGAATGCCAGGATTACAGGTTTATGCCACCACACCCAGCTGGCTAATTTTCATCTAAACCTAAGTCATAAGCATTTTTTATGTCTCTGTCTAGTCTTTCTAATTACCACTGTTCGTGGCCACAGAATATTCCATTGTGTTGCTATATCATAATTTGTTAGTCCTTTTTATCTATTGTTGGGCACTTAGATTTCTTTCACTCACTTTACTATCATAAATAATGCATCAAAGAATCTTATCACTCATATTGTTTCATTGACTTTCTTTTGAATAAGACCTCAAGAGCAATCCTTGTGTCAAAAGTTATAAATATCTTTTAAGATTACTGCCAGGTATTACAAAACTACAGTTAGCCTTCCACAGTCATGGGTTCCACATCCACAGATTCAACCAACATGGATCAAAAATAGTCAAAAAAATTCCATCAGTACAAATTTCTTGGTCAGTATTCCCTAAACAATGTAATATAACAGCTCTTTATATACATAGCATTCACATTGTATTAGGTTTTATAAGTAACCTAGAAATGATTTAAAGTATACAGGAGGATCATGTGGGCTTTATGCAAATAACTATGGCATTTTATATAAGGGACCTGACATTCTTGAATTGTGGTATCCTTGGAGGGTCTCAGAACCAATCCCCGTCACATGCTGAGGGACAACTGTATTTTCCAATTCATAATGGCCATCAGGAATTAATAAATGTACCTTATCCACTGCAGTCTCATCAATACTGAAAGCCATAAATTTAAAATAATATCCCAAGGCTATTCTAGTTTGCTTTAATTATGAGGGGAAGATGTGTTTGTTTACAGTGTGGATTTCCCCTGGGGTACACAGTCTGTTCCTATCTTTGTGGGCATAGTATAAGGGTGGCAAGGTGGGGGTTCCAGCTCCAGGAACCTCAGGCCTTAATCACATGATCCTGACTCATCCACCCAGTCAGTTGTGTGGCTGTGAACTGTTCCTACCAGGGCCTCTGCAGGTCCATATGGTGTCTTGGTGCAAGATAGAACAGGGCGCCTTCTCTGGGAAGATGTAGCCACCAATCCTTGGTCGGTGGGGATATCAGGCCTAAGGGTGCCAGCTGGGGTCAGTGACACTGGTTTCCCCTCTCCCAGAGGTCCCGCTTCTCTGGATGCCCTCCACGCCTCACCTTTGCAGTGTTTGCCGTCCCCCGTGTAGCCAGACTTGCAGATGCACTTGTATGACCGAGGGGTGTTCTGGCAGATAGCATCGATGTGGCAGTTGTCAGTCCCCTCCACACACTCATCCACATCTGGCAGGGGCAGAGGGAGACACATGAGACCCTCAGGGGTGCCCCTTGAGGCATATCTTGAAGGTGGGTTTCCTAAGAGCAAAATCCCCTCTTCTTAAAGACAGAGCCCATACCCCTTCTAGATGTGTTCTCCCACATTCCCTCAGATTTCAGAGTGGGAAGACGCTGTAGCTTCAGGAACTCAGATACCCCCCACACACCACGTGCTGCCTTCAAAAATACCTAATCCACAGTGACAGTTAACCCCTGCCATTTGAAATACTCCTCTTACACTTAAAGAGGAATGAAAACCCCTTAGACACTTAACATGATTAGGAATAATCGACCTAGTGTGAATTGGTTTACTTTTCTTAGGAGCCAGCTTATCAGGAGGGGAATGACAAAAGGCATAGGAACAGCAGCCTCTAGGAAGGTTGCAGTGTCCAGTGGTTATTGGTGAAGAAAAGGAGGCAGGCCATCTGAGGGATCGTCATCTGCCTCATGATTCTGCTTTAGAGCAAGTCTGCTCCCTGGTGCCCACCAGGGCAGCAAGCAGCTTTAGAGAGGAAAGAAGTTTCATTCTGAAAGATTTTCTTTTGCCTCTGTGCCATCAACAGCAGAGGACCTGGACCTGGCAGAGTTTGGCACTGGCAACCAGAAGCCTGGTAAGTGCAGCCCTCTCACCTCTCCAGATCCACCCACCACCCTTAATCTTTGCTCTAACCCCAAGTGTGCTGTCTAACGCAACAGGCACCACACACAGCTATGCTAAAGGAAGAGGCCACCCCATATTTGGCAAAAATGAGAATGGTTAAGAAAAGACCTAGGAAAGAGTCTGGCAAACGATTCCAACCTCTGGCAACACTATGGTGCCTGTAAAGCTAAAGCAAAATAGGGAGACTCTTTCATTTAGTTGAAAATGCTTTGCTGAGTGTGTTTGTAGTAGGCATTATCCTGGGTGCTGTGGAGGCTCACAGATGATTCAGCCCAGCCAAAAGGACAGATGAATAACATGAAGCAGGAGGCAGTGTGTGCCACGAGGCATTAGAGATAAGACGAGGGGGCCTCTGCCCTGGCTGTGCATCCAAATCAGCTCCCCTAGGATATGCCCCAGCCTCCAGATTCAGGACTGGAGCCTGGCGATAAGTATTTTTCTAAAGATACCAGGTAGCTCAAATGTGCAGGCAGGTTCGAGAACCTGTGTTACAGGGAAGGTCCAAGGAAGAAGAGATTATTTCTACCTGTGAACTCCAAAATCAAAGATAGTACATAAGTAGCAGCCTGCTAAGAGATGGGATTTGAAACCAGGACAGTCTGATTTCCAACTATGATCTGTGGGCTACAAAACTGCATGAGTTTTGTTTAAATGCAGATTCTCAGGCCTTATTGTAGATCTACGGAATCCAAGTCCTTAAGGTGCTTGACATATTTTTAGAGTCATTGGATGGACAGACCAGTATCTCTCCAACTTACAGATACTGATGAGCCCTAGCTTCAAGCAGTTACCTGTCCTCTACTTTCATTCTTCCGGAATACTTAGGGGAGAAAAAAGAAAGGAGTACTAAGGGGGCAGATCTTAAGTATACTAGGGCTAAGAAGAGAACCAAAATCTGGAAGAGTGCCCCCAAAGACCCTGCCTCAAAACTTCTGGGGTTCTACTCAGCTCTGTACTCTACCATTCAACTCTTCTACTCTGCAGCCATCCACCATGCCCAGTGATTCTAAGTGCTGGGAGCCCACCCACCCTTACTGTCCACCTCAGTCAGGCTCTACATTCATGGTGTCTGCCTGCTAGCCAGCCTGGGAAGTCATCCCCAAGTGAGAGAATGGAGAAGAGGGGGCCGGAATGTCAGTTCATAAGTGAGGGCAAGAGGGACCTTGCAGATGGTAAGAAGCTACTTGAGAATCAGTTTGTCCAACTGATGGAGAGAAAACAGAACCCAGAAATATACTACCATAGAAAGATCATAAACACTGGAACCAGTCAGTCCCAAATTAAGATCCAGCTCTACTACTCTCTGGGGAGGGCTTTCTTATTTTTTATCTCCTTTTTAAAATGGAGATGATGGGGCCGGTGAGATGGCTCAGCGGCTTAAGCGCCTGCCCGGCAAGCGCAAGGGCCTGAGTTCGACTCCCGGATCCCACATACGAAAAAGGGACCGGTGATATCGCTCAGCGGCACGGGCGCCTGCTGGCGCGCGAGGTCCTGAGGTCGACCCCCCGGTACCCACAAAAAAAAATAAAATAAAATAAAATGGAGATGATGATACCTCCTCCTGACAGGTTGTGAGCAGTTGATGAGATTAATTTATGTGCAGTACTTCATGAAGTGTCTGATAGATTGGACATTTTCAGCACGAGAACCCTGAGACAGTAAGTATGAAATCACTGGTTCAGACAGCAGTTGTTCTGGGACCAGGCTGTCTGCTATGGTAGCTGCTAGTCCCAAGTGGCTAACTGACTTAAAATTCACAGCCAGTGGCCACCACAGAGGACAGCACAAATATGAAACATCACATGAAGTTCTATTGGACAGCACTGCTCTAGGAGTTCTGAATAAGGGATAACCTGGTCCCAGCGACATAGAAGTACCTCTTCTGGGGCCAGATCACAGCTGTCTGTGCTTCACTAGGGCCTGTGTCAGGCTCTCTGGGCCCCCAGTTTTTCCCCTTGTCTCCCTGGCTATGCTTGCCAGTACTGGAGAGAACTGTGATGCAGACCACAGCAAACCCAAGCTCCCTGGCAGAGCCTTTAGTTCCCTGCAGCAGCCGGCCTTCTCCCTCGTCTCCTTGCCCAATACTTGTCTTACTTTCTCTAACCATTCTGTTCCCCCTCACACATTCACACATACCTCATTTTTCACATTCACACTGGAGGTGTTATTCCTCTTTTCCCTTCCAGCCACACTGCACTCAGCTTTCTAAACCTGGCTCAAAATCATCTTCCCTAGAGCTCATCCTGGTGAGCCCTGTTCCTGGTAAGTCTGTGGTCCTGGGGACTCAGCTTGCCTCCTCTCATTTGCAACTCTTGCTTAGCTGCTCTGCTAATACTCTGAAGCTGTCTCTTATAACACTTTCTTCACTTGCCTGGGAACTTGCTAAAGAAGGGATGTTCCAAATGGTTGGAATCTTTTGCAGCAAAAGAGGCCTAAGGCAGAACTGTGAAATAAGGTCACAGATTATAGCCAGCACCTCCTCCTCTAGCTTGTTCACTGTTCCAGATCTCCCTCCCAGCAAACCTGCCAACCTAGAATTTGTTCTCACAGGCATCTGTGCAGTACTCATGGGCATAATCTCATCTTAGCCTTTTCTCTCAGGGCACAGGTGTTTACTAGCTGGCAAACCAGTTGATACAGGGGGGCATGAATTGGGTTAGCCGAGTGGTTTTCAACTCTGCCTGCACACTGGAATCACTGGGGACCTTTGAAAAATGTGAATATCTAGGTGTCCTCTAGACCCATTCAAACAGGGTCTGCAAGGAGAGACCGGGCTGCTGTGTCTCCTCCTTTCCTAACTCAGGCAATGTGGGTGAACTACTTGCCAAAGCTGGGAGGAGACCCTGGGGCAGCAACGTGACAGAGTGGTTAAGAGAAGGGCTTCTGGAGTAGCACTGGGTCAGTTCTAATGCCAGCTCATCCAGCTCTGTGTGGTCCTGGGCCAGCTTCTGAACTTACTGTTCCCTCCTCTGTACACGGGAATAACAAGCATTAGACACCCCCATGAGGCTGCCATGAGAATCAAGGACCTAGTGCCACAGTGTGGGCATGCAGTAAGTGCTCAGTAAAGGTTTGCTACTATTATTATTCCATCTCTAACTTTCTCTCCAGTGTCCTGATTATGTACTGGATGCTTGCTTCATGCTGAACTCAGTGCTGTAAGCTCCTTGAGGCCATGCCTTCTCAATCTTTGAAATCCACACTGCAGTGGGACTAGAGTTGAAACTGGGCATGGTCGTGCACACCCGTAATCCCAGTACTCAGGAGACTGAGACAAGAGGATCGCTGTGAGTTTGAGGCCAGCCCAGACTACTTAGTGCATTCAAGGCCAGCCTGAACTACATAGCAAGACCTTGTCTCAAAAAACAAAAAAATAGTAATATTGTTGAGCATATTTCTTCCACCAGTCAATAGTTATTGAGCACAGACTAAGGATACACTGAAGGCACTTTGTAAATGTTTGTAACACAGATGAGTGGGTGGATGAGATCCATATCTGTAGCATCCCCTCAGCAGAAGCTTGCTTCTTCACTCTCCTATGACCTCACAACTCTTTGGGGTGCAGGTCAAAGAAGGGAGACAAGAAACTCAAAGAAGAACAGTACCCACTTCAAGGCATCCATTTGATGAAAGCCAGGACCAGAAGAGACTGGGAACAATGAATTACAGAACTGCAGGTTCTTCAGGTGTCATCTGGCAGGGCTACAGGCATCCCCCATTAAATAGATGAGGAGCCTAAAACCCAATGACGTTACTTTGGGAAAGAGCAAATAGCTACTACAGAGCAAGGACTTGGGTTTTTGGTCCTAGTCCAGTGCTCTCTTACCACCCACTGTCTCCTAGATTCTAGTAGTTGTCCTCAACATTTTTCCAATGA
Source organism: Erethizon dorsatum (assembly GCA_028451465.1). NCBI lineage: Eukaryota > Metazoa > Chordata > Mammalia > Rodentia > Erethizontidae > Erethizon > Erethizon dorsatum. The sequence goes on from CM051822.1 coordinate 163,893,111, forward strand.
CAGAGGTGGGGGCATGGTTTTGGGATTAGATTCTTATAAGGAACACACAACCTAGATCCCTCACATGCAGAGTTCACAGGAGAGTTTGCACTCCCATGAGAATCTGCTGCTGCTGATCTAAACCAAGGTGGAGCTCAGATGGTGAGCCCTGGGACGGGCAGCCTGTAAATACAGATGAAGCTCAGATGGTGAGCCCTGGGACGGGCAGCCTGTAAATACAGATGAAGCTCAGATGGTGAGCCCTGGGACAGGCAGCCTGTAAATACAGATGAAGCTCCTCTTGCTCACTAGCTTGCCTGCCACTCATCTCCTGTGGCATGGACTGGTTCCTAACAGGCCACAGACTGCCTAGGGGTTGGGGACCCCTGTCACAAAGTGCTTGAGGGAAGAAGGCACGCCTCAGTCGGTGTTGTGCCTCCCCAGCCCCAGCAGGCATCCCATGAAGAACCATGGATGGATGGAACAGAAATTTGTATGACCATGCAGATGCTCTGAGGCTCCAGGCATGGGAGCAACAAAAGAGGAGCATGGGGTGGAGGAGTGGGCAGGGAAGGGGAAGGCATAGTCACAAGAAAGAAGAGGTGGGAGGCATAGCAGTGGCAGGTGTCGCCTACCCTTGGATTCACTGCAGCAGGGCCAAGCAGCTGGTTAGAAACAAAAACAAACACCAGGATGCAGGTTCCTGCTGTTAACAGCTTCAAACCACCAGAGGAAAACTTCAAATAAATATAATTGGAATCTTGTAAAAACGTCCTCTCTGTAAACTTGCTCCCCAGGGTCTACCCTTTAAGCGCCCTCCTTTTCCCAGCCCTCCCCCCAATGCCCACATATCCCAATACCCTACCCTCACTCAGTGATTCCCTAAGTCTTTTGCCTTATCCTGCATCTTCCTGCATCCCAGCAGCTCCGGTCCAGGTTTTTCCTCAGCTTGTCACCAACAGGGACCAGACCTAGACAGCCCCTGTCTTGAGACTTTTGAAATCAAACCCCACAGTTCTTTAGGGCTATGATTACAGCCACAGGGAAAACCATAGGTATGAGCAAAGGCCCCAGCACCCAGTGCAGAGGCCATCATCCTTCCCATGTGGCCAAATTGCAGCATCCAACTGCAACTCCAAATCGGCCTTGGTCTGAAAATGGGAGACGTCTAGACTAGGGCAGAATGCAGAGGGCCAGCCTTGGAGCAAGGAAACACATGCTGTAAGTGCAGGGACCAGGGCCCTGGGGTCCAGGCCAGAGAGTGCTCAGTTCCCACAACACCAGCACTTTGGCTCCACTGCCTAGCTTTGTTACGTGCACATGCACGTGCACACACACACAAACCCACACGTGTGGCTTAGGGCTGTTTGTAAACGCCCACCTGAGGACACAAAACTACTAGGTACTTTGGGCCCCAGGAAACTGGGGAGAGGGAAGAAAGGAAAAGTAGCCAAGTGACCTAGACTCAGGCAGGCAGAAGTGGAGCAGGGTCCGAGGGAAGGGCCTGGCATTTAGGTTGAGTAACCAGGGGTTAGGCTGGCTCAGGACTGAGGCTTGCCAGCATCTTCTGCCTTCAGCTGGAAGGATTTCAATTTCAGAGCTGCAAGGGGCCCTCATGATTTTATAAGTGAAGAAGATGATTTCAAAGATGATTTCAGTGATCTCCTCCAAGGCCCCAGTCCTTGGGCTCTCCATTTGGCAAAACCCATTGGCACCACAACCTCCTGGTGCCACCTGAGACTGGCAGTGTATAGGCACAGAAGGAGAGTAGTCAGTGTGCAGAGAAGGCAGTCTGTGTGGCCCAGGTGAACAGTGTGGCCATCTCCTACAACGTCCCTGGGTTGGCTGTTGTTGCCTGTCTCCTCCGAGGCCCAGCAGTCCTTCTATTTCCAGACTCCTGAAGAAGCTGTCCCCAGGTTGGGGCCTCTTGTGGGCACTGCCAGCCTCAGAGTAGCACCACAGCTTCCAGCCCTGACAGGGACTCTTTCTTATAAGTGGTCATGTGCTAGGGGTACGGGATATCAAAGGAGGCCCACACCTGGACATGCGGGGACCAGAGCAGGGGTGGGGGTAGGCAGGGACGAGGGTGGGTTCAGGCAGCAAGCTCCTCTACCTCCTCAGGAGGGTTGGAAGCCATCCGTTCCCTTCCCCCCCCCCAGTGCACGGCACTGGACCAAGTCATTCCACTTCTTCACTTCTCCAACTAAAACAAAATGCACATCACCCCACTTCCTTTTTCCTCTCATTGGAGCACGCGCGCGCACACACACACACACACACCCCGAGTCATGCACATGCACGCTCCCACACCCCAGTGAATGCACACTTCACATTACCAAACTCACACCCGGCCTGGCTCCTTTTGTAACAGGTCTTGGCTGCTCACATCTCAAATCGGTTCTCATTCTCTCAGACTGCAGAAGGTTCCAGCAAACAATCTCATCTGAGGGCTGCTGATGACTTTCTTCTTTCTCTACCTGCAGTGTTTCTGGCCTCAGTGTCCCTCTCTCACTCCACCCTGCAGAGACTCAAGGTGATGAGAGGTGAGGGGAGGAGTGGAGGATGGGGAAACATTTCTGTGCCTGCCCCCTTCCACCCCCTAGACAGGTCACTGAGAAAAGAGAGGTCAAAGGGATTCCTGAGGAATTTCTAAGCAGTCCACCCTCTTCTGGAAAAAATGGGCTTGGGGGAACTGGTTAAAGATTGCTCCAAGTGTAGGGTCAGCGCCTCTTCTCTCTCTTTCTCTCCTTCTCCAGTGTGGCCTGGAGGGGGCACAGGCACTAGCCAGCTGCCTGCACAGCCACCTCACCCGCTGACACGGTTATGGTTTTCATTTCATATTTTGGAGGGAGGGGCTAGGAGGAACAGTCCCCTCACTGTACAAGCTGGCCACAGGAGCCGAGGAAAGCGGGGAGGAGAGGAAACAGCCACATTAAAGAGGAAGAGAAGGGTGGGGGAAAGAAAGAGAGACACATACACCCAGACAGAGACCTGGAGAGACGCACCGAGACAGAGAGACACTGTTCCCTGCCAGATGAACGCTCTCAGTCCCAGGGATGGCGTTACTTGCAAAATCTAAATACCTGACTTTATCAAAACTCTATTCCCAATGAAGAGAGAGAACTATCAGGTAAATGAAACAGCCAAGTTGACTCTCTTGGGAGCTCACCTGGGACAAGTTTCCCTGGAGGCCTGAGACCTTTTCATTCAGCTGTAACCTGAGCCCTGTGCAAGGATTACGTCTTTTTAACCACTGCTGCCCACCCCTCTCCCCAAGAAAAAGCAAAGCAAATTAATGCTTTTAAGTTAACAATTATCTTGGTTATCCCGTCTGTCTACCTTAAGATACACAGACACGCACTTGAAAAACACTCAGAACCATGTACCCTCATGCTCCCTCCCTCCCAGGGCCACCGCTGACCCGCCCCTGAGTTCTCACAGGCGCAACAACAGCAGTGGCTCTTAAGTCGCAGTCCCCACAGCTACCCAGCTCTGTCCCATGTGGGTGATTGTGGTGAGCCTCACACTCCCACCCACACACACACTCCGCTTTACACTTAGGGCTCATTCCTTGCCCCCCTTCCCCATTCCACATGACTTTGGCTTTCTTGGTGTGTGTATCTCTGATGAAAAAGGACAGAGACACAGGGTACAGTAACTCCATGCAAGATAACTTCTAAGAGTATTTGTATTTTAAAGACCTGCTCGAGCTTCGTTTAAAAGCATGTGGCATTAAAGACCAACTTCTGGCACTGATAGTAGTGGGATGGGGTGATATGTTTAGGGGCAAGAGAGGCCTCCCCAAAGCCCACAGCACCCTGTCTATGGGTAGGACCGTAAGGCTGCCCTGACCAAACAGTACGTGTCCTTCCTGCAGCATTGCCTGCAAATCTGGGTCCAGAGACAACTTTCTAATTCACAAACCTGTTGTTAGGCAACTTCTGGCGGGCAGGGTTTATAGATTTCCTGAATAGCAGGGTCAATGAGAGGCTTCCATTCTGTGCCAAGCTAGACTCAGGAATAGGAAGGAAAAAAGGAAGAAAGGAAGAAAAGGAAGGAAGGCAGGGAGGGAGGAAGGAGAGAAGGAAGGAAGGAAGAGAGGAAGAGAGGGAGGAGGGAGGGAGGGAGGAGAGAAAGATGCCAAGCTAACTGCAGCCCAGTCAAAGCAGGTGTGGCCCATGAGTGAACAAAACTATTAGTCTGTAAGTTCCTCCAGGGTAGGGGTCTCCCCTCCAGCTGCATTTCCCTCAGGACCCAAGGAGGTATCCCATGAAAGAGGGAGCCCTGGAGTACCAGAGGGATTCTGAGTCCTGTCCCTGGAAGATGGGTTGATCTCCCAGGCTTGAGAGCCTTGGCTTGATGGCACCTGTCCCTTTTAGGGGTCTCCATCTGCTTCTCCTTTGGCCCCAGCACCCTCCCCCAGTCTCCCTAGGCCACCACAGACACTGGCTCCAACTTGAAAGAGCCCCTTATCTAGTCTTTAGATTACTGCATGAAATCTGTTCCTTCAGACTAAACTCCCTAGCTAATTCCATGTTATGAGTAAGTCAGCACGCACTACAAAAGCCAGCTTTGTTTATGAAAACACAAGCAAATCCACAGTGAGGAGAGGGGCTGCTCCAGGCTGGGGGTGGTGTAGCAGTGGGCTGTCTGGAACCAGGACTGAAGAAGAGGCAGTTTGGGGTTGGGGGTGGGGTGGGGTCTGGTATTTGACAGCCGAGGGTCTCTAGTGTTTGGTTCTGTTAAAGGACAGGTTGGAGGGGGGAGGGGTGGTTGGAGAGGTGGTGTTTTGGAAGAGGAGGGTGGTGTTGATAGAGTGCCATCCTGTTCAGAACGGAGCCCATCTAGTACCAGGCAGCTTAAGAGCCAAGTGCTCAAGGCCCCAGGACACAGCGGCCCTACTGCCAGACACTCAGCCTTTCTCAACTCCCAAGTTCAACTTTCCTTTTGGCCCTGCCACCTTCTCACCCTGGCTGGCTTCAGGAGCCTCGGGGACAATAGGCAGAATCATAACCTCCCAAGCAAAACCTTGGTGGAAGGAATTTTCTTTTTGTCCATATAAATCTCTTTTCAGTTAGGACGCCATTGGGGGAGGGGTGCAGCAGGAGGTCAAGGGGGAGGGGGTCTGTCCCCGGAGAACTGTGGGACACCAGCCTGGTTTCTTCTAGTACAGCCTTTGAGCCCGGCCAGGCGATGAGCTCGGGGTCAGGGACTAGGGCGGAAGGGCCTCCCAGTCTCTCTCTCTAATTCCTAGAGGGATCTGTCGGAGCTCTCCAGCCTGGAATTTTACTTTGTTATTTTAATGCAATACTGACCTGGATTTAAATGGTATTGGAAACCCGAGGATTTAATAAATAAATATTATGATAAGAAATGAAAGCCATGCAAGACGAAAGAGATTTCCCCCCAAAAGGCAGAAACGTAACATTCTTGCCAGAAGCCAGTCACAGAAATTTTCTTGTTTTCTTCAACCCCCTACCATCCGGTGAGAGACGAGTCGGTTTTTCCGTAAGAGATTCTATTTTTCTTTAACACGTTTCCACTGATAAGACAGCAACTTGGAAATTCTCTGAACTTTGCATGCAGGGTGGGGATCTACAGCACAGCTGAAAAGTTTTCATTCCCGCAGTCTCTCCAGGCCACAACTTTAAGTGTCTGGCAACGTCTGAGAGAAGAGAGAATTCTCTCTGACTTTAGAGGACAGAAAGCCTTTGGAAGATGCTAGGGGTGGTAGCGAAGTCTGGCGGAGTTCTAAGTGCATGGTCACTTCTGCCCACCGCCAAAACGTCCCACTCATCCCCTCCGCCGCCGGCTCCTCCAGCTCTGCGTCCCAGCGCGGCGCCCCGAGGTCAGGGCCCCTGCCGGGGACCCCGGGGACCCCGAGCCGGTCCTGACAGCAGCTGGCTTCCCAGCACCTGCCCTGCCCCTCGGCCGGGGCCGGCTGCCCGGGCAGCCTCCCACCTTACCTTGCGCAGCTTTTCCGTGCTGGGCGGCGCGGGCGTGGACCAGTAGGACGAGCAGGCAGAGCCCGGGCACGCGCCCCGAGCCCATGGCTGGAGCTCCGCGCGGCGGTTCTGCGGGTGCGGGTCTCGAAGCCCCAGGAGGGCGGAAGCCTGCGGGGCCCCCGGTGCGCCGGACGGGGGAGGGGAGGGGCGCCCCTGCGGGGCCGGGCCGAGGCTGCGGGCGCGGGGCGCGGAGCGCGGCGCCCTGGGCAGGAGGCTGGCGATGCTGCCGGCTGCTCCTGGTCGGACGTCGGGGAGAGCGAGGCGCAGAGCGCAACGAAGATGGGGGCGCCCGGCGCAGCTGACGGCAGGGAGCCCGCGCCCTCTCCGAGCCCGGAATCCCACCGGATTCCCAGCTACGCCGGAGGGAGCTGCAGCCGGAGAGCGCCGAGCCGGAGCGAAGGACCTGAGAAAGGGGAGGGGAAACGCGGCACAGAAACACGCCCTTTCTGCCTCTCTTTCTTCCTCTCGCTCTTGCCTCTGTCTCTTGAGCTCCGTCTCTTTTTCTTCCCCTTTCTCCACCTCCTCTTCTTTCTCCTCCTCTCCTCGCTCCTTTTCGTTTTCTTCCTCCTCCCCCGCCTCCTCCTCCACCACCTCCTTTTTCGTGCCCCTTTTTTTTCTTCTTCTTTCAAATGGGGCCTCGGCGTGGCAGCCGCTCCCTCTGCGCGCCCGGGCGCGGCGGCCCCCTCCCCAGGCTGCCGGGCCGCTGCCTGCAGGAATTTACAATCCGGCGCTGGGGGTACGAGCCCGGTCTCCATGGAGACGGCTTCCCCGGGAGCAGGGAGGTCAGGCGCAGACCGCGCACAATCAATGGATCAATGCAAGCCCCGCTAGGCTCCAGACCAAACAGCACCGAGCTCCGGCTCGTCCCCATGCCTGCCGCCCGGAGAGCCGGGGGAGCGAGGGTGCGAGCGGCGCAGGTTTGCACGCACACCTCTGCCAGGAGACAAAGAGGGCTCGAGGAGTCTGGGAGGCTAGGGCAGAGGTGGACGCACAGACGCTCAGGCGTGCCCACGACCCAGCCCGACACGCGGGACACAACCACTTAGCACTTCGAAACAGATGGCCCCCGACTTCGGCCAAGTCACGTCCTCCCAACTCTTACCTCCAGCTCACCCTGTCCGCTGGACTCAATCCCAAACCTAGATCTGAGTCCACTTTGAGGACTAAGAGGAAAGTAGCCTTCTCCTGCTAAATCTGATAGCTCCGGGGCAGTGAGGACCTTGGAGGTAAGTTCACTGAGCCGCCCTACGCAGACAGACGTGGACACACTCGTGGAAAGCTAACCCACAGAGCCACGCCGATGTGTGTAAGCACAAAGACACAAGGCGTAAGTACACTCCTCCAGGCCTGCACCCTTGGCTTCCAGAGGTGGGCCTAACCCTGACCCTTCGTCCCTCCAACTACAGGGGGTCCCAGGATATGTTCAAACAGGGGCGAGCTGTGTTGAAGGAGTAGTGTCCCCCAACCACCGACACTGCCTCCTGACCCCTTCACCAGCTCTGCACCCTCTGCCTTGCATTGTAGGGGAAAGAAGAAAGATCTTGTGAGAGGTGTGAGGGCTTTCTTGGGGTGTGGGGCTGTGATCAGACTGATCATACCAGGTTCCAACAGATACTCAGGGACAATCTTCTGCAGAGCAGAGACAGCACCCAGATTAGCCTCCCAGGTACTCAGGAGGAAAGAGCAATCGCCAAAATCTCCCTAAAGATGACACGGGCAATTGGCATCAGCTGAGGTCAGCGGTGGCTTTGTCAGCAGCCTCCATACCACTCAGGGGGAAGAGCTGAGCTCTTCTTTTTCTAGGTACTGAGTGGAAAAGGAGGAGGCTCCAGCTTTGGGTTTCCTGTTCTGGCTCTATCGTGGGATGAAGGTGACCCCTGGCAAGTCCCCGCTAAGTGGGCCTCAGTTTCCCCATCTGGACAACAAGAGGGTGGATTCACCTGGGGGTGGAAGGAGACAGGAGAAAGCAGGGGGAGGAGGTCTGGAGAGCCCTTGGGAGATGTAAGAGGATATGAGCGCACAGGTCATGGGAATGGTGTGGAGACCACAGAAAGGTTGGGTCAGATAATCTCTGAGGTCCCTTCCAGCCCTGTCGCTCTTAAGATTCTCTCCCTCTCATTCCATTGAAAAACCCCTCCCCTTGCAGCGGCTTTGCCTGCTGCCACCAATTATGTGCAGGGCTGGAAGACAAGTGCAAACTTGCCACCCTTTTAGCCCCAAACAAGAGAGTGGTTTAAAAAAAAAAAAAAGAAAGAATTGGAGGTTGCCAGAGAGTGCCTGTGAACTACACAGGGGCGCTGAGAAAGCCCCCATTCTGCCTGGCTTTGCTTTGCCACTGCCGCTGGTTCCCTGGAGATGGGAGGAAGTGTTCCAGCCCACCCCTCCCCCACTGCCCTGGTGGGCATGGGGGATTGTGTAGGGTCCCCTAGTGCCCTGGCTTTTAGGGAAGGAGGCTCAGGTGAGCTGCCCCACCCAACCCACTGCACCTCTAGAAGGCTAGTTGTCTTTTACCCTAGTTTCCTTTTGTCTCATCCTATCAGTTTTCCTGGGATCATTTCCTCTGCTCCTCCAGGACCAGGTAAGCTCCTCCCCCACATCTGCCCTCTGCCTCTCCCCCCACCCCACTGGACACTCAATCTGGTTCCAGCCCACCCCCCAACCCTTCAGAGGATTCTGCAGGGGTAGAAGCAGGGATTATATCACCAAGGCACTGTGAATTGGGCTACTGGCCACATTGTCCTCTGCCTTGTCCACTTCTTTTTTTTTTTTTTTTTTTTTTGTGGGTACCGGGGAGTCGACCTCAGGACTTCGCGTGCCAGCAGGCGCCCGTGCCGCTGAGCGATATCACCGGCCCCTTTTTCGTATGTGGGATCCGGGAGTCGAACTCGGGCCCTTGCGCTTGCCGGGCAGGCGCTTAAGCCGCTGAGCCATCTCACCGGCCCATGCCTTGTCCACTTCTATAGGGACTCACACTTGGACAGTAAATCAGGAAGAAGCAGCAGCCTATGACACATCACAACTAGCAGGGTCAAAGTGTCAAGGGGGGCCGGTGAGATGGCTCAGCAGCATAAAGTGCTTGCCTGGCAAGCACGAGGTCCTGAGTTCGACTGCCCGTACCCACATAAAGGAAAAAAAGGGCCGGTAATATCACTCAGCGACATAAGCGCTTGCTGGCAAGTGCAAGGTCCTGAGGTCGACTCCCAGTACCCACGTTAAAAAAAAAAAAAAGTATCAAGGGTCTGTGGACTTCCCACACTCACCTCTCAGCCTGCAATTTGCTTTTAGGCTTTGCTTCCTTCAGGGATGCCTGTGCTATTCATTTCTTTCAAATTTCTCCTGAAAATAAATCTGGGGAGAGGATCAATCTGAAGCATGGCTGATCTATCTTGGTCAGGTCCGATTAGGGCTACCTCTGCTAAGGGTCCCACCACACGTAGGGACTTCCCCTACCCTGCCAAGTCTCCTTCTTTGATCCTTTGTTTTTTCTGCTCCTCAGCTTCTCCATATGTAAAAGGAGTCCAATGGCCCTGCCTTGATGGGCAGTGTAGTCTACTAGGAAGCTGGTACGAACCAGATCAGATGGCCCCAAGGTCAGTGTCAGGCCCCACCAACTCCCAGCCATCTGTCTCTTCCTGGAGAGTTATTTCCCTTCTCTGAGCCTGAGCTTTCTCATCTGGAAAATGGTTATGGTCATAACACTTCAGAGTGTACATCAGTGTCTCTCTGTATGGGCTCTAGAGCTAAACAAATGTGCAGGTCAAATCTCAGCTCAGTTACTCTACCTGTGTGACTTCTGGCAAGGTTCTCAGTCTTAGCTTCATTTTCTCACCTGTAAGAGGGATGAAAACCTCATAGAGTTATGGTATTAAGTGAGATAATGTAAAGAAAACTCCTGGCACAGAGTTGGCATGCCACTGGTGGAGATGGCTGTTCGTATTTCCACGACTTCTCAGAAGGAACAAAGGTCACAGTGTTTGATGGTCAAGGTAGAGTTGTGCCTGGGAAGGAGCAGCCTTGGCCCAGGCCAGGCTTTGATGCTGCTGGGTGTCAGGGCAGCCAACATGGTGATTCTCATCACCCCTAACAGTTTCCTGTCTGTCACACATTCCTACCAAGAAGGTTCCAAAAATTCCATTCATTCCAGCACACAGCCTCTGTCAGCAGTGCTTCCACAATATGGCGAGTGAGAGGAAATTCACCTGCCAGGTGGGCAGCTCCAGAATCTCTGCTTCAGATACTTCCTACTCTGCCTATAGAAGGCATAGATATTCTGAGACATAATTGGAGCTCACAGCTGCCTCTTACTGGGGGGCTTTCAACATGCCAGGCACTGTACCAAGCCCTCCAGCAGGAATCCCCATTTTATTGATGGGAAAACTGAGGCTCAAGTAGGATGACAGAGTACAAAGCTTGTGTATCTCCTTTTCTCTCTCTCCTGCCTCCTGTGAATCCACAGAGACCCAACACACTCTTGCCATTCTCACAGCCTATCCTTTGGGGCAGGACGAGAGTCTCATCCAGGGCTTCCTATGCTCTGGAGGGCCATGCAGCAGCAGATCTGCAGAAGACTTCAGCCATCACCTGTATCACCAGTGAGTGGTTATGTGACTTGCCCAATGACGCACAACATATTGAAAAGGGGAACATAGGAGCAGAATCCATGTCTCCTCAACTTCTGAATCCCTAGTCAGCAACCCTTAGACCTCAGACTCCTTGGGACCCTCTTAGTCTCTCAGAACCAGTAGGACCCCCTTTCAGTTCTCACTCACTCTTCTTCCTTGTGGCTTGTCCAGTCATCAATCCTGTCATCGAGTGGTGGATGGTACTAGTCTACCTCACACACTGTCCTACCTTCTCTAGAGGGTATGAAAGAAATAGCAAATGTGCTTGCCTGCTGGAGGGAATACAACACCCAAGTATGGTTCCAGAACCTCCAAATCACAACGAAAATCTCCCATATGCCATGAATCCTAGCAGGTAGGCAAGGTTTGCATGTGCAAATATCTGAATGCAGAATCGCTGAAGGGCCAGACAGAAAATGCCATCAAAATCAGAGGACACAGAAATGGTCATCCACCAGCTTCATGGACAAGGGGAGATCTGAGCTGAAGGTGGGTGACTGTAAATAAATGGGCAAGATAAAAACAAAGGAAAATCAGTGACTGGTAGATGAGGAGAGAGAATAGTCAGTACAACAACAGGAAGAGAAGAAAGGAGGAAGGGTGGGGATCTTTACTAGGCTGGTGGACAGGTGACCCTGGCCTGTCCTTGTCTGTCACTCTTCCAGGATGGCTCATGAGTCATTTTGCCAGAAAGGCAGAGGATTGGAAGTAAGGCTCTCCCAAAGTCTGCTCCAGCCCTGGGATTCTAGAAGTAACTTGCTCCCAGGGCCTGAGTCTCGCTTTCGCAGAGAGGTCCCCAGGCAGCCCTGCCAGGATGTGGGAAAGAGGTAACATGGTCCCAGCTGCCCATGCCTGTTCCAGCCTCTCCTTTGGCCACCTCCCCTGGCCCCTTACCCCAGTGTCCTCCCACTCTCTCCTCCCTGCCCACCTCCATACCTGAGTTACTTTGACACTGCTTTCTGGCTGCTTCTGTGAAGGAAACAAATTTCCCACTTTGCACCAAGACCAACATGCTTCCAAGGAGCTCACTGCCCCTGGTCTCCACCGCAGCACCTCCCTCCCTCTCCCCCAGTGCTGTCTGGCGCAGGCCCCTCCCCAAGGCCTCTGGCAGCTTCCAAATCTCCATAACCAGACGCCTGTGCTTATCTAGCTTCACCTCTCTGCAGCCTCCACAACCTCTGAACATTTTTCTTTCCCTTCTTGGAGCCCTTTCTTTTCCTGAATCTCCTGCCAGCTCTCCACCCACTGGCCTTTTAAATGCAGCAGGACTGGGGACATCTAGCTTGGATATCTTTGCTTCTCACTCTCCATGACCAAGGGAGGCCAGGGTGGTGGGGAGAATACTGGCTGCGTGGTCAGACATTCCTAAGTTTACACCCCAGTCCCTATGGGCAAGTTTCTTCACCTTTCTGACCTTCACTGTCTTGCCAATGACCCCAAGTTGATGTCCCTAAGTCCAGTTTCCTTGCAGCTCTCATTCTCTATATCCAGTTTGCAGATCTATGTCTTAGGTTCCTTCTCACTTTTTCCATCTATCCTGTATTTCTGCCTATTTTATAGATGACTCCAAGGGTATTTTTCAGTTCCTCAAGCTGAAACTGCCCCTAGGTGAGCTCATTATTTCCCTCAACACTCTCCCCTGACCTGTCCTCTTCCTGTGAAATCTGCCTTGAAGTTAATGGTCCCATAACACACTCAGCAGCCCCAGCTGGTTCCTGAGTCTTTAATAACTCAATGACATTTGTGAGAACAACTGCAAAGCCACCCCTCAGCTCCATCCCCATTGCTGCTGCAACAGTTCAAGCCCCTGCTATGTCTCCCATGGACCACTGCCTACAGGGTTAAGTTCTACCTCCTTAGCATGGTGTACGAGGTTTTCCATGCCAGCCCTGAGCCATTCTCCTCAGCGATATTTCATGTTTCTAACCTCATTTCTTCACACCCAAGCCACAGCAGGCCTGGAACACACCACGTTCTTGTCAGCTGGAAAACTACTACCTCTTCTGTGAAGTCATCTTGCTGCCCCAGTGGACGTGGGACTAGTAGTCCTTGAAATCTACCCCAGTGATGGCCCTAGTCATGTTGTACTGTCATGGTCTGCTTAGCTTAGTCTGTGAAACCTTTGAGGGAAGGACCCTTCTGGTCACCACTGTGTCCTCAGCCCCAAGGACAAGCCTGGTACACAATTATGCCCAATGAACCTCTGTTGAATGACTGGACGAATGAAGGGTTGGTGAACTCATGGGGACCTAAGAGGTCGCCCAGCCTCCCACTAGTCTGAGGGGTCTCAGGTTGCCTGAGTGTGGAGGGCAGCAGAGGGTGTTGACTGGAGTGGCAATATGGAAGCCCTAAGGTTTAGAAAGGTCAGGGACATACAGGGGACCTAGGAGGGCACTCTGACCAGAGCCTCTCCTAATTGTGGAAGACAAAGATAAAGAGCTAGAACCTTCTATACCAGAGCACAGGATCTCCCCCAAAGGTTTGGGGAACTGGATGATGGCAGCCTGGATAAAGCAGGCAGAGGCAGGAGACTGGACAAGAAGCATGAGTGACATAGGCCTGGGACTGAAGAGGACAGAGACCCATAGCAGCTCCCATCTGAACTCTAGGAAGGCAAACCCAGGAGTCAGAACCCTGAGTGGTGCCTGTTTAAAGTCCCTGGGGGATTTTCCACCACCTCATCAAAGATCTTTCCTACTGATGCTTAAAATATCATCAAGAGTCACTCCTTTGAGTTAATGCTTATATTTTTCTGCCCCAAACACAAATATCCTTGTGAAAGAGGGTAGCAGGATTAAGCCTTCACCAGTTAAAACATTTGTAATCAGTCGAAGCCTTCACGAACATGTTCTGAGTGGTGGAAGATGGGATTATTACACTCATAATGGACACCTAACTTTGCCGAGAGCTGGCTTGGCTCCTCCACCCCAGCCCTGTCCCCTTATGACTGTCCTCCTCCAGGTCCCGACTGAAGTTCCTTTTCAGAGGAAAAGATGGAGAGGCAGAGTGTGACTGCTGTATCTACCAATACCATTCCCCTGGGTGTCTTGGATTAAAGAATGGGTGGGTGGAGGAATTGGGGCAAAGTTCAAGGTATTCATGAACCAGCCTCAAGCAGACCATAAAGCGAACTGCTGTAAAACAAAGCTCAGTTCCCCGGTAGCTTCTATTATATTTTGAGAGAAAGGCTCCCCTAGGACTGAAAATGCTTCTAGAAGAAGCTGAAAGCCTGCAGCAAGGAGGCAGTTGTGAGAATGTTTGCCAGCTACGTGCTTGCACTGTGAGTTGATATACTAACGAACTTGTGCCTCCGATTTTGGCAACAGGTCTCTTCCTGGCTTCTCTCTTCCCAGCTGACTTAGCAAGGAAAGCAGAGGGCCACCACGGGCTCTGGTGTCCTGCTCTGGGCCTGCAGTGTCCTAGAGGAGAACAAGCTCTTCCAAGGTGTCCCACTCCTTGATCAACCTCAGGGCTGCTGAGGAGGGAGAGGGACTACCAGGAACTGGAGGCAGAGGGTGCAGGCAGAGGTCAACAATGAGTTCTCTTAGGTAGACCGCCATGCTGTAATGCCAGCCATCACCAGTAGGTGCCGCCATCTAACATACCATCCTCCAGCCCCTGGTGAATTCTTGCAATAAGACCTCAGGGAATCTCGAGGAACCCGGTGCCTCAAATTGGCAAATAAAATTTTTGTAGATGAGATACACCCACATTGGTGAAGTTAAGACATGGAATTAATTGTACGTGTGTCTCTTTATGATCACAGATTCCATTTTTTAATGTTTGACATTTGTTGTGCATTTACTATGTCCCAGGGACTTAAAGGATGTGGTGATTCAAAGATAACCTGGTTTCTCCTTTCAAGTTCATAATTTGGTAGGAGAGAGAAATTTGCATGTAAATAATTAAGAATATAAGTCAGAATGTGGTGAATGTCCAAATATGGAGGTGCCAACAAAATTCTAATGAGAACATAAAGGAGAGAATGGATGAATTCCATCTGGAGTTATGGACTCAGTAGAAGAGGAGAAGGTTTAAATCCTGCCTCAGAAATACACAGAATTCCTTTACGTGGAATTGGGGAAGAGGTGAGGGCTCTCCGGGTGCAGGAATGAGGTGAGGAAGGGTGTGCAGTGGGGAATGTCTTCAGGAGGTTAATAATGTGGTTCAAAAGGAACAAGTATTTAAGGGAGTAGAAGGAAGATCTGAAAGGTGAGATGGGGCTGGATGCAGAGCCTGTTCTGGTCAGATGCTAGGGAACCTGTTCCCATCGGATGCCAGGGCTCTGGGAACCCTGAGGACTTGTAAAAAGTAGCATTATGGCTAGTCTGAGTCATGGATTGGCTCTATGTACCCTGCAGAATTTCTTCAACATGTTCTTAGTGAATTTGTTTCATCATGGACACAGGAAGAGAACAGAGAGAAGAAGAGGGGGACAGGGGACATAAAAGGGATGTGAAAGGAGGGAAATCATGGACAGAAGAAAGAGAGGTGGGGCAGAAGGAGAAGGAGCAAGAGAAAGAGGTGGTGAGGAGCAGGGGCCAGGCACACAGAGCTGTTGTGGCTTTTCTAGGCCAGCGGCCTCTGGCTCCAGGCCCTGGCCGACCACAGAGGACAATGTGAGGCGGGTTTGTTTGGTGATGTGTTTTCTGCTGACCTTGTTTATTTGTTTTCTGCTTTTCTGGTATTGAACATGTCTGGGGTAGTGAAGGAGGAGGAAGACAGGGTGTGGCCGGCATTGACAATAGTCTGGGGCCTTGGCTCTGGGCTGGTAGGAGCCTTTCATGGAGACTTGTGGATATGGGAGCTTGACTTTTGATGTCCCTAGGAGGGGCCTCTATGTGGTGCTTAGGCCAGGTGGCTTCCCCCAGCCTGGAGATGATTTTCCATAAGCTCTTTGTCCTTATTTTTCCATGGAAGGATTAGTTGGGGGCCTAGGCTCTTTGCACTGGCCTGGGGAGCCTTGTGGGGGAACGAGGGGGGCGTAGTAAGACCAGTTCCTTCAAGCTCAACACTGGGAGATACTGGGGAGTTCACACAAGCCACCCACTCTCCAGCCCCAAGGACGGGTCTGGCTTTCTCCCTCCTGTCCCACAGCCCTGAGAAGCCAATCTAATGAGCACCATTAAAGTTAATGAAACGCAACCATTCCTCCTTTGCTCACTCACAGCTCTTTACGAGTTTGCTCCCTTTCACAGAAGAGAGTCATTTGAGCTGTGAGGGTTTGGCCTTTGTCCCCCTAATTTTTATTGGCCCATTAACAAGATCAGATGCTCTGGACTGACCAGGAATATCTGGTACCCAGGTCTCAATGAATCCCATTGGATAGAGTCTCAGGCAGCCTTTTGATTCCAAATTAGCTTAAAAGCAGTCCCTGTTGCCCTTCCTCCCTCTGTTTCTTCCGTACTTCCAACCTCAGTTTTATTTGTAGGTAACCAGGGAAGTCAGGATTTAGGAGATAGTTTCCCATCCCCTTTAGAATATGTCTCAACCCACCAGTGGAGTAGTTCCTTTGATTTAAATGCTTCAATCCCCATTAAAATGGAAACATACTGAATCTTTTTAGTCATTTACATGTTGGTAGGAATTAGTCCACACTGTTGCAAAGGCTTTGAGGTGATCCAGGACTCTCCTAAATTCTACACAAACCTGTCCCCAAGTGTTCAGTTGTCAGGGAGAGGTTTTCTACTGCTTTCTTCAAAATTTCCACAACACCTCCTGCTCCTACTCTTCTGAGTTAAAACCAGGCTGGGGTGCGGCTCAGTTGCAGAGCGTTTGCCTAACGCAAGGCACTGGGTTCAATCCCCAGCATGCAAAAAACAAGGCTAACAACTTCCCTAGTGGTAGAAAAAGAATATCCTTAACTGGGGCCCAGGAGATCAACTCTCCCACCTCCACCATCTGCTGGGCCAGCCCTGTCCCTCCTCCCTGGAGACATTTCCTCATTCACAGACCTCCCATTGTCACCAATTGTGTCTTTCCTACTTCTTAAAGACAACTTCAAGTTGGCAGGGATGGGGTGGGATGCAGAGGAGGAGAAGGAGGAGGAAAGCCCTTTAACTCAAGGTAGATTTACATGCCGAGGCTGTAAATGATAGGTTTACATGCTGACGTAAATACTCATAAACATGCTGTAAGTACAGGGCATAACATGCCTTCAGTGCCCAGATCTCTGTAGTCCTACACAGGCCCAGCACTGGGAGGACGGGGAGGGGAGCATGCCAAGCTGGCAGCAGCTGGCAGCAACGGAGCTGGCAGCAACTGGTGCGGGGGGAGGCACACTTGGAGTGGGTCTCTGTAATGGGGATGCCTCAGAGTGGCTCCTCCCCTGCTCAGCTAGCCTTGCTGTTCTTTGCGTCCTAGAAGGCCCCAGGTCAAATGCGTAAGTGCTTCTTGGAAGATGGGTTGGGCTGCCTGGCTGGCAGCCAACAGCAAGCAGAGACCACAGACCAGGAGGATACAGTTTGGGACACGTGGAGAGAGGTACAGGTAGGTCCACACCATAGCCTATATGAAGGTAGTTTAAATGGTTTTCCGGGTCTCCTAATTCCATCCTTGGCACCCCAAGTCTATCTCCCACATGGCAGCCAGAGTCGTTGTAAAGGTGGATTGCACAACCTCAGAACCATTGGCATTGGTTTGAGGGGCTGTCCTGTGCATTGTAGGATTGTTAGCAGCATCCCTGGCTTCTGCCAAGTAGAAGTCAGTAGCATCCCCTTCCTCCACTGTGACAGTCAAAAATGTCTCCAGGCATTGTTACATGTCCCCTAGGGTAGGGGTGCAAAAATCACACCCTTCTACCTCTTCCCCCTCTGCCTCTTTGAGAAGCTCAGTCATAAATCATGAATCAAATCATGTTGCCTCCTGGTTAAAATCCTACAATGGATTCCCATTCCCCTGAGCATGAAATCCAGCTGCTGGCCTTATCTCCCTTGCCAGCCCCATCCTGTGCCCCTCTACTCTCCTCCATTGTCACCCTTTAGCCACACGGACCTTCTTGACATACCCAGGCAAGCCAAGCTTTTTCTTGGAGGGGATGAATTAGAAGGGACATGGACAGATGTGGGGTATGTTTTGCAGGCCTCAATTTCTTTGGAATTTATTTGGAGGCCTTTTCATATGCACTTAGGACAACTTGTAAATATTTGACTTGCAAATGATTTACTTTTGCTTTTCCTGTCTCTCCTAATAGAATGTGAACTCCATGAGAGCAGCTTGTTCACTACTGTGCCCCATTGTCTCCCACACTGCCTGCCACACAGTGAGGTCTCCACAATTGTCTGTGGAATAAATGGGAAGGCTTCTTGGGTACAGTGAGGCATGAAGCTTGGGTAGGAAGGGTGGAGGGCAGGAGGGACAAAATGTGTCCTGGGACATGGGTTAGGGGACGGCCAAAGCAAAGTCCTAAAGAATAGCAAACTGGCCAAAATATACTGAGACCCACAGCAGAAGGGTAAATCTGGTGTGGATCTGATTTCCAGTCTGGGTGGACCCATGGGATGAAGTCCTCGAGTCCCCTAAATTGTTGAAGAAGCAAGAGGGAAGTCAGCTGTAGACTTGAGAAACTGGGGCCCAACCAAGGGAGGGTTCTGACTGCTGAGCCTGGGGCTTCCGAAATGCAATGACTATTCCTCCCCTGGTATATTATGTTGGTGACCTTGACAGCTCTGATCCCCTTGGGCCCCTGGAACCACCTCTGTGACCATAAAGGAAGTCAAGGGACTGACTAGAGAGACACAGGAGCCTAAACCAGTGCGAAGGGCCCTGGGACCCAAAAGGGAGAGGCCTAGGGCCTGGCTGCATCTTCCCGCCCTGTCTTGATGTGTGGCCTTGCTCAAGGCATTGGACCGCAATGGACCTCCGTGTCCTTCTTTGGAAAACAGAGTTAACAATACCTGCCCCGTTCAGAGGAGAAATGAGGTCATGTTTGTGCAGCATTGTGAAGCTCACTGGAGACAATGAGTGTATTCTTCCTACCAGTAACAATAATAATCATTACTGCAAATCTAACCAATGAAGAGATCTCCTCAAAGCTGGAGTTGGACCCCTCAGTAGGATAGCAATTAAAGCTTTAAAAAAATGCCTAGATGGGGGAATTTTCTGGCCCCATTTTGATCTCTGGGGTTTGCAGAGTTGATATCATTGTGGGAGGGAGAGGCCTGCAGTGAGCTTTTGTTTCAATACCATTCAGTTTTAGTTATTGTATCTCTCTGATCCTTGAGTTCTCCGCAGTAGGTTTCACAATTTCTCATCCTTCAGTTCTGAGAGAAAGAGGTCCCTTAGGCTCCATCTCCACAGCTTCCCAGTGTCCTGCTGACTTACAGCAATAGTGATCTGATGATGAAAGAGCCTGGGCACTTGGACACTGGCCACAAACTAGCCTGCAAAGTTGGCAGCCTGTCTTCAGCGCTGGAGTCTCTTTTCCCCCCATCCCACTTAGAAGGCCAAGGATATCCAGGCTGAGCAGGGCATACAAAGCCTCCAGGCTTGGGGCCCATGGGCTCTTGGGTTATTCCACTGTAGCCAGCACAGCCCCTGAATCCGGGGGTCACCACGTTTGCAGCCATTGGCTGTGCAATGTGTCTGCAAGCAGCAGAATGCTGCTTTATGCAAAGGCACTGTGGAAGTTTGGGTCAAGCTGGCAAAGGGCTCTCCTGCCCACCTCAATCCACAAAATGACAGAAAAGTTATTGGAACAGTCAAATAATAGATCTTGGCTGGTATGAGAAAAGAGAGATCATCAGAAGATTAGGAATATTCGCTCCCTGAGAGATTAAGAGAAACAGCTTCAAAGCTGTAAAGAAGTAAAAGTGGAGGAGACCACAGCTTTAATATATGAAGGAAAAGATTGCTATGGAGGGAGGAATGCTTAGGGGACTCCAAGTCCAAGGCAACAGACTCAAAAACCTCAGAATAGGCCCCAGTGTTGTTCCTGAACATCTGTGCTCAGCAGCTGGCCACTGCAGACTTACCCCGAGGTGCTAGGGCCAGAGGTGAGCAGTACTCCAGGTGGCTCCTGGCGTTCTGAGAGGGGACTAGGGATTCCTCACCCAGCAGAACTGTCAGTAGGTCTGCTTAAGAAAGAACCTAATCATTAGATTGACTGTTCCTAGGAATAAAAGACCTATGCCTAGACACGTTATGGTGAAATTTCAGACAACAGAGATAAAAGGGGGCAAGGGGACAAGTCTATATGCTTCCAGAGGAAAAAAAAAGGAAGTCACAATAAAATAATATTAAATTGCCATCAGATTAGATGCTAAAAGACAATGGAACATTATCTACAAGTTTCTGAAGGGAAATAAAATATTCAAGTGGGAGGGAAATATTAAGACATTTTTGGTTCTACAAGAAGAAAGTTTGCCACCCTCATATTCTTTAAGGAATTCCTAGAGGAGGTACTTCGATTAAAAAAAAAAATAGTGAATTCAAGAAAGAGGAAGACGTGAGATACCGAAACTGTGGGGAACAAAGAAGCCAGTAAAGCTAAGCGAAGTCTAAATAACGATTGAGGCATAATGTAAACATTTAAAAAACAACAGTTTGGAGCCACAGTCTACCCAGATGATCTCATCTTGGGAGCAGCGATCTATGGTTGTGGATGGAAGCTTTAACAGACTGCCTCAGAAACCTATGGGTCAAGTAGACAAAAGTCACAATGAAAATAATAAAGGGTCCGAGTGACACAAATTAATAAGCTTTAACTAACATGTGTATTTTACCCAGCAAATTAAGAACATATACTTTTTCAAATACATTTTTAGCATTCACAAAAATCCTTAAAAAAAAAAGATATTAGCCATTTTCTCTATCTACAATATATGAACATAAGAAATGAAGTTCAAAATGTGGGGTGAAGTGGATCTACCTGGAAATGTAAACTCATTCACAGGAAATTCCCTGGAATGCCCATCTCTGGGGTAGATTTACAGGTGTAAGTCTCACTTATGAATCACCTTCATGTCATCCCAACAGCAGGAGCATCACTGTGAACTTCTGCTCCAAGAGTAAAGTCTCAATAACCTCCTCAGCCTGGCGTTCAGAGCCCCCCATAATCTAACCTCAAATGTCTTGCCATTCTACTGCCCCCTTCTCCAACATGCAAATGGCACAAACCATTGATATGCTCACCACTTGAATACCTCTGTGACATCTTCTCAGCGCTCATACTCCTTTGCCCATGACACTCATCCTGTCACTTTCACCTGTATAAGTCTAGCCCACTTGACTGTGCATGGACCAAGGGCCAAATCTGGCCCCACCTTTGTTCTCATAAATAAAGTTTTATTGAAACACAGTGGCATCTATTCACACACATTTATAACTGCCTTCTCCATAGTTGAGTAGTTACAATGGCATTCTATGGCCTGCGAAGCTAAAGATATTTACCACATGGCTCTTCACAGAAGAACTTTGCTGATCAGTAAGTAGAAGGTAGAAACATGTTTTTTCTCTTCTCATCACCAAGCTGGGGCAGAAGAAGAAGCCCTTACACTCCCTACTTAAATGAAAAATAAATGTGAAGAACTGCCTGTGCAGGAAATAAGGAGGATGCAGTCTGGGCCTCAACAATACTAGAGGAAGAGGAGGCAGTGTTACAGATGTCTGTCATCTCGCAGAGTTGTTAAAAGGTAGGCTTGGGAGCCAACTGACTTGGGTTTGTCTTCCAGCTCAGCCATGTTCTTAGTGTATGATTTTGGGTAGGTTCCATGCTCTTTTTGATCCTCAGCCTGCTTCTCTGTAAACTGTGAATGACAAAACCCACCCCTAGGCTAGTTCTAGGCTCAAGCAAATTAATGAACAGAAAATATCTAAGATCTAGAAGTCCAGATAGTCACTCTTTCAGTTGTAGATCCTGAATCTGTTCCAGAGTTGATCTATAATGACCACAGGCCAATTTCAAATGTCCCCTTCCAGCACCATAGGCCTGTGTGGCCCTCCGTGTAGAAGACCCCCACTTCCTCACCCTTCTTCCCATGGCTGTTTTCCTTTGCCCTCCAGGATTCACACTAGTTCTCCTCCAGCCCCTGGTCCCCACCTCTACATTTACACTCTTTTACTCCATTTTATATTTTACATGATCCACCTCCTGGGATCATTCTTCTGGTGTTTCCTGTGAACCCAGACACCTGCCCACACAGATCTGTCCCCACAGGTGGTCCAGTGAACACTTAAGGCCTGGTCACTTGATTTGACAACAGTGGGCATGGACAAGTACTGAGCAGGTGCAGCCTGTCTCCGGGCTGAATGGGCATGCACCCAACTGGTCACTTGCCGGTCACTCGTCAATGGTATCTTCCTTCCCAGCTTCCTGGTGTCTCAGGGCTAGAATTTTCTGCCACCAAAGAACATTCCTTTGTGATTATTCTTATCCTCAAGACATTCCTCTGTTAAAATGCAGGTAATTCCTGAAAGGAGGTTACCCATATCCAGGTATTTATCTTGAGTCAAGACTTCAGGGTCTTAACCTACCAATGATCAACTAATTCCTGGGCTGTTGCAGCCCAAAAGAGATCATACATCTGAAAATTATTTCAACATCATATAAAATATATAAGCAATTCTGTGGGGAAGGGGTACTGGGGATTGAACCCAGAGCCTTCACACTGAACTACGTTCCTAGCCATCCCCCCTTTTTAAAAATTTTTGAGGTAGGTCTCTCTAAATCACTAAGTTGCCTAAACTGAGCTTGAACTTGGGATCCTCCTGTTTTAGCCTCCCAGAGTGCTGGGATTACAGGCGTGTGCCATGCATCCAGCTATAAGCAATTCTAGCTGGTGTTAAAAGGTGTGAGCAGTTATCCCTTCCATTTACTGAAAATAACTTTTGAAATAGGCCCCAAAGGAGTGAATCTCAGACAGAATTTCTCACTACAAAATAAATCAAAGGATATTTCAGTTGTCCAGAGAAGGTCCTTTCCTTCCAAAGATAGTTGCCCAGGTGGCCATCGTCTCAACCCCAGGCCAAATTCTAGGCCAGCTCTGACCACCGGAGTGTGGGCACGAGAAAGCACTGTTGGTGTGGCTGAGCTGTTGATGCCCAAGGGATTGACCCAAGAAGGGTCATTTTGGGGGGCCATTTTCTGCTGGTTTAACAGAATACCACAGACCAAGTACTTTACAGAGAACAGGGATTTACTTCTCACAGTTCTGGAGCTGAGAAGTCCAAGAGATGGTGCCCACATCTGGCAAGGGCTTTCTTGGTGCCTCCTAACGTAGCCAAGGCATAACATGTTGAGGAGGAGGGGAGACAGGGAACAATGGGCCGAACTCATCTTTTTTTCAGGAGCCCACTCCTGCAACGAAGGCATGAATCTATCCACGAGAAGTGGCATCCTCAATGTCCCACCTCTTAACACTCTTATGATGGCAATTAGATTTCCATGTGACTTTACAGGGGACATTCAGACCACAGCGGTCTGGGGATCCTCTCATTTTACAGCTGAGGAAACTGAGGCCAGAGAGAGATGGCTGATCACCCCTCCACAACGGGAGCCTCCGTAGAAAGTAACCTGAGGCTGAATTTGCTACAGCGTGGGCAGGAGGAGCCAGGAGGCCGATGGGGCCGTACTGTGTAGTGCCAGCCCCTGGGTGGGGGTGGAGCAGGGATGTCCCTGCGCAGATCCAGCCCAGACAGACAGACAGCCGGCCTGTAGTCCTCCTGTCAGGGCCAACTGCAACCTCTCCCTGCCTGGGGCCGCCCTGCAGAGCAAGGGAGGCCTCCCATCCCGGCCCTTGGCCCATGGAGAGAAAGTCCGAAACAATGCCTCTAAACTAAAAACATTTTTGTCTTTCTCCACTGAACAATGCCTATTAACAGGCATGGAACTGGAGCAGAAATGGAACGTGAACCCCAAGGGCCTGGGAGCCTAGAGGGGTGTGGGAGTAGGGGGTTACTGGACAGAGGAGAGCCTTCCCCCCACCCCAGCCATCCTGCCCTGTTCCCCTGGGCCCCCGAGGCACTCCCAGGGGCGTGTGAGTTTCCACTGGGGACACCACTTGACTCCCCGCCCCGTAGGACTCAAGGGGCTGCACAAGTCCCCCCCCATCCCAGCTGTGCCCTGGACACTCGCCACACACAGGACCAGCAACAGTGACAAGGGGACAGCTTACAATGGCCCTCCACACCCCAGCGAGGGCATCCTGGTTCCAAGAAGCCTGTGTGCCCTGCTGGGGAGTGGGCAGGGGGCGTGTGGGTGACCTGGAGGCCAGTAACAGACCCCCAGTTCCCTTACCATGGGAACCCCCAGCTCAGGCTCTCTTTGGGGGTTGCTGGGACAAAGAGCCCCCACTGAGAGCTGGGGATGACGCATTTTTCTGCAGCCACAAGCCACTTTTGACGGGTCCGCCCCATTGGGGAGCAACCGAAACCTCATCCCACCCAGTACGGCTTTTGTCTGCACCACATATTTGTCCTATTTGGAAGATTTTTGTGGGTTTTCCCGTCTTTCTCCAGTGCTTACTGCCCTGAGGGGGACAGAGGCCATGAAGGGTGGAGGGAAGGTGGTGAGAGGCATTCTCGGGGCCCTGCGCCTGGTGATTTGCAGTGTGTTCAGGGGTGGGGGAGAAACTGCCCCCCAATGCCCTCTGCACACCGAGAAGACACCCAGGACCCAGGCAGCACTCTGGGCCTTGCCTTTTCTCCGGGATTTGTGTGCTTCTGTCCTTCCCAGTGCCTGTATCGTCTCCATCTCCTGCCTCAGTCTCCTCAGCTCTTCTTTTTAATTCCCTTTTATCTCTCATATCCCACCCCTCTGGCTATCTTGGCCCCCACGTCACTTCCTACCTCCTGGCCTTTGCTCATACCTCACCCCCCTCAGAGCACCCTCCCTTTTCTTTCTGCCGGACTGAATTTTGATGCATCTCTCGGGCTGGTTCTCATTCCACCTCCTCCTTGGCATCCCCTGAACCACTCCAAACCCTTGGCAAGAGCTCTTGTTTCTGAGCTCTAAAAACTTGTATGTTCTGTCCCTTCTGTGATTGCAGACACAGCCTGGCACTCTGCCCAGCTTGATGGAGACCAGAGGCCATGGCTTCTGTTCTTTCTTCATTCCCCTGTCATTCCCTGTTCAAAGCAGTTATTCAATAATAGTTGTTGGTTTGGGTCTAAGGGCTAGCTGTGAAATTCTCAACATATTAGAGAATCTCAAGGATGGAGGGGATCTACGAGCCTGAATCCCTAGTAAGGGGTGTTGGCTTCAATTTTCTGACCTCTGGAGACTAGGATCTTACTACTTCCTGGGCAACCGTTCCCTCTCCTGATAGGTCGGTCGGATGATAAGAAAATTGTTCCTCATGTTGAGCTACAACCTGCTACAATCATGCTTCCCCCTCTCTACTCCCGGCCAGGCCACATAAGGCTATTCCAGTCTTCTTCGCTCACAAATACCCTTAGATACTTGAAGGCAGCCCTCTCCCGCCTCTGCAGTCTTTTCTTTTGCAAGAGAAACACTGATAGTTCTAACTTCAGCGTCCCTATCCCCCGGTGACTACAGACCTCGGGGATTTCCCTCCTACGCCCCACGCTGGGCCTCGCCCCACACTCCTGCTGAACTCATTCTGCTGACAAAATGTCCTTTTTCTCTGGATCAAAATGGATGCTACCACCATTCAGTGGGGCTTTAGAACGTCCTAAAGGAAGGGACACCATTCTATCACTGGGTTAATGGTAGAAAAAAGGAGACAACAGGATACCTGGCAACTGCTTTGTGGGTTTCTGGTTTGTCTGGGAGCAGCCTCCCCTATTCTGCAATGGCAGAATCTGATAACCAATCCTGCAGGCATATGTCAGCGGAGGACTGGTTTTCCGCACACCTCAAAGGTTGTTTCTTAGTCATCTGTATGCATTTTAATATGGCTATTCCAGAGGGAATACCAAATGTTTTAAACCGAAAGAGTGACTCATGGTGGCATTTCAGGCCGGTGAAGTATTTTGGGACAGGAGAGTCTTGTGGTGCCTGGCCTGCCTCTCTCCAGCCCTCCGTGGGTGATGGAAGGCCTATAGCTCCAAGGACATTTACATTAGGACCAGGTACAGTATTTCTCAAGGGATTGTCTGCCACAGCCCATAGCCCTCTAATCTGTGCCAGCAATTCCAACTTATGCTCTGCTACCTTGTGTAGTAGACTATCTTTCTTCCCTACCTTTATCTTGTAGCAACGAGAGTCTCCTTGAGGAATCCTCAAGGAGGGTTCTGAAAGGTATTCCTGTTGATGTCCCCTGCAGGGATCTAAAAATATATTCCTGTTCCTAGCTTGCTGGTGGTAGTTTACACAAATGTATGCATTTATTGAAATTCATCAAACTGTTTCTTGAAATAGTTGCATTTTATTATATGCGAATTATACTTCGATGAAATGGGTTTTTGAAAAAGTTTTTCTGTCTGTTATAGAGTATGAAATCATATCTTTTGGTACTTGTATTAAGTGCTACCATGGATTGATTTACTGAGTTAAGCCGTACCCAAAGCTACAGCTAAGGGCCACCTTAGCTTGTACACCCAACTGTGACTTGATGTAGTTCCTCACATGTAACACTAAAATAAAACTCTCCATTCCCTGGCCTTGCCTCCAGCCTGTTCCTCTGACCCAGTGGCTCAGGCCCAAGTCCCAAGAGCACACTTGATTCCTCCCCTGCCTGCCTGCAGGGCTGCTTGGATACGATTATTGCCATCACCAACACTATGTGATTGTGCTTCTGTTCTACACAGGCATCCTGCCCTGTCTTGCCAACTGTTGCTCTGAGCCTCCTGGCTGCCCTGTTCCAGAATCTACATTGCAGTGGGCCCTGCCTGTTGGGGCCATAAGCCTTAGGCCAAGGTTCTAACCATGCTGCCTGAGCTATGGCTAGAAAGGGTCTTATTATAGGATCTTATTGCTCAGTCCTGTCCTTCTGCCCTACATCTGGCATCTATGGGCCTAACCTTATGAGCAGACAGTGGTTACCCATGCACAGTGGGGTGGTGGGGTGATTTTTATTTGCCTCTTTATGCTTCCTGCTCAATCCTGATGGCTCCTGGGTGAATGTGTCTGTTTTTCTCAACAGACCACAAGCTCACTGAGGGCAGGGACTGAGTTCATCTTCACTCCATGATCTTAGTTGTGTGTCTGGCATAAAGGGTGATTGGTAAATGTTTATGGATTGACTTAATTGCCTCAATTTTATTAATTGGCCATGGGGGAGATATCCCACACTCACAGACAGAACCAAGTAAAATGAGGGTGCAGAATGACTGGGAAGGCTTATAAGCTGCGCATGCAACATGACTTAATATAGCCAAACCCTCCTAAATTGTTGTTGTTGCTTGTGGTACTGGGGATGGAACCCAAGGCCTTGCACTTGCTAGCCAAGTATTTGGCTCCATCCCTCTCCTAAGTCTTCATCTCTTGTAGATGCACAATAAGACACAACAGTATTCATGATAGTGTTACATGTAATCGCAAAAAGCTGGAAGCCACCTATGTGACCCCAGACCCTGGTAGTACAGAATCAGTTGCACTTGTTGGCGTGGATGGCTCTCAGGAAACACATGCTAGACTAAGAAAGAAACTTGCCGGTGAATCCATGCAGTATGACACCACTTTATATGGCCTTTAAATACATGCAAGACTATATTAACTCTTGTAAATACAGAGAAATAAATGGTAAAATGTGGAGCAACTTAGGAAGTGATAAAACAAGATTCAAGAGAATGGTTACCTCAGTGCGGGAAGCAGAGAGGTGTGACTGAATCAGGAGTACCCGGGCACAGCGTCATTTCCCTGGTGGGGGGTACACGGTGTTTGTGATCTAATTATTCTGTGGTCACCATTACTGTTGTTCACCAAGCCTTTGTGGGTCCTTCTCCTTTAAGTGCAATAACATGATTATACTTTCTGGTTCTGCGTGGTTGGGAGGAGCCTGTGACTAGTTCAGGTTAATGAGTTGTGGGGATTTTTTTTTTTTTTCTTTTTGAGACAGGGTTTCACTATGCAGTTCAGGCTGGCCTTGAACTCACTTTTACCATTGTTTCTTTAGAGGCCACACTGCAGCTGAACGAGGAACCTGCAGTATAACATTAACTTTCCACCTTGTGGGCTCTGTATCCATCACTAGATAGCGACCACTTGTCATGTCTTACAGAATACCATTTCTTCCTTTAACCCAATGTAATGTCAAAAGTCCCTTTCAAGTACAAACATGTATATTTTATTCTAATCCCCTTGACCACTAACATTAGTCAATCTTTACACATTTGTCAATTAATTTTACCTGGAAGGACTGTTCTGAGCAATACCAAGGGCACTGGACCCTGTCGACCAGAAACATTATGCCAGTCTTCAAAACAACACCTGGCTGTCCTTAGAATTGAGATGGATGGACAAGAGAACCACCATGACCTGATGAAAACATTCCTGGGGTGACGTTTCCAAGCCCCCTCTTCACATTAAAATAAAATATAAAAATCTAAGCCTTTCACCCTGCTGGTGCAGTCTGCTCTTGGATTCACCCACTACTCTCTACCAGTGTATCAGTAAACTCTTAAGTTTTCTATATTCCTTGGCTATTGGTAAATTCTTTTTACCACCACAGTACTGGTCTGTCACATGCTGCCCCTCGAACACATACGCCTTCCTGGCAAGTTCTGAAGCATGACAAGAGGAAGGATACAGGAGGATAGAAAGACCTGCAAGGCTTTGTTTCTACAGTTGTTTCCTTAACAACAACAACAACAACAAAATAGTTCTTAGCTTCCTTCCACCCCTTGGGTGGTAGCAGTGGGTAAGATGAGCAGCAAATGTTGGGGGGATTTCAGGCTGGGCACACCAGGCATTTCATTACCCTTTCCTTAGAAACTCATTTAGCACCACTGTGCTTTCTCCAGGCCATGTCTCAGCTTCAGAGAACAATCCCCAGGCATTAGACACCTGCAGGGCAGACCTGGTCTTGGCACATTCCTTGAGCTTTCAAGTCCTCCAATCCCCCTAAGCAGCAGAAACCTCAGCCAGAGCAGATGCGGAAGATCAGAGCAGACAGGATGTGAGGAAGCTCTTACTTTGGGTGCCAGGCAAGAATGTGAGCCCGGGCTCTCAGGAGCACAGGGCTGTATGTCTCTGTCACAGTCTGGAGCCCAGTGGCACTTCAAACACCAGTTTCCTGTCTTCTGCCATCCAGGGGAAGTGTTTCTGGATTACCTTGCCTGGAGGGGCGAGGAGGAGGAGTTGCAGGTAATACCTGGATTTCTAAGATGCTTTTCTTCCTAAAGGTTCAAAAGACTTCCCCTCCTCTGATCTCCCTGGCCTCCCCCAGACACAAGGCTAGGTAGGAGATGAGGACTCCATTCCCCTGTTAAAGAAACAGAGGTGGGGAGTGGGCAAAGGGCCTGAGGTTGAGATAGATTAGGGCTGGGGCAAACTGGACCAAACCAAACCACTAGGCCGTGTGTGTCAAAGGTCATAAAAACCCAACAGACATGCTCAAAACACAGGACCCCAAAAGACTCAGTGGCTCCTGAGCACTATACATGAAACCCATCGGAAAGTGATACTTTCAATCCCTCATCTAAGTCTGGTGCTGTTTGCAGGAACAATGAGAAAAGTGTTATTTTCAATCCTTCATTTACATCTAGTGGGAAGCCACTGTATCCCAGGAATTCTGGATACAAAGACCCCATTCCTTTATCCTCCAGGCCTGCAGAGCACACTTCTTTTCCACCTTCAATAAATGTACCCTTTCACAGCCTTTTCTGTGTGTCTTGTCCAATTCTTTATTCAGGACACCAAGAACCTGGAAAGAATACCCCCATAGGACCCTCCATCGGGTAACAAGGTCATGCAGCAGGACAGGATTCTGGTGGGACAAGGGTCTCGTCTCTCTCCAGGCCCCATGTCCCCCACCCTGCCCTCAGCCCACCCCGCTGGGTGCGTGGGTTCTCTGCGTGGGCGGCAGCAGCCTCTGAGCTCAGCACCCCTTGCAGAGGGGTGGGCAGGGTCCCGGGTGTCTACTCAGCCTCTCCTGGAGCCTGAGCGGAGAGGAGGAAGAGAGGAACCGGAGAGGCTGAGGTCAGCCCGCCTCCCACGAGCATGACGACAGGTTGGCCGTGAGCCCCGTGGTTCCGCCACAGTGAGGTCAGGCCAGGGAGGCTGCCAGAACACCGGGCTGCAAACCGTCCAGATAACGCAGCCAGGGCAGCCTCTGCGGGTGGAAATGACCTTTCTTGGCTTTAAATAGCTCCATCTCCGGAGCCCTGGAGCCTCAGTGGGGCTATTAATTCCTGGACTCCTGGGGCTGCCCAGGCTGTGATTCCATTTGCCCAGTTTGTGTAAGATCTCAGGCATTTTTCCTGCCGCTGTGCCCCCTCCCCTTTCTTCAATGTTCCTGTGCTATTCGAACAAGGGGTCAGTTTATTTCTAGTAGCAGGCCTGGGATTCGAGCTGACCACAGACATATTTTGTCCTTCTTACAAATGACTCGGCTCAAGTCAACAGCAAACTCTTGAGGGTTTTCTTTGTAACCTGGTGTTTCTGTAATGAAAGGCAACATGTACCTGTGTGGATGGTGAAAATAGAGGTCTGACCTATGCAGGTGTGCGTATACGCAGCTTTAGTTCACCAGCTAACTGACCCCCCAGATCTATTTTGACTGCTCACTGTGTATTGGCGTAAACAAGAGTCCTAACTGATAAAGCAACTTTTACCTCCAGGCCTGCCCCTTAGTGGTATCTCTTGCTGAGCTGACAGTAATTCCACAAGTCTCTGAATCCTGTCCACCCTCGCCAAGCCTCCGCTCTTGGTACCGTGCTGAGGACGAGGCAGAGGACAAGACAGGTAGGCGAAGAGGTACGTGTCAGAAAACTGACAGGGTTGGGTGGCTGACTGGCTGGGGAAACAATGAATGACCAATCAGCGAAGATTCCGAAGTATTCAGCCTGAGAACAAGGAGAACTGGTGAACGGGGAAGACAGAAGTACGGGTATGGAATGGAGCAGCAGGCAACTTGTCTCAGGAGTTGCGTTTGCTAATAACAAGGTCCAGTCAGGGTAGCTTAAACACACAAGTGTTTAAGTCTGTAGAAGACTTAACAGTCATATAAGTCTGTAGCTCCGGGGCTGGTTTAGCAGCTCTGCTGCCCTTGGGATACTTCTGTCTTTCGATCTGTCATCTTTAAATTCTCCTCCTGGCTCAAAATAGCTACTGGAATTCCACTCACTACATCTGAATTCCAGGAAATGAGAGAGAAAAATGAGTGAAGGACCAAAAGGGCATAGGATTCCCACCCTTGTAAGGAATCGTCCTAGAAATCCCCTGCCACCCTTCTGCTTGTGTCTCATTAGCCAAAACTTAGTCACAGGGCTTCACATGGCTATACCAAACTGCAAGGGAGACCAGGAAATGCAGGTTTTTTAGCTGGGCATGTTGTGCGGGGCTCTGTTGCTAAGGAAGAAAGGAAGGACAGACACTGGGAAGCAGCCAGCAGGTTTTGTTAATCTTTGTTGACTACACTGGAAGGAAAGGTAAGGAGCTGTGTGGGGGCGCGAGCACGAAGAGCTTGTGCTGAGGACGCAGGAGGGAAGGCACGTGTTTGGAGGGAGTGCGAATCCACGGGCTCTCTGGCCAGCCGCTAAGAGGTTGAGAGCTAGATCCACCGCCCCTGTGAGAACTTGTAACCGAGCCTGGGAATGATGGGGAAGATCCTTTGAAAAGAAGAAGGCTGCAGGCCTTGATCCTCCTGTGTCGCTCAGCCAGCCTACAGACTGCCCGACC
This sequence comes from Erethizon dorsatum, assembly GCA_028451465.1. Classification (NCBI taxonomy): domain Eukaryota; kingdom Metazoa; phylum Chordata; class Mammalia; order Rodentia; family Erethizontidae; genus Erethizon; species Erethizon dorsatum. Next base: position 163,924,457 of record CM051822.1, read on the forward strand.
CTCGAGGGCAGACACTCAGCTCCCACCTAAGGGGACCTCCTGAGAGCACTCGTGGGGTTGTGAGCCGGGTTCTGACACCAGGGAAGTTATTCCCTCTCTGCTGTCCACTCCCCCTGGGTCCTGCTCAGACCTGGCCATCCTATAGACTCTGCTTGGGAATCCTGGGAGCTGAGGGGCCTGTGAGAGGGAGAAGGGGCTCTGTCTGGGTAAACCTTCAGGAAGTGTCTTCCTGCGGAGGCATATCAGTGGTTCTCAACTAGGGGCACCTTAGCCCTGCAGTGGACCCAGGTGCGGGAATATCTGTAGTCGTTATGAGTGGTGTGTGTGTGTGTGTGTGTGTGTGTGTGTGTGTCTTTCTGCCTATCTAGCTGTCTGCTATTAACAGGTAGAGATGTAGGATGATGCCCAACATCCTACAAAACACAAGGCAAGGCTGGTGAGATGGCTCAGCAGCGTAAGCGCCTGCCTGGCAAGCACGAGGGCCCGAGTTCGACTCCCGGAACCCACATACGAAAAAAGGGCCGGTGATATCGCTCAGCGGCATGGGTGCCTGCTGGCCCACGAGGTCCTGAGGTCGACCCCCGGTACCCACAAAAAACAAAAAGCCAAAAGGCAGCCCCTCACCACAATGAATTGTTTGGTCCAAAATGTGAATAGAGCTGAGGTGGTGGAACCCTGGATTCTGCCAGTCTGATCACTCTGGCACACAGCAAACTTAAATAATTCAAGTTTCATTCAGACCCACGCAATGTAGAGTGACTTTCAGGCTACACCTAGGCCTCTGAAAGCCCTGCCAACCGCCAGAGGAAAGCGTAAACCGTGCTTCCCGAGTACCATACAGTGCTCGTCTCCTGTGTCCCAGCTTTTCAATGGCTGTGAAGAGTTAAGTGGCATGACCACTATTATCCGTGTTTCACAGATGAGCAAAGGAGAGCTCAGAAGGGTTAGGTGATTCGCCCCATAGCACACAGCCATTGAGTGACCCCAAGCCCACTCACTCTCATTCTCCGCATGCCTCTCATATTTGTTAGTTCTATTACTACATATATCTGCTTATGGCCTCATCTTAGAAAGCTCGTAATTGAGCGTAACAAATGAGGGAACTTTCCACTAACCAGACTGTTCCATTAACTCCAAGCACCTCCCTCCCCAGCATTCTGGGTGCACAGGAATTTCTATGCTTAAAGCACATAAACATGTACCAGGAGGACGCAGTTCCTGGAACAGCAGAGCCCAGTGGCCACCGAGCAGATGAAAATACGCTCAGGTTCACTCAGGGGTCAGGGAAGTGCAGATTAAAGCAACAGTGAGATACCTGAGAGGGGTCTCAGCAGGTGGTAGAAATCACCAAAGGCTGTGCCATCAGGGCCGCTGGGGTGTGGGGGAGAGGGCACCCTCATTCATCGTTGGTGGGGATGGGACGGGGCACATTGCAATCTGCAAGATCTTCTAAAATCAAATCCAGGAACACATTGGCCCAGCAATCCAACTTGTGAATGACATGTCGATGTGCGACAAAGATTTTTATCACACCACTGCATATAGCTCAGACCTGGACACACAGTGGACGCCTGCCTCAGGGGCAGCTGAATCAGTTGTGTACACCACACAGCGCATGCAGCCAGCACCAAGATTGCCGGCAGAGTAGGAATGACCCCTGGCCAGGGCTGGAGAGCCCGTGTACCACCAAGAGCGGAAGGGCTGTTTCCGCTGAGAGACTGTTGTTTGTGGTGGTGATTACACCACTGTATGCTATTACCAGAATTCATCCAACCAGACACTTACAATGACTAAACTGCATCGTAAGTAAATAATACTTTTTTTCCCCCATTACTGGGATTGAACCCAGTACCTTCACACTGAGCTACATCCCAGCCCTTTTAAAATTTTTTTACATTTGAAACTGCTCAGGCAGGACTAGAACTTGTGATACTCCTGCCTCAGGCTCCCATAGTACAGGAGCTACAGGCATGAGCTATATCACCCCTGGGCTGATAACGTGAATTAAAAAAATAAAAAAGACTGCTATACAACCACACCATTTCCTGTGAGATAGTAATGAAAGAGAGAGATACAGAACAAGGTCTAACAAGATCCCGGTGACATGAAATTATCTTTACGGAGAGCTGTTCGCATGTGTTTGTAGGAAGGAGGAGAAATACATACAGAGTATTTCATTCTAGGCTTTTAAGTTACCTGGACTTGGGGGTGGGGGAGTCAAGAAAAAAGGAAAAGAAAAGGCAATGCATTTTTAAAAGCAAGAGATGTGATCAATGCAGGCATTTATGCAACACCTAAAACTAGGGGCACAGATTTAACTTAAAGCTGTAAATATGACTGCCAGGCGGCGGCGGGCTGCGCTGGGCCGAGTGTCCCGGGGCGCTCGGGCGCTGAGTCACTGGGGCCAGGGCGGCGGCGCCTGCGGGCGCGCAGGGCTGCACCTCGCCGGCCGCCGGGCGCGGAGGGCTCACCTCGAGGAAAGCAGACGCCGCTGCCCGGGACCGACCGCGCGGGGGATTCCAGGCGCGGCGGAGGCTCCTGAAAGGCGCATTGTGGGCCCCGGGGCGGCCGGGCGGGAGCGTGGACGGCGTGGGGTGGGGCCCTGGGCCGGGCGCCCGGGGTCGGGCCTGGCATCCTCGATGCTCCTCCGCCGCGCTCGGGAGAAGCCCAAAGCCCCCACTCGGTGCACCGGGGCTGTTTGCCTCAGTTCGGGGCGGCTCGGGCCGGTGCTGGTCCTGGCGCTGTGTCTCCCTCCCTGCGGCCTAGCGTGGGGCCCGGCACACTGCAGGCGCTCGGGAAATATTTGCATGGCGAATGGCAAGGACCTTTGGCAGGGCTTGCTTGGGGACGTCCCCTGAGCGCCATGCTCAACGGCCCCATCCTCCCTCCAGAACCTGTGCAGCCTTCTGCCACCCTTGGGATCCGGCTCCACGGGCTTGATCATTGTGCTGCCACCTGTTTGCGTCCTGCCTGCTCTGCCAGAGGCCAGGCAGGGACACCCTGAAGCAGGAACAGTGACAGGGCAAAACCACCATCGTCCCAACACATTCAATAGGAACCTCTCACTAGAATTTACTGTGGCAGGGCAGAGAAAGGGGACACTTTGGGCCCAGCACTTCTGTGTCCCTGAATAGAAATCACACCCTGGGTCAATCAGGAAACGTGGTGGCAGGAGAGCAGAGGTGTCCTAGCTTTAACAACAAAAACCTAGAGCACAACGTGTAAAGCCTTAGGCAAGGGGGCGAGGACCCGCTCTTGTTCCCTGGTCCTGGGCTGGTTGCCAGGAAAGAGGAAACAGCTTCCAGAAAGTACAAGGCTGGGGTTAGTGGCTCCAAGGGAAAGATTTTTTTCTACCTGGAACCAAAGCAAGAGCTAGGTCGTAAACCAAAATCGTCTAACTTCTTTGGTGACCAAAATTGCAAGACAGGAGCAATAGGGTGACGGATGGAAAACTAGGTGGGGTCAAAGAGTCTGGATTTGAGTCATGCCGTCAGCCTCTTAGATCGGCCCCTAGGAAAGTTCCTTGGATTCTCAGAGCTTCAGTTTCCTCGTCGGTAGCCGGGGGTTGACAACTCCATTTCACTCAGCTGGCAGATTGCTGATGGGTGGGTAAGTGCTCGGCTCAACAAGTGACACACAGTAGAAGGCTGTGGGTGACACAGAGATACACCTGCATGCCAGTCTTCACTGTGGTGTTAATCATCACAGCCAAAAGGAGGGTACAGCCCTAGTGTCATCAGGCCATGAATGGAGCTACAAAATGTGGTGTAGCCATACAATGAAGTATTCTTTGGTTGTAAAAAGGAATGAAGTTTTGACCCAGGAGGTGGATGGACTTTGAAAACATTATGCTAAGTGCAGGTAGCCAGTCACAAAAGGACACATTCCACTCATAGGAGCATCGAGAACAGGAACACTGGAAGAGATAGAAAGTAGATCCGAGGTTACAGAGAAATGGAGAGTAATTGCTTAATGGGTGCAGAATTCTCTTTGGGATGATGAAAACGTTTTGGAAATACAGCCAGGAATAGTGGTGCATGCCTGTAATTCCAGCACTCAAAAGGCAAGAGGATCACGAGTTCAAGGCCAGCCAGGGCTACCTAGCACATTCGAGGCCGGCTTGGATGGAACACAGCGAGAGTCTATTTAAATAAAACAAAACATTTTGGAAATAGTGGTGATAATTGTGCAACAGTGTAGATGTAATTATGCTACTTGAACATGGCTAAAGTGGCACATTTATATATTTTGCCCTAATAAAAATATTTTTTAAGAAAGAAGGCTATGGAACCAAATTGTGAAATAAAAGTTCTGTTCTTAGCAGCACTTTTATGGTAGTTTCCATCTAGAAATGGTCTCTACTGTAGAGTGGATGGAGCATCATTAGAATAAATGACAACCCCCCATGACAGCGCAGGTGAATCTCAGACAAGATGTCACATGAAAGAAGCCAGACATGAAAGAGGACATCCTGTATGACTCCATTTATACAAAGTTCAAAGGCAGGCAAAACTCATCCACTGTGTAGGAGGTCAAGGCAGGGTTACCCTTGGGGAACAATTAGAGTGCAGTATGGAAAGAGGTGCTCAGGGCTGCCATGTTCTGTTTGCTGTCCAAAATGCTACTACCTGGTTACGTTCACTCTTGGAAAATTCTCTAGAGCCATTTTGCACTTATGTGTGTTCTTTTCTGTACATATGTTTACTTCAACAGAACATTTTTTTTAAAAGTTCTGGTTCAAGTCTTGGGTGAATGGAACGGTGAACTAGAAAGCAAAGCTGCAGACGCCTGATTTATACACACTTAACCTGTGCCAAGCCAAAGGGACTGTGAAGCGGGACTTGTAATTCTCTGCACTGCTTGAGATGCAATCCGCCCCCTCCCCCAGGCCTCCGGGAGCTGTAACCAATTAGTTTTTGAACTCTAAATGGAGGCTTTCTATAGCTCACTCTGGGGGGACATGGAAGGGAAGGGGGTACATTGACCCCCAAGCACACAGCCCCTGGAACAGAAATCCCCCATTGCGCGGGCTTATAGGCATGCAGCAGGCACGCAGCAAATAATCGTTGCGGACTGTGTAGTAGTTTCTCCAGTGCACCCCTGGGCTCCATCCTCCTACCACCCCTAGTCAGAGGAGGGACCGGTGGGACACTACAGGCAAGGATCCAGGGCTTGGGGACCTAGAGAAGACATTGCATTCCCCTGACGTGGGGAGTCACGGTGCCCAGATCTCTACTGGAGTTCAAATCCAAAACAAGTGACTTGGCCTGGGCTGACCCAAGTGACTTCTGACACCAAATAACAACCCGCTGTGGTTAAGGTTGGGGGGAAGGGGATCATTTTTATTTTTGCTTGGTGACAAACTGCTAAATAATAGATCTGGCTGGGGTTTCGGTTTCTTCCCCACCGGCCTGACCAACGTGTTGGTGCGTTGACTCAATCAGCAGGTTATTTTAGCCTTGCTGGACCCAGGGCTTGGTTTCTGCTCCCAGAGGCTTCCCCGCTCCCCTGGGGTCTGGGCCTCTCCCGCAGGGCCGTGTTTGTTTGCCTGCCTGTCTGGGGCCTGAGGACTGAAGCAAGCAGAAGGGCCTTTGCCAGATTCCGGGTTTTCGTGTGGCCAAGTCACGTGGCACAGAGATGCAGATTCCTGCTCATTCGGGATGCTCTTTATATACAGCAGCAGGGCCGGCGGTGTAGCTCAGCGCACAGCGCCTGCCTGGCAAGAGCGAGGCCCTGAATTTGATTCCTGGTACCCACACACTCCAAAAAAACATATACAGCAGCACCTCCTTCCTCAGTTCCTTTGTCCCAGTAAATGCCATCGTCCTGTCTTCCTCCTCCCTCTAGATTCCTCTGCCTCACTCCCTGCAGCACACAGCAGCCCCGCACTTGTGACAGCAGTAGCAGCAACACCTTGAACAATCCCTCACATTGACCTCTCACAGCCCTCAGTCTGGGGTCTGAGGCTCAAGGAGGTTCTGCACCTTGCTCAAAATCATGGACTTATAAAGTTGTTTTGATTTCAGGTCTCATCGCCTCTTTTGACTCCAGATGCCCTCTTGCTTTTGGAGACTGGGACAGTCCCACCCCAACTAGCAGAATCAATCCATTTCTTAAGCAACAGAACCTCAGTGTGTTGAGGCGAAAGAAAAATTCCAAGCTTTACTTGCAGCCAGTGATGTGTAAGTAGAAACTTGAGGAGAATTACTTAAAGGGTGGGTGAAGACGAGCCCTTTTTATCCTTGCTCATTGTGTGGAGTTCAGATGTAATAGCTGGAGCTCAGCAGCTACCTTGGACAATGAAGTGACTTTGAGAATAAAAGATACTAGGATGGTACAGCGGAAATTTAGAAGGGATCCCAGAGAGTCAGCACACAACCCAGATTCTCTACCTCCAGACTTCTTTTCTGTCAGAGAGAAATAAACTTCTACCCTATTTAGGCCACCACTATTTGGTTTTCTGTAGTCTATAGCCCAGTTTAATCTCTCCTGATTTAGGGTATAGGGAAGCAGATTTTTGTGATTGTTATCACATGAATCCTCACCAGTAAAGATTTTGAGCATAGATGCCAATAGATACCTATTATTTGCTTAGAAGTTATAGACTCGTTTCTATCACTGCTACTGCAAGTGACTGAAAGCCTAGGTCTCTGAGACCTCGATTGGTTACGTTTAACAAGTCAGGGGCGGGAGGCCTGAGGTTGGTTCTTCACTTCATGGATAGCACTAAGGACCAGCTCTCTCTGGCTTCTGAAGTTCCTCTATCATCCAAGTGCATTGGCATTTATTTTCCAGGACATCCCTCCAAAGTCGTGTGGTAATATCGTGTCTGCCTTTGTGTGTGTGTGTGTGTGTGTGTGTGTGTGTGTGTGTGTACCGGGGGTCGAACTCAGGACCCTGCGTGCCAGCAGGCGCCCGTGCCACTGAGCGATATCACCGGCCCTTTCTTTTCATATGTGGGTTCCGGGAGTTGAACTCAGGACCTGCGCTTGCCAGGCAGGCGCTTATGCCGCTGAGCCATCTCACTGGTCCCCGTGTCTGCCTTTTTTAGCAGGAAAGAGAGGGAAAGTGCAGTGCCAGCCCCCGGGCAGCAAGCAGTGTTCTGCTGCCTGTCCCCTTTTTAAGAAGCAATATGCTTTTTCCAGAAACCCTTTAGTGAATGTGCTCTGATGCCTCACTGGCCAGTGCTGGGTCACATGGCTTCCCTGGCCACAAAGGAGTTTGGGAAAGTATTAGGCAACAGGGGGAGATGGCTGTGGGAATGGCTGTTGGGTGGCTACCCTGCAGAATCTACAAACCCAGGAAGACCTATCTAAAAAGATAGGGGCTTAAAAAACACGAGCTAAAAAAAAAGAGCTAAAAATAAGCAGACATTATAATGTTACTTCCTGCACAGCCCTTGGGGCCTGGATACCCATTCTGGAGACCATTGGCATAGTGTAAATGCCAATATCCTGCTCTCAGGATATTAAATTCTACGACAATACTATCATCTAATATTCCATTTACTCTTATTGATGTCCTTTGTAGCTGTTTTTATAGCATAGAGTCCAATCAAGGACCGAACATTGAATAAATGTGATGATTTTTAAATTTTTTAAATTGAGATAGAATTTGTAAACCATAAAATTCAGTCTCTTAAAATGTACAGAGGGGCCAGTGAAAGGGCTCAGTGGCATAAGAGCCTGCCTGGCAAGCATGAGGGCCTGAGTTCGACTCCCGGAACCCACATACGAACAAAAAGGGCCAGTGATATCGCTCAGCGGCATGGGCGCCTGCTGGCATGCGAGGTCCTGAGGTGGACCCCCGGTATCCACACAAAAAAAAAAAAAAGTACAGGGCTGGGGGCAGTGGCACATGCCTGTAATCCCAGCACTTGGGAGGCTGAGGCAGGGGATTGCCATGAGTTCAAGGCCAGCCTGGACTACACTGTAAGTTCAAGGTCAGCCTGAGCTACCTAGCGGGACCTGTCTCAAATAAATAAATAAATAAAATAAAATAAAATAAAGGCCGGGCATGGTAGTGCATGACTGTAATCTCAGAACTCAGGAGGCTGAGGTAGGAGGATCACTACAAGTTCAAGGCCAGCCTGGGCTCCAGAGTGAGTTCAAGGCCTGCCTGAAGTACATAGCGAAACCCTGTCTCAAAAGACAGTAAAGAAAGAAAGAAAGGAAGAAAGAAAGAAAGAACGAAAGAACGAAAGAAAATGTACAGTACCATCCAGTGGTTTTTAAGTATATTCACAAAGTTGTACAATTATTACCATTAATCCCTGAAAATTCTCATCATCCTCAGAAGAAACACCCTACCCATTAGCAGTCACTCTGCACACCCCTGCCCACCCTTGCCCATAAAAAACACTCATCTACTTTATCACTACGGATTTTAAAATTCCAATCATTCCATATATGGAGTTGTACATTATGTGGCCATTTATGTCTGATTTCTTTTATTCAGTGTTTTCAGGGCTCATCCATGCTGTGGGATGGAAGAGAACTTCCTTTTCATGGCTGAATCACATTCTACCACATGGCTGGACCATATTTTTTGGTCCGTTCCTCTATTGGTAGACACTTGGATTTTTCTACTTTGGGGCTATTGTGAATAATGTTGCCGTGACACTGATATTTTTCAAGTGCAAGCTGTTATTTTGCAGAATGCCATTTGGATTATCTGGTCTTTTCCCCTGTCATTCAGGTCACTGCACCATTGTTCACAGCCAGGCAAATGTCATCCTTTTTCTGCTGAGTGCAGCCAGAGCTACCACCTCTGCTCAGCTAATCGCCGGCAGGTGGATGAGCTCGATGGAGGCAGAGCTCCTTGCCTCCCAACAAAGTGGCGCTGTGCTCATTCCCGCTGCCCGCAGTCCCTGCCCCTGCCCTCCTGCCTCGTGGGCACAGAACCTCAGAGCTATTTCAGGGCCCTCCGTGGTAGACCTGGCTTGGGAAAATCTGAGGTCCTGGCTGCTCGACACAACCACCTTCCTGAGGCATGAAGGTCATCCCCTGCGCTTGGCTCCTTCAGTCTGGTGGCCCAGCCCCTTGTTTCTGGGTTCCCACTGGCCCCCAGCAGTCACCCCTGGCAGCGTGTACGAGGCAGCACAAGATGCTTCCCGGGGCCCAGCTTCCTGTTGACAAACGCTGGCTTGTGGCGATGGGTGTGGTTATGGCTCCAAGGAGCCCTATCTAAATAGGAGCCATTTCTGCTCAATGGATTCAGAGCGTGTCTTTCAATCATCTCTGTTTCCTTCACACTGGCAAAAACAACCTTTCTTCCCCCTCTGGTTTCCTCCGTGTCTCCCCCAGGAGTGCCACAGCTATGAAACTCTGGAGTTCTTTTTGTCTCCTGGATCTCTTCCCCAGATTCACACCTCAGCTCTCCTGGAAAAATCCTCAGGGTAGTGGGGCCTGTAGCACCATAGTTGTTTATTTGTGGGAGCAGACGGAGGCAAGACTTTCGTGATACTTTCTGACTTGCTGTGTGGCATTGAACAAGTCCTCGACCACTCTGTGCTTCCATTTTCCCCGCTGGAATGTAGATGGGAGACTCCATTCCTTCAGCAGTTATCCATGGCTTGATGCTTGTTTAGGGATGAGACAATAGAGCAGGTGACTGAGATGGGGTGAATCCCCTTCCTTGGAGCTGGAGACATTTAACAATAGGTTAGATCCCCATTTGGCCATCCTGCCAGATGAGGAGATGGTTGTGGGAAGAACAGACATTCCTGAGGCCAAAACTTGTCTCTCTGCATCTTACTAGCTATGTGACCTTGGGCAAATCTGACCCTCTGCAGAAGGAGGATAACAGTAACTTTTCCACGGGGTGGATGGAGAGATTAAAGGAGATAATATCTATAAAGGGCTAAGGACAGGTTCTGGAATGTGGCAGATGCCCAAAAATCTACAGGTAGGGATGGGGCCTGGTCTATGGCTGAATTGGCTTGAATGCACCAGACCTTAGCTAAGGAAAGTCTGGCCAGATTAACACTTGGGTGAGAGCAACCTCAGCCAGACAGGGTGGCCATTGGATAATTCTTTAAAAATAGATCCAAATTCTTACTCCTCTCTACTGGCTGGTTTTACTGTGGCTTAGTCTCTTAGCCTATTCTCTCTCATTGTCCTTTTGGCCCCATCCCGGTTTCACTTCCTTGAAAAACAGAACCAAGCAGAAATGGGCTGGTTCTGGAAAGTGCCACGCTGAGGACCAGGCCGGGAAGCCCATCCATGCGGCCCGTCTCCCTGGGAGGCGTGAAGGTCCTGGGCTCCTGAGTGGCTCCAGTGGGCCACCCAGGGGGTGAGATTTTAAGACTCCCCAGCCACAATCCACCTGTCTTGTGAGATAATTCTTGATAGTCCACAAAGGCCTGTTGACTTAAAGCTTTGATCCCTGCTGGAGAGAGAGAGCCCTGGGAAAAGATATTGTTTTAATTCCTCTGCAATCATGCAACTCTCAGTGTGTTCGTATGTAACTAAGGCCAAAATTGCTAGTGGTCCCCCGTGTCATTTCTCTCCTTCATTGGGTGGTAGAGCTCCCAAGTTCTAACTGCCCAGTGGGAGCATTCTCAACCTTGGCAGGACTGACATTTTGGGCTGGATGATTCTTTCTCATGAGTGACTGTCCTGCACACTGTCAGATCCTTAGCAGCATCCTGGGCCTCATCATCAGCCATTCTCTGTGACCAAAAATATCTCCTGACTTCTCAAAACACTCCCAGGGGTGGTGACAAAGTCTCCCCTTATTAAGAGTCACTGAGACTACATATCCTGGCCTCCCTCCAAGCTAGCTGGGACCGTGTCATGAAGTACTGGCCAGTGGCCAGTGACCTGGAACCCTCAGAGGTGCTGATGTGTGCAGTTGCCCAGTCATGCCCTTATAGGGAAAAATGGGGCCTCTGCTGCCTGTCCCCCTTCCTACTGGCTGGAATGTGAACCCAATGGCAGGAGCTGGGGCAGCCATCTCCAGCCCTGAGATAGAAGCTGTGTGTCAGGGTGGCAGAGCAGCTACAGAGAGGGATCTGGGTGCCCACAGGTGTCGAGCTGCCACGTCCACCATGTTGCTTATACGTGAACTGCTGTGTGTGAGAGAAATAACCACCTCGTTAAAGCCAATGTTATTTTGGCCTTTGTTGCAGCAGCCAAGCCAATGTCCTAATAATGAATTTGTCCCCTGCTTTCCTGGCTGTAGTCTGGTAGAAGAACCTGGGTGAGTATTTAAAGGATGGTGGACTAAAACTGCCTTCTGCTCAACTGCCTCAAGTCCTAGGTACTGTGTTAGCAGTGATGTGAATTCTCCAGGAGGGGGACTATGGCCCTGGGTTTCCAGAAAAGGAAACCGTGACTCAGAGAGGCTGTGTGACTTGTGCACCTCACACAGCCAACAAGAGACAGAGCCAGGATTCAGCTCCGGGCTTGAAAGACTGCCCTGCACCAAGCTGTTCAGATACCAGCAATGAGGATGCGGCTGCCTGTCCTACTGATGATGTCACCCTGAGCCCTGCTCCTGTCTCCACCCAACTCTTCTCTCACCCCTTGGACCCTACCTTCAGCTTTGCTCTGCTCCCAGTGGGCCCCAGTTCTTGAGAACAAGCTCAGAACCGGTCCATCCTTGTACGTGTTCATAGCAAAAAGTCAGTTGATAATCGCTGTGGAGTTTCACAAGGAGAAAATGTCCTTGAATTTTGTCCTTGGTAAGCTAAGAAGAACCAGGCATGGTGCCACACACCTGTAATCTGGGAGGCTGAGGCAGGAGGATAGCAAATCTGAGCCCAACTAGGGCAATTTAGACTATGTCTCAAAATGTGGGGTGGTGCTGAGGATGGAGCTCAATGAAAGATCTTCTGTCTGGCATGTGCAAGGCCCCGGGTTAGACCCCAAGCTAGGACATTGGGCTGGGGTGTAGGGGCACAGCTTTTGCTTAGCATGCATGGGTTCCTGGGTTCAATCCCATGCACCAAATGAATGAATGAATGAATTAGCGAAGATACTAAGATGAAGCTAGGAAGAAATGAAACAGAAGACTTGCAGAGGACCGGGAAGGGGTGCGGGCAGGACAAGATGGATTCCTTCCTCAGGTGCTCTAAAAGCTCGGAGGGACGGCCAGAGAGTCAGAGGACAGGCAGGACACTTGAGGACACACAGCCTGACCTCTCCTCCTGCAGGGGGCCACCCCTGGGTTTAGCATTTCCATTGGGGTGCTGCTATCTCTCTGAACAACCACATCCTAACTTCATGTGATCAAAGCCAGCAGAAGGGCTGGAGGACCCATGCGGAAAGCCTAGCCCAGCTCTGCCCCCCACTGAATGGCTTTGCTGAGAGGAGCCTGAGGCAGCCGGCGCTGCTTTAGCAAAACACGGTCCTTCTCACTTGGATCACACTTCACTCTGCTGAGCTTCAAAAGGAGCATAAGGGCTCCTGTGCAGACAATCGCCACTGGGATGTCAGCGCAGTCGGTCAGGCCTGAAGGGGTCACCTTGCTGGGCAGCCGGGAAGGCTTTTGTGGATTTGCAATGTGGGAAAGAAAAGAGGCAGGTGGAACCTGGGGGTGGGGCGGTTTGAGTCTTTGTGGCTTTCACATGGTTATGGTCTCCCCCTGGTCTCCGAATCACAGACCCCAAAAGACATTTCTGATGGTCCAGAAAGACAGGCGACCTCTAATCAGATGAAGAATCACATGGGAGCTGCCATGTCAGACTGAATACAAGCGAACAAGACAGGGAGGAGGCAGGGCAGGGGTGAGACACACAAGCACTGGGTGTAGGAAAAGGACACGGCTCTAGTTGATGATAGACGTATGTCCCGTGATATGCCGTCCAGAGAAACTGAGACTCTGGGGCTGCAATTAGAGAAATGGAGTTTGAGGTTGAAGGAAAGCGAGAATGTGAATTATTCCCCTCAGTAAGTGCTTGCTGTGCCAGACACTGGATGCAGCCAGTTATATGGATTATATCATTATATCATCAGAGGCTCGCAGTACTCAATCATGATCTCCTGGTATTTCCCACAAGCAAACTGAAGTTCAGAGAGGTTTGGTGACTTGGCCAAAGCCACACAGGAGATAAAAGGTACAGATGGGATTCAGCCTCAGGTTTGTGCACCACGGCTGCAATTCAAATGCAGATTCCAAGTCAGCAGCATGTGAGGAGCAATCCAAAGAGCAGCAGGCTGTCTTCCACTGTTGTAAAGCCGATGGGAAGAAGGGGCATCAAACTGGCCCTGCATTGGGTCGCTGGGAAGAACCAAGACCATAGGGTAAAAGGAAACCATAGGCCGCTCAATGGAAGGAAGGAATTCCCAGCAGCCGGTTGTCTGAAGACAGTGGGCACTGCAGGGGCGGTGTGTTCTTTGCCTTTGCGGGTGGTGTCTGTGCAAAACTGCCCACAGGGAGACAGGCCAGTGAGTGCTTTGGGTGGTTGACTGCAGGCCCTGCTCTAATTCTGAGATCTTAGCAGAGGGCTGAGGGGTGGGATCAAACAGATACCTTGGTCTCTGGCATCCAACAAGTCCTGTCACGTAAAGGACGTCTCTGGGTATTTCTGGAGGAGCTCCCCTGACCAGGAGCCTCAGGCCAAACTGTGAACCCACACAGCTTGGGAGAGTCATTTGCCCTCTCTGGACCTGAGTGTCTTTCCTGGTAAAAAGGTGTTTGGACTATGTCAGTGCCATGGTCTTAACTTGGGACCACAGACCAATCTCACCTGCATCGCAGCAACCAGTACTAGGAAAGCAGAGGCAGGGAAGGTCGGTGAGGGGCTGGGAGGTTAGGGCCCGGGAGCTGGGCTGGCAGCCCCAGTGGGGAAGCCAGTTCCTGCACTCTCATTGTAGAGGAGCTGGGAGAAGCACCCTCAGCAGACAAAATACACACAGCAACGAGGGTTTCTTGTGAACATGTGTCCTCATGCTGAGCTCTGAGGCTGCTGTGTCCCTTCCTGCTCAGGGACAACCAGACAGGCTCCCAGCGAGGAGGGGGAGCAGGTACCAACTCCCAAAGGACTGCTGGGCTTTTCGGTTCGTGCTTCTTAAGGTCTTTGACACTGGGGAGGAGGAAGAACTCCCTGAGGTCTGCTTTTTGAGTGGTGAAAAGCTTGGGTTTAAATTCCAACTCTGTCACTCTCTAGTGTCTGAATTGGGGCAATTCACTGATCTAGGATGTTCGTATCATTTATCATTCAAGGGGGCACTTTAGAAGATGAAGGAGAAAACTATCATTAACTATGCTGGGACAATGGCATAAATGGAAACTCTTTGGGACAAACAGAGACAGAAGTCTCCCTACTTAAATTTCCAGGCTTATCTGCATCTGGCACAGGGACGTTGTGATATTGATAAACAAGTGCTTCCTATGGCCATGCTGAAGAGGAACTGGGTGACATAGTGGTTAGTGGGTGCTCGACCAGAGAAGGCTCCAAACTGCCCCTCTCCTCTTTCCCATTCTTCATGTTTCTGAGAAAGGCTCTGAAACGGGCTACCTGGGTGGGGCCCCGGAGAAGCTGTGCTCAGGCCTCCTCTGAGCCCTGTGTTCTTTCCTGGAGGGCCTGTGCCCACCGCCAGCTCAGACCTGGGCCTCCTTTTGGGATCTATTTGCTTTTTCATAAACACAGACACAGGATTTTTCTTGGCTTGGCCCCTCTGCTCACAGCTCATGGATTGTAGCGTGAAGTATTCACTCCCAGGTGACTTGAATCAGGATCTACCAGGAAGTTTGTTTTTCAAGGCCTTAGTCAACATGTGGGTGTGGAAATGCCGACCAATTTCAATGTAGAGTCAACTCCTTTTTAAATAGGGACTTTCACGTTAGTCAGACTTTTCAAAACAACATAATATTTAGACAAAATTCCGTTTCCCTTTCCATCACAAACAGCAGTTGCTGAAGATATTTTTGCCCTCACCAGGGGCTTCCCCAGCCCACTTTCAGCTGGTTCCCCTCCTGTGTCAGTTCCTGGGCTGTGATGTCATGGTGCTGGGGTGTGAAATCATTCTTCCACGGGGCCTCAGTGTCCCCTCGGGTTCCTCATGGGAATGAGAGATTGCTCGGGCCAGTCCTAACGTGCTTAGATTCATTTCGATCCCCTGGTTTGTTGATTGCCTGGATAGCAACAACACAGTCCACACCTTCCAAGATACCTGTCCTTGAAGCCATGCTACAGTCCCAGAACCTCCAGTATTTCGGCGTTCAAACTTCATAGCTCAGACTGTCTTTGAGGTATCAGGATTTGGCACGAAATACTTCTCACAAAGCGTCATGCATCCCAGATGTGGTCACCCTGAGCAGGCCCAGACTTCTACCTTACCAGAACCTGCTCCTTGGCTTGGTGCACATGGACCTGGCATCCTTTCACCGCTCTGAGCCCCGTCTGGGTCTACTCCAGTCCCTTCTCTCCTGGCTCCAACATTCCCAGGGCCTGTCCTGTCACACCTCCATGGGACACCTCTTTACTGACTGGACAAATCGGGAAGAGTCTCAAGTGATTTGTGACACATCCAGAGCTCTGCTAAGTGCAACATGTAGCACCCCCTTTACCAGTCACTAGTTAGTGCTTACCGACTTGGGCTTTGGGTGAGCTACCAGGTAATCTGTCTGTGCCTCAGTTGTGTGGTCTGTAGGATGGGGATGAGAGCAGTAGTCCCTTTCTCATAGGATCAGTGTGGGAATTCAGTGAGTTCAGGAGTGTAAAGTGCATAGAACCTAATGTCCAACAAGTGCTCAATTGCTGTTGACCATTCTTACAATAAATCTTCACCACAACCTTACAAGATGGGGACTCTGACTATCCCCATTGGCAAATGAGGGACCAAGACTTGGGCTAAGTAACTTGTCCAATGTGCTAGAATGATAGGCAATAAGCATGATTCGAGGAGTTTGGGCTCTACTGTCTGGGTTAAATTCCATTTCGGTACCTTTGCATCCACAGTATTTCTAGAGAACCAATGTGCTGGGAGCCAGGGGAAACAGAAATGGACGGAGCCCAGGGAACCAGCGGCAAGCACCACCCAGCTTTGTCTGGCCCATGCAGGCAGGCTCCCAGCTAGGCACAGTTAATCCCCAGGCATCCCACTGGCTTCACCTGGCTCATTAAAACCAGACACGTTACGAGTTTACTTAGCATCTGCAGAGAGTGTCTTTCATCTTCAAAGGCTTCCCGAAGCACCAACCAATTAATCCTTACAACACCCTCATCTCGTAGACAAATATTTATCCTCATTTCATATCCAGGAAAACTAAGGTGCAGAGAAAGAGGAGACTGGTGGGGGGGGAGAAAGAGTGAGTAGCAGAGATAAGCAGAGAATTCCGGAGCCCCTGACCCCTCTGGCTGCCCAGTCCATTTGGACATTGCTGGGAAATTCTTCCCATAAGACCTTCCTTTTTTTTTTTTTTTTTTTTTTTTACTTAAATGGAAGCAGAACCTTTTGCAAATTCAGAAGAATTACATTTCTTTAATAGTAACCTGCAGGAAATACATTAAAAACACATTCTATCAGTTACAAATCTTAATGTCACCAGCCAAAGATGAGGGAATTAATGCCGGGCCCCAAAATACATATAGTCAGCAACTCCGGGGCAAGGGCAGAGACGATTTATAGAGTGCGAGATCTGGACGTCTGGAGCAGGCAGGCTGAGCTCAGCTGCGAAATTGAAACAGGGCTGTTTTCAGAGGGGGCGAATAGGGGGAGGTTGCTGAGGGCGGCTTTGATTTAATCATTGTTTCCCATTTCTTCCCAATATAAATTACTTTTTTTTTAATGCTGTAAAAGCCAGGTTCTGATCTGTCACGAGAAGACTGCTTTCATTAACACAAGTGCCTATCAAGGGTACTTTGAAAAAAATCAACCCTCCCCTCAAATAAGCCTCCTCTCAGCTAAAACCAGGTCCAGCCCTGGTTATCTCTTCCATCTAAAAAAGGTCAAAAAAAGGGGCAATGGTTCAAGTGGGGAATCTGGACAATGAGAACAAAAACACATGTATAATTAATATGATTTTACTTACTTTTACTGTAGGTTTTTTCTTTATATCATAAAATTAGACAAACATATGGAAAACTACACTAAAAATGCAGAGCTTAGTAAATTATGATAAAGGAAACAGTGAGTCTTTTAAATTACTTTGTTTTTTAGATTCAGTGCTCATTTTTGACAAACTTGAACCAAATAAGCGTGGAAGACTCTCAGGGGTATAATACACTCATTTTAGGAAGGAAAGTGACCCAGAGAAACACAAACAGCACTTGACTGTTAGCCGGGGGCCAATGCAGTCCCAGCTCTATGCTTTTTGGTCCCAGAGAAAGGGTGTTAAAGGTCTCAGTGGACACCAAGCAGAGGAGTCCCACAGGCAGAGGCGGACTTGGGTCCTCGCTGTCTTCACACTGTGGTTGGCCTCTCATGGGACCCCACACAGCCGCACCCGTCTCAAGCTCCCTTCACAGGTGAGGAAACCGAGGCCCGGCCTGATCTGAGGTCACTAGATAATAACAGAACCAGGAAGGAGATCAGGGTCTTAATCTCCTCTGCCGTCTGTAGGACCCTCTCTCTACACACTTCCTCTGATGCCTCTGTGACCATGCCTATGCCGGGCCAACAGCTGCTCCCTGGGGAACAGTACAGCCACTTTCCAGCCAGCCCAAAGACCTTGACCTGCCATCCCAGTTTGCTTAGGATTAGGAGGGTTCTGGCATACATGATCTTCAGTACTAAAACTGGGACAGTCCCTGGCAAGCTGGGACAAGTTGACCACTTGGCTGCATCCATGTAGCTGATGCTCAGGTTCCTTGACTGATTAGTGGGCACCCAACGTGGAGGGGATTGGAAGTTAGAGGGGAGGAAGAAAGAGGAGAATGGGGTGCCTTGGACTGTATAAGATTATTTGGGGAATAATTATTGAAATAATGGAGATTTTTAAACATTACTGAAGTGAAAAAGTAGGGGTTTGTTCTAATAGTTAAGATTTTGAGTATGCTTTATAATTTAAAATGCACTTTTGCATTATTCTAAATCTTCATTATTTGGGCCTTTTTGTTTTGTTTTGTTTTTGAGACAAGGTCTCTTTTTGTAGTTCAGGCTGGCCTTGAGCTCACTGTGTAGCCCAGGCTGGCCTCAAACTCACAGTGATCCTCCTACCTCAGCCTCCCAAGTGCTGGGATTACAGGCATGCACCACCACAACCTGCCTCATTATTTGGGGCTTTAAAGCAAGGATATCTGATTAGAATCATGTTTGTGGAGTGGGAAACTGAGGCACAGAGGTGCCCTGGCAGTCAAAGTTGGTCTGCCTGGCCATGAGGGATGAAGCTTGAATAGAACTTTAGTTTTCTGGCTTCAGTGGGTACTGTCCCCCCAACCCTCCTCTGGTCAGGAGCCCTGGCCAGAGACCAGACTTTTTTTTTTTTTTTTTTTTTTTTTGGGTACCAGGGGGACGACCTCAGGACCTCACGCGCCAACAGGCACCCGTGTTGAGACCAGACTTTGAGGTCTGTCTTTATTTAATTGCTGGAAAGCAGGAGGCCAGAGGCTGGGGGTTTCTAAATTCAATTCCAAGGACCTTGGATTAGCACCAGAATAACTCTTACTGGGGACTTGCTCTTAGAAAGAGACTTAGTAGAACCAAAGGATGATTGGGGTTCCATCAAGTAAGGTCATAGGCCAAACTTTGCCCTCCTGGATCCAACCACCAAACTCATTCAGAGAGCCCCCAGCCTCGCACATGCTCTCCTCTCACAGGGGATCGGCCCACTGCGGCACTTCTGAAATTACAGCTAGAGGTGAAACGCTCAGCTCCCCCGAGCTTTGCTTGTGTTTTAATGCCTTTCTCTTCTCTGGGGGTTTAACCGCTTTTTTTCTGGCCTCAGGGAATCCCTTGCAAGTTAATAAAACTTACTACATCAAAGGTCTCCACAACCATCACCCAATTAAAACCTTACAGCGCTCCTGCAGCAAGTACGTGTGATTAACCCCATTTTACAGATGGGGAAACTGAGGTTAAGTGGTTTGCCCCCAGCTACAGAGCAAATGAGTGTTCCAAGCTGGTCTTAGAATTTGCTGGTTTGTTCAGATCACCCAGGGGTAGTGGTTTCTGCTGAAATCCATCTTTCAGGGCACCTTGATTCTTAAAGATTTCTTTTTCCTTCAGGAAACGGATTCCTGGCTCTCTGGCTGCTCTCAGCATGAAGAATTTCTCCAAAGCTGGTTCATCAGAATGCAGCTCCTGCCTGCATCCAGGAGAGGTGCCATAAAAATAGATGAAAGCTAGGAGTTCAGTGCAGTAATTTAGGAAACAATTTGGGCCTTTCAGAAATTAATGTTATTTAAAGATGCAGATTCATCCCCCCCAGTGGCCTCCTGGGAGTGTTTCCCGAACCATCTGGTTCAATCAACTCATTTTCTTGCCTCTAATCCTCTGGCTCTCCTGTGTGTATGTACAGCAAAGGCTCCTGGGGAACTCGCAGCATGAATAAAAAGCAAAGACCTTTCTCTTTCACCAGCCACCTCTCCTCTTTTCCAAACAGCATAAAATTCCTAATCCTGTTTATTCTTAGCAGGGGTGTAAAATTCATGTTCCAGCAGACAATGAAGAGACCCCTGGAGGCCTCCATCCCAGGGCTCGTGCCTCTCAGTTTGGGTTCGGCCAAGATGTTTGGAGAGCTTCATTCACCCCATCCTTTGAGAGGACCTAAAGAACCTACTGGTGTTGGGGAATAAATTCGCCAAGGTCTGCTGCAAGAACAGGCAAAAAAAAAAAAAAAAATTTTTTTTTCCTGTCTGGTTAAAGCTATCCATGAGCCACAGGGAAGATTTCAAAGACTCAGGTGAGTGTTTTCAAAAGGAACGTTTCAGTCCAGCCCCGACTGTGTAAGCCCTCGCTTCTTGCTGTTCAAGTGCAATTATAATCCACAAAAGCAGGATGCTGTGTTTACATAAATAATTACCAGATTTCGGATAGCCAGACGTGTTGCAGCACACAGGAGGCAAGCCCATAAATTACATTTGGGGAATTAAAGGTCAGATTGATCTTATCTCTGTAAACCCAGCCAAATTCCGGCAAGCTAGAGGGACATCCGGTTGACTGAGCCTTGAGAGGAAAGGGCCCCAGAAACCAGTGATCCCAAGGACGTTGCTGCCCCCACGACCTTCCTCGCAGCATCTCCCTGCTCCCATTTGCTGGCTGCTTCTCCGAGCAAAGGGCTGGCAGGAAGCAGAACTGCCCCAACTTGCTCTCTGCCCAACCTACAAGGGAGGAAAGTGGAAGAGGGGTGAAGGCATCCACCTCCCATCTGCTCTTTTTCCTCCTGGACCACACAGGATCTCCCTCTTGAATCAATGGCAATCACATTCTGGTAGTGATGGGAAACAGAGAAGCAGAGAAAGTAAGAGGACAGGGTCTTCTCTGCTGCCGAGTCTCCTGCACAGACCAAGCCTCCATATTTTCATGCGTTTAACAGAAATGGGGTTGGGGGTGTAGCTCAGTGATAGAGCACTTGTCTAGCATTCGTGAAGTCCTAGGCTCAATCTCCATCACCTCCAAACAAATGTTTATTGAACAACTACTGCACGCCGGTGCCATGGGCGAGTGTGGTGGTTGTGGGCTCAGCTCCTGGAGCCAGAAATGTTGAATTTGAATCCTGGCTCTGATAGCAACCTGGGCAAGGGACTACTCCCCTGGGTGGTCACTTTCTCAGCTGGAGAGTGGGATAATAATAGCATTACCTTGTTAGAATGGATGAGGATTAACTGAACTCATTCATAAAAAGGTCTTAGAATAGGGCCTGGCACACAATAAGTACTCCATAAATGGTGGTTATTGCAATTGCTGCTATCACTATGTTGGGCACATGTAGGCCTCCTTTTTAAATTTTTTTTTTTTTGAAAAAAAATCTTTGAAAATTTTGACATGGCAAGCACAAGGTCCTGAGTTTGATTCCTGGTACAAAAAAAAAAAAAAATTGAGACAGGGTCTCTCTAAGCCACTAAATTGCCCAAGCTGGACTCAAACTTGTGATCCTCATGCCTCAGCCTCCCAGAATGCTGGGGATTACAGATGTGTGCCACTAGGCCTGGCTTGAGTCTCTCTTCTGAAGAGAGACCGGCTACAAGCTGGTTGAGACATATGCCCCCACATGTACAGAAAGAGTATGACACAGCAGCATGGCTGATTAAATCCCAAGTGAGTGGAAAAGATGTTCTAAGGAGCAGGCAGAAGGGCGAGATCATGGTAGAAGGAGAAGGCTTCACAGAGGAAGGCTGAAGCAGGACTGGGAGGACGTGTGAAATTTGGATTGGTCATAGAAAGGCATCAGAGCAAGATGGGGAGCTTGAGGAGACAGACGAGAGCCCCAAGGTTCCCCAAGAATTAAGCTAGGAGTCAAGGCATTAGGTGAGCCTGATGCTTCCAAGAGTGTAAGTCAAATCTCCTTCTTAAGATTTACAAATCAGAGCTGGGCTCAGTGGCACATGCCTGCAATTCCAGCGCTCTGGGATGTTGAGGCAGGAGGATCCCAAGTTCAAATCCTGCCTGGACAATGTAACAACTTAGCAAGGACCTGTCTCAAAATAAAAAATGATAAAAGGGCTGGGGATATTGCTTGATGCGAAGGCCCCAGTTTCAATCCCCAGTGCTTATGCACACACACACACACACACACACACACACACACACACATCTTTAACATCACCTGGCAAAGCAAAGCTACAAAGTGAGGGCCAACAAAACACATTATAAAGAGACCAGAAGAAGCAAGAATCTATAATCAATACAGCCTCAATGTATAAAACAGGAAGCTAGCTGTCTCAGATAGAGATGTTAGTGTAAATTTTGTTCAGTGAAGTAAAAAGCATTCCAGCCAAAAAGCATTTGTTCATTCAATCATTCTTTGTGTACCTACTGAGTATTTACTATTTCCCAGGTGTTCAAGAAGACTCTGGTAGTGACATTGAACACGGTTTCTGCTATAGAGGTGCTGATTCTGCATTTTTCATTTTCTACAAGTTAGAAAACATTGTAAAATAAATAATTGAAGGCAGGTCCACATTTAAAAACCATTTCTATATAGCACATCACAAAAATTTTAAATCTGTCTTCATGCATTTTCACAAACGAATTTGGTCTTCATTTCAGTAAGAACTAAAAGAATTTGTTATTGAACTTTAATGTAATCATCTGCTATCACATTTCTAAACAAACTTTTGCTGTATATCATTACTTATAAAGGTGAATTCACTCCAGAAGCAGATAATGAATGAATCAACTATGTGCCCAGCACTATTCTAGTTGTTACAAAGGATAAGAAATTGAAAAGAAGATGGGCATGATGGTGTATGCCTGTAATCCCAGCACCCGGGAGGCTGAGGCAGGAGGATTGCTGTGAGTTCAAGGCCAGCCTTGGCTACATAGTGAGGTCAAGGCCAGTCTGGACTATATAGCGAGACCCTGTCTCAAAAAAAAAAAAAAAAGAAAAAAGAAAAAAAAGAAAAAGGTGAAGAGAAAAAGAATTTTTGCTTTCAGTCAAGATGGAAAAATACCCAGGCACTGTGGCATATGGCATGTACCTGTATTTCCAGCTACTTGGGAGGCTAAGCAGGAGGATTGCAAGTTCAAGGCCATCCTGACCTGGGTAACTTAGTGAAATCCTATCTCAAAATAAAAATTTAGAAAAGTGTGACTGGGGATGTAGTTCAGTGGTAGAGCACTTGCCTGGTATGCACAAGGCCCTGGGTTCCACACCAAAAAAAAAAAAAAATCAAACTGTTTCTAAGTAATCTAATTGGATTCTATAACAAAGCACAAAAATATTTATAGAAATACTAAAATATCCTGTACCCACTAAGGTACTGTTCACAGTATCAGGCATCTAATCAAAGATGACCAGGGCCGGTGAGATGGCTCAGCGGCACAAGCACCTGCCTGGCAAGCGTGAGGTCCTGAGTTCAACTCCCGGAACCCACATACAAGAAAAGGGCTGGTGATATCGCTCAGCGGCACGGGCGCTTGCTGGCATGTGAGGTCCTGAGGTCGACCCCTGGTTCCCCCCCCCCAAAAAAAAAAAAGATGAGCAGACATGCAAAAGTGTAATCCATAATGAAGAGAAAAAAAATCAATCAAAAAATGACCTAGAAGTGACAGAGATGTTAGAATGAGCACACGAGGATATTAAAATAGTTATTATAACTATATATTAAAAACATGCATTATATAAAAAAGAGCCAAATGGAACTTTTAGAGATTAAAACCACAATAAATAACATGAATGAGTACCAGGCACAGTGATGGATGACAATAATCCCAGCTACTCAGGAGACTGAGGCAGGGGATGGCAAGTTTAAGGCCAGCCTGGGAAATTTAGCAAGACCCTGACTCAAAATAAAAAATTAGGCCAGGAGTATAGCTCAGCGGCACAGTGCCTGCCCAGCAAGCGCAAGGTCATGAGTTCAATTTCTGATGCCCCCCACCAAAAAATAATTTAAAAGGGCTGAGGATGTAACTCAGTGGTACAGCACTTGCCTAGCATGTTCAAGGCTCCTGGGTTCAGATCTCAGTACCACAAAAAAGCAAAATAAAACAAAACAGCAAAACAACAACAACAACAAAAATAAGACCAATGAGTAAGATAAAAATTACATTGGGAGATTAGACAATGTGATATTAGAGAAGGAAATTAGTGAACAGGAAGACGTAACTATAGAAACTATTCAAAATTAAAAGAAAAAAAGTAGTTAAAAAAATAAAAAGAACATTAGCAAGCTATGGGACAACTTCAAGCAGCCTGATATATATAAACTGAAGTCCCTGAAAAAGGAGAGTACAAAATAATTATTTGAATAAATAATGTCCAAAATTTTCTCAATTTGATGAAAACCATAAACCCACAGATCCAAGAAGCTCAGTGAACCTCAAACATAAGAAATCTAAAGAAATTACACGAATGCATATATAATCAAATTTCTCAATACATGTGGTAAAGGGAAAACCTTAGAAGCAGCCGGAGTAGTGGTGGTGGGGAACACATTATATACAGGAGGATAAATGTAAGGCTAACAACAGATTTCTCATTGGAAACAATATATGTGAGAGAAGCATACAGGAAGATATTTTAAGTGCTGAAAAAAAAAAAACTGTAAATCTAAGTCTTAAATCTAAACCTAGGAAAAATATCTTTTTAAAAGCATCATAAAGACCTTTCAGACACACAAAAGTTGGAAGAATTCATTACCAGCAGAATTGCACTCTAGGAAATTATTAAAGAAAAATCTTTAAGCAGAAGGACAATGATACTAAATGGAAACAAAGATCTACACAAAGGAAAGAGAGCAAAATATAAGGTTTTTAAAAACAGTTTATATCTTTTTCAAAGATAATTGGGCCAGTGAGACAGCTCAGTGGCACAAGCGCCTGCCTGGCAAGAGCGAGGTCCTGAGTTTGACTCCCAGTACCCACATAAAAAAAAAAAAAAAAGATAATTGACTGCTTAAACAAAAAGTATGGCTTATAACATGTATAAGTAAAAAGGGTAACAATAAAAGCTGAACGGTCAAGAGAGGAGAAAGGAAAGTATACTATAGTAAGGTTCTTAGGCTCCATGTGAAGTGGAGAAGACAGGTTGCGATGAGATAGTCCTATACAATAAGCCCTGTAGCAGCTACTAAAACAACTGAACGATAAATTATAGCTACTCAAGCAAGAAAGGACATAAAATGGAATCATAAAAAATCAAGTTACCCAAAAGAAGACCAAGAAAAAAAATGGAATATAGAAAAAAACCAAGATGAAATCTGTTAACCGTATTAAAAGTACATTCTAAACTGATGTGATGGTGCATACAAATAATCCTAACATTCTGGAAGCCAGAGGCAGGAGAATTGTGAGTTCAGGCCCAGCCTGGGCAACATGATGATTTAGCAAGACTTTGTCTCTAAGACAAAACAAAAAACTAACAAGAGCTAAACTAAAAAAAAAAGCTGGTTCTATAGCTCAATGGGAAGGCCCTGGGTTCAATTTTCAGTTTAAAAAGAAAAAAGGAAAAATGAATCCTAGCTGGCCATGGTGCATATTCCTATAGCCTGAGCTACTTGGAAGCCTAAGGCAGAAGGATCCACTGAGCGAGCCCAGGAGTTCCAGACCAGCCTGCACAACATACAACCATGTCTTGAGGTAATAAGTAAATGATCTACATGGTATAATTCCACATGAATGGGCTGTCTAGAGTAGGCAAACGCACAGAAACAGAAACAGGGGCTGAGGGAGAGGGGAGTAGGGGCATAGAGTTTCAATTTTGCAAGATAAAAATGTCCTAGAAATTGGTAGAGATTGGTGGCACGATGTGAATATACTTAACATGACTGCACTGTATACTTAGAATGGTTAAGATGGTAAATGTTATGTGTATCTTACCACAACTAAAACAAAACAAAACAAAACCCCCCACGTATTTCTTTGAGGTGAAAAATAAAAGTAAATGGTTTAAATGCTCTAATTAAAAGGCAGAGATTGTCAGTTTGGATAAAAAAGCAAGACTAAATTATATGGTGCTTATAAGAGGCACACTTTAAATATAGAGACCAGATATGTTAAAAAAAATTAAAGGATGGAAAAGATATACCATGTTAATATGAAACGAAAGAAAGATGGAATGACTATTAATATCAAACAAAGATTTCAGGACAAAGGATATTACTGTGTATAAAGAAGATCATTTCATGATAAAGGAATCAATTCATCAAAATTCTAAAATTTTGTGCACCTAATAACAGAGCTTCAAAATACATGAAGCAAAAGTGGAAATAATTACAAAGACAAATATACAAATCATAATTATATTTGGCAATTTCAATACTACCTCAAAATAATTGATATACAAGTAGGTAGAAAATAAACAAGGATATAGAGATTTGAATAACACCATCAATCAACTTGACCTAACTGATATTTATAGACTCTTTCATCCAACAACAGCAGAGTACACATTCTTCTTAAATGCACAGAGAACATTTACCAAAATAGGCCATATTCTGGGCCATAAAACCAGTCTTCATAAATTTAAAAAGATCCAAGTCATAAAAATCATGTTCTCTCACCACAGTGGAATTAAATTAGAAGTCAGTCATAGAAATATTCTTGGAATATCCCCAAATATTTGGAATCTAGATAATATGCTTTTAAATAGCTTATGGGTCAAAGAAAAATACAAAAGGGAAATTAGAATGTATTTTGGATGGGATGAAAATGAAAACACAGCATATAAAAATTTGTGTCACTAAGTTGGTACTTGAAAGTTCTCAAGTTCTACCTTAAGGAACTAGAAAAAGAAGAGCAAATGGAACCCAAAACAGGCAGAGGTAGGGAAATAATAAAGATCAGAGCAGAGATTAATGAGGTAGAATAGTGAAAAGCAATGGAGAAAAATTAACAAAATCAGGGGCTGGTGAGATGGCTCAGCAGCGTAAGCGCCTGCCTGGCAAGTGCGAGGGCCTGAGTTCGACTCCCGGAACTCACATACAAAAAAAGGGCCGGTGATATTGCTCAGCGGCACGGGCGCCTGCTGGCGTGCGAGGTCCTGAGGTCGACCCTTGGTACCCACACACACACACACAAAAAATCAAAAGCCAGCTTTTTGAGGATTTCAACAATATCGATGAAACTGGCCATGTGAGTGAGGAAGGAAGAGAAAGGGCACAAATCAAGAATGAGAGAAGTGACTTCATTAGTGATTTTACAGGTGATAAAAGAACATTATAAGGAATATTATGAAAAATGTTGCCAACGTCAATTTAAAGAAGGATGAGGGGATGGTGAATAGGCAGAACACAGGGTCTTCAGGGCAGTGAAAACATGCTGTATGATCATGGAATGATGGGTACCTGCCATTGTACCTTTGTCTAAACCCAATTCCGAGGGGGAACCCTAACCGTAAGTGTAGTCTTTGGATGATTATGATGTGTTGATTATGTGTGGATTATGATGTGTTGGTCCATGAGTGGTAACAACTGTACCACATTGCAGGGGGAGGTGGATAACGGGGATGGCTGTGCCTGAGTGGGGACAGCGAGTATACGGCAAATCTCTGTATCTTCCTCTCGATTTTGCTGTGAACCTAAGTCTGCTCTCTTAAAAAAGTCTTTAAAAAGTAAGGGTAACAAATAAGGGTCTGGGGATGTAGCTCAGTGGTAGAGTGCTTGCCTAGCATACATAAGGCTCCCTCCCTAGTACCCCCTCCAAGGCAAAAAATTTGCATACATACTTTACAAATGAGATGTCTGGATGACAAGTAAGTACCTGATGCTCAACATTATTGGGCTTCGGGGTTATACAAATTGAAATCACAATGAGAAGCCACCCCACACTTACTAGGTCAAAGAATGGGACCTTAATCCACAGGACTGGTGTCCTTACCAAAAGAGGAAGGGCAGCAGTGACGTGTGTGCATTGAGAAAATGTCACCAAAGGACACAATGAGAAGGCAGCCAGCTGCTGGCCAAACAGAGAGGCCGAGGGAGAAGCCAAATCTGCTGACACCATGATCCTGAACATCCAGCCTCCAGCGCTGTGAAAATAAATTTCTGTTGCTTAAGCCACCGGGTCAGTGGCATTTTATGGGAATCCTTGCTAACTAAACAACCACATACTGTATAAGTTCATTTAAATAAAGTTTTAGAACCCGTAAAACTAATCTATAGTAACAGATAACAGATCAATGGTGGCCTGGGATAAGCAGATGGACATTGATTGAAAATGAGCACAAAGAAACCCAGGTGTGGTGGTGCACGCCTGTAATTTCAGCACTGGAGAGGCTGAGGGAAGAGGATCACTGCGAGTCTGATGCCAGCCTGGGATACATAGTGAGTTCAAGACCAGCCTAAATAACATAGTAGACTGTCTAAGAACAAACTAACTAACTAAATAAATAAATATCTTTCGTCCTAAATCTCCATTTTGGTCATCAGCTTAAGATGAAGTTTTATTTTGGGCGAGTCCTCCTGGGTGTCCATGCTCCAGGTCCCACTGAGGGAGGCATCAAAGCCCCTATGGGGACGCGTGCCTCACAGAGACAAGATCCAAGATCCTCGCTGGGTGTACTAGACGGTGTCTAACCTAATTAGAGGGACGCCTACTGCTGTTAACTTTCTAAGAGCCACTCCTGTTTCTCTTCTCCTTGCAGAGCAGAAAAGCGAGGAGACGGGGTAGAGGATTTTAAAAGTGCTGCCTGGCCGCGCCATCCCTGGAGTCTCTGCTTAACGCTGTGGAAGGGCGGGGATGCGCAGCGGAGACAGTTTGAGCCTTCATGGCGATCACATTCCGGCAGAGGCTGGGGAGTCGCAAGCACCCCAAATCAAGCTGGCTTGAACAATAAGGAATGCACTGCCTCGATGGGGAATCTGTCCAACAGGCCGAGGTTCACAGGTGCCCCACCTCTCTCTAGGTAGTAAGGATCGAGGTCCACTTCCTCCCACCCCGGAAGCACAAACTCTAGAGCAAGACTGCTTGGGGCGCGGGCGGAAGGAGAGTGGAGAATGTTGCTGTCTCTCTTGTTCCTCATTGGTCCGGCTTGTGTCATGTGCTCTTCCCTGAACCAATCACTGTAAGGGAGATGGGACCCTTAGACCAGTCAGGCTTCTCCATGGAATTGGGTTTGGCGAGAGTGAGCTGGGCTGTCTCTATATAAAGAAAGAACAAACTAAAACACATAATAGGAAATAGCAAAACAGCGCTTTCTCAGATGGGAAGGGGCTCAAGAGATGGGAGGAAGGAAAGGGGATGAAAAACGGAATTAAGATGTGTTATGTACATGCACCAACTCCACACCAGGAGTATAAATATCATATGTATTGCAAACATATACTAATAAAAGATTAAAAATTAAAAAATGAAGAAACAGTTTATTGTGGTTGGACTAAACTCAAATATGCACATAATAAACATCCGTTCAAGGCAGCTGATACTCCTTAGTAACCTCCGGAAAGCTCTGAGACTTATCAGCTAGGTAACTTCCTAAGCTCTTGAGCCTGTTTTCTCTCCTGTAAAATGAGTGCTCTAATACCCTTTTTGATAGAATTCTTTTTTTTTTTTTTTTTTTTGTGGCTACCGGGGGGTCGACCTCAGGACCTCGCGCGCCAGCAGGCGCCCGTGCCGCTGAGCAATATCACCGGCCCCTTTTTCGTATGTGGGATCCGGGAGTCGAACTCGGGCCCTCGCGCTTGCCGGGCAGGCACTTAAGCCGCTGAGCCATCTCACCGGCCCTTTGATAGAATTCTTGCAAGAGAGCTAAATGAGGTACTATATATGAAACCCCCTTTGCCTAGGACATGGTGAGACTCCATACATTATGGGTGTCACTACAGTGTACTTAGTCAGAGCCAGCCCAGATGGCCATATCACTAGATGCGCCCTGATGGTTCTTGCTTCTAACTCACAGTCTTCATCTTCTCAGAATCTGGTTTTAGATCACAGCTGATCAAGAAGAGGAGTACTTTCTACTTTTCAAGTTTCTATTTTCCACCACTATTTCTTTTCTCTCATGCTCCTCCACCTTCAAGGTTTTAGGAGCTGATATAAAAGACCAGCCAAGTGATCTGAAGTCAGACTCCCTGGAGTCCACTCTTGTCTCACCTCTTATCTGCTGTTTGACCTTGGACAAATTTTCCTCATCTGCAAAGAGGGTGTAAAGCCATCTTTGTCACAGGGTTGAGTGAAGATAGGAGCACATCTGTGTGAAGCCCCCACCACGCCCTAGGGCCTGACTCCTGGTAAGCACTTGATTTGCGTTTCCTGGTATTGTTATTACTATTTTGCCTACCAACCACGACTCTAACGCCATTTTTGTTATCCACGAATCCCAACCTCTATCCTTAACTCCAGGTACTTGTTTCCAAGCACTGCTGAACATCTCTTCCTAAGGATCCAGCTAAAACTCCACTGTTAATCTGTTTTAGAAACACACCCACCCACTCTCCTCTTTCCCCAAATCTCCCTGTTTCCGGTAGCCATTCTTTCCATGAATGCCAACATCTGTAGGAAACAAATGACACCATGCCCTGTTTCAAGAATCTCAGAGCTGGGTGTGGTGGTACACACCTGTAATCAATCCCAGCACTTGGGAGGCTGAGGCAGGAGGATTGCCATGAGTTCAAGGCCAGCCTGGGCTACATGGTGAGTTCAAGGCCAGCCTGAAATACCTAGCAAGATTCTGTCTCAAAAAACAAAAAAAGTAAAAAGAAACCTAGACATCAGAAAGCCCTGCTTCCTTACCTCCTTTCCTCCCTCACGGCACACATAAATTCTGAGTTAGAGGGCATTTCCACCTGACATGAGGAAAACAACGCCAGAGATGAGGAGTGACTAGTCCAGGGTCACTAGCAATTGGGCAGCCAAGGAACCAGGCCTCCTGCCTTCAAGGTGATTCCCTTTCATCCCATGGTTCTCTGAGCCATGAACTTACCCTGCCATGGTTGTCCTAAGCGCCTTCCACAGGCTCACGGTCCTGGAAACGGGGTGGGGGAACTGGGGGTCCCCAAATTGTTCTTGAAGTGACAAAAATCAGTTATTTCCTAAGCCGATTCTCTTGTTACCCTGCTTGGTGGTGGTGGTGTGGCGCTTTGAGTTTCGAAGTATTGTAAGCAAGTAAAACCCCATAGGGAAGGGGGGTTGTGAGCCATTCTTCGTGTGCCTCCGTTGGCCACAAATGGGTACGTGAGATGTAAGTTCTGAGGGCTTGTGAGTGGTTTAGCCCGTGTTTTTCACTGAGAAATTCCACGGCATGGGATCCGAGGGTGCCCACAGGAGCCCTGCGCATCTCGTCTTGTCTCGCACGTCCATTTCTCTACCCGGCAGGAGCTCAGGCGTGGGACCGTGCAGCAAGACCGGGCCACACATAGGCTTCAGACCCCAAAACAGCCACGGAGCTCATCGCATTTCCACTTCCTCAGACTATTCAGGCCAGAAAATTCCTGCCATTCCTGAGTTTGTAACAGAGACTCAGACCCAGTGACCTCCTTTTGTTCCCACGGGGGGCTGCAGCCCCTCCGCAAGTTTAAACCTTTCACAGGGGCTCAGGCTTCATCTCAGACACTGGTGGTGGAGGAGAGGGGAGAATCCAGCAGGCGAAAAGAGAATGGCCGCATCTTTCCCCATTCTCTCACCAAGCCGTAGGAAGGAAAAAAGCCCCAAAGAAAAACCGAAGTTTGAAACAGTTCATAGAGACAGAAAGCAGAGGTTACCAGGGGACAGGGGAGCAAGGAAGGGCAAGTTATTATTTAATGGGTGAGGAGTTTTTGTTGGGGATGGTGAAAAGGTTTCGGGTATAGATAGTGGTGATGGTTACACAACACTGTGAATTTAATTTATTTAATGCCACTGAATTATATACTTATAACTGGTAAAAGTAATAAATACCATGCTATTTTACCACAATTTTTTAAAATAAAACCTACAATAGTGTCCCCTCAAACTCTTGCTCTCTGCATTCCCTTCGAGACTGACTTCAAATAGAGTGGCCCTTAAATCTATGAGGCTGGATTTTGTGTGTGTGTGTGAGATCATTATACTTTGCTCTTGACATAATTTAAAGAATTCTGGATGACACGAATCACTGAAACTGATTTCTCAAGTGTTTGAGATTCCTTCATCTCTACCCAATAACGTCTGTTCAGAAGAAGCTCATCTTTGCCAAAGTCAGAAAAATAAAACAGGCCTTCAAGTGGGCCCTGGTTTAAGAAAATCTCCTATGTGAAATCTTAGATTTCGAAAACAAATTGGTGGCCGATTATTTGTCTTACAAAAGACAGCTTCACTTAACAAAAGAGTTTACTCAAAAGTTTCTTTAAGAAGAGAGCCCCCTGGTGCATTTAATGATATTATTGGATTAAAAAAAAAAAATCAGGCAGACCATTCAAGGACACTGCACCATAAATATGTGAATGCATTGTATTGTGTTGTAAGAGGAGTCAGGACTCTGACAAATGGACCCTTTTGGCCCCAAAGTAACACAGGGAAAGAGCAAGATGAGTTTTCTTGGCCTAAAATGCTGGCAGCTTTCTGGAAGGGCTCTGGGGGTTTGTGTGATTTATTTAAGACCAGCTAAGCCCAAGGCCTGTGATGTGTCCATTTTGAGAGAGAGCCTATGCCTAACTGAGGGTCAAAGTTTGACTACACCCCCTGACCCCCATCACCTGCCCTAATCAAAATGGTTCTCAAACATGAGCTCAACTCTGTGCTGTGACGGCAGAAAAATATATCTGTTGCCAGAAAGCGGATTCTCCAGTGATGAAGACTGGTCCTTATTTATGTCTGCATAGGTACATTCTGGGGCCCATAAAGGTTTAATTGTCCCTCTAACTAATTTTTTCAAAAACTCACAAAGAGGCTGCCAGCTTTCCCCAGAGCTTAAACCCAACTGAATGCGGTTCTGTAGAAACTGCTTTAAGTGTGTAACACACGCCATGTCCTGGGGCACAAGGCGCGATTGTTTTGGGGACTGGAGAGATGCAGCTCTTAGGAGGACTTTTAAAGTCAGTTTTTGTGGCTTTCGGCTGCTGCTGACCTTGGGTTGCTCTGCAGACAGAAAAACTCCTTCAGCTGAGATTTCTCCTGTGGTGCCACTGCCCCCTACTGCCACCTTCCGGTTTAGGGGGGACCTCAGTGTTGCAGGGCCCCGGGGGGTCCTTCCTTTTCTCCTGGGAGAGATAGGTATTTCCATAAGGGTTAATTATGCAAAGAAAATGGTGGCACATACCTGTAATCCCAGCACTTGGGAGGCTGAGGCAGGAGGACTGCTTTGAGTTCAAGGCCAGTCTGAACTATGTAGTGAGATCCTGTCTCAAAAAAAAAATTATTCAAGGAGGGAGTAAATACAGTTCCCAGAATCTTCTTTGTCCTCAGTGGTGAAACTCCTGTCCCTAAAGATTTGTAATAGTCTCCCCATCCATCAAACTTCACTCTGAGCTTCGAAGGGCCACTGCCTGACGACCCCCAGATTACCTCCTCAGCCCTTCTCATACTCCTCTTGGAGTTGAGTGAAGAAAACACATCCGTCAAGAGACTAAAGCAAATAGTTTTGACTTGCGGTTCTGTCCCGTGAG
Source organism: Erethizon dorsatum (assembly GCA_028451465.1). NCBI lineage: Eukaryota > Metazoa > Chordata > Mammalia > Rodentia > Erethizontidae > Erethizon > Erethizon dorsatum. The sequence goes on from CM051822.1 coordinate 163,957,503, forward strand.
GAGGCCATAATGAAGTCAGTCCCAGTTTACATGGCTCCAAATGGTTCCATTTAGATGCCCCATCCTGTGTTTACACGACCCCACCACTCTGACTGTTTATCTTCCAGTGTGTGCGGCTATACTTGTAGTCTTGGTCTCTATGTAACTTCACCCCTTCCTTTTTCCATTCTGTGACCTGTCATTTACATTTTTCTTTAAATATTTATTTACAGTATTAGCTTTTACTCCTGCATCCTCTATACATTCTGGACTAAACAGACTGTGATAAGGGTTTTTCTCCTGAATTTTCCATAGACTGGTGGTGACCTTAACCAAGTCATTTAACCTCACTGAGCCTAAGATGTTGCTTTGTAAAATGATATGTTTTTCATTTTTGTTTTGTTGTAGCTAGCAGATCTGTATTCAAGATTTCTCTTAAGATCTTCTCTGTGTCTCTTACAGCTACCTATGAATATTCCTCTCATATCTTTGTCTTTATTGTCCTTTCTTGCAGAATGTCTTTGTGGGTAAGACCAACTTTTCATAAATTTGACTTGAGGGCAGAGTGTACACAGAATAGTATTTAATGAGAATAGACCATACTACTGGGGTTGGGTTCAAACTCATTTATGTGCAAGAATGGGTGAGGAGTAGGAAGCTTCTAGTTGCAGGCCTGAAATTCCCATAGACTGCTTCTCAAACTGGGGTGTAGGTGCCCACAGGGGCTTACAGGCGTGTGCCACCAAATGCAGGATTCTCTTCCTTCTAGAACAATAATTCTGCTCACATATTTGAGAATGGGTTGCTGGGCATGGTGGTGCAAGCCTGTAATCCCAGCACTCAGGAGTCTGAGGCAGGAGGATTGCCTTGAGTTCGAGGCCAGCCTGGACTATACAGTGAGTTCAAGGCCAGCCTGAACTGCATGGCGAGACCATGTCTCAAAAAAAAACAAACAAACAAACCCAAAAAAACAAAACAAAAGAGATTTGAGAATGGGAAATTAGACATTAGTATTAAAACGGAAATGTGTCTATTGTGAATAGGAGATAAAAGTCATAGACAACATCTTAGAATACAGAAGGGACCCACGCTGAACATCTTTGGGCATACTTCAATGTGTGAGTGGAAACGGCTTTTGCTTCTGCACCGCAGTTGTTTGAGAAATACTTGCCTTATGGGTCTTTTGAGGTATGTGCACTTTAATAGGGTAAAGGTATTAGGTTACCATGGAGGGACATTCCTGCTAAATAATAGACATATGTAGAAAATCCAATTTCACCCATGAAGAGCGTTTAAAGGGGGTTCTGAGGTTGCGAGGCAGGCTGAGACCTGGCTCCAAAGACCCAGTGAGGTCCACACTCTCTCTTAAGACTCTGGCTAAAGGCTTGGCTTAAATCGATCCAAACACCTGGAAGATCTGTTAGCCTTTCTCTGACCTCCAGTAACAGTTCTTTTTGTAACACTAAGCCCAGTGCTCACCATGCCATTATAATGTTAGTTGTATTTTTTCTTGTGTGTGGACAGCTAGCTTCTCAGCCAGAGTCAGGCAGGTGGTGTGAATTAAGAAAAAGTATATGATCAAGAGCCAGGAGCTTGCCTACCTTGTGATTTCTGGTTATTCCCTGAGCTCTCGGATGCCCTTGCTCATCTGTTAAACAAGCCAATATAACACCTGCCTTGCCTACTGAATAGGTAGGATTGTGTTCAGAGCATATGGACTTGCGATGTAGAAGCATTGTGTAAATCATTACACAAAGATCAGTTATTAACTAAGACCCCAAAGGGAAGGAGGGCTTATCTCTCACATCATCATTCTGTTCCCCCAACCTCTAACTTTTGCCTGGTTGGTTCTGATAACGGTTGATGATAAAGATCATGAAACGCTGTACCTAGTTTGACCCTGGGAAAACTAATTTTGTTTTTGTCTGTTAATCTGGACTCTTTCTCCTCCTTCCTCCAATTAACCTTCCCAGGAAAATATGGACCCTAAACGGATTCTTAAAGAGATTATTTCATGGGTACCATTGAACTTCTAGGGGAATTTCAGGCAGCGGCCAGGAAAGTTTCACAGTGATGCCATTTTTGTGTGAGAAACAAACCCCTGTCATCTTGGAAGATTTCCCCTAGACATGAAAATGTCCAATCTCAGAATTTTTTTTTTTCTTTAAAGGAGAAATCAAGGGCCCTAAGTACCACCCTATGTAATAATGAAACATTTCATCAAACTCTCCTGAAGTCACCTTGCAGCTTCCTCCTACTTCTGGTGGGTTTGGGGTGGCCGACATCCCTGAGGGAAATTTCAGTAGGGGCCACGAAGGAGGAAGTAGGAGGCATAGTGTGTATTCCTTTGAGATACCCTCCGCATAAACAGAAACTTTACTAGGCTGTTCCTTCACATCTTCCTGGGCCTCAGGGTTGAATGGACTTTTTAAGGCAGAAACCATCTCGGGGCTTTTCCTAATTTTCCCCTTCAAAACTCTGAACTGTGCAAGAAACACCCACACTCCACACCAACAAGGCAAAAGTTAAAATGAGAATTTGGTCAAAATAGAGTTTCTTATGGGCAGTACTTTTATTTTATTTACTTATTTAGAGACAAGGTCTTAGCTCAAACTGGCCTTGAACTACCCACCCTCCTGCCTCAGGCTTCTGAGTGCTGGGATTACAGGCCTGCACCTCCATGCCTGGCTTTTTTTTTTTTTTTTTTTAAGTAAATTTTTGTAGTAAGAAATCAAGTCAGAGTAATGAAGAAGGGTGGGAGAACGTGGAATGGAAACTACATTTTCTCCCCCCAAGAGCAGGGATTGGATGGGGGCATCGCAGATTCTCAAGTCCAGAGCAGCCTGAGACTCAAGGGCAGTGACCTGGAGCGGGGGCTCACGAGGGCCAGGCCCCGGGGTCACAGGGAAGTCCAGACCAGCCCAGGGACAGGAACTGCAGAATGCGAGAAAAGCCCTGTCTGGACTTCTGCCCGCAACTAAGTAGTTCCGGGTTATCACTGCAGAGGGGGTGGGGCGGGCAGGCCCCCTCCGGCTTCGCGCCCACGAGGGCAGCACGAGCTTGCAGCTGCCCCACCCCCACCCTGCGTGCCTGCGCGGTTGTCCCGGGAGACTGCGGAGGTTTGTTGGCAAACCGGACTCTCCCATTCTGAGAGGCTGCGGGGGTGCATGCCAGGTCGTCCTCATCGTATCGGTGCTGCCAAGATGGCCTTCTTGCCCAGCCACCCCGCCGCGGTGGTACAGTCCAGTCGGGCCTCAAGGCCACGCAGCCGCTGAGGGCGAAGTTAGTGTGGGCCGCAGGGGCTGCCGGGAGGAGGTGAGTGGGCGGCTGTCCCCTCAGTTTCCTCGCCTCCCTGGCTCCCGGCCGGAGCTCCTTCCGGCCCCTTTACCCCAAGAAACTCTGAAACCCCCTCCAGCCCGCCCACACCAGGGCGGGCGCCCTGGCCTCACGGTCCCCGTCTCAGGCCGACAGCGCCCATTTCTCCCCAGCCCGGATACCACCAGCAACATGCAGGACGTCGAGGACGGTGTGGCCCCTCAGGACCCCGGCGTGAAAAAGAGCGGCTCCTGCGACTCTGACGCGGCAGGACTGGCCCGGAAAGACGAGAGCAGCTCCCGGGACCAGCCCCCGGGTCGGTCCAGCGGGTCCCCTGGGTGCCCCGTGCTGCAGCCGGAAGTGTCCTACTTTTCCTCTGTCCTGTTCACTGTTCCCTCAGCCCGTTCTTCACTTAACGGGTCCCTTGTCCAACAGAGGCCTTAATGCGCCCACCCTGGCATGGGGCAGCACGCCTGTAATCGCAGCACTCTGGGAGTCCGAGGCAGGAGGGTCGCCAAGAGCCAGCCCAACCCGAGCAACTTAGTGAGACCCTGAAACCACCCCACGTGTGATGGCTTGAATCTGACAAGAGTGGAGGCCGAGTCACTTTTAAACCATGTTTGAATGGTATTTTTAATTTGCAAGTGGAAAATGGCAGAGATCTGGGGTTGACGTTAAAGAACCAAATGATCGCAGCCGGAAGTTGTGTTTTCTGGCTGTCGAGCGCTTCCTGTGGTCTGTGTCGTGCGAGATGTCCTTGGGCATTCGCTTTGGGGTTCCAGGTCTCTAGAGCCCCACTTCGTGGTGGGTCCAGCCTCACTGGGACCCAGGCCGCTTCTCTTTCATAATGATCTCCAGGGAACACGTCCAGTCATCGATCTGAAAGGGTGTTCACGTGTGACAACCTGAGTTTTAAAAGTTTTTAAGATTGGTTTGTGGAAAATTTAGTCTGAGGCACGAAGTTGAATTAGAACTCTTTTCTCTTGTGACCACATGGGGTCGCTGCTGGTTAACAAAATGGCACCAAAAAGACGAACAGATGAGTTGTGAAAGCTAAAAAAAAATTTTTTTTTTTTTTGGTAAATATAGTTTGTTCTTACAGGGACTATTTAAGTGAATCCATAGGTAAAATAACTCTCAGTAAAGTGAATTACCAAATTCCTTTTTTTTTTGGTTTTTGTGGGTACCAGGGGTCGACCTCAGGACCTCGCGCGCCAGCAGGCACCCGTGCCGCTGAGCGATATCACCGGCCCCTTTTTCGTATGTGGGATCCGGGAGTCGAACTCGGGCCCTCGCGCTTGCCGGGCAGGCGCTTAAGCCGCTGAGCCATCTCACCGGCCCTCAAATTCCTTTTAAAAAGTTGAAATTTTGTGTGTTAGGTTGACTTGATTACCATATTACCTTGAAAATTTCTTTGTTCTTGGGAACTAGAGTTTAAAAATGTATTCTTGTTGCATTTTAGCTTTGATTATTCTTTGAGCCCTTCTCTTTCCTGAATTTTAGAGCTCTTCTGGAGTGGCTTAGTGCTGGGTTACTTGTGAGTAATGGGATAGTCTTTGAGGACATACTGTGAACTTTGATTTGTTGTAGTTAGGAAGTGTTTCAAATTTGTCTTCAGTAAGCTGCTGTAGCTCAGTCTCCTTTCAAAGATTTTCTTTTAATTCTCATTTATTGTTATGAATTAGCAGTGAGACAATTCACATATTTATGTCTTGCCATTTGGGAACATCATACATTTAAGGTTCCTTTCACCTTAAATGTTAGCAGGATCATAGTGGATTCTTTATAAAGGACTACAACCACCTTTTCCCCTTATTTGAAACACTTAAAATTTGTTGAAAAGTTAAGTAATACAGTGAATGTTCACATTAAATGTTTTGTCATACTGCTTTTTATCTCTCCATATATATTTTTCTCCTTCTTGCTATCTGAAAGTTACAGTAACGATTTTACCTGTATTTTATTGTGTTCTTTGTTTGGGTGTGGGGCAGGGTCTTGCTATGTAGCTCAGGCTGGCCTCAAACTCCCAGTGATCCTCCTGCCTCAGCCTCTTGAATATTGTGTTCTTTTCTAAGAGAAAGGGAACTGTCCTATGTAACCTCTTTATATAAATTTATTTTTTCCTTTTACATTTTAAATCTTGCTGCAGAAAAGTTAAACATTTATAGAAGTAGAGCAACTAATGTAATAAACCACTCTTTGTCTGTCACCCAGCCTCAATCAATTCATGGCCAATCTTAGTTCAAGTATTTCCCCTTCAGATCTTGAACCCAAATACTTTTCCATGAACAAAAGTTGAAACTTCACACAAAGAGAGTCAGAAATGTAATTTATTGGGTGGGACTTCACTTTCTATGCCAAATAATTATTCATTATAGTTACCTAGTACGTGAGAATGTTGTCAGCTGTGCCAGAGCTCTGTACTAAGAAATTGGAAAAATGGTTACCAAACGCTGGTGCTGATTTGTGACAAAATTTCTAGTGATATTTAATGTAGTGAAATTATGAAAAAGTCGGGTGTGGTGGCACACACCTGTAATTCCAGCACTCAGGCTGAGGCAGGAGGATTCCCAGGAATGTAAGGCTACCCTGGGCTACATAGTGAAACCCTATCTAAAAAAAAATTATGAAGATATTAGTAGACTTTTTTTGTGTGTGTGTGTGTGGGTACCGGGGGTCGATCTCAGGACCTCGTGCGCCAGCAGGCACCCGTGCCGCTGAGCGATATCACCGGCCCGATATTAGTAGTCTTAATAAAAGAAAAATACAACTCATGAATATTAGATGTCAGATTCGTGGAGTTCATATCCCCCCGGAATATCAAACAATGAATTCTAAGGGATAAACGAGATTAAGAGTAGGAAAGTTTATTAAGAGAAAGCTCTTGAGAGACAGGAGGGGTCCCAAATGGGTGGCTACCAAGGCTCTTCGTCGGGGTAACTTATATAGCAAAAGCACAGTGGAGGTACAATGTGGGTCAAGCTGCCATCAACCTATAGGATTACAAGTATAGCCCTTTAGCTAATATTTGATCCAATAGGGAGACGAGTCACATAGCAAGGGTACATGGAAAGAACAAAGGCATTTTTGGGAAGGGAGTGGGGAGTATGGGTCCCGATGTTCTGGTTACCCACCTATGGGCCCGCTGGACCAGGTGATGCTAATTACATTATAATCTCAAGTTGCTGTTTATCTTGCAGGCTTGACTATTGCTTCTCCATCCTGAGGCCTGGCTCTCTGCAGATTTGCCTCCAGCCATGATTCTGATGTCTTTTTGTGCTGATTTCCTTGCTACATATTAATTTCTATCTAATTTAGCTGCCTATAATAGTCTCAAAGCTAAACCAATTCAGTTTAAATGACTGTTCTTTATTTTGAGAATATTTCCTTTCTGCTCTTTTATGAAATTATGATTTTGGTGGTAGAGTAGAATTTTTGTTTGTTTTTATTTGCTTTTCTGTACTTGGCAGAATAAAAGTTGTCATATTGTGGTCAGTTGCTTACAATCTTTCTGGAGGTTTATTAGTCTGAAATCCTAAAATCTGGGAACTACTGCTATAGAAGGCTTTAGAATGCTGTTCAGTGACACATGTATTATCTGTAGGGGGAATTTAGTTTTCATCATGGGTAGCTGCTTCATCATGGGTAGAGGCAGGAAGAGGAAAATGGATTCTTAGTACTGTAGATAAATGCTTTTGGCAAATCATAAAGTTGTTTCTTTGTGATTTTACTTTTTAAAAGTTTTTATTGGTTTCACTTAACTTTTTTTTATGAATTAGCATTCTCCTGCCTCTTCCTAGTGTTTTTTGAATTTTCAGCACTGTTATGGGGCATAGAATTCAGAAAACCTCAATGACTCCTGTAGTTGAGTGAATCTGATACATTTGGGGCCTAATGGGTTGAGTGAATCTCCTGATAAAATAGAAGTCCACACTTGTGTGAGTTCACTTTGTCCACCACTCATTCTTTGGTTACAGTTCTGATGGAAACCAGTAATGAAGTTTCCAAGCTCAGCAACGAAATTGGGAGGAACCATGATTTCCACGTGGAGGAGGTGATCTTGCCTCCAAGCAGGTATAGGCTTTTCTACTTTTTCATTTTGCTTGTCCTGGCATTGGTTTTTTAGCACTAAGGGCTCCTGACCTGATGTTCTTATTTAACAATATAATTAGTATTTGAGTGGTGTGTACAGCTTACACGAACTGGTAATAAGTTGTAACTATTAGTATCAGAGTGTCAAGGAGCAAATGCTATTTAACTGCGAGTAGAGCAAAGCAATATGGTTGGAGTAATGAGGGTGGATTAGCTTTTCCCTGTAAGACTTGGAGGAAGTAGCCTGGCACTTAAAAAGTTTTGGGTTTTGAAGCATTTTGGTTTTCAGACATTCAGATTTAGGATGTTCAACCTGCATTATCATTTAGAGAAGACAATTTCATATCTCAGAGGCACAGAGAAGGAAAACAGGTTTTTCCAAGAAGGAAGTTGAGGTGTGTCCAGTGAGCCACACAGAAGGATTTAAAATGATGTCAGGGTAACATAAAATCACAAGGATTCATTGCAGGGTTTTACAAAGAAGTGTACAGTGAGCCTAGGAGAAAATGCAGAAGCCTGTGTCAAATAACCAGCTAAATGACAGTTGTAACTGGTGACCAGTTTTGTTAGAGAGGTGGCTTTTAAATTTAGCTTCTATTTCTTAACGGGAGACTGAGCTCAGGGCAGAGCTATTAGCCAGCAGGGTCCTGCTAAGTCACTAAGTTGCCCAGGCTGGGCTTGAACTTGCAGTCCTTCTGCCTCAGCCTCATAGTACTCAGATCTTTAGAAACAAAGGATCCCACTTTTACCTTGATTTTGGGATCTCCCAGAGCTGAGGCAGAAACCAAGAGAGAGATGCTATGGGGCTGGGCTGTGCAGGACTTTTCCAGTGTATGTCACTGGGGCGCCCCCTTCCCAGGCAATTACAGCCCATGCCGTGGCCAGCTCCACCTCCGCAGGGCTCCTGCTGTTTTGGTTTGGTTTTGTTGGTGAGTGGATTTCCAACAGCTAGTCACCATACCTAGTCACCATACACTGAGATACCTTCCTGGGGAGAGGGAGGTGGGATGTGTGGGGGGGGCAGATTTAGAGGAAGACTAAATGATTTTTAGAGTAGATGAATGGGCCCAAGATGTCTGGGCTCTGAGTATCAAGTTGTGGCTTTGGCTCTGAGGGCTTAGCCAGTGATTTTTCTTGCAGTAAATTGCCATCTTCTGCTAATTTCTGTCTGATCCAGTCAGAAATCTGGAGCTTTAAGTGCACAAAGAAACAAAGTGAATAAAAACACCACAGTTTTCCTCCTGTAGTAATAACCACTCATTGGAACCAAGACCATTTCCTCTAAAATGGCAGCTGTTAGCTGGGTGTGGTAGTGTATGCCTCTAATCCCAGCACTCTGGGGTACTGAGGCATGAGGATCACAGATTCTAGCCCAGCCTGGGTGACTTAGCATGACCCTGTCTCAGAAGATAGACAGACAGACAGACAGACAAAGTAGCAGCTCTTTCCAGTGAGCTATATAAACCCAGAGGTCCTTTCAGAGCACAATGTAACCCTTGCCAACACCAAAAGCCAAAGACATCAGGGAACTCTGTGCAAAAGATAGCAGAACTTCAGACTTGAGAAGAATCTACTTGAGGCTCTGTGAGGAAAACAGAAGACCCCCACAATGGGATAAGGTTGCTTACCCGCATTCCTCAAGAGGTCTCAGGATCTCCAGAGTGTCCTTTAGGTCTCTTTAGGTGATAGCTAGAACTCTGATGTATCCTCTCAGTCATCTTTCGTACACTGATCACTGAACGGAGGCAATAGGGACTTAAAGGAGGACATATCAGAGGTCAAAAGGAACTGAATGGAAGATTGAAGGTGGCAGAAGGAATAGGAGGAGCAGGACCAAATGGAAAGATCAGCTCTTAGAAAAAGCAGTCTAGGGAGGTTTTCAGTTTTCCAAAGAGGAACATATGATTAGCAGATGTTTGAGAAAAAGGGATTTCATTCAACTGAGAAATTTCCCTGAGAGGAAGAAACCTGTAGAGAATAGAGGCTATAAAAAAGTATGTATTGAATATTAGCTTTTAATTAAGTTGACATTTGATCACAATGCTCTTTCAAAAATCTTTTTCCTTCTTTTGTTAGTACAGGACAGTTCTGTTTGTAATGTCCCAATTCGTACAGTATCTGTAAACATCTGAAGGCAAACAGGGAAAGTTCTGTAATTGGTGAGAACAGTGGATGGACTTTAATTACTTCTAGAATCATAGTTCTGGTTTTATAAAGATTCAGGCTGCAGGGCCGGTGAGATGGCTCAGTGGCGTAAGCGCCTGCCTGGCAAGCTTGAGGGCCCAAGTTCGACTCCCAGAACCCACGTATGAAAAATGGCCGGTGTTATCGCTCTGCGGCATGGGCACCTGCTGGCGTGTGAGGTCCTGAGGTCGACCCCCAATACCCACACACACACAAAAAAAGATTCAGGCTGCAAGATAAGACTTGTTCAATTTAATTCTTTGAAGCACTGGGTTGAAGCCTGACATGATAAGGGACTGACCCATCTACCCAACTATATTATCTTTAGGTTGCTTTTTCATATCAGGGAGCAGATTTCCAACTAATATGGAAATCAAAAGGTTTCTTCGTTCAGATTTAGAGAGGTCCTAATATTTTAATAAACCAGTTTCTTTCTTTCTGAGCATGTAGTTCCATCGTAGCTTAGGAAAAAAGGGAAAAAATTCTTATCATGCTCTGAATATAAGCCAGGGATCTAAACCAGATTATGTCCACAAGTGACAAGAGGCACAAAGATAATTTAGATTAATTTTTATTCACGATCAAGACTAACAGAATCTTTTATGGCTTTAACCAAGGTCTTCAGAAGAGGGAGTAAAAGATTCAGCTCTTTCAAGACTCAGACCATTCCTGAAGAAAGGCAAAAAGAAAGAAGAGCTTAGACTATGCAGCAGCTGGTATGCCTGCCACAGTGGGGTGCAACTCACCATATTCTTGGGGTTCCCAACCTTTAGGTTGGCCACCTTCACACATCTGCCCTATAACCCATGTACTCCCATAGATGGAAAAGCAAAGCAAGACCAACAGGAAAACAAATGCTGTCCATAGAAGGAGAAGAATCTCTAACAAATGGGTACCCCAGTAGCTAACAGTCATACAAATTCAAAACACATAATTCAAACTAATTTTTACAAATGTTTCTCTCCTGAGCTCAAGGAATTTATTAAGGAAATAGAGCTTGACTCAGAGGAGAGAAAGTTTAAACCAGAGGCCCAGAGATCCAAGAGATCTTCTGTTTAAAGCATTTAAACTTTGTTCTAGAGTTTATTTCTATCTCTTTTAATTTGCATTTCTGTAAGTACTCAAAAGATAGTTAAGATTAGAGCTCTCTTCAAAGTTTTCTTTAAATATAGCCAACTTTTTTGTTCCAAAAGCAATTCAAACTAGTACAAGAACTAGTTTACCTACGTTCTCGCCTGCTTGTCTAAATTTAGAAAGGGAAAAAGGCCATACTTTTACTGCCCTCGTGCAACTGGGCACTACAGGCAGACACCTGGGGGAACTGACTTTGGTGCAAATTCTTTCTCGTCTTTGCTGGCTTTTTGCATGTGCCCTAGGATCCTATCTGCAGGCTCTGAAATGAGCAGCATGATTTGTTATCCTGATGACTATGCCAAAACTGTAGGGAAATTCAGGCTTTTCCTCCGAAGGTTTGATAATTGATGCTGGAATAAACTGACAATGGAGTGATTAACAGAAGAGGCACACACTTATTAATATGAGAGTCAGACAAAACATGCAGCTCAGAGAACCAGATGGTTGACACTTAGATACCTGCATAGAGAAGAGGGAAGTGTGTATGGGGCAGTGTAGGCAGATTTAGAGGAAGACTAAATGATTTTTAGGGGAGATGAATGGGCCCGAGATGTCTGGGCTCTGAGTGTTGGGTCAGGTGTAGGCTTCCTGTGATATGCCTCAGTCTCCTGAGGCTGATGAAGTACCTCGGGAAGGGACTAACAATGATAGAAAATCTTCTGGAGGATCAGCCTGTAGGTTGATGGGGGAACTGCAGAGAAAGCCCTACCCTGCAATTCCTGCTCCCTCGGTGCTCTCAGTTGGAGCTCCAAAGGGGTATTTTGGGGTACTGTTTTCTGAGCCCTGACAGTCATATAAGCCATTTTTCTGCTGGTGATAGGGAGCCTCCAAAGGACTTTAAATGAGGATGACATCATGGTCAGAATTACATCTTAGAAAAATCATCTATTTTAGCATGGGCTGGTGGTGATGTAGAGAAAGATTAAAAAGGGACAAGATGGGAGGCAGGGGGACCAGTTAATGCTAAGAGAGGATGGAAGAAGGGGAAGGAGTCCAGAGACATCGAAGAAGTAGAATTTGTGGAATTTAGCAATCAGTTGCATATATAGCAAGAAGAGAAGAATAATTTCAGCATATAGTGGACTATTAGGTTGTGGTCATTTACCTCTGACAATTGAGATTGGTGTGTTCGGAGAGGAACTTCAACTTTTTGTTTTAGCTTTGCATTGTAATTTTTATACAAGTTACACATATCACTACTATGTTTTTTGAGGGAAGATGCTTAATTCAAGAAAACGAGTAGTTCTCTGGCAATGACTAGATATAGCCTCAGAATTTCTATGTTTTTTTCTTTGGTATAACTCTCTAATCAGAGACTTCAGTTAAACATTTACAGGAACATTAATTCCTGTTATTTTAAAATTAATAGACTCTATTTTTAGATTATTAAGTTCATAGTTTACATTGGGGTTGGCTTTTTGTGTTATACATTCTATGGATTTTGAAAACTATCTAATGACATGTATCACTATTATTGTATCGTAAAGAATGATTTCACTGCCCTGGAAATCGGGTGCATTCCACCTATCTGTCCCTCCCTCTCAACTCCTCTAAGCCTTTTTTTTTTTTTTTTGGTGGGTACCGGGGGTTGACCTCAGGACCTCGCGCACCAGCAGGCGCCTGTGCCGCTGAGTGATATCACCGGCCCTTTTTCCATATGTGGGTTCCAGGAGTTGAATTCGGGCCCTCGCACTTGCCAAGCAGGTGCTTACGCCGCTGAGCCATCTCACCGGCCCTCCTCTAAGCCTTTTGCAACCACTGATCTTTTTACATAGTCTCTGTATTTTGCCTTTTCCAGAATGTGGTATTGTTGGAATCATACAGTAGAAAGCCTTTTCAGATTAGCTTCTTTCACTTACTGATAAATTCTCCTGTATGGATATACCAATTTATGCATTCGCCAATTCAAGAATATTTTGATTGCTTCCAAGTTTTAGCAGTTGTTAATGAAGCTGATATAAATATTTGCATATGGATTTTTGTGTGGACATAAGTCTTCACATCATTTGGGTAAATGTCAAGGAGCATGATTGCTGGATGATACAGTAAGAGTATGTTCAGTTTTGTAAGAAACTGCCAACCTTCAAAGTGGCTGTACCATTTTGCATTCTCAGCAGCAATGAATGAAAGTTCCTATTGTACTAGTCTTGTCTCTTTTTAATCTGTGTTCCACAGTGCTGCCAGTCCATTCTAAAATAGATTTTTCTAACATGCAATTCTGATCATGATGTCATGTTCATTTAAAGCCATTCAAATGAACAAAATAAATAAATGTTTAACATCCTTGCCAGAATTCATTGTTATCAATATTCTGATTTTGGCCATTCCAATAGGTGTGCAGTGGGATGTTATTTTTTAATTTGCTGTTCCCTGATTGTCTTAGTCATTTTCTCCTCAGTGGGACACAATATCCAACACCTACAACTTAAAAGGGAGACAGATTTACTTTGGCTCATGTTTTTAGTCCATAGTCTGCTAGTTTCCAAGTCAGGAACGTGTGGCAGAGTGGCTTGGCGGAGGAAAAGCTGCTCACTTCATGGCAGCCCAGAATCAGAGAAGGAAGGGAAGAGCTGGAAGGGAGATACACCCTTCAGGCCAAGCCCCCAGTGCCCCATCTCTTCTGTCCAGACTCCGCCTCCTAACATTAGTCAGTTATAGTGCTCCACAACCCAATCCTCTTCCCAAAGCTCTGCCTATGAATGCATGAGGCTTTGGGAGAACATCTAGACATAAACCATAACACTAAGGATGTTCAGTGTCTTTTCATATGCTGATTTTATACCTTCTTTGTTGAGACAAATCTGTTAAGCTCTTTTGGCCATTTTTTTTTGTGTGTGTGTGTGGGTCCTGGGGGTCGAACTCAGGACCTCGCGCGCCAGCAGGCACCTGTGCCACTGAGCAATATCACTGGCCCTTTTTTCGTATGTGGGTACCAGGAGTCAGACTCAGGACCTCGTGCTTGCCAGGCAGGCGCTTATGCCACTGAGCTATCTCACCGGCCCTAAAATAGAACTCTTTGCCATTTTTTAATTGGACTATTCATTTTCTTTTTTTTTTTTTTTTTTTTTTGTGGGTACTGGGGGTCGACCTCAGGACCTCGCGCACCAGCAGGCGCCCGTGCCGCTGAGCGATATCACCGGCCCTTTTTTCATATGTGGGTTCCAGGAGTTGAACTCGGGCCCTCACGCGTGCCAGGCAGGCGCTTACACCGCTGAGCCATCTCACTAGCCTCATTTTCTTATTGTAAAATTTTTAAAGGTTTTTTATATCTTTGTATGTGTTTTGTTTTGTTTTTGTTTGAGACAGAGTCTCACTATGTAGTTCAGGCTAGACTTGAACTCACTATGTAGCCCAGGCTGGCCTCGAACTCATGCCGATCCTCCTGCCTCAGCCTCCCAAGTGCTGGGATTACAAACTTGTGCCACCACACCTGGCTTATCTTTGTATCCTTTGTCAAAAATTGTCTCCCAGTCTGTGAGTTGTTCTTTTGTTTTCATTTTTTCCAGTTTCGGGGATTAAACTCAGAGTCCTGCACTTGCTAGACATTCCTAGCTCTTTTTTTTAACTTTTGAGACAGGGTTTCACTGCATTGCCCAGAGTGGCCTTGAATTTGTGATCTTCCTGCCTCAGCCTCCCAGGTAGCTAGGATTACAGGCGTGTCACCATGCCCAGCTTGTCTTTTTGTTTTCTAACAATATCTTTCACAGAGCAGAAAATTTTAATTAAATTAAATTAATTAATTATATTTTTGAGACAGGGTCTATGTAGTTCAGGCTGTTCTTTTTTTTTTTTTTTTTTTTTTTGTGGGTACCAGGGGGTCGACCTCAGGACCTTGCGCACCAGCAGGCGCCCGTGCCGCTGAGCGATATCACCGGCCCCTTTTTCGTATGTGGGTTCCAGGAGTCGAACTCGGGCCCTCGTGCTTGCCGGGCAGGCGCTTAAGCTGCTGAGCCATCTCACCGGCCCAGTTCAGGCTGTTCTTGAACTCACTATGTAGCCCATGCTGGCCTCAGACTCAGTTCTGGGATTATAGGCATGAGCCACCATGCCTGGTGAAAATATTAATTTTAATGAAGTCTACCTTACCAGTTTTTCATTCCATTTCCTGATTGCTTTTGGTGCTGTCTCTAAAAAATCATCACCAAGCCCAAGGTCACGTAGATTTATGTTATGTTTTTGGGGTTTTATAGTTTTATGTTTTACTTGTAGACCTATGATTTGTTTTGAGTTTAATTTTTCTGAAGGGTGTAAGATATGTGTTTTGATTCAGTTTTTGTATGTGGATCTCCAGTTCCAACAGCATCATTATTGAAAAGATTTTCTTTTCCAAATTGAATTGCCTTTGCATATTGTAATTTTTTAAAGGTAAAAACAACAAAAAGATCTTTTTGGCTTCCATGACTGGATAGAGCTGGGGATGGTGGGATGCACCTGTAATCCCAGCACTCAGGAGGCTGAGGCAGGAGGATCACTGCAAGCTCAAGGCCAGCCTGGGCTACATAGTGAGTTCAAGGCCAGCCTGAACTACATTGCGAAACCCTGTCCCAAAAAACAAAACAAAACCCAAAAACAACACTATGACTGGATAGATGGTAATGCTACTAAGATTGAGAATACAACAGGAATAGGTGTGGCGGGACTAGTGAATTCATTTTAAACCAGCTCACTGGTTTAAATATCTGACAATTCAAGTGTTAATCAAAGAAGGAATATCTTTTCCTAGATTTTAGGAATATAAGAAAATGATAATTTAGTTCAATGACATATACGTATATATAAAGAGACATGTTATGTAGTGCCATAAAATGCCATATATAGGGCCGGTGAGATGGCTCAGTGGCATAGTGCCTGCCTGGCAAGTGTGAGGTCCTGAGTTCGACCCCCGGTACCCACAAAAAAAAAAAATGCCATATATATTATGTATATAAAGCCATACATGCAGGCTAGGTGCCCAGTCAATGCTAAAATTAGCCTGACTTCTCTTCATTCAGAGTTCTTCCTACTTCAGAGGAAGGGCTGTTCTGAAATCATGAGATGTTCTGAGAGGTTTCATTGATGTCTTTGAAATCCAAATCAACTCTGCTATGGTCCAGACATAGTCCCTGGCACTTTCTTATCAGTATCATCATCTTTTTCCATGTCAAATACTGTTTGGGGCTTAGGAGAGTATGACTCTGGAGCAGTTTTTGGAAAGTAATGTGTTTACTTAACCCTCTTCCAGTCCGGAAGGCAAGGTGAAGAAGGCAATGCACAATGACTTTTGGGACCATCTTAAAGAGCAGCTCTCAGCTACTCCTCCTGACTTCGGCTGTGCTCTTGACCTTCTGAATGATATTAAAGAGGTGGGTGGCCTTCCATTGCTAGGTAGTTCCTTGACATCCCCAGCTATTGGAGTATCAAGAGTGAGCAAATCCTAACTAAGCATGGTCATGAATTAGAAGTTACACAGTAATTTGAACAAGCAAGGTTTAATATAAAATTATTAGAACAGGGAATTGAGAAATGAGGGCTTGGCTAATAACAAGTGAAGAGGACTTTAAAGAATCAGGAATATCATATATACTGGAGTGACCATCATACTCATGGGACTGAGACAAAATGCTCAAGGAGCTCACTTGAGAGGGTACAGCTATACCAGAGGAAGTGGTGGGCTGTGTGTGCTGCTGATCACCATCCACTGCTGACACTGAGTACAGGAGAAACCACTCAGACTGCGGGACCCTGCCGAGTGTGCATACCAGGCCAGCTCTTGCCTTTGCAGTGTCACTCCAGTGTGTACTCATCTGTGTAATCACCTCCCCGTGAGTGTGGACAAGACTTGCAGCTTCTTTCTAACCACTAGAATGGTGATGAAGGTAATGGGATTTACTCCCATGATTACATTTCCTTATATAAGACTCTGTCTCAGCTCTCTAGAGGGAGAGAGTCTTGCTGGCCTTGAAGATGCAAAGAGCTATGCTGTGAACTGTCTGTGGAGAGGAACAGGGTGGCCTCTTGGACCAGGTGTTGGGGGTGGGCAGCATGTTGCCAACAGTCAGTAAGAAGCTGGGACTCCAAGCATACAGCTATAAGGAAGCAAATTCTGCCCAGTCTGAATGAGCTTGGACACAGTCTTCCGCAGTCAGGCTTCCACATGAGAGTGCAGCCTGCCCACCAGCGTGACTGCCCCTGAAGAGAGCTTGAGGGGAGGATGTAGTGCAGGTGTGCCTGGACTGCTGACCCACAGAACCGTGAGGGAACAAGCTCTGTGTCAGTGTGCTGTACAGCACAGAACACGTTTTAGACAACACCTCCTTCAGGTCAGGCTGGAAATTGTGCCACCTCATAAGGGAAAGACGTTGAAGGATTTAGCTCCATTTGCACAGCAGAGAAAAGGATGATTTGGAATTGACAGGCAATATGCTGATAAATGGTGTGGGCATTTGGCCACCCCTTTGGCTACTCAGCTTCTAGAAGCACCATTCTACACATATCTGAATTTCTGAACCCTCTGGGTAGCTCAGTGATAGAGTGGGTACTTAGCATGTGCAAGGTCCTGGGTTCAGTCCCCAGCACCAAAAAAACAAAAACAAAAACAAATGTATGCCTTACAATTTCTCATTTTTCTCCAAAAGGGGAAACACGTGGCCGAATTCAGTAACAGGCTCACCAAACATTCTATTACCTAAATGGCTAAACTGTACAGTTAATGTCCAACCCATGTATAAAATAATGGGAAGGAAGAGGAAGAACAAAATTGGATATACAAGTAAACATACCTATAATTAGCAAAAAAGAAATGTTTAGCCCTTGTTTTTTTTTTTTTTTTTTTTTTTTTTTTTTTTTTTTTGGTGGGTACCAGGGGTTGAACTCAGGACCTCGCGCACCAGCAGGCGCCCGTGCCGCTGAGCGATATCACCAGCCCTTTTTTTGTATGTGGGTACCGGGAGTCTACCTCAGGACCTTGCGCTTGCCAGGCTGTGCTTATGCCCCTGAGCTATCTCACCGGCCCTTGTTTGTTTTTCTGAGATAGGATGCGTTGTATAGTTCAGGTTGCTCCTGAACTCACTATGTAGCCCATGCGGGCCTCGAACATGCGGCAATCCTCCTGCCTCAGCCTCCTGAGGGCTGGTATTACAGGCGTGCGCCACCACGCGTGGCAAGCCCTTGTTTCTTTAACTGGCCTCAGGGCTTAACTTGATACCTATGGCTGCTGCCACTATTCATTCCATGTTCCCTCCGCTGGTTGAGGTTCTGTATCCTGTGGAGTGACTCAGACTTCCATTTGAGAGTCGTGAGTTCTCAGGTGTTTTGCTTTTTTGTTTGCTCTTGTTTCCATATCACTGGGCTTGAGTACTAAGAGGCAACTCAGAGAATCTCCTGGGCTCTAGGTGTAAGCCTTACCCCCATTAGGTAGCACCAAGGAGAAATGAGATCGGTGCTGCCTAATAGGACTTACATCTCACCTGTTGGTTCCATTGTACAGGGAGCTCACCGTGGCCAGGCAGGAGTTTCATCTTTTAATTCATTAGAACCAGAGCGACTATTTCTCCTAAATCAGCAGAACTCGAGGTTGGCAGAATGACAAACAAAAAATGAGCAAGTGGGTTCTGAGGGATATAAGTGAGGGGAGCCAGTGCTGTGTCTTCACTGCTGAGCCCAGTATTTCGGCTTTGGGAGACGGCTTATAGAATGATTTTCCGTTCGAAGGATATATTGCATTCCTCAAGACAGAGCCATTTCCTTCCAGCTAATGCTGTGGTCTTCAGTAGGCATCCCACCTCTCAGGCCACCTGATGTTCTCAGTGGGGTTATTTGGTCCCGCAGTTAATTCCATGGCTTTAAACCCATCACTATTCCTTTGCTATGAAATGCGTCCCTTCATCAGATGCAGTGCTATGGAACCTGCCAGGGCCCGGGATGATGGATGTGGGGTTTCATGAGTTCACAGATGTAGGTGCTTACAGAAGCATCAAGGCAGGGAAGACAAACTGATACCTACAATATGTCAGTTCCTGTGAGAATGAATCTCTGTTCCCTCAGTGGACAAGGCAACTGACTGATCCTCCCTGGGGAATAGGGTATATTGGAGGCTTGGTTTTGCAAGGGTGGGATAAATGAAAGGATTTTTTTATTGTGGTAAAATATGCATAACAGGACTTACCACTTTTAAGTGTTATAATTCAGTGGCATTAGGTACACTCAATGTTGTGTGGTCACCACCATTATCCATTTCCATACCTCTTTCAGTTTCCCAAACAGAAACTTTGTACCCATTAAGCAATAATGCCCCTCTCCCTTCAGTGCTTGGTAACCTTCACTGTATTATTTATCTCCATGCATTTGACTATTTATAACTCCTAAGGAGAATCAAATGATACCGTACTTTTGTGTTGGTCTTACTTCACTTAGCATAATGTTTTTAAGGTTCATCCATGTTGTAGCATTTATCAGAATGTCAGTCCTTTTTTTAGCTGAGCAATATCCCATCATGTGGAATAGATCACATTTTATTGATTCATAAGTTGACATTCATGTTGTTTCTACCTTTTGGCTATTATAAATAATGCTGCTATAAACAGTACAAATACAAATATCTGTTTGAGTCCCTGCTTGCAATTCTTCTGGGTATGTACTTAGAATTGCTGGATTACAAAGGTAATTCTTTAGTGTATGTGCGTGTGTGCTACTGGGGATTTCATTTTTTGAGATAGTCTTACTGAATTGCCCAGGTGGGACTCAAATTTGTGATCCTCCTGCCTCGGCCTTCCTCAGCGCTGGTATTATAGGTGTGGCCCACCATGCCTGGCTTCACATGGTAATTCTTTGGTTAACATTTTGAGGAACTGCCAAACTCTTTCCCATAGCAGCTGTACCATTTTACATTTTCACCAGCAATGTGCTGTGGTTCCACTTTCTTTACATCTTGCCAAATGCTTGCTATTTTCCCTTCCCCTTCCCCTCCTCCTCCCTGCTGTTTTAATGTTGTGAAATGATATCTTACTGTGGTCTTGACTTGGATTTCTTTAATGAAAGATGTTGAGCATCTATTCATGTGTTTTCTGACCATTTTTAAATCTCCTTGAAATGTTTACTTAAGTCTTTTGCCCACCTTTAACTAAAGCTGTCATTTTGTTGAGTCTTTTGCCCATCCTTAGATGGGACTGTTTGTCTTTTTGTCATTGAACTGGAAATCCAACATATTATTAGCCACGCTTTGCGAAAGTCTACACTTCACAGATTAGTGGCCTTACCAGTAATGTGACCCATCCACCATCACTGTTTTCAGAAATGGAGGTCTGTACCTGTAGAGAATGTATAATACAAATATTTTGCCTCAACTTTGATTTCTAATGGACGCTCATTCAGGCAACGATGGACTGAAATGCCCATAAACATTCTTTTTGATAGGCCAGAACATCTACATTATCCCAATGATACTCAACGAAATTAGTGTTAAGGAACCTAAAATTACAAAACTGTATGTGTATATAGGCTTAAGTCCCTTTATTTCCATTCCATCCTTTGGCTGAATGTTATTAATATATTATCTGCCCTTCTTTTTTTTTTTTTTTATGTGAGTACCGGGAGTTGACCTCAGGACCTCGCGCTTTCTGGGCAAGCGCTTGTGCCGCTGAGTGATATTACCGGCCCCTTTTTTCCTTTATGTGGGTTCTGGAAGTCAAACTCAGGACCTCGCGCTTGCCGGGCAGGCGCTTATGCCGCTGAGCCATCTCACTGGCCCTGTCTGCCCTTCTTATATCGTCCTGTTTCATGCATGGCATCACAGTCCTGTCACTCCGCCACACCTCTCCTCCTCTACCCACTCCCCATCTCTAGACATGAACTATTAGCAAGACACCTTTCTAAATTCCTCAGGAATTGATCTCTTCTTCGTTAGAGTTCCCTGTTGCAGTTCTATTTCTTCCTAAGTGTGGCATGTGAGATTTGCTGTGCCACTGTTTTTTCTTTTTCAGTCATTAGCAACATCTCCAGATCTGTTTGCTTTTGCAGTTCTTATATCATGATCATAATTTTATTCAAAGTAGCATAAATGTGGCTCTTAGTCTCTTTCTGCTCAATAGCAGCTGGTTTAAAATGTGCATACAAAGTTTGATTTTGAGACTTTATTGCTGACAATTCCTTTCAGAGTGTAACTGGATTTTTCTTGCCTGCTGAATCAGGATCATTAGTCTTGATTTCATATTCCAGCCTGTATTGAATGTAATCCAGATCAGAGTCAGCCTTCTGGAACAGAACCAGGCATGGTGGCACACATCTGTAATCCCAGCACTCAGGAAGCTGAGGCAGGAGGATGGTAAATTCCAGGCCAGCTTGGGCTACTTAGTGAGTTCAAGGCCAGTCTGGACTATGTAATAAGACCCTTCTTTTAAATAGTCCAGTTCAGCTGCTTAGCTGGGTTAAGTCTACCAAGAAATTGCCTCAAATTCAGGACAGCTGAAACTTGAGAGTCTTAGCCTCAAATCCTGGGCCCATCAGTTCCAGCTTATTGACTTCCACCTCCATGTTGAATTGTTGACATTCCTCAGACTATGGCAGGGCTTAAGCTGCCAGCAGCATCAACACCGAGGATCTGTGTTGGATAGCTGTCCTTTGTCATTGAATTGTAAGAGTTCTTTACATGTTCTGGGGGCCATACTCTTGTCAGATGATTTGTAAACATTTTTCCCATTCTGTGGTTAGTCTTTTTAATTTACTTTTTGTCCTTTGATGTGCCAAAATTTTAATTTTGATTGAGTCTACTTTAGTTTTCCTTTGGTTTCTTATGCTTTTAATGTCATATCTTGCCAAATTCAAAATCTTGGGTTTTTTTTTTCATTTGTTTGCTTTTGTTCTTGTTTTGAAGTGGGAGTTGAAACTAGATGCTTTACACTGAGCTAGATGCCCAGCTTTTTTTCATTTTGAGACAAGATCTCAGTAAGTTATCCAGGCTGGGCTCAAACTTGCAGTCTTCCTGCCTCAGCTTCCCAGAGTGTTGGTATTGTATAGACATGTGCCACCACACTTGCTGTTGAATTCAAGATCTTAAACACTTACTTCTGTGTTTTTTCTTTTGTTTTCCTTTGTGGTGCTGGGGATTGAACCCAGGGCTTTAATGCATGCTAGACAAGTGCTCTGATCGCTGAGTTACACCCCCAACCCTTCCTGTGTTTTTTTCTAAGTATTTTGTAGTTTTAGCTCTTATATTTAGGTCTTTGATCCATTCTGAATTATTTTTTAGTGCGGTATAAGGTAAAGATCCAACTTCATTCTTTTGCATATGGATATCCAGTTTTCCCAGCACCATCTGTTGAAAAGACCATTCTTTCTCCATTAACTTGGCCTTGTTCAGAATCATTTGGCCATGTTATCCAGGTCTTATTTCTGGGGTCTCTATTCTATGCTGTCGTCCGTATACCTGTCCTTACACCAGTATATGCTTGGCTGCTTATAGGCTGTTTTTATTTGATGATAGAGTGCTGCTGTGCTTATCCTGTGCTATTGGCTGGGTACATTAGACAACACCTAGTTCCTGATGGGAAGTTCAGGCCATACGATCATTTGATGGCAAGGTTTTACTTTCTGCCAAGGCCTGGTAGTAAGCCAGAAGCTCTTTCTCAAAAGGCAGCTAGTTATCTACAGAGAGAGCATAGAT
This sequence comes from Erethizon dorsatum, assembly GCA_028451465.1. Classification (NCBI taxonomy): domain Eukaryota; kingdom Metazoa; phylum Chordata; class Mammalia; order Rodentia; family Erethizontidae; genus Erethizon; species Erethizon dorsatum. The sequence goes on from CM051822.1 coordinate 163,979,842, forward strand.
TTGTTTCAAATCCTAGGGGTCTGTGTTGCGAGTTCCTGTTGGTGCTTGCAGTATATTTATACAGCATCCCCAGTTGCCATAGATACTTCATTTATGAGTAGATCTGCTGGATCATAAGACCCAGGTGGTAGAATGGCTCATACTATAGTTTGAACTTGCAGCAAAGCCTACTCCTGTTCTGGAACTTGTATGAAATTTGTAACCTTTTGCCTCATTCTATGTGAATGTCAAATTAGCAAATTCAGATTTGGTGTATATTGCCTCAAAAATCCAAAAAGGCCTACCAAGTGGTGTTCCTCTTTCAGGGCGGGTGGTTTCAGGTACAGCAGCTTCTCCTTCATCTTGAAGGGGATGCCCCGACAAGCTCCAGACCACTGGAGCTCTAGAAACCTTGAAGTGCCAGGCCTCTTAATCTCTGCCATCCTTTAGTTTGCACATCTTTCTAAGGTGTATGAAGTACTCGCTCCTTCCCACTCATCAGATCCAGTGGACATATCACTATTTGAGTTCAAACCTCAGGGTACCAGTCAGGGTACAATGAGGAGACAGAAACCACATAGCAGTTTGAACAAAGAGAAGCTTCCATGATACAGGAACTTGCTAGGAGCAGGAACTAAAGGGTAGATTTGGAAGAGAGGCTCCACACTGGTAGCTTTCATAACTTACCAATTAATAATTAATAGTTTGGAGCAAATCTCATTTTATTTGTTTAACACAGAGCTAAACAGTTAGGATTTTACTATGACCATACAGTATTCCATTCAATTAAACATTCATTTTACTCTATGCCCATGTTCTCTGACCAGGTACTTGTATTACAGAGGCACGTAGGTAAATAAAAAGAGTCCTTGTCCACCAAAGACTTACATTTGGGGTCAGTAGGCTATTTCAGGTGACTCATAACAGTGCCTTTGCATATTTCATTCTTGCCCTTTAAAATAATCTCAAAAATGTCTGCCTTTTAAAATTGAGTACCTCATTAGCGTGTGATAATAGTTTGTTGTACTCCGCATTTTTTATTGCCCTCCTTGACTTTATTAATCTATCTCATTCTGTCTAGAAAATGATACTATTGCTGTAGTTCATCCCCTTTACCTTTGAATTACCACTGGCCCCTAAATGGAGGTAAATGAAATTCTATAGGAAATTTAGGATCCCAATCTCTCTCTCTTTTTTTTTTTTTATGGGGGTACCAGGAGTCAACTTCAGGACCTCACACTTGCCAGCAAGCACTTGTGCCACTGAGGGATATCACCGGCCCCTTTTTTCCTTTATGTGGGTTCTGGGAGTCAAACTCAGGACCTCGCACTTGCCAGGCAGGTGCTTATGCTGCTGAGCTATCTCACTGGCTGAGGATCTGTTGATCCTCAAAAGACATGTGTAGCTAAAGGGGTTGCCTGTTAGAGAAAGTTTGGGGCTCTTATTATATGTGCTGCTGAAGCAAGCACAAAGTTCGGGGCTCTAAACAGAATTTAACTCCTCCTTTTACTTCTTTCCGGGGCAGATCTTGTTGTCTCTGCTGTTACCACGCCAGAACCACCTAAGAAGTGAAATCGAAGCAGCTTTGGATGCAGACTTCCTCAAGCAGGAAGCAGAACGTGGGGCTCTGGACCTCTCTTCCCTTTCTAAGTACATTCTCAACATGATGACTCTGTTGTGTGCGCCAGTCCGTGATGAAGCTGTGCAGACACTTGAGGACATTACAGATCCTGTTGGGTTATTGAGGTGGGGACCTTGATTACTACCCCTTGAAAACTGCCCCTGCCCCAGGGGATTGCAGCCATTGCCTTGACAGGCTCCTCCCTGCTGAAGACCTGACTCTGCCCCCTTTCTCCTCTCTGGCCTGTTGGTTTTTTCTTTTCCAAAGATGGCCTCACCCAGGGCCTTGTGGTTCTCCTTAGATTGACTGGGTCCCACTATGTATATGCTGCCAAAAGATAGAATTCTTTCCTTTCCGGAGTGAAAACATCCCTTCCCCATGTCACATAGTATAGGGGAGGGATGGGAGGTTATACCTGTTTTATAGCTATAGGAACTAAGGAACTAAGACCCAGGAAGTAAAAAATGAATAATAAATAAAAATTAACTAAATTTTAAAAAGCCAGTTTGGCCAAAGAGTCAGGAATAGCATCATATAACAGTAGCATCACATATAAATTCACCTTGCAGAGAAGATTGCTATGTTTCCTTCCACTAACTTTACCCTTTTGAGAGGACAGAATGATTGTAGTAAAAGAAACCTACCTGTTTCTAGTTCTGCCCCTAACTCCTGGCCTTGGGTCATGGACCACATGTCATCTTCTATAAATATAGGACATAGGACTAAGTTTTATGACATCTCTTAACTTGAGAATACAGTGATTTATTTATTTTGGGTTTTTTTGTTTTGTTTTTTAGACAGGGTCTCATTATGTAGTTCAGGTTGGCCTTGAACTCACTGTGTAGCCCAGGCTGGTCTCAGACTCACAGCAATCCTGCTGCCTCAGCTTCCTGAGTGCCAGGATTACAGGTGTGTGCCACCACACCCTGCTTGAGAAGACAATGGCTCCTCATGTGGGTGTCCCTCTCACTGGATTTCCCTTTTTTTTTGTGGGTACTGGGGGTCGACCTCAGGACCTCGCGCGCCAGCAGGTGCCTGTGCCGCTGAGCGATATCACCGGCCCTTTTTTCATATGTAGGTTCCAGGAGTCGAACTCGGGCCCTCGCGCTTGCCAGGCAGGAGCTTACGCCGCTGAGCCATCTCACCCGCCCCTAGATTTCCTTTTGTAGTATAAATACTCTCTTTCCCTCCATCGTAGAGGGATCTTCCAGGTTCTGGGCCTGATGAAAATGGACATGGTGAACTACACCATCCAGAGCCTTCAGCCCCAGCTGCAAGAACATTCCATCCAGTATGAGCGGGCGAAGTTCCAGGAACAACTCGACCAGCAGCCTGGTATGTATAACGTGAGGGAAGAGCAGGAAGGTGTGGCCTGTGTCTTGCTTCCACGAGTACCCAGCCTGTTTTAGGAGTAGAATGTTTTTTCCTCAGATAAGGGGAGGCAGAGGGAACATTTAACTATGACAGAAAGATTCCCAAAGGATTTATTTATTAAGCATGAGTTTATCTTGAACTTGGTCTTGAAGCTGCAGAGACAAAGATGCTTACCCAGTCCCTTCGCTGTCCTAGGCCTCCTCAATCACACCACCAAGTGGCTGGCCCAAGCAGCAGCAGACCTCACCACACCACCAACTTGCCCCGACTCTGCCGACTCCTCTGGTGTGGCTGGTCCTTCTCCAAAAGAGGCAGCCAGCAACTCCGAGCCCCTCAGTCCCGCAGTGGTGTTGTCCGAAGGCTTCCTCAACCTCCTCCTGTGGGACCCTGAAAATGAAGAGTTCCCTGAGGTAGGAGTGGGGAGGCATTGCCTTGCTTTGTGTCCAGGGCTTCCTTTGGGACCCCCTATTATGACAGCCTGCTCTTCCCTGGTTCCCAGACCCTGCAGATGGACAGAACCCGGCTGCAGGAGCTGGAGGCCCAGCTGCAGCAGTTAACCGTCCTGGCCTCGGTCTTGCTCGTGGCTAGCAGTTTCTCTGGCAGTGTTTTGTGTGGCTCACCTCAGTTTGTGGATAAAATGAAGCGTCTCACCAAGGCCCTGATGGAGGAATTCAACCCTAGGTAAGCTTCATTGATCTTTTTTTAGAGCAGAGGGTGATATGTGATATTCAGGACAAAGGCAGGTAATGAATTAATGCTTACTGTCCACCACAAACCACAGGCCCTTTGGAACCATCCAAAAAGAATGTTGACTTCCCCCCCTCCATAGGTGATCTTGAAACTTGTGACAGAAAAATAAAACTTTTCTTCCACAGAGGGTAGTGTGGAGGACGGTTAGCTGCAAATGAGTCATTATTCAATTGGGTGGATGACAATGGGCCGGTGTTAGTGTTCATATCCAGGAGCTGGTCAGTCAGCAGTATTGACAAGACATCTACAAATGCTGGGCATCACACCAAAGGAAAAAGAAAAGAATGAAAAGAAGGCAAGATCGGGACTGGAAATGTAGCTTAGAGGTCTAGCTTTTGCCTAACATGCATGGGGCCCTGAGTTCAATCCCCAGCACGGTAAAACAAAACCCAGAAGGCCTGGTTTGTATTGACAAGATAGGACAAATGATCGTGGCAGATATCCAGGAAAGGCTTTAAAGTGTATATATAAAAATAAAATCCAAGGGCTGGGGATTTAGCTTTGTCTAGCAAGCACCAGGCCCTGGGTTCAGTCCTCAGCACCAAAAAACTAAAAATAAATAAATAAAATCCAGGGAACTAAACAGTACTGAGTGGATCCTATGGCAGAACCTTTAATCTCTTTTCCAGAGTTAGTTTTGTAGTTCATCTTCTAAGAAGCAGGACATGGCACCTTATGGAGTAGTTGGTGTCTTGTGGGTATCATGAGACACTGTACCTGCCTCTTGGGTCCTGCTGCTGCCGGTTGGGGGTAGGATGGCTGAGTCTGTCCCTCAAGGGGCCTAACTTCTGGGGTGGAGTGTCCTGGGTTCCTGCACCTCTACTGGGGCCATCTTGTGGGTGTCACCTTACTCTTGTTCATGGTCTAGGCCCGAGGACGCCATGCAGACTCTGAGTGAACAGGTATCTCAGGAAATCCATCAGAGCCTCAAAAACATGGGCCTTGCTGCTTTGAGTAGTGACAACACAGCGTCTCTGATCAGACAGCTCCAGAACATTGCCAAGAAGGAGAACCGCGTCCGCAGCGTCATCGGTGAGTGTGGCTGTGGGTGGTGAGAATGTTGGAGGAGAGAAGAGACCCCAGCCCTGGAAGTCAGGTACGGAACCATTTCACAAGAGAGGACAGATCAGTGGACAAGTCTTCAGTCACTGTTGTGCTAGGTTGAAAATGTATCCCTTGCAGTTCCAAGACTGACTGGTTCTAAGGAAGATTTGCAGGTAGGAATATGACTTCTGGTTGTAAAATACTGTCCAGCCAGCCCAGTTTAGTTACTCTGGCATACTGGTCACTCTCTGACTGCAATCCAAGACATTTCACCCACATGTGCACGCCTGTACACACGCCACCGCCACCGCCACCGCCACCGCCACCGCCACCACCACCACCACCAAGAACAACAAGAACAACAAGAACAACAACAAGAACAAAAAAACATCTGTGTTAGGCTGGAAGACAGGTCCTGTAGTATGCAGCTCCCCTCTCCCCATGCTGGATTGGAGGCTGTGAACTTGGCCAGGTTGCTCCTAACCCCGGTCATCTGAACAGTCAGTCTGAGATCCTCCTGTGTGTCATATACTCCCAGGGATCTAACTGATGGCTACTTAAACAATGCCGAGTACTCAGGAACTTACTAACCCACTAGATTTTTTTGTTTTTTTGAGACAGGGTCTCACTGTGTAGCTCAGGCTGGCCTTGAACTCGAAGTGATCCTCCTGCTTCGGCCTCCCGAGTGCTGGATTGCAGGTGTACACCACCATGCTGGCTGTTTTTATTTTTTTAATCTTTGCTTTGTCCTTAAGAGCTAGTAGCAGCTTCCTTCCCAAACATGACACATTTCCTTATCTGTAGGTGAGTGGGCAGGTTGGTGAATATCTCAGTTAACTTAGATGGCGGGTGAGTAGAGGGTAGGGCAGGACCAGTGTTTCTCCGTGAGATCTATTGCCCTTTCCCTTCTCATTGTCTTCTTTTGCTCACAGATCAGCGGATCCATTTGTTTCTCAAGTGCTGTTTGCTTCTTGGTGTGCAGCGCTCTCTGTTAGACCTTCCTGGAGGCCTCACTTTCATAGAACCAGAGCTGGCAGAACTGGGCCAGAAGTTCGTCAACCTGACACAGCACAATCAGCAGGTGTTTGGCCCCTACTACACTGAGATCCTCAAAACCCTCATCCCCCCAGGTCAGGCACTGCAAACGAAAGTGGAGGCTCTGTGATAGCACGTGCTGGGAGCCCTGGCACCTTGGACCCAGGAGAAAAACCCAGCATCTTCCTGGGGTAACATCACCAGGACCAGCAGAGCAGTGAGCCTCATCCTCCCCCACAGACAGTATATTAAGGCTGTAGGGATCAAGCCTTAAGCACAGCTGGCCCCAGCCCACTCACCAGTAAACCTCTGAACTGCAAGAAAACCTCCATTCTTCCTGTGCTGCAGCTGAAGCCCTGTGCCCTCAGCCCCCAACCAGCTAAGAAGCCAAGAAGCTTTCTGTATTCCCTTCTCTGGCTGCAGCACACAGAGCCAAGCAGCCAGATACCCAGGCGCTAGCATTAATCTAAGTAAAGCATCCCTGAGAACTCTGGGATTTATCCAGTGTGAGTACAGGTGTTTCCTCCAGTTCTGTTCAGGGGAGGACATGTTTTAAAGAAGTTAGGTTGTTTTCAGGCATAGGTTGCCCTGAAGGTTTCAGGTGACGCAGCACTATGTCTGCACGTTTGGAAGCAGTACGCAGACTGCTGGATGAGGACGGGTGCTAGCCACACCAAGCATTCTGTTGAGGGAGCTTTCTGAATTCATGGGATATCCTGTCTGTCCCTCGTGTATGTGTGTGTGTGTCTGTATCTCCCTCCCTGCTCTTGTTATTCAGAGTTTAGCCTTGGCCACTGAGATCAGGGACTGACTTGGATCAGTTCATCCCTGGTTCTGTTCTCCAGCCAAGTGAGTCTCCTCTTCCTCATCTCTAAGCTTTCAGAGGTGGAGCAGCCACCATCCTCCTTCTCATTTGCAGTTTGTTCTGTTGTGGTTGTCATCTCTCCTTGTCGGGTTTCATTAAATAAGAAGTATTCTAGAAGCTAATGCTAGCTATAGCAGTATACTGTGGCTGGAAAGAGGAAAGGGAACGGATTTGGTTTTTTTTTCAGTAATGGACAAGATAACGTGGGAATTCACTTACATTCTCACCATGTAGGGGACTGAGGGAGCAGAGTGTAACACGCTTAATTTAGGAACACACCACAAGGGGGAGCCTGGGTTCCACTAGACAGCCGGGTTTTCTCCTAGGTGATACCCTTTTCAGAGGGTAATCCTAGATGGGTGATAGGGCTGGTTCAACAGAATGTGGCTGGAAAAGCTGGAGGTATGGGTCATTCAGAGTTGGCAGTCTTGTGTCTAGACAGCCTCCAGATGGGGAAGCACATGAAAAGTGATGTGTTTAACAAACAGGCTTGGCTAGTTGGAGTCTGACTTGTAACTATTTGAAAAAAAAATTTTTTTTTTTTAAAGCCACATTTTGGAAGCCTCTTTGTTACTGTGGGTGATGGGGTCCCAGATAGGTTCCTAGGTTCTCGTGTGTAATGAACAAAGACTTGGATATGGCATGCGACAGCAAGGAAACAGCAGCAAATTTTAATCAGGTGACAAGTACACTTAGAGGGATCAGGCTCGTGCCAGCAGAAAGGAAAAAGGGACAAGTGCTGAACGCATTGGTTTAGGGATTTAAAATGGTGCACTGGGTCTAGGGCACCTCTCATTGGGGCTTCCAGATTATGAATGACAATGTGATTGACAGGGTGCTGAGTCATGTCAGCTATGTCTACTGCACATGTCCTTTCCTATAACTCAGTCATAATTGGACATATGAGATGCAGTCCATATTCATGAACCTTCGGTGAGCTCCAAGGGAAGAATGGTTATTGCAGGTCATGCCAGCAGGTCTGGCGTGCATTTGTCCTGGTTTGGAATTTTGGAATTTTCTAGGGCAGACTCAGGGGTCTCTCTCTTTTTTTTTTATCTCTGCCTCTGAATAGTGAGCCTTAGGATAAAGGTCAGGTGGTTGGCCCTGGGGTGTTGCCCAGGTTCAGATGAGTGGAGGAGAGTGGTCTATCAGCCCCTGAGAGATCTGATCCCTGAAAATCTTTACGGGGTGCTGAGAAAGGAATGTGTGTCTTCTATAGCTACTTCCTGATGAATAGGAATGGTGGCCCTACCTGTGTGGAGACAAACTGTTGCCCTATTTGAGCCATACTGCTCCTCCAAGGATTCCTTGATGAGCTCTAGATATGAAGGTGGGTTTTGGTCCTTGGCTTGGATCATCATCTGTAGTTGAGCAGCTGTTAAATGAGAGGAAACAAATTTGACTGAGAGATTAAATACGCATGGTCCAAATAGTAAGGCTATGAGAAGCATTAATGAACGCCCTGTCAAGGGAAGTCCTGGTGGCTAAAGGAACTAGAAGGGATTGGCTATGAGATGCCATATTGATCTCCAGGGCCAGATAAGCAAGGGTGCACGTTCCTGTCCAGTTTGCTGGAAGACACAAGTGGAAGTTAGTGCCACACAGGAGGAAAAGTCCCTGAGTCTCAAGGTAGAAGTTATTTTCAACTTGGTTGAGCTGATTGTTTTCATTTTCCCAGGTAAATTGCCTGCCAGTGTAGCTCAGTCAAAGGCTGAAAGGGCCTGTAAGTGTGTGGAGTAGCTCTGGTAGTTGTGTTTTCCCAATGCATAAAATTTCTTCTGGTATCCACTAATACTCATTCAGTTGAGTTCATAACCGGATACCAGCAGTCCCTGGTCATGGGCAGTCTTCCCATGGGAATATAGGAACATAATAGGAGGTCTCCCGTGGCAATATCCTGACCCTGTTTCCTAATTCTTACGTGTCCAGAGACACACAAGTTCTGTGAAAGTTCTGTGAGAACTGCACCAGGTTTTTCAAAGATGCGGCTTGGGTTACCAGGTTGCTGGCATGGTCCATGGAAGGCTTTATATTTAGGATTTGTTTGCAAATGGAGTCCTTTAAATGTCCCCAAATCTTGACTCTGGCCCTGGTCTTGGGTCCTCTTTATACAGAGGGGTACCTGGAACTTAAGCAACATGCAGATGGATTTGGGGCCCTAAATGGGTGGTTTTGTACAAGAAACCTGAGTAAGATTACTTCAATAGAATCTGAGAAGGGAAGCAGCCCTCCCTGGTCATTTCGTTGACCTGAAAGTCATACAGACTGTCTAAGGACATTAACCGAAAGGGGCGCCCCTTGATATCTGGGGTGGAAGGCCATCTTTCCAGTAGCCAGAGTAGAGCTGGGATGGGCACAGCAGTATATTGGCTGGAAGAAAGGAAGACTACAGTCAACAGTCCTTGGCTGGGTTGGGGTTAGTGGAAGTTATTAAGAGATGGATTGGATCTAAGAGGAGATGAGTTAGTAGAATTTAGTAAGAGAGGGGTTAGATGTGTGAACAGTCACTGCTCACTGTCTCCCCCGGAGGCAATCCTTGAGCCACCAAAGAGGATCCCAAGAAACAAGAACAAACCACTAGAGGCCATTTTATGACTTAGGGTGAGGATGTCAAAGAGTGAGTCACAGCAAGCAAGAGAGTCACACACAAGACGTGCAAGGGGGGACCCTGTTGCCAGGACAGGGTTGATTTTACTTTATGTAGAGGGAACAGAATGGTGTACTTATCTGACTCAGCAGGTTGGTTGGTGTTTTCTGAAAAGAAATGTGAGGCCATTCACTGGTTCGCAGGTGTATGACGTTTGTGGTCTCCATTTTCTGGTGCCACAGGCAGCTTGGGTTTTCTCCTAGAAAGATAATCTAACAAGTATTGGGAGCTAGGGTCCATAGGAATAGAAAAGAAGGCATCCTTGAGATCAAGGACAGAAAACCAGTTAGTGTCTCCTGGGATCTGTGCAAGGAAGGTGTATACAGGTCTGCCGCTAGGGGGTGAACGGGCACCACCGCCTCAGTGATCCTGAGATCTTGGACTAGGCAATATTCTCACGATGGCTTGACTACCGGTGTGTTGCATGGGGACTAGCATGGCACCAGCAACCTCTTAGCCAAAAATTTATCAATAGTGGGCTTTAGCCCCAGCCTGGCCTCTCTTTTAAGGGGATACTGCCTCCTGTGAGGGTATAGATTAAGGTCTTTGAGCTGAATGATTACTGGGTGGCCATGACAGCCCACCGTGGGGTGCCGTCGTATCACACTTGAGGATCAGCTCCTGGCAGAGAAATGCAGTCTGATGGAGCCAGGTTGGCTGGGTCCCTGGCAATTAGATCGTGGGTTGCCACAGGTTTGAATGACAGAGTGGCCCTGAGCAGGAAAAGTATACATTATCTCTTTCAATTACTGGTATGTGGCATTTTGGGTATTATACGTGAGGCAACTTGGAAAAGGAATGTTCCAACAGGCAGTTCAGAACAGGGATAAAGAAACCAGACCGGTGAAGTCCTTAAGGCCCACAACAACTGTGGAATAGGATGATAATTTACCCTGATAAGAGGTTAGAATTAAGATTCCCCAATATCTTTTTTTTTTTTTTTTTTTTTTGTGGGTACCAGGGGTTCGACCTCAGGACCTCGCGCGCCAGCAGGCGCCCAGGCCGCTGAGCGATATCACCGGCCCCTTTTTCATATGTGGGATCCGGGAGTCGAACTCGGGCCCTCGCGCTTGCAAGGCAGGCGCTTACGCCGCTGAGCCATCTCACCGGCCCAAGATTCCCCAATATCTTAAGAAGGAATGTAGTTTGCTTACCTACAACATCCAGGTTCCCCGAGGCTCCTGCACGGTGGTGGGGATGTCCTTGTGTGGGGGCCGCACAGGCCACCTTGGGACTGTCATTCACTCTCCGGGCACTCTTCCCTGGCCACCTTAGTGGTGGACAACCTCATACCCTTCTGGGAATGAGCGCAGTCCCCTCCTCCAGTGCCAAGGGCCCTCATCTGTGTCCAGTCAGTGTCAGCAAAGATGCGGGGGCTTTTCAGGGCATCCTTTGCCCAGTGCCCTGGTGGCTTGCACTTGAAGCACCCACACCTGCTTCCATCACCTGGATCCCCTGGGATTCTGTGGTACCACAGGCTGTGTCGTGAGCCTTATTCGTTAAGGCCGGTGTGGCTTTAGCCTGCCTTGTCTCCTCACTCAACTCCTGCTTTCTTTCCTAGTTCTTTAAATATTATTTGTACTTAGTTGTTTTTTTTTTTTTTTTTTTTTAATGTGGGTACTGGGAGTCGACCTCGGGACCTCGCGCTTGCTGGGCAAGCGCTTGTGCCGCTGAGCAATATCGCCGGCCCTTTTTTTCCTTTATGTGGGTACCGGGAGTCGAACTCAGGACTTCATACTTGCCAGGTAGGCGCTTATGCCGCTGAGCTATCTCACCGGCCCTGTACTTAGTTTTTATAAATACAATTATACTGGCTGTTTAAAACAATATAGGGAACTATATATTTTCTCTCCTATGGTCTATGATAGTTAAAATAATCTTAAAATTATTCCTATTTTGGTTTTTGTTTTATTTTGTTTTTTGAGACGAGGTCTCACTGTGTAGTTCAGGCTGGCCTTGAACTCATGGTGATCCTCCTGCCGCAGCATCTCAAGTAAAACAAAATTTAATAACAAAACAATTAGAGAATAACAATAGTTACTACATTGTGTATCATGATCTTAAAAGAGTGGCCAAAATGTTAATCAGAGTACAAGGTGTAGACAAAAAGACCATCTCTTACAAAGATGAAATACATGACTAAAGTACAAAACCTTTTTAATGAACTAAGAGAAACTAGAAGTATAAATGAAACAGTGGAATAGATAACTTGGGGGATTATTTGAACTTCTCCCTGCTTTATCTTCTGTTTTGCTCTTGTGCGCTCTCTCGTGTGCCCCCCCATACATATATATATATATGTATGTATACACACACGCACACACAAAGTCTGCCAGAAAAATGCATACACACTTCAGGAAAAGAAAAACTTGTATAAATATTTTAATACTAAACTTACTGAGACATCATGAGATTAGTATGAGTTACCTCTGGGCTCTACAATTATAAGAGGTACTCAGAGTGGTGGCCATTAGCTTCCAGACATTTATTAGTACAGCAAACTGCTGCTTGGGTAACCTTGGTCATTGAGATTGCCGCACATACATTTTCAATTTTTTTCCTAAGGGCCAGGAGTGTAGTGGGTTTTCTGTGATATACGACATCCTCTGGGGTCCCCCATATGAGGGTAACACCATCTGTTGAAAAAACACCATACTGTTTTTCTTTTCCTGAAGTGTGTATACATTTTTGGCATGCTCATGCTCTCTCTCCATATATATATTCCTCATATAAGAGAAACCGTGCAATATTTAAGTTAATTTGCCTAGTTTATTTCATTTAATGCTATATTCTCAAGTTGCATTCATTTGCCTACAAATGCCTTAAGTTTATCTTTCTTTATGGTGGCATAATCTATTGTGAATGAATACCACATTTTCTTTATCCATTCATCTGTTGATGGACATATACTGTATTGTGCTGCTATAAACACAGGTATGCATGTATCCCTGTAACATGAAGACTTTGACATTTCCAGGAAAATACCTTTTAGAAAGGGGGATAGCTGGGTCAAATGGAATTTCTATTTTTTGTTTTTTGAGGACTCTCCATACTGATTTCCATAGTGGTTGAACTAATTTACATTCCCACCAACAATAAAGAAGGGTTTCTTTTTCATCCTGCAGCCTCACTAGCATTTATTTGATTTCTTGATGGCCATTCTTTCTGGGGTAAGATGATATCTCAATATAGTTTTTTGGTTTTTGTTTTTTTTTTTTGTGGGTACTGGGGGTCGAACTCAGGACCTTGCGTGCCAGCAGGCGCCTGTGCCACTGAGCAATATCACCGGCCCTTTTTTCATATGTGGGTACCGGGAGTCAAACTCAGGACCTTGCACTTGCCAGGGAGGTGCTTATGCCGCTGAGCTATCTCACCAGCCCCTCAATATAGTTTTAATTTGTGTTTCTCTAGTAGCCATTGATATTGAACATTTTTTCATGTATTGGCCATTTGTACTTCTTCTGAGAAGTGTTTATTCATTTCAGTTGCCTTTTTATTGGGGGAGGTCTAATTTTTTGGATTTCTTTATATAGAGTCTGCCAAAAAATGTATACACACTTCAGGAAAAGAAAAACTTGTATAAATATTTTAATACTCCTGATTTAACATCTGCAGACTTTTACTTATGAGGGACCCTAAAGGATGTCATACATCACAGCAACCCAATACACTGCTGACCCTTAGAAAAGAAATTGAAAATGCACGTGCAGCAGTTTCTGTGGACGCTTTGACCAAGGTTACCCAAGCAGCAGTTCACCATACTGATAGACGTCTGGAAGCTAACGGCCACCACTTTGATCACCCTTGTAATTATAGAAGCCAAAGGTAACTTGTGTGACTCTCATGCTGTCTCAATATTTAGTATTAAAATATTGATGCATTGGGCCGGTGAGATGGCTCAGTGGTGTAAGCGCCTGCCTGGCAAGCGCAAGGTCCTGAGTTCGACTCCCGGAACCCACAAAAAAATTAAAAAAGTAAAATATTGATACAAATTTTCTTTTCCTGAAGAGTGTATACATTTTTTTTTGTGGATTCTGTATATTCTAGATGTTAGCACTCTGTCTAAGGAAAAGCTGCCGAAAATTTTTTTCCCATTCTGTAGGTTGTCTCTTCACTCTGTTGGTTGTTTGCTTTGCTGTGCAGAAGCTTTTTAATTTGATTTGATCCCATTTGTTGATTCTTGGTATTATTTCTTATGCCATTGGGGTTCTGTTCAGAAAGTCCTTGCCTGCACCAATGTCTTTAAAGAGTGTTACCTTCCAGCAGATAGTTTCTGTTCTAACATTTAGATCTTTGACCCATTTTGATTTTAATTCAGTACATGGTGAGAGGTATGGGTCTAGGCTCAAATCTTTTGGATGTTAATAGCCAGTTTTCCCAGCACCATTTATTAAAGAGGCTATCTTGCCTCCAGTGTATGTCTTTGGCCCCAGTGTCAAAGATCAAATTTAGTAGCTGTTTGTGCCTAGGGTTGTTTCTGCTGCTTCTATTCTGTTCCGTTGATCCATGTGCCTGTTTTAGTAACTTTGTAGTGTAACTTCGCATCAGAGTTTGTGATGCCTCCTGCTTTGCTTTCGTTACCCAAGATTGCTCTTCCTATTCTGGGTTTCTTCTGCTTCATATGAATTTTAGGTTTGTTTTCTCTGGATCTATGAGAAATGCTGTTGGTGTTTTGACTGGGATTGTGTTAAAATTGTGTATCAGTTTTTGGAAATATAGCCATTTTGATTATATTGGTTTGCCTATCCAGGAACGTGGGCTGTCTTTGCACTTTCTGATGTAGAAGTCTTTCACTTTTTTGATTAGGTTAATTCCTAAGTATTTCATTTTTTCTTGGTGTTATTGTGAATGGTACTGTTTTCCTAATTTCTTTCTCAGTGAGTTCATTATTAGTGCATAGGAACACTATTGATTTTTTAGTGTTTATTTTGTATCCTGATACATTGCTAAATTTGGTTATTATAGGAGCCTACTGGTAGAACTTTTTGGGTCTTGTAAATAAGGGATTGTGTCATCTGCAAATACTTTGAACTTGTCTTTTTCTATATGTATCCTTTTTATTTATTTCTCTTGCCTTATTGCTCTGGCTAATGTTTTGAGGACTTCGTTGAACAGAAATGGTGATAAAGGACATCCTTGTCTTGTTCCTGAATGGGGTCAAAGCAAGTTCAAAATCTAGCCGGGCACACATTAAGTCCCATAATTCCATGTCCAGCATCTAAGGCAATCTGTGGCAAGATGTGGACTCCAAAGGGCTTGGGTGGCTCTGCCCCTGTGGCACTGTGGGTGGTTGTAGCTCCCACGGCTTCTCTCTTGGGTCAGCTGTGCTCCCTCCTTGCAGCTTTGTTCAGATCCACGTTCCTGGCTTCCCCAACCTTCTGAGGTCTCCACTGCACCTTTGGCTTCACACTCACAGCTTCACACCCTGCCCTGTCAGGGGCACCCTGCCTGAACTCCCAGGCCATCTGAAATCTGAGTGGAAGCCTTCCTGACCCCACAACTCTTGCATTCTGCATGCACCTAAAACCAGAGCCAGGTGGATGATATAAAAATCTGGAGCAGTAGCCCGGCTTCCTTCTCTAGGCTGTAGATGTCGAGTGCCTGGATTGCTGAGCACTGTGAACCCAATCCTGAGGAACATAGTCCCTAGCCTGCCACCATTTTGGAACATGGTGTTCTGGGGCTCTCTTAAAGTCTTTCACCTTTGCAACTCTCAAGCTGCAAAGACTGGAGTCCTGCTGGTTCTTGTAATGTCCCCAGGCTGTCTTTTCTATTGTCCTGTTCCTTCTCAGCAGTCAAGTTCTCTTCTGCTCTATCTTTGTAGTCCATGAACCTTTACTGGAGCTTGCTTTCTGGCCAAACTCAAAACTATTTAAATCATTCTGCTGGGCTCTTTCCTCTTGACTTTCAACATAGGTCTGGTTAAAAGCCCCCAGCACTAGCCATGCCATAGCCTCAGCATTAGACTGCCTTGAAATTTCTTCTGTAAGATTAATTAGTCCCCTGCCCTTAATCTCAGTCTCAGGCAAAGTCTGTGGACTTGAGCAAAATGCAGACAAACTTTCTGCCAAGGTATAACACACACCCTCTGGAGTCTAACAGCCAATGTAGTCCTCCTTCCCTGCAGAAACCTGAGCTTGGTCTTTACTGGCAGCATTTCTTTCAGCATCCTGGTCTTCTGACCTCAGACCAGACTCTCCCATCAATTTCAGCTTACAGCATTCCAGGGCTGCTGCTTCAGCTGGCATCTCCAAACCTTCCCAAACTTTTTTCACAAGCCAGTTCCAAAGGCCCCTGAACCACATGGCCAGGTGATGTCACAGCAACAATCCCACTTCTCTGGCACTATGCTTAAAAATAATATGTACACAGATGCACCTCAGCTGACAATGAGGTTACATCCTGATAAGCCCACTGTAATTGGAAATATAAATGAAAAATGTATTTAAGCTTGGGGACAGTGGCACATGCCCATAAGCCTGGGTACTCGGGAGGCTGAGGCAGGAGTGTCACAAGTTGAAGGCCAGCCTGGGCAACTTAGAACTGATTTCAAACTAAAGGAGGCCTGGGGATGTAGCTCAGTGGTAGAGCCCTTGGTCCTAATACTGCAAGAAAAAAACCTAATTTACTGAATGTCATAACCTAGCCTACCTTAAACATTCTCCGAACACTTACCTTAGCTGACAGGTGGACAGAGACATTGAACACAAAGCCTGTCTGTAATAAAATGTCCAGCATCTCCTTCAACATACTATCTGGGGACAGTGCGCTAGGGAGTTTCAGTTGTTAACCCTCACCACTGTTCAGCTGAGTGGGAGCTGCGGCTCGCTGCCAACACCCAACACCACGAGAGAATCTTGGGAAAAGTTCACAGTTTGAATTATAGTTTCTACGAAATGCATATTGCATTGTGTCCTAAAGTTGCAGAATTGTAAGTTGAACCATTATATCAGGGACCATCCTGTTACAAGGCACTTCCAAAAGTTAGTCTCTTCTCCCCCTGACAGGATGTAATGGCTGTTACCAATTTTTTGTATACCCTTTCAGATTCAGTGTTATTGCCAGAATATAGGTAGCAAATAGATACACAAATATATCATAAATATGGAACTATATAATAAACACATTTGCAAATATGTGTATGCATGCCCATTTGCACACACACATAAAACTTACTGAACACTCATGGGCCAGGCTCTGTTTAACTCAAGCCCTCTGCATGTATAATTTCATTTAACCCTACTAGGAGTCCTTTGAAGTAAATACCCACTATGCTACACTGCCTTTGTACATCTTTGTTTTCACTACAAATGGTAGTATGTGTAGACACAGTTGGCTGCTACATACATTCTTTTAAAAATAAAGCAAGGGCCGGTGATATAGCTCAGCAGCATAAGCGCCTACCTGGCAAGCCCAAGGTCCTGAGTTTGACTCCCAGTACCTTCATATAAAATAAATAAATCAAGCCTGGGGATGTAGCTCAGTGGTAGAGTACTTAGCATGCTCAAAGCCCCGGATTCAACCCCCAGAATGGAAATAAATAAATGAATAAATGAATAAGTAAATAGCATGTATAAAGATCCCTTTGTATTTTTTTTTTTTTTTTTTTTTTTTGTGGGTACCGGGGGGTCGACCTCAGGACCTCGCGCACCAACAGGCGCCCGTGCCGCTGAGCGATATCACCGGCCCCTTTTTCGTATGTGGGATCCGGGAGTCGAACTCGGGCCCTCGCGCTTGCAAGGCAGGCGCTTACGCCGCTGAGCCATCTCACTGGCCCGATCCCTTTGTATTTTGATAGCTGCATATTTTCCTGTTGTATAGTGAATATACTTAACCAGTATCCTGTTGAATGAGCTGTTTCCAGGCTTTAACAGTGCTTCAGTGAACACCCTAGACATGCTGGGTCACACAGGCAGAATAAATTCCTCATGTTGTCCCTTTATATTTATATCCTCTTCCCTTCCATTCCCACCCCTCCTTAACTCACAGCAATCACTAATGTGTACTCTATTTTTATCATATCAAGAACATGTAAATAGAATCGCACAATATGTAGCCCTTTAAAAGGACAGCTGTTTGCGGTCAACATAATTCTTGCAACTGGTCAGGTTGTATCAACAGTACTTTTTCTTTTTTATTGCAGAGTAGTAGCCCGTGGTATGGATGAATCATGGTTGATTTAGTCATTGCCCTGTTGAAGGACATGTGGACTATTTCCTGTTGGGGACTTGTTATGAGTACCTTGGTTCATGAACTTATGCTTGCAATTTGGTTGCAACCAGAATCGTGGAAAGAATTAAGTTTGTGAACCAAGGTACCGCTGTATAGGTTCTGTAAATGTTTTTGCACAAGTTTTTGTGTGAGCATCAGTTTTCTTTTCTCTAGGATAAATTTCCAGGAATCTAATTGCTAGGTTATACAGTAGTTATGTATTTAGTTTTTAAACATTTTTTTCAGATTGACTGTACAATTTTATATTTCCAATAATTATGAATGATTCAGTCTCTGCATCCTCACCAGCGTGCTGATACCGTCACTATCACTCTGTACTTTTGATTTCTAGCTCCCTGATGGCTGAGGCGTTTCTGTACCTTCCATGTGCTTACCTGCCATCCACATACCCTCTTTAGGTGAAATGTTTGTTCATGTTCTTTTGCCCTGATCTAACTGGACTGTTTCTTTTACCATTGAGTTTTGAGAGTTCTTTATATATTCTAGATATTAATTCTTTGTGTTAGATACATGGTTTGTATATCTTTTCTTTCAGTCTTTGGCTTGTCTTCCTCATAAGTCTCACAGAGCTATATTTTTTTATTTTCCTGGAATCCAGTTTATCAAGTTTTTTTTTATGGATTGTACATTTGATGTCAATTATAAGAACTCTTTAGCTCTAGATTCTGAAGATTTTCTCTTAACGTTTTTGCTAAAAATTTTTTGTTGTTATTGTTGTTTTTTGACACAGGATCTCATTATGTAGTCCAGGGCAGTCTTGAACTTTATGTATAGCCCAGGCTGGCCTTGAACTCATGATCCTTCTGCCTCAGCCTCCTGAGTGCTGGGATTATAGATGTGTGCCACCCTGCCAAGCTTTGCTATAAGTTTTATAGTTTAATGTTTTACACTTAAGTCTGTTATCCATTTTGAGTTACTTTTGTGTAAGGTGTGAGACTTAGGTTGAGGTACACTTTCTACCTATGAATGTCCACTTGCTCCAGTGCCATTTATTAAAAAGGGCTGGGTGTGGTGGTGCATACCTGTAATCCCAACACTCTGGGAGGCTAAGGCAGGAGCACTGCAAGTTCAATCATAGCCTGGCCAAGGTTTAGTGAAACCTTGTCTCAAAACTTTTAAAAATATGTATCTGGGAATGTAGCTCAGAGTGAGGGCCCTGGGTTCCTGGGTTCAGTCCCCAGTACTTAAAAAATGAAGAAGGAAAAAAGAAAAAGTGAAGGATATCTGTCCTCCATTGAATTTCTTTTGTACCTTTGTCAAAAATCAGTTGGGGGCCGGTGAGATGGCTCAGTGGCATAAGCGCCTGCCTGGCAAGCGCGAGGGCCCGAGTTCAACTCCCGGATCCCACATACAAAAAAGGGCCGGTGATATCGCTCAGCGTCATGGGTGCCTGCTGGTGCACAAGGTCCTGAGGTCGACACCCGGTACCCACAAAAAAAAAAAAAAAAATGTCAGTTGGACACATCTGTGTGGGTGTCTTCCTGTGTTCTATCCCATTCATCTGTGTCTGCTTCTGCCACACCACAGTATTGATTTTTGTTGCTATATAGTAAGTCTTGAAATTTTTTTTTTATTTTAAAGAGAAGAAAAAACAAATCAAAAAAAGAACACATTTTCAAAACAACATAATATGAGGGTAACAATGGTCAATGCATTACGTATTATTATCTTTAAGTTAGTTATTCAGGATACCAGACATTAGCATTCAATTGTCCAAACATTATTGGCTCAAACCTTACTCTTCAATGAACTAAGTAAAATTGGTAGTGTATCTATCTTAACCATCTTATATATATATATACAATTTTTTTCCCTTTCCCTTCTTTCTTTTCCCTATTCCAGTCTCTCTTTCCTATTGACCAATTTCTTTTTGATTCACCGTGTCTATTGTACATTTTGGATCTTATTTACTCTTTCAGTTTCTCATACTAGAGAGACAATACGATGCTTGCACATGTGCATCCGGTTTATTTCACTTATGAGTATTTTCTCGAGTTGCATCCATTTACCTATAAAAGTCTCCAGTTTATCCTTCTTTATGGCTGAATAGTACTCCGTTGTATAAAAATACCACATCTTTCTTATCCATTCCTCAGTTGATGGGCATTTGGGTTGTTTCCAAGATCTGGCTATTACAAATTGTGCTGCTATAAACATGGGTGCACATATATCACTGTGGTACGATGTTTTTAATTCTTCTGGGAAGATGCCCAGAAGGGGAATAGCTGGGTCAAATGGGACCTCCAACCCTAGTTTTTTGAGGAATCTCCACACTGACTTCCACAGTGGCTGTACCAGTCGACACTCCCACCAACAGTGAAGAAGGGTTCCTTTTTCCCCACAGCCCCTCCAGCATTTGTTATTAGTTGATTTCTTTATAGTAGCCATTATTTCTGGGGTGAGATGGTATCTCAGTGTTGTTTTAATTTGCATCTCTCGAATGACTAGTGATGTTGCACATTTTTTTTTTTTTTTTTTGTGGGCACCGGGGGGACGACCTCAGGACCTCACGCGCCAACAGGCACCCGTGCCGCTGAGCGATATCACCGGCCCCTTTTTCGTATGTGGGTTCCGGGAGTCGAACTCGGGCCTTTGCGTTTGCAAGGCAGGCGCTTAAGCCGCTGAGCCATCTCACCGGCCCCATTTTTTTGTATATTTATTTGCCATTAGTATTTCTTCATCTGAGAAATGTGTATTCATCTCAGATGCCCATTTTTGGAGTCGGTCTTTAAATTTGGGAGGTCTGATTTTTTTGAGTTCTTTATATGTTCTCGATAGTAATCCTTTGTCTGCGGAACAGCTGGCAAACATTTTTTCCCACGTTGTGGGTTGTCTTTTCACTCTGTTGGTGGTTTCTCTTGCTGTGCAAAAGCTTTTTAATAAGATGAGATCCCAGTTATTGATTCTTTGGGATAGTTCCCGTGCGGTTGAGTTTTTATTCATAAAGTCTTTGCCTACACCAATGTCTCCAAGGGTTTTACCTATCCTACCTTCCAGCAGATTTAATGTTTCTGTTTTAATATTTAGATCTCTGATCCATTTTGAATTTAGTTTAGTGCATGGTGAAAGATATGGGTCTAGTTTTAATCTTCGGCATGTGTAGAGCCAGTTTTTCCAGCACCATTTATTAAAGAGGCTATCTTTCTTCCAGCGAATGTGTTTGGCACCTTTGTCAAAGATAAGGTGGCTTAGTATGTCTGGGGTTGTTTCAGCATCTTCTAATCTGTTCCATTGATCTTCAGGTCTGTTTTTTTGCCAGTACCACACTGTTTTTATCACAGTAGCTTTATAGTATAATTTCAAGTCAGGGATTGTAATGCCCCCTGCCTTGCGTTTGTTGCCCAGAATTGCCTTTGCTATTCTAGGTCTCTTCTGATTCCAAATGAATTTTAGGATTGTTTTCTCTAATTCTGTGAGATATGCTGTTGGAATTTTGATTGGAATTGCATTAAATCTGTATAACAATTTTGGAAGTATGGCCATTTTCACTATATTGGTTCTTCCTATCCAGGAGCAAGGGATATCTTTCCATTTTCTGATATCCTCTTCAATCTCCTTTTTCAGAGTACTGTAGTTTTCAGTATAGAGGTCTTTTACATCCTTTGTGAGGTTGATTCCTAGGTATTTCATTTTTTTGGATGTTATTGTGAAAGGTATTGTTTCCCTAATTTCTCTTTCAGTAAGTTTGTTATTTGTGTACAGGAAGGCTATTGACTTTTGAGTATTGACTTTGTATCCAGCTACACTACTGAATTTGCTTATTAAATCTAGCAGTTTTTTAGTGGAGTTTTTGGGGTCTTCTATGTAGAGTATCATGTCATCTGCAAATAATGATAATTTAACTTCTTCCTTTCCAATCATTATTCCTTTTATTTCTTTCTCTTGTCTAATTGCTCTGGCTAAAGTTTCCAGAACTATGTTGAATAAGAGTGGGGAGAGTGGACATCCTTGTCTTGTTCCTGATTTTAGAGGGAAGGCTTTCAGTTTTTGGCCATTTAGTATAATATTGGCTGTTGGTTTGTCATAGATAGCTTTTACCAGATTGAGATAAAGACCCTCTATTCCAATTTTCTGTAGGGTTTTTATCATGAAAAGGTGCTGGACTTTGTCAAAAGCTTTTTCTGCATCTATTGAGATGATCATGTGATTTTTGTCTTTGGTTCTGTTAATATGGTGTATAACATTTATTGATTTACGTATGTTGAACCATCCCTGCATCCCTGGGATGAATCCAACTTGGTCATGGTGTATAATCTTCTTGATGATTTGTTGGATTCTGTTTGCCAGTATCTTATTAAGGATTTTTGCATCTATGTTCATTAGGGAGATTGGCCTGTAGTTCTCTTTCTTAATTGGGTCCTTCTCTGGTTTTGGTATCAGGGTAATGCTTGCTTCCAGGAATGAATTTGGGAGTATTGCTTCCCTTTCAATTTCATTGAAAAGTTTGAAAAGTAGGGGCGTTAGGTCTTCTCTAAATTTCTTGTAGAATTCGGCAGTGAATCCATCAGGGCCTGGGCTTTTCTTTGTTGGGAGGTTTTTAATTACATCTTCAATTTCATTGGTTGATATTGGTTTATTTAGGATTTTTAAATCTTCTTGATTCAGTTTTGGTAATTCATACGAATCTAGGAATCTGTCCATTTCTTCTGTATTTTCCATCTTAGTAGAATATAAATTTTCAAAATAGGTATAGATGATCTTCTGGATTTCTGCAGGGTCCGTCGTGATATCACCCTTTTCATTTTCAATTGCATGGATTTGAGTCTTTTCTTTTCTTTTTTTAATAAGGTTGGATAAGGGTTTGTCAATCTTATTTATTCTTTCAAAGAACCAACTTTTTGCTTCATTGATTCTTTGTATTGTTTTTTTAGTCTCCAATACATTAGTTTCTGCTCTGATCTTTATAATTTCCTCCCTTGTACGGGCTTTTGGCTTAACCTGCACTTCTTTTTCTAGAAGCTCGAGGTTCACCCTTAAGTTGTTTATTTGCGCTTGCTCTATTTTCCTGATATAAGTATTTAATGCTATAAATTTCCCTCTTAGGACTGCTTTCATTGTATCCCATAAGTTCCGGTATGTTGTACTGTCATTATCATTCAGTTGTAGAAAGTGTCTAATTTCTTCTTTAATTTCATCTGTGACCCATTGGTTGTTTAGGAGGGTGCTGTTTAATTTCCATGTGTTTAGGGAGTTTTTGTGAGATCTTTTGCCATTGATTTCCAATTTCATTGTACTATGGTCTGATAATATGCATGGGATAATTTCAATTCCTTTGCATTTACTTAAGCAGGTTTTATGAGCTAGTATGTGGTCTATTTTGGAGAACGTCCCATGTGCAGCTGAGAAAAATGTGTATTCTGATGTTGTAGGATGGAACACTCTGTAGACATCTACTAAGTCCATTTGTTCAAAAGTTTGGTTCAGTTCTACTATTTCATTATTGATTTTCTGTCCAGTTGATCTGTCTTTTTGTGACAGTGGAGTATTGAGATCTCCCAATATAATTGTATTAGTGCTTATTTGATTTTTCATGTCCTTTAGTACTTGTTTTATATAGCTGGGTGCATTGGTATTTGACGCATATATATTTATGATCGTTATCTCTTCCTCTTGGATTGTTCCCTTTACAAGGATGTAATGACCGTCTTTATCTCTCTGAATCCTTCTTGGCTTGAAGTTCACTTTGTCTGCAAAAAGAATAGCTACCCCTGCTTTTTTCTGGGTTCCTGTGGCATGGAATATTGTCTTCCATCCTTTGACTTTCAGTCTATGAATTTCTTTCTGAATTAAATGTGTTTCTTGTATACAGCATATTGTTGGATCTTGCTTCTTGATCCATTTCGCCAGTCTGTGCCTTTTGATTGGTGAATTGAGACCGTTAACATTGATGGTTAAAACTGATATGTATTGACTTATACTTGTCATGATATTTTCCTGTTGTTGGTTCCCACTCTTTGTTTTTCCCCCTTCCTGCTATTTAATTATCTGCCCTGCCTGGTGGATTCCTTCTGTTGGGGTTCCTATCTCTTTCTAGAATGTCCTTCAGAACGTTTTGGAGTGCTGGTTTGGTGGTCATAAATTTTCTCAGATGTTCTTTGTCATGAAAGTATTTTATTTCTCCATCAATTTTGAAAGATAGTTTTGCAGGGTACATCAATCTGGGTTGAAAATTATTTTCCTTTAGAGCTTGAAATACATCATTCCAAGCTCTTCTTGAATTGAGGGTTTGTGCTGAAAAGTCAGCTGTGATTCTGATGGGTTTTCCTTTATAGGTGATTTGTCTCTTCTCCCTAACAGCTTTTAAGATTCTGCCCTTCTGTTGAATTTCTGGGATCTTGACTATAATATGTCTGGCTGAAGTTTTTTTTTGATCATGTCTAGTTGGTGTTCTAAAAGCTTCACTTATAGGGGCATCAAATTCCTTTTCTCTTCCAGGAAAGTTCTCCCTGATTATGTCTTTGAACAAGGTTTTAATGTCATTGATGCTATCTCCTGCTTTTTCATTTATTCCAATTATTCTTAAGTTGTTTATCTTTGAGTCATCTAGCAGCTGCTGAATTGATTTTTCATGGTCCCTTGCTGTTTTTAAGAATTCTTCCTTTTCATGATCACTAATTGCAAGCCTGTCTTCTATATCTGAGATCCTGTCCTCACATTGGCTTAATCTGCTACAAATACTTTCAATGGAATTTTTGGTCTCTTGGATATCTGCTTGGATCTGCCTTATGGATTCCATTTCTTTCCTATGCTGAGCATTCATGGTTTCTATAGTTTTCTTAAGCTCATCTATTTTTTTGTCTGTATCAGCTATAGTGTCCTTAAGCATGGTCTTCAATGTGGACATTATCTCTGCAGTTATCTGTGAGATTATTTCTGTTTTAATTTTTTCCAGAGCCTCATTCAGTTGCTTTGTTGTTACCACTTCAGATAGGCCAGGTGGGTGGCTTTCGGATTGTCCCACCTCGTTGCCCCCTAGGTTTGCCTTTGGTGAATTGGATGTGTGGGGTTGCATCTTGTTTAAGTGTCGTCTCATTTTTTCCTTTCTTTAATTCCTGGGGTGATGTTTGCAAATTACCTATGGTAGGTTACTTTATTGCTAGTGTTTAAGATCTTTAGAAGATGACTACTTCTCTGCAGTATCTTCCAAGTGGAGCTTGCTTTTGGGTTTTGAGCTTTCTGCCAGATCCTACCTCTTCAATTCGTTGGGTATGCGAAGTTGCTACCTGTTTGGCCCAGTCCTTGATTCTTTGGTACTGTGCCACTGTATTTTCTGTGTCCCTTAGTCAATCTCAATCACGAAATATCAGGAAGGAAAGATGTTTAGAACAATTATTTCACATTTGGCTATAATGTTAACTAAAGCATCAAACACAGCCTAGAAAGTGACAGACTGAGCTAACCAGTTATTTACCACTTTTAGCTGTATAGAGTTGCGGTTATATAACAAAATCTAAAACACACCAGAAAAATTATATGCAGTATACAAGTCCTATGTATGTCAATTTTTCCCTGAGGAGTTTAAATTTAAAGTGAGTTAAGGAGGAAATAGAGTGTTGGGAGAATAGGAAGGAATTAGATGTAAGGTTAGAGGACCAAGAGGGATCCCACTAAAATTGGGACACTGGTGCAGAGGACAGGTGGTAAAAAGATAAGGAAGGGATAAAAGGAAGAACAGATCACAACCACAATCACAAAGAAGTTAGAGGCGCTGTTTACACTCATATAAAAAACCAGAGAGAATAATGAAGGAAAGAGCAAATACACATACAGAAACAAAAACGAAGATAAAAACAATAAAACAAACAAAACAAAAATAAAACCCCACCAAAAAAAAAAAAAAAAAAACCTTCGCCAGAACAAAAAACAAATGAGTGAGAAAAAAATAAAAAATAAAAAAATAAAAAATAAATAAAAAGAATCAGTTCCAGGTGTTGACTCTGCTGTAGGCAGGCACCGTGTGGTGACAGAGTCCTGTTCTGTGCAGGTCGGTCCCAGTAAGCCAGGAGCGCCCTCTGGCGGGCGGTGAGCAGAGGCGCGTACTTTCAGGCAGAGACCAGTCTAGCTCGCCTGCCGCTCTCAGTGCCCTTTCACTATCCCTGGGCCTGAGAGGCACAGCGCGCTGCTCGGAGCGCGGATTCCCTGCACTGGTTTCCCGCCGCTCTGATTCTCACCACGCCCCCAACAATGGCGCCGGGCCAGTCGCTCTCTGGCGCGGGACAGGTGTGGCTGAGAGACCAGTCTCGTTGGCCTGCTGACCTCAGCACACTTTCGTGGGCCTGAGAGGCCCCGCGCTGCCCTGTCCGGAGCACGAGTGTCCAGCACTGTTTTTCTTTCGCGCCGCTCTGAGTTTCGCCACACCCCCCACAATGGCGCCCGGCCAGTCGCTCTCTGGCGCGGGGCAGCTGTGGCTGAGAGACACTCACCGCCGGCCAGCACAGTTCTCCACCGCTCCCCCGCCTCGCCGCTGTCTCAGGATCCTCCTTGGGGGCTCCCTGGGCGCCAGCTGTCACCGTGTGTCCGTAGAATTGAGCTTCTGTCGTGCTGCGATTCCTGGAATGGTAGAAGGTGCACGCGCGTGGTCTGCTCCTTCTTCTTTGTTGGAAATCACCCTTCACTGGTGCTGGGGGTCCCAGATTGCGCTTCAGAACTTTTCTGGGTTCCGGGGAGGCATCTCCCCCCCTCCTGCGCTTTCCCGGTCGCTATATTCCCATGTTCCAACGGTAACTTTTAGAGAGAGTTTCGCTGCCTGCTTCTTACTCATCCGCCATCTTTTTTCCTCTGTCTAAATATTTTTAAAAATACACGTATGAACTCCTCATGAGGAATTTAATCATTATGTACTGCAAACATGTACTAATAATTTTTTTTATAATATTGGGAATTTGATAGGACTTGTATTAAACCTGTGTATCAATTTGGGGAGAATTAACATCTTTTCTTTGTTGAATATTACAGTCCATGAACATGGTATGTCTCTCCAGTTATTTCAGTCTTACTTGAGTTCTTTTATCAGTGTTGTGTAGGTTTCAGCATACAAGCCAAAAGCCCTGTATAAGTGTTGCTAGATTCACACCTAAGGATTCTGTTTTTTGAGTGATTGTAAGTGGTGGGGTATCACTATCAAGTCCAGGCTAGCCTTAAACTAGCCGTGTAGCCCAGGTTGGCTTTGAACTCGTGATCCTCCTGCCTCAGCCTTCTGAGTTCTGGGACTCCAGGTGTGCACCACTATGTCTGGCATTATTTAAAAAAATCTTTTTGGGGTGTAGGGATTTAACTCAGGGGTAGTGTACTTGCCTACCATGCAAGAGGCCTTGAGTTCAATCCCTAGCACTGCAAAAAAAATTAAAAATCTTAAGTTTTGTTGAGGTATCATTGATATACAAAAATTTATACATTTTAACGAGTTTGGACATATTTGATACTGTCACGACAGTCAAGGTATTAACATATCCATAACTTCCAGAAATTCCATGTGTTTTGTTGTTGTTGTTCTTCTGTGGTAAGTACACTCAGCTTGGCGTGGTGGTACCAGATCTGGCCCCAGACGGTTGAGGTCTACACAGAATTTTAAGTCTCTTGCACAAGTGTTTAGAAAAACTGCTACATCCCTACCCCAATCACTAGTGCTGGGAGTTATAGTCAGTGGAATAGGTAAGAAAAAGAAAAGGAGATGATAAGTCATTATCCCAGGTATTTGTTACAATAATGGAAAGCTGACAAACACACTGGGCTTCTCTGTCTTTTGTCAGTTTAACTACAGGTTTATCAGTTTTAGCAATCTTTTCATAATACCAGATGTTTATTTCATTGATTATTTCTGCTTTTATTATTCCTTTCTTCTGTTTGCTTTGGACTAATTTTCACGTGCCCTTCTTTTTCTAGGTTCTTGAGGTTGGAGACTTCCTTTTTTCTAACGTGTACATTTGGTGCTGTGAATCTCCCTCCCAGCACTGTCCCACAAGTTTTGATATGCTGTATTTTCATTTTTATTCAGTTTAATGCATCTCTGTTTCTCTTGAGATTTCATCTTTGACCTATGGATTATTTAGAAATGTGTTTATTTCCCGCTGTTTTATGGAATTTTCTATCACTCTGTTATTGCCTTCTACTTTGATTCTACCGTGGTTGAAGAATACATTCTGTATTATTTCAATTTTTTTTTTTTTTTTTTGGTGGGTACCGGGGGTCGACCTCAGGACCTCGCGCACCGGCAGCCGCCTGTGCCGCTGAGCGATATCACCGGCCCATTTTTCGTATGTGGGTTCCGGGAGTCGAACTTGGGCCCTCGTGCTTGCCAGGCAGGTGCTTACGCCGCTGAGCCATCTCACCGGCCCTGTATTATTTCAATTTTTAAAAACTTGTGGGGCTGGTGATATAGCTCAGCGGCATAAGCGCCTCCCTGGCAGGCGTGAGGTCCTGAGTTCAGTTCCCAGTACCCACATAAAAAAAAAAAATTGTGGAAGTTGGTTTTATGGCCTAGAATATGTTCGATCTTGGTATATATTCCATGGGCACTGGAAAAAGATGTGCATTCGGCTGTTGTTGGCCACAGCATTCTGTAAATGTCAGGCAGATCCTGTTGATGGTGGTGAAATTTCCTCTATCCTTGCTTATTTTCTGCTGAGTTGTTTGGCAGTTGTGGAGGAGGGGTGTTGAAGTCCCCAGTTGGACAGTCATTCCTCGGTCTCCACAGGGCATCGGCTCCAGGACCATCACGTGCTAGACCCATAGGTGCTTGAGTCCCTTCCGTGAAAGAATCTATGCACATCTCCCTTATACTTTAAGTCATCTTTATATTACCCTCAATACCTGTTACAGTACAAATGTTACATAAATAGTTGTATTGCATTGTATAGGGAATAATAACAAAAATGTATATGTTTAGCAATATAGATACCATTTTTTAAAACGTCATTGATTCACAGTTGCTTGAATCCACGGGTGTGGAAGCCACAGTACGGGAGGCTGGCTGTATCTGTTGTGTTAGTCTGTTCAGGCTGCCGTGACATCAGAGCACAGGCTGTGGCCGCATCCGAGGTGTAGCTGCACGGTTCCGGAGGCCGGGAGTCCCAGCTGACGGCTGCAGAGCAGTTTCTGGGAAGGGTTCTCGTCCAGGGTGTTGCTGGTCACTGCCGTCTGTGTCATCAGGTGGCTTCTGTGTGTGTGTGTGTGTGTGTGTGTACACACACGAGGGTGGGGGAGAGAGGGAAAGACATATCACCTCCCTCTTCAGTCAGGCCGCCAATCCTATCAGATTAGGACCCCATCCTTATGACTTCATTTAACCTTCGTTTCTTCATGTACCTCAATTACCTCATAAGACGCCCAAGTGCAGCGGTGTTATATGTGAGTGTGGTTGGGACTGTGCAGGCCATAGCATTTGTAGACTTGTCTAAGGTGTTTCTCCTTTCTGTGGAGTCAGACCTGCTTCACACATTGTGCAGTTCTGTTGCGTGGTGCACGCACACTTAGCAGCTCTGTGACCTTGGTGCGGTGCCCCTCTATTGTTATATAATACCCTTCTTTGTCTCATAATTTCCTTTGCTCTGAAGTCTGAAAGATATTGGTATAGCCACTTCTGATCTACTTTATTATGTTTGGATAACATATCTTTTCCCATCTTTTTACTTCCAGTGTGGCTATGTTGTTGTCATATGAGGTGAGTCTCTCATATAAATTGTATAGTTGGTTTGTGATTTTTTGGTTTGTTTGTTTTTTTGGGTTTTGTTGTTGTTTTGAGACAATTTAGGCTGGCCTTGAACTCACAATGTAGCCCAGGCTGGCCTTGAACTCCGAGTGATCTTCCTGCCTCAGCCTCCTTGAGTGCTGGGATCGGTGTGCACCACCATGGCATGATTCATGATTTGGCTCATGATTTTTATGTTTGTTTTTTTTTTTCTCTTCAGCACCGTGGGTTGAACCCAGGGCCTTGTACTTGGTAGGCAAGGGCTGTAGCATTTAGCCCCACCCCAGCCTTTGTTCACATTTCGAAATCTACTTTTTCAGTCTCTTTTCACTGGTATTTTTAGATCGTTTACATATAAATGTGATTATGATACTAGGATCTAAGATTGCCATTTTATTTTTTCTAGTTATTCTGTTTTTAAATTTTATTTTTCTATATTTTCCTGCCTACCTGAGAGTTACTTGACCAATTTTTAACTTTTTTTTCTAACAGTACTTGGGATTGAACTCCAGGCCTTCATACTGAGCTACATCCCCAGACCTTTTTAAAATTTCTTACTTTGAGATAGAGTCTTGCTAAGTTGCCTAGGCTGGGCTCAAACTTGTGATCCTCTTGTCTCAGCCTCCTCGGGTCCTGGGATTACAGGCATGTGCTACTGGCACCTGGCAACTTTCCATCATTTTGATTCACTGGTAGTGTTCTCTTTGCATAACATTTTTAGTGGTTGCTTTATCACATATACCACATGCATGTGCATGCACCCACCCACCCACCCACCCACTTGTTTCAGTCTGCTATCATAATTTACCAATTAAGTACGGTAACTTTACCTCCCTTTATGTTTTTTTACATCCTTTTATCATTGCCACTTAAAATATAATTTTCTTAACTATTTCCTCTACTTAGACTTGGAATCATATTAGACTGCATTAGAAATTTTGCTTCAGCCATCAAACATAATTTAGAATACTCAGGAGAGTCTATTGATTTAAACATATTTTTGGTTACGTGTTCATCCAGCTCCTTGATGTTCCTAGGTTTCTTCTTTCATCATTTCCTTTCTAGTGACCGAGTTCCTTCATCTTCTTTAACCTGACGGCATCTGAGTCCCCCATGCCCCTCAAGGACATATTCACAGGGTGCTGGTTCTGGAGTGACAGCTCTTTCAGTGCCTGAGAAACGCTCTGACACTCAGGCTGGCCTCGAGTTGGTGCCGAGAAGCCCTTGTCGGCAGAGTGGCCTCCCCCGTGGTAAGGTGCCTTGTTTTCTCTTGCTGCTTTCAACAATTGTCTTTTTTCAGGAATTTAACCATGATGAGTCTTGGCATGGATTTTTTAATCTGGTTTGGGGTTTGCTCAGCCTCTCCGATTGGCAAGTTTTGTCTCTTGCAGACTTGTGATGTTTTGGGCATTATTTTGCTCTTCCCTGTCCTGCAGGGACTCTGTCGACACAAAGGTTAGATCTTCGGTTATAGTCTGTCTTTTTTTCAGCTTGTTTTCTGTTAGATTGGCTAGTTTCTATTGTTCTGTTCCTTGTGGATTCTCTGTCTTTCCTGTCTTTTCTGCTCTTTAGCCCATCCACTGAGCTTTTTGTTTTGGTTACTGTATTTTTCAATTCTAAAATTTCCATTATATTGTTATGTATTTTACTTTGCTCAGACTTTCTACTTCTCATTTATTTTAAACGTGTTTGCAGTTGCTCATTGAAACATTTTATCATGGCTCTTTTAAAATTTTTGTCAGATAATTCTAACCATTATCTTGGTGTTGGCATCTATTTGTTGCCTCTTAAAACGTTTAGTTTTCTGGGGCCGAGTCCAGTCCCCCTCTGGTCTCCACAGATGCCCACATGGAGCAGCCTCAGAACCACTGCACAATGGCAAGGGTCCGACTAAGCTAGGCCTCCGCCGATGGCACCCAGGGGAGCTGGGGAGCTCTGCAGCCAGGGAGGACTGGGTGGGGCTTGGCTCCCTGCATGGCCAGCATGCATGGGTTTGGGGCCACAGTTTCTGGTGTTTGGCTGGACTACAGCTGTGACTATCTAAGTGTCTCTTGCGCTAGGCTGTCCCTTCCCTGTCCTGTGCGTGGCTGGAGAAAGCAGTTTTCTTTTTTTTTTTTCCTTTGTGGGTACCGGGGGTCGACCTCAGGACCTCACGTGCCAGCAGGCGCCCGTGCCGCTGAGTGATATCACCAGCCCTTTTTTTGTATGTGGGATCCGGGAGTCGAACTCAGGCCCTCGCGCTTGCCAGGCAGGCGCTTACGCCTCTGAGCCATCTCACCGGCCCCGAGAAAGCAGTTTCTTTTGGGCTGTGTCTTTGCCCACTGGTGTCTCCGCCAGGGTTGCCACAGTCCTGAGTGGGAAGAAAGGCACTTCCTGCAGGAAGTTCTGATCTACTCTTGATACCTGTTGTCAAGCTGTCCTTTGTAACATGTTTGTTATAAACGTTATTTTTCAATTGTTTTTTAATGGTACATTTTGCTAAGCAGGAATGTTTGCTTTTTATATAATATAGTTTTTTATAGTTGAATCTTTTAAAAATCTGGATTGAGTTTTATAACCTGTTTGGAAAGGCATTTCTTATACCAAGGTTATGAAAAAAGTCTCCCATTTTTTCCCCTAGCTTTGAGGTTACTTTTTTTCCTTTTTATGTTTAGATGTGTGCACCATCTGGAATTTATTTTGGTGTAAGTAGGAGCAGGAATCTCCCTGAACCTCCACCCCCTCGGCTACCCCACCATCCGGCTATTTACCAGGTAATATGTATTCTGTGGTGTAGAGCAAGTCTTTCATTTGGTAAATGCTTTCAATAATTGTATTCTTAATAGCTGAATTCTGAACAAAGCAGTTTAGAGTCCTAGGGCTGCACTGAGCAAGCGCTGGTTTAAGACTCCTGCTTTCCTTGTGTTTGTGGTAACACTGGTGCTCTGTGAGCCTGGTTTAGCCTGCGTGATGCCCCTGTGAGGAGGAAGAACCCTCAGGGCCTGCCTGGCCCTGGGACTCAGTTGGCATCTGGACACAGTTTAGGGTAGGAAGCCAAGGGCAGCCATGGCCAACTAGGGGGTGTCTTTAGCAGCCTTAGAAACTTCCAGTTTCGTAGAGTTCTTCCTCCTCAGTGGCTGCCCTTGCTGAAGTCCACCTTGGCCTATGCACACACACAACTGTGTGTGTGTGTGTGTGTGTGTCTGTGTGGAGGGAGGGTGTGCAGGAGGCCGAGCATGGCAGCTCTTTCTGCTCTGGGTCCCAGCAGCAGCAGTGTGGAGACCCTCACTGTCTAGAGGCAAAGGGGGCTAGAAGCTGGAGCAAGGTCCTGGGTCCTCTGTGCCATCGGCCTGTCAGTGGGCAAAGACAAAATTGTTTTCTCTGGGCCTTGTTTTCTTCAAAAGTAAAATTGGGCATTGGGATAGATCAGTGATTCTTTTCTGAATCTTTTAGCAAATGGAAGAGTCCACATAAAGTCACGAATAAGAGCTTTCCGAGCTGGGTAGCTCAGAAGTTGGCCCGGAGCAGGGCCTCAGGTGGCTGCATAGCCCCCAGGCCCCTCTGTGTGGCGTTTCAACCTTTCTGAGCCCATTTGCTTCCCTGTGCACAGCGAGGATAAGGCCTCCCTACAGAGCGGCGGGGCTGAGGAGATGGAGGCTTGAAGGCTTCCAGCAACTGGGACCCAGGGTGCTCAGTGAGTGAAGGGGCTGTTGGTACCAGCTGTGCCTTTCTCATTCTCCCCTGTAGACACCAGCTCAGTGACTGCCACTTCCTTCCCCTCTCAGGCTCTCTGGGGACACTTGGTCCCGCTGCCAGCATCCCCAGCTGAGTGGCTAAAGTATAACCTTCTGTAGTGAGACTGAGTGCTGAAGGGAGACAGTCTTCCTTCACAGCCTTCAGTCTCTCCTGTGTCTCCATGGCTGCTGAGCCCAGTCCAGGATGCAGCGGGATCTGCAGCAAGGCGGCCCTGCTCTGTATTCATGCCCATGTTCCTGAGGACAGGGAGGTGACTACAGGGTCCCCTGCATGCAACACGGTTCACTCGAACCAGCCACCCTCGGCAGTGGCACCATTGAAAATGCTGGAGAGGACACCGCAGCTGGCACCGAGCCAGACCGGGCAGGACCCTTGTTCCTGACCCACAGCAGCATCTACCCAGCTCCACACTTCTGCCAGAAAACAGTCAAGAAACTGCCAATCCAGAGACTCCAACAAGTAAGGCTGGCTTTACGTTGCTTCTCCTTTATTCAGTCTAAGTTGTACAGTTATGAAAATAACAAAACCAAAGCTGGAAGCCCAGGACGATTTACACTCCTGTGTGTAGTGAGGTCAGTCTATGTTGTCGCACAGATTGGTTACGTTTGGTACCACAAGATGTTTATAATTCAGACAAAATCAGGTTAACAATTATGTGTACAGTAAAACAAAAGGGAAATCATTCAAGTATCAAAATACAGAGACAGATTAAATAACATTTTTATTACAGTTCAGTCCATTGCCACAGCAGGAGCCACAAGTGCTCCATGGCCTGCGCAGGTCCTGGCCACGGCCACTCTGCCCAGCGCTGCCGCTCAAGTCAGACCCAGACCTGAGGCTGGCAGTGCTGAAGGCAGAGCTGGCAGGAGCGAGGCGGTGAGCGGGAGCCCCTCTCCTGGGGTGGCTGCCACGCCGAGTGACCTGCACTCAGAGCAGTGCGGAGCAGGGCCTTTCCCCAGAGCCTGTCCTTGCAGTCACACTGCCCCTTTCCAGGAGGGGGGAGGGAGAGCGAGCCAGAGACAGAGAGGTCCAGTCACTGTTCTTCCTCAAACATTCGGAAATAAACTAACCTCAATCTCAAAACAAGACCCAGAGCCAGCGCAGACTCGCCAAGGCTTTCCAACAAGAAAACATCCTGAATAAATAATGAAGATATAGCAGCTTCAAGGGGGAAAATGCCTACATGTGATTTAAAGACAGACACAGTGTGAGGAACTCGTTGTAGTGTCTTAGTTTCCCAGGACCTCCGCCCGCCTGCAGGGCCAACGTGGCTGACGCAGCAGCCCCTGGTCTCGGGAACTCCTGCAAGGATGAGCTGCTGTGGACCCTTACAGGCCTGAGAGGCAGGCAACAAAGTGCAGCCTCAAGGTGTCAGGGCCCCGTTAGTACCTAGGTTCGGAGGACCACCTGCCTCTCCCGTGGGGGCCACACCACAGGACTCGCTGTGCAGGCACTCAGCAGACAGGAAGCCTGAGCAGCCCAGTGGACAAGCCCTCCTCTGACTGACTTCAGGCCGCCCACAGGGGTTGTGAAAGCGCTGCACCTGGAAGATTCCTCCTGGGACCCAAAGAACCAGGGCCACGAAAGCCCAAGGGAGTTGGTGGCCGCCCCGGCTTAGCCTTGATGCCCTACAGGGCCAGCCCCTTTGTCCTGGAGGCAAAAAGGAAGTCCAAGTTATGGCCAAAAGCAAAGCAAGCTGGCAGCAAGAGTTACGCAGCGGCCGATGCCAGAACACCAGCCTGCCATCAAGGCCACACTTAGGGGGATCAAACAGACTGTCACCTGATCTAGCCTTTTCCATGCCTTGAGCCAGGGATGAGCCCAGCAGCAGAGAATACAACAGTCAACCCAGCAATCCAGAACGAGCCTAATCACACAGGCCTGACCAGATGAATCACAAGGTGGCAAGTAACCATCTCTGCTGACCTACCCATTCACGCCCCAGACACAGCTGCCTGTCCTCCCTTCTGACTTGGCCGACAGGACTTCACTAGAGAGCAAAAACG
Source organism: Erethizon dorsatum (assembly GCA_028451465.1). Classification (NCBI taxonomy): domain Eukaryota; kingdom Metazoa; phylum Chordata; class Mammalia; order Rodentia; family Erethizontidae; genus Erethizon; species Erethizon dorsatum. Next base: position 164,014,816 of record CM051822.1, read on the forward strand.
CTCGGCAGCTGGCTCCAGGGGGCGCACAGCCTGCCATCAGGCGAGCACTAGAGGAGCTCCTGGCCGGACCGTGGCTTCCTGGCACCAGGAACTATTGCTTCTCTGCAGGGGGCTACTGGACCTTCCCATTTGGAGCCCCAGGAACAGAGCAGAAGTCTGCTTTGGTCGGGTGTCTGAGGCTGTGCGCTTACTGAGGAGCCCGAGTGGCTCAAAACAGGGACCAGAAGTCGGGCAGTTGGAACAGAAGCTACCTTGGTTGGGTTTGAAAAGCAGCCTTGAAAACGCCTGCTCCTCTCTGCTCCCCACGGGCTGCTGCCTCCTCACACCCGCCTGCACCGAGCCCCACTCTGAGGACGGGGCTATGCAGACTGCCCTGTTGGCCAACCTCAGCTCCCCTGTCCTCTGACCCCATGATCGTCTAAGGATTGGCAGTTTACCTAGAGGTTTGAGCCAAATGTTAAAAGTTCATTTTATAAAAAATTTTTTTCTACTAAAAACATGTATTCTGGACAAGTCACGTCTTGACCTTTTCTGGAGTTCCAGTCTCATCTGCCAGGGGCCAGGCTGCGCCCGGGAGCAGGTCCCGCAGGCAGGGCAGGGCCTGGTCTTCAGAGCTGCAGGCCCGAGGTGCGATGGTGGCAGGAGCCTGTGCTCCCCACGTCTGTTTCCGCAGCAGTGTGGTTCCTCGTGGCTCAGCTTGGCAGAAGCAAACAATGGGGGGAGGACAGGGTTAACGACGGGGGCCAGGATAAGGTGGAGGAAACCAAAAGGAGCACGGACGCAGGACAGAGGGTCCCTCACAGCCTCCCAGAGCGCCCTCCATGGCCTGGTCACCTGCTTGGGAAGGCACAGGACAGGTGCGCACCGAGGACCTGCCCTGGCTCATCACCCTGGCTGTTGATGCTACCTCTGGCTTTTGCCCGGGACGGTGCTCCATCTGCACCACTTCCTGCTGGAGCCTCGCTGTCCTTGGTCACTAAACCACTCTGCTTCTTCAGGTCACAGCCCTGTGGCAGCGGCTGTACTGCCTGGGAGGCCTGAGCCTCTCCAGGATGGAGACCAGGGAGGTGGAGCAGGGGGCAGGTTGAGTCTATCTTGGGCCCCACACGGGAGAGGTGGCAGAAAGCTCCAGCAGACTGTGGAAGGCTCGGCCCCGGTCCCTGGCGTTCTGTGAGGGCAGAAGGTGCTCGTGCAGGGCACAGGCTATCCTCAAGCTGGCCCTGTGGAGCCTCAGGATGCAATGGCGCAGACCCGAGGGGCCAACCATATTCGCGTCCTGGTTCCATGGCATGGGGGCCCGCTAGGACTAAGGAATCTACTTAGCGGCCAACATGTGCCCACTGGCCTGGCCCAGACCTTTGGCCCTCAAAGAAAGCAGTCTGCCCGGTCAGGCCATGTCACTGAGCCAAGGGCCTCACCACGAGAGGCCAGCACCTGGGAGCGGCCCGCTGTGAGCAGTGCAGGGGACTCTCCCCAGTGGTCACAGTGGTTGGCTGTGTCAGGAAAGGTGGAACAGTCAGCACGTGGCCCTGGCTGTGGCTCAGGACAATGACGGGAGAGTGCTCCCACCCTCAGGATTCACAGTGCCTGTCCAGAGGCTCCCCTTGGTGCCCACCTTAAAGGCCATTCGCCCCCCGCTGTCCTCAGCCCGGGGGAGGATTCACAGTGTTCGGTGATGTAGGTAAAGAGCTGTGAGTGTGGTGTCGGCAGCTGCTGCCGGGAGGAGCACGGGTCCCCACGGAGCCGGGGCTGAGGTGGCACAGCTGGAGGAGCTGAGACAGCAGAAAGCCCAGTGGCAAAGGCACAGTGAGACTAGGAGACAGGGTGGGCTGTTAGAAGATAGTGGTCTCATACTTGGTGCTGAGGCTCCGCTTAGAGTCTGGCTTTGGGTCTACGATCCAGGAGACACTGGCGTGGGACTGGACCTCCTGGTCCGTGTCGGGCGGTTCCAGCTGCCAAATGAGGGAGCAGGTCACAAGTCAGGGAGACTCTGCCCAGGGCCAGGGGGTGAGCTCGGTGCCACCCCCGAGTACCCTGGGGATGGCCACCTCCAGGGACTTCTCCCAGGGAAGGGAACCTCCTGCTCTGAGCCCCAAACCTGGTCAGGCAGTAGGCGGAGAGGAGGGGCCTGGAGACCCCAACACTGGGGTCTCCTGGGAGGCAGAGAGCTCAGCCTGAGGCTGTAGCAGTCATCCCAGGCCACAGAGAGGGACACAGAACAGAGAACAGAGGGCTAAAGCACACAGGGAGGGCAGCTCAGGGAAGAACAGAATGGCACGCGGGCAGAGGAAGAGGCCCAACTGAGCAAGCTCACGGTCTTCAGGGAAACTGACAGACAAGACAGCAGCAGGTGTAAAGACCTTGACTCCAGGACTAACAGACGGCAGCGGTAGGTAGGAAGGACGGTGGGTGGTGCAGGTGTGACAGTAACAACAGCGACTATCAGGGGGCAGCGGCACCTGGGGTGCAGAGCAAAGCAGACACAGACACAGGGACAATGTCACTGGGGCGTGTGCGGCTGCTCTCAGCAGCCCCGAGGTGGCCCCACACGGGGTGGAGCCTGGCCGTGGGGTGGGGGTGGGGAGGAAACCCCGTTGGCCGGCCTTGTGCCAGCGCAGCTCTGCTAAATGAAGAGGGCCATTTCCCCAAGTGTGGGGAGACCCTCGTGTGCCCAGCTTCGCCCCAAGCCCCAGAACCGTGGCCACGTACTGCGGACTTCCTCATGGCGACCCGAGGCTTAGGCACCGGCTTGGAGGCTTTCGTCTCGATCATCTCGGCTACAGCGGCCCCCATCGGCCGTGACTTCTGGGCCTGCAGGGCCAGCTGGTACGCCACCTCAAATGCCTGACCCAGTGTCAGGATGATCTCGTACGTCAGGTTCTGGGGAAGCAGATCGCCAGCCACGTAAACACACGGGACAAGGGAAAGTGTTTTGAAAGCACAGATCTGTCCCCCACAAGCGGTCATCAGGGACACCCAGCAGAGCACAATGTGTGTTTCCTACACGATTCTGTCTGACAGAGACACGGGCCAGTGCACAGCTGGGGCAGCAGGACCAAAACACCCTGCCCTTCCTGCCACTGTGGCACGGCCGTTCTGTGCAGGGACAATACAGAAGCCACTATGGTCAGGCTTTCTCCAGGCAGAGTGCCACGCTTCTTGGGGGTGGTGAGATGCTCCTTAACACCTTGTGAATAAACTGCTGCTAATGTTTCTATTCTATTGTTTTTTTCTTCAAATGCACCTCGGGCAAAGATGTAAGTGGTGGTGTACCCAACCCAATTTGCCCATCGAACTGTGTGATTTGGTAGAGCAGGGTCCCGCTGGGGCAGCACTGGCTGTGTGTGTGCCGGTGGCTACACAGTGGTTGCCACAAACCATGCCACTGCGTCTCAGAGCAGCCCTAGGAGGCTGGGTGTGGTTAAGGGCGGAGCCGGGTATCTGAGGCTGAAGCCTGGCTCCTGACCCTGCTGGCCCTAGACTAGCAGAGGGCCGGGCACAGAGGCTGCGGTGGCAGGGGCTCCCCACAGCCACAGAGGTTCTTCCCTGAGGGCGACAGGGACCTGGACAGGACTGGCTCGCTCCAGGGTGAGGACCCAGCAGCACCAAGGTCACCTGGGCAGTGCCCTCTGCTGTGGGCGGTCCCACAGGGCAGCTGCCTACTGGAACTGTGGGGCCTGGGGCCTGGGGCAGTGGGCAGAAAGCCTTGGAGGCAGAGACCTCGCCTGACTTAGGAACACCCGGCCAAGAGCTGGAACCCCCTGTGCTGCAGACTGCGGCCATTGGAAGGCACTGGATGGGATGTCACCACGCTTCTCACCCCAGCCAAACAACTGCCAAGGGCAGCCAGGGGCTGGGACAGCAGGGCTGCAGCCACACTCACCACGTCCACCGTGCTGAAGACGTGGCAGTAGTGGTGGCTGGTCTGCAGGTCCTTGGTGATGTAAGCAAAGGTGCACAGGTCCTCTGGGTCCTGGGCCGCGCAAGAAATGTTCCGGATCTCGTGCTCTGCAATGACGTTCTGCCGGCGAAAGTGTGTTCTGGACTTCTCGGGGCCAGCCTGGCACCACCCACCCCAGCCTGGCCCCATAGCCACCTGTCTTTGTCTAGGGCATCAGCTGACCCCCATTTCCCATCAGCCTTTGTCCATGCGGATGTGGGGCTGGGTCCAAGGTGCCTGGTTTAGGTCTGTGGTCTGTCCTTGACCACAGCGGCTCAGGCAGCACCGTGTGCACGGCAACCAGGAGCCCCTCCAGCCCCTGGGCCCGTCCCGCAGGAGTGCGAGCAGCAGGGACAGCATGCCCTCCCTGCTCACTGACGGAACTGCACCACTGAGCACTGTGGGAAGCCCGGGGACTCGTGTTGAGGACAAGAGCAGCAGCCTCATGACAGTGGGGACAGGAGCGGGTACCAGGGAAAAGGATCTGGTGGGGTGGACAGGAAGTGAGGAGATGAGGCTGTCCTGGTGAGACGCGCACCTTGTTGGAAGCATCGATGAACTTGACACCTTTGTACGTGATGGACAAGATGATAGTGGGGATCTTCTTCATGTGCTCCGTGGATTTCTACAGGAAACAGAGTGCTCTGAGGACACCCCTTCTGCTGCGATCCCACAGGCCAGGCCCCCTATCCTTCTGCAGCGTGATGGGGCCAGGCGATCAGACCTGGCACTCCCTGGTACCACTGTCTCTGTCCTCTCCAGTGTCTTGCCCACCTGCCCGAAGGTTCCTCCACAGCCTACCCGCATCTTGGCACAGGCATCTTGAGTGGATTCTGTCCCTCGCAGGTCTTTGATGAGCATGGAGCCCAGGTACTGTGGGGGCAAGCAGTGGTCAGGCTTACAGGGCCTGCACTACCACGCGGGGTGACCCACCCAACCAAGGACATGCATGTTCAGGTGGTCACCTTCAGTGACACTCTGCCCTCCTGCCCCTCTCCTAGCTGCCAGGGCAGCTGAAGAGTGCAGTACTGCAGAGGCTCCCAGGGGCAGGGGCAAGGAGGCTGGGAGGGTAGAGCGACTCACGTTGGCCTCGTAACCACAGGACTCAAAGATGAGCTTCTCTGGCTGGTGCTGCCAGCTCTGCACGGGGGCGTAGGGGGCAGCCAGGCTGGGTGGCCGCAGAGTCAGCTTGGCTTCGCGGGGCTCTTCCTGCACACGTCACAAGAGTCAGGTGTGCTGTGGAGCTCCAGCAAACCCCGAGGTGCAGAAGCCGAAACCTCAGAGAGGTCAGGGGTCAGGTACCGGGTGTGTGTGTGTGTGTGTGTGTGTGTGCGCGTGCGCACAGGCACACATGTGCCGTGACATCAGAGCAAAAGCAGAGCAGCAGAGACCCAAGCCAGTGAAAGCAGGGCACCAGGAAGGCTTGGTGGCACCCAAGTCCCAGAAGAGGTGGAGACATGAGCTGCAGGTGCCACTCAGTGCAAGGAACACAGGTGCCAGGTCCCTCCATGACATTCCCGGGACAGGCAGGGGGTCAGCAAACACTGAGGATGCCCGTTCCTGGCCTCATGCAATCTCCATGTGGCAGCTGAGCTGCTGCGTGCTACGCTTTGGGTCTTTAAGGTTTGTGGCAATGGGAGGATCACACTTTTGAGGCCAACCCGCCTAACGGAGAACCTGCACCCAGATACGATGTGTATAAAGGTTGGGGCTGTGGCTCAGTGGTAGAGCATGGCCTAGCATGTGGGGTCCTGGGCTGAGTCCCCAGGACACTCTGGGGAAAACCACAGCTGCCACCTTGAGGCTGTGCTGTGGAGAGGCAGGGCGACCCAAGGCCAGCAGAGGGGAAGACGGCAGAGGCAGTGGCAAGAAGCTGCCCTCGCCGAGGGGCAGATGCGCCTGTCAGCCTGGCATGAGACGGGACAGGGGTGCAGGCTGAGCCAGAGGGGCCAAGCAAGTCCTGAGTGGAACCGGGACCCCCAAAGCAACCTCCAAGAGGGTAAGGTCGGGATGCCAGGCAGTGCCAACCCAGGCCGGGCTGAGGGCACCAAGGCCAGGGGCGGCAAAGTGCTGGGGAGCAAGCAGCATCTGCCTGTGCTGCTGCAAGGCCACCAAGAAGCAGTGGCAGCAGCAGGGACTGCTGCCTGGCTGTGTGCTGGGTGGGGACACAGGAGGACATGGCTCTGAGGGCCAAGCAGAGGGTGGCTCTGGAGAAATCGGGCCTGGGCCCACACAGCCTCGCCCTGGCACTGCCAGGGAGAGGGAGCTGGTGGCCACCTTCCCCAAGCCTGCCCAGTGGTGGGGGGCACAGGGCAGCAGATGGCTCTGGAGCCCGGCCCAGGACCCACCGCCGCCCCTCCTACCCACCTGGACTCTGAAGCGCTCAGCTCGAGATGGAGCTGCGGGGTCCTGAAAGCTGTCATGCCGCCTCCTGTTCATGTCTCCTGAAGGCAGCAGCAGGTCTGCTGACCGCCCGGTGCAGGAGTCATTCTGGCTCAGGGGGGACGACGTCTGGGAGAGCAGGTCTTGGCACTGCAGGGAGATGGCGGGTGAGACTCGTGCTGAGGCCGACAGCAAGGAGACACTGGACAACTGGTACGAAGGGAAGAAGCCTGCCCCAGGCCCTGCCTAGTCACAGTGAGAGAACTGAATCCTCCGTGCAGCCTGGGCTGTCTGCAAATAGGGCCCTGGGACAGGAGCCACACTCATATAACCCAAGGTAAAGCCCTCTGTCCCACCCAGCGAGGGCTCAGGGCCCATGGCCGAGTTCAAAGCCCTTTCCTAGGACAGCAGTCACCACTGCAGCAACACCAAGGCCCCAGGTGGCTGTGTCTGCTTCCCAGACCAAGGCTGGGCCTCGGCTTCCTCGTAAGAGACTTCAGGAATGAGCAGGACGAGGTGAACAGGCAGGAACCCGGCACCGGCCCATGTGCCAGGGCAGGCCAGTGTCATCCGTGCCCATGGTACGCCCCAGCCTGCAGCTGGGCAAGCGTGCCCTGACCTGTGTGGGTTGAGTCTAGATACATCTGCAGTCCAAGACCAGCTGGCTTGGTCACTGCATTATCCGTAGGGTTTTAAAAAATACAGGCCCGGGCCGGTGAGATGGCTCAGCAGTGTAAGCGCCTGCCTGGCAAGCACGAGGGCCCGAGTTCGACTCCCGGAACCCACATACGAAAAAAGGGGCCAGTGATATCGCTCAGCGGCACGGGCGCCTGCTGGCGCATGAGGTCCTGAGGTCAACCCCTGGTACCAAAAAAAAAAAAAATACAGGCCCTCCGCCAGGTGTGGTGGCACCTGTATTCCCAGCTACTCCGGAGGCTGAGGCAGGAGGATCATGCCAGCCCAGGAATTCAGAGCTGGTGTGGCAAGACACAGTCTCAAATTTTAAAAAAGTCCCCTTAGCAAACTGCCCTGGGAATTCTAAATCTGACGACTTGGAGCAGACCCAAGAAGCTGGTGTCTGTCAGACGGGAACCCCAGCTTTGCCTGGCTCCTCCAGCTCCCGCCCTGCCTGGTTCCACTGCCAGGTGTGGCTCTGGGCTCAACGCCCCCACCATGACCTGGGACCTATTTGCTTTAATTCTACTTTCTTCTTTAAATCGGGTCTGGGCTGGTGAGATGGCTCAGCGGCGTAAGCGCCTGCCTGGCAAGTGCGAGGGCCTGAGTTCGACTCCCGGAACCCATATATGAAAAAAGGGCCAGTGATATCGCTCAGTGGCACGGGCGGCTGCTGGCACGTGAGGTCCTGGGGTCGACTCCCGGTACCCACACACACACAAAAAAATAGTAAATCGGGTCCTTTATTGCAGGCCATCTCAAGCGCCCTGGAATGTAAATGGGCCCCCACAGGAGCAGGCAGGGACTGCGGTCTGCAGCACAACCTTCTGGGCTCTCTCAAGTCCCAGAAGCCTGAAGCAGCAGTGACTGTCCCCACCCACTCACTCGCAGCTGGGAAAACCGCGGTGGCTTCTGCGGCGGCTCCTCGTAGGGCCTGTCTGCTAGGGAGGCAATGATGCGCTTGCGGTGGCCAAGCAGGTGGACCTTCAGGACCTGCAGAGCAGGGCAGAGGTCAGTGGGGGAAGAGGTCAGTGGAGACAGGGCCAGCACAGGAGGGGCTGGGGCCACACTCACGTTGACCAGCTCCAGCTCCCAAAGGTTCTTCACAGTGTCGATGGAGCTGTAGCCACTGGACAGGAAGGAGTGGACGTAGTCCTGTAGCCCCAGGGAGTCCAGCCAGGACGGCACTGACGGGGGGCTGTGCCCATCGTAGCCCAGGGCCTTCACCTGTGGGGCACGGGGGCAGGAATGACATCTGGGACTCACAGGTGAGAACAGGGGTGGGGCCTGCGGGCCTGGCTTCTCAGTGCCTCAAGTTTTCCCTGCCAGCCCCTCCTACTGTTGCTATGGGAGGGCAGCTACCAGGGCACCCCTGTGGGAGGGGTGGAGTGGGCGTAGAAGGGGTCACAGGCCTGCAGGGACCTGTGAAGCAGACCCTCCCTGAGCACTGGGCAAGTGGAAGGGTCAAGGAGACACTGGACTTGGCACCAGCGCAGTCAAGGGGCAGAGGCTTGGACCTACAGCTCCTGGAGCCCAGGGACAACTGCATCCTCTGCCACTAGCCCCTTCCAGACCTCCCAAGTAGGACCTGGCCCTAAGAGTTGGGCTGGGCTCACAGGAGTTGGGTGAGACCCCAGAGGCCACTCCAGTGACAGGCTAGGCCTGTGGTGTCAGGCTCCTGACTGCGAGGACTACAGAGCCTCCCTCATCAGCCCCGCAGGGCAATCACTGTCCCTAGATCCCTGCTGACTCTCCATGGGCCCCAGGACTCCGAGGAAGCGACGCAACAGCGGCCTGCTGGGTCCTGGGAGGAGGGCGGGTGCCAGGCCTGGGTGCTGCCAGGGAGACGGTGGTGGTCACCTTGGGTAGGGAGCGTGCAGCCTGGAGCAGCTTCCGCCGGTGCTGGGGGTCGCTGATGCCGATCTCCCGCAGGTCCTGCTCTTCCATCACGTTAGGCCCCTGAGAACAGAGAGGAGGCTGTCAGGGCCTTCAGAGCTGACAGCCAGGCAGGGGCCTCCCATGGCCTGTCACTGCGCTCTCCTTCTGCAGGGACACGAGAGCATGGCACCGGGGCTCCAGGGGTGCCGGCCTGGGAGGGAGACAGGTGGGGGGATGCTGTGTGCCCAGGCCCAGCCACAAGTGTGACCCGCTGCACGCGAGGCGCACTCTCCTGGGAACGGGACTCCACCAGGGTCCTTCCCAGGTGTGGTCTCGTGACTCCAAGGCTGTGACCACCTCAGTGGGGAGCTGGTGACAGGCAGGCACCCAAGGAGCCTGCTCCCCTCAAGGACGAGGGCTCCCTGCCCTGGCAGGAAGGGGCAGTAGTGGTGGGGTGAGCAGCGCTCAGCCCTAAGCAGGGTGGCAGTGATGGTGACCGATGGCTGGCACTGTCTCTGTGCTCACCTCCTGAGGGACAGGGATCAACACCTAGTACGTGGGTTTCACACAACCCTGTGTGTCCGGGTCTCTCAATCCTTGTTTTATAGCTGCGAAAACTGAGGCACCGAGCCCACACGTAGGTGGTGGAGCTCAGCAGCCTGTCTCTCCTCCAGCTCCCAGCCGCTGTAAGGCTGGCTCTTCTCCAGTGTCACCCCGGCGTTTTCAGACCAAATTCGCAGGCTCCGCCCCTCCCCTCCCCCACCCTCTCCTGCAGGCAGCCATGGCCATATCCCACATGCCCGTGGCCAGCCAGGCACACGCTGCTGGGCCACACCGCTCATCTTTTCCCAAACTCACTGGGTTCCCGCGCGCACAAGTAGACTGTGCATAGCACGTGCAGGCAGTCCTCCGTCCGGAGCCGTGGGATCAGTGGGTTAGGGAAGGGTTTATGAACTGCCTCCCCGGGCAAGGACATCTGGGTCCCGCCTGGGCCACTGCACACAGCACCGTGTACGGGCGTCATTTCCAGGCTGGGGTCAGGAAGGCGGCTGCAGCACGGGTGCCTTATTTAAAGTTCTGGCAGATGTTTCTGTCCCTTCAGGAGTGTCAGCGCTGCGTCCCCTGTGCCGTCAGCTGCACTGGGGAGAAGCGGCCTGTCACTGCAGCTTCCACGGGCATCACCAGACCGTGTCTGGAGGCAGGGCTGGCACCTTTGCATTCTGCTTATCAAACATCTGTATGGCTCCCGTGAGCAGCAGCTGCTCTTCTCCCCACTGCGCAGCTGAGGACCCCCAGGCCCAGAGTGCTGGGAACCCACGGAGTGTAGAGCCGCATCAGCCTCATCCTGTCCCCGTGGCTCAGCCGCCACATGCGCATGCGTGTCCAGAGCTCCTTTCCCAGAATCCCTTGCTTCTGTTCTTCCAGTGTTTTCCTACGCACAGATCTTTTCTGCACAGATCTGCACGCATTCTTCAGGTTAAACACCTATGCAGTGAGTTAGACATCTGCTCTCCCAGTTGGTCATTTAGTTTTTGACTTTCATGTTGGTTCCGCTTGGGTAGAAATTTATTTTTTATACGTGAATGCATTCAACCCTTCTTGTACAGCTTCTCAGTTTTGTCAAGTTCAGAAAGAGCTCCCCTTTTCAAGATTATTAAATTTTCATACATTTCTTCCTGTAATCTGTTTTGTTTTTTACAATTAAGTCTTTAACCCATCTGGAATTTATTTTGATGGAAGGTCTGAGTCAGGATCCAACCTTCTTTCCAGGGAACACGTCGTCCACTTCTTCAGTTCACTCTTTCCTCTCCAATCCGGCACTACCTTTGAAGTGCTGGAAATTCCCACTTCTGGGATTCTTCTGGACTTTCTGGTCCCCTGAGGACATAACCTGTCCCTGCTCACGTGGACCGTGAAGTAGCTAGGCCAGCGTGTGTGGACCATGACACAATGGCCCCCCTGGAGCCGAGTTACGGTGACAGCTCCTATGGAGCCTGCAGGGGCCCGTGCGTGGCGACGAGCACTGTCTCACAGGGGAAGCTGCCAGCTGTCAGCTCAGGAGAGCCAGGTGTGAGAGCCAGGTGCACAGAGCCTGTGGCCAGGCTGTGGGACACGTCCCTTGCAGGGCATGCAGAGGCCAGGGCACCCCTGTAAGTCTGCAGCTAACTCCTACAGCTGCCACACATCCAGGTGTCACCACACAGTGACCTCAGTCACTCTGGGACCCAATCTAGGATCTGCTGATGGGGAAAGGCAGAATAGCGGCCGGCTGCCCAGACTGCCCACCTGATGACAAGGACCCCTAAGTGACAGGGACAGCTGAGCGAGGGTCTGAGCTGAATGGGCCAGGAAGCTCCTGGGGGAGGAAGTGAGTGTCCGAGGGCAGCAGTGGTCACATCCCCAGCTTTTAAGGCCACAGGAATGCAGACCGGCGTGCTCTACTCCAACATGAGTCGCCCTCGTCACCTGACCCTGTCACGGAGCTGAGGCCACCTGCAGCGCTGAGAGAGGTGAAGTGAAAGAAGATGAAGCAGGCCTGTGGTGGGAGATGAACACCAGCAGCTGCTAGAGCATATCCTGGGCGCAGTCAGACCCCTGAAGTGGCTGTGTCACCGTCTGGTGGGATTAGCTTGTGTGGTGATGAACGGGTACATCTCCTCAGAGGGAAGACACAGGGCTCCGACTAGGGCAAAGGGGTGTGTTCCACCACATCCTGCTCCACAGACGAGGTCCATGGACGAGGAAGCGGGTCACATGCCGTAGGGGGACCCAGCACAGTGCCCACAGGCTCCTCCCAACCCTGCTTCCTTGCCCATGGCTGCTGTCCAGAGCTTGAGGGGGGAGTCAGGTGACCAGAGGTGACTGAGCTTTGTGAGGAGGTGACACAGACCTGCTCTGGGCTCAAACAAAGATGCAGGCCACCAATCTGGAGTCCTGACCCCAGGCCAGCACAGTGCTGGCCCTTTCCACTCATGACGGGAACGTTCTAGTAATCCCCCAAGACAGCAGCTGCACATGGCACAGGGAAAGCAGCAAGGCTGGGCGCTGACTCAGTCAAGGCTGCAGAGCTCTGAACGGCGAAGGTGCTGTCCCCTCCACTAGCCAACTCTACAGTCATTTCCAGGCTCTTCCTACCTGGTTCGTGGGGGCTGCGGAAAACAAGAGCACAGCAGAGAACCCTGCAAGGAATCTGCCCTGGGCTGGGTGCAGCCCGAATCATACTTCTCTTGGGCGGAGGCCACTCTTTCTAACTGCCCAGAAGCCAGTTCTCAGAGCTGAGCAGGTCCCTGTGGACGGACCGCTGTTCATCTTGGAGGTGTGAGGCAGGGATGCCAAGGACTCCTGGTGAGGGCAAATAGGGCAGGAGTTGGGCCCACCAAGACAGCACCTGCCAGTGTCTTGCGGGGCCAGCCTGGTGGGGAGGAAGCTCTGGCCACCAGGGCTCAGGGAATGCAGTGTGCATGCTGTGTTAGGGTGTGATTGTGCCAGGGCGTCCAGAGTGGGGCACACGTGGGCTGTCGTTAGTTTAACTTCCATCAGGCTACTTAGTGTGCATGCTTCCTCCTTCCTGCTGGGACCTGTCACTGCGCTCTGCTCAACATAGAGCTGGCCACAGCTATGGGGATGAACGGCATGGACGCACAGGCTCTCCAGAGCCTTCTCCCTGTGCAGCTGTGGAAGGAAACCGCCTTTTACATCTCAAAGGGTATTTCACGTGTCAGTACTCGGCTTGACTACAGGTAAGGTCCTCACCTAACGAACAGGAGAAAGTCCTGGGAAGGAATATTTGGGAGTGGGGAACATGGCAGAGGCCCCGTTTGGCCAAAGGGGAAGAAGGCTGTTTGCAGTTGCTTCAGAGGCTCAAGTTCTGTCCAGGGCCAGGCCCGACCTCCTCTCCCAGGCACCGGTCTGCTCAAAGGTCCTGTGCATGTGACAGGATGGGCAAAGAGCAGGGCAGAGGTTTCTGACCGTATCGTCACAACTCTGCCTCCTACACCAACCAGGGAGCCCCAGTCGGAGGGGTCACTGCTGCCACAAGAGGAGGAGGAAAGGCTGAGCCGTGCAGTCCCTGTGGCTGGCTTCCCAGCTTGGTCTCTGCCACCGCTCTGTGCAGTGCAAGGTGCGGCCCAGTGTGGGGACCCAAAGGCCTTCCCTGTGCGGCTTCCTGTCCCAGCCGCATCTGAGACAGTGCTTAGGACACTGGGCAGCCTCTCTCTCCACACCACTCAGTTCTCACAGCACCAACTGTGTCCCAGAGTTCAACTCACTTCTGACACCGCCTGCCTGCAGGTAGCACAGACCCCACAGGTGAGGGCTCAGTGCCACAAGTCATCCCCGCTTCAACTGCCAACCTAGTCCGGGGCTCACCTGTGCTTCTGACCCTGCTGGAAACTGAGATCCCACGTACGACCCCAGATGCTGCTCGGACAGCTCGGGTCTTGCACTCGCACCTGCTCATCTCTTATAAAGGATGCCCCTCACGTTGGCCAGATGGAAGAAAGGCGCAGGACAGGGTGGGGCTTCTGCGCCCTCTCAGGGCCACCACCCTCCCTGTGGCACCAACCCAGCAGCTTTCCCAACTCTGTCCTTCGGTGTTTTCACAGAGGCTGTTACACAGACACCGGCTGCCGGTGAGCAACAACCCACAGCCCCTCTCCGCCAGGAGGAGTGGGAGGACTGGACAGCCCTGTACCCAGCCCCATGTGGAGGTGACCCAGGGGCCCAGCTGCCAGTCACCTCTTAAGCACAGGAAAGGAAATTCCAGAAGTTTAGGACCTGGGTGCCAGGAAAGACCAGAAGTCCCAAAATATATATATTTTTTAAGGTACCAGGGATTAAAGTCAAGGGCAGTCTACCACTGCACGACATCCCCAGCCCTCGTTTTTATTTGGAGACAGTCCTGTCAAGTTGCTCAAGCTGGGCTTGAATCTGTGATACTCCTGCTTCAGCCTCCAAGTAGCTAGGACTGCAGGCGTGATTCACCCCTCCTGGCTTATTTCTTCTTATGTCATACTCACAGCCAGGAGTGGGCAGTGGGTGGGGACACCTGGGTGAAGAAGGGTACAGAGTGAAAGGGATCAGGACCTCAGGCCCTGCAAGGCTTGAGGGTGGCAGAGCAGCACAGGAGGGTTTCACACAGAGGGAGAGAGTCCAGTGGACAGAGGTGGTTGACAGCAGCCCAGTCCTGGGGAAGTTCCAGGGGCAACCTGGGCTGTGGGGGTGGTGGCTGTCGAGGGGCCAAGCTGCTGGTGTCCCATGCGAGGTAAAAAGCTGTCCTGCTGTGTAAAGCAGCAGCTGAGGGTGAGCAGGAGAAAAGCCTGCCTGAGATCACACAGCCCTGCCCTGGCTCCAGCCGGTTCCCAGAGTTGCTCTGTCCGGGTCCACATGAGAACACCAGTCCCATCAAGAATCCCTGATCGCCAGGAGCCCCAACCCCACCTGTGTTCCCACAGAGAAGGACACAGCAGCCACCAACAACCTGGCCTGGTGGGAGGCGAGGTCTCGTGTCTCCCTCAGACAAGGCCAAGTGCTCGGTACAAAGGTGCTTCATGGACCCGGGGCACAGGTGACCTGGCCACCAGCAATTTCAAGGCAGTTGGGCTCTCCTGGGTTGGCCAAACAGCCCTGTCCTTGCTACTCAGGAATCTCAGAACCACTGTGAGCCCAGGCTCCAGCAGGCTCACTGTCCAGCCCTCCCTGGAGAGCTGCCCGCAAGGAAGCACTGTGAGCGGGCCTGGAGGGGGCGAGGCAGCCCAGAATTCTGCTACCTAACAGGTAACTGGCGTGGGAGAGCCAAGGGGAACCCCAGGCCCATGTGGGCTTGTCAACCACAGGTAGTGCCCTGTGCAGTGCTCAGGGCACCTGGCAGCTACTGCTGCAGCACCGACTTTGCCTTTGACCCTGGCCCACAGTACCCTTGCTGTCTACACTCGGGCAGCCCAGCCAGGGGCTCAGAAATACTTAGCCTGTGTCCCTTGTCTCATCAGTCCCTGCCTACCTGGCACTGGTCTGTGCAGATCCCTCCTCTGGGCTCAAAAGCCACTCTGATCTTCCAGAGAGAATTCACGGGAGAGTCACGCAGGGCTGCTGTGAAGGCCGCAGGCCCCCGCCCAGCAGCAGGGGAGAGGGGGGCGTGGCCACCAAGCCACTAAGGTCCCCCTTGCTGGGCCCGCCTCCCTCTGCTGGACACCCTGCCCCGATCTGGGTGTGTCGGCACCGTTGAGGGCCCACTAGAGGATCAAGCACGTCCTGTCCTTGGCACATGCAGGTTGGACCAGGCTGCATTCCCACCCAGAGCACCTGGGACAGTGCTGCTCGCGCACATCCGCAGCACTTGCCCCCTAGAGGGTGTGGCGGACACTCTGGAGGCAGGGGCTTCAGTGTGGTCACCTCCATACAGCCCACCACGGGCACCTGCAGGTTCTGTATCCTGTGACTGAACACACTGGATGGGAAAGTCACCCCTCAGTACTCAGGGGGCTGGGTCCAAGCCCCCTTCCCAGGATCCCCAAATTCGACCACGTGCGAGACAAGGTTCTATATCATTGGTGGTGAACATACCACACATGTGCCACAGCAGGCTGTCTGTTGTCATTGAAAGCTCTGAAAGGTTTGCCATCACTGCTCTATATAAAACAGCACATAACCTGTGCTTTAAATTGTCTCTATGTACTGTCATACCTCACTGTGTCCACAGTGACATTTTTATCTGTCATGTTTACTGTTGCATTGTTAATTTTTATTTCCAAATGTTTTGTTCCATGCCCATGGAACCCAAGATGCAGAGGGCTGACTGTACTAACAGAGAACAGGAATGCCGCCATGCTAAACGTGTGTGCTTTGTTCCCTTGTCCCTCCTCCCTGAACAGTGCAGTGACAAACAGAGTGGAGCTGGTGGGCCTGGGACTTGCAGAGGAGGAGGCACAGTGGGGCGATGGGCGAGGGCTTCCTGGGCAGAAGGTGGGGGCCAGGCTGGGCCCTGCGAGACAGGCAGGAGTCGGACAGGTGAGGACAGAGCAGAAGCACCAGGGCGCAAGGCCAAGGTCAAAGCTGCCACCATCACTGAAGATGCCTGACTGCAGGGACAGCTACCAAGGGCTGGGCTCCCTGTGGCCAGGCACCCAGCACCAAGCTCCTCCCATCCTCGCAATTACGCCCACGCATGGAAGGTGACGCCCATTTCACAGCAGGGAGTCCTGAGGTCACACATGGGAATGGGAGTAAGAGCACACTTCTCAAGGTGGGCAGTGACAGAGCTACGCCCAGGATGGACGGACTGGGGTCTGCCTGTTCCCTCAGTGGAGCAGCAGCAGAGCTGCCGAAGCTCCTGAGCAGCTGCGTTCAAAGTGGGGACTGTGTGAGGCATGGCGCTGTGTGCCGCCCTCCAGAGCTGGGTGCTTTTCCACCTGGCCTGGCCTGTGTCTTCCTCTTATTTAAAAAACATTTTTTTTCCTGAGTAGAAGAGTTATGTGATTTTATTATAGAAAATTTTGGAAATGAGGAAAGCATAAAGAAAAATGTAGGGCCGGTGATATAGCTCAACGCCATAAGTACCTGCCTGACAAGCGCTAGGTCCTGAGTTCGACTTCCGGTACCCACATATATTAAAAAAAAAAAAAGGAAAGAAAAATGTAAAAGCCATCTGTAAACTCATCTCAGACGGGGAAACGGCTACTATTCTGGTGCATTTTTCTAAGTGAATTGTTTTAAAAAGTAAGAATGGATTGTTTCTACCATTTTGGTGTATTTTTTTTAAAGCATTTATTTTTAAAAGATTTTGGTAAAATGGGGGGTTACAGTGTGTGAGGGTTCAGGTTGTTTTAACCCACTCTTCCCCATAACAACACACTGCCTGAAAACACGCCTGGCCCTGTGACACTTAGCTGTCCTTCAGGGCCAGCAGTGCCTGCTGCCAGACACCAGGCCTTGGCCGTGCTAATGCTGGCCAAGCCTCTGCGGCATCTCCTGTGATCTCAGGGCTGTGACTGGGCTTGCCCACCTGGGCCGCAGGTCACCAAGCACATGGCACAGCTCTGGTGTCTGCCAGGAGCCACTCTGACGCCTGTGGTCACCACCACAGGTGTGCCCCAGGCCCGGGCATTTGAGGCATGAATGGCCGGCCCTGGGACAGCAGGGAAGAGCACTGGGAGAGGGGACGGAAAGCAAGGAGGAGGACAAGGCTCTGGTTCACCCCAATCTCATCAGCAGTGGGAAGCAGAAGGTACCTGTGCTCACTTACCCAGGGCCAAGAGCTTCCCTCCCTCCCGGCCGGCTCTGAGGGGCAGCTCTGTGGCAGGCTCTGGACGGGGTCCCCATGACAGCCGTGCACGCAAGGCTCTGATGGCACGGGCTGGGCAAGCAGGAGTAAAACTGATTCACGGCGCCTGACAAAGCCGCAGCACAGTATGGCCTGCTGGCGGGCACCACACACACCATGCCTGCTCTGAGTGCGCCACACACTGTGGCCTGGCTGTGTTGAGTCTGCCTCCGCTGGGAGGCTGTGATGCTCCCAAATGGCCCCTCATGGCTGCCCTTCCTGTAGCCCACAGCTCCCTGCTTTCCTAAGCACCTTGCCCTTTCTGGACCTTGTCGTCCCTCCTCAAGAGGTACAAAACTCAGTGGTGACAGCCACTATCAAGAAGCAAAAACATCACCAGTCCCAGCTCTGGACACTCCTGTGGTGACTCCCAGAAGCTGTCACCTTGCAGGAAGGGCTCTCCTGGATGGAGGCAATGGCACAGGGTGACATCCCACTGGGCCCTTGTTTGGTGTCCCTGGCCCCTCTGTGGCCAGACATGGCATCCACCCCACTCACTGCTGCCCCCGTCCTGAAGCACCTTCCTGTTGTGCTCTCTGTTGAGGTCGAGGTGCCACATCTGCCCCCAATGAGCAGTGTTGGTTTGCGGGGCCCATGTCGGCCTAGAGAGCAGGGGCTGCTGGGGCCAAGACCACACACGGCAGCTCTGCCTCCTGGATCTGAGGACAACACCAGGGACAGGGCTGCGCTGCTTCCTGCAGGCCACTGTACTCACCTCTTGCAGAGCAAAGACCACCTCGCAGTTGGTATGGGAACAGCTGGCTTCAAGCTCTGCTGCCATGTGTGTCCCCTGTGGAGCTTACGCCCCATGGAGGGAGCAGTTCACGAGATGCTCGTTAACAGGACCAAGGGAGGCAGAGCGCCTTCCCAGAGTCGCGTAGGGTGAGCCACGAGGAAGTCTGTTCTCTTCACCACTAAGATCCACGAGCTTTCCCTTGAGCTCCTCCTGTCCCTTTACCGGACTGTGACCCCTGCCTAGAGCTTCGTGCGAGTAGGTGGCAGGAGCATCTGTGGCAGTGGGCTGGGCTGCCCTGGTGGCTTTGTGGGGCCTGCAGCAGTGCAGAACATACTCAGGGTGGATTTCCGCCCGGTTCCCCTCTCAGCCTCTGTACAGTGGCCCCAGAGGCGGCGCCTTCCTGGGAAGGAGGTGTGGGGCCTGAAGACCAGCACCATCCTGGGCCCAGAGCACCCTGCTTCCAGGCCCAGCCCTGCTACTGTTTAGGAACAACCTCAGGCAGAGCCCGCCATCTGGTGCCCATGGCCTGTGGGAGTCCACAGATGGCTTCAGGGAGGTCCAGAACCCCAAGCCCTGGATTACAAGTGACTCTGATGTGTCAGGTCTGTGGCTCTGACAGATGCCACCGCCCTGTGCGGAGACCACCTGCCATGTGTGCAGTGAGGAGGGCTGGCTCAATGAGCAGCGGACATTCTGAGACACTGCTTGTGTCAAGGGGTCAATGACCAGAAGCCACGGAGCAGGAAGAAGCTGCCACTCAATTCCACCTTGAAGTGTGGCCGGTCAGGTTGGCAATAGTGAAATAAGCGTTCCTTAGAGTTCTCCAATGCCCTCCTGGCATCCAGAGCTCTGGCGAAGGCCGCAGCCGCGCTGCGCCGGGCTGTCAGAGAGAGGCTCCTCAAGCACCGTGCAGGCAGGCAGAGAGGGAGGGAGGGGGCTGCACTCGCTGGGACAGGGCCCAAGGAGAGCCTGCCCTGGCCCGAGACGACACAGCTGTCCTGGTCCTGGCTCTCGAGCCCATGGGAAGGCCTGTGAGACGCAAGGGCCCTGGGACACTGAGGAGTTCAGCTCCTAGGTGACACAGAATTCAGCACAGGAGGCAGCCCCCGTCCCACGCCTTGGCCCCAGCAGTCCTCCCGCCTCAGGCCCTCTGCAAACTAGCTGCAGAAAAGCCCAACACAGCAGTTGGCTCCTGCAGCTCTATGCAGAGCCAATGGCTGTGGCCAGAGGAGAGGACAGCGCTGTATGGCACCTCTGCTCGGGCTGGCATGGTCTAGGACCAGGAAGGGAGCACGGAGGCCGGGGAGGAGCCCGGAGCACCAGCCCATGGTCACGGGATGTGGCTGAGAGGGCTGCAAGGAGCTAACTGGAGGGACAGGAACAGGACAGGGACCACAGGGCTTGGGGACCTGGCTGGCAAGTTTCATGGCTGCTGATAAATCCTGGCATGGTCAGGGCTCAGCCTGCATCACCTGTCAGCTCTGTCTGCATGGAGAACGAGTCTCAGAAACAGACGGGAGGACGGGGCGGCAGAGCCCTGGAGAGCGGTGGAGGAGGAGAGGTGCCTCCCGCAGCGGCTGAGAAGCTGGGCCAGCTGCAGCCGCTCTGCTTGCACCCATCCTGCACTTGCGCAGGGCAGTTTCCATTTCCGTTTCTCACGGCCTGGCGGTTCGGGCACACATCCCGCCCTCGGGCGCCAGAGCTCAGGTACCTTGGGGTCAGGCCCAGGCCACCTCTCCTCTGCCTTCCCTGCCTCGAGCACCTTCCTGGCCCTGTGCTCAGGGCTGGACAGCTGGCTGTGTCCCCACTGCCCTGCCTGTAGCTCTGTGCTACTCTTCGCTGCTCCTGCACCCCGACACTTGGCTGCTACGTTGTTTTTATTACTTTATGAGCTTTGTTTTCCCAGCTGGACCCTAACCATCCCTCAAGACAGCTCCGTCATTTGCTCCTCTGTTTTCACACCCATTCACAGTAGGCGAAGGAGAAAATGTACTGCACTCTAGAAAGCAAAGGGAAGCCACCCGCGGGAAGCGCCGGAACTGCCCTGGCTCGCTCCCCGCACCTCCCATGCAGGGCTGTTTTCTGTTCGCAAAGTTGAGGTCACACTGCAGGAACTTTTCGGCTCGCCTGACACACAAGGCGACTGTTTCCCCACACCAGTGTGCCTGCCGGCACCGTGTCTCCAGGTCCACACGCCCAGGCTCAGGACCACCGCCACTCACGCAGTCCACGCCTCGGTGGAGGGGCCAGAGCTGCGCCACAGGCCCACAGCTGTGCAGCCGCCGACCACCAATCGCCTCCCTGCGTGCTGAGAGACGCCTTCCCTCCTTGCTCCCAAGGAAGCCCACTTCCCACAGATGGGATCGGTGGTGGAGGGGCCTGGCCGCGCTGCTTGCGTGAGGATGGTGAGCTGGCTGCCAGCTAGGCAGCCGCGTCTCCCTGCTCCAGTTTTGGGCCCTTGCATGGGGACCTTGGGGAGGCCCCGCCAGCCAGCTCTGGCCCTCCCATCTGCTCTTTCTGGCTTCAGGCAAGAGAGTGGTGTGGGTGAAGGTCGAGCTGCAAGGCTTCTTGCCAAGCTCAACCATCGCGTCACAGACGCACAGCCAAGAGCCAGGCAGTGCTAAGCTCAGACAGATGGGGCCCAGGAGCCCATGACAGAGGCCTTTAAGTTTCCATAGCACCTAAACCATCTGTGTGGCCCCAAAGGCAAAGGGACAGAAGCCATATGGAAACAGGTTCTGACTCAATGTAACAGATGCTCTAAATGAGCCAGCACAGCCGGGTACCACGGCATACCCATAGCCCCATCTAGCTACTCAGGAGGCTGAGGCAGGAGGATCACTTGAGCCTAGAAGTTTGAGACCAGCCTGGGAAACGTAATGAGACCCTGTCTCAAAAATAACCAATCAAAAAATCAACCAGAACAACACAAGGAATGAACTAACGAACGGGCTACTGCTTGGTAATGTAGTGAATCCTCCATCACAGGAAATATCATGGCTACCCGAGAGGGACCCAGGCATAGAGGGGGTGATCAGACCGCGGGATGCTCAAGCTTGTGCAACACAAGCACGCTGTCGCCTTCCTGTCACAGGGCAATTCCATAGCAGCACTGACCAGATGTCCCAGCACATCTGGAGCTGCTCTGCATCTGGGAGAAGTGTCTCCAGGACACGTCAGAACCAAGAGAAACCTTTGCCGCCTAAGGAAAGCCACACTGCAGGGCGCAGACCGCAGCTGCCGGGAGGGAACCGAGACCACAGGAGCAAGGTTTCAGTGACAAAACGCTCCCTTCCCACTCACTGGCTGGGCCCCACCCCCACTGCAGTTTGTCACCCTCCCTCAAAGAACACAGTGAGTCAGGGGTTAAGGCACAAGAACCATAAATATACTCAGTTTAACTTTAAAAAAAAAAAAAAATCGATATTTTAAAACAGATTTTTTAAAAGCTGAGAAACAACTGCCCCCGCTGACTTTGGTTTGGTGTGAGCGCGTCTGTCCCAGAAGGGAGAGGGCTCCAAGTGGGGTCGGAGGTCCCAGCAGGGCACCTCCTGGAGGCCACAGGCCAGCTGCGTGGGTGGGCAGCAAGCCCAGGCCGTCCGCAGAAACCTGGGACTCACTGGGACGCGGGGTGCAGGCGGGGGCCCCGTGCTGACACTCACCGCTGGCCTCAGCGAGGTGGCAGGGTGGAGGCACTGGTGCAGAAGGGGCCTGTGCTCTGGGCACAGGGACAGTGAGGGACAGACCTCCCTGAAGCCGGGTGGAACAGGGCCATGGGGTGTGCCAGGTTTATCTCAGACCCGGCTCCCCAAGAAACTCATGCAAGAAAGTGACCACAGCGGTGAGTGTTCTGCCCGGTGCCATGCCCACAGAGGGGGTTGTGTGATGTGGTGTTCAGAGTGTGACCCCTGCGCCCCGGGGAAGCCACGCTACCGCTGCACCTCACTTCCCTCGTGGGGCAGATGGGGCTGAAAACGTCCGTACGACCCCAGGGCTGCTGGAGGTCACGGAGCGACTCCACGCACAGCACTGAGAATGGAGCCACCCACAGTAAGCACCGACAGACACACCGCTGTCACGGTCATCACTCTACAGTCAATGGCCTGCTCCGGGGACACTCGGGTTGGCCTGTGAGCTGCCTGTGGCTCAGCCTGATGCCCAGGCTGCGCTGCCATGGCCCGACCCATGAGGGCACCCTGGGCAGGGCGTCCAGGAGGGACCAGTGACAAGCGCCCTGCCTGGGCCACTTGCAGGTAACACTGGACCCTAGGCCCACGGCCTTCACTGGAGTCCTGCTCCACAGGGAGCCAGGCACAAGACACCTGGATTTTTCTTCACTTTTCTTTTGGACCCCTTGAGTTCTGCCCCCTGAGCACACAGGCCATGCCACCCTGGCTTCTACCCTGGGCACCTGGCCTTGGCCAGGCAGGGAAGGAGCCTCTGCCTCAGTGAACACTCACTTGCCAGTGAAGCTTAGGGAAGTAAAGAAAACTCCTGGCTTCCCAGAGATGGGATATGGAGTCACCAGAGGAAACCTGCCTGGGCTGTCCCCGAGCTCTCGGGGACGGCTCAGAACAGGCTGGCCTGGAAGCCGCACTGCCCAGCTTGTGGCCTGAGGTCTGAGGGGGCGGGGAGGGGAGGGAGTCTGCACGGGGGCCTCCCGAGAAGGCGCGTGACACTTGGCTGGCTTCCCAGGTCCCCGTCGGCTCCTCCCTGGGTGACAGGTCTACATACTGTGTCAGATCCAGCAGGCAGGGACCGGGGGTGGCCCTGCCACTTACCAGGAAGCGGACATCATCAAAGCCATTCAGAAGCAACTTGCTCTCATACTGCTGCAGTCCGAGCGACTCCAGCCACTCCCCGACGCTCTGCTCCAGCGTCCGCGAACCTGACGAGAGAGGAATCGGCAGACGCTTGAAAAGGGAAAAACCATTAAGGCGGTAGCAGCGGCACTCAGAGGACGACAGATGGCACTGCCACATCATCGTCATTACCATAAAGCAGCCAAACTATGTACAAGAGACCAGAGAGCAGCGCGCACGCAGCTCCTCTTCCGTGCACAGGCCAAGGTCGGTGGCCTGGCCTGGCGCTGCACACGGCTGCCCCGCCTGGGGCTCCGTGGCCCACTCACACCCAGCCTGAGCTGCTCCTGGCCGTGGTCACACTGCACATGCACAGCCTCGCCCACGGGTCCCGTCTCTGGGTCAATGCCTCAGTGGTCACACTGAGGCCGGCGCTGCAGAAAGTCAGTCCCCACAGGTGCTAGAGGGGGCTGGGGGGGGGGTTCCAAGTGCCTGCAAGCCCGGACGCTCCTCTCCATGCAATTTCTGGGTCCCCCGCGGGGCAGCGACGAGGGGCAAGTCTTGCGACCTTGCAGCACAAACCACTCAGGAGAGAGCACGCGTCTTCATGCAGCTGAGGGACACAGACACACAGCGAGGGCTCCGGGAAGGAAGCAGCGGCAGCTGTTCACGGGGACCCAGCACATGCAATGCAAGCAGCACGGGACGCAGCAGGGGCAGAAAAGAGGCTTTTACTTGTTTTCCCCCAGCAGTCCCGGAACAAGCAAACCATGGCACCGCCCTCCGTGCTCAGAGGCTCACGGCAAGGGCCGAGTGGGCGCACGGGCCGGGGTGCAGGGCTCAGGCTCAGGTGGGGCTCAGCCGGGGCAGCAGCATCGTGTTCCACTGGGCTGCAGCCAGCCAGGCCAGGGCCCGTCCGTGCTAGACTCGGGGGGCCAGGGCTCCGGCTGGAGAGATGCCTCTCTGGGCTGGGCTGGCTTTCAGGGGCTGGGCATTCATTTCCTCTTCTGAGAGGAGCTGTTCCTGGGCCTCGCCCGCTGCTCAGGCAGGCAGATTCAGTTCTCAGCCAGAGATAACAAAACCCCACCAGATAAGAGAGGAAGGTCCTGTCCTCTCTCTCTGCGCGGCGGCAGCTCAAGTCTATTCATGCTCTGCACTGCTTTCTCTCCGGCTGAGCAATAAAGACACAACTGTCCTCCCAGGTCTCCGGATTGCCACGGTCTCCTCTCCAGATGGGCGGGGTGGGCAGGACACGAATCTGCTTCGCTCCTCTCCTCAGCCAGGACGGGGACTGGGGTAGCACAGGGGTGAAGTTCAGCCTTGCGGGCGGCCCCTGACGTTCAGAGCTGAATGCCTTAACCCCCTCCTACTTCCCGGGTTCTTGTAGGCAAGAAGTGGTAAAAGGAGGAAAAGAGTGAAGAGGAGGAAAAAAGAGGTGCAAGGAAGGAAAAAGAAAAACTACAAAAACATCACCTCCAGTGAACTCCTGACACGGTGAAAGTCATCCTGTCAGTCCAGGCACTCCCTGCCCTTCAGGGCAGGACAATGGCAACTTGCTTGATTTTCTGAGTCCCTGGTGACCAACTGTGACGGCCTCCGCCCTGTCCTCCGTCTCTGTAGAACAGCTGGGTCACAGAGCCAGGTGGCCTCCGGATGCAGGCTGCAGCAGCACTCTGAGATGCTGAGGCTGGGGGCTCCTGGAAGCTAAGTGGCGGGCTCTCGAATGCCGCTGAGGTCCGGCAGCCCTGGCTGCTGATTCATCCCTGCTTGTAATCCCCGGGCCGGGCGCCGCGGTCCTGCCTGCGTTGCTGATGTCTGCGCTTGGGAACCGCAGCAGAATGCTTTGTCTAAGGCTTCTGGGCTCCTGGGCTCCACGCTGCCCGCTGCCAGCTCCACAGTCCTTGCTCACTCTCCTGATGTCTGGCCCTCCCCTCCCCTGGCCCGCCCTTCCCTTCCCCGCTCAGGGAAATACATCAGGGATCAGAGGCGGGAGCCAGCCATCCAAGCCAGCCATCCAACGCCTGCTGCCTGCCCCTGCTGAGGGAGGAGACAGTGTGGCTGCCTTGAGGCGAGGTGACAGATTACCCAGTGTCTGATGTTGGTGATACAAATCCATTTCGCCCCAGGCTAAAGGGGCTAGAAACCCGGATTAGGAATAATACAGGGGCTGTTCCTATAGCTTTGGCCAACAGTTTCTAGGACAGGCAGGGGAGGTAACAGAGGAATGACACTGCCCCAAGGGCACAGCCCCCAGGTAAGTACACCAACGTGCCACTTCTGGGAGGACTGTGCTTCTCATCACAAAATCAGGCAAAGCTGTAAAGCTGTAAACCTGCTCCTCGGGTGAGTCCACCAAACAGCGGGTGGACGGACTGCTCTCCAGCCGGCGGGGGCCAGGGGCAGCGCCACGTCCAGGGCAGGCCAGTGCCAATCTGGAGGAAGCAGCAGGGGCTGGGAACGGCCAAGGCCAAGGGAGACAAGGGCTGGCCCCAAGTACTGCGGAAAGGACACACAGATCCAGGGGGCACACATCAGTCTCTCAAAACCAGGGGGACCTACTGGCACTGGCGAAGAAAGGGCTCTGTGCCCGGGGAGACCAGACCCCCACAGACCCCGCATTCAGCAGCCACTCAGCGGGGAACGCAGGCTGGTTTGAGCAGACGTGAGCCAAGCAGCTCTTCTGCCTGACAGAGCAGGCCTTTGTTGAAAAGAAGCCAGGGTGGCTGGGAACCTCACCCTCCTGACTCAGTGGCTGGGGACAGATGGGTTAGATACAGATTGCCTGGATTTTGGGTGACCTGCTCCAGTGCTGGGGTCCTAGGGCCTCAACACAGGACTGGGACCCAAATGCAGTGGTCCTGCCTTTTGCAGGTGGACCCTCTACGAAGCTGGCCAGACCAGCAGCATCGTCACTACCTGCCAGAAGGTCCGCGCCCCCTCCTAGCGGCCAGGACCCCTGCCGGCCTCTTCTCCATCCTGAGACCAAGGACAACTGAACCTGGATACTGACCATTTGAAAGAAACAGTACTTCTGCTTTGGTCCAAGCAGCAGCCTGGCGCTCCCTGGCCCGCCTCTCCATGCTCCTCAGCCTGCAGACACCGCAGGGTGGGGCTCTGCCATGTGCCGGACAAGCCCCGTTAGGTGGCCGCCTGCATGTATCCGGGGGGACTGTGCTAAGCTGGGGTGCAGAGAGCAGCTCAGCAAAATGAGCACTCACGTCAGACTGTGCGCTGGGGCCGAGACATCCACACAGAACCCCTCTCGCCACTCCTACAGGTTCATGAGGGCAAGAACGGGCGGACGAGGCCAGACAGCAAGGAAGAGCTCGACGCTAACTCCCCTCCGAGCAGCTCTTCCAGCAGCCACATCTCTGGAAGGCCCACATCCAAGAACAGTGGTCTCTGCAGGGTTCGAGCTCTCAAGCACGTGCAGGTATTTCTGTCCTGCTCCCTGGACATCGAGGGGAACAGCAAAGCAGGTGGCCTCCACTGAACTGACGACTCCTGGTCCCATCCCTGACTGTCCCCAGCGCACAGCTCTCAAAGTGGCATTGCTCAGTCCCCAACATCTATCCCAATACCCGACACTCAGGAAAGCCTGCAAACTTGAGCACGGAGTGCGATCGCTTGACAGCAAGTAAGCCATGGCCTGGAAGCGGGTCTCCCACCTCCGACTTGCCCAAGACTGACAAAGATGGACCAAATCCAGCTCAGGCCCTTCTGCTAACACCCAGGGAAACATGGTGCTGGAGAGTGCGTTGCTCCAGGAGCCAAGAGTGAAAAGCTGGGGACAGAGACAAGTGGGGGAGTAGGCGTCCTGTTCTCTAGGTTTCTCAGAGTGAGCAAGTAACGACTGTGGACTCACATGGGCATAGCTGCTACCTGCAGAGCGCCTCTTCTGTCTCACTCATTCACCATGACCGCTGAGGTCGGTACTATTCATCGAATGCTACAGACGAGGAGCTGGGGCTCACTGAGATCAGGGTACTCGCCAAGAGGTGCACGTATGTATCTAGAGCCGGGACGTGAACCAGGGCCGAAGCTCTGGCCTCAGTAGTTCCTTTCTCCCAGATGTGCACACCACGCCCCACCTATCAGACTCCCTGCTGGGCCACAGGAGCCCACGAAGGACCTGAAGGTGCTGCTTGAGGCTGCCAGGTCTGTCCCATCGAAGCACGCTCATCAGTGCAGACAGCCAGGCTCCTTCTGGGTGGCGTGCTGCCCGTGCCAGGACTCTGGGCAGATGCTCTGGGGGTACAGAGGCTGCTCTGAGAGGCGCTCTGTGCATGTCCCCTCCCCAGAGAAAGAAACAGGACACCACCCTGTCACAAGGCAGCTGGGCTTGGATGGCTTGGGCAGCCCTGTTTCACACAAAGCAGGCAGAGATGGACCTCACCCAAGGGCTCGGCCGTGAATGACCATAGCAGCAGGGTATGGACGGACACGGTAGGTGAGAGGGATGAGGGATGAGAGCACAGCCCCCTCTCCAGGCAATGCCAGTGCAGGTGAACAGGTTGAGGCCACTGGTCCATCTGACTCGGCCACCCTGGGAGCCGGGGAGACCAGCATGGAGGCATACTTCAGTTTAAGCCAATCTGACAAAGCCTACATTTATAAAAATGATGAGCAAGTGACGATTGCTCATTAAGATTTTTTCTTCATTGGCAGCCTCCAATTTAATTCGTGCACTTTCCCCTCCAATGCATGGAGGGAGCCTTGGTGCTGGCTGGAAGAGTGCACGCGACGGTCTGTAGCTGCGTCCCAAGGAACCCAAGCTGGAGGAGCCAGCGGTCTGGACTCCTCAGGGAGCTGGCTGTGGGGTTCGGTACCTGAGATCCTCTGCTGCTCCTGAGAAAAGTCGATCCCTTCTCCAATCGAACTCATGATCTTCTCAATCTGAAATGGAGAAAGAGAAGCGTCAGGCTTGGGTCGGTGTCACCAGCTTGCCCTCTGCCGTGCGGTTTGCCCTGCTGGTCTCTCAGACACCCCCAGGTCCAGCTGCACCCTCTGAGGGATCCCAGCTCTCTGAAGCCCAGCGCTCAGTTCTGAAGGGAGTGCAACAGTGACAACCCGGCTTGGTGGCTGCAAGTGCCGAAGAGCCTCCCCTCCGGGCATTTGCGGGTCACCCCGGCCCGGTGCAGATGAGTAGAGGGTGCATCTTAGACCGTGTTCCACTGCCCGCGCAGGATGCCCTGAGAGCAGAGGCTGCCGGCTCTGTTCCACACTACACCCCCAGTGCCTAGAGCTGTGCCTGGCAAACCGTGAGCACAAGACAGATGAATGACACAGTGTGGCCGCCGGCTCCGAGGTGTAGACCAGCAGAGGTCCTGCACGAGGCATCCCTTGGCAGCCAGGGAGGCGGCCACCTAGCCCCGACGGAAGCCCTCGGCAGCCCCGGATGGAGCTCTGCACTGCTGGGAAAGGTGCAGACACTCATCCTTCCCCTGGACCATGGCAGACACGGCTAGCCCCAAGGCATCCAAATGTCCCAGCCCTGTCCCCGATATGGACCACCTGACCCAGCCCCCTACCCCAGGAAACCTGGCCAGGGCAGGACCAGGCTGGGAGGAGGGGCCACCTCCTCCTCCCCCGCCTCCGCCTGGGCTACAGTGATAATGAGCTCATTCACTGCTTTTTCCAAAGAAATGAAAAGAGGACCTTTTGTACCAGGGCTTGGACGCTTTTTCCTCTAAGTGCAAGTAAGGAGCCCGAGTCTGACAATCAGAAAAACAACTCTCCAGACAGCCTCCAGCTGGCAGACAAAGAGGCACATCTGACGCCCAGCAGAGGAGCAGGGGGCGGGCGCAGGAGCTTGGAGGTATTTTCCTCCAGCCACATAAGTGACCGCTGGCTCAGCGTCATCTGACTGCCTGTCAATGGATAGCGAACTCCATCCCTGAGCTCAGCAAAAGCACAGCCAACACCACCAGCCTGACCCCAGGAGCAAACTGGGGCATCTCTACTTCCTGGCGCCAGAGGCCCAGATACAGGCAGCAGCAGCAGCAAGGGCACCCAGAGCAGGTGGTGCTGCCCCAAAGAAAATGCCCCCATGCACCCCTTTGGCCCTGCAGCACAAGGGGACGACCCCGACAGACAGGCAGTACTTCAGCCCCACAAAGCCTGGGTATAAAAATGGGGACAGAGGGCTGGTGAGATAGCTCAGTGGCATAAGCGCCTGCCTAGCAAGCGTGAGGTCCTCAGTTCAACTCCCGGAACCCACATAAAGGAAAAAAAGGGCCGGTGATATCGCTCAGCGGCACAAGCGCTTGCTGGCACGCGAGGTCCTGCGATTGACTCCCGGTACCCACATGAAAAAAAAAAAAAAAAAATGGGGACAAATACAGCTCTCATCCAGAGCATCTGGCCAGAGACCCAGTGCACAGCAGATGCTCAATAAAAGCAAGTCTGCGTGCCACTCTCCTCCCATCCTCTGAGCGCTCCAGTCCGGCAGAATCTACATTGTCCTCAGTGCTGGGGCACACCACACAAGAGCCGTGCCACTGAGCTGTGTCCCCAGCTAGAGATTAACTTTTTAAAAATATTTTACTTATTATTCAAAATGCAAAAGATATAAGAAGTTATTCAGACAACAGTCTCTCTCCTAATACAACTAATACAATCAGTTTCTCCCGCATCCTCAGTTCTACCCAAATAAAGGCAGAAGAGCGGCAGATTCTGTACAGCCCCATACTAACATTCAGTGTGTGCTGTGCAGGGTCTTCATTCTTCCACTTCGCAATATAACTTGCAGTTCTTTCCAAAGTTCAGGAAAAAAATTTTTAAATAGATGAGCTACATCCATGTATGGCTGTAATGTATGTAACCCGTGTCCCAATGGGTATAAGGGTATTTTTCAATCTTTTGCAGAACGAGTCCCGTGCCTTTCTCGTGCTCTCAAGAAAGCGCCCAGGCCCAGCACCCAAACAGTCAGCAGCTGGTCACAGAATCCCAATCCACACCACACCCAATTTTGCTAAAGGCCTCCTGGAGATGGGATGCTTGCTAACGCATCCAGGCATCTCACCCCATCTGCAGGATGCGCCTATTCCTAACATTTGCCTTTTTATAGACTTAAGCCTCTACTGTGATATCAACATGGCGGCACCCCTTTTTCCTGGGAGCACCTCCTCTTCCATTGGGAAGGCTCGGGTGCTTAAGACAGCTCTTTGCTTCTGGGCCAAGTTGCTGCCCCAACTGCAGGGTCCAACCCGCGCCGCCGTGACAGAGCCCAGTCAGCTCCCAGAGCCTGGGATATTCAACCACATTACAGGGGCCTTGCAGCTGGGCAAAGAACAGGTATGTGATAAGTATCTGCTGATTCACCTTCTTTTTCCTTTTCTAAAACAAGTGTAGAGAAACGGTAGGGTGTTCAGATGAGGGGACTTTTTGCCACATGGGCAGGAGGCCGGGCCTCATCCTCTGAGCCCCTCCTCCATGCTGAAGGGTGGTGTGGGGGAGAAGCACTGCTGCAGGCACCTGGAGGACTGAAGCCAAGTGGCCTGGGCCTGGCACGTGGTCAATGAACAATCCACTGAATGAATGAATGAACGAATGAATGACTGCGTAGTTTCCAACTACACAGACCCAGCAGTGGAAAAGCCTTTTTCCTAAGGCTGTGCAGAGTGCCAGCGGTGGAAAGAGCTGAACCAGAGGTGGAGGGTGAGACACACACAGTCCAGTCATCCACGTCACCCATGCAGCTCACTATTGTCGCGGTTACTCAGCCCAAAGCCCCACTGGGCCTGCCCAGTCGTTCTCCCTTGGCTGAACAATTCCTAAGATTTTGCCAGAGGGTCTTTTGAAATCAGAGTGTGCAGAGGTGAAAGCCCTGCTGCTTCTCTGCTCTGCTCCTTCCTGGCCATCCCCAGAGTCACCTGCAGGTCCACTCCAATGGGCCAGAAGCCCAGCTTTCCACGGCCTCCCCTTTGGTGGGAATGTGGGGGGCTCTGGATGGCAGCCCAGCCGGGAGATGCTAACAGGCACTGTCAGAACGATTCTACCCAACCTAGGAAGTGTGTTTTGCTGTTCTGTGAACTGCTGCAGCTTGCTCAAGCTGAGAAGATTCTAGTTTCCAGAGAACCAAGGCTCTGCACAGTCTACGGACTGCTTCCTTAGCAACTGTTGTTGTGAAAGCTTAGGGCTAAGGGGTCCTGCGTGGGCACAGGTGGGCAGGTCCCTGGCCTGGCACCACCACAGCAGGGCTTCTGGGCCTGGCTGAGCTCCCGGCCCAGCCTGCAGAGAGACTCAGGAGCTGCAGCTCACGTCTCCCTGCCCCATCCCGACTTCTAAACTACCAGCAGCCACTCAGCTCTACAGAGTAGATGCCATGCTCGTCCACACACTTCACATAGTTTAACCACTGAGGCTGGAGTGGAAGCGAGTCTGATCAGACTGCTTTCGCAGCAACGTTCTGCCTCTTGGGGGAAGAGCAGGCAGAGGGATGGGATGGAAGGGCACAGTCTACTGCTCTCCTTTTGTTTGGATAAGTGACACCATTAGAGAAACGGCCACGCTTTCACAATGCGCTTTTCATGAACTATGAGAGAAACGCATTTGTGTTCCTTAAGACATGGCCCTGAAGGTTGCTACCATAATGGACTTTTTTTTTTTTGAGACAGGCTTTCGCTATGTAGCCCAGGCTGGCCCCGAACTCACGGTGATCTTCCTGCCTCAGCCCCCCGAGTGCAGAGATTACAGGCTTGTGCCACCACACCTGGCCCATGATGGACTTATATTTTTAAAAATGCTTGGAAATATTCCATTTTCAGTTAGTAGGATGATTCTGTTGAGCTTTTTTCCCCATCTGGGTTGTACAAACCATACTCTCCATATGGCTGAAAACAAAAGCAAAAACAAACACTAGAGATGCTGCTGCTCGGCCCACAGGATCTGGGCTCCCCACGGCTGCCCATTGAGCACAGCGAGTCCTCCTCCTCCGCCACCTGGCTGCCGGGCCACTCGGATGCTGCTGGGTGTCGGGGGAATGGGAAGCGGCCTTCCCCAGGTTTTCAGGAGCTCCGTATGCCCGGAAGTGTGTGAGGCACAGGCAGTCCCAGGAGGACCGGAGGAACACAAGGTTCAGCGAGGCGTTGCTCCCAGGGGTGTGGGAACTTCCCATCCAGGAGGAGGTGGAATCAAGCACAAAACAGCACCCAGGGAGGGGCTCCCTCGGAACTGAACGCCAGGACGGCAGGAGTCAGCCTGGTCTTTGTGCCTAGAAGTTGGAGGCCTGGAGGGGAGGACGGGAAGGCACTGCCCTCCCCGTTTTCCTTTGTGCCAATGGGAATGTGAGAGGCCATGCGCCTGCCATTCACCAGCAAAGGGCTGGCTCCTGCTCCCAACACCCTTTCTGCTGCCTGAGGGGCTGTGGGTGCCTCAGACCCTCCCACCAGTTGGGAAACACACCCCAGTGTCCTTGGGCCTGTTCCACAGAGCTGGAGACACCTGCTGTGCGCCCCACCCCACAGCTATTACCCAGTGGCCCAGAGACTCGGCTTTGCACTGTCACTTCCCTGATGAGTCCTGGACGCACGTGGAAACCATTAAAGGCAAGGCCTACTTCCCATGTGTTTCTTTTAGATCCACCCTGTGCCTT
Source organism: Erethizon dorsatum (assembly GCA_028451465.1). NCBI lineage: Eukaryota > Metazoa > Chordata > Mammalia > Rodentia > Erethizontidae > Erethizon > Erethizon dorsatum. The sequence goes on from CM051822.1 coordinate 164,047,141, forward strand.
CCATAGAACTCCATCCTGGGTGTGTTTAGCTATGTTGACGGCCACCATCTGTTAAATGCTCTCTCCAGCCTGGTCACCAGTCTACACTAACAGAGCAAGAGGGGACAGGCAGTCCACATGGCTTCCGGGCCAGCCTGGATTCTTCACTGTTAAACCCCACATCTCCCAGCTGGCTACCACATGCCACCACTTTCTAGGTGACGAACCTGGAGCCCACGGCCGACCCTCGCTGCCCGCGGACGGCACTCCCCTTGCTTCTGCTAGGGCCGCTGGCACCCGATCCTGCTGCAGCAGCACTGAGCAGCCGCTCCCCTCTGGCCTTGCATGGACAGCACCCAGAAGCTCGGGACTGGGGAACCACAGCCCCGACCCAGAGTCACAGGTGCCTGTGCCCAGCCCAGCACGCATGCACTGCCGCCCACCACGGCTCTCAGGCTGCGTGGGGACCCCGCAGACTGCTGCTGGTGGCTGCATTCCCAGCCCAGAGCAACATAAGAACTTATCACGTCGCTGTCTCCCACCTCCCCGCAGCAGACAGCTCTCAGCCTAGAGCAGGCTTTGCTTCCACATCTGAAAAAGGGCCACTGACTAGGGTCTGGGTTATTTTTTTGTCTCTTCCCAGACTGAATTACACAAGGCCTTTGGAAAGACAAAGATGGATTGAAGTAAATTATTTGTCCTGATTTTCTAACCTTGTCAACTGCTTTAGGAGAGGGAGGCAGGTGGGGTGGGGGAGGGGACAGCATGGCAGGGAATGAATAAATACCTGGCAGCAGGCTCAGGACTGTCCTTCCCAAGGCGCCAGGGGTGGTGCTCCACTAATTTGAGCAACTTCTCCACAGGGCAGCCCATCAGTCACAGCTTAACTGTCTCATCCCAGGAGGGCACTCAGATGTTGCCATAGTCACTGTTTTATCCCCTCATCCCAATCCTCTTTCCACTGTCACCTTCCTTCTCGGTCTCCCTTCTTCTACCAGGCTAAGACAGGACAGAGCTGTTCTCTCCTCCACTGAGGCCAGCTCACATTACAGCCTGCCCTCAGCCAGTGTGGTGGTGCACAGCTGTAATCCCAACACTCTGGGAGGCTGAGGCAGGAGGATCACAAGTTTAAACCCAACCTGGGCAACTTAGTGACCTAGCAAGACCTTGTCTCAAAATAAAGAAATATACAAAGGGCTAGGAAATGTAGGTCAGTGTGAAGACCATCTGTGAAAGAGATAGACATGGCAGGGTGAGGGGGAGAAAGGAAGAAGAGAAAGAAAAGAAAAGAAAAGAAAAGAAAAGAAAAGAAAAGAAAAGAAAAGAAAAGAGAAGAGAAGAGAAGAGAAAAGAAAAGAAAAGAAAAAAAAGAAAAGAAAAGAAAAGAAAAGAAAAGAAAAGAAAAGAAAAGAAAAAGCTGGTCGGCTAGCCCTCTGTGTTCCCCTGGGAGACAGAAGCGAGGGCGCTCTGGCTTCTCAGGCCTGGTCCCGTCTCCCCACCCCGTTATCTTTCCCAGATCTCTAGGGTCACTGATGCCAGCTCTTGCTCTTCCTGAGAAGAGCATCACCCCACAGCTGGCGGCTGGCCTCATCCCAACCCAGAGCTCGAGGCTTAAGGCCAAGCCCTAACGAACAGGAAGGAAGTACACGGCTCCCACAGAATGTGACAGCGAGGGAACACACACACAGGAACACTGCCATTGACCTCAGACCTCCAAGCCCAGTGGCCTCCACTGAAGGCCTTAACTCCGCCCCAAGACACTGCTGCAAGAAGAGTTGGGAGCCCTAGATCCCAATTAACTTTATTATTGCTTGCCACATAACCCTGGGTCATGTGCCAGGTGCTGGCTTTAATAAGTGGGACAAGAATCGAAAGATTAATGAGGCTTATGTATTTGGGTTCTAGTCCAGTTTACGCAACTCACTTTCCTCCTGGAGTGGGCTTGTTTTCTGGCGCTGGACCTCGGAGCTGCGGCTGAGGCTGGCGACCTTCTGCTCCTTCTCTACCATCGCCACCCTCTGACCTCCCAGCAACCTTCCTGCGGGCCAGCTCTTTCAGTCTGAATTTTATTTCAGAGCCCCATTCTCTGCGGCTATGGGTAAAATAGCCCAAAGAGAGCGTGGTAAGCTTCCCACTCAGCCCTGTGGCCAGGGAAAGGGGTCCCACATCTGCCAGGCAGGTGTATAATCTCGGGGCAGCGTGTGCACCAAGTGAGACACTTTGGATGCAAAAATATAAAATTAATGTACTTGATACAAACACACCATTGGTGTCCATCGCTACCTGGACATGTCCTGCAGCCTGCTGCTCTGACTTGTGAAATGGGAAGAAATCCCCAGACTTCAGTTTAAACACGAACATCTTTCAGATCATACCAAAAGGAGAACACGCTGCATCGACGCACATGACCTTCTAAACCTGCAAACCTGAGTGATGGTGGAAAAAACACCCGAGGAGTGGGTGTGGGGAGAGGCAGGGTGAGGACCAACTGGGAAGGGCACGAGGGACTCTGGGGTGACGGTAATTTTCTGCGTCTTGATGGAAATTGGGATTACACAAATGCATGTTATTTGTCAAAACTCAGAATGGTGGACACGATTTATACATTTGCACTGTATAAATTCTACCCCTTTTTGCAGCCCCCTGGAAGTACTGACCCCTAGTTAACAATACACTCTTCAAAGTGCTTAGGGATGAAAAGTACCCACATCTACAACTTACTTTGAAATGCACCAAAAAATAATGTGGATTCCTAAGTGGACTGAGGGATGGGCAGACAGACGGATGAGATAAAGACAACAGGGCAAAACGGCAGCTACTGAATTCAGACTTACTTTATAGATACACGGGCACTCACTATTCAAGTTTTTCATATTTCAAAAATTTCCAGGATACTGGAGGCCTTAACCAGGATACCTGTTTAGGGATCAAGTCTTTTAGAAAATAGTAAATTATAAGACTGACACTGGTTTGAGTCTCATCTATAACGAATTCTGCAAAACATGCTAATAAGCAGAGACATGCCCAACAGGCAAAGGAAACAAAGAGAAGGAATGAGGCAAGCTGACCTCCAGTCTGCCCTGCCGCAGGGCGCGGGGCCTTCTGGTTAACGGCTGGCTATGTGCTACGCTGTGGCGCTCTCTGTTCTGGAACCAGGCTAGCTCCAGTCTTGACAGTCTGAAAACTCAATTATGAGTATTCCCAAGGATGAGCTGGGGCTGGGAAACTGGCTTATATTAATCAGATTCAAAAGAAACTGATTCCTATCTCAGGGAGTTATTTTAGTGTGGTAAGCAGCACATTAGAATACTTAGCTAGGAGGACCTAAATCCACACAACCAGGCAGTGGCTACATCCCAGAACGCAGATGGGGTCACAGGGGAGGGCGTGGGAAGGTTGAAAGCTTATCGGGTCAGCCCTTTCAGACTTCAGCAGCTGGCCATCCTGACCACTGACTGGTGCTCACGGTGAGGGCCCCTCTCCCTAAAAGGCACTTTTGGCCAACAATGTCAGAACTCAAGCCCCACGCGGCTGTTAGTGTTAAGTTCTGGTTGGGTGCTGTCGGTGGGTCCCCCACTGCACCGTGTTGCAGATGACTGCCCACTGGTAACCCGGTTCCTCCTCATAGCCACCCTAGGGTGCTTCCCAGACATCAGGAACGTGGCGTCAGGTCCACGGTCTCAGCATGTGCTTTCTGTGGCCAGTGCCCGATCTGCCTAACTCATGGCGTCCAGCTTACCGCAGATCTGGCTTTCTGTTAATGCTCAGAGGCTGATTCCAAATATATGAGACTGAGAAGATTGCAGAGGCAGCGTAGAGGGGTGGGAAGAATGAGGGCTTTAGAATAAAAAAAAAACTGGAACTCTGATTCTGGTTTTGGCCGACATGACGGTGCACACCTGTAACTCTAGGTACTTGAAGGCTGAGGCAGGAGGACCAAAACTTTGAAGCCAGACTAGGCAACTTAAAAAAACTAAAACTCAAAACTAAAAAGGCAGTGAGATAGCTCAGTGGCATAAGCGCCTGCCCAGCAAGTGCGAGGTCCTGAGTTTGACTCCCGGAACCCACATAAAGGAAAAAAAAAAAAAAAAAAAAAAAAAAAGCCGGTGATATCACTCAGCAGCACAAGCGCTTGCTGGCAAGTGCGAGGTCTTGAAGTCAACTCCCGGTACACAAAAATTCTGGCCCTGCTACTTCTTTAACTGTGGAACCCTGGGCAAGTTGTTCAACTTTGCTTTCGATTTTCTATCAAGTGTGAAAAGTCCCCCGAGCACAGGAAGGGAGGGCAGACCATTTGACTCCTCTTCTTTACTCCTCAGTTTGCTCAAAAGTAGAATGCAGATGCCAACCAGGGTCACCGGCAAGACCGAGACAACAAGGAGAGGCCCGGGAGCCATCTTTGGCTTCGGGACGGAGCTCTGACGAGGAGTTAATTTATTAAGACCCGACGAGGAGTTAATTTATCAAGACCCGAGTCTGAACAGGCTGTGTGCTCAGAGACCTGGGGTCTCAGTGAATTCACGCATACCCTGAATGACGTCAGGGCTCCTGCTTCACAGGCACAGAGGGCGAGACCTGCTCCTCCCCCAAGGTGGTGCCTGTGGCCCTGCCGCCCCCAGCCACAGCAGAAGGACAAGGAGCCCTCGGAAGCCAAGTCCTTAGGAAAACGGGGCTGAGCTGAACCCTCATTTACCTTCCACTCTGTACCCGCCTACCCAGCACGGCTTCCTCACACCAGGAGACACCCTTGTAAAACCCCAGTTGCTGGGCGCAGAGCCCGCCCATCCTACTCCTGGCTCATTCAGTTTACGGAGATTAGAAAGCGTCTGCACTCATGATTCATGTTCATCTGGTTCCAAAACAAACACAATTCCACCTAAAAAACAAGTTAATCAAAACAAGCCTGATTCTTTTGTCTTCTATCAGAAAGACAAACCAGAGAGAAAGGGCTTCCTCCTGGCAGAAAGCTTTCAGAGCGTGCCAGGTGAACAATGTCGCACTTCCTGGACACTCGGCGGGTTCTAGGGAGGGAAGTGGCCCTTTGCACAGGTGGCTCTGGGGACAGGGACCTGGAGCATCCCAGACGATACCCAAGGCAGGTCAGGAGGCAGGGCATCCCAGCTTGGTTGGGCATAGAGACAAGGGTTGGGGGGCCAGGGGCTGCAGCACCCCCACACTGGGAGAGGGCAGTCGCCCGCAGGCAGCACCAGCAGCTGGGGGAGCACACACTGACAGTGCCACCAACTCTGCAGTGTCCAGCAGCACAACCTGAGCCAGGTGTCTGGATTTTCACAAACGTGGCCTGGTCCTCTACCACTTCTACCTAGTGTCCTGCGGACTGGCTGGCCAAATGCAGTCGATCCCTGCAGGGCCGAGCTCGCAGCCTCTGGTTCTCTCTAGCACCCCCATGGCCTTCCGAGTCCACCCTCCGAGGGTGATGCAGACCCAGGGTCAGTTGGGGCTACTTCCAAAACTGTTTGTGATGGTTACATTTAGTGATTAAAAACAGGAGATTTAATTAAACATCACAAAAATGGTGATGTAAGTGCAAAAAGCTGTTTCTGCCACAATCACGTAGATATTTCAAAGACACAAGATAGGTTTTTAAAAAGGGTGCTCTTAAATGAACTGCAGGTGGAGGAGTGAGGATAAGAAATTCTAGAAGACAGCTGGGCATGGTGGTAAACTCCATGAGGCTGAGACAGGAGGATCACAATTCAGGCCCAGCCTGGGCAACTCAAGTGATTCAGCAAGACCCTGTCTCACGATGAAAAATGCAAAAGCAATGAGGATACAGTTCAGCATGCAAGGGTTGGGGTCAACCCCCAGTACCGTGTTAAAAATAAGAAGAAGAAGTAAAAAGAGAATTCTCTACTCAAGTTGCTTCACAAGTGGCTCCATTCTGGTTTACTTTTAAGAAAGTCAAACTGAAATTTCAGTCAATGATGCACTGTGGCTGTGGCTCATGTAACAAAAAAAGGACTGTGAGTTTCAGATTTGCAGGTCCACACGAAAGAGGAGGACCTCAAGCCACATCAAAAGCCTGGCACGCACATCTATCATTTGGGGTTAAATAATATGTTTGTATTCCTTTTAAAAATGACTTCCTCCCCTCACAGACTTCATAATTAACCAAACAGCCCCATCCCAAGTGGCTGTGTGAGAGACTCCGCAAGCACAACGGTACCCGAGGGAGGCCTCTGGAAGCTGGTGGCCGTGCCTGATAAAAATGCCTGGCTCTACCGATGCACGGCTGCCCCACAGTGACTCTCAAACCCAGTCTTACCTCCCAGGGACTCCGAACCCCTTTCTGGCTGCTTTTTCCTAAGAAGTCCCTCTACTGAGGGCTCGTAAACAACCCCAAGTGACTCCAGCTCAATCCTTTTTCTGCATCGAGGATCTGAGGATCCCGCATGAACAATGCCTCACTCTTTTGGACCCCAGGCATGGGCAAGTTAGGTTTCTGTTCTGTCGACACTGAGGCTGCCTCATGCCGGGCCAAGTCCCAGCTCCCACTGGGGCACACAGCAGGGGGTCGCCAGAACAGCCCTTCACCGCCCAGTTCCCAAGCCAGCAGCGCAGGGATGGGGTGCACTAAGTTGACAAAGGTCCTCCCCTCTGTGAGGACCCTGCCACCTACCCTGGCAGACCATGGGGCAGGGGGTAGAAGCAACTAGAGTCCTCTAGCCCTCACAGTCCTATTCTGAAACTCAAGGGCATCCAAGATCGTCCAAAAGAAAACAGCCAAGCTTAGAGCTCAGAGCCCCACCTCCAACCCCATGGGGCACAGGAAGAGGCACGGATGTGGCATCCTGCACCCCCCCAGATATAATCCTGGAGGTCCGACTCCACAAGAAGGACGGGTTATGGAAGACAATTATGTTCAGGACAGCAGGGACCAGGTGTAGCAAAGACAGAGCACTTGTGACGCCTGCCCCTGCTGGTGGCCTGATGGAGTCTTCTGCTGACCCCTCGGCCCCATCCTGCCCACCCTCCTGACACTCTGAGTCCTCGAGTTGAGCCTGCAGGCTGCTGCCTCTCCTGCAGCCACCAACCATTCACCCTGTCGTTCCTCCCAAGACTGGTGCAAGTCATCCGTGCTCTTCCCGGATGTGCGTGGTCTGAAGGTTTCTGAGTCAGCTTTGTCCCTTTGGCGAAACATACAGCCTACCTAGGCCTCGCCTGTGAACAGGGGTGCTGCTTACGGTGACAGCATGGGGCAGGGCTGCACACAGGTGCTCCGGGAGGACCGCATCCGAGGCACCCGCTGTGGCAGAGGCGGCGGCCGAGGTACCAAGGCGAACATCCGCCTCCTGGCCCTCTGTCGCATGTGCAGGCCTTTCAGCTTCTTTGCTTTCCTGCTGGTGCTCCTACCAAGTACTGAGCCCTGGGGGGCTTAGTCAATACCCAGTAGAGATGCATGCCTACAGCCTCTGACGCGCACATACCCCGACTCTCAGGGCTGTGTCTGGGACACACCCCTTTCTTGGCTTTGTGATTTTTCCTGAAATGAGGGCGAAGAGGTGCCTTCCCCAGCAAATGTGTGGCATCTTCTCTGCCCCAGTAAGTCCCCATGTCAACACCCTCTTACATCAGTCTGCACTGACCCCAATCACAAAAGCAACAGACTTTTCCTCGTAAAAAAAAATGAAACATACTTTATATGCCAAAGAATATACATTATCATACTATGATTTCCACAGTAACCGGACACAGCCCACCCACATGCCCACTTCCGGGTTTCAGAACCGTGTGCCTTCCTGAGCACCTTCCCCTTTTCCTGCTCCTCTGTGGCCACCACCGCCCAGAGGTGAGCATTTCCACCCTCTGGCTGCTCTTTCTTTACCAGCTATGTCACCAGCTCAACGCCACAGGGTCCCATCTGTCTTGGCCAAGTGCACAGGAGCACAACTGGTGCCTCCAAAACAACCCGACGGGTTCTGGGACCACGCTCAGGGCCAGGGCTTCATTCTGGCCATAGAAGGACCCAGCATCTTAAGATTGCAGCACCAGTGCAGGGAGGGCAGTAAGCTGGCTTCTCATGGGCTGTGGTGAGTCCATTCCCAATACGGGAAGCAACAACCAAGAGCTGGGAACCACGCTTCATGCTAAAGGAACCGCAGGAGATGGCTGGGAGGAACACAGCCTCAGAACCAGCTCGGGGCGCCTGCCTTAGGAAAGGCCTGCAGACCGCCACTGGTAAGGAAGTCTGCAAGGTGCAACAACGGAGAGGAAGAATTTTCTCAGGAAGAACAACACAAGTGGCACGCAGGCAGGGAAAGGCAAGAAAGATGGCCACGCAGCCTTCTCCGCTCTGAGACCTCTGTGTCGGGTGATGCCTGGGCCATCCACCTCCGGGACCATCTCAGCCTCAGCCTGCACGAAGATTCCAGGGCAGCCACAGCCCACCAGGCCCAGGTGCTGTGTAAGCGCCGATCACCGACGAGAATGGCTCTCTGGGTGCTTTGAATGATGCCTGGGCGGCAAGGCCTACAGCCAGCAGTGGAGTTGGACCCTCAAGAGCACATCTTGAAAAAAAAAAAAAGGGCGCATCTGGAGAGAAGGTCGCCAGAGGAACCGAGGAAAAGTCTGACTTAGCTGGCTGAGGGGTGCCTGCTGTAACCCTGGCTACTCCAGAAGCTGGAGCCGGAGGACCACAAGTTTGAGGCCAGCCCGGGCAACTTAGTGAGACAATGTTTCAAAATAAAATTTAAAAAAGGGCTGGGGCTATAGAGCACTTGCCTAGCATGTGCAAGACCCTGGGTCCCATGCTGTCCCCAGTGCTGGCAAAAAGAAAAAGTTAAGTTCTACTTTGCTAGTGTTAGAATAATACCCAGAATAATTACAGCATTACTTTTACTATTTCTCATAATTTTATAACATCCCATTGTTGGTTATTTATTGGCTTTCTGCTAACTTCTAAAGTTCCCATTTTTGTTTCGACAAGCAATGAAAAATTGAGATGGGACTGCGTGCTTATTTCACATCCAGCAAAACTGGCGACACACTGGAGAGGAGAAAGAAATGAAGGGGAAGCCTGCCCAGATCCCCGAGGCACTGAAAACAGGTCAGGGGTGCCAGGCTGGGCTTCCCAGCCCCACTGCTCACTGGGGCACAGAGGCACTGTCTTCCGGGAGTCCGCCTCTTACGGAATCAACACTTGTGCAGGAGGCCTGTTCTCAAACACCCCGGGGACTGTGCACACGCTTAGCCTTGGAATCTCAAACATCCCCTCACACAGCTGCAAGCAAAACGGTGAGGCCAGAACTTCTAACCTCCTCTTCCCCTTCACCCCCAACAGTGTGAGTCAGCGGGAACAGCTGGTTTGAACACCGGCCACCATGTCAACTGGAGCAGGGCAGAAGATGAGGCCACAGGAGCCAGGAGCTGCAGATTCAGCAAGCAGGGACCTTAGATTCTAGAGTGAGCTCTCGGAGCAGTGGGTGAACAAACCAAGGAATTTAAAAATAGGTAACCAGGGCCTAACCCCGCCTCTTGCCTCTCTGCCAGCTACCCGCTGACTTAGTGCCTGGGGAAGGGGCAGATCCGGCACGCTGTGTGAAGACACTTTCTGGGGATGGACCAGCGTCCCAACCCCTAAGGAGAAGGAATGAGGAGACGGGACTGAGAGTTATCAGGTGACATAGGGCCCTCATGATGGGATTAGTAGCTCTGCAAAAAGAGATTCCCGCTGTCCCTGCACCACAATAGGCCCCAGTGAGAGGACTTCAGGCCAGGAAAAGCCCTCAGGCGTCTGGCACCCAGATCCTGGGCTTCCCAGCATTCCAGGTTGGGAGGAACCGGGAGCCCGCTGTCTAAAATGCCCCATCTATGGGATCTTGTCACAGCAGCCGGAGCTGACTAGACCGCGAAGCCTCCAGCGGGCTGAACCCTGAGGAAAAGCGAGCATTCTCTGTTCCCCACGTCCCCAGGCAGGACGCAGCTCCCACCCAGAGCCCCGGGCCGTCCCACTTCCACAGGGGACATGGGCAGTGAGCCTAAACCCGGAAGAATGTGCACTGCTTCCCCTCACTCACTGGGAGGAGTGGCGACGTCACAAGGCTGCCAACCTACTGTCACGGAAGCATGATGGGTTCTGAGGGTGACCGGAGAACGCACGCTGTGTGTGACCGAGTCTGTGAACTGCACCAGTGTCAATTTCCCGGTTTGGATCAGACGAACCCCGGGCAAAACTGGTGAAGACACTGAATAAAGGATCTCTCTGTGTAACTCCCTGTGGACCTACACTTTCTTCAAAACAAAAACTTGAATGAATCCGAGTAACGAATTTAAAGGTAACAATACAAATGTATTAACCATTGTTACCTTCCTATTATCTTGTTTTGAAATTTTGTTTTTTTCCCTTTAAAATAAAACAAATAAATAAATAAAGGGCCTTAAGGAAATCCTATGGTTGAAATCCAATCACAAATCCCCTTAAGTTAAAATGTTATACCTCTGGCTCTTAGTCTGTTTGGGAAATAAAACCAGTAAGGAAAACTTAAAAAAAAAAAAAAACTTGAATGAAGAAAAAAAATTAACAACGCAACCATTGCCCTACTTTATAAAAGGGAGTACAAAGATTGAAAAGGATGGACATAATCAGAATAAAGGTGACCAGCAACCAACTGTCACAACACTCCTCACTGTTTCCGACTTTCTCCTTTGTTTTTTCTTTTTTTAATATGCGGGTACCAGGAGTCGAAGTCAGGACCTCATGTTGACTTTCTCCTTTTACCCCAACCATCAAACTGTGCTGTGGACAAGCCCGGTGAGAGCGCGAGCTTCTGTGCCCGTCCTCCCCGCAGACCCAGAGGTCAGGCACAAACCTCCCTCCTCCTGCGCTGGGTGGGGCCTGCCAGTTCTCCGCTGACTGCGTGGAGAGACCAGGACAGGGTAAGAGTGTGGCTTGGGGTTGGAACTAGGGCAAAGGGGCCAGCAGGGCTTTGCCGGCAAAAACCGTAAGTTTCTCTTCAGCTTTCTACTCCTCTTACTGGTGCCGGAACCTTCTGCTCCCTTTCCTTTGGCCCTGAGGGACGACCAGAGGTCGGCAGTTTTCCTGGCTAGGATTTTCATTTACTCCACCCTGCCAGCCCTGGCTCTTATGCTGAGACGCAGAGTTCATTCTCTCTGCACCACCCCCCACAGCTGCCTCCAGCCTGAATGCTCCCCGTCAACATGCCCTCCAGAACCAGGTCCCCAGGAGCAAAACCCTGGGGGCACTACTGTGTTCCCAAGGGCCTGCTGGGGTACAACAAGATGGCCAGGTGGCCTGGCCTGGGGCCACAGACAGGTGGTGAAGCAGAAGCAGTGGGAAGCTGCGCCACCTCCCTCACTTCTGCGCCCTCCAACCTGCCGGTTTCCAGCTATAAGCTCCTGCGGCTCCTGTACCCGGATAGCCTGGCAGTGCCAGGGGATGTGTGTCCCGCCCCACTCCCCCGCGGGAGCAGCTCTCGCCAGGCTGACATCCCCAGCTCCTCGACCCCAGCCCGCCGCCCAGAGCCCCAGCAGATCTGAGCCCTGGCCCAACCTGCTTGTAACAAACGCTTCCTGAGTTTCCTTTCTCTCACTTCCCTGCTACCCCCCTGCTGGAGCTTCGCCTCCCAAACAAATTGAATTAAATCCTGCTTTTGAGGGAACTCAACCTAAGATAGGTGGCCACAGCGAACCCCACAACTGGGAAGAGAGAGCTAGAATTCACCCAAGTATGGGTGAGTGCATCATGGATGTGAGGGAGACGGACATCTATAATGAGGGAAATCGGCAACTGTGGGGCTGCTGGCGGATACTGGAAAGTTCGTAGTGGGAAACACTGATAAAAACTTGATTTGCTTGGGTAATACTCATCATGGCCATTTACACAAACTGCTTTTCATTTGCCTAATTACCACTGCACAAAAACAACCATGAGTATATGAAACGTGGCAGATAAAACTTGCATTAAAATGGACTCGATTACTAGTGCTGAGCCACCCGCGCAGGTCAGGAGGGTTCCTAACCAGGCGCTCCCGCGGTCTGGTCACCACCAAAGGGAATGCGATCAGGACTTAGCGCTTCTATAGTGCCGAGGTTCTCAGGCTCTGGGGATGGGAGACACGCCCGTTTCGGCACTCACTGCTGCCTGGCGCCAGCTTTCCGCTGTGAAGGTCTGGGGAAAAGGAGAGTTTGCGCTTCTCACAGGTTCTGAGGGAAGCAGGTGCTGCAGGTCACACTCTGAGAACCACCGCTTGAAGGACCGAAGGAAAGAAAGGCAGAACCACGGGATTCAACATGCCAGCGGGCGTGTACCATTTTGAGAAAAAGGATGGAGCCTTCTAATACCCCACATCAGTCTCTACCAAAGCAGATCTGGTAGGCTGACAGTTTAAACCAAAAAAGGTAAAAGTACTCTGTTACTCGAATGAATCCCGGGAGACTTGGGTTTGTTCATTTACTACACAAGCAACTACTAGCAGCAGTGCCTCATCTGTGCCAAAGTTGTTGCTAGGTAACAGAGGCCTGGGCACTGCCAAAGGTCATGTGGGAGTCTGAGTAGGTCGCGTGCCCTGTGCGCCTCGGTTTACTAACCTGTAAGGAGATAACTGGTATTCAGAGCCCTCCTTAACGTTTTACAATGCAAAGTAAAGCTGCGTCACCGTCACCGCTCAAAGCAGAAACACCCTGCAGAGCTGTCTGGGCAGCAAGATGTGACGCTTAATGGCGGGACAACTGTGACAGGGCAGGGGAGCCCAGGGAGTAGACTTGGCCCCAAGGCCCTGCCGTAAGGTCAGAGTCCAGTTCAATTCAACAAGCACCCCGATTCGAGGTGCTGCCCAGGTAAGTCAGTGCTACACCCGGTACCAACCAAGGAAGGCAAAAAAAGGCAGCCTGCAAGCCATGTTTGTAAGGGCTCCCCATGCATTATGACATTTAATCACTCCGACTGCTGGAGGGGAAACGAGGGCTGTTCACCAGAATTAAGGGTGCTATGATAACCTCCTCGCTGGGGCTCTAACCGAACCTTGTGCTAACAGCCAGCCTGCTCTGAATGCCAAGCAGGGGACAGGTGGGGAGGGGGGTGCAGCCACCTGTGAAGGGCACCGCTGATGACACTGCCGTATGTCTCTGCGGCCCAGCTTCCGAATGAAGCCACAGCCCTGGGCTTCCAGGCCCCTCAGGGAACCTGGGGGACATTCTTGTCAGATTCTCTTTGATAGACAGAAAAACTGACACCCAGGAGTGAACAACACATCATCTGTGGTCAGAGAAGAGAGGCACAGCCAAGCGTGAAGCAGAGGCGAATTCTGTGAAAGCAAAGAGCCACCCTAAGCCCGAATGCCATCGTGTTATCAGGGCTAAACGGGTTCAAAGCAGAGTCCCGCAACGGCAGGATCAAGGAGGTGCCAAGGGGTGGGAACATGCTGCCACAGCTCAAGTGCAAGCTGAGCCAAGTAAGAATAAAATTCTTTTACATATAAACGACATCTTCTCAGTCTTATACATAACATACACATAAAAGCATATTTAGAAAACTATTTTTGTCACTCTAACACATAAAACTTAAATAAAAACAGCAGCGCATATTAAGACAAGTCCCCAAGTCCTACTTCAACCAGACTGCTGTTGGAAACCTTCCTTATATGGAATTCAGGAGCCACCCCACTTCCTAAGAGAAGGGACTGTGTCCTTAACTCCACCCCCTGGGCCCAGCACCTACCATAGTGCTGACACAGAGTTGGCGGCTAATAAATACCTGCTGATAAAGTCAAGGGTGCGTCCCAGCCAGCCCGGTCAACACAGCGGCGGTGAGGCTGAGAACAGGGCTCCTTGGAGGCAGCCAGCGCTGCTGGCCGGTTGCCCCGTGAGGCCAGTCTGCTCCACCTACTCCTGGGTAACGAGTCCCTCAGGCCTCTTACCGCCAGCGTTGACAAGGGAGCGGAGCTGCTGCCCGCATTTGTTTAAGTTTCAGTTTCTGAGCTCAAGATATCAAGATTCAGGACCAAGGCTGTGCTCGGCACATCTGTCCTGTGATGTCATGGGTATCAATCATTTCTCGGCTCCAACTTCCTCTTTGGAAGATCTGTGTAGGTTTGATTGCCTCTAACCACGCTCACTTCAGATTTATGGTGTTTCATTGCCTTCTCTAGCCCAACACTAAAGAAATACAGACCCAATTACCTTACTGCATAAAATTTATCAAGTGATGCAATGGTATCGGCCTGGGTAACAGCCTAGGAAGGCTTGGAAACGTCTTTTCATGAATACAACTAAGAGGCACCGTCAGAATTAAGCGAAGGGCACAGCACAACTTGACAGGCACGTGAGCGCCCGAACGCAGGCCGTGCTTCCCACAGGCCGTGTCTGGACCCAGCAATCTTGTTATTTCACTTGTTTCAGACCCTGACTGATGCCACCAAGTGACCCGCAGGTCCTCCTGATGCCACTTAGTGTGACCCTGGGAAACAAAGCTAGCTGGGGACTGCACGACAGCTGGCCCCACAGCTTCGCTTTCCAAGTCTGTCTCCAGAGTAAAAAACAAACATTCAGAGATAGAAGAACCAAAATATTCACGGTGATGTCGAAATAGAAAACCTTATCCCCAACAGGTGACACATAATTTGCACCCGACCACTGCAGTGAAATAACACAGGCACGCTGTTTCTTGGCAAACAAAAAGCAGAACACTAAGCAAGGTCGCAGATTATCTCGTGTCTGAAATTTCACTGTCAGACGCTCATGGTCAAGAGCACAGGAAACTAAACCTTAGCAGGGCCTTCTCACAAGGCCACAGAAGCAGCAGAGCCCAGCAGCAGTGGGTGCTAATACCACTGACAGCTTCCTAAGTGCCTAATGCCAGGCACGGTGGAGCCTGCCTATAACCCCGGCACTCTGGGAGGCTGAGGCAGGAGGATCACAAGCTCGAGCCCAGCCTGGGCAACTTAGTGGCTTAACAAGACCACGTCTCAAAATAAAAAGATGTGGGGATGTCACTCAGAGCAAAAGCCCTGGGTTCAATCCCTGGTACCACAAAACAACGACAACAGCAGCAAGTACAACAAAAACAAAGTGTCCAAGTGGAGCTCTCTCTGGGCCAGAGGCCTGGCCCTGCCACTGACCAGGCCACAGCACTCAGCCTGCCCAGGTCTGCCTGTGGAGGTGGACGCCTCCCTAGGCTCGGTCTTCATTGATTAACATCTAGGGGCCAGAGATTTTACACCAAAGTCTCTGTCAGCAGTGAAACACATGCATCCATCACTACAGGCCGGCTTAGAACCTGGCCGTTCTCGACTTGCTGCCCAGGATGGAAAAAGACCGTATTGAATCGAACCGGCAGGAGGAATTTAGGGCTGAGTTTCTCAGTTCAGATACCTGCACGGGAACACAGCCAGGCCTCTGGGTTAATTCCCCACTAGCGGAGACTCATCAAGGTCTGATTTCCAGATTAGCAGTGACAGATCTGATTTTTAAAATATGGATTTTGGAAATTTTCTTCTCTAACTGAATCAATACACAGGCATCATATGTGTCAGAGATGCTAACTTCCACTTCTGAATAAGCACCTCTCAGGCCCAGAAATGGCTTTAAACACACGGAGCCGGCTGAGAATTCATCCGATTACGCCTGTGCTCCACTGCATCAAGTCCTTCCGGGACCTATGGGGACAGATGCAGCAACCTGGGCAGGAGCTGATACGTTTACTGAAGTATGTGGCATCTGCTTTGGTTCTTTTCTCCTTTCAATCTAATTTGAAAGATTAGGGCCCAAATCTATTCCTGTTCCTGCCTCACATACAGGATACTTGAAAGCTGACAGAACTGTGACACTCACAGCTGATGTGACCAAGTATTCCCATTCTCTGGAAATGTTAACTACTTTATTTATGGGGGATGGGCAGGCAGTGAATAGGTAGCTTAAAACTTTTATTAATGTTTAAATGGTAAGTTCAATCCCCTTTTTCAAAACCAGTGTGTTTTAGTAAAACAACAGTTTTAGCTTTAAAAATTGGGAGAGGAGAAATAAATCTACCAAATTAAGCAAAGAAATCCATAAATTATTAACAACACACCTCTCCTCAAATCCATAAATTTCTATGAAGCAAAATTCTTCTCACTATTCTTTAGAATTCCTCATTTGTGAACTAAAAGGGGTATTACTTACTACTAGAGAATGAAAGAAAAAATTTACAATTTAAGGGTGAGGCAGAGGTGGACTTAATATTTATGTCTCCTTCCAGAAGGAAAGAAGGTGCCTATCTTTGTCCAATCACAGCAAGGTCTTCAGCAATCCAAACTCTGAGTCCTTCTGAGGGACCATGGCATTTTAAGGACTCAGGTAACCCAAGGTGTTCCAAGGTCCTTAATCACTGCCTAGCATTTCTAAGTGCCCATTGTGGGCTGGGGAGCCCAGGGCCTGGAGAAATGAACCGTGATTACTGCCCTTGAAAGGGCTCTCATCTGGCTGGGAAGACGGCCCTGCACGGTAAACAAGACCAGCCACGCTGAGTGCCACATGAGAGCCTGAAGAGAGAGCTGCCCAGCAATGACGCTGATCTCCAGGTGGCAGGGGACAGGGCCTGAAGTGGGCCCTAGCCTGGCCACTGTTCACCCAGGCTCAGCAGCCTGGACAGCCAGCCAATCTGCACGGCCACCCCGCACTGCATGCTGATCTTTTTCTTCAAGAGCACTTATTTTCGTTTGTGATAATATTTTTATGTGTTTGAACTTGTTTAATATTTGTCTCTCCTTTTAGGTTCTAAGTCCCTCAAAAGCTCGGTGTTTGTTTTGGTTGAGAGTTCATTTTGTATGCCAGGCCCTGAGAACAATACCAGGCAGCCAGCAGGCTCTCGATGTGGGGGGATGAAAGAGGAAGCCTTTACAGAAGGGTAGATTTCAACATGGAGAAGTGGACAGAGCACCCGACAGGGGGAAAGGTATAAGCCAAAGGCCAGAGAAAAACAGTGAGTAAAGGAATTGACTGGAGCCAGAAAAACAGGGCACAAGGCCAAAGAGCAAGGCAGCCACAGGGGCCAGGCCTGGGGAGGGGCTTTGGACAACCATGAGCTCCACCCAGGCTGCACAACGGGGAGCCCAGATAGACATCTTGTCAGGGGAACTCAGGAGGCGGCCCCAGTGCCATGCACTGGTAAACAGCTGCTCCACGCACCGGGTGGCAGCCAGGGATCCCGGCACAGCCCACCCAACGCGTAACAGATCCAGGCACTCCCTGATATGGGGAGGTTCTGGGGAAAACAGCAAGACCCAAAGTGGAAAGGAACCGGGACGTTTACACTGCCCACGACGTTTCAGCTGAGTTTATGACGCCTCCCTGGCTGTTTAAACCAGGGCAGCCAAGAACGGACTGCCAGACAAATTGTTATTTGTGGGCCCCTGGCGAGCTTAGGCAGTTTTCCATCTGTCCAGGCCAACGAACAGGCTGCCAGGAGTTAGGGACAGGTGGGCCCTGTGGCGCCACGGACCCGGTTGTCAGAGCTGCAAGAGAGCGCGGGACACCTGGGAAGGATCTGCTCAGCGCCACGGCCTTCCTACCCACGGCTACTTGCACGGGCCATCAAAAGAGAAGTCGGTGGTGAACAAAAGAAAGTAAAGGGACTCTGGGCAGGGAGGCCAGCCTGCCATCAAATCACAGGCTGAGATCAGACAGCAGGGTTGTTTGGAGGGGGGCAGTGCTAGGGGTTGAGCCCGGGGCCTTCACACTGAGCTACACCCCAGCCCTTTTTATTTTTTATCAAGAGAGACAGTCTTGCTAAGTTGCTAAATTACACAGGCTGGGATGGTCCTGTCTCAGCCTCACAGAGCACTGGGATTACAGGTGTGCATCACCACACCTGGCTCACAGAGCACATCATTGAGGGTGCAGCCCAATACCAGGGTCCAGAAAACAGCTCTGTGATGTTTCTGAGGGTCAAACATTTCAAAGAAAGCCCAAGTGAGGTCCAGATTAATTGCTTTCCTAGAGTCCTATATATTAAAAAGCTTGTCCCTCACTCTCTGGCCAGTTAATTACTCAGCTGCCACTCTGACCACACAGCACAAATTAAACTAAACAAATTAAACTTCTCTGGGATCTACACACATCCCCTCACATGCACGCGTGCTCATACATGCAGCCACCCGACCTCCCTGAAGTCCATCCAGGGCCACAGAGTGTCCAAGGCCACCAACACCCAACTCCAGCTGGCTACGCTGGCCTGTCTGGGGAGAAAGTATGAAAGCTGCACCCGGGCGGCTGACTGCGGTGAGGACCCTCTGGGGCATCAGCACCATTTCTGTGCTTCACGCAGAAGTGCCGACTGCCTGACTCACCTCCTAGTGCCTTCAACACCTGACTGGCACCCTTTTCTCCCAGATTCCCACTGTCTTTTCTTTTCTTTTTTTTTTTAATGTGGGCACCTCAGTCGACCTCAGGACCTTGCGCTTGCCAGCAAGCGCTTGTGCCGCTGAGCGATATCACCGGCCCTTTTTTTCCTTTATGGGGGTTCCAGGAGTCAAACTCAGGACCTCGCGCTTGCCAGGCAGGCGCTTATGCCACTGAGCTATCTCACCGGCCTTGTCTTTTCATCTTAGTATTTCAGTTTCTTTCCTGGACTTAGACACCTGGATTTTAGCCAGGAGTTGTAGTGCACACCTGTGATCCTAGCACTTGGGAGGCTGAGGCAGGAGGATTGTGAGTTTGAAGTCAGCCTGGACTACACAGTGCATTCAAGGTCAGCTGAATTACACAGCAAGATGCCATCTCAAAAACATTTTTTTTTTAATTTTAGATTTTATTTCCACTTCGAGTATGTGATAAGCTCATGGGCGTGTATTTCCTAAAGTAGTGACCTAGAACTCGGCCTTTCTACCCAGAACTCATCCCACGGTCCTTGCCCAGGCTGATGACAAGGACAAAGACCAAATGTGTAAAACTCTTACAAAATAAGATCTCACTCTAGTTCAATAACTTCAAAAATATGAATGTACATGCACACGTACGTTTAAAAAGTTACCTAACACAGCTTAAGAAAAAAAAAAAAAAAAAAAAAAAAAAAACGGAAAAATCCAAGATGAGGAAGGAACGCCATAGTAACTAAAGAGAAAGGGAAAAGAAGTTAAAAGTTAAAGTCAAGTGATGACAATATTTCTACAACAGTGTAAGTGCAGGATGGAATTTTAAATTTTTCTTACAAACCAGGGCAGTGGTGCACACCTGTAATCCCAGCACTCTGGGAGGCTGAAGCAGGAAGATCATTATGTTCCAGCCCAGCCTATGCAAACAGTGAGACCCTGTCTCACTGCTCAGTGCCAGTGCCAGGGATGTAGTTCAGCGCCAACGCCCCGAGTTCAATCCCCAGTACTTTAAAAAAAAATCTCTTTCAGTAGAAATGAAGAGAAAGAAGCCACATGACACTGCTCACACTTCCCTTTCCTGCCCAGCCTTCGGAAGAGGCCCTTCCTGCCTGGCTCCCTTCCCACCCACTCACTACCTCAGCTTCACTTTTCTCCTAAGCTTATTACTACCCTGCTTTCTTTCTCTTTTCCCCTCCCTTTCCAGAATGCCAGCTCCACCAGGAGTGAGAACTGGTGGGCATTGCTGGATCCGCAGCACTCAGGACAGTGGGTCAGAGTGGGTTCTCAACGACTCAGCTGGAAGAACGAATAACCGCATGACAAATAAACACACGGCACCGCAATTTTATAGCGTTGCTGATTATGTCAAAATACCTCTACTTGCTTCTCAGACACAACTGCTCAGAAGAACACGACAAACTATTATTCCCAAATTATACAAAGTCATTCTGTCTTGATCCTACCAATGCTATTACTAGAAAGACAGAAAGGAAAGCTATAAAACCAGGATCAAAGTACATCAAGAAAGTGCCAGGAAGTATGTGCTTCTGTGACTCTCAGCCCTTCTATGTGCTGGAGTAAAGATCAGAGTCTTCTCATCTATTCGTCTACATTTACTGTCCACCCAGCTTTTGGACTGGTGTTAAAATTTTTCAAAAGTAGCAAAACAAAAAAGGGGAGACAAGAGAAATTCTCGTGTTGCTGGCAAACACCACACAAACACCACGTGCTCCTTCCACGGTGCTCGGGTCCCTCCTGCTGCAGTGGAAGTGGGGCATGTGCGAAGGACGGGGCAGGCGGTATGGGTGACAGAAATGCCTCTCCAGGGTGGACATGGGAATCACCAGAGGAAATAAAAGGAAGGACAGCAGAGTGGGTGAGGGGTAAGGGCGGTAAGAGCGGCCTGCCAGGAACCCCAGCAGGGAATGAGAAGGGAAAGGCAAACCGGAGGAAACAGGGAGGAAGAACGTCAGAGAACAGGCGAGAGCCCAGCAAGGGAGGGAGGGAGGGGACATGAGTGTGGAGATGTGCCCTGTGCTCCGTGCAGTGAGTGTCACCATCGTGCTACAAACAGGTACCAGTCAAAAGAGAAGAGGCACAAGCCTAGGAGAAAGGGGGAGAAAGAGCCAAGTGGGAAAATGAGGGGAAGCAAGGTGGGCACAGCGGGGAGGCGGAAATGGGGAGAAGCTCACGGCCACAGGAAAGAGGCGACAGGAGCAGTGGCCGTGGCCGTCCCCAGCCCCCAGACAATGGTACTGTGTCAACACCAGCTCCTGCGGGGAGCAGCAGGGTGGTGGGAGGTGACTCTGCGTCTGGTGCCACCAAGCCCACGCCGATTCACACTCACTGCCCTACACATCTACCAACCGAGGCGCACGGTCACTTCATCCGCAAGAAAGGGAAAATATAGGGCTGCCTAAAAATCAGCGAGATTGTTTCTAAAAGGTGAGCAAAATATCTCAGTGTCACCACACTACTTAAACGGGACGTTAGAGGACGTTTCATCTAGGATGGAAGCCCTGACTCCTGTGCGGACCAGGAAGCAACTCACGTAGACATTCCGGCTGCAATCTGTCCCCAGAGGTGGGAGTGTCACATTCTTGTTTCGAGGGGGAGGCCTGGCCCCGGGGAAAGGCCGAAACAGCCTGCTTGTTTACACAAAAGGAACAATGCCTGCTGCAGAATGTGCCAGAATGTGCGGGGGAAGTTCTGCCATTGTGGTGCAAACTTAGATCTCTGGTCTACATCCTGTTCCTCCTCCTCGTCACCTCCTTACACACCTGGCCCTCAAGGGTTAAAACCAGCCTAGGCCTCTGTGGAGTTGAACCAATCATCACTGCTCTTGGTGACATCATGTGGCTAAGGGGACAGTGCTAGGAAGGCAAGGGGGAGGAGGTGGTGAGGACTTGGCCTGGAAGATGCCCTCCCCGCTGCTGCGACTTCACCTCTCAACAAGGGTGCAAGAGCCAAGGGTCCCCTCTGCTACTGCTTCAGACGAAACCAGGACATTCCTGAAACGGACATTCCCCACCAGAAATTATTCTCAGCTCACACAAAATGCATACAAAGCGCGTCCCTGCTCTTCACCCATCTCCCACTTGTTTAATATTTATGAAAGCTGATTACAAAACACAAATTTATCACTTAAGCCTTCAGCCAAGTTTTAAATGACTCAAATGTTTATGCTAAGTAGACAAGCGGCCTTCTATGGTTTCTCTTTCATTAACTTCAAGCTCATTTAAAGGCAGGTGTGTGAGGGACCTAGCTGACCCCCTAGACTTCATACTTGCAAGAAAGCTATTTTTGTTCTTACAGTCAGCTCTCCATATCTGAGGGTCTCGCGTCTGCAGGTTCAACCAAGTGCCAACTGAAGAATTTTGGGAAAAAAAATCCTGTCTTTATATGTATTTATTGTAACTGACATTTTTCTTGTCATTATTACCTAAACTATACAAGAAGACAATGATGTCCACAGCACTTCTGTTGTATTAGGTATCAGAGGTCATCTAGACAGGATTTAAAGTGTACGGAGGGCATTTAGGTCACACACAAATGCTATGGGGACTTGGGTATCTGCAGGTTTGGGTACTGAAGGGTTGGTCCTGGGACCAGTCCTGTACACACTGAGGGGGGACACCACGAAGTCTTTCATTCAGATGTTAACTGCTGGTGCTGTGTGCACATGTGTGTGTGTGTGTGCAACTGTGGGTGCATCTGAGTGTACACGAGATGGGAGGAAAATATGTTTAAGGAGATTCTGATGAGAGAGCACGCAGCTGAAATGCTGAGGATATTGCCAACTTGGTGGTGGGGAGCGGGCTTTTCTTTCCTACAGCTGGAAGTGGGAAAAGTTCCTGGCTAGGATGAATTTCTCCTGCTTCCCAGTGTCCTGCACATCCAGGCCTCCCGGCTCCTGCTACAGCACACAGCCACGTGTGGCTTGCTCAGAGGTGCAAGACGCTGGATCCCCAGAGGAAAAGGAGGGCCCATTCCAACTGGGCAGCTGAAGGGGCTTAAGAACCCAGCTACTCATGTAGGCAGCACTGGGAAGGGTGCAGGGAGGGTGATAGGGACAGGAGCTGGTTCGGGGAGGAGCCCCGACCTGGGAGGGGACAAGGGGAAAGCTGTTTGGCAGAATCAGGGCGGGACAGCTATGGGGGAGACCCTCCCAGAAAAGGTGGCCTCCAGTGGTGGACACAGCTGCTCCAGCATGCCTATCGATGCAGGTCATGGGCAGGCAGAGCAGGGAAGGGAAGGGAACAGGCCTGGGAGGCAGATGGAAAGTAGCCACACGGCACCTACAGACTGGAGACGTTTAAACAAGCCCTAGGCCTTCTGATAAAGCCACACTGGGAGTACAGGCCTTTCAGAATGGAGATCTGAGTCCAGGTCTTACTAGCGCCGCCACGGTTAAGATATCCACAACATGCACTGGTTAGGTCAGGAAAGCAAATATGAATCCGTAAACATACTAAGACTCCAAACCTGGATATGTTCACATACAAGCCCAGAAGTTCGATGCATAGAGGGAGGTAGGTGATTTCCCCCACTCCCTTATCTATACATAAAGGTTCATTTATGCAGTTTCTCAGTTTAACTTCTGTGCCCAGGGATCAAGACAACACAAAGCGCCCCCACTTGACTGGAGAACCAGAAAACCCTATTAAGAGCTTGGAGGCAGAGGTCTTAGGCTGAGCTCTTCTCAAGGCAAACTCCACCGCTTCTTTGTTACCAAAACAATAGAAAATATGAATCCATTCTCCGAGGTTTACTGTACTTTACCAGGGCAGTATTCTGAGGTCACGGTGTCCAGGGCAATTCACCAAGGATGCCATTAACCAACAGTGAGGAGCAGGGACGCTCGAATTCAGGAGCTATGCGTACTCAACCGGAGACCACTGCCCCGACCAAACAGCCGCCGCTTCCCACTGTGCAGAAGAGCATGCTTGGAAGATAAACAGTAGAGAGGGCTGCAGATTTCTCTCCAACCTCTCTCCTCTCAGAGTGTGAGGCAGGAAGGCTCATTAATTTCTGAGGCCAATACGGGCGGCCTGCCCAACTTTCCCGGACTGCGTGAGCTCTTCCATCTTGGGTGGGGCAAGGCCATGCAGGAAGACCAGGAAGGGCTTCCCAGGCACTCAGCCACCAACAAATCCCAGGCCGCTACAAAGAGCTCTCCTTCTCTAAGCAGGGTGTGGTGGTGCATGCCTGTGATCCCAGCACTTGGGAGGCTGAGGCGGGAGGATCACTGCAGGTTCGAGGCCAGCCTGGGCTACACAGTGGGACCTTGTCTCAAAAAACAAAACAAAACAAAAAACCCCCAAGTTCTCCTTTCCTTAGGTCAGAAGCCCCTGCACGCCTTGGTCCCATTCTCCAAAGTTCTAGGCACAAGTAGAGTATTATTAGCTGCCATGTAGTGGACACCTCATGTATTCCAGGGACTGTGCTAGGTACTCACACATCTCTTACTGGTAAACACTCCCAAACAAGTAAGGACGCCTGTTTCACAAGTAAGGATGATAACCGAGGCTTAGGGAGCCTGTCCGAATGCTCAAAGTAGGATCCCAGCCCTGCCTTCTCCAAGCACCTGCCAGACTCACCGTGATTGCACTGTGCTAGGATCACGGCCGCCGCGGCAGCCTTCCTCTCCCTCCCCAGGCCTTGCAGCGAGGTGTTGAGCTGGGCTCCCTGGGCACAGCTTTCCCCACCTCCTGGGGATCGAAGGTTATAGAGGAAAAATCAGCAAGCACAGGATGTGGCAAGACAGCCTTCAGGCACTGGTCAAGGCCAGGGTGGGGCATGGCCATTAGTCAAGGCCTGTTCTAGGAAAGGCTGCCAAAGCTGAGTTTAGGGCCGGTCCCTGGAGGAGGCATGTGTGAAGTTCCTCTTCAGATAGAAAGACCCACAAACGCCATATATGCCATGTCTCACACGTGCCTAGCACCCCCCAGGCTCTGGGTTCAATCCCCAGTACTGAAAAAAAAGCTGAAGGTTACACGAAGGATCCTGTTGATGTTTCCGACACCAGATGGACACAGGGATGTAGCTCAGTGGTAGAGCAGCTCTGTGTTTGACACCCAGTACTGGAAAAACCCAAAATCCAAAAAACGCCACAAAGAGAAGACTGGCTTATGAGGCCACAAGGCCGTTTCAGTTCGGTGGGCTTTACCTCAGTGGTTTCGCCTCCTTTCCAGGAAGAGACGGGAACCTGGCAGACTGGCCAGCCCCGCCGCGGGCACCTGCAAAGACACTCAGCACAATTGGCCCTCAGCGTGGCACACTCGGGAGAAGGCGACGCGCTAGGGTGGGAAGCTGCCTTCCCGCATCCAAGGACTGAGATGCTGCCTGGAATGGCAGGTCGAATGGCCCAGTTGTTCAAGGCCCTCTCGCTGGCTGGTCCAAATCTTTTCCACCCTCTACACACCCAGCCCTCCACAGGAACCAAAGGCACCGTGCTTGCCCAGCTCTGCGTCTTTGCCCACGTTTTCTCCCGCTGCACCATTCTCTCCTTGTCCTGTGAGTTTCTGTCTGGTTTGAACCACAACAGCAATCACATCTTCAGTCCTGTGTCCAAGCCCACACCCCTGTGGTCCTTCCTGAAGCCCCTTCCCACCCCTTCTCCACTCCCCCACCTACCGCTCTCTCTCTCCTCCCACTACAGAGCTCATGGTGCTCATCTCCATCCTGCATCTTGCTGGGGTGCTGCGATCGAATCCAGGCAAGCACTCTACCACTGAGCTACACCTCAGCCCCCTTTTATTTTGAGACAGGGTCTCACTAAATTGCTTAGGCTGGTCTTGAACTCGAGACTCTCCTGCCTCTGCCTCCCTCCTAGCTGGGATCACAGGCATGCGCCACCACACCAGCTTCTATTCTACTTTTTTTTTTTTTTTAGTGGATACCTGGGGTTGAACTCAGTACCTCATGCACCAGCAGGCGCCTGTGCCGCTGAGTGATATCACCGGCCCTTTTTTCGTATGTGGGTTCCGGGAGTCGAACTCAGGACCTTGTGCTTGCCGGGAAGGTGCTTATGCCGCCGAGCTATCTCACCAGCCCTCCATTCTACTCTTAAACTGCCTTATCCTACATTTAACTGTAAATCAGTAAAACTTTGTTTTGAAGAATATATTCCTATAAACATACTCATGTGTAGTCTCCTCTAGGGGACCCCGAGAACCCCCTCACTCTGAGATTCTTCGCTAGTGGCCAGGGGTCCAGGACGGGTTCCCTGAGACTCTGTTTCTAAGCAATGAAACAGGTTTCCCCTGTCTCAGACTAAGCAGGGTCCCAAGCCTCACCCGACCTGGGGATAAGGGCTGAAGGAATTGTCCCCGCCCGTTCCCACGTGGGAAGGGGGCTGGCTTTGCTTTATACAACCTCACAGCCGCAGCCCACAGAGGGCCGGGTAGGGTGTGCGGTCTACAGAACGCTCAAGTGGACACAGCAGCTGTGCGCTCCCCTCCTCGCGGAGAGCTGAATTCCCCTCCGAGACTGTTCCTGGGAGCCAGACTTCGTGCCCGGCAAGGAGCTGCGAGGGTGGCAGGTTAACACACCCGGGACCCAGGTGTCTGCCCATCTTTTAGGAGCACATTCTTCTGCACCGTCAGAATGCCACAGGTCACTGAGAAATATCTGCCACGCATTTCCAGCTACTCTGTAACAATGGTGACGCTGCCAACCCTTCGCCAGGGCCCCCAGCCCTCTGCCTTTGCAGCCTGGGAATGTGGGATGGGCAGGCGCATCTGTGGGGAGAGGCATTTGGTCTTCCAGGACACACAGCAAGAATAATCATGGAGGTGCCGGAATGGAAAAGCCCCCTCTGATCCCTTCCAGCAGCTTCTCCCCATCCCTCCTCCCGTGTCCCTACCCTCAGCCCCCAGCTACTCCTGGGCCTTCATTCTTCCTCCCAAAGGACGCACAGGAAGTGCACCAGGCCTTCCCAGCATCTTCAGGCCGTGCGTGCTCCACTCCTCAAGGCAGATGGGCTCCAAACAGCTCCAAGCAGCCTGTCATTTCTAGGAACTGTCTCTCCCTCAGCCCTGCTCTGCTGGGGCCTCCCCACTCTGCTTAATTAGCTGTGGATCTGTCCTCTGCGACCTGGCTACCTGGGGCTTTCCTCCCTCCCCATGGGCACAAACACGCAGTCCCACTGTGAGGAACCAAGGCAACTCTCCAGATCCCAGCCCAGGAATGGGGCGCCGTGGTGGGCTGTGGCCAGCCCTGCCAGCCCCTCTTGCAGTGACGTCATGCGGCCCTTACCTCATCCCACTCCGAGGCGAAGGAGGGCGACTTCTCCAGCCTCTTCTTCCCAATGCTACAGTTGGACAAAGACTCACTCCGGCTTCCCATCGTAGCGTCCTCCGTGGGTGAGCAGGTCAGGAGATCGGAGTCGGACTTGGACAAACTGCGGCTGAGTTTGAGCTCAGCTTTTGGTTTGCTGGTGGGAGGGGCCCGGCTTCTGGCCCCGCTCTGGTCTCCTTCTTCCTCAGCACCAGCAGGGTGCGGGGGCGCGGTGTGAGTCAAAGTTTCGGGGTGCGATCGGCTGTTGGCAGAGGGCAGGCCTGCCGGGTAGCCTGTTCTCTTGCTCTGGTCCAGGCTGCTGGGCTGGGAGACTCCGGGAGTGTGCACACCCGTCTCCTCCAGCTGCATGCTGGCTTCGTGGCAGGCGCCCTGCTGCGGGGACCCGTCTGGATAGCTCTGGCCTGTGGCAGACAGCAGCTGGAAAGGGTCCTGCCCCACCTCGCACACCGGGGAGGAGCCGTGGAGGAGACCTGAGAACTGCTCTGGGACCTGCCCGTCCTGCCCCTCCAGAGAGTCCTGGCTCCGGCTGCCGCTGCTTTGCCTGTGGTCTTGGAGTGGACGGAGAGAAATAAAAAATTAAACGTGGCAAAAATCAACAAAGTTCCACTGCAGTGAGCATACGGCAGAGCAGAAGAATTCAAAGACAGGGGAAGAGAGAGAAGCTGGATAGGATGGGGAGGGGACAGAGGGAGAGAAGAAAGAAAACAATTTCATACTGTTCTAAATGCTCAGTTTGTACCCAAAGCCAGACCATTTATGAAATTCCAAACACTGGCTGATTAATGCTATCTGGCAGTCCTCCCTGCCATTAAGAGTTCTGTTAACATTAACGACCAGTGCTTACTATATAAGGTGAGGAGAAGTGCTAACTACATCCTACAGAAAGGACCCAAGGAGGACAGGGTGCAGGAACGTGGAGTAAAACAGAGAGGGACAGAGAGAGAGTGAGAGAGCAAGGTAGCTCGGGCGGGCGGGCGCCAGCGAGCAAGCAGCAGCAGGCGAGCCTGGCTCTTGGAACATCTGATGCATTTCCATAAAGGCCAAAGTGTTATTTAGAGCACCGCCCGCCCTTCCTCTGGCAAGCGGGCGACAGAGAAAAAAACGGAGGTCACGATCCCCAACCTGCAACTTCTGGAATTCCTTAACTCAAAGTGCAAAACACAAGGGCAGAGAAGAAGTAACTGCTTCCTTCCTTCCAGGGGGCCGTTCAGAGCTCCACGCCTCATCCTTCCTTCCTCGGGGAACACAAACTTTTTCTTTTTTTTTTTTTAAAGAATACGCACATTTCACTCCTGCCAAAGCCTCCCAGCCGCTTATATTTGTTTAAGTTTAACATTAGTTGATCTACTGAAAAAGAAATGGTCTAGTTTGTCACTGCCAAGAGACACGTGCGGTCCCTGGAGACTTCGTTAACACCTTAGAAATCTGGCACTGCTGGCTTGCAAGGCCAGCTACTACTTTACACCCAAACCTCTGCCCCAAAGAGCATAAATAATAGATGAACCAGGGTCTGACACCAGCGCGGCACTGGAATACCCTGGGGCTTCCCCCACGGAACTCAGTCCCATTAGACTGTCACCCATGTCGCCAGGGTAGGCGCCACTCTGGCCCGCACCAGGTCGGGTTCCAAAGCTAACATCCAAACTTCTTCCTCTACCACTTGCGTCTATGTATGTCCACCACGCCATGCCCTACCTGCCTGCAGGGCCCGAAAGCTACTCCTGAGATCAGAGAATCTTAGAATCAAGAGGGTCAAGTTCGGGCCGGGGATACAGCTCAGCAGCACAAGCACCTATCTGACAAGCACAAGGTCCTGAGTTTGATTCCCGGTACCAAAAAAAAAACCAAAACAAGGGTCAAGTTCAAATACATATATATTTTTAATTTTTGTTGTTTTTGTTTTTCATTTTTTAGACAGGGTCTCGCTTTGTAGTGCAGGCTGGCCTGGAATTCACTATGCAGCCCAGGCTGGCCTTGAACTCATGGTGATGCTCCTGCCTCAACTTCTGGAAAGCTGGGATTACAAGTGTGCGCCACTATGTCCAGCTGAGCTCAAATATTTTTTACAGATAAGGAATCTAAGGCCCTGCAGCCCTGTAGTGGTTTGTCCAAGACGGTGGGGGAGAAGACTCTGACCCAGGATCTGGCTCTGGGCCCAGCTGCACTGCTCTCTAGCTGTGTGGCCTGGGCACTGGTGCCTTTACCTTTGCGGGCCTGCACACCTGAAACAGTGGATTAGACTGCGTGCTCCTTAAACTCCCTTTAATGCTATGACAGTGGTAAGCCTCCCAGTCCCCGCTGTGTGGCAGGGGCAAACTCGTCCCTCTTGAGGTGCAGGACCCTGCCTGGTGCCTCTCCTGCTGCCTGCGTGGCCCGGTCTCCTTCACCATCACCCCTGCAGACCCAGGCCCCTTCTGGCAGCTCGGTCAGGGGCGGAGCGGCACACTGTCACCTGGTACCCTGGAGCTGGCCTCCTCCCAGGCTCCACCCACCCCACTCTGCAGAGTTCAGGGTCCCAGCTGCTCAGCCCTGGCTCTTGGCTCTCTGGGTCTGTAGAGAGAGCAGAGTGGTGCCTGGGGGGCTCCGCTTCTGACTGACTGCTAAGCTGCAGGAGCCAAGAGTGTGAACTTTGCCGCCTCCTCCTCTACCTCTGACCGCTTTGGAACTCTCACACCCCCAACCCATAAATCCTACATCTCAAATGTCAGGCTGTGAGCAATGTGTAAGAAGTGAGCACCTCGAATCATCTCCAGGGAGGGAGACGCTGAGCGCCTGTTCCAGACAGCTCGACAGGGCCCCGGGAGACACAGCTTCACAGCTACAATGTAACATCCAACAACTGGCACGGCGGGCACGGCGCCCCACAACTTAGAGACACCCTACCTCAGGAGGAGGGGGAGGGGGAGGATAATGCCACTTCCGCCTAGGGGTGAGGCTCAGTCCAAGGCCCTCGGGTTCAGTCCCCACTACCACAAAACAAATACACAGCAAGTGGCGGCCAGAACAAAGCTGCCCACTGACACTGCATGTTGGGCCACAGAGGTCACATGTGACCGACCGTCTAATGGTCAGCAGTTCTTCCTCAGACCAGTTGAGGGAAAAGTCAACCAGGCTGTAAAATCTGCCACCATTGTGAAAACTATGGTGTTTTTTGTTTTTGATGGTACTAGGGGTTGAAATAAGGGCCTCTGCACTGAACTACATCCCCAGCCCTTTTTATTTTTTCATTTTGAAAAAGGGTATTGCTGGTCTTGAACTTGTGATCCTCCTGCCTCAGCCTCCCAGAGTGCTGGGATTACAGGCATCTGGCTTCACCTCTGGGACTATACTCTAATGACCAACTGTCTACAGACCCTGGCCCCAGGTTCCGTGTCCCTCTGACCACACGTGTGTGTAAGAAGAGGACACTGGTAATAGGATCGCAGGCTTCTCCTTTATATCAGCAGCCAGCTTCTTATTCAACCATCTGGGGTGGGGGTGGGGGAGGCCCAACAACAGAAGAAAAACACCACAGCCTAGAGGTGGGCGTCTGCCTGGCTCGCCCTGCCTGGGTGGACCTTGGCACCCAGGCCACAGAGAATGTTCCGACTGCTGCTGTGGGTGCTGACAACGAAGGCCCTATCACACAGCCACCATTCATGCCAGTCATCAATGAAGAAAGAGGGGCAGATGCCAAGAGCTCAATAACAGACTATGCTGGGGAAGGAAGTGGGCAGAAAGAAGAAATGGAAACTTATGGAGGAAGGAGCTATATGGAGAGGAAGAATTGCCAAGGCTCAATGCCATCTCAGAAACCACGATCGCCCCGTACATGATGGACTGTAAAAAGTCCTGAAAGGGGACTCGAACATGACTTTCCCGGGGACTCCCGAGCAAAGAGACCGTAGCATCTGAAAGTCTCACCAAGATCTAAGAACCTTGGGATCTTAACAGGCTTGTGCTCTCTCCCCAAAAAAACTGTAACGAAGGCTAAGCTAAGCTTCCCAGCACACTGCAGAGTGGGAAAAGAACTACTTGATGGTTTCTTTCTTCTGCAAAATTGAGATGATACAAAGTTTTAGGGATAGGGCACAAACAATTTAATGCATGACGGAGAGACATCTTAAGCAAATTACTCCATATCTCTGCCTTATTCTTCTCACCTGTAATTTTTTTTTTTTTTTTTTTTTGTGGGTACCGGGGGGTCGACCTCAGGACCTCATGCGCCAACAGGCACCCGTGCCGCTGAGCGATATCACCGGCCCCTTTTTCATATGTGGGTTCCGGGAGTCGAACTCGGGCCTTCGCGCTTGCAAGGCAGGCGCTTAAGCCGCTGAGCCGTCTCACCGGCCCCTCACCTGTAATTTTGGAATCTTAATAGCATTTATTTCATAGGATTATTGTGAGAATTAAACTGTATTTGTAAAGCACTTAGAACCAAGCTGGGTAAGACCAGCTCTCAGGGGACGTTAACTGTTACTAGCTGCCTGCAGGATCCGTCACAATGCTCTCTGCTCACAGATGAGACCGACGATTTCTCCAGTCCTCACAGGTCTGTCACATGGGTCATCAAAGACATGGAGCATGACAGTGGCCTAAAGACACAAAGCAGTTTACAAGCACCCATTGCCTTCATCATCCTTGCACTCCTGACGGCAGAAGGAAGGGCCAGAAGATATTATGAGGGAGGACTGAAGAGAAACTCTGAGACAGGCCCTGGAAAGTCCATCAGTGAGCAGGTACCAACCGTCTGCCTTAGGGGACACCCAGGTGACATAAAGAAGAAGACACCAAGCCTGCCTTAGTGGGCTCACCAACTGTGGGGAGAGGCTGGCGTATTCAGAAATAATTAGAACGCAAAAAGTAACAGATGCTTTAAGAAAGGTATACATTAAGCTAGGCATGGTGGCATATGGCTTTAATACCAGCACTCTGGGAGGCTGAGGCAGGAGGATCACAAATTTGAGCACAGCTTGGGCAACTCAGAGATTTAGTGAGACCCTGTCTCAAAAGGGCTGGGGAAGTAGCTCAATATGAAAGCCCTGGGTTCAAATCCCAGTACAAGGCAAAGAAAAAGAAAAAGAAAAAGAAAGGAAGGGACGGGACAGGACGGGAAGGGACGGGATGGGACAGGATGGGAAGGGAAGGGAAGGGAAGGGAGAAGAGAAGAAAAGAGAAGGAAGGAAGACACCAAATGCAGGGTGAACAGGAAGGAAAGTGTCAGTGTGAATAAGGCTGCCCAGGAGAGGCAACCCCTGAGCTGAGCAATGAAGGAGATGTGGGCCTTTGCCAGCTTAAGGAGAAGTAGACAGAAAGGCAGAGACACAAGCCAAGCATGGTGGCGCAGGCCTGCAATCTGAGCACTTGGGAGGCTGCGGCGGGAAGATGGCAAGCTTCGAGCCCAGCCTGGGCTGCATGGCGAGTTCCAGGTCAACCTGGACTACAAAGTCATCTCAAAAACAAAAAACAAAAACTGTTAACAACAAAGACTGAGAACACATCACAGCTGTGACTGGAGGGGCGCCGCACCCCGCCTGTCCTCAGCCCTGGCTGGTGGGTCTGCCCTTCCGGGAGAGAAGCCAGATGACCACACACACCGAGGCCGTGCTTCAAACACTGCTCTCCTGCACAGGACACGGCAGCGCGCTCACTTCTAGCTCCATCAACCCCTTCTTCATTCATTCTGGGTGCTCCCTCTCCTTTCACCCTGTGAGCTGCGGAAGCAAGGGCTCCTCAGAGCTGCATTTTAATTACGGCAACGGTCCACAGGGATCTCAAGGGCTTTTGAATAATAACATTTAACATTTGCACATTTCCAGTCACCTCTGCCCATTTAAACCAGGGCTCCCAGGCT
Organism: Erethizon dorsatum; assembly: GCA_028451465.1. Lineage (NCBI taxonomy): Eukaryota > Metazoa > Chordata > Mammalia > Rodentia > Erethizontidae > Erethizon > Erethizon dorsatum. The sequence continues at coordinate 164,079,580 of CM051822.1, forward strand.
CCTCTGCTTTCTTTTTTCTTTTCTTTTTTTTTATGTGGGTACTAGGAGTCGAACTCAGGACCTCGCGCTTGCCAGTAGGCACTTGTACTGCTGAGCAATATCACCGGCCCTTTTTTCCTTTTTTATGTGGGTACCGGGAGTCGAACTTAGGACCTCGCGCTTGCCAGCAGGCGCTTATGCCACTGAGCCATCTCACCAGCCCCTGCTTTTTTCTTGAGACAGGGTCTCGCCATATAGTTCAAACTGGCATTGAACTCACTATGTAGCCCAGGCTGGCCTCAAGCTCACTGCAATCCTCCTGCCTCAGCCTCCCGAGTGATGAGATCACAGGTGTACACCACCACGCCCGGCTGGCTTGCTTTACTTTCTTTATTCCTCCAGGAGCGGGGTCCCTCCAGCTGCTGTCTCTGTGGTGAGCACAGAAACCCTGCCTGTCCAGAGGGGCGACCATGCATGTGGACGTTTCAGAGTCACCGTGCTCTCCCCAGAAGGAAGCACAGACGAGGGGATGCTGATGACCACGGTCTGGTCAGTCACACAGACAGACCCACAGCAGCCTGAGAAATAAAACAAGAGCTGGACCAGGATCTGAGAAGCCCAGGATCTTTATAGTCTCAGTCCTGTGACTTTTCCTTTCTGGATCTCTTTTAAAACATGGCAAGCCAGGTGTGGTGGAGCATGCTTGCAGTCCTAGCACTTGGAAGGCTGAAGCAGGAGGATTGCTAAAAATTTGAGGCCAGCCTGGGCTACAAAGTGGGTTCAATGTCAACCTGAACTACATAGCAAAATCTCAAAATCTCCCTGTCTCAAAAAGACAAAAAACAAAAAAACAAACAAACCTGGCTGGCTGACTGGCTGGAACACGTGAACTGGGCTTTGAGATAGGGTTGGAAGCTGTGGTTCTCCACAGTCCCTTTAGCTCGATGGCAATAAAAACATGACTAGCAGAAGGGCTTCTGAGGAAATGTTTTAGTCTCATGGTGAAAAACCCAGGCTTTGGATTCGATCAGACTAGGTCTCCAGTCCCAGATCTAACACCTAACCTGTACTTCCTCATCTACTACACAGGGACAAAAATAGCCCCTACCCCAAGATCTGTCTGTAGATACACAATGACAGAATCAGCATAAACCAACTCAGCGAGAGCCGGCCGAGGGAGCGTTCGGTAAATATAGGTGCTGTCATTAGCATCAGTTTTCACTGACACCCGTTTCCAAACTGCTCTTCGTGGTAGCACTGCACACGGAGGCTGGTTTCTTTTCTCTTGACTATGCAAAGGAGACGGGCTTGTAAGCCAGGTGAATACAACTCAAACCCAGGAAGGGGCCGGCAGCAGGTTTGGTTCAGAGTGACACATCACGGTGTGGTAGAGAATGTTCAGGCTGAACCATCTCTACCCGCCTCGGAGCCCACGGGTGCAGCCCCGCGCTGGGAATTAAGGCCATTCCACGCTGATCTGGTTTGACTGCCTCACCACATGCATCTCCCCACTTCCTTCAGCTCCTGAAGAGCTGGTCACTGCCTCTCGTTGGCCCTCCGCCCCTCAGCTTCCATATTCTCCAGCGACCCAGTTCTGCCTGGCTCAGGTTCCCAGCAGCCATGCTATCTAACCCTGCCTAATTTAACAGCACACTTGCTGTCTGTTCCCCTTGATCTTCGGCCAGTTCCAATACTGGGTATTCACAGCCATTTGCTTTCTCTTCTGCAGTTGCTGGAATGTTGAGCCCTGTTAAATACTCAAGAAACAACTGACTAAGTCTTCTATAAATGCATCTATCTCCGCTGGCTTCCAGCAGCCACTGTTTATTAAGTACTGGTCACTCTGTGCCAGACGCGGTGCTCAGTGACTTTTACTGTTCGCGCAGCCGTGAGGTAAGAATCGGTAACCCTTCTTTACCTGGAGAAACTGAGGCTGAAGGAGGTGAGAGGCTCCCTCAAGGTCAGCAGCCAACGAGCAGGAGAGAAGGGTTCAAGTACAAGCTGACTACTAAGCTGTCTCCTTTCATCCGGGCCCAGTCGGCCTCTGCTTCCTTTCTTGAACCTGTGCACCATTAGGTCGATTCCTCCCTGCTCCTGCTCTCTCCAATCTATCATCTTTACCCAGAGCCCCTATATTCTTGGAGAAAAACCACATCGGTTTCCTGAGAAGATGTGGATGATCAATGGGGTGACAGATGTCGCAGCCAGATCACTCACATCCAGAAGACGCAGATGAGACAAACTTCCTTAACTCTTCTCAACCCTGGGTCACGATCTGGGGGTAACTTCATCTCCCTGTGCTTCCCTCAGAGAACTGTCTCCCCACCTAGGATTCACCCACGGCCTTTCATCATCTGAGCCTTTGCTCAGCTTCACCCTTCTAGCTCTTTCTCTGTCACTGGAAACTGCAACGAATGTCCCCAGTACTCACTCCCCACTTCTTTCTTGACAATGGGATTTTTAGAAAGCCTTCCTCCTACCTAGAATAAAGACTAAGTTTCCATCTCCACATTCCCCATCTCCCAATTCTGGCCAGTGGTGGTAGGTAAGAATAGCATACACCTGTCTTTCCAGTGTCCCCTTTCTGTGCTGGTGGCTTGAACCATGAGATGACAAAAGGAGACTGGGTCCTTGATGATCTTAAGCTGCCTTATTTCCAGATTTGTCGTGTATAACTGCAGTGATTTGGGATTTTCTGTCACATTCAGCCTCAGCTTCTAAGATACTGCAATCTCCTAGTTTCCTTCCTGTGTTTCTTTCCTCTTGCACCTCTAACCTAAATCTGCATTTCTAATCTGAAAATTTCTCTTAAGCATCAGACTCACATTTCCAAGTGTTTATGGGGTTTTTACTCAGATGTTCAGGTACCCAAAACATCTTGAGCTTAACATATTTAAAACTGGAGTTAATGTCTTCCCTCAAACATGCTCTTCCTCAATTCCCGATTTCTGTTGGTTTTGCACAACATTTTCTCAAGTAAGCGGGCTCAAAACCTCCGAGCCATCCTTAATACCCTCCTTTCATGCTCTTCTTGTACGGTCCTGCCAATACCACTTCCTCAATCTCTTCCACCTTCTCCCATCTCTAGCTTTCCTCCTGTAACTTCCTAACGCCTGCGAGGCTGGGCTCTAACCGCCTTGCAGAGACCCCTGCGGGCTCTCGACTTCGGGGTGTCCCGCCTCCGGTCTCTCTCAGTCTGTAATGACTCCGATCTGTAACTACACCTTCTGAAAGTCACCCCTGTCAAAGAGCTTCAACAACACGGTGCTGGAGTAAAGAGAGACACTCGAGGCCCACTGCACTATGACAAGTCCCCTTGGTTCCGGCCCAGGTGGGTCACTAACCACCCCAACTGCTGTCTCCCCCTCGCCCACCCCCCCCCCCCGCGCTGCCACCACTCCCCTACCTGGACTGCTCTCCCCTCCCTCCTGACTTCTGCCCATCGAGTTTAATTCTCCATTTAAGGGCTCAGCTCAAACGCTACTTTCTTCGTCACACTGTCTCTGATCCCTTCTGCTGACATCACTTACCCTCCTTTGAACACCAAAATTACTTCTATATGAATGTAACATACCCTGCCCACTTTTGATTATTTTACCTAGCTCTTGTGTGTATTATATTCTATATACTTTTGAAAGAAAATGTATAGATGTATAGTTCACAAGGCTTTGGCTTTTTCCATTATGGAATAAAAAAGTGAATTATTCCAACTCAGGGAGATAAGCTGGTACGAGGAGGATGTTTCTGCAGCCAGAATTCTGGCAGAAGCACCCCCAACGCAGGAAGATGGGCGAAGAGCGACTGACCAGAGGGCTTAATTCATAAACTGTCTCACAGACGTCTTTTTGCCTGTGAGAAAAGCACAAAACTTACTCCTTAGCATCTGCCACAGAAAGCTCGCCTGGACTCTCAGGCAGCGATGGAGGACGGAACACAGGTACCCATTTCCTGGTCTTTGTGAAATCTCACTAACTGACCAGCAGATGGGACCACATCCGAGCAAACAGGCAAAATCAGGATTTCCGCCATGGGATTCCCCAAAGGCAAGGAAGGGGCAGCGCCATGGATGGGAGAGTAGAGGGAGAAGGCAAAATGACCGTTCCCTCCCTGTGAGAGGGGTAATGTCTTCTGACTCACGCCCAAACCACACGGCGGGAAAGAAATGATGGCTCTTGGGAACACCAAGCTCGCTGCATCTAAAGGCCTCGGAGTGCAACTGCACCACGCCAGGGCACGTGTGTGCCCGTGTTCGGACAGCCGCTTGCTGCCGTCCTCAGTTAAGTGACCTCTTCACAGAGACCAAGCACTTCGGTAAGACTCTCAGACCTCTGGCTGCTTCCCCACTTGCTATCGAAGCTGGAAAGCTGTCCACTGTCTCTCTAGAATGTCTGGTGAGCAGTCAAATACGACCAGGCTGCGCAGAACTGGAAATACTGCTCTGTACTATGCTGGCTCTGCGTAACGATTTCAGAAGACTTTTTCTATATCTGAAACAACTTCAACTACAGAGGAATACCTACTTGGATGAGACTATCATAAAACCATCCGGAAGCAGGGCATGGTGGCACACACCTCTAATCCCAACTACTCGAGGCTGAAGCAGGAGGAATGCAAGTTTGAGGGCAGCCAGACGACTTAGTGAAACCCTGTCTCAAAATAAAACTTTAAAAAAGGCTGGGAGCTGGGCACGGCTGTGTGCACATCTATAATCCAGGCTACTCAGGCAAGTTAGTGCCACCAATTAGACCAAGATGTGCACCAAGATCGCCAATTCTACTCTCCATCGATTTTTTCTAAAGAAAAACTCTTGCTGAATGCAGAGATTCATGCCTATAATCCCAGCTGGGGGAGGCTGAGGCAGGAGGATCACAAGTTCAAGACCAACCAAAGCAATTTAGCAAGACTCTCGAAAATGAACACTAAAATTAATAGGGCTGGGGATGCAGTTCAGTGGCAGAGTACCTGCCTAGCACATGCAAGGCCCTGAGGTCAACCTGCAGTACACATGCGCAAGTGCACAGACACACATGCAAAGAAAAAAAGGAAAAATAAACATTCTTGTGATGTATAAGAATATATGTACAGACGGGTGTGATGGTGCACATCTGTAATCCCGGCGCTCTGGGAAGCCGAGGCAGGAGGATTGCTGCGAGTTCGAGGCCAGCCTGGGCTACAAAATGAGTTCAAAGCCAGCCTGGACTGCACAGTGAGACACTGACTCAAAAAGACCAAAAAAAGAATATAGGTACAGAATGTCCACAGCAACATAATTTATATCTGAGAAATGGTGGAGGTGGATTAAACATTCAACTCAAGGATGAAAAAATAAGTTACAGGAATTTAACAGCTATTAAGAAAGAATAAGTGTGGGCCGGTGAGACGGCTCAGCGGCATAAGTGCCTGTCTGGCAAGCACGAGGTCCTGAGTTCAACCCCTGGTACTCACATTAAAAAAAAAAAGAGGGCCGGTGAGATGGCTCAGCGGCTTAAGCGCCTGCCCGGCAAGCGCGAGGGCCCGAGTTCGACTCCCGGAACCCACATACGAAAAAAGGGGCCGGTGATATTGCTCAGCGGCACAGGCGCCTGCTGGCGTGCGAGGTCCTGAGGTCGACCCCCGGTACCCACAAAAAAAAAAAAAAAAAAAAAAAAAAAAGAAAGAATAAGTGTTATGGTTTGTATCTAGACGTTCCCGCAAAGACTCATACACTTACAGGTGAAACTTTGGGGGGTGGTGAGTGGATTATGGGACTTATAACTGACTTGCTATTATGAGGGGTCTCTGGGGGCATGGCCTGGAAAGATTTCTCTCTCCTCAGCTCTTCCCTTTGCTTCCCAGATGCCATGAGGTGAGCCACTTTCCCTCCCGCCAGCCCCTCCAACCATGCCGTTCTGCCTCCTCAGAGCCAGCCGTCTATGAACTGAAATTTCTACAAAGTGTGAGCCAAAGTAAACCTTTCCTCTTGAGCTGTGGGTGTCGAGTATTTTGTCCCAGTGATGAGGTAAATGTCTAAGACAATAAGGTGGTTTTTTTTTTGTTTTTTTTTTTTCTTTAATCTTGTTTTTTCTTCTTCTTTGGTACAGGGAGTGAACTCAGGGCCTTCACACTGAGCTACATTACCGCCTCTTTTAATTTTGAGATAAGGTCTCATTAAACTGCTAAACTGGGGCCGGTGAGACGGCTCAGCGGCTTAAAGCGCCTGCCTTGCAAGCGCGAAGGCCCGAGTTCGACTCCCGGATCCCACATACGAAAAAGGGGCCGGTGATATCGCTCAGTGGCACGGGTGCCTGTTGGCGCGCGAGGTCCTGAGGTCGTCCCCCCGGTACCCACAAAAAAAAAAAAAAAAAAACTGCTAAACTGCCCAGGCTAGACTCAAACTTGGGATCCTCCTGCCTCAGCCTTCAAGAGTGCTGAGATTACTTGTGTGCATCGACACACCTGGCCCCACTGTAATCTGTTGAATATACTGAGGGATAGAAAGCTCTGGTCATCTCAGTAACAGTGCCTTTGGAAAGCTGATCCATTAATTCATAAAAGTGGTATAGGATAACAACATTAATGGAAAAGCAAAAAGGATTTCGTATGAACAAGGCACAGCACAGTCTGCTGACTGCCTCCCTCGTACCAGTGCAGGCGGCGCTCCCGCCAGGCCGGCCGCTCCGGTTAGGCAGACAGGACGGGCAGGGCTTCTGAGAAGCTGGCCAGCCTGTGTTCACAGTTAACGTCTCAGTGCCTCTGTCTGAAAGATCTCTGAGAGATCCAGCTTGCCTGAAGGCAGGCGCGCCTTACATGCTTCTGTTCAATTAACCCCACCCCCACCCCACACACAGCTCGGGACTGCAGAGCTGGAGGAAGCAGAAGCAGAGGAGCTGCAGCTTGTGAGGGCCTCAGTCCTCCATCACAGCCCCTCCTGACCTGGGGACCGGGAGTCCTATCAGGGACTGTGGCGGCCAGGGAGCACAGGCCTACTCCTGACTGGGTCCCGCTCTCCCCTATTCTTCCTTCCAAAAGCTGAGCGAGCCGTGCGTAGCAGCTCCAGATGAAGCCTTTGAAAGAAGCACAATCTCTTTCCTCCCTGATGCTGAAGGTTCTTCCTCATGAAGAATGGTTTTCAAACAGAACATGAAATTGAATCCAGTGCTGGGTCTGTAAGGGTTAAGTTCAACAGGGTTTTGTTTTAAGCACCTCGAAAGGGCATCAAATCTATCGATGCAACAGAGAAAGGAGAGAGGACAGTTGTTTCCACAAACAGTGCTGAAACTACTGGATACAAATGCAAAAACATCCAGATGGATTACAGACTGAAGTGTAGAACCTACAGGTAGGAAATTTCTAGAAGAAGACATAGGAAAATATTTGTCATTTTAATCATTAAAAAAAAGATAAAATTAAGAATCCCTGCCCAAAAAACACTGCAAAAGTCTGGACTGGTGGTGCGCACCTGTAGTCCCAGCACTCTGGGAGCATGAGCCAGAAGCGTCCAAGTTTGAGCCCAGCCTGCGTACCACAGCGACTCAGCGAGACCCTGGGTTCAATCCCCAGTACCACCAAAAAAGAGAAAAAGACATTGTAAAGACACAGTCACAGACCGGGAGAAAAGCACATCTGATTAAGAACCTCTATCCAAAATATATAAAGAACTCGCAACCCAACAGGAAAAGAAACAAGCCATTTTTTAAAACAAGCAAAAAATCTAAACAGACGGTTCATTAATGGTAAATAATCACATAAACAGATGCTCGACTAGACAAGTACAAATCAAACCCATACAAAGACATCAGTACACGCCAATCAGAACGGCTAAAATTTTGGGAGAAATAACAATATTAGAAGTATGAGGGACTGCCTGGCAAGCGCAAGGTCCTGAGTTTGATTGCCAGTACCAAAAAAAAAAAAGAAAGATTAGGGAGGCTACACATCAACTGGAACTCTCGTGCACTACTGACATCAATGCAGAATGGTACAACCACTCTGGAAAAGGGCTTGGCAGCCTCTTTCTACAGTTAAAGGTATTTCCCAGGTCCCGACAACCCTACTCCTATGTACAAGTGAAACAAAAACTTACATTCACACAAACATCTTTTTGCAAATGTTTATAGTAGTTTTACTTGTAACTGTCTGAAAACCATAAGTGACCTGAATGTCCCTCAGCTGGGGAATGGATAAAACCATTTACATAACTGAGAACAGTTATATAACAACAGAATGAAACAGCAATGAAAAGGGACACTACTCACTGGTCTGGTGACAACATGAGTGAATCTCTAATGTCCTATGCTAGGTGAGAAGGTATACACCGAATGGTTCCATCTGTGTAACTTCTGGGAAAAGGCAAAATCACTGGGACAAACATCAGAGCTGTGGCTGCCTGGATAAGGGAGGGGAGAGGGGCTGACTACAGGAGGACATGGGACAACTTCTTGGTTTGATCAAACTGTTCTGTATTTTGACTGTCGTGGCAGCTACACAGCTCTATTTGTCAAAACTCACAGAACTATAGGAAAATGGATGACTTTTATTTTTTAAAGCTAAAAAAACATAAATCATAAAGCACAAAGCAAAAGGAAACCACTATGAAAATGCCACGTTTCTACACGCCAGAAGCAATAACCTTTTCAAGAAGGGCATTAAAAACCAGGTCTAGGGCCAGTGAGACAGCTCAGCGGCATAAGCGCCTGCCTGGCAAGCGCGAGGTCCTGAGTTCGACTCCCAGTACCCACATACAAAAAAAGGGCCGGTGAGATCGCTCAGCGACACGGGCGCCTGCTGGTGCGCGAGGTCCTGAGGTCGACCCCCGGTACCCACAGGAAAAAACCAAAACCAAACAAACAAAAAAACACCAGGTGTACAGTGTCATCCACACCTGCATATCTTGTTTGCCACCTGGGACCCTCTGCCAGGTCTGACAAAGGACATTTCAAAGGAAACCGTCTCGCCCCACTCCTACCGGAACCACGGACAGTCTTCGGACATAAAGGAGCGCCAGCACCGCCCTGCGAAAGGCCTAGTGCCTGCAGGTGACAGGCGCTGGGAAAAGCTGCGGGGCTCCTTCCCAACTGCAGTGCAAAATGCACCGCCCTCCGGTCCGGCCTGGGGGGAACTGGGACGACACTGACACCGATGGGCTGGCGTCCGTCAGTCCTGTGGCACTCGCGCTCGCAGAGTCAATGAAAGTAGGCCAAGGGGACAGAGGGACACAGCACTCTGGTTACCACGTGGCAGCCAATCACGGCCCCTCCCTAGGACTGTCTCACTCTGAGGTCAGGGCTCAAAAGCAGCCGGACCCTGAAGGGACGGGCTTGTTTCCCACATGGCATCAACTCGGGGCTTAGGACGAGAGACCCTCAATCCACCCCTGTGGAGGAGCTGGTGGTCCCTCCACCCACAGCTGCCACCCAGGCTGACCCAACCTCCTTGCTGTGTGGGGGGCAGCCACCTCCACCCCGGGCACAGCGCCAAGTATGGAAAATGAAAGCGGGACGCAGGCACCGCCCGCCGCAGCCACCTCGCCCTCCCCTGCCCCCAGGACCACAGGCTGTAACATCCCGGCGGAGCTGTCTCTGCCGTGGGGCGCGAGGGGGTGTGCCATTGTACCTTTTGCTTTTCCGTCCACTGACACCAGCCTCTTGGTCTCCGCTGTTAAGAGCAGCTCATAAGGGTGCTCGTCCTCTTCCCTGGCTGCGCTCCCCTGAGCCCTGGGTCGCATGGCCAGGACCTGAGGGAGAGAAACACTCAGCGCTGCTGTGCATACGGCTGCTACCTAGACAGGAGCTACTGAACACACGCACAGCGGCCGCCGCCTCCGCACCTGAGGTCACCAAGGAGAGGAAAAGAAGGGGAATAATTCAAGCGTCACGCGGAACCACAACTGCCTTCCTGGTTCTACACCTGCTAGGATTTGCCCTCCCAAGACTGCTGGGCACTCGCTCCCCCACCCGACGGTGACTGCAAGCAGCAGAACCTATAAGAGGTGGGGCGTAGCGGGAGGCAGACAGGCCAGGCTGGTTCCACGTCTGACCAAGCCACCCATGAATGCATCCGCGCTGTCCCTCAGAGGTCCAGCTCTCTTGGCACTGGACTAGTTCCAGAGCGGGCTGTAATAAAGTGAGGTTGGGCTCTTGCAGGTGCACCCGCTATGTGACACATCCGTGGTGCTGTGATGTGGCCAGGAGGCTCTGCCAGCAGCTGAATGGATGGGGCTTGGGCTTTCTGTCACCAAAAGTGTGAGCTAAATAAACCTCTTTTCTTTATAAAGTACCTAGCCTCAGAGAGTCTGTCATAACAACAAGAAACAGACCAAGCCAACACCTGGTCCACAAATCGCAACGGTCTTTGATTAGAACATTCTCATTTCTCATTTTATCCCTCAAAAAGGGGCTCCCTCCTTCCCTTGCCTCTCCAGCTCGTGTTCTGCAGAGTGTCTCTTCCGTGGATAGCGTTTCCCAAGTAGCTTTTAGGCCACACCGCATCCTGCTCTATTTTTTTTTCCTTCTCCTCATAGACATACATTATCCAGAGGCTGAAATCCTCACCTGCACAAGGGGAAACCAAGACGACTTCTGACTAATCCCGAACACTGACATTTACTAGAAACAAGCGGCTCACGGTCTGAGAGCCTTTCTTCACGGGTCCTGGGGCTATAGAAAAGAATTTCTCGAACGGTGGCTTCCTGCCGCAAGTACAGTGGCACAATTTTAAATGACTCCCCCCCTCTGCTCTGAAGAGCCAAGTGGCTGGAAGCCTGGATTTCTGGAGGTGGGCAGCGGTGTCTCTGTAAACGGCCCGAATGAAGGCCGGGTGTCCTCGGGGAAGAACTGGATGAAGTGCTCCCGCACCTGCCAGCTGTGAGGCTCTGGCCGCTGCAGGCCTGGCGGCCACAGCCATTCACACCACCACGGGAACCAAGTTTCCCCCGAACCGAGCCAGAAAACCGCACTGGTGCTACAGCCACGCCAGGAGAGAGCACAGGGACCTTGCTTTGGAGGATAATCCTGCTCGTCTGTCCTGAGACGTCAATGTCCGCAGGCGAGTCCTCACTCATACACCAGCTCTCAGAACAGCAGACCAAGCACAAAATCTCCTCCTGAGCAGTGTGGCTGGGGTCACGAATTATGACCAAAGCGGGGTGGGGGAGTCCCCAGTTGGACCTAACCAACAATGGCACCCTATGAACAGTGTCATCCCCTAGCACCCACTCCTACATTGACATGTCCCACGCGCACTGGAAATGTGTCCAGTTTGTATTTATCAAGGTTTTGCTTCTCTGAGGCACAGCTCACTGCATCATGGCCTAATGAGATGACAAGAGCTTTGGCAGCTGCAGACTAAACGAGACGCTGCAGCTCCTGTTTCTTAACAAGGTTGCCACTCTAAAGACAGAATGACGGTCTCCTTCCCAAATTCTGCGAATCCCGCAGGAACCTCCATTTACCACAAGCCACTGGGAAGCTAAAAGCCACTTCATCCCAGCGCAGCCACTTGCCTGTATAACTTGTATAACTTGTTCCTTGCCTCTTCACGGAACACAACTAAGCGAGCAAAGAGGACCCGTGAAGCAGCTCATCCTGTGTCAACTTAATACGCAGGCTCTGCACCCACCCCATCCCTCGGGTAGAGGGGAAACCTGACTCCCGGGGGTTCCCACATGGCAAAAGCTCTCGCAGAGCCCCAGGCAGGCCATGCCCAAGAGGCACGGGACAGGATGTAGGACTTCCAGTGGGAATGAAGTCCACAGGACCTGCACTACCTCATGCCTGGTTGCTGGGCAGGACATCTGGCACCAGGAAAACCATCCGCGTCAAAGCAAAGCCGGGAGGGACCCTAAGTCACAGCAGGTGCACCTGGCCCCAGGCCTCTCATTTGCAGATGATGGATCTGGTCCCAGAGAGGCCCGGGGACTTGGGCAGGGTTACACGGAGAATTGATAGGAGAGCCATGGCCATAAAATTCAGTTCCCTTGATTCTGGACCAGATTGACCTCCTTTTTTTCTGGCTTTTATTTTTTTCTCTATCCAGTTTGGAACCTGTTCCCTCCTTCAGCCGTCTGAAGAGAACCCCTGCTCATTCGCAGACAGTAACAGAGGGCGTTCTTGTCTTTCTGGTATTGGTCCCTACAAGCTCCGGGATTAAAATCTCACAGTAAAGCAATCAACTGCTCTTCATCAAACCATGCAGCTCCCTCTCAAGCAGCCCTGTGTCACAGTGAACATGGCAATAACCGATTCTCAACAGAAGGGATTCTGCTCTTTACGAAACTACTTCTTAATCTTCTTTTCTTTTTCCTCTAGGGCTGGCAATAAATCAAAGCTGAAAAACTTTTTTTCTGCTATGTGCAAAGTAACACTGCGGAGAATAGCTATGAGCGGCCACCATGAACTGTGGCCAAAGGAATGTCCAGTTGGGGTGTGGGCAGCTTCCAGGAAGACAGAACACGGCAGCTGCGACCCCAGCAAGCCTAGCACGTCCGAGCATGGAGAAGATCACAGTCCGTCCCCAGGCAGCTGCAGCCCCTTCTGTGGGGCAAAAGCATCTCAACAGCGAGTGTGTGTGTGTGTGTGTGTGTGTGCGCGCGTGCATGTGTGCACGTGAAATTTTGTTTAGAGCCAGTTTCAGAATCAGGTCACAACTGATACGGTCTCCTGGAGCCCGGTGTGCTCCAGCTTCCCATAAAGGCTGCTATGGATCATCTCGTAACGGCAGACCTCTGAACAGGGACGCAGTCACGGGGCAGAGGCTTGCCCAATACAAACCCTAAAGTTTGATGTCAGTGTCTCCTGACACTGAGGGTTTTAAAGCTTTGTGAATGTGAGAAAGAAAGATGGTACAGGTGTGGTGGTACACACCTATAATCCCAGCACTCCGGGAAGCTGAAGCAGGAGGATGGCAAGTTTGAGCCCAGCCTGGGCAGTTTAGAGACTCAGTGAGACCCTATCTCAAAAACATAAAAATTTGGACCGGTGAGATGGCTCAGCGGCGTAAGCGCCTGCCTTGCAAGCGCGAGGGCCCGAGTTCGACTCCCGGATCCCACATACGGAAAAGGGGCCGGTGATATCGCTCAGCGGCACGGGTGCCTGTTGGCGTACGAGGTCCTGAGGTCGACCCCCCGGTACCCACAAAAAAAAAAAAAAAAAAAAAAAAAAAAACATAAAAATTCAAAAGGGCTGAGGGTGTAGCTCAGTGCAAGGACCTGGGGTTTCATCTCTAGGAAAGAATAAAAGAATGAAAGAAAGACAACAGAAAGAGAAAGAAGCAAAGGGAAAGGGAGGGAAAGGGAGGGGAGGGGAGGGGGATGGGGAGGAAAGACTGCAGCATTAAAAAGAAATAGCCCACTTTTGGAGATGAGCTATCCATTCAGACCATGGCATATGTAAAAAATCTGCCTGGGTCATTAAAAGGACAATGACTCAGGGCATGTCACCTACATATTCACATACTTATACTAACCAGTAAATACAATTCAGGCTTCCTGTGGCCTTCCAAATACTGACTGTGTCAGTCTGACTAACACGGTCTAGAAGACGGATGTCTACTCAGAGACCCTCCCCCACCATGCCCTGTCAGACCATGTGCTTCAGGACGTCTTGGGAGGATGGAGAGTCTTGGTTATCCAATGTTTGTTTGAGTCTTGTTCCTATCCTCAGGGATTAGGAATTTCAATTCAGGCCCCTGTTAAAGAGGCAGCACGAGGCATTTATGGAGACCTAGTCCCAGCTGGATCTGCTCCACACTACTAGGTTTCTCTGTGTAAAGAAAGGAATAAAGAAGCAAGGCTCTATTTATAAAAAAAATGTGGGATTTACTATGTGCACTTCTATCAGCCAGCAATGTATTATTAGCCAGAGGTAATAATAAGAGGCTGCAATTCTGGAGACCTTTGGTTGAGACATAATAATGAGCATTTTGTAAGTTGGGGACAGAAAGAAATAAGCAGAAAATTTATACCTAGCATAAAAATCCTCCCTTATCTCCCCCGACTTTAATATTTTTAAAAGGGTTTCCTTGAATTTATATGTTTTACTAAACGAAAGCCACCCTTCTGGTTCCACACGTTTATGCTGAATGGCAGAACCTGCCTTACCGGATGGTCTGTGGCAAGACTGCGTGAAACAATGAACTCCAACTTCTATGGATGAAGTGATGAGATGAATTAACTGGCTTACATTAGTTGATATTTTAAAATTAAAGAATAACTGTCTGCATTGAATAAACAACAAAATAACTTAAAATTCCAAAGTATTTTGGATAAACACTGAAAAACCATATTCTCTGAATGGTAGGAGGTGTTAAAGGAGCATTTTAAAATGGCAGACCAGGGCCGGTGAGATGGCTCAGCGGCATAAGCGCCTGCCTTGCAAGCGCGAGGGCCCGAGTTCGACTCCCGGATCCCACATACGAAAAAGGGGCCGGTGATATCGCTCAGCGGCACGGGCGCCTGTTGGCGCGCAAGGTCCTGAGGTCGACCCCCGGCACCCACAAAAAAACAAACAAACAAACAAAAAAAAAAATGGCAGACCATACTTTCCCAATAACCTTCGATTTTTCTGCCTGCCCTTCTGATTCCGCCCCTGCTTCTTTTCTAACACAGTCTTTGTGACTCAATTCATGGAGAATGGTACCTGCGCATGAATGAAGGAGGAAAATGCCAAAACAGAAATAAGGCATTTGGGGCAAAACCACCAAGCTCGCTAACGTGGCCCAGCACAGACAGCAGAGACTGGGGGAAATGTGACATTTTCTGTCAGGACCGCATGGGCAGAAAAGCAAAAGGTGAAATTGTTCCACCATGGAACCAGGAGAACCACGCGTGCCTTGCTTTCCACGTGGAATGGTGGATTGAAATTCTTTTAGTACTTCTGGGTGAGTTTGACAGCTTTGCTCCTAACCAAAGACGTGATAAGATAATGAGAAAGCGAGCTGGAGGTATTGCTCAGTGGTAGAACACAGCCCCAGTACCTCAAAAAAAAAAAAAAAAGAAAAAAAGAGGAAAGCATACTCCTCTTTAAGCACACATTGGTGTACTTCTCGACAAACTCATATTTCAGTGACAGGAATAAACCCTCAACCCTCTACCTCAGAAGCTGTCAAGGGAAAATACTTCTTATCTCTGCGGTCTTCCTCCTCTTCGTCGGGCGGCGGCTTTGCTGGAGGTGGCGGACGTTCTCTCTGCAGAAGGAAAAATAAATAAATATTCCACTACCTCATTTTCAAGTATCTAACTTCTTGGTTTACCCTCATGTTAGCCCTTGGAAATGAAAAAGAACAATGTAAAGAACTCTCCCGAGAGACTAACGTGAACAGACGGAGACCCTGTGCATGCACAATCCAGCTGGCATGCTCTCGGTTCTTGATGTTTGTAGCAAAGATCATAAACACCCCCTGACACCTGAGACCAGTGACCGATGCCGGCACTGAAAGCTCAAACCTGCCTTGTTAGAAAATGTCCTTCGTGATGCGATACACAAAACTTTAGAGAAAGGAAAATCGGTGGCTCGATTTTCAGACTGCTCTAATAAAAAGGAATCTTTAGATCAAAAGAATGAACTTACGAACTAGTTCTAAAACCAACGTTATTGAGGAAGTAATGAGAAAAGTAATCAAGGGCATAACATTAGATCCTTTCAAACTTTAATGCTGTGATGTCCATCTATCTCCTTTTATTAGTGAAAATTCAAAGCTGATCTGCTAGCTGGGTACGGTGGTGCCCACCTGCAGTCCCCGCCACTCGGGAGGTGGAGATGGGAGGATTAGCTAAGGCCAGGAGTTCGAGGCCAGCCTGGGCAACACAGCAAGTCACCTCCTTTAATAACAAATATTACTTATCATCACTACATGAAAACCTATGTCATCGCAGCCTATTTTCAAAAGAAGAGTATCTGTCAATTCTCTGCCCTAGAGCAAGCTTTCCAGTATGTGTATATGGTACCGGGGATTAAAGCTAGGACCTTCACACTGAGCTATACCCCCAGCCTATTTTTTACCTTGAGAAAGGACTCTCACTAAATTGCTAAGTTGCCCAGGCTATGCTTTAACTTGCCATCCTCCTGCCTCAGCCTCCCAGAGTGCTGGGATTACAGGTGTGTGTCACCATACCCAGCTGGCAAGTTTACTCTTTATTTTTTATTTTTTTTTATTTTTATTTATTTATTTATTTTTTTTTTGTGGGTACCGGGGGGTCGACCTCAGGACCTCACGCGCCAGCAGGCGCCCATGCCGCTGAGCGATATCACCGGCCCCTTTTTCGTATGTGGGATCTGGGAGTCGAACTCGGGCCCTCGTGCTTGCCGGGCAGGCGCTTAAGCCGCTGAGCCATCTCACCGGCCCTATTTTTTTTTTTTTTTTTTATTTTAAAGAGAAGAAAAAACAAAACAAATAAAAAAAAAAGAACAAAATTTCAAAACACCATAATATGAGGGTAACAATGGTTAATGCATTACATATTATTATCTTTAAGTTAGTTATTCAGGATACCAGACATTAGCATTCAATTGTCCAAACATTATTGGCTCAAACCTTACTCTTCAATGAACTAAGTAAAATTGGTAGTGTATCTATCTTAACCAGCTTATATATATATACAACTTTTTTTTTCCCTCTCCCTTCTTTCTTTTCCCTATTCCAATCTCTCTTTCCTTTTGACCAGTTTCTTTTTGATTCACCATGTCTATTGTACATTTTGGATCTTATTTACTCTTTCAGTTTCTCATACTAGAGAGACAATACGATGCTTACACATGTGCGTCTGGTTTATTTCATTTATGAGTATTTTCTCGAGTTGCATCCATTTACCTATAAAAGTCTCCAGTTTATCCTTCTTTATGGCTGAATAGTACTCCGTTGTATAAAAATACCACATCTTTCTTATCCATTCCTCAGTCGATGGGCATTTGGGTTGTTTCCAAGATCTAGCTATTACAAATTGTGCTGCTATAAACATGGGTGCACATATATCGCTGTGGTACGATGTTTTTAATTCTTCTGGGAAGATGCCCAGAAGGGGAATAGCTGGGTCAAATGGGACCTCCAACCCTAGTTTTTTGAGGAATCTCCACACTGACTTCCACAGTGGCTGTACCAGTCGACACTCCCACCAACAGTGAAGAAGGGTTCCTTTTTCCCCACAGCCCCTCCAGCATTTGTTATTAGTTGATTTCTTAATAGTAGCCATTCTTTCTGGGGTGAGATGGTATCTCAGTGTTGTTTTAATTTGCATCTCTCGAATGACCGGTGATGTTGCACATTTTTTTGTATATTTATTTGCCATTAGTATTTCTTCATCTGAGAAATGTGTATTCATCTCAGATGCCCATTTTTGGAGTGGGTCTTTAAATTTGGGAGGTCTGATTTTTTTTTTTTTTTTTTTTTTTTGTGGGTACCGGGGGGACGACCTCAGGACCTCGCGCGCCAACAGGCACCTGTGCCGCTGAGCGATATCACCGGCCCCTTTTTCGTATGTGGGATCCGGGAGTCGAACTCGGGCCTTCGCGCTTGCAAGGCAGGCGCTTAAGCCGCTGAGCCGTCTCACCGGCCCGGGAGGTCTGATTTTTTTTGAGTTCTTTGTATGTTCTCGATAATAATCCTTTGTCTGAGGAACAGCTGGCAAACATTTTTTCCCACGTTGTGGGTTGTCTTTTCACTCTGTTGGTGGTTTCTCTTGCTGTGCAAAAGCTTTTTAATAACATGAGATCCCAGTTATTGATTCTTTGGGATAGTTCCCGTGCGGTTGAGTTTTTATTCATAAAGTCTTTGCCTACCCCAATGTCTTCAAGGGTTTTACCTATCCTACCTTCCAGCAGATTTAATGTTTCTGTTTTAATATTTAGATCTCTGATCCATTTTGAATTTAGTTTAGTGCATGGTGAAAGATATGGGTCTAGTTTTAATCTTCGGCATGTGTAGAGCCAGTTTTTCCAGCACCATTTATTAAAGAGGCTATCTTTCTTCCAGCGAATGTGTTTGGCACCTTTGTCAAAGATAAGGTGGCTTAGTATGTCTGGGGTTGTTTCAGCATCTTCTAATCTGTTCCATTGATCTTCAGGTCTGTTTTTTTGCCAGTACCACACTGTTTTTATCACAGTAGCTTCATAGTATAATTTCAAGTCAGGGATTGTGATGCCCCCTGCTGGCAAGTTTACTCTTAAAGGGCCATATAGTAAATGTTTCAGGTTTTGTAGTCAACTTTGCCATCTGAGTACATATAGAGCCACAGAAAACAGGTAAATAAATAAGTGTGGTTGTCTTCCAATAAAACTTTAATTACAAAAATAGGCAGCTGTAGGTAGGCTTTAGTTTGCCCACTCCCACCCTAGAGCAAGAAATTCACAGAAGAGGAGACAGTGGGCCAGTCAGATGACTGAGTGGACAATTTCAGGAATACGCAGAATGATCCTGGTGAAGGAAACCCGGAAGCTGACAGCTGAAGAGAGGTTCGCCACTGCATCTGTAGTGCCTCCAGCACTGTTTATATTCATTCCAAAGCCCTAGTCATGCTTCAGCCCTCATTCCCACGGAAGAGACTCGCCCTGCCGCAGGAACTGGCCCATTCCTCGGCCTACAGGTTAGTTCACCATGCTGCTAGAACAGGAGCATTTCCAAAGCCAGGGCAGAGGTGCTGAATGATGAAAGGCCCCCAGAGAAACAAGATGCTTCTCCAACTTGGGGAGCTACAGCACTGGTGTTTTGGCACGCACGATCTCTGCTGGGACATGCTCAACAGCACCTCCATAAATCAGTCATCCCCACAGTCCCTGGAGCCAGACAGATTCCCAACAGCAGCTGCAGAAGAGCTTTGCGTGTTGAAGCCAAACAAAGCTATTAGACCAGATTTCCCACTAAGTCCCACTTTCCTCACCCTCCTCTGCTCTGAAGTACAGGAATGAGCCTGGTCCCAGTGCGGGGTATAAGACAGGGACCAGCAAAAGGCACAGGGCTACAGCGTGTACTCCACTGTAAACTAACCTGGGGACACAAGCAGCCGAGGAGAGCAGAAAGAAACACCGCAAGAACAGAAAAAACCCATCCCAGGAGCCTTCCAAAGGTCAAAAAGCCTAGAAAGAATAATTTGAGAGGCTTTTTTTTTGTTTTTGTTTTTCTGGTACCAGGAATCGAACTCAGGACCTTGTGCTTGCCAGGCAGGCACTGAAAGGCTTTTGAGAAATGTGTGACCATCGGGGACATGGGAAGGAAACAGAAGTGCCCAATGTAGACCAGAGGCTGGGGGTACAGAGCCAATGTGGACATCTCATCCATTAAGCTTATCAAGATTCTCCCCTTGGCCACTGTTTATCACCACGGGCTAGGAAGACAGAACAGCTACAATGCACAGGAGCGAAAATGCCAAGGTGTGCACCCAACACGCATCAGTTTCTCCTTGCGTGACCCTGGGCAGCTGGCTCCCTAGGGCGGGATGGAACCGAGCGATTCCTCTGAAGCAGTCACAGGAGCTCAGTCACGCCGCTTACTTCAGGTGGCCTGTGCTGCTGCTTGCCAGGGCTCCGGCTCCCTCTAATGGGCATCACCTGTAAGCACCATTTGACGCAAAGCCTTCCTCCACAGCTGGATTTGCTTAATCCCCTTGTGCCTTGCAATGAAAGATGTGAAAAAACCCAGCTGTGTCCACAGAAGTGCTGTGTTAGCGGTGCTCAGAGTTTGCACTTGCTTTCACCACTCACAAGAACTCTGTCACAGCCTTTGATAACAGCCACTCTGGTGGGCGACCACAAGACCGGCAGCTCTCCAGGATCCACGCTGAAATGTTGGGACTGTTTCAGGGAAGAGAAAAGGGCCCAACAAAAAAAGAACATTCCAAGAAACCTCAGGCCAATCCCTGGCACACCTGGAAGGACCGAGGATTATCCAGCAGCCAGAGGAGCAGCAAGATGGTCCTATGCCAGGTGCAGAGCAAAAGGGAAAGGCAGCTCTACCACGGCAATCTGTCCCATGGTGGTGTTAGCACTGGGGTCCTGTCAGAGCCGTGGCCAGCTTAGCCACTGCCACTGAGCGATGCCCCAATCCTGGCAATGAAGAAGGGAGGGTCATGGGACAGTGATTCAGGCCTAAGCTCAGAGCACAACCCTATGGAAGAGAGAGTGAGGAGTCTTGAGAACCATGTATAAGTGTGGAAGTAAAAGCCAGCACCAGACAAAAACAGTAAAACTGGAAGGTGGCCCTTGAGAAAGAAAAACACAGTGTTATCCCGTTGTGTTAGCTAAAGGGCTGGAGATGTCATAACTGAATAAAAGAGGAATGCCACAAACTAACGAATGCAATGTCGGATGAAGCCTTTCTATAACCCAGCAGAATACCAAACCTGCCCAGATCCACATGGATCTCGCCCTGCAGGGCAGGAAGAAGAGTGTGAACTCAGAGTAGATGGGAGCTCCTTTCACTGTGTATTTCTGCTCTCCAGAGAGGACACAAGCAATACACAGTGAAGACCCAAAGACAGAGCAGCACGAGGGTGAACAGAAATGAAAGACTTTAAGTCACTCTTGGCCAATGGAAGAATGAAAGACACAAACTGGTTACACTAAAATTGGAAAAATCGAAGTCCTGCCTCCGTGTGATCTGTATAGTTTTGCCACCCTGATCAAGAGACGGACATGGCGGAGCCACATGAGGAAGAGAGAACAAGGGGACCCAGGTCTCTCCAACATGGGCAGGCACTCGGTGCCACAGTCCTTCTTCCCAGTGCCTGCAGTAGGCAGCGCTGCCTCGGGGCCCCCAACCACATACAGGCCTCACTCCAGCAGTCCTGGTGCCTGCAGCCTCGGCCTCCTTGCTCGTGGACTCTCGGTCCGATGACCGCCCGCTGGCCGAGCTGTCTAGCGAGTGGCAGGAGACAGCATTGTACAGCGCCTCGTAGGGTCCCTCCTCTTCAGCACTGGTATCGAAATCGATGATCAGCTCAGTCACTGCTTTCTCCACGTCACCTGAGGAGGGTGGAGGGCAAGGAAGTCAACAAAAGGGGGCACAATCTCAGGTTCCCACCCCAAGCCTCTTCAGCAATCTGAACTCGACACAGCGACCCAGACAGGACAAGGGCTACTTTGCTCCAGAGCAGGAATAAATAACGTGGATTTCAGCAACTCTTTGTACACTGAGATTTAAACAGATTTTTCCCTAATTCAATAGAGAGGGGCTGGGGTACAGGTCAGGGGTGTGGCTCTTGCTTAGCACACACACTGGGTTTGATTCCCAGCACTGGAAAAAACAAAACAAAACAAAAAAGAAAACTTTCGACATCTATAAGGGATCTCTTCCAAGACCTTTATAAAGGTCTCCCAAATACCCCAGTACCATAAAAGCATAAACTTAGCCCATAAAATATAGCAAAATATAACTGAAAAACCTAAGGAAGCCGACACGAAGTGCCTCCGCGTGCTCAAGTAGAGGGAGGCAGGCTTCCTGCAAGGCAGGCGCTGCACAGCCGTGGGACTCACTTGCTAGACAGCCACCAATCTCAGAGCCTGTGGGATCCAAATTTGTGACTGCAAAACAGTCAACTGTTAGAGAAGCTGACCATCTCTAGATGGCTTACATGTAGTCAAAGCTACAAATATAAAATCCTTGAAAGCTAAGCGTTTCGCATGTTTAATCCCATTACCCGCAGATTACTAGGTCAAGGAAAAAGGCTCAGGGAGGAGGGAGACGAAGAACCTGCCGTAGAGACAGGTTGGGCACCCATAACCCTCCGTGCCTGCGGATGCCCTCCTGTTCTCATTTTCAGCTCCGCTCTTTTCTCTCACCTTATTTATTATGATGGGGGGGCGGTGTCAGTTGGTCTTTATTTTGTCTCTGTCATTCATCATACCAAGGACCCCAAAGGCTGCTCAATAAATCTGAAAAAAGATCCTAGCTAATGAGGGATGGGCTGGACAGCCTATGTCAGCATCTAGGCCACCTCTGTTGGCCAGATGATACGTTACCAAAACATGCCATCAAAAGACACATCTGCCAACCAGTAGAAACACACTGCACATTTACTGTGGGTCAGCTGTGCGCCAGGCACCGCAGTACATGTGAGCACAAGGTCTCACTGAGATCTGAATGCATCTGGACACGAGCCTGCCAATCACATTCCAGAGCCAACTGTGCGAGTGGAGAACAAAATAAAGTAGGAAAGAAGAGGCCACAGGCAAAGGCCTAAGCTATGGCCAAGAAGACTTCATATGGTAGTTGGAAAAGCAAACTGAATATAAACTTAATAAGAGCTCAGGCCCCACTCATTATTATTTGAATCAGGATTTTCTGTTCTGCCCAAGAATATTCAACTCTTTCCAAGCTGAGCACCCCATTCCTGGCAGAAAAGAGCCTCCTCACCCTGAGACTTCTGTGCTATAGAGTCCACGCTGGAGAGGAGAGGTGGCTGGGGTGTGGAGGTTTTATCTACATCTTTTGTACTTCTTTTTCCAGTCATGTGATCTATATGGGAAGATTAAAAATAAAAGAAAAAAACAGAGCTGCACCAAATACAAATGCCTCAGCTCGGTTAATGTGACTCCAGCCTCCCCAATGGCGAGACAGACTGATACCTTCAATAAGTGCTGCTATCTGCTGGCTCTTCTGAGAAGGCAGTTCCCGGACAGTGTCGAGGGCAGTCAGTCCATGGTTATCTTTTATGTTGACATCGATTCCTAGAAAGGCACAGTGGGTGAACTAGAGGAGTGAATGATTTTATGCCAGACTGAAAGAAGGTCAAATTCCAGGATGCCTAAGGCTCCCAAGCAGCACAACCAATGGTTTTCATCCACAGCCATTTAATTCAGCTATTAGAAACAATTCATACATTTATAATCAACCAGCAGAGACACACATACACTGGGTTCAAATGCAGCCAGCAAAAAATTCCCTCCAGGGAGGCTAAGGAGAAATAATCCCATCCCTGGCATGCTGTGGAGACGAGCACTGCCGACCTCTCACCTGCAGCCAGCAGGATTTGCACCACATCGGTCTTGCCAAACAAAGCAGCCTCATGCAAAGCACTGCCCATCTCCGTCTGGAAGGCAAATGAGAGCGCAGAGCAGGCTGTCATCAGAACAGTTCGGGGCGGCTCCACATGACAAACGGGACACGGACTGGGAGGGATG
Organism: Erethizon dorsatum; assembly: GCA_028451465.1. Lineage (NCBI taxonomy): Eukaryota > Metazoa > Chordata > Mammalia > Rodentia > Erethizontidae > Erethizon > Erethizon dorsatum. Next base: position 164,102,640 of record CM051822.1, read on the forward strand.
GGACAGTAAACTACATGGAGCCCTCTGCCATTATCTTTCCAACTTTTCTGGTATGTATTCCAAAACCACAATCTCGGTCCATAGATCAGGTCATGTGTGTGCCACCGGCGGGCCACATATGAGCAGCCATTACTCATCTACCAGTGAAACACCCCAGAATTCCCACCTTCCTGGGTAGAATGAGTAACGAGAAGAACAGAAATGTGGGTTGGCCCATGCCAAGCTCATCTGAATAGGGAAGGCTAATGAGGAAGGAAAATGCTATACTGAGGAGACTTTGAAGGTGCAAAAGGTGGCAGTGGGAACACATTTTTAGGAAGATAATGAAACCTTTCAGATTTTGAGAGAGTCCACTAGCACGTCTTTTCAGGGCTTAATGACTTGTTTCACCCTTGAAAAGAAACCAGAACACTAACAGATTCACGGGGAGAGCTCACTTGTCTCTAGAGTTTCACATTAAAATGAGCTGACAGATGGAAGCACCTGAGACGCGACGTGGAATGTGCTAAATCAGAACGCAGCCCAGCAGCGTGGTACTAGAGCCTTTCCCAAAAAGACTGAGTCCCTGGTGCTGGGAGGAGCACCAGCCCCGCTACCTGGTAGTTGCTATCCATGCCAGCATCGAGGAGGACCTGGACCACCGCCTTGTGGCCGTTCCGCGCCGCCAGGTGCAGAGGTGTGTGCTTCTTGGTGTTGCAGCTCAGGAGGTTGGGGTGGGCGTTCAGCAGCATCTTCACCACCTCCAGCCGTCCATAGAGCGCTGCCAGGTCCAGAGGGGTCTCGAATTTGTTGTTGCGCATGGTGGGGTCCGTGAGCTCCTCCAAGAGCACCTTTACCACCTCCGTGTGGCCGTACTGCGCGGCACAATGCAGGGCCGTCTCGTTGTCGTTGTTCTGAAGGGTTAACAAGCAAAGGAATCAGAAAGGTGACTGGTGGGCTGGCGTCTGCCAGGGTGATCACACACAAAACCGCTGAAATTTAAATGAGAAGAACAGCAGCAACACTTGAGGACTAACCAAAGTCAGAGTCCAGGCTACTCCCACAAGCAAGCCTGTCTGCGCCCATCAGTCACGTCTTCCCTGGTTCCTGCACACGGGGAGCAGTCGGTCACCCCAGAACACTTGCAGTCTCGGGTGTGCTCCGAAGATGCATCTCTAGACTATAAGGAGAGTGAGCGAGGGCACATGGCAGGCACTGGATGGGCATCCTGGCGCAGGTGAATACTGACCATATCACTGCCATTGTTCCATTTTAACTTCAACTGGTTTTACAGTAATTTGTCTTTGTTCAACTCTGTAGTTCTGATTCTGGATTTGTCAACCACCCATTGCCCTTCACACAAGTTTGCTGTCTTTGTAGCTTCTTGCATGCAAATCAATAAGCCAGCAACGACAGTTACAGAGCAGAGCACCAAAAACCACTCTCAAGGGATCAGCCAACAGCCACTTCTGGGCAGGGAGGCACCGGGCTGCATCTCGGCCCAGGGGGCCTGCGTGTCAGTGTGCCTAACCACCAGCCAGTGCATGCAGTAGCCAATTCATTAGAACAGCAGCCGGCACCAGGAGCATTTCTTCATGAGAAAGATACAATCACACACTGGGATGCTTGGTGTGAGAGGTGCAAAATACTGTATTCCAAGGTCACACTGCCATCAATTCATATTCATAACCCATGGTCCTCTAGTGCCAACTCTGTCTCGAACTGAACAGAGTCTAGAATGAACTGGGAGAACTCTGTGCTTTATCAATCATCAGAAGCAAAATGCTGGTTACTCCAATTATGTCCTTTTACTATTATTGATAACGCATAATTAGAGCAGAAAAAATTCCCATGACCTCTCCCTTTTGAGAAGCATGAATAAAAATAATTCTCCCACAAGACTTTGAGATTCCCAAGTTGACTCAGGAGGCTTCTGTTACTTTGGGGAAGCGAAGCTTAAGAGTAGCTTGTCCGCCAAGTCAATATTGTGCACCCTCAGTCACAATAAAGGTCAAAGGTAAAAATTAACTGTTTCTACGACTGCTTTAATTCTATTAATGACATTTAAAAAGTAGCAGATTAGGAGTTACCCAAACACGCATGCAATTCCATCTGCTTTTGATCTGCATTTGACTGCATCATTTTTTCCAGCTATACCAAGTGTACCAGAAATATCCAGAGCTGCTGGGAGGAAGGGCCCCAAAGGCCAGAGTGGCAGCAGAGAAAATGTGAAAGTGAAGTAAGGACAGAAAAGGTGGTAGCAGGAGGACATGCAAAGATAGAGGCACACAGAGGACGCGGAGGGAGCAGTGCCAGCCCAGACACAGCCCTCATGGCCACAGAGCCCACCAGCAGGAGTGAATCCACGGCAGCCCAGAGGTCCGGGGGAGGGAGGAACACTGGGCAGAAACCAAATGCCTGGGCTCCCTGTGCTTAACGAACCAACTGGAGCACCACTCAGAATGCCTGCCTCCTAAGCAGATGCAGAGCTGTCACTTGTCCTTCTGATGACAACACAGCTACATCAACAACATCACAGGAGCTCTCTGCAGGGTGACTCTGGGCCAGGGTGGCAGCTCAGAGAAGCTTAGGAGGATTCTCCAGGTTTTACAGCTCAAGAACAGCAAGACAACAAGGCCAAGAACCCAGCTTGTTCTTGTTAAAATCCCACTCCAGAAAAACTTGTTTACTCTGAAGCAAAGGGTACTGTGTCTTTCATAGCCAAATCGTCTCCCAACATCCAGAATAACTTGTGCTTAATTTTGTAAAAAGTATGGCATTAGGGTCTGAAGAAATACATATAAAACTATAAAACCACCCAGAGGGCTCCGAAGGCTGGGAGTGGGGTCTTCCCCCCTGCACCCCCCCATTCCAAAACAAAGACATCTATCACAAAGCTGTCTCGCTAAAGGTGTTTAAAATCTTGATCATCGCCAGCAAATTTCCTGCCTTACATTAAATGATGCAACCACATCTCTGCAGAAAGTTACACGTGAATTCACAGTGGGAGGAAGCATCTTGGCATGTTTGTCTTACCAGACCTGGGCTAGCACTTATAATCCTCTTGGGTTTCTGTCTGTGGTGACCACATCTCTCCACCACTGAACACACCCTCACGATGAGCTCGTGCTATGGTTTCCCCTTTGAGCTTGACAACTACCCACGTATGAAGTCAGTAAGTGTTGATTCGTGGACCCACAAGAAAGGGAGGGACTCCAAGGAGAGGCAAAGACTGCAAATTACCTGGAATCCTTCCATTTCACACCTTCGCGTGCACTGTGGGTGCTCACACCATCTCAAGAGTTCACTGCATCAGCCAGGTGTGGTGGCCCATGCCCGTAAGCCCAACTACTGGGGAAGCTGAGCCAGGAGGATCACGAGTTTGAGTCCAGCCTGGGCAACTTAGTAGGATTCTGTCTCAAAATAAAAAAATGAGAAGGGCTGGGGATGTAGCTCAGAGGTCGAGCACTTGCCTACTGTATGCAGTCCTGGATTTAATCTCAGCACTGCAAAAAAAAAAAGACTTCCTAGAATTATATTACTATGAGTCTGGACTAGGGGAGGTGAGTTAGATGAAATATTCCAATTTTCTACCAAATCCTTGGCACAAACACTTTGCTCCTACCTATCTTGGGACTCACTTTCATTTTTCTTTGCTATGGTCAGTATCTCTAAGGCAAAAAGGATCTCTATGAATACTCCCTACATCTGAATACTCCATTGTGAATCACACACACACACACACACACACACACACACACACACACACACAGTATAAGCAACAGAAAATCATACAGAAATATTTCCTTGGCCTTTCTCTTCTCGGAACAACTTGAGTCAGGACCACCACTTCCCAGGGCTTACAGTCAAGGGCACAGTTACCCACTGCTGACGGTGCCCGGGGCCACAGCTCCCTGCAGAAGCTCTAGAAACAGACTGTGCTTGGAAAGGAAGGAGAGGGATCCACTGAGCAGGAGAAGACCCGGGGGGAAACACGAGAAACAAGCCCACCTTCAAAGAACAAGTTAGGCTTACTCACTACTTAATCTTCTTAACCACTCTGTAAGACTCTGGAAAGCGGAACTCCAACCAAAGCATAGAAGATTTAGGAAGACAGGTGGCAATAAAACGTAAGAAACTGCAAATCGGTGAAATCCAAGAAAAAGCTGTCAATTCCTTTGGTACCAGGAAAAACAAACAAATAAGTAAATAAAATAAAGGACAGATGGCTGACCTTTCAGGTGATAAAAGGGGTCATAAAGCTGCTCTGCTAAAGGCACTTAAAATCTTGGTGGTTCTCAGACTAGCTTCCTTTCGGAATTATATGCAAGCTTAAAAACAACTAGCGAGGGGGCCGGTGAGATGGCTCATCAGCGGCGTAAGCGCCTGCCTTGCAAGCACGAGGGCCCGAGTTCGACTCCCAGGTCCCACATACGAAAAAGGGGCCGGTGATATCGCTCAGCGGCACGGGTGCCTGTTGGCGCGCGAGGTCCTGAGGTCGACCCCCCGGTACCCACAAAAAAAAAAAAAAAAAAAAAACAACTAGCGAGTTGTTCCAACCTGACTTGCTGAAGAGGTACCCCAGAGGCCTAGGAAACTATTATTTAAAAGTTACCAATGCCATAGGTCCAAAATTAAGCAAAAAGTCATCATTATCAAACTGGGCCGATGACATAGCTCAGCGACATAACTGCCTGCCTGGCAAGTGCGAGGTCCTGAGTTCGACTCCCAGTACCCGCATATAAAAAAAAAGAATGGGACAAACTGACATTCCAAGTCTTGTGACCTGATACCCTAAAAAAGGGCATAACATCACTTCTGCAGCCTTCCTGCCCCAAGTGCAGCACCAAGGGAATGGCAGGCAAACTGAGGACCTGTTTATGAAACAGCTGGCCTATGCTCTTAAAAAAAATCGATGTCCTAGGGGAGGTGAGATGGCTCAGCGGCGTAAGCGCCTGCCCAGCGGGCGCGAGGGCCCGAGTTCGACTCCCGGAACCCACATACGAAAAAGGGGCCGGTGATATCGCTCAGCGGCACGGGTGCCTGCTGGTGCGCGAGGCCCTGAGGTCGACCCCCCGGAACCCACACACACACACAAAAAAAATCGATGTCCTGAAAGACCAAGAAAAGCTGAGGAACTATTCCATGTAGTGTATGATCCTGGGTTGGCAAACTGAACATGGATTCTATATTAGATACCAATATTGCATCAATTCTGAATTTTCTGAATGTGATAACTTTATTGTAGTTTTTATAAATGAATGTCCTTGTTCTTAGGAGATTTGGGTTGAAGAACTAATTAACACTAAGTTGAAGTATTTAAGATTAAGATGATGTCCATGGCTTAATCTCTCTCTCTCTCTCTCTCTCTCTCTCTCTCTCACACACACACACACACACACACACACACACACACACACACACACACACAGAGAGCAAATGGGCCACAGGTTAACAATGGAGCAAGAAGACACAAGTATTAAGAAGCATTTCCACACTGCAGTTCATTGCATTATTCTTATCACCTTTTTTAAATTGGAATTTTTTCCAAGATACAGTAAAAAAAGCTTTATTCAAAGCTTTTGGGGTGATTCTGATGAATCTAAAAATTAGAATTGGAGACAACTGATCTAAGGATGCTCTGAGACTCTGAATTATCTTTAACTGAACAGAAAAATAAATCCACCCTAAAACAAATTTGACTGTTGTTCATTTTATGATTTTTCAGACTAAGTTTTAAAAAATTGTTTTAAAAGGAAGGAAATGGATACTTTTCAAGGTGCTACCTTAGCTACGGATGTTTTACTCAGACTGGATTGTGCTGGCCTGTGAAATGGGAAAGGCCCGAAGTGCTGAAGAGGAGCAGCAAAGCTCAGGGAGACCACACCTGTCCCCAGAAAGGCAGCTGAGATGTTGGTGCCTGACAGGAATTAGCATTCAAATGTAACTTAGCAAAATAATTCCTAGACACAAGCCAGGTCAATAAAACCCCACTGACTCAGGACAAAACCTAGGAGGTGAGATGGGAAGCAGCCCCTGCACCGTCAGCACGACCCCTTAATGTCGTGTGTGTCCTCTGGCTTTGCAGGGTGGCAGGAGAAAGGCAAAGAGTGGTATTTCCAAATAAAGAAGTATGTTCTTACTACATTTAGGCCAATCTGCTTTCATGTATGCAAAATCAAAGGCTAGGAAAATGTACTTTCAGAACCAAAGTCAAGAGCCAAGTGTGGTGTCACACACCTGTAATCCCAGCACTCAGGAGGCTGAGGCAGGAAGATGACTGTGAGTTCAAGGCCAGCCTGGACTACATAGTGAGACCCTGTCTCAAAAAAAAAAAAAAAAAAAAGAAAAAGAAAAGAAAAACCAAAGTCATACCCTTTTTTTTTTTTTCTTTTTTGTGGGTACCGGGGGTCGAACTCAGGACCTCGCGCGCCAGCAGGCGCCCGTGCCGCTGAGCGATATCACCAGCCCTTTTTTCGTATGTGGGTACCGGGAGTCGAACTCAGGACGTCACGCTTGCCAGGCAGGCGCTTATGCTGCTGAGCTGTCTCACCGGCCCAGTCATACCCTTTAATCAAAATTTTTATAAGCCAATGAAATCCTTGACTAGGAAAACAAGAGTCTCAAGCCCCCGCCCCACAAAACCCTGACTAAACTAACTGAACAGAGTTTCATTAAGCATCACTGATTAGTAACAAACACAAATTCCAAAATGGCTTTTAAGAAATAAACTATATACATTTTTAAAAATTAGGATCTCAAATATTACTGGTTACCAGATATTTTTACTTTATGTAGTTTATTATTATGATTTTGCAGTACTGGGGATTGAGGTACATTATCAGCCCTTTTTTTATTTTTTATTTTGAGACAGGGTCTTGCTAAGTCACTAAGTCAGACTGGGCTTGAATTTAGGATCTTCCTGCCTCAGCCTCCCACAGTACTGAGATTATAGGTGTGTGCCATCATGCCTGGCTGTGCATTATCTTACTAAAACTCCAAAACAAAAGCCAGCCACAGTGGTATGCATGCAATCTAGCTAATGGAGAGACTAAGGCAGGAGCATTATAAACTTGAATCCAGCCTGGGAAACTCAGTGAGTCTCGGTCCCAAAAAACAAGGGCTGGTGTAGACTGCCTGCCTAGCATGCATGAGGCCCTCAGTTCAATTCCTGGTACCACAAAACCAAAACAAAAACCTAAACCAATCCAGCATGGTAAGTGGTGATATCCACTTTACAGAAGAGGAAACCAATTTCAGAGAAATTAAACAGCTTGCTCAAGTCAACAAAACCAAAATGTGGCAGCCCAAAATTCAAACTCGGTCTGACGGGAAGGCCTATGTATAACCTGAGAGTTTCCTACTCTACTGCTCGACTCCTCCCTCATCAAAAAAGGCAACTAAAATAGAGTGTCTTCCTATTTGGCAACACGAATTAAAAGAGAAGGCAGAGTTTAAAGAGCGTCGGAACAGAGGCAACTGCCCCTTGACCTAGGTCAACTTCTTCTCCATGAAGACCACACAGCCACAGCACTGGTCCCCACGTCCCTGGGGAGGGAGGGGCTGAATCTGCTAAATCAGTCTTCTCAAAGAGAAGCATGAACTCTCTGCCTTACGTTTAGAAAGCAAGTAAGAAAGTAGCTAATGTGGGCAATGCGGCATCTCAACCAAACCCCAGACGGCTGTCAGAAAGCAAACTTCACCTGAATCAAACCTCTGGATGCAAACACAGCGGGTGAGACAGCTGAGCAGCGAGGCCAACCCCGCGCCAGGTGATGAGCTTGGCCACGCTGAGTGGTGCAGGCAGTGAGGATGGTGAGGGCTGGGGGTCATCACCACGCCCACTGGGCCACTGCCCAACCCCACCCTTCACCCCCGCCTGGCAAGGGCCCTGCTGGGCCTTGTAACCTCACTTCCCATCTCAGAGCCCTCCGTGGGTCTACAATAAGGAGCAGCAAGAGGAGGCGAGCTGGGGACCCCGCTGAGGCTTCAGAGCACCACACGAAAATGCACGACCACCAGGAAATGAGAAGAGTGGCAAGCGACAGCGTGTAAAGGAACACAGTGGAGTCACTTATCCCTTCCTGCACCTCCACCATGGCCACTGAAACCTGAAGGAAAATCAGACTCCACTTCTAAAGAAATCTGGAAAGCAGACTAAAATATTTGTTTTGATTCCAGGAAATACAATTTAATCATCTTTCTGTGCTTATTTAAAAGTAAGCTAATTTATTGGACTATATATGTATTTTTAAATTTCAATGATTTTAGAAATCCCAACAGTAAGTTAAGCATACAATACTTTCTCTTTGATTTCTCCATTTCCACTGTTTCTGATGTTCCCAACCTTTCCGAAATTAATATGGGTTTTAAAAATAACCCCAAACCCACTGCAGCTGCCTTTTCCCATTCTCAGACAAGCCAAAAGCAGATGGGCCGAGGTGGACAGCAGTAAGTGTGAGGAGGAGCCGGAGAGGCGGAGGGCAGAAGCCAGAGAGGCCCGGAGGGAGGCGCAGCGTGAGAAATGAGGCAGAGGAATCCTGGCAGCAAGTACACACCTTGGCATTGATATAAGGGTCAAAGGGGCCGTACTTTTTGAGTGCTTTGATCTCAAGAGCATTCTACAAAAAGGAGAGAAGAAAATGTGACGATAAAATGGATGAAATATATCAAAGCGAAACACAGCCCTGAGGGGGTGCAACGTGAGAACAACTCACATCTGCCCTCTGGGTGCCCTGTAAGGTATTTAATGGGGAACACAACCTCCAGAGCACCTCACTCTATACCCCCATCTAAGGATCCAACTGGAACCACATTAATGGTTTTTAAATAAATCAATGTCATGCTTGTAACTGCCCAGATCCATTAGGTTCTTCGAGCTACTGCAGACATCCTGCCTCGCCCCTACCCCACCCACCTGCCTCCCGATACTCAGAGCCCTGGCCCGGTGGCCCACCTATCAGCGCAGACTCCGGGCAGAGGGCAGCTGTGAGCAGGAAAGGCGAGCACACTCAAGTGGCTCAAAAATCCAAGCAGCTGTGTTCCAAAGCAAGAGTGGGCAAAGACAGGGTCAGAAACAGTTGCTGGAAATTGCTTAAATGAAGACTTTAATGGCTGACCAGAATTTTCAATATTGAAGAATATTAGTTACAAGCAAGCGTCCTCATTCATCTCCTCCAGAGAAGAGATGCTACCACTTTAGACAGGAGCATTTGCATTTAGCCTCAAAAGAGGCAATTTTCATTCCAAATGTTATGAATGGACATCCTCACTGATGACTGTCTTTCGCTACCTACCCAGAAAAGAGAGCCCCAAAGGGGAAAGGTAAGCTGATTAACAGCTGCATACACACAAGCTCCAAATCGAGCTATTTGAGACCTCTGGTTTTCTCATGCCTCAGAGAGCAGCCGCCCTTCTCAGAATCAAGGTCATGCTTTCCACAGAACAACTCGCCAGGCCTGGCACGGGTCTTGCTGACAGATGGATTCGCCAGGATGATTTCCTGCTTCTGGGAGGGTAAACCTTGAGCTAATCCTACAGGTAATTTAACAATCTCCTCTCACTGAAGTCGTGAGGAAAACTATTCTAAGCTTACTGAGAAAGAGCAGCAGCTCCCTGTCCAAGCAACAAGAGAAGCACCTGCTGCAGCTCAGAGCTGTGTGGACACAGGAGGGCGCTTGTCTTGGAGCGCAGGGCCAGTTCCTGCCACCCATCTCCGGCCCAGGGAGGAGGATGCGAGAGCCGTGGCTCACACTTGCATAATTCAAGTGGTGCTTCCCCAAAGGAATACAGGGAAAGAAGAGGTGTATTCCAAGACTACTTAAATCCAGGGCCACTGTAAGGTTTCTTTTTCTTTTCTTTTTTTTTTTTTTTTTAAATGTTGCCCCACTCATTTTCTAAGAATTATCTCTGCTTTTGCAAAGTATGCAGACACTGAAATTAATATCCGAGTATATCCTAGAAATGACCCTCATCCTACTAGGTCACCTCTGACCTCCATTCACAGCCTTCTGATTTCTGAATTCATTTTTTAGCAGTAACATGAGTGTTTCTACTTCTGCACCTTCAAATGTACATAAAATAACAAGATGCTCACGCAGGACTAACAAACACTGGGAAAGCTGTACTGCCATGCCTATAGCATAAGCATAATTTCCAATTAATTAAGCCTGTCAGTCTGAAGTTGACTCTGCAATTCTGAAGGATTTGCATTATTTCAGATTTTGCGTGTTGAGTGAACATTATGCACTATATTATTATTGTGAGTAATTATACTACTATTCCAAATCTGCAAGAGTCAAATGCATATAAGATACATCCTCACACACAAGATTTCCCTGCCACCTGGGGATGAGCAGGAGTGCAGGCAAGGGAGCACACTGGCTGTGGAAGAGCTGGCTTCCTGGGACCGGCGCTCTGGGAGTGAGATGACAATGGGTAGCCAGGGCTGGCAGTAGCTGTGTGTGGCTGAATGGAGGAGGGAGGAAAGCCTCCCCGCTTCCGACCTGTTCATTGACTCTGGTGTGCGAGGGCCCCTGGTGGATGAGCAAGCGCACTATCTGGGCGTCTCCTTTCCAGGCTGCCAAGTGCAGGGGGTAACAGCCTTTAGAGTCAGCCACATTGGTCAACGCATCATTCCGCAGGAGAACCTCGACCACATCCCTGGAAGGCAAAAATCAATCGTGAGTATGCAAAACCCAGAAGTCTTTCCTTACATTTGCACAGCACAAAGCCCTCTCACGGACAGGCTCTCACTGGGCTGCCCTTTGCCGCCCTGAGCTCACTGCCTGGCTTTACCCTCTATTCCATGAGCCACCTGTGCACGTGCTAAGTGGCCAAACCGTCCTGAGCTGTGCAACACTGACTCAGTACCTCTCTGTTGGGCAGTATTTCCATGTTTGTGGTGTTTAAACAGCAGTCAGGGACAGAATCTGCATAAAAACAGTTAAATGAGACAAATGTCATTGCTCACTGCATTATTCGGATTGTGTAGGGGTGTGGGATACAAAAGCAGACAGGCAAAGCAGAATTCAAAGTTGTTGCAAACATGAGCCAGACACACATGGTATCATTTGATAGCTCTAGAAAGAGGGACTTGGCTTTCTTCTTGGTGACACCATTAATTAAGCAGATACCAGTGTTCAATTATCCCCATGCACATGAGGCCAAAGAAAATCCTCCCTGTAAATAAAAACAGCATGGGAGATGAACTTGGCTATAGCCCTTTGAGTTCAAGATTCACTTTAATTCAGGTTATCCCACTACTTAAGAGGGGGAGTAGTCTCTACAGATTTCTTTTCCAGCTTTAAGCTGAATATAGAAAAGACATAGTGGTCACACTCAATATATTTTAGAAAACTTCATGTTGAAGGAAACAATCATGGTCTCTCTTTGGAGTCAGTGCAGCTAGACCAAATATTGGACAAATAATGTGGAAAACTACAGCATAATGTGGACCTATTTCCTACTCTGAAAAATCTAAAATGAGGGGCTGCGGGTGTGGCTCCGAAGTAGAGGGTGTATGTGGCATGTGTGAAGTCCCAGGTCCAATCCCTAGCACCAATGCAAAAAGAAAAGAGAAAAAAAGAAATCTATAGTGACTACAATAGTATTCCCTCATGATAACAGAAACTTTTTTTTTTTTTTTTGTCTTTTTGAGACAGGGTTTTGCTATACAGTTCAGGCTGGCCTTGAACTCACTTCGTAATCCAGGCTGGCCTTGAACTCACTCTGTAATCCAGGTTGGCCTCAACTCACAGCGATCCTCCTGCCTCAGCCTCCTGAGGGCTGGGATTACAGGTGTACGTCACCACACCCAGCCTGAAAATGAAACTTCTACTGCTCATCTCCTATAATATTTTGCTTCAAACTCTCTTGAATAACTTCTGTTCTGTTACACTCTGGATTCCATTCTTTGCACCTGGGGAGAACTACTCAGGTGACACAGTGCACCTGCCCCTCTGTTGGGCAACCACACAACCCTCCCCTGTAGGGCAGAGCTGAGGCCACTAAGCCTGTACCTTCCCTCTCAGACTCCTCTGCAGCACGCCTTCTCTAGAAGACCTTCCACCCAAGGGCCACCCAATTCCATACTTCAGAGGAATAAACAGGCCATGTTATCTGTGCGCTTTTCCCTTCAAAGTGGTTCTTGTTCACAGGGCTGATGTTATGGGGAAAGAATGGCAGTAGGCAAGTAAGGAGAGTCAATAAACAGCTACTCTAACAGAAGGCAAGTTTCTCGGACCGCTCAATCTGTTTTCAGTTTATCAAGGGGTTAATCGCGCAGGATTCCAGCCCTAAATTGTATCTTCATTCTTATATCATTGCGTGACAATGGAATGTTGCATCAGAGAAAAGGACAACAGGAGGAAAAGGTAAAATTCAACCTTTGTCTAAAGGTTGCTGGGGGTGGTGGGGTGGGAAAGGATGTTTAAACTATACGCTAAAGACAAACTCAGGAATTCTGACGGACTGAACTTAGTTCTTCTCTTCCTCAGAGCCATGCTTAGCCAACCCTTACAGGGAGCAAAAAGGACAGCGAGGGTATGGGTGTGGGAGTGGGCATGGGTCGGCAGGGACAAAGCTCTCCACTCACCTGTGGCCATTCAGAGCGGCGTGGTGCAGCGGTGTGTAGCCAGTGCTGTCAACGCAGTTCACATTTGGCCCTCTCCACATGCTACCAGGGGAAAAAGAGAGACCGGTTTCACAGACTGAAGTCATGGAACGAAGTTAGGGAGGGCTGGCCACTTGGAAAAACTGAACGAACAGCTCAGCAGGTGGAAGCCACAGAGATGCACAGCAAGGAGGGTGCAGCAGGCCGGTGTCCAGCATCCAGACCGCCGTGCCCCTGGGGAGAGCTTGCTCTGCACCCTGCTGCTCACCCATAGCTTCGTTATCAGCTCGGTCTGGGACTCACACCTCAGCATGCTCCCAGTTCACTGAAAGGTCATCAACAATCACCCTCAGCTGGGTACAGGTACACAACACCCACTCTCTGCTGGTGGCGGAGGGCTGGAGTGACACCTTAGCACCAACTACACCATCAAGACGATGCCACCAGGAAGGGCCAGTATAACATCAGGACACACGTGTTAAGATGCAAGTGACCAGTGTGTCTTTCCTTTGTAGATGCAGCCAGCCCTCCGTAACCATGGGTTCCAACTCAGACTCAACTAATTGCAGACTGAAAATACTCAGAACAAAACTGCGCCTGTCTGAATACGCACAGACCTCTTCTCCCTTGTCACTCTTCCCTAAACACAGCCGTACAACTCTTCACACGGCATTTACATCATCCTAGGTCTCAGAAGTAATCTCGAGGAAGATTTACTATACATCCAGGAAAACGTGTGTAAGTGATATCCAAATATGCCACTGCAGATAAGAACCTGAGCGTTTGAGGACTTCAGTGTCTGTGAAGCAGTCCCTCGAGGATACTGGAGAACGAATGCCTCACTTGTGTGTGTGTACAAACTAACAGAACAATTTGAGTGTTTTATTTGATTCAGAAATACATGAAGTAGGCATGTCACTTGAATTATCAAAACCTTCATTCTTATTCCTGTTTCATACCTCACTGTATTGGTCAGAGCTTCTAAAATATTAAGTAGCAGATGTCAACCTTGTATTCCTAAAAGAACACTTCTGATGGTTTATGGTATGCACTCTGTATTGACAAAGTATTTTTCCCCTGCTTTTTTTTTTTTTTTTTTTTTTTTTTAATGTGGGTACTGGGAGTCGACCTCAGGACCTCGCGCTTACCAGCAAGCACTTGTGCCATTGAGTGATATCACCGGCCCTTTTTTTCCTTTATGTGGGTACCAGGAGTTTAACTCAGGACCTTGTGCTTGCCAGGCAGGCACTTATGCCGCTGAGCTATCTCACCGGCCCATTCTCCTGCTTTTTATTTTTTATTTGATTGATTGATTGATTGTGGTGCTGGGGACTGAAGCCAGGGCCTCACACATGCTGGGCAATGGCTCTACCACTGGGCTACACCCCAGCCCCTTTCTTTTCAAAGCACTATTAGAGCTATGTAGTTGTTTAATTTAAATGCATTTTCTGCATCAATGGAGCTAATCACTGTTTTTCACATTTAACGACCTAAATATGTTATCATTAGTTTTCTTAAGGGTTTCTTATGTTCAGCCATTCTTTCATTCTTGGAATAAACCTTATTTGGCTGTTAGCTATCATACCCTTGATGAAATCTACTTCAGAATATCATTAGGGAATTAATTACTATAGATTTTTACAACTATATTTGTGAGGCTGGTTTAATTTTTGCTACTATTATTGGCTAGTATCAGTGTTAGGTTTGGGTACAGATCGGCTAGGCAGCTGTCTCATTTCCATATTCCAGAATCACTGATATAAAGCACTAAAATTATAGAGAATCATCAGTAAAACCATCCGGGCCCAGAGCCTTTAATAAGCTCAAATGCTGGAGGCAGCATTATTTACATCCAAACATTTTGGAAATATGCAACAATAGAGAATTATTATAACTACTGTACATAGAGTAGAATAGCATATAACAGTTGTATTGCTCTGTAATAAGAAATTATGATGTGTTAAAGAGAAAAAAGAATCAAATTTATGAATACTACAAAATTGTAATTCAGAAAGAATCTATGAGAGAAATTTATCAGAATACTAGATTGAGTATACAAGTATGTTCCCTCTTCTGCTTCAAGTTTTATGAATTGATGGAAAAAAATACAGTATCCTACTCTACCCTGAGAGATAGGTAAGTAGATTAATTTGGCCCAAAAGAATAAGAAACAATGTCATGAAAGAACTGGCAATGTTTAGGAATTTTTTTTTTTTTTTTTTTTTTTTGTACTGGGAATCAAACTCAGGACCTTACTCTTGCCAGGCAGGTGCTTGTGCCACTGAGCTAAATCTCCAGCAGGAATTCTTGAAAGGCAGAAAGTAGACAAGTTGAGATCTACAGAGAAACAAATTATAATAATCAGATATCACTTTTCACCCATCAGATGGATAAAATGAAATAACGACATTATCAAATGTTTGAAAACAAGCACTGTTAAAACACCACTGGTATGAGTTTAAACTGGTGGGTTCCTTTGGGAAGACAATTTGGCAGCATCTATCTAAACCAAAAATAGCATTTACTCTGAGCCAGCAATTCCACTTCCAGGCAGCTATCCAACAGAAACATTTGTACATGTGCTCAAAGATGCACGCTTGCATAGCACTGCTTCGCTGGAAGAGTAAAAGATTAAAACCTCCACGTCAATAGGCGAGCACTTAAAATGAGGTTTACCCTTAAAATGAAACACTACATAACCACTAACAATGACTAAGAAGATGTAACTGTGTGTCCTCATGTGGAAAGATTTCCCAAGACAGACTTCGTTACGGTTCAGCGAAAAGCAAAAGTCACTGTACAACAAACAGAGCATGAGCCCCTCTCTCTAAAAACACTTGTACACCAATAGACATGGTGAATCAAAAAGAAACTGGTCAAAAGGAAAGAGAGACTGGAATAGGGAAAAGAAAGAAGGGAAAGGGAAAAAAATTGTATATATATATATAAGATGGTTAAGATAGATACACTACCATTTTTACTTAGTTCATTGAAGAGTAAGGTTTGTGCCAATAATGTTTGGACAATTGAATGCTAATGTCTGGTGTCCTGAATAACTAACCTAAAGATAGTAATACGTAATGTATTAACCATTGTTACCCTCCTATTATGTTGTTTTGAAAATTTGTTCTTCTTTTGATTTGTTTTGTTTTTTTCTTCTCTTTAAAATAAAAAAAAATAAAAAAAACAACAACAAAAAAAAAACTTGTACACACACACCCTGGGGAAAGGACAGTGGCTAAAGCATCCACTGAGCATTGTCAGTGGCTACTCTGGGGAAGGAAACTAGTGTGTCGGGGGGCACTGCAGAATGGGGAATATGGTCTGCCATATTCTGCTCTGTATTCTACCACACTGTTTAGAATACTTACAATGTGATAGTATTCATGTTGTGTTTTTATTATTTATTTTTGTTTTTTTTAAGACAGGGTTTTGCTATGTAGTTCAGGCTGGCCTTGAATTTGAGGTGATCCTCCTGCCTCAGCCTCCCGAGTGCTGGGATTATAGGCCTACACCACCATGGAAAAGGGAGAGGAAACACACACAGGGAAAAAATGCATCAAGATGATAATAATAAATAGAAGTGACAGGTCATTTTAATAAGCATGTAGATGTTAGTCTTAAAATCTTAAGAAAAGTGGGATTCTGTGCTACAAAGAAACAATGAACGGCAAAGAGATAACCTATGGAATGGGGGAAAATATTTGCAAGCTATATATATGACAAGAGGCCAACATCTAAAATATATAAGAAACTCAATGGCAAGAAAACAACCTAAGTTAAAAATGAGTAGCTGGGTATGGTGGCGCATGCCTATAATCCCGGGACTCAGGAGGCTGAGGCAAGAGGATTTCCATGAGTCTGAGGACAGTCTGGACTACACAGTGAGCTCAAGGACAGCCTGAGCTACACAGCAAGAATCAGTCTCTAAAAACCTAAAAAAAAAAAAAAGGGAGCACAGAACCTGGAAAGATGCATCTCAAAAAAAGAAAGACAAATGGCTAACAGAGATATGAAAATAACACTGCTCGTCATCAGGGAAATGCCAATCAGAAACACAATGAGATAGTACTTCACATCTGTCAGTCAGAATGGCCATTACTACAGGGACAAAGGAAAGCGACAGTGAAGGTGTAGTGAAAAGAAGGTACTTGCACGGGTTGGCAGGAATGTAAATCACACAGCCATTATGGAAAAAAAGTACGGCCGGCCGGTCTTCAGAAGATTAAAAATACAACTACCCTATGGTCCAGCGATCCCACGACGAGGCATACGCCCGAAGGGAACGGGGCTGGAAAGCTGAAGAGATGTCTGCCCTCCCGCGTTCACTTCCGCACTACTCAATGGAGCCAAGGCAGAGAATCACACAAGTGATCATCAACTGGTAGATGAATGAAGAAAAATGTGTCGCCAGTCTTTAAAGAGAAGGGGATCCCATCATTTGTGACAACACGGATGAATCTAGAGGACAGAATGGTAAATGAAATAAGCCAGACACAGACAGATAAACATGCAACCTCACTTCCATGTAGAATCTAAAAAAGCGGAACTCGGAGTATAGTACAGAATGGCAGCTGCCAGAGGCTGGGGTGCAGGGGATGAGGGGCAGGAGGAGCAGCTGGTCACAGGATACAAAATTTTAGTTAGATGGGAGGAATGAGATTCAAGAGCTCTACTTTACAATATGGTGGTTCTAATCAGTAGGAATGCACTATATTTCTGAAAAATCACTAGAAAGTAGGGTTTAAATATTACCACCATGGGGCCGGGGATATAGCTCAGTGGCACAGCGCCTGCCTGGCAAGCACAAGGTCCTGAGTTCGATTCCTAGTCCCCCCCAAAAAAAAAATGGTAAAAAAATGTACATATTACCACCATGAAATAATGATATATGCAGTAACACATTTGTTAACTAGCTTGATTACATTCCACGCTGTATGCATATTTCAAAACATCATGTTATACATGATATAGTTAAATTGCACTTGTCATTTAAGAAATAAAGCATGCCCCAAACAAAGAGTTACAAGTAATTATTTCTTGTCATCACACCTGTACAATGACCTCATTTTCAAAACCAAGAATTATGCCTGACAACGAATCAGAATATGGAAAAATTATTCAAGCCTGGAAAATCTAAGAGATAGAGTTTTTGTAGTTACTTTCAAATTGTCAAACGAGACCATCATCATACTACCATAAAATAGGTGACATTAAAAATCCAAAAATGATTTGCCCCAATCACAAAGCAAATCTGTGGCAAATCTAAAAGTCCTCCTTACAGAGCTCTTGGCATTTGGCCAAAGAAAGACTAACTGGAATGACCACATGAACTAAGTACACATTAATACATGGCTTTACATAGTTTAGTAGCAAGATAACTGGATAAGCCAACAGGAGCCGGAGAGAGGAAATATCAATACCAGGTAAAGCAGCTGGGGGCACAGGCCTCCAGGAACCAATTTAGGACTCATTAGGACTCTGCTCTCTCTTCCACTAGTGCAACTTTGGTCCCAAAGTAACCTTGGAAGTTAAGAGTTCCACTGTCCTTTATTTTACCGAAAGGCAAGATTGAGCAAGCCCTCCGGTATTTTCTTTTACCTCCATAACTCCGGTTTAGAGCAATTAAGTCTGGACATCCTACACCAGCATTAAAACTCCCTCAGAACTAGAAAAGATGAGGAAGAAAGACAGGAATTTTCCCAAAAGAAGCTACGTTCCCAGCCTTCTCCCCATCTCTCTTTTCTCTAATTAGCATCTCCTCAAAAAGTCCATCTAGAAATCCAAGGACTGGGGAATACATTAAGCAAACCCTACATGAAAACAGAGAGCTGGAATCTCCCTATTTGGTATTTGAGCTTGGCCAGGATGGTAGCAACATCCCCTCCACCCAAGTTTCTTCCTTTTTGGCAGCACAAGAAAGGAGCTACATACATGCTAGGTCTTCCTCCCTATCACAGCTGCCCTTTAGGCTTTGCTAAAACAGCAGGTGACAAAGAGCTGGTCACCACCAAACCAAAGCACAGTACAATGCACCAAGAGAACCAGGGGAAAAACTTAAACGCAGCCCACAAGATTCCTGAACAAAGCTTAACCGTCCAGATGCTGCAGCCAGCCCTCTGGCTTGCGGAACAAACCCTAAGACTAATCTTGATGAGTCTCAGGGCAGACACAGCACCCTTCACCTAGTCCTCCAAGCCGCTGTCTCTGCAACTGTGAATTCTGTGACAGGCTTCCCAGGACTTCGACCGTTCGCAGGAACTGAAACCTTGAGATGCTTGAGCCAGTTCAACGGCACCTTCGGCATCGTGGTGCAGGCACAGCAAGCCTTGCCCCCGGCCCCGAAGCATCTGCGTTTTAGACAGCATCTGCACACACTGCAGCAGACGAGAAGAACAGGGCCTCTGGAATCAGGTGGGAGGAAGCCGACTGTCCCTAGAGGCTTCTTGTCCAAAGGTCCATCAACACTCACAACTAAATTTCCTGTCACTCTTCAGACCTATCAAAGCCCAGGCAAAAGCTTGGCATGCAACTGCTGCTAGTCTTTGCGAAGTCAAATAAGAACAGGAGAAAAAAAAAAAAAAAAATACACTGGGACACTTACTGTGCCCAGCACAGAAAGAAGCCCAGGTCAAATGTCCCCTGATCCATGATACGTCTCCTGATAGTAATCTCACCCCATCACATACCACGACTACCCACAACATTTATCATATGTGACCTTGAGCCCAGTGAATTCTCGATGTTGCTCGTTCTTACTTCGATAAGCTCTCCAGAGGGATCCCTCACGTTTCCAAGAACACAGCACTATGTAAGGAATTTCCAGGGCCACCAGTTTGCAACTTCTAACATTCAGTTTTTACCATTCAGATAATTAATCCCCTCCCGCCAACTCAGAGTTCTGCCAGCCCTCGACCACCATGACCTCCACGTGGTATGGTCTCTATGCAGTGTAGCAAATGTATGACGTTTGTGGCCATTAAAGATGGCAACGACCTCTTGATAAGACATACAAGAACACTGCACTTGAGATGTCTGAAGTGGCTTTGAGCTGGCGGTAATGTGCTTCATGTGGCTGCCCTGCTACTGCCAGACAAGTCACGGCATCTCTCTCTCCGAGCCAGACAGTGTCCGATCCAGGCCAGCTCGATCATGTTGATGCAGGTGCCAGAGAGTCACCTGCCAGAGATTCGAGTGGGGAAGTTGGACGGGTGAACACAAGACGGTACTGCCACACAGGGTACGGCGTTCTGAGAAGGAAGCAGCCAAGCGGCTCATGGGGGAACAGAAGTAGGAGGCTTTACAAAGAGGAGATACGTGAGCTGAGGAAGCAGCCAGGCAGAAGCAAACAAAGAGGCAGCTCAAATTCAAGGTCCTTACGAAGTGGGGCAAATGCAAGTAGCTGGGAGTGGCTGGAGCGGCGAGGGAAAGCTCTTGAATGCAAGGTTGGGGCAGCAGGCATCAAGAGGGGCCGGCATGCTGAGAAGGGCCTCAAGCAGGGAAATGTACATTTCAGAAAAACCATTCTGCTGACAGCTGGGAGATGAACACTAAGAGGGTCAATTCATTATTCACCATCATGTCGTGATGACCTCACATGTCTCAGAATTTTAAAAATCACTGTGCTGGGCAGGTGTACAGACGATGAACTGGAAGTGTGTGACTAGATCCAGGGAATCCAGGCGGAAGTTAGTGATTCAGGCATGAGGTAAGGACTCCAGTGGTAAGAGGGGGCAGAGGATAAATGCAACAGAAAAGCTAGGACCTGGTGATGAGATGCAAGAGGAAGGTGCTGGGGTTGGGAGAACCAGAGTCTATGGATAGTGAGAGCAGCATCAGGAGGAAAACCTGCTGCTCTGTGTGTAATCACGGGAGCACGAGGCAGTGGAGAAGAGGGGGGAGAGGGTTTGTTCAGGCTGAAATGAATTTTGACTCCCACACGTAGAAGTACAGTGAGCAGGTGGTGATGAAGGTCCACCAGCGATGGCGAACCTTTTAGAGCTTTCAACGATAAGAACAGCCAGCTGTGGCACATGTACGCAACCACTGGTCCAGACTGTCCTGGTCACAAAGTGAATGGTTTAAGATGCCGAAGTCCAAATGTTCACATGCTTCTTATCTGTACCTGAGCCTTGTAACAGTACTATGGAGTAGGAAAACAGACGCTACTTCCACTTTACAGGTAACAAACTAAAGTTCAAATGACTTGCTCATTATCATACAGCAGACTAAATAAAAACTGAAACAAAATCCCACATTTGACCTTGACTGTGTGTTCCTTTTAATTTTTCTAGATCCTTGACCTTGAATGCTGAAAGCAACGGCTTGGAGTTCTGTGGTTTGCTTCCTGTAATTTGCTTTCAGGAGGTCAAAGACTCTCAGAGTATTGGGTCAGGAAAAGGCCTTTTGGATCAAAGATCCTGTAACGGGGGGAATGGCAACGAACTGGAGTGGAAGAGAGGTCCTGGGGAACTCTCCATCGAGTCCTCATTAAATCCTAAGGTCTAAACAGGAGTTTGTCTCATCAGCCTTTCTCTGCCAAAGGCCTTCACTGTTTTCTCTTTTGATTATCCCTGCAAAGTCAGTTTTATCTCTGAGCCTCTAGAAGGGCTGGCAGGTTTCCAAAGCAACATCCTCCAAAGTCAGTCTAATTTTAAAAAGACTCCATCTCACTCAAATGAATCTGACACATCCTTACTAAAATCCTTTCTACATATTTAATGGTTGGAGGTACAGGGAGAGACACAAGGAGCCTATGAAACCATCCCCATTCTCGGAAAAGCTTGTGATCTTTGGAGAAAGACAAAACTTACAGCCGGGGTCAGTCAGTCACAAACCCCCTACACAAGGGCCAAAGGAGTTAACTGTGAAAACATGACCATGTGCTTTTATTTCTGCTCCTTCCAGAACCTTTAAAATAAGAGTAAAAATTTAAAAAGGTCACAAGGAACAGGAGAGAAGATGGCAGTAAAGATGTGAAGATTTTTGGAAAGACGTAAAGTAGGTAAGTTGGCAGAGCTGACAAAGTGAACCTGAGTCCACTGTAGTGCGGGCCAATTCACACACCAGGGCTGGGAAGGCTCAAGGATGAGGAGGGCTGAAGCAGGGCTTGACACAAATTCTCTATAGAGAGGTGTTAGACCACCAGCTCTGCTCCAGGGCAGCCAGACTACTAGCTCTTTATTGAGGTAGGAGGAAGGAGATTAAGTCAGTGAAGAACCAGACAAGCAAGCTGGATGTAGTGGTGCACGCCTGTCATCTCGGCCAATCAGGACGCTCTTGCCAACTGGTGCTGGGAAAACTGACCAGTCACGCGCAGAAGACTGAAGCTGTACCCGTCTCTCACCGTGCACTGGTACAACCACTATGGAAATCAGCATGGAGATTCCTTAAAACACAACTAGAAATCCCATTCAAATTAGCTATTCCCCTCCTAGGAATCTTCCCAAAAGAGTCAAAGACATCATGCCACAGCACTGTACGCATACCCAGGTTTATAGTGGCACAATTCATTATAGCTAAATCTTAGATGCAGCCTGTGTGTCCATGAACAGATGAATGGATAAAGCAAGTGTGGTATTTACACACAATGGAGTACTACTCTGGCACAAAGAAGGATAATCTTGAGCCATTTGTAGGAAAATAGATGCACTTTGAAAACCATAATGTTAAGTGAAGTAAATCAGACACACAAGCTTTAATAATCAGTTTCCCTTATATGAGAAACTCGATATATAAAATAAAGTGCAAAATAAAAGTCACAATAGGAAAAAAGAGAGAAAAATGTTATTGTAATCCAGTCTGGGCAATGTATCTGAACGTGCACCTTGATTTAGTACAACCGTCTTACGTATTTTAGGGTTTTGGCCTGTTAGTCTGTTCATCTGTATATATGATAATTAACTTTATAAGGACTTATCAGCTAAATTAATCTGATGCTGGCAAAGTGGGAGGGTGGGGAAGGGGGGAAAAAAAGAATTGAGATGTGTTATATATATGTAGCAATTCCCACAAAGAATGTAATCATTATGTCCTACAAATATGTACTAATAAAAATTAAAAATAAAAAAACCCAAAAATATATGAAAAAATGTTCAATATCGCTGACCACTCTAGAAATGCAAATTGAAACAACACTGAGGGGCCGGTGAGACAGCTCAGCGGCATAAGCACCTGCCTGGCAAGCACGAGGTCCTGAGTTTGACTCCTGGTACCCACATGCAAAAAAAGGGCCGGTGACATCTCAGCGGCATGGGCGCCTGCGGGCGCAAGAGGTCCTGGTTCGACTTCTGGTACCCACACACACAAAAAAAACCACTGAGATTCCATCTTACTTCAGAAAGAATGGCTATCAACAAAAAATCAAATAATAACCAATGCTGGTGAGGCTTTGGGGGGCGAGGGCTTCTACACTGTTGGTGGGAATGTAAACAGGTACAACCACCACGAAAATCAGTATGAAGATTTATCAAAAAACTAAAACTAGAAATTCCATTTGAACCAGCTATATCCCTTCTAGGTATTTTCCCAAAAGGGTTGAAAACATCATATTACAGTAATACATGCATACCCATGTTTATAGCAGCACAACTCACAGTAGCTAAATCTGGAAAGTGGCCTGTATGTCCACTCATACATTCTTTATGAATGGACAAAGAAAATGTGGCATTTATACACAATGGAGTACTACTGTGCCATAAAGAAGGATAAATGAGTCATCTGTAGGAAAATGAATGCACTTTGAGACCATAATGTTACATAATATAAGATGCACAAGCTTAAAAATCACATGGTTTCTCTTATATGAGAAACCCAAAGTATAAATAAAATTAAAGAGCAAAATAAAAGACAGATAATAGGAAACAAGGAAATAGATCTTTTTGAGTAAGGGAAGGGGACCAAGAGATGGAGGGAAGGCTAAGGGAGGGGCGAGGAAGAAAAAAGCATTAAGACTGCTGTGCACATACCAACTCCTCATGATGAATGTGATCATTACATACTGCAAACATGGAATAATTAAAATTTTAAAGGACAAATGGCCAGTAAGTACATGAAAATATGCTCAGCTTCTTTGACCATTAGGGAAATGCAAATCAAAACAACCCCGAGATTCCATCTTATCTGGTCAGAATGGCTATCATCAACAACACAAACGACAAATGCTGGCGAGGATGTGCGGGGGAGGAATCCTTCCACACTGTCAGTAGGAATGTAAAACTAGTACAATCGGTATTGTAATCAGTACAGAGATTCCTCGAAAACTAAAGCTAGAAATTCTATTTGACCCAGCTATACCCCTCCTGGGTACACTGCTGAAAGAACTAAGGACACCATATTATAATAATACATGCACACTCATGTTTATAGCAGCATAACTCACAATAGCTACGCTCTGGCAATCGCCAAGGTGCCCATTGATAGATGAATGGATGAAGAAAATGTGGTATACATACACAATGGAATACTATTCAGCCATAAAGAAGAATGAAATCACACCACTTGGAAGAAAAAAGAGAACTGTAAGTGAAATAAATCAGACACAGAAAGTTAAATATCACATGGTTTCTTTTATATTAGAAACCTAAAACATAAATAAATAATAAAGTGAAGTAGAAGTAGTAAAAAACAAAAAGGCAAACTTGTTAGAGAAGGGGATCCAGGAGAGAGGAGGGGGGAAGTGGGGGGGGCGAAGGGATTGCAAATAATCAAGATATGCTATATATACGTGTATTAACTCCCTAAAACAAGTGGTAAATAATAATTACAATGCATTGCAAACACATACTATTTTTAAAAAGATAACACAGTTCCAGAAAGGGAAAAAACACCTCATACACGGGCTGAGAGGCATCAGAATTTTCAACAGCATCTCTGGAAGTCATAAAAGAAAGGAGCAAGGCTCTCCAAATTCTCAGGTGAAACGCTTTCCAACCTAGAATTCTATAGCATGTAAATTATCAGTCAAGTTTTAAAGAGACTAAAGATATTTTTAGACAGGCAGGATCTCAAATTTTACCTCCCACGCAGCCTTCCATCAGGGAGCAAATGGAGGCCGAGCTCCACCCAACAAATGGGCAAAAACCCGGAAAGAGGAAGGCGAGCGTCCAGGAGACAGGCCACAGGGCGCCGCTACTCAACAGGCCTCCATCGACCAGCCTAGCCCCGGGTGGGGGACAGGAGCCCGGGGGGCATCTGCAGGAGAGAATGAACCTGGGAGACCAATTTCCCTGGGATGTGGAAAATAACACTCGGGGATTTAAAGTTCATGGCTGTAAGAAGCACCGTACAAGCAGAAAAAACATCACTGTGTCCTAACTGGCTCAGCAGGTGAGTAATACTAATAGTCCCAGTAACAGAAGCATTAACTACTACTATAACTAAATACCGTGATCTAGTCAGTGGTGCTGGGGATTGAACCCAGCCAAAGCTGTGATACAGCTGAACGACAGAGGGAGCAGCAGTGGACTGACGGGGTAAGAACGCTAATCCTCATCTACAACAAGGACTAGCAGAAGTATAATAACAAGAAAATGTGGGGGAAACACCAGAAGAGAGTGCCGGGAGCCGGAAACGGCTGCTTCCCAGACAGGCTCCCAGGCCTCTGGCAGGACAGGTGCAGAAAGGATCTGCCGCCGCCGGACAGGTTGACAAGCCCTTGTCAAACCTGAGATGGAAAATCCTGGTAACCTGAGTATTTGTAGCAATGGGCTTCTGTGTTTTAAATGGGTGGTGACAAGTGTGACTGTGTGGGTTCCTTCTCCAGGAGGGAGAGAGACAGGCAGGCAAGGCAATGCCCCATTCTAACTGCAGGCATGACACAAGCCACACCATGACTCGGAAGGTGGCCTCCTCCCGCTGTCCCACCAAGGACAATTATCTTCAGGACAGACTTGCTGGCTGTGTCCACTGCTGCTCCTCCAGCCATTCTGTTCTGAGCCCTACTGTCTGTGGCCAGCAATCGGGGTGGACAGACGGCACCGCACACACTCAAATCGGCAGGGACTGTCGGAACCCCTGGCCATCCGCTCCAGGATGCTACTGCCAGTCACTGCTGTCACTGCAAGCGAGGCTCTGCCCCTCAGTGCTGTGACAGGACAGTGGGACAGGAACAGGGCCTGACGGAGCACAGACTGAAACTACATCACTCCGGCACAGACAGGGGCGTGGCCACCTGCGGAGGACAGCACCACGGCTCTCTGCTGAGACTGAGACACGCTCATGAGGACTAATACAGACGTCAAATTTTCACAAGCTGTATCTCCCCGGTGGCTTCCACTCTCACCGGGGGAACCTTTGATCTGATTCCACTGACCTTGGCAATAGCTTTGTGACACCTGAGCATTCACTTTTTCTGATCCGCACCTGCAAAGCAGGCACAGACTGGGGGACTACAGGAGAATGGGCTCCAGAGCTGCAGAGCCTAAGTGTGACCCATCCAACATGTTCACTTACTGCGTAAAACAGCTGGCACGCTGCATGCTCCAGCAGCAGGGACGCTGCTTGGCATCCACAGTACCTGGCATGTGGGGGGGGGTGGAAGAAGGGTCTTACAACGATGATGATCCAATTCCCACCCTACAGGACATCGAGATACGGAAACAAAAAATGCACCACAATGTGATACCTGCAAATGCTAAGGGAACTCAGAACGTGTGGATGTACAGCATTTCATCAGCAAGAAAAAGGGAAGCAGGGCCTCGCCCTGTCTCTCACGCCTCCAGTGCTGCCAAAGCACAGCACTGCGCCCACCCCTGCAGAAGCTCTGCCCACCTCCCAGGCCAGGTGGGACCCTTGCTGGCTCCTCAGAGCCCCTGCATCTGCATTCATCACAAAGCTCTGGGGACACAGCTCTGTGCTTGTCCTTACATCACCGTTTTTTCTCACTCAGGAGCAGATTCACATACATTCTGTTTACCACTGTATCCTCAGTGCAACTCAGCATTGCACCTGGCACTTTCTGAGAGCTCAAAGGGTGAGAACCTACACCTACAGATGCATGAGGGGGCCTTGCTGCTTAAAGAAAAGTATGGCAGAATTACTTTTCAGATGACAGAAACTAGTTATAAGGACTCAAATACCCTTTTCTAAGTTATTTTGGGAAGATAATACTGTACACAATTTACTAAGTATTTGTGCACACTCATCACTCAAAGACATGCTGTCTCAAAAGAAAAAGCAAAATTTCTTCCATGAGTGCCTCTGTGTTCAAGGATTTTAAAGAATGATTTGCTTCCTGATTTGTCAACGTCCAGAAAGGCTGAGGTAGGAAGGAAATACGACTTAATCTGTCACTTGTTTGGGGGCACAATGACTCCACAGTAGGAAAATCAAGTCCTGACATCTGTTGCCCAGCATAATAACTAATAGCACCTACTCATTTCACTCCATCCAGACTTTGAGACGTCTTCCAGAACACGGTATCTAAAGGCCCTCGGAATTACAGCTAACACTTACTAAAAGTTTACTATAACCCAAGTATATCTTAAAGTGGACTTGAAAACCCACTATTTCCTATGTTTAAGAACGGTCTTGGGCCGGTGAGATGGCTCAGCGGTTTAAGCGCCTGCCTTGCAAGCGCGAGGGCCCGAGTTCGACTCCCGGATCCCACATACGGAAAAGGGGCCGGTGATATCGCTCAGCGGCACGGGCGCCTGCTGGCGCGCGAGGTCCTGAGGTCGACCCCCCGGTACCCACAAAAAAAAAAAAAAAAAAAAAAAAAAAAGAACGGTCTTGCTTTGTTGCCCAGGCTGGTCGCATGAGATCCTGCTGCCTCAGCCTCTCAGCTCACCTGGTTCTTTTGTAATGCTGTGGCTGTTGTTTTTAAAATAACCCACTACTTACTTCTCACGAGAACCTGAGAGGAGAACCTGACAAGTGCGGAGGTGAATACCTTACCCAGGGTCACAGAGCTGCAAGGTGACACTGGGCTGAACTCCAAAATATCAACCACTGCGCGACATGGCTTCTTGAAACACGGCTTCTCTCCTCACTGTTTTCCTCACCCCGGATAGGACAAACCCCCCACAGCTCGTATTCTTTCATTTCCACCCTGCCCACATTCCCTGCTCCACGTAGGTCCTGACTTGCTCTTTTTCTTTTTCTACAGGGTCACAGGAAACCAGTGAAGAGCGCTGAGGAAGAGTGGCCCAGATGTTCCAGGTAGGAAATGGGTTCCAGAGGGAAGTGAGCAGAAGCAGTTAATTGAGGGCTTCATCAACATTTCCCGAAATCCAATTAGCTGACAAACTGCTACTTAAGGGAACCACTGAAAGCATCAACATTATGAGGAAAGCTACAAAGTGAATTCATTTAATTGTGGAGTATTTAAGATGATTACCTTGTTGTTTTAAGAAAATTAAAATACAAGATTTTTCACTATAGAAATTATGCAAAAGGGATCAATACTTCAAATGAAATTTATCATGAGATTCTAGGTCCTATAGACACCACGTATTATTTCCTCAATGTCCCAAGGTGCCACAGACAAAAATGGTTTTCTGAACGTGGCTAATATGTAAGCTGAATGGCAAAGACTGAAATTTATTTTTCTTTCTTTTTTTTCTTTGGGGGGAGTTTTGAGACAGGGCCTCACTATGTAGCTCAGGCTGGCCTCACACTTGCAGGAATCCTCCTGCCTCAGCCTCCCGAGCACTGGGATTACAGGTGTGCACAATCACGCCCAGCTGAAATTTATTTTTCACACATGCAACTGACCCATGTGTGAATCCTGGACTTAACACACATTAGCTGCAAATTTTGTAGGAAATGAGAGAGATGATTTTCATCTAACTGGAGTTATCTACATAAAATGGAGATACTCCTGCCCTATCCTCCACTTCCTAGAGTTATTTTATGAAATAAATGGGCGAATATACGTGAAAAAAATGGTAAACTAGAAATATAAATGCTTACTATTTGAAATTACTTCCAGTCCACAATTTGATGTAAACAACACCTAAAGTGAGGCCAGGCCATATAAAGAATGAGACCAGTGTATGTATGTGTGCTGACATGAAAAACACCTAAGATACATGAAGTGGGAAGCACGCCTGAACCCCAGTACGTGGCGTATGACCTCACTTCTGGAAGAACAGAGTATTTTTCTAAGCTTATACTAACAAACCAAGCTGTTAAGACTGATTAGTGCTGGCAGTGAGGTAATAAAACACACACTGACAGCGTCTCCTCTCAACCAAACGTTAGCTAGGCGCCTCTGGGGCCTCTTTCCCACTAGGCCTTGACCTTGGCCCCACAGGCCTGCCAGCCCAGTGTCAGCAAGAACCCTGCTCAGTAAGTTTTCCGCCCCTTCATATCTGATCAAGCTGACTCATCCCCCACCTGGGTACCTAAGACCTTGGCCTCCCTTCAGCAAGAATCCTGTCAGGTCAGTTCAGCAAGAACCCCCTCCCCTCGGAGTCTCCTCTAGGTAATTCTCCTCCCACTGACACACTCGCCCTGCTCCCCGACTACGACTACACATCCCCAGGGCCCTTGCTTTGTCTGGAGTTCAGCACGATCTTTGTCTCATACTGCATTATCCTTATTGTGATGATTTTCAAAAGTCTTCCTTATCCTTTCAAAAAGTGTCAGGATTGGGCCGGTGAGATGGCTCAGCGGCATAAGCGCCTGCCTGGCAAGCGCGAGGGCCCGAGTTCGACTCCCGGATCCCACATACGAAAAAGGGGCCGGCGATATCGCTCAGCGGCATGGGTGCCTGCTGGTGCGCGAGGTCCTGAGGTCGACTCCCTGGTACCCACAAAAAAAAAAAGTGTCAGGATTAACTTTTTCTTCAAACTGCTCCCCATGCTTTTTTTGTGTGTGTGTGAGTACCGGGAGTCGAACTCAGAACGTCATGCTTGCCAGCAGGCGCTTGTGCCACTGAGCGATATCACTGGCCCTTTTTTCCTTTATGTGGGTGCTGGGAGTTGAACTCAAGACCTCGCGCTTGCCAGTCAGGCACTTACACCGCTGAGCTATCTCACCGGCCCTCATTTTTGTTTTTAAATTTAAGAGAAGCCAGATCTACTGCAGAGAGAGGCGGGCTTGCAGTTATGAAATTCATGAAAAAGGAAAGGGCTCTGGGTTCTAGGGAACATTTATTTCTGGGTTTGGCCTCCTTTTAAAAAATCCTCCTGTGATCTTCGACTTTTCCAGTCTGGAGAATGAACATCAGTTACTCCCCTTTGCTTCTGAACAGTCTTCTTCAATTACAGAGGCCAAGAGGCACCTCGCTCCAATGACCCATCCTCAGGGGAGGCGACCAAATGGGTGATTTCAAAGGCTCCCGGATTTTAGAAGGAAATGTCCATAAGGTTGCGTACCACTACTTTAAGTGACAGCTGAGGTTAGGGAAGGTGAATGGGTCAACTAGAGGTTTACCAAATCCCAGATATTTTATATCCTAAAACAGCTCACAAATTTCTCTTCCTCCCCATTTCCAAAGTCACTGTCTGGCCGGGCATGGTGGCACACACCTGTAATCCCAGCACTTGGGAGGCTGAGGCAGGAGGATTGCTGTAAATTCAAGGCCAGCCTGGGCTACAAAGTGAGTTCAAGACCAGCCTGAACTGCATAGTGAAACCCTGTCTCAAAAAGACCCAACAAAACAAAACAAAACAAACAAACAAAAAAACCCACTGTCTTACTCTCAAAATAACCTCTCCAAAATGATCTTGCCTGCCTCAAGTCTCTGCCTCCATCACAAAAACATATTTTCTAGATCTGTCACTACTAACTTTTCCAATGCTTTTCCGATCAGTTGTTGTCCCATTAGGTGCTCCCTCACCTACAGGAACACAGCTGGGCCTCCCACCTGCACCACTGCCACTCCAGGTCCACCACCCTCCACCTCCCCTGCACCCCTGGGCGTCACCTTCATGCCCACCACCTGTGTCTTCGTACCTGTCGTTCTCCCCGCTCTGCCCCATCTTAATCTTTGTGAAATGCCAAGCAGACTTCAAGTCTCCACTGAAATGTCACCCCACTTTCCAGGCTGAGTTAACTGTGTCCTCAGTTCTTTATAGATGCCCCCAACTTAAAACATTTAGAAGGCTATGTTTTATTTGGTCACAGCAAGCCTGTCTCCTTCGTCAGACAATGACAGGG
Organism: Erethizon dorsatum; assembly: GCA_028451465.1. Taxonomy (NCBI): domain Eukaryota; kingdom Metazoa; phylum Chordata; class Mammalia; order Rodentia; family Erethizontidae; genus Erethizon; species Erethizon dorsatum. The sequence goes on from CM051822.1 coordinate 164,133,337, forward strand.
GCAGGGGCTTTGTCCCATTCATCTCTATACTCAGTACCCAAAACCAATTACAGGTGGGGATGTGCAAGACACGCGAGGAGAAGGGGCAGCTAGCGAATGGTCTCCTATCTCCAAGGAAATGCCCTTTTCCCTACACCACACCCTGGGACCAATCCTCTGCACACCCTCGGCTGGCGCTTCCTCAGCCCTCCTCATCGTGTTCCCTGCCTTTCTCCCCTTACTTTTTAGAGACCCACTAAGGGTTTTGAACAGTCCATCCAACAGACAGGAAAAGAATGTGACTCATAAGGCTCAGGGTCCTTTTCCTGTTGGGTGAGTCTGGAAACCTGGGTGCAGGGAATGGGTTGGTACTTTGAGCTCGGAGGGAAGGATGGGGATGAGGTCAGGTCTATGGACTGGTATGCCCCATGCACTCCCCCAAATGGGGCCAGCCTGGCACCAGGCCCATGGCAGAGTCTTCGTAGTCAAGAGCCATCATCTACTCTGAAACAAGAGATGGGGGACATCAGGAAGTGCCCCTCCTCTGAACCCTTTCAGTAGTAACCCCACTTTAGCTGTACACAGCAAAGGGGACTTTCTTTTTAAGTTACATCAGTGCGGGAAGGAAACATGGGTATTACTTCTGAAAACATAGGCTTACAGATCAAGTGCTGCTGCCTCAAGCTTTTCTGTTTGAACTAATTTTTAAAGAAATAATTTCTCCATAAGCTAGTAAGCACTACAGCCACTTAGTTGTAACTTCTGTTAGTAAAAACAAGTGAATAAGGCAAATTACTTTGAAACATTAAAGAAAGAAAGAAAGAAAGAAAGAAAGAAGACAGAAAGGAAAAACACTTTGGCTTTAACTAAGTCCAGGTTTTTCTCACTTTATACATCTCTGTTGATAATATGTTTAGTTTAATCCCAGTGCCTGTCTCAGGAACTCTGAGATCTGTATTTAATCAACATTCCGAATCCGCTCTAGCAAATTCTTTTTGTCAAATTATTTTTCTAGCTTTCTCAAAAGGCATCTAGTACGTTCTCCTTGGAGGTTTTCCAAAAATAAGCGCTCACTCTGGATAACTAAGAACGCTGGCAAATACCTGGCTGAAAGCAGCAGCAGCCTGCTATGTGCAAGATCCCACTGAGGACTAAGGGGCTTGATCACCACAGTTACGAAGGAAACAGTTTGCCAAACTCACTGGCTTTCCTACAAATAGCTTTCTGCCTCCCAGAAGTCAGGAGGCAGCCATTTACAACAACCAAACTTCATGTGGGTAGAAATACAGCTTCATATATCAAAGAACAAGAGGAAAATTTTCTTATTGGGCACCAAATTATTTAGTAAGTCTAACAGATGCGGTACTAGAAGCACAAATGTTGTAATAGAGTGTCTACTATGTACTAGGTTATCATTGTAAACACCTAATACATATTAACTCTACTTTTCATACCAAGTAGTAAAATAAGAATTTGCATTTTACAGTTTCTGACATGCTCAGAGAGGGAAATCACTCATCCAAGAACACACACTTAATAAGGGAAGCTAGCATGCAAAATTTCTGCCAGACTCTTAAATCCATACTACTCTTTCTTACTCACCTCTATCAATGGTCCGACCAATTTACCTACCTGATTCATACAACTATTCTGTAGATAATGAAAGCCTTGGAAGGTCTATGGTCTCCAAAATGTTCTAATGATATGCCTGTGTCAGCTCCTAATTCTCATGCCCTTATGCACCCATATGTCTAACAATTACTGGTTAAAATTTAGAGATTGCTTAAAGCTAAAGCATTATTGTTCTAAACTGTAATATGAACTAAAATCCCACACTCCAAATTGGTTCTCTGAAAAGATCAATGAAATTGATAACATCCTGCCAAGCTAACCAAGAAAAAAAGGGAAGATACAAATTATTAAAATCAAGAAGGGAAGAGAGCCATCATTACTGATATCGTGGACATGAAAAGAATATTATAAACAACTCTATGCTCACAAACTTGGTAACTTTCATGAAATAAATTCCTTAAAAGGCACAACCTACCAAACTTCATTCAAGTAGGAAAAGATTATCTGAATAGGTCTATATCAAAGAAATTCAATCAACAATTAATAACCGTATAAAACAAAAAGCACCAGGCCCAGATGGTTCTACTGGTAAATTCTACCAAACATTTAAAGAAAAAATGAATCAGCTGTCTACAACCTCCTCCAGAAAATAGAAGAGGGAACACTTAACTCATTCTATGGGACCAGTGTTACCCTGATACCAAAACCAGAAAACACTACAAAACAGGAAATCTATGGACTGGTATTTCTCATGACACAGAGACAGAAATCCTCAACAGAAGATAGCAAATCAAAGAGAATAGAGCACAAAAAGAATTACACACCATGACCAACCGGTATGTATTCCAGGTATGCAGGACCTGTTCAACATTCAAAAATCTGTTAATGTCAATAAGCTAAAGAAGAAAAGTCATATGATCATATCAACATGTGCAGAAAAAGCATTTGACAAAATTCAAAACTCATTCATGACCAAAAATCTTAGAAAACTAGGAATAGAGTGAAACTTTCTTAACCTGATAGTCTACAAATAAAACTTAATAGTGAGAAACTAGGTATTTTCTCCCTAAAAGCAACAAGGATATACCCTCACAATTTCTATTCAAATTCATACTAGAAGTTTTAACTAATGCAATAAGAAAAGGAAATAAAAGGTATACAGATTAGGAAGGAAAAAAATAAAAATGCTTTTGTTTGCAGATGACATGACTGACTGTACAGGAAAAGCAATCCAAAAGGACTGGCAAAAAAAAATCATGTTACTATTACGCAAGGTAACAGGATACAAGGTTAATATACAAAAGTCACTTGCTTTCCTATCAGCAATGCACAATTAGAATTGGAACTTTTTTTTTTTTTTTGGTCTTTTTGAGACAGGGTTTCGCTATGCAGTTCAGGCTGGCTTGAACTCACTTCGTAGCCCAGGTTTACCTCGAACTTACAGTGATCCTCCTGCCTCAGCCTCCCAAGTGCTGGGGTTACAGGCGCCACCACACCAGGCTAGAATTGGAAATTTAAAGGCGAACTATTTAAATAAGTATTTAAAAAATGAAATACTTTAGTATAAATTTTTGTGCATGGTGGGGGCAGTACAGGGGATTGAACCCAGGACCTTTACTTTCACATTGACCCACAGCCCCAGTCCTTTTTTATTTTTTAATTTTGAGACAGGGTCTCCCTAAGTTGCAAAATTCCCCAGGCTGGTCTCAAACTTGAGATCCTTCTGCTTCAGCCTCCCAGAGTGCTGGGATTATGGGGATGTGTCACCACACCTGGCTAGTATAAATCTATTTGATCTATATGAGGAAAATTATAAAACTTTAATGAAATAAATCAAAGAAGAACTAAACAAATGGAGAGATATTTCATGTTCCTGGATAGGCAGGCTCAGTATAGGGATGGCAAATCTTCCCAATTTGATCTACAGATTTAACACAATTGCAATCAAAGTCCCAGCAAGTTTGTTTTTTTTTTGTTTGTTTGTCGTTTCTTTGTTCTTTTGGTACCAGGAATCGAACTCAGGACCGCACACTTGCCAGGCAAATTTTGTAGATACTACCAAACTTACACTGAAGTTTACAAGGAAAGGCAAAAGACCAGAAAAGCCAATATGACGTTAAAGGAGAAAAATAAAGTTGAGGGCTGATACTACTGGACTTCAAGATTTACTATAAATCTACAGTGATGAAGACAGTATGGTATTAGTGGAAAAAAAAAAAAAAGACAATGGAACATAATAGAGAACACAGAAATAGACCCATATAAATATAGTAAAATTACTCTTTGACAAGGGAGCAAAGGTAATTAAGAGAAAAGACAATCTTTTCAACAAACGGTACTAGAAATCTACACACAGAAGAACGAATTAAGCCAGGCATAGTGGTACACATCTGTAACTCCAGCACTCTTAGGGAGATACTGTCTCGAAATTAAAAATTAAGAAAAGGTCTAGGGATGTAGCTTAGTGCAAAGACCCTGGGTTCAATTCCCAGTACTGCAAAGAAGAAAGTAAATAAATAAAATAAAAACACTTAAAATTGATCATAGGCTTAACTGTAAAATGCAAAACTGTAAAACTTCTAGAAGATAATACAGAAGAAAGCCTAGGTAATCTCGGGAATGGCAACAACTTTTTAGGTAACACCACCAAAATCACGACCCATGAAAGAAAAAAATGACAAACTGTACTTCATTAAAATTAAAAATGCTCTGTAAGAAACAGTTAAAAGAATGAACAAACAAGCCATGTCCTAGAAAATCTTTGCAAACTTCATCTGATAAAGGATATTTATCCAAAACATAAAAAGAACACTTAAAACTCAACAATAAGAAAACAAACAACCCAATTTAAAAATTAGTTTTAAAAATGTGAATAGACACCTAACCAAAGAAGATACACCAGTGGCAAATAAGCATATGAAAAAATGTTCAACACTGTGTATCATTAGAAACTGTAAGTCAGAAAAATGAGACACACTGTAGAACATACTAGAATGGCTAAAACCCAAAACACAACCCCACATGTTGCTAAGGATGAACTCTCATTCATTGCTGGAGGGAATGCAGAACGACAGACACATCCACTTCAAAAGACTAGTTGGGCAGTTTTCACGAAGTTAACTTTATTTATTTATTTATTTTATTTATTTATTTTTTTGTGTGTGTGGGTACCGGGGGTCGACCTCAGGACCTCGCGCACCAGCAGGCGCCCGTGCCACTGAGCGATATCACCGGCCCCTTTTTCGTATGTGGGTTCCGGGAGTCGAACTCGGACCCTCGCGCTTGCCAGGCAGGCGCTTACGCCGCTGAGCCATCTCACCGGCCCCCACAAAGCTAACTTTAGGCTAAATATGTTATTCACATTCCCAGGTATTTACCCAGATGAGCTGAAAACAGATCCACATAAAAACTTGTACACAAATGTTTACAGCAGCTCTATGCATAACTGCCCAAACTTGGAAGCAACCAAGATAGTCTTCAACAGATGAATGAAAAACCAACTGTAGCACATTCATCCATACAATGGGATATTAGCTGGGGAGAAAAAGAGATGAGGTATCAAAACCACCAAAAAAAACTTGGAGGAATTTTAAATATGACTAAGTGAAAGAGGCCACTCTGAAAAGGCTACAAATTGTATGATTCCAACTATATCACATTCCAAAGGCAAAACTATCAGTAAAAAGATCAGTGCCTGCCAGGGGTTCAGGGTTTTGGGAAGAGGGATGAATAGATAAAGCACAGGGCATTTTTTGGGCAAGGAGACCATTCTGTATGATACTATAATGGGAGATATATGACATTATGCATTTGCCAAAACCACAGAGCTATGTAATACAAAGAGTGAACCCTAAAGCCTTTGGTTAACAACAACCTATCAATACAGGTTCACCAATGATAACGAAGGTACCCACATTGAAGATGTTAATACCTTACGTGCAAAATATTAATTACAGGAAAAACTATGAGGGTAGGAGAGAGAAGGGGCATATGGGAACTCTGTACTGTTGCAGCAATCTTTCTATACATTTTAAGTTGCTCTAAAAAATTAAGTCTATAAAAAGCAAATCTTATAGTCCTTAAAAGTAAACACCAGTGACAGACGTAACAACATACACTATAGAGTCTAAAACAAAAGAAAATGATCGACATCAGGATGAAAAGAGGCACAAACCAACAGGGGCGGCACAGTTTAACTGCATGTCAAGATCCTGACTTTGCACCCCCTGTCCAAGGCTTCAGCTCTCAACTGAGGATCAGTCTACGAGAAGTGGGTAGAGCTACACAAAATCAGAAATCTGTTTCTCAGAATCTCAAACTCTGGAGGTCACCCACCATTCTTCAGATGGGAAGCGTGAAACTTAAAACGTTTATAGACTCTCCTCGCTCCAAAAGCCAACAGATCACATCTTTCAAGCACCTAACCTCAAACCTCAACCCTAAACCCTGGTGCAGCCTCAAGCTCTGGCCGTGTGTGAAGACAAATCTACAATTACTCTCTTATGCAATGCCAAGTTCAGCAGTTGTTCTAGAAAGATCGGAGAAAGTAGAGAAAATTTTTACTTCCTCAAAGAAATGAGAGATGACCAAAGGTGTGGCCTAATACTCAAAACATATGCAAATATTTTAATTGGGCAATAATATGAGAAAGTGTACCTGACTGCTAAGCTACCCCCAAAGAACTATGACAGGAAACGAAATATGATAAACTCCCCAAATTGAAGATGGCCAAAGCATTGGATCTGCATATTTCTCTAGATTAAAACTAGGACCATGTTACAGAATTGAATACTTTGTAGCCATGCTATTAACTTCTAATTAGTAGTATCCTTTCCAACCACCACAAGGACTACCCCGAGAACAGCTCCCAGGAGTGCCAGATCCCAGTTTCATTTTCTCTGGGTCTGCACCCGGCCAGGTCATATATTCTACTTCCCAGTGACATCCCTGAAATTTCCTTAAAGAAAGAGCAGCCGTCAACTTTAAGAAGTGACTTAAGTTACCCCAGGAATGTCAGAGAATATGATGTAGCCATTAATGGATTAAAAAAGAGAAGCCATTCATTCTTTTCATTAGATAAAAAATACTTGATAATTCAATACTCATCCATGATTAAAAACTACTCAATTACCATCAATAATATATTAAGTAAAAAAAAAAAAAAAAGACAAGGTGCAGATTATGTATCATCATCAAAACAAACATGGACTATATTTGCATGAACATGAAAACAATCTGAAAATATATACATACAGTTGTTGGAAGGATGGAAAGGAGGAAGAACACTATAGATTTTTACATTTTTTTTCATCCAGAAGATATATTATTTTAATATTTTCTAAATGATATTTTTGTTTCAGGAAGTTAGAATCAATAGTACCTCTAATCTTGGTTCACTTAATTTTATGTGAAAAATATAGAGAAGATTATCTTAGTAAGAATCAACAGAAAAAACACTTCTCAATTATACAGACTGATGCAAATTAAATCATCCCTCACTTCTATTTCCCCTCCCAACTTTCATCCTTGTCTAGTGCGTCAGACACAGACTCCCACCCGCCCCTCAAGGACAGAGGTCATTCCAGGCATACTGCCCTGAATATTCTGCACGCTGACTGAATACATCTTTCAAGGGAAACAATGCGAAACAGCACATTCCAGGCTTCTCGGATCTATCCTCAGGTCAGTGACCCACGCTGGCCAACAGGGAGTGCTCAGAGAGATAAGGACCGGATAATTAATCTTTTCATTATCTTCTGAGTGTTCCAGGGCTCGCCATGTGGAATCTCAACTTTAGAGACACGAAGTACTCATCAGACAGCGCACACACGCTCTTCTGCAGTCCACGGGGCTGCTGATTCTGCAGCTCTCCTTGGTCTGGGGAAGAGGTGTGCAGGGTCCCGAGGAGCCCATGTGAGACAGCACGGCGCCCACGCCAGTGGACCAGGTGGACACACCTGTGCCCAAATCAGAGCTTCCTCCAAGCCTGGCCAAGGGCTTCTGCCACTGCCAACAGCGCTAGGAATGGCACTCTATTTCTTAGATCAGCAAGATGTGAAACGGCCACGGAGTAGAAACCTCCCTCCCTCTTCAGGTTTGCCTCGGCTGCGCTCTGCACCAGCGCCTACTTTGCAGGCTTTCCTTCTTCCTCAAAGCAGGGTGGGGAACCATCTGAATACATGAAAAGCTTTCGCCGTCCTTAGCATAGTCTCAGATATGATTTATTTATGATTACTTGAAGGCAAAAAAGTAGACAGCAGCAAAATACTTCGCCATAGTGCATGTCATAATATTGCTAAAACAACCTGCCCAAGTTCACGATAAAAAAACTTTCTGACCGCATGCTGCGACTCTGATGCTCACTGAATCGACAAGTTATGAAGTAAATGCCACAAACTGGCAAATGTGCAGGGTTGAATTCAGTGAGCGTGTGGGGAAAAAGGAGCTGTCCTTCCGGTCTGCTCCATCCTGCGAGGTAACGGGCTCCCGAGACATCTGTGCCAAAGGCTGTCTGTACGTCTGTCCACTCTGGACGCGAATGTGCAGGAGCTGGCAGCAGATCAAGGCCACAACTGTTGATCACCTTTATTGGTAATAAAAGTGTAATTTCTATTTCCATCTGTCTGACTCTATATTTCAATCTCTTTTCAGTTGTTTCAGAAACTAGAGCAGTATTACTCATCTTTCTTACACCCAATAAATCTCCCAGTCTAAAATCAGTGTTCTAGGCCTTTATGTAATCTAAAATCGAAGGTTTTTAGAGCGAAAATTAACTGTCAGGGCAACCAATTAATATTCTAATGCTGTAACTACATAAGAAATGAGTTTCTAAGATATATTTTTAAACTGTTCCAAACTCAGAGAGAAGAAAACAAACAAATAAACAAAGTGAGAACCACTGGAGTATCCCAGAAATCAGAAAACAAAACAATAAAAGGCTGGATGTGATGGCAGACATTTCCCAGCACTCAGGAGGCTGAGGCAGGAGGATCACCATGAGTTCAAGGCCAGGCTGAGCTACATAGCAAGACTCTGTCTCAAAATACACACACACGCACACACACAAACAATCTCAGAGCATAAAGTAAAGCTTCAGATGCAACAGAAATAAACTTCTGGGGGACAGGGATGGAAGAATGAGCATGTTGGGTTGTGTGTGTGGCACAGAGCCAAGGCCACAGTGCCCAGGACTGGACACTTGTCCACTGAAAGGCAGATGTCTATGTACACGAGTAACAGGACAATCTGCAGGAGCAGTGACACGTGGGTTTGCCACAGAGCAGTTTCACCCTTCTCCTCAAGGGAGAGGACGTCTCTCTCTGTAGTAGATGTGGACACCCCCAGCTCTTATTCTAGGAAAAAGAAACTGCCACAAGATTTTTTTTTTTTTAGGGCTAGTTGAATAGGTCTAAAAGGATTATTCCCAATCTGCTTGATGCCTGAAATTCTTCTCAAGAAAAGCCTTTTAAATTGCAATTAGAAATAAATGGCTTAAAATGTGCCTTGAATGGATGAGAAGTGGCATGTGCTTTGACTGCATTTGATTTCATTATGAATAAATGTTGTATCAGATCCTTCCTGGCATAGATTGGGGGAAGGAGAAGAAACTGCCCAACAGGTGCTATACGTAGGGGAGGCCACCCGGAGGAAGATGGGTGCAGTGGACAGAGAAGCCATCATTTAAAGTGATGATGTGAGGGGCTGGTGAGACAGCTCAGCGGCGTAAGCGCCTGCCTGGCAAGCGCGAGGTCCTGAGTTCGACTCCCAGTACCCACGTACGAAAAAAGGGCCAGTGATATCGCTCAGCGGCACAGGCGCCTGCTGGCGTGTGAGGTCCTGAGGTCGACCCCCAGTACCCACAAAAAAATAAATTAAAAAAATAAAGTGACAATGTGCTAGGAGATTCGATGACAGAGGAAAAGGTATGCATGGGACCAGGTTACATTCAAGACTGCGAGGTCACTGGCTCAGTCCGAGTGCTCGGGACCTTGTCCTAACCCTTTTTTTTTTTTTTTTTTTTTTGTGGGTACCGGGGGGTCGACCTCAGGACCACGTGCGCCAGCAGGCACCCGTGCCGCTGAGCGATATCACCGGCCCCTTTTTCGTATGTGGGTTCCGGGAGTCGAACTCGGGCCCTCGCGCTTGCCAGGCAGGCGCTTAAGCCGCTGAGCCATCTCACCGGCCCTATCCTAACCCTTTGAGGACAGCACAAAGATGTGCTGGACTAATTTTCCTAACGCCAGTGTCAGGTCATTCCCAGTCCACTTGAAAACCTCCAGCGGCACCGTTCAGCCTGCACAGTGAGGTCAACATGACCCAGGGGAGGGCCTGAACTTGGAGCCAGCCACAGCGTGGTGCTCGGAGTTATCTTTATTACTCCTCTAGACCCCACCGATGGAAAAGTCTAGCTATTTTCCAAACACAACTTCTGCCTTCCTCATCTGCGTTTCTACCACTGCACCATGCCTCCAAAATCTCCTCCTCCTTCAAAGGCCACAGCCATCAAGCTCCTCTCTGACCTCCACCCATAGCAACAAGGCCTGCAGGAGGCAGGAGCTCTGCCGTGGCTGCACCCACAGTACTGGGGCTTTGCTCGGAACTCTGCTCCCAAGGGTACTGCTGGGGATGGAGAGAGGAAAAGCGAGGGAACTGGACAGTCTGAGGAGCCATCACTCCTACTACAGTGCATTAGGGATGCAGAGGAATTAGGGCGAGTTTTTTTTGGGGGGGGGTACCGGGGGTCGACCTCAGGACCTCACGCACCAGCAGGCACCCGTGCCGCTGAGCGATATCACCGGCCCTTTTTTCGTACGTGGGTACTGGGAATCGAACTCAGGACCTCGTGCTTGCCAGGCAGGCGCTTATGCTGCTGAGCTATCTCACCAGCCCAGGGCGAGCTTTTGACTTGGAAGCTAAGGCATTAAAAAAATGTCAACCTGCTCACTCTCACCAGAGAAGCATGAAAATGAAGTTAATCTCTAAGCACGGCCAACGGATAAAATTCAAAAGATTTTCTTATGATTAGAAAGAATGTGAATGGCCTCATACAGCTACAGTCTTAGGAAGAGAAACAGAGCCAGGCATAGTGGTGCATGCCTATAATCCTAGCACTCGGGACGTTGAGGCAGGAGCACTGCCACAAGTTCAAGGCCAGCCTGAACTGCACAGTGAGACTCTGCCCCCCACAAAGGGAAACAGAAACTGAGCAAAGAAGAAACCTGATTAGCCCAGCATTTGAAATAACTAGAAAAAGTGATCCACAGCAGTCTTATAAAACAGAAAGAGGAAAAAGGGACACAGGCTGAGGTGGGCGATGGAAAGAGCAGGGAATACAAGATCATTTTTAACTGCGATGTGGACAGTTTCTTCTTTAAATGCCTCAGCCAAAAGAAACAGATCTCACATGTGTGAGCAAGGAAAGCCTGGTTCAGAGCCAACTTGTCACAAAGCCCAGTTTCCAGTACTCAGCGGTGGCAAAGTTGCAAGGTTTTTCTTCTTGCGTGAGGTTCCGGGAAAGGGCACAGGAAGACTCCCGAGCCACGCAGCTGCTGATGAGCACAAGGTCACTAACCAGGCCGAGGCCCTGAGCGTCGCAAAGTAACTGGGAGCCAGTCAAGCTCTAGGCAGCTCCCAAGACTTCAACCACTGAAAAACTGATTTCACCTGGGGTTTAAGTAAATGAGGACCTCTTTGCTCGTAGCTCTCTGGAAAGTGCTATTTGTAAGGAGTATGAAAGGAAAAGCCAAGCTTTCAACTCTAACATACACGGTAATCTTCCACTCTTCTCCTTTTCTCTACTCAATTCTAACACAATGGCAGCGTGGCTGAAGGGTGCAATTTCTTGAATGACAGCCCTGAAATACCAGCTACTGACTGCCCTATTCAAAGAATCCCCTAAGCCTCTCAAATGAACTTTCTAAAAACTGGAGGGGCTGAAGCCAGGACCTCACATCCCCAAGGAAGCGCTCTATCACTGCACTACAGCCCCAGACCCAAACGTAACTGCATTAGTTCAGCTAATTTGCTAATATTTTTTCAAAGACATTAGCCCTGACAATTCTTTTTTTTTTATGTGGGTACCGGGAGTCGAACTCAGGACCTTGCACTTGTCAGCAGGCACTTGTGCCACTGAGCGATATCACCGGCCCCTTTTTTCCTTTATGTGGGTACTGGGAGTCGAACTCAGGACCTTGCACTTGCCAGGCAGGCGCTTACGCCGCTGAGCCATCTCACTGGCCCAGCCCCGACAACTCTTGAAAGGTCTCAATCAAAGCCACAAAAGAATCTGAAGAAACCAGATATTGGTAGGAGAGCCGAGGAAGTGAAATGTTTCAAGGAAGGCAGTTGCTTCCAGAATATTTCCCACGTATAAATTCAAAGGAGCCCCACTCTCATCACGCTGTGCGTGAGCCCTGTCACCCTGCATCGAAAATCTTTCTACATTTCCATTACCGATAGCTGATTTCAAAAAATCTGTGTAGCCAGTAACATTTAGTCTACAAAAGGAGTGACAGAATGATCAGGACATAAATTTAAATTCCAGGCCATTATATAAAACTTTCAGAAATGATCTACTCTTATCACTCAACAATAAAAAGACATAGAACAATTCTAATACAGCTAAAGGACTTAAAAAGATATCTTTCCAAAGAAGATACATGAAAAGATGTTTGACTGGGGATGGTGGCGCTTGCCTGCAATGCTAGCACTTGGGAGGCTGAGGCAGGTGGATCACCATGAGTTTAAGGCCAGCCGGGCTACATAGTGAGTTCAAGGTTAACCTGAACTACACAGTAAGACCCTGTCTCAAAAAAAAAAAAAAGCTTGATATAACAATCTATGAAGGAAATGCTAATTAAAAATCACCTGTAACCCCAACTTCTTAGAAGGCTGAAGCAGGAGGATCCCTAAGCCCAGGAATTTGGAGCCAGCCTAGGCGATATAGTGAGACTCTACTTTTTTAAAAAAACACTTTATACTCACAAGATAGCTAAAATAAAAACAAACAAGTGTCATTGAGGATGTGGAGAAACTAGAACCCACACACACTGCTGGTGGATATTATAATGATATTGTACAACCATTTTGGAAAAAACTTGGTGGGTTTTCAAAAAATTAAATATAGAAATACCGGGGCCAGTGAGATAGCTCAGCGGCATAAGCACCTGCCCGGCAAGCGCGAGGTCCTGAGTTCGACTCCCAGAACCCACATAAAGGAAATAAAAGGGCCGGTGATATCGCTCAGCGGCACAATCGCTTGCTGGCAAGCGCGAGGTCCTGAGGTCGACTCTCGGTACCCACATTAAAAAAAAAAGTCATGGTTAATTAGTATGGTCTTTACTACAATAAAGAGAGAGGTCGAATAATTCAAATGGATTAACAAAACAAGAACAAAAAAATTTATACAAAGAAGCAGAGGCTAAATATGCCAAATGACAATGATGAAAAACAAAACTGCTCCAACTAAGCTAGCTCCCTGGATGGCAAATTACACACAGGTGAAAGTCACCGCCTGGCCAATCTGCAGATACGGTCCTGAAACACGGGAGCCGCTCCAGGCCGCTGGTGGCCAAGCAGGGAACTCAAACACGGGTGGGGTACTGTGTCCATCTGTTCTAATCTTATCAGGTCCCTACCATGCAAGGCACTGTGGCTCGGAGAGTCAAAAGCACATGAAGTCCGGCTGGGTGTGGTGGGTGCACCTGCAGTCCCAGCTACATAAGAGGATGAAGCAGGAGGATCACTTGAGCCTGGCTGGGCGAGACCCCATCTCAGAAACAACCAAACAGCTTGGCGTGGTGGTGCACACCTGTAGTCCCAGCACTCAGGAGGCTGACGCAGGAGGGTTGCCAAGAGTTTGAAGCCAGCCTGGGCTACATAGGGAGTCAAGGTCAGCCTGAACTACATAGCAAGACCCTGTCTCTCTTACACACACACACACACACACACACACAAACAAACGAACGAACAAACAAAAAAAACTAACAGAGGTACATGAAGTCTAACCAAGTCAGGCATGGTGGCACATCCCTGGAATCCCCAGCACTCAGGAGGCTGAGGCAGGAGGATTGTTGAGAGTTCAAGGGCTACATAGTGAGTTCAAGGCCAGCCTGAACAGCATGGTGAGACCTGTCTCAAAACCACGCCCCCCAAAAAAGAAAAGAAGTCTAACCAAACAGGACTAAAGGAAAGCACCACAGCAAAATGTACTGAGAGTTTGCAAATACTATGATACTGTTTTCTTTATTCTCGGTATTATGCTAAGGGCTTTAGAGGAAAGACTTTATGGAAACAGGAGTTAGTGTCTTTTTATAGGTGAGGCTCTAAATGAACAGACTACAGTCTCTGTCTCTTTTTTACCAAAAACCGAACCCAGGGCTTGTGCACTGAGCTACATCCTCAACCATTTGTTTAAATTTTTCAACAGGGCCTTGCTAAATTGCTGTTGCTCGGGCTGGGCTCAAACTTGCCATCCTCTCACCCCAGCCTCCCAGAGTGCTGGGATTACAGGTGTGCGCCACCACACCCGGCACACAGTCCCGTTTTTTCATAAGTCTTATCTCCATTACACAGATTTAGAATCTGAGGCTCAGGGAGGTGACGAGACTTGCGCAAAGTGATTCAGCTAATAAGTGGGCACAGCCAGTGTTCAAACCAGGTCCACGAGACTCAAAAAACATCTGCTCCCTCTTATGTTAGCATAGCATGCTCCTAAAACAACTTCTTCGACAGCACTAAAAAGAGGGGACGAAAGATGCTGCCTTCAAAATAGTGGCTCCATGAGCCGGGCATGGGTGCACACCTGTAATCCCAAGGAGGCTGAGCAGGAGGATTGCAGTGAGTTCAAGGCCAGCCCCTGTCAAGAACAGAAGGAAGGAAGGAAGGAAGGAAGGAAGAAAGGAGGGAGGGAGGAAGAGGGAGAGGGGAAAGGGGAAAGGAAGAGGAAAAGGAAAAAAAAAAAGTGGCTCCGTCCATCTAGGGAAAGCTGTGAAAGCAGAGTGAGTACAGCAGGGGCCCAGACCCAGCCTGCTGGGATTCATGTCCCCGCCACCTCTGGACAAGCTGCTTAACCATGCTGTGCCTTGGTTTCCCCATCTGCAAAATAGAATGACAGCTGCATCTGTTCATAGAGGCAAATGTGAAGACTACCTGAGGCCTGGGGGAAGGATGACAGTGTGGCACAAAGCAGTGAACAGAAAAGAAAAAGCAAAGACTGCCCTAAAAGCGTAACTGTGGGATAGCACGGACATGGATAGGCCCTGACTGCCCATCCTGCTGTGATAATGCTTTCACTTGGGGGTTTGGGCTAAAGCCTGGGCCTTGGGGGACCAGGGCTCTTCCTTCTCTCCAGTGGCAGCTGGCCTGTGACAGAGTGCTCCTGACAGAGGACTCCGAGCATGAAAATGCTAGCCCTGTCAGCCGATGCGGGGCGTGGGCTCTAAAGGCTGCTCTCTCGTCCACCATGCCTTGCCCTCTGCAGTCTCAAAAGTGGTCACCATCAGTGCCGACCAAAGGCCTAACCAGGGCACTGGACAGATGATCTGAACCAGCACCAGGGGAGATGGAAGACAGTGGTCCCAGTCCCCGTCACAGTGCAGAGGTTCCCCAGGGAAGGCGTCCCAGTCCCACCGACGCTCAGAAGAGCCTGTGGCTCCAGGGCATCAACGGTAACAGCGGTGAAGCTCTATGGTGGCCACCAGGAAGCAAGGCTGTGCACGGGGCCTATGTGAAGCCCACCACGCAGAGCCGGGTGCCTGGGGGCAGCGAGCGAGGGGAAGGCCAGCCTGAGGCTCCCAGAGAAGCTCTCAGTGGGGCAGGGGCTCCTCCTGGCTGTAAGAAATAGGGGAGGGACCCCCTCATACTTGTCACCAAACATTCTCCTGACCCACTCCTCCTCCCCACTCTCGTCTTCCCGACAGGGTTTTCACAAAGCCATTCGCGCAGGGTTGGAGATCTGGGTCACCCTGCACTGTCCCCCTTGTGCCTCCCTGTACGCTACAGGGCAGTTTCGAAATACCACCTAGGAGGTGCGACTGAAAATACGGTGAGTTTCTCAACTTTAAATTATTAACGAATTCCCAGTAATCTTGTCCAAGTACTCCCCCTTGCTTCAAACACACTTATCCCATAGTTCTTGCCACTTTGTATGTGACTGTGTATGCGAGTGCGTGCATGTGTGCGTGGCAGGCGTACTGAGGACTGAACCCACGGCCTAGCCCTTTTTTATTTTGAGACAGGGTCTCAATAAGTTGATAAGTTACCCAGGCTGAGCTCAAACATGCGCTCCTCCTGCCTCAGCTTCGCAGGGTGCCACCAGGCCCCACTCTTGCTGCTTTCTGAAGCAGCTGTGAAGTCCTCTTTCATGTGTGCTCAAAGATACAGTGAATGCTGCTGCCAGCCCCATGCCTGGAACACTGTTCTCCCAGCAGGACCCAAGCCTGCAGACCATTCCAAGCCCCATCAAGGAAGCCCTTCCGCTTCTGAATCCGCCACACTCGTACTCTGCACCGCACCACACTGAGTGCTCACCACGAGCCAGGCACCACCCCCACGTGCCACAGTGTCTCACCCTCACAGGAACTACCCTCGTTTTACAAATGGACAAACCGAGGCCCAGACAGGCTACATGGCCTAAGGCAGTGGTGGAAAACTTTTCTTTGGGTTAGTCTGGGACAGGTTAGTGCACAACACCAGACCTGAGCCTTCCCAGCCTCCTGCTGGCTTTTCTCCCTGCTTCCCTTCCCGGTGAGACTCTCTCAAGCCTTCCTCTAAGCCTGGGGGCTCAGCTTCAGCGCCAGCGGCATTGCTAACCAGATGATTCTTGTCTTGTGCACTGTGTAAGACTTTCAGCATCTGCAGTCTCCGCCCTCTAGATGCCAGGGACAGGCCCACCTACACAAGAGGTGGACAGCCAGGGATGGCTCCAAAGGCAGCCAGTGTTGTAGAGTAGATATTGTGAAATGGGAAGAAATTGTTCAAAAGGAGAAAGGAACTAGGATGGGGGAAAGGGGAAAGGAAGGAAGGGAAAAGGAAAAACAATACAAGACAGTTATACTACTAGTTTCTCTTAGTTCACTGAAAAGAAAGGTTTGTGCTAATATCCTTTGGAGAATTTTTTCAGCCCTTATCTTGTACTCTAACTACTTTAAAGATATCAATATGCAGTGTATTAACTATTGTTATTCTATTACTTTGTTATGAAATTCTGCTTTACTTTTTTTCCATTAAAAAAAAAAAAGATGTTATAAGGAGAAAAAAAAAAAAAAGAAAGCAAGCGCCTTTGGGGTGTGTATCCCTCCCCCACCCAGTAAGACGCCGAAACCAATGCTCCTCCACTTTCCCAAAGCCATACACCATTCCTCAGGATTCTACTGACAAAATCACCATGAACTAGAGATCGGCTATTTCTCTAGGAGGTTCTGAGTTCCGGTGTGTTCCCCCTGGGGTCCCCTTACTACCTTTCTTTTTTTTTTTTTTTTTTTTTTGTGGGTACCGGGGGGACGACCTCAGGACCTCGCGCGCCAACAGGCACCCGTGCCGCTGAGCGATATCACCGGCCCCTTTTTCGTATGTGGGATCCGGGAGTCAAACTCGGGCCTTCGCGCTTGCAAGGCAGGCGCTTAAGCCGCTGAGCCGTCTCACCGGCCCTCCTTACTACCTTTCTATCACACACGGTGTATGAATGCCCCTGCCCCAAGGCCCAGTACATGTCTGTTATTGCTGGCAATAACAGGCTCCAGGCTGGCCTTGAACTCACTGGATAGCCCAGGCTGTCCTCAAATTCGCTGCAATCCTCCTGCCTCAGCCTCTCAAGTGCTGGGATTACAGGTGACCAGCACCATGTCCAGCAATATGCCCATTTTCTGTTCATAGCCAGGGCCTACCCAGACCCCCTTCTTGCCACCCTGGATGCCACACACAAGTAATTTCGGAAGCCACTCTGTGAGCAGAAACTGGGGGAGGGGTGACCCTACCTTGAGGAAAGGGCATCATAAAACTATGTGTGGAAGACCCAAAACAAATGGTTCTATTTAAAAATAATCACTTACAGAGGAGATGAAAGAGAGAGCGAGCCTGCTAAGACAGTCAAAACTGCTGAAAAAAACAGAGAATGTGAACCTGTGATACATTATGGTACTGAGAATTAAACATCTCTCTGTAAATTCATTTATGGAAGAATTATGAGAACACTTGAGAGTCCAACAGAAATAAACATAGTTAACTGCTGAGCTACCTATTTTTTTTTTTTTTTTTTTTTTTTTTTTTTGTGGGTACCGGGGGGTCGACCTCAGGACCTCGCGTGCCAGCAGGCGCCTGTGCCGCTGAGCGATATCACCGGCCCCTTTTTCGTATGTGGGATCACGGGAGTCGAACTCGGGCCCTCGCGCTTGCAAGGCAGGCGCTTATGCCGCTGAGCCATCTCACCGGCCCTGAGCTACCTATTTTAAAACATTAAGCTTCAACAATAAAAAGGCAAAAGACTTATATGATTGAGTACGGAAAATAAAAGTGATGCCGGAGGCAACAAGTCCTCTGTCTCTCCGGTCTTCTTATCTCCTCCAGCTCCTTCCCCTTTCACAGAGATTTCCTTCAACTGGCAGGAGCCGCCCACTTGGAAATCCAAAAGCCCCTGTGCCACTGGTTTCCAAACCGCATCCAGAAATAGCAGAGCTGCAGAGAAAAGGGAAACTTAAACAAATTACCCCAAGGAATGCCTCCTTAGATAGGGCCAAAGGCTGGGAAAACGCATGTGCACCAGCTTTTTGGATGGCAGCTTTGCTCACGCTGTCCAAGCTTTTGGGAGCAGGGAATGTGGACAGAGCTTCTGCTATTTTCTGAAAACTACAGTAAGTACTAAAGCCTGTAAGACACAGGTCTGAGGGACCTAGGAATGGCCAATAATGAGAAACTTGAAGAGAGTCCACAGAAAAGCTGTAGGAAAATGCCTCCGAAGACCAGACTCAAAGCTGGGCATGGTGGCACAGGCCTGTAGTTTCAGCACTTGGGAAGCTGAAGCACGAGGATCACAAGTTCAAGGCTAACTTCAACTATACAGCAAAGCTCTGTCTCAAAAATCAAAACCAAAACCAAAACCAAAACATCAGGTCCCTGATCAACTTCTTTCAGACTTCAGAGGCCTGGTTGGATCGTTCATATTAACACCCACAAACACAGGAGAAAAGAAAAATACGCACATTAAAAACAAACAAACAAACAAAAAAAACCTCTCTATTCTATGCCAAGTACAAATAGATCTGGGAGACTCCAGCCAAGCCAACATGCCAGTATACTCATTATCCACAGAACTGGCTGTTTTTAAAATTGCCTCGATACATCTGAAGCCCCTGCCACTGTAAGTGGCCACAAGCCACCAGAACGACGTGCAGACACCCTTCGACAGCCTACAGGCTCTGAGGGTGCAGTGTTGGGAGTCCCAGAACAGCACTGAGTGGAAGAGTACAGGCAGAACACAGGCAATTGATAAAGTAAGAGCTGAAGAGCCGACATCCTCCTCTCTCCATCTGAGTTCAGGGATCCTCTTCTCTGGTCTAACAGGATGAAAGGCACCTCTCTTCTCAGGCTCCATCTCCCCAGTAATCCACTCATGCAACTTATCCACGATACCAGGCATGGTGGTGCATGCCTGTAATCCCAGCACTTCAGAGACTGAGACAGGAGGATCGCAGCAAGCTCTTGGCCAGCCTGGGCTACATAGTGAGTTCAAGGTCAACCTGGACTACATAGTGAGACCCTGTCTCAAAAAACAACAAAAATTAAATCTATGATGTGGTTTGACAGAATTTGGTTTAAAACTGTACAGCTTAGTCTGAGCTTGGACAAGCTGCTTAAGAGCCTAAGCGTCTGTTTCCTCATCTATACAAGGGAGTTTGGTTACCTACTTCCCAGGGTTGCTGAGCAGATTAACTGAGAGAAGAGGAAATGTGCACTGCCCCCCCCACCGCAAAGCACAGTAAGCACTTGTTATGTGCTAACTATCAACATTACCCCGGCATCTCCCTTTCCACTAGGCCCTTGCATGGCCTTCAGATGTGGCCAGAACACAGCACCGGGGGGAAGAAGCTTCACTGGCCACATGCCTCTGAAGCTAGCACCCTTCTTCAATTCCTCCCCCCTGATGCCCCGACTGTGGACTCCCTACCACGTGCTGCCCTGCCACAGGGTGGACACTGGCCTTTCCTCACCTTCACGGGATACTCAAAGGTGAGCAACACACTCAATTACCAAAGCCAATTTCTGCTTCCATTCTCCTCGATCCTGGAAGCACTCAGCACGGCTGACCACCCTGTCCCTCAGCTGCTGTAAGGTGACCTTTCTGGGATCCTCCTTGGCTCTTGCTGGATCCTGCCGTGGCAGACTCTCCGCTCCTCCCTTTGCCCCTAGAGTGTGGAAATGCTTGGGATTCAGTACTTTGTACCCTCTTTCTCTGCACGAGTTTGTTCTTCCGGGGACAGGGCACAGTCACCTTCACAGCCAAACCTCTCTCATCTTCTGTTAAGTCACGGAGTTACGTCTTGTGAGGACAGACCTGACCTGTGCAAAACTGTGCACATCAAGTACGGCAGTGCCCAGGACAAGACAATATGTGAAACCAGCAGCTTGGATTGGTAGGTTTGGATAAAAATGTCACCCAAAGGCTCCTGTGTTTAGAGGTGGGGCTTTTGGAAGGTGACTGGATCATGAGGGTGTGGATTGATTAATCCATGATGAGTTCGTAGGTAAATGAGCTACTAGGAGCTGAGGCCTAGGTGGAGGAAGTAGGTCACTGGGGGCAGCCTTTGAAAGTATATCTCTTCCTTGGCTTCTCTGTCTCTGTCTCTCTCCTGCCTCAAAGTGAGCAGCTTTCCTCTGCCCTTCTGCTTTGACATTCTGCCCTCCACAGGCCCACAGCAATGGAGTCAGCCAACCATGGACTGAACCCGCTGGAACAGTGAGCTGAAACAAATGCTTTCAGCTGACTTATGGCCAATATTTTGTCACACTGATGGAAAGCTGACTAACACAGTTTACAGAGTCTCCAGTACTGACAAGTATAATGTGATGGCTCTGAAGCTGGACCAAATCCTGACTCATCTACCTCTAGCTCTGTGACCTCGGACATGTTACTTAGCCCCTCTTGCCTCCATTTCTCCACCTATAAAATGGGATAATAGTACCAATGCATATATAGCTTTGTGCAGTCTTAATGACGTACACATAAAGCCTCAGCACAGTGCTTAAAATATCAGTGGGCAAGAAATTTTAGTTGCTATTGCCCTGTACTTTTATGTTCAGACTCATGCAAAATGCATGTCAGTTAAGATGTCCCAACACAAAGGGGAATGATCAACATCAGAGAGTAAGGAATGGTGCTTTGAATCACCTGCGTATAATAACCTGGAGGAGGGTTTTAATTTATTCAGCACATGCAGATATGTTCTTCAGAGATTCCCCACAAACCTCTACTGCCTTTAACATTAATTTAATATTTGTTTTCCAAAACACAGTTTCTGGATCTTTTCCTAGTCCACAATGCTATCGTGCTCAATCTGCTTGTGTGAACAGAGACCCACTCACCCACTTTCAAAAAGAACCTCAAGAATTTTGCTGCCGTGTGTGTGTGTGTGTGTGTGTGTGTGTGTGTGTGGTGCTGGGGATGCAACCCAGAGCCTCACATACGTTAAGCAAGCACTCTATCCCTGAGCTACAACTCCAGCCCAATTGGCCTCAAGATTTTGTGTTCTGGGGCCAGTGAGATAGCTCAGCGGCATGAGCGCCTGCCTGGCAAGCGTGAGGTCCTGAGTTTGACTCCCAGTACCCACATATGAAAAAAGGGCCAGTGATATCGCTCAGCAGCACGGGCGCCTGCTGGCGCACGAGGTCCTGAGTTTGACCCCTGGTACCCACCAAAAAAAAAAAAAAAAAAGATTTTGTGGTCTGTGCTTTTATACACTCCAAATATCAGTTGTTTTTTTTTTTTTTTTTTTTTTTTGTGGGTACCAGGGGTTCGACCTCAGGACGTCGCGCGCCAGCAGGCGCCCCTGCCGCTGAGCGATATCACCGGCCCCTTTTTCGTATGTGGGTTCCGGGAGTCGAACTCAGGCCCTCGCGCTTGCCGGGCAGGCGCTTAAGCCGCTGAGCCATCTCACCGGCCCGCAGTTGTTTTTGATAATTAGTCATTTTATCATCTTCCGATCAGAAAATCTGAGGTAATAATATTTTTGAACTATGAGTTACCATAAACCTACATTTAAAAAGATTTTCTAAGTAACATTTTCTGAAAGATGTTAACATTTTTGAAAGATGTAAAATCAACAACACAGGATACAAAATCAACATTAAAAATCAAGGTTTTCTATACCCACAATGAATGGGCTGAGAAAGAAATCAGAGAAAAACAATTCAATTCAGAAAAAAAAAAAAAAATCTGTAAGAATCAATCGAGCCATCGAGGTAGAAGACCCTGTGATGAAAATTACAGAATGCTGAAGAAAGAAATTGAAGAAGGCACCATAAGATGACAAAACTTCCCCCGTTCATGGACCAACAGACTATTAAAATGGTTATATTACGGAAAGTGACCTACAGATTCAAAGCAACCCCCAACAACATTTCAATCACGTTCTTCACAGAACTAGGGAAAAAAAAAAAAAATCCTGAAGTTCATATGGAAACACAAAAGGCCCAGAAGAAATCCTAATCAAAAAGAGCAATGCCAGGACCGGTGAGATGGCTCAGCAACATAAGCGCCTGCCTGGCAAGCGCCAGGTCCTGAGTTTGACTCCCAGTACCCATATACGAAAAAAGGGCCGGTGATATCGCTCAGTGGCACAAGCGCCTGCTGGCAAGCGCCAGGTCCTGAGTTTGACTCCCAGTACCCACATTAAAAAAAAAAAAAAAAAAAAAGAGCAAGGCCAGAGGCATCACAAGATCTGATTTCAAATTATACTACAAAACAGCATGGAACTGGCACAGAAACAGACACACAGACCAACACGACAGACTAGAGGACAAAGCCACATAGCTACAGCCACTAATTGTGAGCAAAGGCAAGACACACACACTGGAGAAGACAGCCTCTAACAAACAGAGCCGGGAAACCGGATGCCCGTATGTAGAAGACTGGAACTACAGCCCCACCTCTCACTCTGTAACAAAGTCAATTCGGAATGGATCAAGGGCCTAGGTATAAGATGTGAAACTCCAAAACTGCTAGGAAAAAACACAGGGGAAACAAAGTCACAGGCACAGGGAGACTTCCTACGACGTAACATCAAAAACCAAACATTGAACAGACACTTCTCAAAAACAGTACAAATGGCCAACACATGTATGAAAGTAACGTTCAACATCTGTAGCCATTGGGGAAATGCAAATCAAAACTACACTGAGATTCCATCTCACCTCAGTCAGAACAGCTATCATCAAGAATATGAAAAACAGGGCCGGTGAGATAGCTCAGCGGCATAAGCACCTGCCTGGCAAGCGTGAGGTCCTGAGTTCAACTCCCAGTACCCACATAAGAAAAAAGGGCCGGTGATATCGCTCAGTGGCACGGGTGCCTACTGGTGCGTGAGGTCCCGAGTTCGACCCCCGGTACCCAAAAAAAAAAAAAAAAAAAAAAAAGAATATGAAAAACAACAAATGCTGGTAGGGAGGTGGGGAAAAGGAACTCCTTTACATTGCTGGTGGGGACGTAAACTGGCACAACCACTATGGAAATCAGTATGAATGTTCCTCAAAAAAACTAAAAATAAAACTGCTGTATGACCCAGTTATATCACTCCTTGATATACAACCAATGGAACCAAAGTCAGCAAACTACAGGGATAGCTGCACACCCAGGTTTATTCCAGCACAATTCACAACAGCCAAGATACTGAAACATCTAGGTGTCCACCCACAGATGAGTGGATAAAAGAAATACGGTATGTACATAATGGAGTATTATTCAGCCATAAAGAAGAGCAAGTTATTCCATGATCACTTATAGAAAATGGATGGAACTGGAGATCATTTGTTAAACCAAATAAATCAGACTCAGAAAGTATTACATGTTTACCCTGATATGTGAAAGCTTTAAAAAGGAGACATTATATTATTTGCATTCATTAATTTAGACTACTGCTTTGAAAGCCAGCTAGAGTCATGCTAAATCCTAGTTTCCAAGGACATGTTTTGTTGTTTATAAAACCATATTCAGAAGAAAATACAGTTTAACCAAAGGCATATTTTGATACAAACTCTTGGCATAGACAATCCTTTGGATACATTGTATAAGTTTTCTGTCCCTATCAGAGATCCATGAGTGGCCCACAGGGCATGAGTGACTTTATTTTTAACTTCCGGACAAGCTAAGAGATGAAGGTATAAAAATAGATGTTTCTGGCCGGTGAGATGGCTCAGCGGCATAAGCGCCTGCCTGGCAAGCACGAGGTCCTGAGTTCAATTCCCAGAACCCACATATGAAAAAAGGGTTGGTGAGGGCCGGTGAGATGGCTCAGTGGCGTAAGCGCCTGCCTTGCAAGCGCGAGGGCCCGAGTTCGACTCCCGGAACCCACATACGGAAAAGGGGCCGGTGATATCGCTCAGAGGCACGGGTGCCTGTTGGCGCGCGAGGTCCTGAGGTCGACCCCCAGTACCCACAAAAAAAAAAAAAAAAAAAAAAAGGGCTGGTGATATCGCTCAGCAGCACAAGCGCTTGCTGGCGCGCGAGGTCCTGAGGTTGACCCCCAGTACCCACTTTAAAAAAAAAAAAAAAAAATAGATGTTTCTCAGTTCTCTCCTCCCCAAAGTTCCCATGCTCAGTGAGCCTGCCCATAACCCTTATCTGCCTGCATGACAGTCTCATTGCTTTGTGCTACTGAAGTAGTATTGTAATTCCACAACGTAAGACCCAGCCAACTTGGGTAATCCCTACAGAAAGCAGTAATCCCTCTAATGGTCACTTCTGAAGTCTAAATGTATAGTTTCCTAAAGAGGAGAGGCATAAGGCTGGTGCAACAGCTATGGGCAGGAAGCCCGTCCACCCGCAAGCCCTCAGTAAGGCAGCGAGCACCAGAGGAAAACCACAGTGTCACAAAGCCGGAGACCTGGGTGAGCAGCCCACTCTGACGGGTACTAAGGTGATGACTGAACACTCTCCCCAATTCTGAAATGGGTGTGCTGGCATCCAATTTGCAGGAATCGAGGGCAAATTCAGTAAGAACAAATCTAAAGACCCTACTATAACGCCTGGCATCAGGCAGACTTAATGAATGTCGTTTCAGGCACCTTGTTGCATTTTTTTAAACTGCCCAATGAGGGCACAGGGAAACCTCTTGGCTCCTGACAAAAGAGCCAAGGAGATCTGTTCAGCATTTTAGTTAAGGATTCTTTTTTTTTTTTTTTTTTTTTGGGGTACCGGGGGGTCGACCTCAGGACCTCGCGCACCAACAGGCACCCGTGCCGCTGAGCGATATCACCGGCCCCTTTTTCGTATGTGGGTTCCGGGAGTCGAACTCGGGCCCTCGTGCTTGCAAGGCAGGCGCTTATGCCGCTGAGCCATCTCACCGGCCCTAGTTAAGGATTCTTAAAAAACAAACAAACAAAACAGCTACCCTAACATCCTCACGTGGATGGGGGAGGGGGAAACAGCCACCAGGCCGTGGGGCTATACTGTGGCCAAGAAACTGACTTCCAAGAAGCTGGTGGGCTGGTGAGATGGCTCAGCGGCGTAAGCGCCTGCCCGGCAAGCGCGAGGGCCCGAGTTCGACTCCCGGAACCCACATACGAAAAGAGGGCCGGTGATATCGCTCAGCGGCACTGGCGCCCGCTGGTGCGCGAGGTCCTTAGGTCGACCCCTGGTATGCCCTGCAAAAAAAAAAAGAAGCTGGTGATCTGAAAGAGGACAATAACAAGCAAACAGAAATTACAAAACAGCATAATGAACGCAATGGCAGGAGCTATAAGCTAGGCTCTGGGACCACACAGAAAGGGGTGTTAGGCACAAAATCGGAAGACTTCCTACAGGACAGTAAGTAGCTGTTCCCTAGAAGCTGCCATGTGCTAAGAACACAGGGCGTGCACTGTGCATCACCTAATCTAATTCTCAGGACAACACTGTGGGCCCGCTACTATCACTAGTGCCATTTTTTTTTTTTTTTTTTTTTTTTTTGTGGGTACCGGGGGTCGACCTCAGGACCTCGCGCGCCAGCGGGTGCCCGTGCCGCTGAGCGATATCACCGGCCCTTTTTCCGTATGTGGGTTCCGGGAGTCGAACTCGGGCCCTCGCGCTTGCCAGGCAGGCGCTTACGCCGCTGAGCCATCTCACCGGTCCCAGTGCCATTTTAAAAAGGAAACAGAGGTTAAGAAACTTCCAAGGTCAAAGTACTACAATGTGGCAGAGCTGAGACTTGAACCCACACAGCCCAACTTCAGAATCTAGGCACCTACTTATCACCTACTGCCCTTCCTACAGTGAGGCCAGAAGCCATTAAGGATCCCCACATGAAAAGCTATATAAGCAAAAAGGCATGTGTGCAGGTCCAGCTGAAGTCAGCAGGGGCCCAAGTTTAAGGGAACTACAAATAGCATGGCTGCAGGTACAGCAAAGGCCCTTACCATGTGTTGAATTAAGTAATGCAAAACCAGCAGTGGGGAGCTGAGGAAACAGAAGTGAACCAGCCTGCAAAAGCCTCAAAGACAAGCCGGTGGAGCACCACATGCCTGTACTTCCTGTATTCTGGAAGGCTGAGGCAGGAGGATCCCAAGTGCAAGCTCAGCCAGGGCAACTCGGTGACTTAGCAAGACCCTGTCTCAAAATAAAAATAAAGGATCAGGGATCCAGCTCAGTGTGAAGGTCTTAAGTTCAACCTCCAATACTGAAGGCAAGCCGTGATCCTGAAAGGGTGCTCCAAGTCAGTATTTAACTCCCTCTCAGAAACACGGGTCTTCTGGGGGAACCTTCACAAGGGTCTGATTTCCAACATTTTGCATAAAGAACTGGACACATTACAGCCTCCCTATCATAACTGATACTCA
Source organism: Erethizon dorsatum (assembly GCA_028451465.1). Lineage (NCBI taxonomy): Eukaryota > Metazoa > Chordata > Mammalia > Rodentia > Erethizontidae > Erethizon > Erethizon dorsatum. The sequence continues at coordinate 164,159,908 of CM051822.1, forward strand.
GAAGCAGTTTTTTTAAAAAGTATATGAAGTTCAAAATATAACAGTAACCAGATCACTATGTACTATAATTAGGGCTCTGTTCAAAAAATATTCATGCTTTCAATTTTTTGCTGCAACAAATCAGAAGGCAACAGAATACTTTTAATGAGACTATAAAACTCAGGAAACAGATTCAACAGCCCTCTTTAAGGAGACCTTGAGAAAATGTGTAAATGGGATGGTTTGATTTTTGTGAAACAGCCAGAGAAACCTTACACTGCCTCCTTTTCCTCGTTGTAATTTTCTACAGAGCGCAGGGGCCCACGATGGGCTGAACTCACTGCCAGTCACTGTATCAGCCTTGTGGCTTCACCTTGCACGACAGTTATGACACCAGCATTTAACAAACTCATGCCATGCGCTGTTGGAAACCCCCTCGTGTGTGTTCTTTGCTCTTCACAGTGACCACATGAGGTGGATCCTATGATGCCCCCGTTTGGGAAGTGAGAGGACTGAGGCCCAGAGAGCTGACTAACTCACTGCCGCGGGAGAGCCGGCACGTGCACCCAGGCAACCAGCTCTGGAAAGAGGAAGCAAGGCTCTTTAGAAGGGGCTGTGTGTGTGTGTCTGTGTGTGCCTGTGAGAGAGAGAGAGAGTGGGAGAGATCAGGCTCCTGCCTTTTCCTTTCTTTGGTCTGCCACTAACCCTCTTCCAGCATCCTGTGAGTCCGGTGTACCTGGCAGGGCAAGAGCCAGAAGGAGGAGGAAGAGGGGTTCAAGGCACAGTCCCAGCAACCTGGGGGCAGCTTTCCCTTCCCCGGGCGCAGAGGGACAGTGCTCCTGGTAGAGAAGTGGCAGCTGCCCCTTGGCTGAGAGCAGAGACAGCTCTGACTTGGGGTATATTAGATGTCAGTGCTGTTTTCTTATAGGACTTTTCATTTTGGTGGCCTTTTCTCTTTAAATGCACCCACACTCTGCTCCTCCATCCCAATTTCCTGTTCAGAATTCCTGTAACCACTAAGTAAATTCAACTTGATGCTGGAAAATCACTTTTTATGAGAAAACTCACATTAAAGTGCAAGTGAAATGGCACTCTGCCCCGTCTTACTCTGTTTATCTATTAAACTAAGCAAGCAACCTGGGGGTGTGCTGTAGGAAAAGATCTTTTGCCCACAGGTTCTTTGTTTTCTCCCTGCAGGGTGCAGGGGAAGAGACATCCTGCGCCTCCAGGGTCCACTACTGGCTGCTCTGTTCTCCCGCTTGCTCAGCAGCCTCTGCTCTGGACCAAAGGCCAGGAGGCCCTGGCCCAGCGGGGCCCTGTATCTCCACCTGCTTAGGAACTAGGTGCTTCTATTCCAGCCAGGTTCAGAACTTGGGACGGTGGAGCCGTGGGTGGGAGCTGACAGCAACTTCCACAACCCCCAGACTACAGTTCCTAGAGAGAAGAAGAGCCTCTCTCCTGTTACTAGGTGCCCTCCCCCACCCAATCTCTCTCTCTCACACCCACACCCACACACACACACACACACACACGCACATGCGCGCACCTCTTCTAAAGAGCCTTGCTTCCCCTTTCTACCTCCTCTACAGCCCGTTTAGCCATCACTGAAATCGCAGCCTTGAGACTGTGGGTGTGGGACACTTTGTGGTTGAAAATCAAAGGCTACGGAGTTCTGTGCCAATGTGGGCTGCGCTTTCCAGTTGAAGGCGGGTGTGACATGGCAGACAGGAGTGAGGGTTAGGAGTACGGATTCTGGAGCCGGTGGACTGGGTGCACAGGCCAGCTCTCCCCGCAGCAGGAGAGACGTCCCTCAGGAGGACCTGTGGTTCTAACTGTAAAAGGAAACAGTCTCCCTTAACTATGCACCACTGCACCATCCCACCAGGTAAGGCAGCATGGGGTATCAGTCAGCTTTTGGTACGAAGACATTCGCTTAGTTCACAGTTATGAAGGGTAAGGGTGTGGACCTCCTGCACATGGCGCCAGGGCAGGAGTACGTGCAGAGGGAGAGATCACATGCAGACACCGGAAGCCAGAGAGACTCAGAATTGGGCAACTCATTCTCAAAAGAACATGTGGGTCACACGAGAGCTACCGAAATCCTTCCTGAGGGCAGCACTCTCAACAACGCCACCCTCAGCCGGCCACACAGAGGTCCCGAATTTCAACACAACATCCAGATCACAGCGGATGGATACAGGGCAGACTGATGGTGTGGGACGCTACAGAGGCAGTGACCTTACTGCTGCCTTAGCAAGCAGGGAGCTGCTTTTCACAGCAGGTGCTCAATACGTGTGGGACGAAGACCGAGAGAGTGTACACTAAATACGAGTCACTGAAGGACATTTCCCAAAACTCTGGAGTCCAGTGTGATTTTCTGCCTTCCTTTTTATGCAGTGTCATTCCCAGCTGACCTACAGAGTTCCAATCCAACACAGATGGGATGCTGAACATTCTGAAACTTTTATTTTTAAGTTACACGGGGCCAGAGTATATTTCAGAGGCAAAAGGAAGATTTTTTACTGGAGACCAAATGAGGAAAAATGTCTAAAATGAGACATCTGGCAAAGCTGGCAATTCACTTTTCATCTGCTGATAAAAGTTTTGTAGACCAAGGTTCCTCTCTGAATCCTTCTCAAAATAGACTTCATAGAGAGCACCACGTCTCATTTTTCTCCCACAGTAGACTCCCGAGGAAGCGGAGTTGAAATCCAAGGTAACTTCATTGTCATCTTAATGAATAATTTAACTCCAGTTCAGTAACATTTGTTGAAAATGTGCAGATTTTCCACAGTGTATAAACAAGCAAGATGCAGACCTGACGCCTTTTTCCCTTGAACTCTTCAGAGGCTGGAATGGGCTACAGGGAAGATAGCTCTGCCCTGGAACCAAACGCCTTCTCTGAGAAGAGAGCGGCAGAGAGAACTAGCTCTGCCCCAGAGGAGGTGCGGATCCCCAACAAAACAGAGCAGCTCTGAGACCGGGGCTTCAAGAGCATGCTGGCCCCCCTCGAAATGGACACACAGCAAGCCTCCTCTTCCACCCCGCGGCTGCGTTTTCATTGATCAAGCTGAAGTACAACAAGAAAACCCACTGGAAATCTTGCGAATATAAAAACCCAAATGGCACTTTGTTAACAGAAAGAATGCACAGGTGTGAGGCCCGGTGACGTTAATAGACCAGATCTGGGCCTCTGGAAGCATCTCTCTCCCCTCTCCTGTGCCAACCCTGGTACTCGCCAGCCGCCTTGGCAGCCACAGAGCTCTAGACATTGCCAAGGGTAACTTCCCCAAACCTCCCTTTCCAGAACCTGAAGAGTCAATGCCACGGGGAGCCCAAATGCCTTTTTCGCCAAAAAAAAAACCTAAAATGATCACTGGCCCTCGCGGATTATCTATGAGCACAAGAAAATGGGCTGACACATTACCTTAAGTCTTTCTCTCATCTTGGCCAACTCAATATTGGCTAACAAAATTTGCAAAGCTATCTCCTGACCCTTAGAAAGATCTTTCTCACTACCTCCCAGACCAAGTTAAAAGTACACTGTGGCCGGGGTGTAGCTTGGTGGCAGAGCGCTCGCCTCCCATGCATAAGGCCCTGGGTTCCATCCCCAGTACCACAAAAGACGAAATAAAATAAATAAAAAATAAAAATACCTTGAACAATGTCTTCTTGGAAACACTATATAAAATCAATCAATGGCAACCAAATCAATCCAGGATCATGGGGTAATTTGCTGCAGGGTGCTGGGAAACTGAATCTTTCATTAGTACTACTTAAATTCTGATGTTTTTGATTACTGGTTTTTCATAAAGTAATCCAGTCTAAGAATCCTTTGTATGGGGCCGGTGAGATGGCTCAGCGGCGTAAGCGCCTGCCTTGCAAGCGCGAGGGCCCGAGTTCGACTCCCGGATCCCACATACGAAAAAGGGGCCGGTGATATCGCTCAGCGGCACGGGTGCCTGTTGGCGCGCGAGGTCCTGAGGTCGACCCCCTGGTACCCACAAAAAAAAAAAAAAAAAAGAATCCTTTGTATGAATTTTTTTTAAACATCTGTCTAAACTTTTTTGGGAAGATGTCATCCTTCCTGATTACTAAATTCCAAAACAATTTTATTAAGACTGACTGGTGGAGAAGACCTCAAGATGGCGGATGAGTAAGAAGCAGGCAGCAAACCTCTCTCTAAAAGTTACCATTGGAACACGGGAATATAGCGACCCAGAAAGCGCAGGAGGGGGGGAGATGCCTCCCCGAAACCCAGAAAAGTTCTGAAGCGCAATCTGGGACCCCCAGCACCAGTGACGGGTGACTTCCAACAAAGAAGAAGGAAAGAAGGAGCAGAACGCGCGCGTGCACCTTCTAATATCCCGGGAGTTGGAGCGCCGGCGGAGGCTCAATTCTACGGACACACGGTGGCAGCTGGCGCCCAGGGAGCCCCCACGGAGGATCCTGAGACAGCGGCGGGGCAGGGGAGCGGCGGAGAACGGCGCTGACCGGCGGTGAGTGTCTCTCAGCCACAGCTGCCCCGCGCCAGAGAGCGACCGGCCGGGCGCCATTGTGGGGGGTGTGGCGAAACTCAGAGCGGCTCGGAAACTGCTCTGGGAACTTGTGCTCCGGACAGGGCAGCACGGGGCCTCTCAGGCCCACGAAAGTGTGCTGAGGTCAGCAGGCGAACAAGACTGGACTCTCAGCCACACCTGTCCCGCGCCAGAGAGCGACTGGCCCGGCGCCATTGTGGGGGGCGTGGCGAAAAACCAGAGCGGCGGGAACCAGTGCAGGGAACCCGCGCTCCGGACAGCACGCTGAGCCTCTCAGGCCCAGGGATCGTGAAAGGGCGGCGAGAGCGGAGGCGAGCTAGACTGGTCTCTGCCTGAAAGTACGCGCCTCTGCTCACCGCCCGCCAGAGGGCGCTCCTGGCTTACTGGGACGGACCTGCACAGAACAGGACTCTGTCACCACAGGGTAACTGCCTACAGCAGAGTCAACACCTGGAACTGATTCTTTTTATATTTTTTATTTTTATTTTTATTTTTTATTTTTATTTTTATTTTTTTTCTCACTGATTTGTTTTTTTGTTCTGGCGAAGGGTTTTTTTGTTTTTGTTTTGTTTTGTTTTGTTTTTTGGTGGGGTTTTATTTTTGATCTGTCTGTTTTATTGTTTTTATCTTTGTTTTTGTTTCTGTATGTGTATTTGCTCTTTCCTTCATTATTCTCTCTGGTTTTTTATATGAGTGTAAACAGCGCCTCTAACTTCTTTGTGATTGTGGTTGTGATCTGTTCTTCCTTTTATCCCTTCCTTCTCTTTTTACCACCTGTCCTCTGCACTAGTGTCCCAATTTTAGTGGGATCCCTCTTGGTCCTCTAACCTTACATCTAATTCCTTCCTCTTCTCCCAATACTCTATTTCCTCCTTAACTCATCTTAAATTTAAACTCCTCAAGGAAAAATTGACATACATAGGACTTGTATACTGCATATAATTTTTCTGGTGTGTTTTAGATTTTGTTATATAACCGCAACTCTATACAGTTAAAAGTGGTAAATAACTGGTTAGCTCAGTCTGTCATTTTTTAGGCTGTGTTTGATGCTTTAGTTAACATTATAGCCAAATGTGAAATAATTGTTCTAAACATCTTTCCTTCCTGATATTTCATGATTGAGATTGACTAAGGGACACAGAAAATACAGTGGCACAGTACCAAAGAATCAAGGACTGGGCCAAACAGGTAGCAACTTCGCATACCCAACGAATTGAAGAGGTAGGAGCTGGCAGAAAGCTCAAAACCTAAAAGCAAGCTCCACTTGGAAGATACTGCAGAGAAGTAGTCATCTTCTAAAGATCTTAAACACTAGCAATAAAGTAACCTACTATAGGTAATTTGCAAACATCACCCCAGGAATTAAAGAAAGAAAAAATGAGACGACACTTAAACAAGATGCAACCCCACACATCCAATTCACCAAAGGCAAACCTAGGGAGCAACGAGGTGGGACAATCCGAAAGCCACCCACCTGGCCTATCTGAAGTGGTAACAACAAAGCAACTGAATGAGGTTCTGGAAAAAATTAAAACAGAAATAATCTCACAGATAACTGCAGAGATAATGTCTACAATGAAGACCATGCTTAAGGACACTATAGCTGATACAGACAAAAAAATAGATGAACTTAAGAAAACTATAGAAACCATGAATGCTCAGCATAGGAAAGAAATGGAATCTATAAGGCAGATTCAAGCAGATATCCAAGAGATAAAAAATTCCATTGAAAGTATTTGTAGCAGAATAAGCCAATGCGAGGACAGGATCTCAGATATAGAAGACAGGCTTGCAATTAGTGATCATGAAATGGAAAAATTCTTAAAAATAGCAAGGGACCATGAAAAATCAATTCAGCAGCTGCTAGATGACTCAAAGATAAACAACTTAAGAATAATTGGAATAAATGAAAAAGCAGGAGATAGCATCAACGACATTAAAACCTTGTTCAAAGACATAATCAGGGAGAACTTTCCTGGAAGAGAAAAGGAATTTGACACCCCTATAAGTGAAGCTTTTAGAACACCAACTAGACATGATCAAAAAAAAACTTCAGCCAGACATATTATAGTCAAGATCCCAGAAATTCAACAGAAGGGCAGAATCTTAAAAGCTGTTAGGGAGAAGAGACAAATCACCTATGAAGGAAAACCCATCAGAATCACAGCTGACTTTTCAGCACAAACCCTCAATTCAAGAAGAGCTTGGAATGATGTATTGCAAGCTCTAAAGGAAAATAATTTTCAGCCCAGATTGATGTACCCTGCAAAACTATCTTTCAAAATTGATGGAGAAATAAAATACTTTCATGACAAAGAACATCTGAGAAAATTTATGACCACCAAACCAGCACTCCAAAACGTTCTGAAGGACATTCTAGAAAGAGATAGGAACCCCAACAGAAGGAATCCACCAGTCAGGGCAAATAATTAAATAGCCGGAAAGCGGAAAAACAAAGAGTGGGAACCAACAACAGGAAAATATCATGACAAGTCAATACATATCAGTTTTAACCATCAATGTTAACGGTCTCAATTCACCAATCAAAAGGCACAGACTGGCGAAATGGATCAAGAAGCAAGATCCAACAATATGCTGTATACAAGAAACACATTTAATTCAGAAAGAAATTCATAGACTGAAAGTCAAAGGATGGAAAACAATACTCCATGCCACAGGAACCCAGAAAAAAGCAGGGGTAGCTATTCTTTTTGCAGACAAAGTGAACTTCAAGCCAAGAAGGATTCAGAGAGATAAAGACGGTCATTACATCCTTGTAAAGGGAACAATCCAAGAGGAAGAGATAACGATCATAAATATATATGCATCAAATACCAATGCACCCAGCTATATAAAACAAGTACTAAAGGACATGAAAAATCAAATAAGCACTAATACAATTATATTGGGAGATCTCAATACTCCACTGTCACAAAAAGATAGATCAACTGGACAGAAAATCAATAATGAAATAGTAGAACTGAACCAAACTTTTGAACAAATGGACTTAGTAGATGTCTACAGAGTGTTCCATCCCACAACATCAGAATACACATTTTTCTCAGCTGCACATGGGACGTTCTCCAAAATAGACCACATACTAGCTCATAAAACCTGCTTAAGTAAATGCAAAGGAATTGAAATTATCCCATGCATATTATCAGACCATAGTGCAATGAAATTGGAAATCAATGGCAAAAGATCCCACAAAAACTCCCTAAACACATGGAAATTAAACAGCATCCTCCTGAACAACCAATGGGTCACAGATGAAATTAAAGAAGAAATTAGTCACTTTCTACAACTGAATGATAATGACAGTACAACATACCGGAACTTATGGGATACAATGAAAGCAGTCCTAAGAGGGAAATTTATAGCATTAAACACTTATATCAGGAAAATAGAGCAAGCACAAATAAACAACTTAAGGGTGAACCTCGAGCTTCTAGAAAAAGAAGAGCAGGTTAAGCCAAAAGCCCGTACAAGGGAGGAAATTATAAAGATCAGAGCAGAAATTAACGTATTGGAGAATAAAAAAACAATACAAAGAATCAATGAAGCAAAAAGTTGGTTCTTTGAAAGAATAAATAAGATTGACAAACCCTTATCCAACCTTATTAAAAAAAGAAAAGAAAAGACTCAAATCCATGCAATTGAAAATGAAAAGGGTGATATCACGACAGACCCTGCAGAAATCCAGAAGATCATCTATACCTATTTTGAAAATTTATATTCTACTAAGATGGAAAATGCAGAAGAAATGGACAGATTCCTAGATTCGTATGAATTACCAAAGCTGAATCAAGAAGATTTAAAAATCCTAAATAAACCAATATCAGCCAATGAAATTGAAGATGTAATTAAAAACCTCCCAACAAAGAAAAGCCCAGGCCCTGATGGATTCACTGCCGAATTCTACAAGAAATTTAGAGAAGACCTAACGCCCCTACTTCTCAAACTTTTCAATGAAATTGAAAGGGAAGCAATACTCCCAAATTCATTCCTGGAAGCAAGCATTACCCTGATACCAAAACCAGAGAAGGACCCAACTAAGAAAGAGAACTATAGGCCAATCTCCCTAATGAACATAGATGCAAAAATCCTTAATAAGATACTGGCAAACAGAATCCAACAAATCATCAAGAAGATTATACACCATGACCAAGTTGGATTCATCCCAGGGATGCAGGGATGGTTCAACATACGTAAATCAATAAATGTAATACAGCATATTAACAGAACCAAAGACAAAAATCACATGATCATCTCAATAGATGCAGAAAAAGCTTTTGACAAAGTCCAGCACCTTTTCATGATAAAAACCCTACAGAAAATTGGAATAGAGGGTCTTTATCTCAATCTGGTAAAAGCTATCTATGACAAACCAACAGCCAATATTATACTAAATGGCCAAAAACTGAAAGCCTTCCCTCTAAAATCAGGAACAAGACAAGGATGTCCACTGTCCCCACTCTTATTCAACATAGTTCTGGAAACTTTAGCCAGAGCGATTAGACAAGAGAAAGAAATAAAAGGAATACTGATTGGAAAGGAAGAAGTTAAATTATCATTATTTGCAGATGACATGATACTCTACACAGAAGACCCCAAAAACTCCACTAAAAAACTGCTAGATTTGATAAGCAAATTCAGTAGTGTAGCTGGATACAAAGTCAATACTCAAAAGTCAATAGCCTTCCTGTACACAAATAACAAACTTACTGAAAGAGAAATTAGGGAAACAATACCTTTCACAATAACATCCAAAAAAATGAAATACCTAGGAATCAACCTCACGAAGGATGTAAAAGACCTCTATACTGAAAACTACAGTACTCTGAAAAAGGAGATTGAAGAGGATATCAGAAAATGGAAAGATATCCCTTGCTCCTGGATAGGAAGAACCAATATAGTGAAAATGGCCATACTTCCAAAATTGTTATACAGATTTAATGCAATTCCAATCAAAATTCCAACAGCATATCTCACAGAATTAGAGAAAACAATCCTAAAATTCATTTGGAATCAGAAGAGACCTAGAATAGCAAAGGCAATTCTGGGCAACAAAGGCAAGGCAGGGGGCATCACTATCCCCGACTTGAAATTATACTATAAAGCTACTGTGATAAAAACAGTGTGGTACTGGCAAAAAAACAGACCTGAAGATCAATGGAACAGATTAGAAGATGCTGAAACAACCCCAGACATACTAAGCCACCTTATCTTTGACAAAGGTGCCAAACACATTCGCTGGAAGAAAGATAGCCTCTTTAATAAATGGTGCTGGAAAAACTGGCTCTACACATGCCGAAGATTAAAACTAGATCCATATCTTTCACCATGCACTAAACTAAATTCAAAATGGATCAGAGATCTAAATATTAAAACAGAAACATTAAATCTGCTGGAAGGTAGGATAGGTAAAACCCTTGGAGACATTGGTGTAGGCAAAGACTTTATGAATAAAAACTCAACCGCACGGGAACTATCCCAAAGAATCAATAACTGGGATCTCATCTTATTAAAAAGCTTTTGCACAGCAAGAGAAACCACCAACAGAGTGAAGAGACAACCCACAATGTGGGAAAAAATGTTTGCCAGCTGTTCCTCAGACAAAGGATTACTATCGAGAACATATAAAGAACTCAAAAAAATCAGACCTCCCAAATTTAAAGACCCACTCCAAAAATGGGCATCTGAGATGAATACACATTTCTCAGATGAAGAAATACTAATGGCAAACAAATATACAAAAAAATGTGCAACATCACTAGTCATTCGAGAGATGCAAATTAAAACAACACTGAGATACCATCTCACCCCAGAAAGAATGGCTACTATTAAGAAATCAACTAATAACAAATGCTGGAGGGGCTGTGGGGAAAAGGGAACCCTTCTTCACTGTTGGTGGGAGTGTCGACTGGTACAGCCACTGTGGAAGTCAGTGTGGAGATTCCTCAGAAAACTAGGGTTGGAGGTCCCATTTGACCCAGCTATTCCCCTTCTGGGCATCTTCCCAGAAGAATTAAAAACATCGTACCACAGCGATATATGTGCACCCATGTTTATAGCAGCACAATTTGTAATAGCCAGATCTTGGAAACAACCCAAATGCCCATCAACTGAGGAATGGATAAGAAAGATGTGGTATTTTTATACAATGGAGTACTATTCAGCCATAAAGAAGGATAAACTGGAGACTTTTATAGGTAAATGGATGCAACTCGAGAAAATACTCATAAGTGAAATAAACCAGAAGCACATGTGTAAGCATCGTATTATTTCTCTGGTATGAGAAACTGAAAGAGTAAATAAGATCCAAAATGTACAATAGACATGGTGAATCAAAAAGAAACTGGTCAAAAGGAAAGAGAGACTGGAATAGGGAAAAGAAAGAAGGGAAAGGGAAAAAAATTGTATATATATATATATATAAGATGGTTAAGATAGATACACTACCATTTTTACTTAGTTCATTGAAGAGTAAGGTTTGTGCCAATAATGTTTGGACAATTGAATGCTAATGTCTGGTGTCCTGAATAACTAACTTAAAGATAGTAATACGTAATGTATTAACCATTGTTACCCTCCTATTATGTTTGTTTGAAAATTTGTTCTTCTTTTGATTTGTTTTGTTTTTTCTTCTCTTTAAAATTAAAAAAAAAAAAAAAAAAAAAGACTGACTGGTGCATGGTTTGGGGGTCGAAATACAGACTTGGACTCAGTCCTGCTGTAACAAACAACCTTAAGCCTATTCGCGTATCTGTGACTTCGTATTTGTATTGTAAGCACATGAACAATCTGTGTCCATGTTATAGGCGGTGAGGTTAAATTAGATTATGGAGGTAAACGTGAAAGTTATTCAACGGGGGCGTGGCTAGTGGCAGACTGATTGCCCAGAATGCAGGAGGCCCTGGGTCTGAACCCCAGCACTGGAAGTGGGGGCAAAGGAGGGACAGAGACAGATACTTGGTCACCCTTCTGTACCCGGCTGCTACCCCACGGCCTAACGAGGATCAGAGACTCGTAAACATCTGAAAAGGACAAAGCTCCCCTCTGCAGACACTGACTGCTTCCTAAAGTACAGGAAAGGAAACCCGACCTGAAGGAACCAAGCGGTGGGTCCAGCAAACCACGGCAAAAACAGGCAACGCAGGCAGCCAGAAAGACCCCAACAGGACACTGTGCACCTGACCACCAGGCGCACCCCACTGTCGCTCACCACAGAGACAGAGGTCAAACGAGTTACTCAAAATCAATTTTGTTTCTCAGTCAATCCAAAATGCATCTTGTTCTGTTCAAGGATCCTCCAACCAAGATGTCAAAGTATTCCTCCCAGTACCTTTGTCTAACCTAAAATCAAGTCTGCAGTAGAATCCGGTAGTTCTATAAATAAATGTCAATTCAATCCTCATCATCTAATAGTGAGACATTTTCAGTTATTTCAAGCCATCATAAAACATGTGCCAACTGCTTCTCAGAGGTGAAAGGGCCTCGCTCTCACCTCAAACCCGTGCTGTCACACCCCTGGGCAGGCCACTGAGACTCAGGCCTAGTCCCTGAGACCCCAAACTCACAGAACACCTGGTGTCAGGGAGAAGCCACGAGCGCTTCTCCCTGAGGCTGAGCTGGGTAGGGGGAGAGAATACAGCCTAGGCCCACCCTCCCGCACACGGCTGGTATTTTAACAGAGGAACCGAGCTATTCAAGCGCTGAGGATCAGTCTTCACAGGCATCAGTAAAAATGGTGGCAGTGACACTAACTAGAGATGCTGGAGAACTAACAAATTCTGATTTGGCCATGTAGAAATTAATACTAACCACAGACACTTATGGGAACTGCTTCCTTAATTACCATGCAGCACAATAATGATCATACATCTCCCTGTGTCAGGTTATGCCTGTTTGATTTCATCACTCAGTGAATTGAGGTCGCACGTGCATACTTGTTTACTTCCAACTTAAAGCTGAACCAAACATCCCTGGGAAATGAGGACTTGTGCTGTTGGGAGGCATTAACACCCCGGGGCACAACCTGAATAGGAGGACTCCAAGTGGCTTAAAATTCGATATACATTTCAGGAGCAAGAAGTGGGTGTTGCAATTTTATCACACAGATGTTCCTTGTTTAACGACCTACCTGTTTAACAACTGTTCGGACTAATAACCTGCCGCTCGGACTTAACAACCCATCTTTTTTTGTTCGTGTGGTACAGCGCTGTACCTCTTGTTGATAGAGCTTCACTGTCTTTTCTGGTACAATACTTTGTTTACATACAGTGCTATAATTTTTGCTGATTGCACTATATAGTAAAGTACTGTAGTTTTACGTTCTGTTAAATATTATAGTACTGTGTGGGAGAGTTATGCAAATAAAAGCGAAGTCATCAAGGTGGAGTTTCCTCTGACCATTTCTGTGCTCTGAACATTGTAACGTACATACTACATGCAATTCTTCATTTAGCCAGGAATTTATATATGACCAAGTCGCAGGAACTTGTTAAACGAGGAGTGTCTGTGCATGACTCTGGCTACACTGCCATTATCCTTCTGTCTGTTTGAATAAGGATTCTCCGCCCTACACACCACCACTCTCCACCCTACAGTTCAAGGGTTACAGAACAGGAAACTTGGGGTTGGAGGAGGGAGTTGTCTGGTCCTGGGCTGGCTGGATGCAAAGCTTCCGATCAGCACAAAGGTGGTGGTGTGGGTCTCTAACGACCACTGTGGGTTAGAACTGCAGCCCTCACCAATCAGCAAGCCCCGGGAATTGCTTTGCCTTTTCTAGAACTCTTCAGTCCCTGGTCCTTGCACTTATGCTATGCACATGGAAGGAGCGGTTTCCACAAAGCTCAGGGAAGCAAAGCCTTTATAAAACCCTTAGAAGTCACGCCTCAAGCCATCTCACAAGGACTGCTGATTTGGCTTCCTGCACACTTGTCAGCAAATAACTACAAAAGTCCCGAGGGAGGAGAGAGGTCTGCCTTGTCTTTTTCCTTATTGCCAGTTCCCACTCAGTTCAACGGTTCGTGGGTCTTTTCCATGCGTGCCCCTTTTGAGATTTAACTTCCACCACAATAAACAAAAGATTAAAACAAACCAAAAGACTGACTTGTCTGCCTACTTAAAAAAAAAAAAAAAAAAAAGAAATCACCCAACTCTAGGCCTTCATCTATAAATTCCTACATACACCAGAATAAAGAGCTGTTCTAGAGCAGGTACCATCTTTCCACTAAAGGGGGTCAAAAGTATTTCCTTTCAGTCATGATGTACAAACACCCAATCTTTCCACAATCCCCCCCCCATTTACACTGCAATACCCTCTTTAGATGCAGAGTCCCAGGCCAGATCAGCCTCTCAAATGCAAGCCGAGGCCCCCGAGTCCTGCTCATTCCCCTCCTCTCCTTCACATCTGACTTCCTCTCACACCTACCGTGACTGCCTTCCACCGGGGACCCCATCATTCTGCAGTCCTGTGCCACCAATCCATGTCCGATCTGAAGTGATCTTACCAACTGTAACTCCACTGTTCCCTTTACTTTAAAACCCAGCGCACCTCTGTGCGAGACATGAGGCTCGCACCTCTGCCCGCTCTCCTCGCTAATCTCTCCCCTTCCATGGCCTATAGCAACTTTTGCTTTCCCCCTTCTGTGCCTGTCCAACTCCTACTAGCTATACACACACACACACACACACACACACACACACACACACACACTATGGTTTACTTTATGTTTTATAGATTTTTTGTTGTTTTTGTTTGTTTTTTAGGCAGGGTCTCACTCTGTAGCCCAGCCTACATAGTGCTGGCCTTGAACTCCTGGCAATCCTGCCTCAGCCTCCCAAGGGCTGGGATTACAGGCATGCGCCAGCACACCCAACAACCAAGCTGATGTTTTTATTTTTTATTAGTACATGTTTGTCGTAATAAAGATTACATTCCTTTTAGCTTTATTCTCCCCTTAGACTTCAGCACTTCTAGGAGGACACTTCCCAGCCCTGTCCCGGGTTTCCTTTATGGTGCTCCAGCATCCCTCCATTTCTTAGCACTTATCACACAATTATGATGTCTCCCTCATCAGCAGATGGAAAGACTGGGACTGAGATTTCTTGCTTCCTCGCCAGCAAATGATCTGACACAAACAAGACACACTTTAGATGAAGAAATTGCCGTTCTTCTCCAGCTCCAATAAGCACAACTTCCCCTACTTCTCAAGAGAGGGAGGCAAAAAGCTTTTGGCCACTTTTTTTTTTGAGACAGGATCTTGCTCTGCAATTCAGGCTGGCCTTGAACTCACAGTGATCCTCCTGCCTCAGCCTCCTGAGTGCATGCACTACCACATCTGGTGCTGTTGGCCATTTAAATGCACTTATGGGGCCGGTGAGATAGCTCAGCAGCATAAGTGCCTGCCTGGCAAGCGTGAGGTCCTGAGTTCGACTCCCAGTACCCACATACGAAAAAAGGGCCAGTGATATCGCTCAGCGGCACGGGTGCCTGCTGGTGCGTGAGGTCCTGAGTTCAACCCCCGGTACCCACAAAAATAAAATAAAATAAAATAAAATAAATGCACTTACGGGGCCAGGGATATAGTTCAGCAGCACAGCGCGTGCCTGGCAATCACGAGGTCCTGAATTCGATTCCTGGTACACACCCCCAAAAAAAAATGCACTTAAGGATTAGGTGTCAACAGCTGTTTTTGTCAGCTACTGAGGAATCCACAGTAACTTTTCATTAATGATAATGATAATTATTACAGCAAATGTTAGCAAGACACAGAACATGGTACAGTGGAAAAAACTTCAACTCGCGTCTGTGAGATGGGGCTGAGTGTGGATGAGTTCTATAAGCCCAGGTCCGTGGTCTTGCGTGAGGATTTGTGCAGGTTTGGGAATGTGTCTTGTGTAGCAGCTGGCACACACAGAGCCTGCCCCGCTTACATTCACTATACTGCATGAACCAGGTGCACGGCAGAGAAAGAGATGTTCCCAGGCAAGGGCGAATGGCAGTTACCTCACGGAGGGACATTTTTGGCTAAAAGGTGACCCAAGAGCCTTCTGGGGCATCGGAAACATTATCTTGCTGAAGATTATCCAGGTGCATTCATAGGTAAAAATACACTGACCCAAATACTTAATATCCATCCACTCAACTGTATTTGTACTCTACAATTTTTGTGACAAAAGACAGCTCAAAAAATGGTATCCTGCAGTCAAAGCGTGCCTGCCTGCGGAAAGCAGTGACTCAGCCCCGGGCCTCGGTGTCACCGTAAAGGCTAAGCAAATGCATTAGCACCCCAGGCACCAGCAGTGGGCAGAATAGATGCCCCACACAATATATGTAGCACAGTGTCCTGGAGATACAAGCTACAATGCTTAATAAAACACACATTCATTTCAGGGTTGCTGAGCTCATAACCACTCAATATCTTCTCAACAACACACACTCAAAGAACTCCACAGTCCTGGAGAGACTAAAACAATTTTCTGCAGTTTTCGCCTGTCCTTCCCCACCTCTGCCCCTTGAGATAAAGGGCCTAGAGCAGTGAGGGCGAACCTTTGAGAGCTTCCCATGATAACAAACAGCCCGCAGCAGCGCACGTGCCATAGGTTCGCCACCACTGGCCTAGGATATGAGTTCTGATCTTTGGGCTTGCACAGGCCTCACTGAGTGTAGAGGAACTGTCTTGGACCCCATATAAAATATATATTACAGTCAGTGTATACAAGTAATAAAACTTCCTTTATTTTAAAAATGTTTTATAACATTTCTAGTATTAACAATATTGTCTTTGTAATTATAACAATATAGTGAGCGAAACACAACTTGATAAATTTTTTATCACAGTTGTTAATAACTATTTTAACTTACTAAACTTTACAATATAACACAAGCCCAAGTTTAATAATTAAATAAAAACTACAAATCTGCTTAATAACAATAAACTCCTGTCTTCATAGGCACACACACATGTAGGTAGGCTGAATACTATTATGGGTAATCCCTGCAGTTTTTCTCACCAAGTCGCACAAGCAAGTGTAGTGTATGATACTGAAAAATACTTCTAAAAATCACGTAATAGGGTTACAAGTTTACGCTCTCGTGGGGCTGCGTTACTAGCTATCCAGGGTGACATTCGGCCCATGGGCACCAGGATGGACATGCCTGGCCTAGAGATCATCTAAATTCAAGGAAGCTGGGATCCAAGGCCATGACAACCCTGGTACCTGACCCACCTCACCTCTAACTCCCAGGAAACCTCCATCCATTCCTGGGGGCAGCTTTTCACTCCCTGCTGGGCAAACAGGTCTTCCCCACCTTGGCGCTAGAAGCTCCCCTCTCCTCCACACCCACCTTCCATCAGGGCCCAGGCCCCGCCCCTCGTCCAGGGGGAGGGGCTCCACCCCCCCAGCCCATTACCATCTCCTCCTCCTCCAAACTCCTTCAGCACTATTTATATCCTTGGCTAAGAGGCTGAGCACCAAAAAGGAGGCCGGATTTCCTCTGTATAAATACTAATATTTGCAGCAGACACAGCTGTGTTCTAGCCACCTCCAAGTATGTACTTTACAAGCATTGCTTCTCCAAATCTTTGCACAACCTTACATGAGAAGTTCTAGTATTACAGATGCGAGAGCTAAGACAAAGAAATTAAGAAAGCTGTCTGTATGTGCTGGGTATGGTGGCGCATGCCTGTAATCACAGCTACTAAGCAGGCTGAGGCAGGAGAAATGGAGGCTGAGGGAGGAGAACCACAAGATCCAGCCAGCCTGGGCAACTTCGAAAGGCTGTCTCAAGATAAAAAGGGCTGAGGAACACAGCGCAGTGAGAGCACTTGCCCAGCATATGAGAGGCCCTGGGTTCACTCCCCAGTACCAACAAAAAGCAGGAAAGAAAGTTGTTTACATCTCCCAACTGGTACTAGGTGGCGAAGGTAAGAACTGAACTCGGGCAGCTTGAATCCAGAGCTACCTCGCAAACAGGTCTTTGCTTGTGCACTTTTTACTCTGAAATAATTTTAGGCTTACAGAAGAGTTGTAAGGAAGCATAAAAAGTTTCCATATCCCTCTCACCAAGCCTGGCTTGTTAGAATGGCAATCGAACTGCAAAACAGGCCAGCTAGAAAGCACTAAGATTAAAACACATACACACGCACTCTCACACACACACACACAAAATAAATCAGTTTTACAGATTACAGTGGAAACCTCCTGTATCAGTCAGGGTTTTACTAGAGAAACAGATATAACACAAGATACACAAATGTATAAGAAATTACCAGGGGAGTGGGGTCATTGCTGTGCTGTTGCCTGGGCATGTGGCTTAAGAGCCTTGGGAATTAATTCGGAAAGGTTTTGAGACTGGCCTAGAGGCAGCCCCATATGCTGTACACTATATTGGAGACTCTGCTTGGAGCCTGGAAAATCATAGTACTGATGGAAATGCTGCAGGTTAAAATGAGGCTCAGGAGGCTTCTATTGAGAAGGACTGCATTGGCTGCTGGATCCCAGGTAATATACTGTGCTTTGGCAGGAAGTTGATCTGCATTTTGCTTGTGTTTAGACATATTGCCTGGGTGGCAGAAAAATTTCAATGCAGTATACTGTTGGGATGATGGCATGGTTACTGTTGAGAGCTTTGGCCAGATCTATGTTTGAATTTAAGAACAAAGAGCCAGCAAGGTGCTTTAAAGCGTTTGGCCAGAGGGAAGGCTCCAGTGGAGCTGTGGGTTGGAAGGATGACCCAGAGAACACGGTTGTTGAGAAGGAACGGGACAAGGGAAAAAATGAACTCAAGTTTTTCACCTGAAGGGAAGAATACATTTGAATTGCAAGAGATCCTCATTTTTTAGTCTTGCCATGCCCTTTTGTTAAAAGTTAATGGGAAGCAAGGATTGTGATTGTAATAGCTCTCTGAAATGATTTTAATGTAGTTTTTAGATATATGTTTGTAATCAGGTTAATTATTCAAAGTATTGTAGTTTTTTGTTTGTTTGTTTGTTTTTGTGGGTACCAGGGGGTCGACCTCAGGACCTCGCGCGCCAGCAGGCGCCCGTGCCGCTGAGCGATATCACCGGCCCTTTTTTCGTATGTGGGTTCTGGGAGTCGAACTCGGGCCCTTGCGCTTGCCGGGCAGGCACTTAAGCCGCTGAGCCATCTCATCGGCCCAGTATTGTAGTTTTAACCTTGAATGTTGATCACCCTTTGAATATTTTGCTTTCAGTGTAGAAATGAGTGCAATAAGAATTGTATATATGCAATTGTTATATTAATGTAAATCTGAATAGACCAAGACATGTTAACTTTTCAGAAA
This sequence comes from Erethizon dorsatum, assembly GCA_028451465.1. Lineage (NCBI taxonomy): Eukaryota > Metazoa > Chordata > Mammalia > Rodentia > Erethizontidae > Erethizon > Erethizon dorsatum. The sequence continues at coordinate 164,178,739 of CM051822.1, forward strand.
TCTGCCACTAGAGACTATGGTTGAAGGCAATGTGTGTGGTTACCAAGTTGACCAGGGTTGGATAGTGGTGGATTGACAACTGGTGGTCCACTTGTAACACCCACCTGAACTGAATCAGCGTGGTGCTGGGTGTGGAGAGCGCATCTGAGGACTGTTGCCAACAACATAAAAAGGAGAACTGGAGAGAAAGAAGGGGTGCTGTTGGTTCTCCTGGAGAAGTTTGTCATGCTGGCTTTCCTGATAGGAACTTGGCTGTTCTCATCGTCGGAGGAGCTCAGGACCTCATTGTCACTGAGGATGGCTATGGTACTTTTCAGGGGAGCTCTGGTCCTTACTTTGAGCATCGCTTCTTGGCTCTGGGGCAGATCCCTCAGCCTGCTGGCACAGGTCCTTCACCCCGCCAGCACAGACTTTCCAGCTTCCACCACTGACCTTTGGGCCTTCCCAGTGCAGATCCTTGATACAAACTTGCATGAGACATTGTCGTGGGCTCTGGGCCTCCAGGTGGACTCAGGGGCATTGTCATGGGCTCTAGGTCTTCAGCTGGACTCATGCAGGACACTGCTGTGGGATCCAGGCCCTCAGCTGGATTCTTTGGGTCTTTGGTGTGTGGACAGATCTCCTGCACTCTTTTTGTATTTGACTTTTGGATGACTACTATAAAATAATCCCATAAACTATGTGTCCTGTATTAGATTGTTTTCCTTGCAAAACCTGACTACAACACCTCCCCTCGAAGGAAATTTGGGTTTAGCTTTGCCTGTCTCATTTCATTAGTACTACCAACATTATCTAAACTTACATATGTGTTCCTCTCAGGAAACATACTTTTACAGGATTGTGAAACTGTACTCAAAAGAATTAGGTCTTCAAGATATCTGCCAGTTGAATGAGACACAGTTAAGTTCCCAGACAGCCACTCTCATCTGTTCTCACTGTAAATGACCCATAAAGTTGTCAAAAGAGCACATACTGGAGAGTAGTAACTGAAAATGATGGTAACCAAAGGCAGTAATGGGTCTAACAGATTATGATGGGCAACAAAAAGACATTAAAACAAAAGACAACTTTATCAATTTGGTCATGAAAACTAGTAAAAAAAAAATACTGGATCTTGATATCTCATATACCCTTTAAAAAAGAAAAAAATTGCTTCAAATGAAGCCCTAAATCCTGGATTGTTCACTTAAACAGCTTTTTGAAAATCTGTTCTGGGTCTGCTAACAACAGCAGAAAGGAGGGCTGGTGAGTGACTAGCAAGAAAACTATTCTACGGGCCAGTGAGATAGCTCAGCGGCATAAGCGCTTGCTAGCAAGCGCGAGGTCCTGAGTTCGACTCCCAGTACCCACATTAAAAAAAAAGAAAGAAAACTATTCTCCAGCCATGGCTTAAACATACAATAATGGAGATAGCAATAGATTAAAAAGTAACGAATCTCATATCTCTTGCCAATTCCAATAGTGAGGTATTTTCACTGGGAGGTAAAAAGTAATAGAGCAATTCTCTTACTGCTAAGCATACGGGACACACAGGTACTCTCCAAACCATTCAGCTAGAACTCTGTCTTCTTATACCACCCCCGCCAGGGTCCCGGACCACGTAAGACAGACCCTAAGGCCTTGCAAATGGAAAAGCCCAGTCCTGGGCGAGCCCCTGTCCTCTTTGTGCCTCCTCAGTGAACCAGGCACTAATGCCTGCAAGGAAAGACTACAGATCAAAGAACCAACGTTCCTGGTGTACAGAAAAGCTGTTGATTTCTTAATGTTGATTTTTGTCTCCTGCAATTTTCCTAAATTTGCTTATCAGCTACAAGAATTGTTTGATGGTCTTTAGGGTCTTTTATGTATAGGGTCACACTGTCTGCCGATAAGGGTAAATCTGACTTCTTCCTTTCCTTTGTGTATCTCATTCATTCATTCATTCATTCAATTTTTGCCTAATTGCTCTGGCTACAACTTCAAGCACTGTATAGAATAGGAATGGTGACTGGGAATCCTTGTCTTAGTCCTGATTTTAGATGCTTTTAGTTTTTCCCTGTTCAGTATGATGTTGCATAGACTTAGTCTTTTTTTCTGTGCAAACCTAAAAAAGAAAACTACACAAATGCCATTGTTCTGCACACACTTGCCTCAAACTTTCAAGTAATGTGAACATTTCCTTATTTTCTATCCTTCTCAACTTTTTTTTTTTTTTTTTTTTGTGCGTACCAGGGGTCGACCTCAGGACCTCACACGCCAGCAGGCGCCTATGCCATTGAGCGATATCACCGGCCCTTTTCTTGTATGTGGGTTCTGGGTGTCAAACTCAGGACCTCGCACTTGCCAGGCAGGCGCTTACGCCGCTGAGCCATCTCACCGGCCCCTCAACCTTAAGTGTATAAATGTGTATGAACTTAATTTATCTATAATATGTATGAACTGTAATTTATAATGTGAATAAACTGTAATTTATTTAATCCCTTCCCTGTCATGGGATATGAGTTTGTCTTTAGTATTCTCCTGTTAGAACAGTTCTGTGCTGACATCCTTGAGGGTGTTTTTTAAAATATATTTTTATTTTTAATTTCACATTATATATATTTATAAGGTATAGTGATATATATACACACACACACATATATATGTGTGTATTACTTTTTAAATGGTAGTAGGAGTTTAATCCAAGGCTTTGAACTGAGCTATATCCCCAACTCTTTAAAAATTTTTTTGATTTTGAGAGGGTCTTGTCAAGTTGCTAAACTGCAAATTGAGTCTGGCTAGAGGTGTAGCTCAGTGCAAAGGTCCTGAGTTCAACTGCCAGGATTGCAAAATTTTAAAGTTTCTCTACAACTGGAAGGAATGTAATTAGGGAAATGAACAAACATTGTAAAGCTGAAAACTACAAATTCACGAAAGAGCGGGTGGTAATAAAAATTTACCTGCTTAATCCTAGAAAGGGCAAGCACTTAATAAGCCCTTCCAAATGTAAAAGTAATGCTACAATCCAGTATGAGGAAATGCTCCACAGTGAGAAGTGGATGCAGCATTGGGGGACAGGTGCTCAGAGCTGCACTGAGAGCACAGTGAAGGGCACAGTGAAGGAGAGGTAAGTGCTGTGTGTGCCTTTGAAAAAGCATGGACTCCATCTCCAGGGCAGAGCCACAGCCTCAGTCTTATGAGAATTGTGTTTGAAATTTCCCACAATAAAAATTAGAACAACAAAAGAGAGTTGTTTTCTGTCATTCTGCTTGGAGCATACTGCCCCGTGTGTCTGTATTATTAATGGCCTTCTTCTAAACATTTTACCTTTGAAAAAGAACACAGGAGGCCTAAGTTGGCCATTAAAAATCCTGTGCTTGCATAAAGGTAACTTTCTGAATAGAAGTAGCACTTAGCAGCCATAGATCACTGCATTATCTCCAATCAGCAGGACCCAAGAGACGTCAGGGGCCTCAGAAATTATAAGAATCCTCGATTTCAGCTGCACATATGTGATTTTTACAATGGCTGGATGCTCAGATTACATCTACTATCCCACTGAATATACAAAATGTTATAAGCATGAGTGTATACAAAAACATACCCACAAGGATAACTGTGATTGAAAACAACTGAGTATTTCAAAATGGCAAGTAGAGAAAATTTTGAAGGTTTCCAACACAAAGCAATGACAAATGTCTGAGGTGGTATGTCAATTATTCTAATCTGATCATTATGCACTATACACTTGTACATGCACTGAAATATCACACTGAATTGGGCGTACCGGTACATTTCTGTACGCCCTGCACTTGGAGCCTGAGGCAGGCGGGCAAGATCAAGCCTGGAAAACGCTGCCTTCCATAACACTGAAAACAGGAAAACCATTCCATTCACAATCACTTTGGGTGAGGGGGAACTAGGAAACCACCTACCAAGGAGGTGAAAGAACTCTGCAGTGAAAATTATAGAACACTGAAGAAAGAAATTAAAGAAGACACTAAAGGAAGGAAAGACCCCCCCCATGCTTATGGATCAGTCAAATCAATGTTGTTTATAGAGTCAATGCAATCCGTATCAAAATTTCAATCACATTCTTTATAGAAGTAGAAAACATAAAAGGCCCAGGATACCCACAGCAATCCTAAGCAAAAAGCTCAAGGCTTGGGCCAGGGATATAGCTCAGTGGCACAAGCGCCTGCCTGGCAAGTGCAAGGTCCTGAGTTTGATTCCCCTTAAAAAAAAAAAAAAAAAAAAAAAAAAAAAAGCTCAAGGCTTGAGGCATCATAGTACTGGATTTCAAATTATGCTACAGGGCCAGTGAGATGGCTCAATGGCACAAGTGCCTGCCTGGCAAGTGCGAGATCCTGAGTTCGACTCCCGGTTACCCACATACAAAGCAAAAAAAAGGGCCGGTGATATCGCTCAGCAGCACCAGCGCCTGCTTGCAGGCGCAAGGTCCTGAGTTTGACCCCCGGTAACCACAAAAAATAAATAAATAAATAAATAATTTATGCTCCAAAGCCATATTAACAAAAGCAGCATGGTAGTAGTGCAAAAACACACACATAGACCAATGCAATAGAACAGAGGGCACAGAAAAACACCCATGCAGCCACAGCCTTCTGATTCCTAACAAAGGGGCCAAAAACAGCCTCTTTAACAAATGGAGCTGGGAACGCCAGGTATCAATTAAAATGGATCAAAGACATATTATAACACCTGAAACTTTGAAACTGCTAAAAGAAAACATATAGGAAGCACCTGAAGCCCCATGCGTCTGTATTAGAAGCCATAGTCACAGGCAAAGACTTCCTGACTAGGACTCCAATAGCACAGGAAATAACAGCAAGAACCAACAAATGGGACTATAGTAAATTAAAGAGTTTGTGCACAGCAAAGGAAACAACCAACTAGGGTGAAGAAACAGCCTACAAGATGTGAGAAATCTTTGCCTGTTACTCTTCTGACAGAGAATCTAGAATATATAAAGAACTTGAAAAACACCAAAAAATTAAATAGTCCAATCAATAGCCAAAAAAATTGGATAGAAACATCTCGAAAGAAGTACAAATGACCAATAAGCATATGAAAAAATGTACACTATCTCCAGCCACTAGGGACAGGGAAATACAAATCAAAATTACACTGAGATTCCATCTCACCCTGGTCAGAATGGCTATCACCAAGAATAAAAAAACACTGGGAATAAAATAATTCTATGATGTTCAGGGGCAATTTAATCTTCAGACAGATTATCCAGATGAGACTAACTTGGTCACGTGAGTCATTTCTACAGCAGAGCGCTTACTCTGGTTCCGGGCAAGGAGGGAGGACAGAAAGACAGCAGCTGTGAGGCAGACCTTGCACCTTCCTGGTTGGAGCATGGAGGAGGCCATCTGAGGAGGAGCCAAGGGGTCCAGGGACAGTGAGCGCCTCTGCGACAGCCAGGGAGGCAACGGAGACTTCAGACTCCCCACCCTGGCAGAATACACACCCACACCTCAAGTGCGGGTCACGCTGAGCTAAAACCAGATCCAAGAAGAGTGTTCCAATCTCCCTTTTCTTCCTTGAAAAAAGGAAATACTATTGCCTATGAAGGTGATTACAGATAATGCTGTGTTGTCCATTTCAAAAAGCCCAAAGGATTTCGAGTTTTCACTATAAAGAAGCAATGGATGTTTGAGGAAGTAAAGGTTTCAACCAGTTTAAACACTACGCAATGTGCATGTGTACCAAACATCGCTTAACGCCCCATTAATATCCAATTTTTATGTTTTAATGTATCAGTTAAAATAAGTTTTAAAAAATACCAAAATGAAGCTGATGAGGATGGAGGGGGTTTTTACACTGCTGATGGGACTGTGAATTAGTGCAGCTACTATGGAAATCTGAGGTTCCTCAAAAAACTGAAAACAGAACTACTGTATGACCCAGCTATACCACTCTTTGGTATATATCCAGAAGAATTAAAGTCAGCATACTCTACATACCTGCACACTGATCTTTACTGTGACACAATTCATAAAAGCCCATCCATGGAACCAGCCTGGGTGCCCATCCACAGTTGAATGGATAAAGAAAATGTGGCAGGTATACATAAAGGAGTATTATACAGCTATACAGAAGGACGAAACTACGTAGAAAAATGGACGGAACTGGATATCATCATGTTAAACGAAATAAGCCAGACTCAGAAAGACAGTCTTGCATGTTTTTCCTAACATGTGGAATCTAAAACGTAAGAGAATAAAAAATAAAAAGTGGCATGAAAGTAGAAGACAGACTACTATTAGATGAGAAAAAGGAAACAAGCATGGGGGGAGGAAAATGTAAGGGAGGAAAATAGGAGGAATGTCCATGTAGGAAAACACCACACTGAAACCCAGTATTTTATAAAATTAATAGGCATTAATAAATATATTTTAAATAAATAAAATTGGTAAATCAGGAAAAAAGACCACGTATGCACACCGAAATTACACCAATTAATTTCTTTAGGTGGCAGAATTATAAATGATTTTATTTTCTTCTATGTTTTCATGTCTTGCAATTTTCCTACAAGAAAGGCAAAGGTCTATAAGCCCTCACCTACAATCCAGAAATCCAAAAAGCCCTAAAAATGTGTTTTCATAAATTAGTAGCAAGCTTGTGTAGCTGTGAAACCCGACTTAAACTGGCAGGAAATGGCCTCGTATTTATCCCATTTCATGTGAATATTTACAGGTTTCACCAGAGGAACATAATGTTTCCGGGCATTGCCACAATCCCACACTCCCAACCACCCTGAAATTTTGGGGGATTATTGAATCGGATTAATTTGAATTTATTACCACTACCACTTTTAGGCTTTTAAAAATAAGATTCCTCATATGTAAAAGAATTCGGAGCCTCTTATCAATCATCAATTTAAAACCGGCAACATCAGAGACAGGCGGTTGACAAGCGGGACAATCGTTCCAACTCAGGAGAGGTGGCAAGCGTGTGGCTCCCAGCAGATGGCCACGGCAGCCAAGGCCACCAAGCCCTCAGCAGGGGCCAGGCCTTGCACAGCCTGCACGATTTAGCTCATCTGATGCTGCCGTGGAAGGCAGGCACCACCCCAGGCCCGTCCTGCTTGTGAGGACACAGAGGCTGAGCAGCTCTGTAGTTTGCCCAAGACAGGAGACAAGCTAGGCACTGGCTCGTCGGCCCAGCAGGCCGCCGGTGGCTGGGAGGTCTCCTTGGGCACGTCCTGGGCTTCTGGTACCAAAAACAGCACCGGTGGGCACCACGGACGGCTTTCAAGGCAGAGACAACAGGGTTGCCTTTGAAACTCTTTTTATTTGTAAACTAAACAAACTTGATCTACAAACTACAGAGAAAGGATAAATATGAAGCCTACCATATAATTTCTAGTATTACTACCATTAACTCTAACCACACCAAAGATCTTTGAAGATGTCCGGTGAATGTAACGAATTATATGATGTAATTTTCTACACCACAGAAGATCTCCCAGTAATCTTTTGGAAGTTGGTATGGGAAACATTTTTTGAGGGCTCTCCAAAAAAAAAAAAAAGAAAGAAAAAGAGAGAGACCAAGTTCCTACCCACAGGGGAGCCTGACTTTTCCAACAACAAACTCTCCACCGTCTACTTTCGGGTTTCCTTGGTGTCCCTGGGCCACAAAACCCAGTAATTTACTTTCCCTACTGAAAACCAGGGCAGAAATAGCCTGCACTTCCTTTTTGTAAACCAAAATTCACAGCTGTTTGGGGTGAACAAGCCAAAGAGGGGAAAAGGAACCTTTTGAAGGGATTTTTCTGGCCAACGATGCCACTTTCAATGTGCCCATAACCTCCTGTGACAATGAGCAGGCTGAAGCTGACTGGATACAAGTTGAATTTTTCAGACCACAAGGCTGTCCCACTGTTTCCTGTCTCTAATTTGTATAACTAAGGCAGCACAAACTGAACTTAATTGCAGAATTGAGAAAAAAATAAAAAGGGACCAGTGACTTACTGCATTTCTGTAAATTATCTTTTACAACTAGATGCCCTACTCAACTTAAGAGACTGGGCTCTCTCTAGACTTTCCGATCTAGAGTAACCACTACAGAAGGCATTTCCAGGCATGCTGACTTGTTTTGTTTTTAACAAGGGACCCACATTCTTCTTTGGAGAAAGTAATAACGCACAGCAATTACAAAATAAGAGGGCCGCCATGTCAACAAAATCATACTTAAAAGGAGTATTTTCAGAAGTTCTTTTTCTTTTTTGTTGGTACTGGGGGTCAACCTCAGGACCTCGCACGCCAGCAGGCGCCTGTGCTGCTGAGCGATATCACCGGCCCTTTTTTCATGTGTGGGTTCCGGGAGTCGAACTCGGGCCCTCGCGCTTGCCAGGCAGGTGCTTACGCCGCTGGGCCATCTCACTGGCCCCGAAAAACTTTTTAATTAAGGTAGTTTGGTGGAAGATTCAGAAAATGTTATCCTAGGGGACAGTTGTGATTTGCTTTGTTTTTTCACTTTCGCGTTGTTTTAGAAGAGCAAGAAGTGAGATATCCTGTTTCCAGGTCTCCCACCCCACAATCCTTACATGGTCAGTCTTGCCCTCTTCCTTAGGATGGTAAAATCATTTTGCTCAAGATAAACAAATTCAAAAGAAATCCGGCACAGTAGAAGGGCGGAAGTCAAAGGGTTGGCCGGAGAAAAAGCTGTCATGCCATTAAAATCTCCGAGCCGTGCAGCCATGCCGGGAGTGACTAAAGGGCCAGTGGACAGAATGGTTATGCTAACCACTCTTCTAAAAAATAGGTCTGAATTTTTTAAATAAACATTAATAACCTTTTTTTAAAAAATAATTGTCTTATCTTCTGATGTTTGGGAGTACTTGCTACTGTCCACAAAATGGGGTTCATTTTTCAAATATTCTTACTCTTCATTCCTTTAGAACCTTTTAATATCTTAGGAAATTGGGGTCTATTTTGGGATACTCTTTTTTTTTGTTTTTTTTCTTTTTTCACAAGATGGCAGAGTAAAAACAAGCTTATAGCCCCATTTATTACTGTCTGCACACTTTCAGGTTTCTCCAGCAAGCCTTGTTGGCTCCCCTTTTCTTATTCTTTTTTCTTAATGCTTGAGAAATTAAGTGTAGAATTTTCCTAAACCACAACACTGTTTCCCTCACAATGACAATCTTTGGTTTAGTTTCTCTGAGCTTCTGACCCCCAAGGAAGTCATTTCACTTACCTTTCCATTCGCACACATCAGTGATTAGCTCATAAATCAACCTTCAGTTTTAAGCTACTGTGCCTGCCTGGCAAGCATGAGGTCATGAGTTCGATTCTCGGTACCAATTAAAAAAAATTTAAGCTACTACAAGATTACTTTTATTCTGACATTTTCTTTTCTCAGATTTTTTGGACTTTTAGACTTTTGGACTTCACTTGTAAACCAAATCTTACTGTATTCTTGGACAGAAGTTGCTTTCCTGGAAAGCAATAACTTTACTATAACCCTAAATACAGCAAACTCTCCATGCCTTGAGAATTTTAATGCTTACTATATATGCCTAGTGCTAAAAATCATCATCAGTTAAAAAGTTTAACACCGGGGGCCGGTGAGATGGCTCAGCGGCTTAAGCGCCTGCCGGGCAAGCGCGAGGGCCCGAGTTCGACTCCCGGAACCCACATACGAAAAAGGGGCCGGTGATATCGCTCAGCGACACGGGCGCCTGCTGGCGCGCGAGATCCTGAGGTCGACCCCCCGGTACCCACAAAAAAAAAAAAAAAAAGTTTAACACCGTGCCTGTCCCAAGCTCCCAAGCCACAGACTGAAGGCAGGCACCCATTAAATAGTTAGAAAACAAGTCCGTGTTACCCAAGTATAATCCGTGCAATCTCGAACCTCTGTAGGACTAAGCATTCTGGGTAACTACGCTTTCCAGTTATTTTTTTCCTTTTAAGTAACAAAAATTGTATTTGAATCATTTGGGTAGAAAACTAAAATGTGTATTTTTCTATTTTCATTAACAAGTTACTGAATGTAATTTAATTTTTGGTGGCTAAAAGTTACAATAGACATAAATTATAGCACTAAGACAGTACAATGATCCTTGGGGCCTACTCAGGTGTGGAGGGCTACAGCATCTATGTCGATAATGTCTAAGAACTGAGAGAGATGAATTTTATCTTTTTTTGAGCAGGGGTCAGTCTGTCAAACAGACATATATACTACCATAAACTCTATAAGGGAACAGATCACACTGGGAGAAGAGATGATTCTGATAGAGAACCTACAATGTGCTAGGTCTGAGGTAAATTTTGCAGGGCATCTAGCAATCACTTGGCCTGGCACAAAGTCAATGACAGATGAACATTTGGTTAATGAATGGCATTAATATGCCTGCCTGAGCAGGTCCTCCCTTATTTACTGTTTCTAATCTGCCATGGCTTGAAAACAGATCGCCAAGCATGAAAGAACATCATTTGAAATGTGTCCGGCATGGTAATTTGCACACAGCAGGTGCAGCCTGGCAAAACTCAATGACATGAAATGAGGATAACACCAAGCACTGAGAATGTGCCAGGAATCATAAGTCTGTTAGTCATTAGCTGAGACAATACCTATAAGGCAGGTAATATTATTCCCATTTCACAGATGCAGCACTTGAGGCTCACAGTAATTACCTTATACAAGGTCAAGCAGCTGGTGACCATGAACTGCGAATCCAAGGCCACCTAACTCCAGAACAAATGGTCTTAATTCTAGTATTATACTGCCTGAATAATGTAAACAAGTGAGCATCAGAAGAACTTGGTATTTATAATTTTTTTTTTAAAGTGGAAGTCTTCTTAGCTGACTTTCTGATTCTCAGGCATATTCTGAAACAAGTAAGGATTATTATATGTTAACATAATACTGACAGGCCAAAATGTCAAACTGTGAAAGCTAGATGAGCCTCGATGCCTTGATGACACTCTACATAGCACAGATGAGGCGTTCCCAAGAAGTTACCAAGACGTAGAAGCTTGAAAGATCTGTGCGCACTAGGGACATTGGGGGTGGGTTAAGAAGTTAAGAGCTAAGGCCAAGCAGTATAAGAGAAAGGGACATTTTTGTCACTTAAGAATATCCACACATGGGCTGGTGAGATGGCTCAGCGGCCTGAGCGCCTGCCTGGCAAGTGCAAGGGCCCGAGTTCGACTCCCGGAACCCACATACGAAAAAAGGGCCGGTGATATCGCTCAGCGGCACGGGCGCCTGCTGGTGCGCGAGGTCCTGAGGTCGACCCCCGGTACCGACCAAAAAAAAAAAAAAAAAAGAATATCCACACTACAGTTGAGTGCCGATATCTTGTACTCTGAGTAACTAATTTAAAGATAACAATACGCAATGTATTAACCATTGTTACCCTCCTATTATGTTGTTTTGAAATTTTGTTCTATTTTTTTCTCTTCAAAATAAAAATAATAATAATAAAAAGAATATCCACACTGCCTTTGTGGAATGGGGAGAAATCATAAATTCATGAGTGGACAAACACTTGTGATTTGAAATATCTACACCCATGCAGCTGTAGGCTCCACGAATAGCTGGACGCGTTAGGTCACTGCTGGCAGTGCTAATGGAGATGGCATCCAACAGCTAATTCAAAGGCCAGATCAGAAGCTCTGATTCCACAGCTTTCACTGAATAACCCAAGGTCCTTGGCAAAGAGAGCAGTTGGGGACATAGGGGACTCACCCCTAGCATTTCCAAACCTACGAGGTGAGGACATGCTGACCAAGGAATTATTTAAGTGCATGGTCTCAATTGCTCAGAAATCTTTCACCAGGTTTAACCAGAGTCAGCTCTAATTAATGACACACCTAATGTAACTAGTGCCCGAAGATCCTCCCTGCCCCTAGGAGTCGCAGGGATGGGAGACTGGGAAGTGCTCAGGTATCTGAAGCCTCTGCAATGAACACAGGAGCCAGTCAGGAGCCAGCTCTAGCTCTAGGCAAGGGAGACACCACCCACTTCTCACAGCAGAGCCTGAGACCCAAAGGGAAAACACTGCTCAACAGACTCCCTACCCTTGCTCACCTCTACAGCAGCGAAATCCTCAGCAAGATTCCAACAGCCTCAGAGTGAGAACACCAAAAATCAGTTCACCTGTGCTGGAGGGCAAACGATGTGTGAAAACTTCTCACTTGAGAATTCGCTTAGGGTTAAGGTATCTCTGCCAAAATCCCCAAAAGCTGTATCAGCAACTCATCAGAGACAGCCACCTCCACGCTTGTACAGTCTCTCCCTTACCTCTCAAACATCAGAACTGTAAAGACTCAAAGAACCCAGGTAGGATTCAAAACCCAATTCATGCAGCCAATGCAGAGAACATCTGTGACATTAAAATGGCATTAAAATGGAGAGGCTGGGAACACAAACAGGAAAAAGACTGTCACTCTGATAGAAGTGTACCAATGCATTCTTATTTATTACTCAAGGGTCTAAGCAACAAGTTCTCCTAGGGACCCACATGTACCAAACAAGTCTCCTCACTTCTGCACCTCTGATCAAGGTGTGCCCAGCTGGAACGTTCCTGTCACATTTCATCATCCAGACTCTTACGTTCTTCAAGCCCAGTTTAACTACCCCTCCTCCTGGAGGCCCTGACCTCCATCCCACCCCAAAGTGAGGTCTCGTTCTCTGAACTACCAACAATCGCAGGAGTAACACCGCCAATTTATTCAGAAATGGTTCACTCTCCAACTGATACTCTCATTCAACAAATCTTGAGTAATTCTTCAGCCTGTAGGGTTCTAGCAAGGAGCTGGAGAAACAGCAGCACACCAGTACTGGATTGTTCTTCCCTTAAGGAAGTTCCTCGGGGAGGGTTCTTTTTTTATACTGCTTTTTAAAATCTTCCTGTAAAGATCTAGGTTGGTACTCGCTGCTTAATACATAACAATCTGTTAGAGCCTTGGGCTCCTTTGGTCCAAGCTCACTCAAATTGAAGTTACATAAACTAATAGGGAACAAAAGCTAACGAAGCCATTTCTAAATGAACTTCCACTTCTTTAAAAACCTCAGAATAAGGAAGGAAAAGAAAACAGGCTATGAAAGCGCTGCTGAACCAACACATTTCACTCACACTGACAAAGCGCCTCCAATCCTCTTTCCAAGCTACACAAAAGTGATCTCTTTCCCTCAAGCCTTGAAGCCCCAGATTCAAGTGTTTATCTTAACAGATCTCGGGAAAGTTTAAAGCACCTTTCGGTTTCCTAAACAAGTCTTTATTTCTTTAAAGCCCCCTGATGAATCCTGCATCTACCACTTAGATGAATGCAGAGAGGGTGACAAGAAAGTACAATTTGAGCTTCTACCAGAGAGGCTCAAAGACAAACTCTTCGAAGGTCATAAATCTACAATCTTAGTATAAACAAAAGCCTAGTCCTGCAGAACCCGGAGCAAGGTTCCAAGGTCCTCAGAAAACGAAATCAACAGAATTTCCTCCATGGGAGCAGCGAGACGCTGCAAGGCGTGGGAGTTTCTACAGGAGGTGAGCGAGATTTTCTCCGTGTATTTGCTCTAAGGTGGCTTTTGTAAGAACCCACAGCCGGCACCCCGTAGCGGGCGAGGGTTCAGCGAGGCTGTGCCATGCGGCGCGGTGCCACCTGGGCACTCCCACCATTCTCCGCCGCGGCCCGGGAGGCTGCACGAGCCCCCGCGCGCCGTCGCCCCGGGGGCCCCGCAAGCCCACCCGCCGAGCCTCGGCGCCCCGACCTCTCCGGGGACCCGACAGACGGGCGGGGGCCTGGGCTTCCAGGCGGGGCCGGGCCGCGCGCGCACCCACCTGAGCAGACTGGAGAGCGGGTGACTGGAGGAGCCGAGACCGCCGCCGCCCCCAGAGCCGCCGCCGCCGCCGCCGCCGCCCCCGGAACCGCCACCACCGCCGAAGCCCGAGGACAGCCGCTTCCCGGACAGCAGCTTCTCCACAGCCGGGAGGTGCCCGGTGCGGGCCGCCTCCAGCAGCTCCTGCTCCTTCCCCATCCCCAGCGCCGCCGCCCCCCGGACCCCCTCCCCCGGGCCGCCGCCGAGCCCGCTCTGGCTCCCAAACTTTCCGTCTCCGGGCAACGCACCCCCCGAACCGGCCGGGGACACCACCCCCCTCCCCCCGCCTTCCCCCCTCCCGCACACGCGAGCGCGTCACTTCCGGGATCCGGCGTCACGCGTCACCGCGCCCCCTGCCCCGCCCCTCGCCCACCTAGCTGGGCGGGGCTACGCGCAGCCTCTCAGGTGCACCTCGTCCTGCCCGGCCGGGCCTCGGGGAGCCCAGGGTCCACGCCGCGTGCGGGCCCCCATCGAAGAGATGGAAGCGACAGACGGGCCCACCTGGACGCGCCTCCCCCAAACCCTGGGGAGCTCATGGCACTGGAAATACGGTAATGATCCAGGCAGTGTGGAAACAAAAAGAGAAATACGGTAACGCGTGCCTGCATTTCCAAGTCCCTTGTTGCAGCGTGCATACATGAAGTAATCTGTGCGGAGATCTAGTGAGACGGAGATGAGTAAAACGGCCTCCCTCCTACCTCTACAGGAAAAGAGGAAAAAACTAAAAGTATTCTCGGCACTTCGTCCTCCCAGTCTGAACTGGTGACTTTCAAAACAGACCGTCTTTGTCCTCTTAGTTTTAATGAGATTAACCAAATTGACATTTTTTTAAAACCAGATTTTGAAGCCCCCCGAAAAGCATCTTATTAAGTAGAAGCTGTTTGTTTTGTTCCCCGGTAACCACGCAGCACTATTCCCGACTGGAAGTAAGCCGCCGGTAATTGTCGAGCGGAACAAATTCGATCAGTTCTCTAGCGATGACTCCGAGCTCCGCCCCCGCTAGGTGCTCGCGAAATAGAACAGATCGTGTATTTTTAGAAAGGCGGGAAGGAAAAAAAAAAAAAAACTCGACAAACAAAACGGTTTTCCTTCACAAATGCTGGCTTCCTACAGCGGAAGACTCACACTTCCAACCTTTTTTCTACCCGCTATCACAAAACCGGAGCGCCTCAAGTGGTTTACACGCGCCTTTAGATCCCTCAAAGCTTTCGCGCGCTTCAGAATGACCCCTCCGAGGACCTATAGGGATGATGTCATCCGGGCGCGACAAACAGGAAGTAAGCCACGGGCTTGCTGTGGAGCTCACGCTGGACCTCAAGCTGAGAACGTTGCGATCTCCTCCCCGCTCCAGTCTTGGCTGCCATGGACAGTGCCCGAGAGTCGCCCACCGACAAAGGTGGAGAGACAGGGGCGTCAGATGAGACGACCTCTGCTCCCGTGGTCCCGGGGACTGCAGACACTGACGCAATCCCGGAGGAAACCGATGGAGACGGAGATACGGACTTGAAAGAAGCCGTAGCGGAGGAAGGCGAGGTATAAAGAAATGGAAAGAGTACCCCAAGATTGTACGAGTGGCTGTTTGTGTAGCTTTCCTGCCTTAGTCCTTCCCGAGCTAGGAAAAGTCCAACTCACCCCGACTCACTCTACACTGCAGTCTCGAGGGGTGAGGGAGAGGATGACAAAAGTCTAGGGCTGCTTCGGTTCCAGAGCCAAGCACTGGGTGAAATTTTTAATCGTTGCCTTTACGGATTAAAGCTACGTTTTGTTTTGTCTTCCTTTGTTGTTGTTGTTTGTTTTGTTTTGCTTTTCTCGATCTGTAATTCAGTCTGGCCTTGCACTCACTATCTGGCCTCGAATTTATGGCGATCCTCCTGCTCAGCCTCCCGAATGTTGAGATTACAGGCCTATGCCACCATGCCCGGATAGAAAATTTAAATATCCTCGTTTTTTTTCCTGGCGAGGGAATTGGGATTCGATATCACACGGAGACTTTGTGTAAGAACTAAAACCTAGAATTTCTGGCACCTTTTTCACCACAGTATACTTTCTCTTAGATGTCGTTTAAGCACAGCTTTTATTTTTAAAGGTGTGTCGATCAGATCTGATTTAACATGGTTAAATCATGTATTTACC
The DNA here is from genome assembly GCA_028451465.1 of Erethizon dorsatum. Classification (NCBI taxonomy): domain Eukaryota; kingdom Metazoa; phylum Chordata; class Mammalia; order Rodentia; family Erethizontidae; genus Erethizon; species Erethizon dorsatum. Next base: position 164,194,687 of record CM051822.1, read on the forward strand.
GGCTTGGGACATTTAACTGCTAGCAGTGACCTGAGAGCTAATGCCCTCTCTAGGATCTCTGTAGCTTCAAAACCCCAAACCCATTAGTTGAGCCAACACAAGAGCACAGCTGTGTTGCCTAGCTGAACATCAGTCAGGGGACCAGAATCTCCACGTTCTCTGAGTTCCAGTTCCAGAGGTAGAATCTCAGGGTCTTGGAGCTAGAAAGGACTTAAGAGATCCTGAGTGAACATTAGATTAGATGGAAATGGGCTTTCAGAGCATAAGGTTGCATCAAACTGTATAAAGTAAGAACTTTAAGAAAAAGAGAAAAATAGGGCAAAGATTTTTAAGAAAGAAACCTTAAGCCCAGTGTGGTGGCACATGACTGTAATCTCAGCAATCAGGAGGCTGAGGCAGGAGGATTGCCATGAGTTTGAGGCCAGCCTAGACTACAAAGTGAGACCTTGTCTCAAAAAACTTGAAAAAAAAAAAAAAAAAGCCTTAAAATAGGTTTCAAGGGGGCCGGTGAGATAGCTCAGCGGCATAAGCGCCTGCCTGGCAAGCACGAGGTCCTGAGTTTGACTCCCGGAACTCACATACGAAAATAGGGCCGGTGATATCGCTCAGCGGCATGGGCGCCTGCTGGCGCGCGAGGTCCTGAGGTCGACCCCCGGTACCCAAAAAAAAAAAAAAAAAAAGTAGGTCTCAAGAAAAAGAATTTTGATTAATTATCTTAGTTGACTAAGAGAGCTCACTATGTACAGAAACTTGCACCCAACAGAAGGTGTAATTGTGATGCTTCTAAAGCCCTGTTAAAAATTGGGCACATACCAAACCAGAAAGGAAAACGAAATGCTTAAAAGTAGAAATCATCAGAGGTCACATCCTATTAGTACAATGTAATAAGCCTGATATTAACAACAAAAAGCCTCCCCCCCAAAAAGAAAATACAACCACCCAACACTGTTAAACTGTTTCTTAAATAACCCTCATATTAAAGAAATTAACATTACATTAAATGCTAGGAGATTTGACCAAAGTCTTATCTATTAAAAATGCATAGCCTTACAGGGTTTTGAAAATAAGGACCCAACTCAAGAAGCTGGAAAGATAATAAACCAGAAGAGTATAGGAACAAGGGGTTAAGGATAAAAGTAGATAGTAATGAATTAACACTTCAAAAATAGGGACTGAGGATGTGCCTTAGTGGTAGAGCATGAGGACAAGCCCTTAGCACCACCAAAAAGAAAATTTAATATTGAAGCTTAAGCCGAATGGGTGTGGAAGTCTAAGAAAAATGGATGCTTTTTTAGGAAAATGTAAATCACCAAAATTGAAGCACAAAGAAGTTAGAAAACTTGTGCAAATCAGCTGGAAAAAAACTGAAAAGGTTGTCAAAGATACACCATCTTCACTCCTATCTACCTCCCATATTCTTGTGAGTTTAAATTTGGTTCCTCTAAGAAAGACAGTTAAATCTCATTAATGAGCTTTGTTGTCTAAGATTCCATATGAAGTCAGAGAGGACGAGGTTTGGATGTGATTCTTGCTCTTATTAAACAGACATTAAACTATTAAAATGTTCATGAAGCCAGGCATGGTGGTGCACACCTATAATCCCAGCATTTCGGAAGCTGAGGCAGGAGGATCCCTGAGTGTTGGAGGCCAGCCTGGACTACAGAGTGAGACTCTGTCTTAAAAAAAATATGTTTATGGAGCCAGGCGTGGTGGTGCATGTCTGTAAACCCGGCACTTGGGAGGCTGAAGCAGAAGGATCACTGAGTTCCAGGCCACCCTGAACTACATGAGACATTGTCTCACGAAAAAAGTATGGAGAGAGAGGTAAGTAATAATAAATCTATCTTCAAAAAGTTTTCAGGTAAACAATGGGAAATATATATTTTCACAAAACAGTAGTATTGAAGAACAGGAAGAAAACACTACATGCAGGAGCAGCTCACTTAAAAATTCCAATTGATAGTAGTAGTTTTTTTGGTTTTCTGATTTGTTGTTTTGCAATGCTGGGTATCACACCCAGGGCCTCACACATTCTAGGTCAGCGCTGTACCACTGAGCTGCATCCTCAGCCCAGAAACACTTTTAATAAGGAAAGCTGTCCTTTTATTATTCTTTCCACATGGACTCATCAGCAGGAAAGAGATCTACAGATCCAGAGACACAATGCTGGCTGGTTTGAGAGAATTTTGCTGACATCCCCTCTAAAAAATGAAGTCTGCCGGACATGGTGGTGTACACCTGTAATCCCAGCACTAAGGAAGAGGCTGAGGCAGGAGTATCACTGCAAGTTCAAGACCAGCCTGAGCCACATAACAAGACTCGTGTCCCCCCCTCCAAAAAAAAGCAGGCCCAGGGGGAAAGGGGAGAGTGTTTGTTTTGATCCTTGGCATTTCATTACTTTGTAAACATATTCTGGAGATCTGATTATAACTAAATTGGAAAACTGGATTATTTAGCTAGTTTTCTTTCACAGATGGGCTATAATCTTCCTGTATCTTACATTTGATGATACAGTCAGTGCCTAGGACCAAAAAACTACTCAGTAAATGGATTTGTTAAAAATGATTTCTTTTTACCTTGCCCACGCCTGAAAGTAGGCCAAATATATAACAGGTTTTCTTTCATTTTTCCCAGCCCAAGAGTCAAGATGTCTCAGATTTAACACCAGGTGAAAGGGAAGACTCATCATTACTTGCTCCCGCAGCCAAAAAACTGAAAATAGAGACCAAAGAAAAGAAAGAGAAAAAGCAGAAAGTGGATGAAGACGAGATTCAGAAGATGCAGTAAGTCACTTTCCCCACTCAAGGTTGACTTGACTACACAAATTTAATACATCTTTCTTGGCCTTTACATTTTTTTTCTTTTCGAAACCCAAAAGAGATTTTTTGCTGGATATAATATTTGTGCATATACCTTTTCAGATTTTTTTAATATTTGATATGTATAGCTATTTTCATGTTAGTAAATATGCTGATAAATCATTTTTAATGGAGCATTGTATCTTGTTATATGGGTGAACTTTAACCAACCCCTGTAGCTATTCTGGTTTTGTTTTTTTTTTTTCTTTTGACAACACTGATGTGTCTGAACATATCTTTGCATACTTGATCACTATACTCTCAAGATAAATTCCTGAAAGTACAATTGCTAGTTTAGGCAATATAAAAAAAGCCAGGCCTGGTGGTGCACACCTGTAATCCCAGCACTCTGGGAGACTGAGACAGGAGGATCGCAAGTTTGAGCCCAACCTGGGCAATTTAGTGACTTAGTGAAAAGCATGAAAAGTTTTTGTACCTATTTCCAAAGTTTTGAAAAATATTTTGTTTTGCTGGGTTTTAGTCTTGGTTTTTTGGTGGTACTGGACCTTCACATTGACCTGAGAAGAAAATAAAGGAAGAACTTTCTAGCCCTTTGTTCTTTATTTTGAGACAGGGTCTTATTAAATTGCCTGGGCTGAGCTCAATTGCCATCCTCCTGCCTCAGCATCCCAGATTTCTGGGATTACAGGTGTGCCATCACCACACCCAGCTCAGATTAACATTTTAATTTCCTAAATTAATAGTGAAGGTTATTTTTTTTCTATTTATTGGTCATTGATATTTTTATAAATTTCTTGCTCATGTCCTGTGTTCATTTTCTACAGCTGATATGGCCATCTTTTTATTTGAAAGAATTAATTATATATTACCAGTATTGTTTTGTATATATTTTGCAAATATTTCCCGCCTAAATCTGTTAATGTTGAAAACCACTAGTTTGAATATAAACTTATATACTGTTTTAAGTTTTTATTGTCAATGTGAAATGCAATAAGGTAGAATTAGGGGGAGAGGAAGCCTAATGCTGAAGACACAGTCTATAGAGTATGACACTGTGCCCCCACATTGTTCAGCTTTTGTCCTTAATAAAAAAAAAGGGAATTATGTTTCATGCTTTCTCAAGTTCCTTAGTAGAAATGTTACCTCCACTTCTTATTGGCACCACCCTGGTGCCATTGACTCTCTCAGTATTATTTATAATTGTCTGAGACTTGCTTTTACTGACTTAGTATCTTCAGCTTTCATTCTTACCAGCTAACTTAATTGGCTGAATCTTTGTCTAGAATCCTGGTCTCTTCTTTCTCGGAGGAGCAGCTGAACCGCTATGAAATGTACCGCCGGTCAGCTTTCCCTAAGGCAGCCATTAAAAGGGTAAGGGTGAGCTGTACTTCACTGTCCTGTGTCACAGCTGAACCAGGCTGTCATCGTCACAGAGTCTTTGTTGTTCTTTCAAGCTGATCCAGTCCATCACCGGCACCTCTGTGTCCCAGAATGTCGTCATTGCCATGTCCGGTATTTCCAAGGTTTTCGTTGGGGAGGTGGTAGAAGAAGGTGAGTGATGTTGGTCACACAGGGATGTCCCTGTGGTGGTCTTCTTTTCAAGAATATGTATAGCAAGGAACTCACTAAGAACCTGTGGGAGTTTCTATTTGCACTGGGAGAGCCTGGCATTCAGGAAAGCACGACTGTTGTTTCTTTTTTTTTTTTTTGGTACCGGGAATTGAACTCACAACCTCACGCTTACCAGGAAACTACTGTTTCTTAAAAGTTTCAATACCAGGGGACAAAGAACTATCTAGAAAATCCCTCCCCCATACCTCTCCTTAGTCCAGGGTATAAGCAGCAGGTTTTGTGTTTTTCTCTACCAGAGCTTGCTTGTCTCTGCTCACAAAGATACAAGAAAAGCCATCACCAGGGCTAACCTGGTGTAGTGTGGTATATGGTGGGTGGTCCCTGACATTGTCACCCCTGGGAACGCCCTCCGTCTGTTGACAAAAAGCCTGGCTGCTTCCCATTGCTAAACTCGAGCTTGTGAAATCTTGATTTGCTTAAGCAGGAGATATGTTTTACTGTTGCCTGTGATAAAGCCCGGTGTGGCATATTACTGACATGATACACTTTGTAGCACTCTCTTAAAGAGGGGAAATGTCTTGATTTATTCCCTTAGCAAGTTTAAGAAGAGTAGGAATTACAGGATGCAAAATGATTTTGTGATTAGTAAGTTCTCATGTGATAACGAAACATTCTCCTTTCCTTCTACTTAGCACTGGACGTGTGTGAGAAGTGGGGAGAAACGCCACCACTGCAGCCCAAACATATGAGGGAGGCTGTTCGGAGGCTAAAGTCAAAGGGGCAAATCCCCAACTCGAAGCACAAAAAAATCACCTTCTTCTAGGCCGAAGCCCTGAAAGGCCTGTTACTGACAGAGGGAACTCTGGTTCTGGTTCCCTGTTCCATGAGGCTTTCTACACTGGTGCTTCAGCGTTGCAGTCCTCCAGGGATTCCAGGATGGTTTTACCACCACAACTAGAAGGCATGCAGCCTGTTTCACAGTTGCCTTGACTAAATTTTGGGACCTCATAGGCCATCTTGAGATGCTCAGCTGTCTCTGGCTAGCTGCATGAAGAAAGGGGCATGGACCTTCAGCATCTTCTGGGCAGGGGAGCTGCTTCAGAGAGAAAATCTTCCAAGAGAACTTTCACATTGAAGTCTAATGTACCAAGACTTAGGGTGTTTCTTGCATCTGGTTCTAAGTAGATGAAAACACCAGAAACTTTTTGACTTGTGGTACTCTGCCGTGAAGGATTCGATGGTAACAGCAGTAGTGACATAACTTGTGCTTGCTAACGTTTAAGATTCTCCTGTGGATTTTGGTGACTGATCAGAATTTTCCAACTTGTACTTGTAATCATTTTGTGTCTAGCTGGTTGGAATGGAGAGAATTTCATCATTCTTTTTTGGTGTCCAAATAAAACTAGCTTTGGCTTTTTTGTAAAAATTTGTGAGCCCTGCCTATTTTCTATTAGAATCATCAAAATTTTAACTCACAAAAGAGCACTTCAAGCACTTTAAAACCACATAAAAGCCCATATATTTCCAACTCCTATAAACAGATATACCACAAGCAATGCTGTTTAATAAGTTTAATTTGTCTTTCAGGTGGTTCACAGAACCAGTACACTCAGAGTTGGATTTGATATTGCAACATTAAATTTCCCAATACTGACCAGGATTCCAGTTCACCACATACATTCTCAGTGTTGTCCTCACACAGAGGGGTGGAGTGACCTTTTATTGACAGTGGTTAGCAGTAATAAGGCTACTATATGTAATTGGTAATCCCCCAGAAACCGACTGTTCAGGGTCACAGGGAGAAGGGTTCTGAGGCTGCTCTCTCTCGAAGCTTTCCTTGAGCAGGTCTTAGTATAAACAGTTCTGTTTAGCACCCTGAGTAGGGGAAACATCTTAGACTTAGAAATCTGGACAGATCTGACTTTTAGTATCTTATGTGAAAACTCAAGGCTGTAAGTAATTAGCCAAAGGAAAAGACACTTCCATGGAGCATTCCACAAAGAAATGCTACGAGACAGGCTAAATCTTGATCAAAAACTAATAAATTGACAAAAAGATACTCTCAGTTCTAACAGGAACTTTTTTATAAACAGTTGTAGAAACTACACCTATTGCAATTGAAGAGACTGCGTAAGGCTGAAAAGAACAAAGGAGGGAGATCAAATCCCTATCATCTGGCCACTCGGCAAGGCCTTACTGTTAAAGGTTATGCGAGATCACTTCCCCCTTGTGCCATGGGGAGTGAAATACCTATTCAATAATAGTGGCCATCCACACCTACCCAGAGATGAATGTTCCTACGGTGCACCTCCCCAGGTTCTCTGACATGACAGTGAGAAATTACAAGGCCACGACACAGCTTTCACGGCTCCCAGTCACATGTCCTTGTACCAGCTTGTGTAGCAAAGCTCACTCATTTTCAGAGTTTTGTGACTTTGTAACTGATTCTAGAAGTTTCAGTGAATATTAAAATTGGGGGCGGGGGGCAGTGCAATGGAATGAAAAGTTCCCACACGGCCAAACATTGCGTCCAACCACGGTACCTTCTTTCTGCAGCCTCCATCCCCCCTTGCGGAAGCCAGTGTACAGTAAATGAGCCGAAGGGAAGCACTGCAGGGACAGGTTTGTGAGAGGTGGTGTTCGATCCCTTGTACATTCCACACGCAGGGACCATTCTTCAGAACCGTGCAGGCAGCGGCATAAAGGTTGAGGCCCAGGTGAAATGGTACAAAGCAGCATCATGTGACTAGAACCCACTCCTGTCTTAGAGAAACTAGGTTAATTATTCCAGTGAGTTGAAAACAGAATGAGAGAGGATTTGAACTCTAGTCCATCCACATGAACGCACATCCCCAGTGTACCCACGTAAACAGGAAACAGACAATCACAGATAGTGCATGGTTGTCAATGTTGCACAGCTTAAACGATGGTGTGCAGCAGCTGGGGTCTGAGGGACATGGATGCCACCACTCCATTTTCGGAGGTGTCATTTCTTGTTCAGTGTTGGGCTCCAAGGCAGAAAGTATAAGCCGTCCAAAAGTGCTCACACTGCTACTCTTGTCTATCATTTTCCTTTACCCTTATCCTGAAGACTACCACCAATTCACGTGATTCATTAAAAAGCCTCGTCACCTAGTGATGGGAGTGTGACAATACACAAGATGATTTTTACTAAAACCCCATAGAATAATGAACCCTACACCCTACATTTTCTTTTTTTTTGTGGGTACCGGGGGGTCAACCTCAGGACCTCGCGCGCCAACAGGCACCCGTGCCGCTGAGCGATATCACCGGCCCCTTTTTCATATGTGGGATCCGGGAGTCGAACTCGGGCCCTCACGCTTGCAAGGCAGGCGCTTACGCCGCTGAGCCATCTCACCGGCCCCCTACCACATTTTCTGAGAGAGGATTTCAAGATGTAACAGCCAAAGCTGCCACATAAGGAAATTCCAAGGCTCCATCTGACACATGAGCAAGAACTCCAGACTCCCTCAGACCGCCCGGAGCCCCAACAGTGTGGCCTTATGGTGGATTCTTCTACAGCACAGGGTCAGCCTTGGTACCTGCTGGTGTGTTTCTACTGCAAGCTTACCATAAAGGTAAGACAAGCCAGGCTACTAGACATTTTCTTTGCCTGGAGAAATGCCAGAGAGATTCGGGGGGTGGGGGAAGAAGGGAGGAAAAGAGAATCCAAGTGTAATTTTTAGACAATTAATGTGAGCCTGAGGTTGAAGAATTCTATTTCCTAGCTACTACACGGCTCTCCTCCACCACAACCCCAAGAACATTAGCCATGCCCTACTTGAGAGGACTATTGATCCCCCCACTTCAACATTCAGCCTGTGAAAGAAGTGCTAAGGGATACAGCCTGTGGAGGGACCAGTCACTATTGTATGTCACCAAGTAGCCCCAATCTATAATTCCTTTCAGGAGGCCATCATACAGGGATTCCTCTTAAACCTTCTCCAGTCATGTAAAAGTTAGGCTGGCGCCACTACTTGGACAAAAAGGGCTTTAGTTTCCAATTTGCTACAAGTGTTTTGTTTTACCCAAGGCAGTGAGGTAGCGCCCTAGAGCTAGCAGTATTTTAGGACTGAGTCCTTGCTCTTTTTTTGGTACCGGGAATTGAACTCACAATGTCATGCTTGCCAGGCAGGCGCTGTGCTGCTGAGCTACACCCCCAGCCTCCAAGCTCTTGCTCTTGACTGGATATAGGATTGAATACTCCCTGCAGCTGTCATCTTTGAAGAACACAGTCTACATGTTAAAGACAGCACCCTCGTCTGAAAGCACCCCCACTGTCTCAGAATTTTTGCTGTTCTCTGGACATTTCCTCCCTTCTACATATAGTTGATAAATGAGGTCCCTAGAAATGCAGAGATAATTTGATTAAAACATAACTATGGCCAGGCACAGTGGTGCACACTTGTAATCCCAGGCTGAGGGGAAAGGATCCAAGTTCAAGGCCAGCCTGGGCAATTCAGCAACTTAGCAAGACCTCGTCTCAAATTTTAAAAAATGAAAGAAAGGCTGGGATGTAGCTCAGTGCAAAGGCCCTGGGTTTAATCCCTAGTACCACAAAACAACAAAAATCTTGAAGGCCTGGGGCCAGAGCTCAATGGCTAAGCACTTGCTTAGCACGCACAGGGCCCTGCGTTTAATCCCCAGTAACACAAAACAAACAAACAAACAAACATCTCAAAGGGCTGAGGGTATAGCTCTATGGTAGAGCACTTGCCTAGCATGTGCAAGGCCCTGGGTTCAATCCCCAGTACGGGAAAAAAAAAAAAGTCATCACCCATGGTTGTGCATAAGGTTCCGTCCTTTGTACCATTCACAGTGCCCCTCCTAATGATGCTGAGAGGGCAGCCCAGCTTCTGGCCGTAACGGCACACTGACCCTCCTGCCCTCTCAACAATGGTATAGCATTTTTCCCCGAGCGCTACACCTCTCACTGCCCTATCAGCTGATCATTCCTCCATAAACACATCACACTACAAAGAGCAATACTGAACCTAAATTTTTCTGAATATTCACAGCCTTGCTTGTGACCTTTTCTGTGGCTTCATGGTTTTTAAAAATCTCTTCCACTATACCTTCCATTGCCTGGAAGTAGAAACAGTTTATTTTTCATTATAAAAGCCTACATTTAGGTCACTAATAAAAATCCTACATAAGGCTGAACTGAGTATCAAACCTTAGGAAATGTCCTCTGTTAATAGTTTCTCCAGAAAGACCTTTCTTTATTCCTAAGTCTCTAATTTGTTTCCCAAGAATGACAAATTCCCACAATCTCACAGTAACTGCTGTTTAAAAATTTGCCTTAGTGAAGAAACTCAACAACAGTCCTTGAAGAGTCTGAACAAATTAGATTTTGTTCCTTCAAGAATGCATGTTTCTTTTTATCCTCAAAAAAAAAAAAGAGTATACAAGTCAAGGATGATTCCCCATGAAAGAAACCATTTTACCTCTCCTTCAATAGGTCATATATGATTAAAACTTAGTGACATCACTAACGCACTGTCCCACCATCTTGCCAGCAAGGAGAGATAGCTGATAAACTCCTGTCAATTGGCACAGCTGGGAGCACACCGCAAAGCAGTATGGGTGAAGGAAGAGTTTTGGAGAATTAAGAAAGAAATGGGAGAAACACTTCTATAGGGGAGAGAGGCAAACCTAGATGGGTTGAAGGGTTTTTGTTCTGCTTTTGCTTTTTCCTTAAGTTAAAATAACATGATTTAAAAAACCCACAGTAATGGGGGGAGTGAGAGGCAACAGGTCAAGACCTACATATGAAAGTGTAAGAAACACATTCAGCTGCCAACCCAGCAAGCACTGAGGTGAGCACCGGTAGGAAGTCCCAGTGCTGGAAAGCAGATGAGCAGGGATCCTGCGTAGACCGAGGAAGAGACCCGTCAGGCGCAGCTGTGGCAGAGGTGCAGGAGTCGAGAGGGCTCAGAATCAAGGTCCCCTACACCAATCCCCTACCACATCATGCCTACAACCTAGCTCAGAGCAAGTATTTCTTCTTTATTTTAATTCCAAATAAAGTATGTGTAGAGAGGAAAGATGATATGGCTGTTCACTTTCTATCACAGCATCACAACGATGAAATTCCCACTGAAAGGTTTGACCCTAACCAAGCTGATGGTAGTGTCAGCCAAGAAGCCACGAGCCTGGCCCCTGCTCCAAAACAGCCTGAGGCCGGGTCTCCCTTATGCATGCGCCTCTCCTGACCCCACCCTTGCTGGGCTACTTCCTGTCCTAATCCACTCGCAAGGCCAGAGCTCAGGCCAAGACCTCCTTGGGTCTGCTTCAGGACGCTCTGGGACGTGGACTCTTTGGTAGATCTGTGGGTGACTGAGGAGGTGAGTACTGTGACTTGCTCACACGGGCTGCGAAGGAAGCAAATATCTCTGCCATGAAGCCAGGAGGCGAAATGGCCCTGTGGAGTGGAGAAGATTCCACCTAGTACACAGAAGGCCAAAGGGCTTTATGAGGCCTGACGCACTGCTTGAGCCACACACGAAGCTACCCGCGCTTTCCTGGGATGTGGCTGCGCTCTGCCTTGTCCTCCATCTGAGTCAGAACAGCCAGGAGGAAGCGCATCCGGTCCCTTGGGCCTCCTCGGCGGATGGCGCCATGCAGGACGGCACCTTCCGTCCTGGGTGCTGCCACTGCTGGTGATTGCTTCTCTCCTTGGCACAGATGGCTGAGCCACACTATCAGAGCTCAAAGAGGGGGTTATATTTCCTAATCTCCTGAAGAAGTTTTTCTTTCTCCTGCTTGGCATTGGCCAATGCTTGCTTAGTTTCTACAAGTTCTTTTTGTAGGGCAGGCAGTTCTTTCACCTAAGGAACAAGGAGTTCACAGTTAATGAACATGGCAATGCCATCTTGCAACAGCCGCCAGTAAGGGGAACAAGCGGAAGAATTCGAGCAGAAAGACCCACAGGTTAGGTGGATGAGCAAGACAACTCAACCAGATCTTTTCTAAGAGCCTAACTCCCTCAGAGCTGATCAGTTACAGGGATAGGCACAGGCCAGCAACCATTCACCTCCAGCTCCAGCTCACATCCTCAGCCAGCGCATCCAGAAGCTGCTGCTAGAGGACAGGAGTCCCAGCCGCCCATGTGCACACAATACAGGCGACCTTTTCAGCCCTCTGGGATTTACCAGCACCTACAGTCACAGCCGTGAAGAAATGGCGGGAAGTCACTGGTCAGTTAGGTCCTCACCTGCTGTCCAAACACCTCTCCAGTGGGCACCCGCAACACCTGTTCTTTGGGGGGCTGCCTAGTCTCACTTTTAGGTACTTCAGCAGGTGGTCTGTCCTGAGCAACAGCTGGAGGAAAAGAGCAAAAGTGCTAAGTGACAAACTGTTGCCAACAGCCACATGGTTCCCAGTTATCGCCCACTCATTTATAAGAAGAAAAAGGCAAAGAGGCCGGGGGGCCAGCGCGTCCAACTCACCGCGAATGTGGAAGACACCATCATCACTGCGCTTCAGCACAACGTGCTCCATGGCCACAGTGATGGGGATAGGGCCTGGGGATGTTGGATAGATGGGGGGGATGTCATCCTGCAGGAAAGGAAAACCGTGTCAAGCCCCAGCCAGCTCAGGGCGATCTAGGTAACAACCATGCTTCCACCATCCAACTGGAAGCAGTTTAATGCCACTGGTTCTACACACATTCTTGCATCTCAGAGATGGCAAAACTGCAGATCAGAAGATGCATGCCGGAGACAGGCTCAGGCCAGAGCCATGGTCTTGGCTCCTGAACACATACGGCACCACCCCACAGGGGATGCTGACATACATGGCCTCACTTCACCCTCGCTGCACTGATGAGGGAAGAACTCCTTGCCTGACAGAGTCCAGTGCAAAAACCATAGCTGCCTCTCACCTTTAGGGTGACACTGGAGTTCAGGAGCTCAATCTGCATGGGGACAACCACTGGAACTTCCTCGTCCTCCAGGAAGGGGCCCAGGCCATTAAGCACCGAAGTGAGCAGCTCAAGGTCACAGCCATGAAGCACGAAATGCAGGAAACCATTTTGTGTGGCCAGGGGAGAATGAACAGCTGCGCCAGGCCCCACCTCAAAGCGAAGGCCCACGGCTGGGCGGATGTGGTCAGTCTGCACATTTGAGGATTCTTGGAGGGTCGCACCTTTGAGAAGAAAGACAAGGAAGACCCGTTAAGTAATTAACACAGGGAAAATTCTAAGCACTTCTCATGTCTTCGATATTCACAACAAACCTCTGCCAAGTGTACTATCACCATTCCCATCTTATAGGTGGACAGTCACCGAGAATCACTTGTCCAAAGTCACACAATTAGTAAGATCTTAAACCCACATGGCCTGACTGCAAAGTCCACGGGCTTAGGTACTTTGCTATAATCCCGCTCAATGTACGAGAGAGGGGAACAACCAACTAAAAGCCGGCCTTAAGGTGAATTTAGGCACTGGACTAATGGCCCGAGGGAAGCTCTTGAAGCACAGGACCGTTGACCCCACTAAATTTCAATGTCTCCACCTTAAAGTCTTGGTCTTCTCATCTCTCAGTGATGAAACCAAGCAGGATCTAAGCTACTCTCCCCAAAAGTCCCTAAAGAACAATCTCAGGGTTAGCCAAGGAAATGGAACAACTTGCATATGTACGGAGCTGCAGGTTGATACAACCACTTTGGAGAAGGTTTTGGCATTATCCAGTAACACTGAAGCTGTACCTACCCTAACAAACTAGAAACACATCCTCAGGATATACCCCTGGAGAAACGCTTGAACCAGGAGACAGGTACGAGGATGTTCACAGCAGCCCTAGCTGAAATAGCAAAAAACTGCAAACAACCCAAAATCTGTTCAGAACAAACTGAAGAAGTCACCAGGGTAATGGCTAGGGGGATATTTTGGGCGATGGAAATGTTCTAAGATCGGGTTGTGACGATCACAGCTAAGCATATGGCGTACGGAGGCAGTGAGGATGGAGATGAGCCCAGGGAACACAGCCCAGGAAGAGCTCCAGGAGGCTCCTTGCAAGCAAGAGGTTTTGCTAGAGTTCGTCCTCATCTTAACAGCTGCTGGAGAAAAGGGCCTAGGGCTTGGCACTAGAGCAGCTGCCCACAGGGCACAGATGCCAGCGAATCTCTGGGTGCCTAGGTAAATCCCACCAGCCCTCCTGGTGTGCCCACCGTCCTTACCAGGGCACTGTCCATGCAGGAACTTCCACAGTCCCATGGTGCCTGGCTGCTGCAGGCCCAGTTCTTCTGCTTGCAAGGCTACAGTCAGGTCCTCACCGCGTACCTCAATCCCAAAAGACACCACCTTCACTTTCAGGACCAGAACCAAGACCTGTCAAAGGAGAGTATCTCAGCTCTGAGTCGCAGGCTTCCAGCCCCAGCCCACCCTCTGCAGGGAGCAAAGTGGAGCAGCTGACCTGGTGAAGGACAAGGTCCTCCCCACTGGGGGAAACCGAGCTGTTGGCCTCTGGGGACACTTGGCTGCAATTATCCACAACAGGGCTGCCCTGAACACCAGCATCATCCAAGACACTTGGAAGAGAGCCGAGCGGAACAGATTCTAGACCAGATTCTGTGTGAGAAAAACAACAAAAGAGGTCAAAAGCTAAACAAGTCTGTGTAAACTCAACCTCTAATGACATTAATTGTAAAAGCAAAACAAAAATATTTAGGACACTTACGAGACAACTGGAAATTTGAAATTAACTAGATATTTGATAAATTTAAGATTTTTTTTTTGAGTCAGGGTCTCACTAGGTTGCCCAGGCTGGCCTCAAACTCACAGTGATCCTCCTGCCTCAGCCTCCCAAGTGCTGGGATTATAGGTGTGCACCACCAAGCCCGGCAATTATTGTTAATTTTTAAAAGCACAATAAAAACTATACATTGACATAACCCAAATGCCCACTCGCTATGGAGTTCAGGCTATCCTTGAACTCACTATGTAGCCCAGCTTGGCCTTGAACTCCCAGTGATCCTCCTGCCTCAGCCTGCCAAGCACTGGGACTACAGGTGTGTGCCACCACACCCAATGATATTTAGCTTTTATTTTATTTTATTTATTTATTTTTTAATGTGGGTACCGAGAGTCGACATCAGGACCTCGCGCTTGCCAGCAAGCGCTTGTGCCACTGAACAATATCACAGGACCTTTTTTTCCTTTATGTGGGTTTCGGGAGTCAAACTCAGGACCTCGGCGCTTGCCGGGCAGGCACTTATGCTGCTGAGCTATCTTGCCGGCCCAATATTTAGCTTTTAAAAGGAAGGAAATTCTGACACATATTACAACAAAAAGACCACTGAGGACATTATATTAAGTAGAATAAACTAGTTACAAAAGGACAAAACTGTATGACTCCACTAACATGAGTTACTTAAACATCCAATTTGTGGACAACAGAGTTTCAGTTTTACGAGTGTCCTGGGGACAGATGGTAGTGATGAGTACAATGAGAATGTATTTAACTCTACTGAACTATACACTTAAAAATGGTTGAGAGGCCAGGCGTGGTGGCACACGCCTGTACTCCCAGCACTCGGAAGGCTGAGGCAGGAGGATTGCTGTGAGTTCAAGGCCAGCCTGGGCTACATAAAAGAATTCAAGGCCAGCCTACTCTACATAGACAAACCCTCTCTGGGAAAAAAAAAAAGGTTGAGAGGGCAAATTTGATGTATATTTTACCACAATCTGTAAAAAGTTTTTAATTCTATATTTTTTATCAATGCACAACTGAAATTATTTATGGATAAAATGATGTTGGGGATTTGCTTTATTTAAAATACAGGATTGGGGCCGGTGAGATGGCTCAGCGGCATAAGTGCCTGCCTGGCAAGCGTGAGGGCCCGAGTTTGACTCCCGTGAACCCACATATGAAAAAGGGCCGGTGATATCGCTCAGCGGCACAGGCGCCTGCTGGCGTGCGAGGTCCTGAGGTCGACCCCCGGTACCCACAAAAAAAAAAAAAAAAAAAAAAAACAGGATCAAGGGAAGTAGGCAGCAATACATATGAAACAATAATGGCCATGAGTTCTTATGCTGAAGATTGGAGATGAGTGTTCATAATTTGATTGTCTTTTTTTTTTTTTTTTTTGTGGGTACTGGAGGGCGAACTCAGGACCTCGCGTGCCAGCAGGCGCCTGTGCCGCTGAGCTATCTCACCAGTCCCCGTTTTTTTTTTTTTTTTTTGACACAGGGTCTCGGTATGCAGTTCAGGCTGGCCTTGAACTCGCTTGCATAGCCTCGGACTCATGGCAATTCTCGTGCCTCAGCCTTCCAAGTGCTAGGATTACAGGTGTGTGCCACCACGCCCAGCTCTGTCTATTTTTACACATGTTTAAATGTTTCCAAAGTTAAAAATAATAAAAACAAACAAGGTACACACCACCTAGCTTAAACAGTACATTCTCTTATTAAAGCCACAGGCAAGTGTCCCATCACACCTGTCAGAAGGGACATTATCACAAAGACACAGAGATCAAGCATTGTCAAGGACACAAAGAAGCAGAGCCGGTGGAAAATGGTGCAGTGAGGCCTCAAAAACTACAATCAGAGTTACCATCTGACCCAGCAATCCTACTTCTGTGCATACACCTAAAATTTGAGATCAGAATGTGGAAAAGCTGTCTGATTCCCCATGTTTATTAAAGCATTATTTGCAATAGCCAAGTTAGGAAGTTAGGAAATCAACCTACATGTGTCCCTCAAACAAGGAATGGATAAAGAAAATATGGCATGTGTGCACAATGGAGTACCATTCACCATTTAAAAAGAAGGAAGTCCTGTCATTTAAAACAACACAGATGTGCCAGGAGTGGTGGCGCACACCTGTAATCCCAGCACTTGGGAGGCTGAGGCAGGAGGATTAATGCAAGTTCGAGGCCAGCCTATGCTATATAGTGAGTTCAATGACATCTTGGACTACATAGCAAGACCCTGTCTCCAAAAAGAAAAAAGAAAAACTCAATACAGATGAATTTGAAGGACATCGTGTTAAAAGAAACAAGCCACGCGCAGAAAGGCAACAACCACATGTTCTCACTTATATATGGAATCTAAAAGAATCAAACACACAGAAGCAAAATGCAGAATTGTCAGTACCAGAGGGTGGGAGTGGAAGGAATGGAGTGATGTAGGTCAAAGGATGCAAAGCTCAGGCAGGAGGAATAAATGGTACAGATTTGAGGTAATGAATATGTTAATTAGCTCAATACAAAAATTCCACATTGTATAGGTCGTACTATCACTTTATACCCAGAAACACATTCAATTACAATTTGTCAATGTCTACTAAAAATAAAATAAAAAGAGAAACAGTGTATTCTCTATTTAGATACTCTCAAGTACCATTTAAAATGCTTCTATTTCAGTAAGGTAAAAGAACTAGTATAACTCCCAGAAATGACTGATTTAATTCCTAAAAGTTACTCATTTTTTCAACAGACAAAAAATGAGTTATTTTTCAACAATAAAATACATAAGCAGAGAAAGAAAGAGGGAGGGAGTGAAAGAGAGAGAGAGAGAAACCCAGACAACAAACACTCATACCATTGATATCAAATACAACATAAAACTTACTTTACTGACATTAATTTGTGGCTATAAAACTTGCAATTTTTCCTTTGGTTTTAATCCTTTCCCATGATAGAGGTTAAATATTAACCAGTAACCTAGAAAATGTGGAGATAAAGCCAGAGCCACAGATCTACTGCATTTTCTGTCATCTTTGCCTTGGTAAGAAAATGTCTAGCTGAACATGCTGGTGCACACCTATAATCCCAATGGTCTGGGAGGCTGAGGCAGGAGGATCACAAATTCAAGCCCAGCTTGTGCAACTCAGTGAGACCCTATCTCAAGAAAAAAAAAAAAAGTAAAAAGGGGCTAGGAATATAGCTCAGTGTAAAGACCCTGGGTTTAATCTCTAGTACTTAAAAAAGTCTGTATTATCAAATCTCAGCTCCACTTGAATCTTGCTAGTTTGAACACCAGCAGCAGAGAGAAGCCTTTCCAGCTTCTACAGCTTTGCTG
This sequence comes from Erethizon dorsatum, assembly GCA_028451465.1. Classification (NCBI taxonomy): domain Eukaryota; kingdom Metazoa; phylum Chordata; class Mammalia; order Rodentia; family Erethizontidae; genus Erethizon; species Erethizon dorsatum. The sequence goes on from CM051822.1 coordinate 164,212,123, forward strand.
CCACTTACCAGACTCCAGGAGCATCACAAGGCTATCGCTGCCATCGCTGTCCACTGAAATCCGGTCTTCAGGGCCACTGTTATCCAACAAGACACCATCAAACGACTGCTGAGACACCGTCCTCTTCATGGAGAAAAATCGGAGTCGGCCAGCTCCTCCACTCATTGGGGTTGGCACCCCCTCATCTGTCCTGGCCAAGGGCTCCCTGTTTTAAAAATAACAAAAACCACAATTGTGGCTTGAAAGTCAAGTTTGTTCCTGCCCCCAGGCCATACCCCTCCCCTCAGAGAGTTAATGTGAACATAAACTTGGTATCACCGATTACCTGCTATGAAAGATGAAGTTTTTTTTTCAACCACTTTTTCAACCTTTCTGAGTTCTTACTCCAGCATTTTTAGCTGTCGGCAAGGTTATGTGGGGTTATGTGAGACACAAAAGCCATGCGCTTCCCACACCCTGGTGCAGGGAAGGCCCCGGAGCCCACCTGTGGCCCTTACACAAGTACTGACTGCAGAGCATCTGTACGCAGCATCATATCAGACACAAGGCAGACTTCCGGGCAGACAAATTGAGGGCAAGACAGCCCCTGTCCTCAAAGAATTTATCATCTGTTAGGAGACAGGAAACTGATTCCCATAAAACATTACATGGGAGTAAGTCACACACACTGTCAAAGTGGAGCAATGGCACAAGCCAAAGTCTGGACGACACGAGAGAGGAGAAGTGATGAGACGGGGACCGAGAACCCTAAATACTTAGCAGGCTGAGTTCTAGGTCAGCCTGAGCTAAACAGTGAGACTCTGTCTCAAAATAAAATAAAGGGGGCTGGGGACAGAGTTCAACACTCTTTGGGTTCGATCCCCAGTACTAAAAAAAAAAAAAAAAATGAAAAAGGAATGGTTTATGGGAGGAGGTGGTATTTGAGTTCTTCAAGGACTGTGAAAGAAAGAAAAGACATTCAACAGGGAAAAACAGCACAAATAAAGGCACAAACCCAGAAACGAAATGAGACTACCAAGTAGCTCAGCCCAGGTGCGGCACAGGTTGTGTTGTGAGAACATTAAGAAGTTCAAACTGGGGCTAGGGTCAGGCTCAGTGGGGAAGTCCTCCACTAACATCTCAAGGCCCTGGGTTCCACCCCAGTACTGCCACCAAAAACAAAAGCAAATCCAACTAAACTCAGGGGTCAGGGGTTGTAAGGAAAAAGCCTGAGGTTTTGGAGTAGGGAAATGACAAGATCGTGCCTGTGTTTTAGGAAGCCTGACCTGGACTTTTCAATGCAGATGTCCATGATTTACTACAAAAGCCCCATGTGGAAATAAAGAGCAAACGGCAATGTGAGATTCCCCAGAGCAGTGTGTCACGCCAGGAGCATCAGCACCAACAGCGAAGTTTAAAAGTGTGAATGCTCAGCCCATCTCACACCTACTAAAAGCAAAATCCAGGCACAGGACCCTGCAACCTGTGTTTTGTTTTTTCAGGACTGGAGATTTTTTTTTTTTTTTTTTGGATAAGGTCTTGCTAAATTGCCAGGCTGGCCTTAAACTCTCAATCCTTTTGCTGCAGCTGGGATTACAGGTGGGTGCCACCCCGCACCAGCTAACAACCCATGTTTTCTCACGCCCTCCGCATGATTCTGATACACACTAAACTCTGAAAAACCACTGATGTGGGAATGATGGTGAGAACATGACAGATGAGTGTAAGCAGCAAAGGGCTACAGTGTTCAGATGGGTGAGTCAGAGAATGCTACTATCAAAAGAAGAAAGACCAGTCTCAGAAGGGATAAGGCCTTAGCTGTACGGATGTGAGATCCCTACACCAGGAGACAGTTTCAGATGAAGAGCGGAGGAGGGGAAGAAGCAGGCAGTGAACCTCTCCAAAAGTCGCCATCGCGACACTGGAATATAGTGACTGGAGGAGGATAAGAAAGAGGGAAGTGGCTCCCCTGGACCCAGGAAAGATCTGAAGCGCAGTTCAGGGCTCACAGAGAAAGTGAAGAGAGAAACTACAACAAAGAAGAAGAAGGTGGCCAATGGCGCCTTTTCTCTGTGTCGGGAATCCCGGCGTGACAGAAGTGGTTCCAATCTACGGACACGTGGTGACTGCCGGTGCCCCTGGGGGCCTCCGTGGAGGAACGCGAGAAGCGGTGGTGCAGAGAAGCACTGGCCACGAAGGACACACTGACTGGCGGTGAGTGCCGACGCCCAGTCATCCCACGCGAGAGAGCGACTAGCCGGGCGCCATTGTGGGGGGGGCAGCAGCTGAACTTGGAACTCAGGGCGCCTGCCACTCCACCCACGGCTCCAGTGGGAACCTCCGCGGAGGAACGCCAGACGCCCCGGTACAGAGAAGCAGCGGCCGTGAAGGACACACTGACTGGCGCTTTTCTTCCTGGTATTCCAAGACTGAGATTATCTAAGGATCACAGAAAATACTGTGGCACAGTACCGAACAACCAAGGACTGGGCCAAACAGGCAGCAACTTCTTATCTCCAACAAATTGAAGAGGTAGGATCTTGCAGCAGGCGCAAAACCCAAAACTAAACTACACCTGGAAGATACCTCAGAGAAGTAGTCATCTCCTAAGAGTTTGAAATACTAGCAATAAAACAACCTACCATAGGAAATTTACAAACAGCAACCCAGGAATTAAACTAAAGAAAGAAAAGAAAATGAGACGACACTTAAACACAATGCAACCCCACACATCCAGTTCACCAAAGGCAAACCCGGGGGGGCAATGAGGTGGGACAATCTGAGAATCATACACCTGGCATCTCTGAAGTGGTAACGACAAAGCAGTTGAATGAGGCTCTGGAAAAACTTAAATCAAAAATAATTTCTCAGATAACTGCAGAGATAATGTCCACAATGAAGACCATGCTTAAGGACGCTAGACCAGACACGGACAAAAAAATAGACGAGCTTAAGAAAATGATGGAGTGGGCAAGATGGCGGCCTAGCAGCATGAAAATTGGTCCCTAGAAGCAGATTTTAAAGGCAGTTTCTCCCCCATCTTTTTTCATACCACCTGATAAGCTTCTTGAAATAGTATGGCAGCAGCAGCAGCAGTGAAATGGGTGATATCAAAGAGAGCTCTCTTGAAGCATCTATTTCCAATCCAAAATGGAGCTTTATCTCATGTTTGTTGTAAATCTACGTATTCTGCTCTTCCAGATGACCATAATTGCCAAGTAGAGCTTGCTTTGACATCTGTTGGCAGGACAATAGTATGCTACCACCCTTCTGTGGACATTCCATTTGAACACACAAGACCTATCCCTCAACCAGATCCTGTCCATAATATTGAAGAAACACATGATCAAGTGCTGAAAACCAGATGAGAAGAAAAGGAATGCCTGGAGCAAGGACCCATGATAGAACAACTTAGCAAAATGTTCTTTACAACAAAGCATCGTTGGTGTCCTCGTGGACCGTATCACAGGCGTCATATGAAGCTGAATCCTCCAAAAGACAGATGATATTGAGGTTCTTGGAAGAAACAAAGAGAAATGTTATCCCGTGCCTCGTTTGCCATTGGAGAAACTACACTGTAACACTGCATGGTAACAGCAAAATAATAAAATGTCTTTTCACATAAAAAAGAAAAGAAAAAGAAAATGATGGAAGCCATGAATGCTCAGCATAGGAAAGAAATGGACTCCATAAAGCAGATTCAAGCAGATATCCAGGAGAACAAAAATTCCACTGAAAGTATTTACAGCAGATTAAGCCAATGTGAGGACAGGATCTCAGATATAGAAGACAGGCTTGCAATTAGCGGTCATGATAAGAAAGAATTCTTAAAAATAGCAAGGGACAGGGCCGGTGAGATGGCTCAGCGGCTTAAGCGCCTGCCTGGCAAGCGCGAGGGCCCGAGTTCGACTCCCGGATCCCACATACGAAAAAGGGGCCGGTGATATCGCTCAGCGGCACGGGCGCCTGCTGGCGCGCGAGGTCCTGAGGTCGACCCCCCGGTACCCACAAAAAAACAAACAAAAATAGCGAGGGACAATGAAAAATCAATCCAGCAGCTGCTAGATGATGCAAAGAAGAATAACTTAAGACTGATTGGAGTCAATGAAAAAGCAGGAGATAGCATAAATGACATCAGAACACTGTTCACAGACATCACAGAAAATTTCCCTGGTAGAGAAAAAGAATTTGACGTTCAGATAAGTGAGGCTTACAGAACTCCAATTAGCCATGATCAAAATAAATCTTCAGAGAGGCATATCATAGTCAAGATTCCAGAAATTCAACATAAGAGTAGAATCTTAAAAGCTGTTAGAGAAAAGAAAAAAATCACCTATAAAGGAAAGCCCATCAGAATGACAGCGGACTTTTCAGCACAAACTCTCAAGTCAAGAAGAGCTTCGAGAACCGGTGAGATGGCTCAGCGGCATAAGCACCTGCCTGGCAAGCACGAGGGCCCGAGTTCGACTCCTGGAACACACATATGAAAAAAGGGCCGGTGATATCGCTCAGCAGCACAGGCGCCTGCTGGCGCGCGAGGTCCTGAGGTCAACCCCTGGTACCCACAAAAAAAAAAAAAAAAAGAAGAGCTTGGAATGATGTATTTCAAGTTCTAAAGGAAAATAACCTTCAACCTAGATTGATGTACCCCACAAAACTATCTTTCAAAACTGATAGAGAAGTAAAATACTTACATGACAAAGAACATCTGAGAAAATTTATAACCACCAAACCAGCACTCCAAAATGTTTTGAAGGACATTCTAGAAAGAGACAACAAGGACTACAACTCCAGGAACCCCAACAGAAGGAATCCACCAGGCAGGGCAAACAATTAAACAGAGGGAGGGGAAAAAAAAAAAAAAAAAAAAAGAAGGGGAGCCAACAACAGGAAAATAACATGACAAGGATAAGGCAATACATATCAGTTTTAACCATCAATGTTAATGGTCTCAATTCACCAATCAAAAGGCACAGACTGGCAAATTGCATCAAGAAGCAAGATCCAGGGGCCAGTGAGATGGCTCAGCGGCTTAAGCGCCTGCCCGGCAAGCGTGAGGGCCAAAGTTCGACTCCCGGAACCCACATACGAAAAAGGGGCCGGTGATATCGCTCAGCGGCACGGGCGCCTGCTGGCGCGCGAGGTCCTGAGGTCGACCCCCTGGTACCCACAAAAAAAAAAAAAAAGGAAGCAAGATCCAACAATATGCTCTAAACAAGAAACACATTTAATTCAAAAAGAAATTGACAGACTGAAAGTCAAAGGATGGAAAACAATACTCCATGAGACAGGAACCCAGAAAAAAGCAGGGGTAGCTATTCTTTTTGCAGACAAAGTGAATTTCAACCCAAGAATGATTAAGAGAGATAAAGAAGGCCACTACATCCTTGTAAGGGGAACAATCCAAGAGGAAGAGATAACAATCATAAATATATATGCAACAAATACTAGTGCACCCAACTATATAAAACAAATATTAATGGACATGAAAAATCAAATAAGCAAATAAGCACAATTGTATTGGGGGATCTCAATACTCCACTGTCACAAAAAGACAGATCAACTAGACAAAAAATCAACAATGAAATATTAGAACTGAACCAAACTTTGGAACAAATGGACTTAGTAGATGTCTACAGAGTGTTCCACCCCACAACATCAGAATACACATCCTTCTCAGCTGCACATGGGACATTCTCCAAAATAGACCACATACTAGCTCATAAAACCTGCTTAAGTAAATGCAAAGGAATTGAAATTATCCCATGTATATTATCAGACCATAGTGCAATGAAATTGGAAATCAATGGCAAAAGAAACCACAAGAACTTCCTAAACACACAGAAATTAAATAGCACCCTCCTGAACAACCAATGGGTCACAGATGAAATTAAAGAAGAAATTAGACAGTTTCTGTAACTGAATGATAATGATAGTACAACATACTGGAACTTATGGGATACAATGATAGCAGTCCTAAGAGGGAAATTTATAGCATTAAATTCCTATATCAGGAAAACAGAGCAAGCACAAATAAACAACCTAATGGTGAACCTCAAACTTCTAGAAAACGAAGAGCAGGCTAAGCCAAAACCTCGTACAAGGGAGGAAATTGCAAAAATAAGAGCAGAAATTAATGTATTGGAGACTAAAAAAACAATACAAAGAATCAACGAATCAAAGAGTTGGTTCTTTGAAAGATTAAATAAAATCAACAAACCCTTATCCAACCTTATTTAAAAAAGGAAAGAAAGTATTCAAATCCACCCAATTAAGAATGAAAAGGGTGATATCACGATGGACCCTGCAGAAATCCAGAAGATCATCTATACCTACTTTGAAAACTTGTATTCTAATAAGATGGAAAATGCAGAAGAAATGGACAGATTCCTAGATACATATGAATTACCAAAGCTCAACCAAGATGATATAAAAATCCTAAATAAACCAATAACAATCAATGAAATCGAAGATGTAATTAAAAACCTCCCAACAAAGAAAAGCCCAGGCCCTGATGGATTCACTGCTGAATTCTACAAGAAATTTAGAGAAGACCTAACACCACTACTTCTCAAACTCTTTAATGAAATCAAAAGGGAAGCAATACTCCCAAATTCATTCCTGGAAGCAGGCATTACCCTGATACCAAAACCAGAGAAGGACCCAACTAAGAAAGAGAACTACAGACCAATCTCCCTAATAAACATAGATGCAAAAATCCTCAATAAGATACTGGCAAACACAATGCAGCAAATAATCAAGCAGATTATACACCATGACCAAGTTGGATTCATCCCAGGGATGCAGGGATGGTTCAACATACGTAAATCAATAAATGTAATACACCATATTAACAGAACCAAGGACAAAAATCATATGATCATCTCAATAGATGCAGAAAAAGCTTTTGACAAAGTCCAGCACCCATTCATGACAAAAAACCCTACAGAAAATTGGAATAGATGGTCTTTATCTCAATCTGATAAAAGCTATCTATGACAAACCAACAGCCAATATCATACTAAATGGACAAAAACTGAAAGCCTTCTCTCTAAAATCAGGAACAAGACAAGGATGTCCACTGTCCCCACTCTTATTCAACATAGTCCTGGAAACTTTAGCCAGAGCAATTAGACAAGAGCAAGAAATAAAAAGAATAATGATTGGAAAGGAAGAAGTTAAATTATCATTATTTGCAGACGACATGATACTCTACACAGAAGACCCCAAAAACTCCACTAAAAAATTGCTAGATTTAATAAGCAAATTGAGTAGTGTAGCTGGATACAAAGTCAACACTCAAAAATCAATAGCCTTCCTGTACACAAATAACAAACTCACTGAAAGAGAAATTAGGGAAACAACACCTTTCACAATAACATCCAAAAAAATGAAATACCTAGGAATCAATCTCAAAAAGGAGGTAAAAGACCTCTACACTGAAAACTACAGTACTCTGAAAAAGGAGGTTGAAGAGGATATCAAAAAATGGAAAGAGGGCCGGTGAGATAGCTCAGCGGCATAAGCGCCTGCCTGGCAAGCACGAGGTCCTGAGTTCAACTCCCAGTACCCACGTATGAAAAAAAAAGGGCTGGTGATATCACTCAGCGGCACGGGCACCTGCTGGCACACGAGGTCCTGAGTTCGACCTCCGGTACGCACGAAAAAAAAAAAAAGAAAGAAAGAAAAAAAGAAAAGATATCCCTTGCTTTGGGGTCGGAAGAACCAATATAGCGAAAATGGCCATACTTCCAAAATTGTTATACAGATTTAATGCAATTCCGATCAAAATTCCAACAACATATCTCACAGAATTAGAGAAAACAATCCTAAAATTCATCTGGAACCAGAAGAAACCTAGAATAGCAAAGGCAATTCTGGGCAACAAATGCAAGGCAGGGGGCATCACAATCCCTGATTTGAAATTATACTATAAAGCTACTGTGATAAAAACAGCGTGGTATTGGCAAAAAAACAGACCTGAAGATCAATGGAACAGATTAGAAGATGCAGAAACAACTCCAGACATACTAAGCCACCTTATCTTTGACAAAGGTGCCAAACACATTCACTGGAAGAAAGATAGCCTCTTTAATAAATGGTGCTGGAAAAACAGGCTCTACACATGCCGAAGATTAAAATTAGACACATACCTTTCACTGTGCACTAAACTAAATTCAAAATGGATCAAAGATCTAAATATTAAAACAGAAACATTAAATCTCCTGGAAAATAGAATAGGTAAAACTCTTGAAGACATTGGTGTAGGCAAAGACTTTATGAATAAAAACTCAACCACACAGGAAGTATCACAAAGAATCAACAACTGGGATCTCATCTTATTAAAAAGCTTTTGCACAGCAAGAGAAACCACCAACAGAGTGAAGAGACAGCCCACAACGTGGGAAAAAATGTTTGCCAGCTATTCCTCAGACAAAGGATTACTATCGAGAACACACAAAGAACTCATAAAAATCAAACCTCCCAAATTTAAAGACCCAATGCAAAAATGGGCATCTGAGAAGAATACACACTTCTCAGATGAAGAAATACAAATGGCAAATAAATATATGAAAAAATGTTCAACATCACTAGTCATTTGAAAGATACAAATTAAAACAACACTGAGATTCCATCTCACCCCAGAAAGAATGGCTATTATCAAGAAATCAACTAATAATAAATGCTGGTGGGGCTGTGGGGAAAAAGGAACCCTTCTCCACTGTTGGTGGGAGTGTCGGCTGGTGCAGCCACTGTGGATATCATTATGGAGATTCCTCAAAAAACTAGGTCTGGAGGTCCCATTTGATCCAGCTATTCCCCTTCTGGGCATCTTCCCAGAAGAATTAAAAACATCGTACCACAGCGATATATGTGCACCCATGTTTATAGCAACACAATTTGTAATAGCCAGATCTTGGAAACAACCCAAATGCCCATCAACTGAGGAATGGATAAAAAAGATGTGGTATTTCTACACAATGGAGTACTACTCAGCCATAAAGAAAGATAAACTGGAGACTTTTATAGGTAAATGGATGCAACTCGAGAAAATACTCACAAGCGAAATAAACCGGACACACATTTGTAAATATCATATTGTCTCCCTAGTGAAAATGCAGTTTCACTGTGACTATTCCATTCCTTAGTCTTTTATTTTTACTTAGCTTTTACATGGTTTAATCTTATACTGAGTAATGTTTTTCTCCAAAAGGCATCTGTACATTCTGTAATTCTTGAGTTTGTTAATACATGAGAATGTTAAAAAATAAATAAATAATACATGAATACACAAATAAATTGAAAAAAAAAAAGCGGAGGAGGGGAGGTCATTCAGGACTGCGAACACAGATGACGGCAGAGCAAAGAGCTGAATAAAACAACTGAGTATTCGGAGCACAGGCTGAGACAAACTTGAAAGTTTGGCAGATACATCGAAAACCTTAAAAATGTTGGTAGCATCTGACTCAGTCATTTCACTTCTAGGTTTATATTCTAAAGAAAGACTTCAGATACGTACCATGTGAACAGAGTAATATTCACAAAAATGAGGCCATTTAACGACGACAATGGATGAATAAATTATAATACATCCATTTGCTACAGGACAATAAGGCAATTAAAAATCAGCTAGTCAAACATCTAACAAAGGGAAAACAAAAACATCAAATGAATAAACTGTGCAGTAGTGCAGGAATGACATAATCCTATGTAAAAATAGTATCTATATATATTATATAAATGGATACAAGTGTTCACATGTACACACAGATTTACAGATATAAAAAAGTAAGAACAAGGGAAAAAAGATTTGGAAAAGAGGCTAAGGATGTAGCTCAGTGGTTAAGAGCTTGCCTAACATTCACAAGGCCCTGGGTTCAATTCCCAGCACTGAAAAGAAAGAAGAAAAAAAAAAAAAAAAAAACCTCAGATGTAGGAAAAACCAGGCAGTGGCGAGTGCCTGTAATCCCAGCTCTCGGGAGGCTGAGGCAGGAGGATCCCTGTGAGTTCAAGGCCAGCCTGGGCTACACAGTGAGTGCAAGGCCAGCCTGGGCTACACAGTGAGACCCTGTCTCAAAAAAAAAAAAAAAATTGGAAGAAAACTCAAATGTAAATAATAGTGGTATAATGGTTGATACATTTGTGTCAACTTGAAAGAAACAAGTTTCAAGATGCCTAACTAAGTAACTCAGCATTTCTACATCCTGGATTATAGAGGATATGCCCTTACCACTCTAGGATGTTGTTCATTGTGTCTACTTGAGAAGTTTAGAAGTTTAACTAAGTGACTCAGCGGGGGGCCAGGGTCCTCACTTTGTAAACATGCTGAGCCTGTGCAAGAGGAGGGCACACAGATGGTGTAGTGCTACACCCACCGAGGGCGGGTAGCCTGCATACAATATAAGGGAGGAAAAGAGGCTTGCTCTCCGCCCTTTTTTGCTCTTGTTGCTTTTGCTGTCTTCTGCCGCCTTGAAGTGTTGCCCCTGTGCCACGCCACCCTGCCTTGAAGCCAGCTGATTATGGACTGAAACCTCCACAAACAGTGAGCTAAATAAATCTTTCCTATCTTAATTTTGGGCATGCAGTATTTTTGTCTCAGCAACTAGCAATGAGAGAAGAGTAACCGAGACAAGAAACTCTACCGTTGTGTTTTGCAGTCTTATGCATTAGACCCAGGGCCTTGTGCATGCCGGGGAAGCACTAAATCACCAAGCAACATCCCCAATTCTTTTTTAATTTTGAGACAGAGTCTCACTGAATTGCTGAGGTTGCTCTCAAACTTTCCATCCTTCTGCCTCAGCTTTCCAAGCAGCTGAAATTATAGGCATGAGCTACCACACCAAGCTTCCTTCTTCAGATCTCCTACACTGTCTTCACAATGAGCACAAATCATTCTTATAATTTAAAAAAACAAAAATTATGATTAAGGTGACCCGACTACAGATAGCCTAGGGAATGCTGACATTTTTAAGACAAAAGGAAGAAGACAGCAGCCAAGGACACAAAGAAGATTCCTTCAGAGAAGTGAGAGAAACTGGGCAAGGTTACAAATGCTCTGAATGAACTGCCCAGCAATGCTAACTGCCACCAAGGAGTCCAGGAAAAGGTGGACTGAGGAAAGGCCATCCATTTGGGCAGTTAGGAAATCATTATTATGTTTCAAAAGAGTTACAGCACTTTGGGAACCTGAGGCAGGAGGATCACAAGCGTGAGCCCAGCCTGGGCAATTTAGCAACTAAGTGAGATCCTGTTTCAAAATTAAAAATAAAAAAGGAGGGGCCGGTGAGATGGCTCAGCGGCTTAAGCGCCTGCCTGGCAAGTGCGAGGGCGCGAGTTCGACTCCCGGAACCCACATATGAAAAAGGGGCCGGTGATATCGCTCAGCGGCACGGGCGTCTGCTGGCACGCGAGGTCCTGAGGTCGACCCCCCGGTACCCACAAAAAAAATAAAAATAAAAAAGGGGACTGAGGATGTAGCTCAATGTAAATGTCTTGGGTTCAATCCCCAGTAACATAAAAATAAAATAAAATAAAAATAAAAAAGCTTTTATCACAAGCCTTTCTTTTCTCCTCTTTACCTCTCTTCTCCCATCTTCCTTAATTGCCTCCATTTAGAAAAGGCAGCACATTCCATGATTAGGAGCCTGGCTTTCAATCCTTGCCCCATCCCTCACTGGTTGCATGAGCTTGAGCAAGTTTCTTACCTCCCTGAGCCTAGTTTCCTCATCTGTAAAATGGTTCGTGACATTAGCACCTATCTTACGGGACAAGAACAGACGCAGGAATCCAGGGGATTAATACTGTCTTTAGGACAATGTCTGACACAGAAAAGGCCCCAATCTGGGACTAATACAGCACTCATCTTTTAAGTTTTCCTCACGTCTTCCTCTGTGGCAGTCTTTCCTAGCAGGCATTGCTCAGAGACCCTCTTAATGCAATTCACTTAGAAAAAAGCTCTAATGTCACTGTCTTAGTTATTTTTCTCATTACTGAGACAAAATACCTGACACCCAAAGTTAAAGGAGGAAAGGTTTATTTGGCTCGCAGTTTGTAGAGGTTTCAGTCCATAGCCAACTAACTGCAAGGCAGGGTGGCGTGGCAGAGGGGCACTGCAGAAGAGAAACAGTCCATGGCAAGCAGGCAGGTGAGAGCACATTAGCTCTCTTCCTGTCCCTTATAGTTTATGCAGGCCACATGCTAGGGTGGGTGTAGCACTCACACCCTGAATTCTAGCCAGAACTATGCCAAACCAATCAGTGGACTCATTTAGTAATCACACATCTTTAATCCCAACACCACACACTCTAGATCCAGCCACCTCTTAAAAGCCCCCCTATGACTGCATGAGGCTTTGGGGGGACATATAGACACAGCCATAACAGTCATGATCTTCATACTACGGGCTCTAAACCACCAAGTGTCCCAGCAAAGATTTCCTTTAGTCTTCACTACCTTTCCTAAAGCCACAAGAAAATCCTGACTCTTCCGCTCTCCTGACTATGCATTTCTGTTTAACACATAGCCTAGAACAGTGGTGGTGAACCTATGGCATGCGTGCTGCAGCCAGCTGTTTGTTATCATTGAAAGCGCTAAAAGGTTTACCATCAGTGGCCTAGAACATGCTTAAGAACCCAAAAAAAATGGGGGCCGGTGAGATGGCTCAGCGGCGTAAGCGCCTGCCCGGCAAGCGCGAGGGCCCGAGTTCAACTCCCGGAACCCACATACGAAAAAAGGGCCGGTGATATCGCTCAGCGGCACGGGCACCTGCTGGTGCGCGAGGTCCTGAGGTCGACCCCAGGTATCCACCAAAAAAAAAAAAAAAAAAAGAACCCAAAAAACATTTGCTGTGGGCTGGGGTGAGGCTGAGTAATGGAGTGCTTCCCTAGCACAGCATGACACCCTGGGATTGATCCCCAGCACCACAAACAAACAAACAAATGGTTGAAGGAATGGATGAAATTCTTCCTTCCCTATTACTCTGGCAGACCCTGGTAAGGGGTACTATAAAGAGCAAGTCCCAAGGCCCAGCTATTCTATTTATGAGTTGTGGAAGGCACAAACACATCCTCTCTCAAGCCTCAGTTTCCTCAGCTATACACTACGGATACAAATGTCTGTTAGCTGCCTTACCAGGCCGCTGTGAGAGTCAAATCAAACAAATAACTACGCAAAAGCCCACTGAAAAGCATATTACGCAGATGCCAGGGATTGTTACTGTGATGCAGCGTATCAGTGGCAACAACTGTGGATCCGTGAAAGGGAAGATGAGCTGGTTCTAAGAAGCAAAAAACACTCACCTGCAACAGCCCACTGAGCAGGTCATTCTATGCATTCCCCAGACCCAACTGAGAAGAGCCCGATGGGCAGAACCAGCAGAAGAGACGGGGACTGAAGGAGACAGAGGGCCACTCACTTGGCTGGGGGTAGGGACAACATCTTGTGCATGGTGGAGGTCATTCGATCTCTGCCCAGACTGAAGGCATCCTTAGTCAGGGACACGGCTTCCTTGGTGAGGTCCATGGTGGCATGCAGAGCCTCCTTGGTCGCGTCCTTGGTCATGTGGATAGCACTTGATAATTCTCCCTCAATGTTCTTCAGGGGAATGGGCTCGCCCTGTCCATTCACAGCAGGGTCCCTGCCCACAGAGGACTTTGACACAGCTGGTGAGCTGGAGGCCTGGGCTCTGCTCAGTCTCTTGGCCTGTAGGGACTCAACGGCCTCGTGGCCCTTCCCTGCCACCTGCTCTGCAGGTGGACCCAGATCCTGCAGTTCTCCATTGCTGTGCAGCCTCTCCTGGGACACATCCAGATATTCCATGCTGCTGCCCTCCAGGACCTTCTCAGGGCTTGCTGGGCCCTGCTCTGAGGATGCATCAGACTTCGGTTCCCGCTCCTCTGAGGGAGACAGCTCGGAATCTATGAGACTGGTGGTATCTGAGCCTGCAGAGTCCACATCAACAGCCCCAGGGGCAGGATGCATGAGCAGAGCCACCTCAGCGCTGGGGAAAAGGACACCAATGCAAGCTGTGTGGTCCTGCAGGGGAGACCCAGTCATGGCCTGTGTGTCCTTGGTCAGCTGCTCCTGAAGCCCTTGCAGCATGTCCTTCAGGCGGAGCAGGGCCAAGTACTGGTAGTGGTCCAGCCTCATGCAGATGTGGGCAGGGGAGTGCACGAGCACATGGACATCAGCTGCGTCCTCCAGCTCTGTTGGAGGCCCTTTGCTGTCTGCCGCACCACTGCCTTCTCCTGGAATGTCCATGACTTCCGTAAGGCCTGACAGGCTCTTCAGATCATGCTCAGTCTTCGACCTCTGATGGGACACAGAATCAGGGGCCAGGGTCTCAGATCGGACAGGACTTCCAAAGCTGGCTGATGGTTTCAGCCTCCCCTCTGAGGCCAAAAGGAGCCTCCGGGCCTGGGCTTGTTGCCAGCGGAGTGGCAGGCAGGCCCAAATGGACAAGGGGAAGGGGGCCACAAAATTCAAGGAATGGCCTTTTAAGTTCTCTGTTCCCTCAAAGTCCAAGGAGATCTGGGTAAAGTGGATGGACCAGAGGTCCTGGGAAGCCTTAGGCCTCTGGGGAGGGAGGTTACTAGGCTGAGACAAGCCAGAATCCATCTGGAAGGCATGGTGCAAAAACAGCATGTGCAGAAGGCTAAAGCCACCAGGAATCTTGGGAAAGTGATCATAATTAGAATGAAAGAACTCAGCAGCAGCAAAACCCCGGAAGAGACTCTGGAGGTCGGGACAGCCACAATGTGGGGCATGACGGGTATTGGTGGCAATCATGCCAGATGCAGAGAAGACAAGGGCCTGGGGACGATGCAACTTTGCCTGTTCTCTCTTCTCCAGTGGGAAGCTCACCTTCAGAGAGAAAACGAAACACAACTCAGATTAGCCATCTGAGTATCTCAGCACACCACCATTAATACACATGTAGAAAACCATTTGGGCTGTGAAACTGCTTTTCTTGCTTCCATCAAAAGGACAGAGACAGAGCAGAAGTATGGATTATAGCCACGGGGAAAATGCAGCTGTGGGTACCAACAGAGGACAAAAATCTCACTCTTTCCCTACCTTCAACCGGAAGGCATCCAGCCGGATGTCCAAGTGTTCATCTTTCTGTCTTGAATCTTCCAGCTTATAGATAGCTTTGAACTGCTCCAAGCTGTGGTATAAATCGAGGCAGAAGAGGTTTCCCCAGAGCAGGCTGACCGGATCCACAGTAAATGTCAGATCATTTAACTGAATGTAAAGATTGGGACAGGGAACTGGAAAACAGAAGGAAAACAACAACAACAAAAAAAACCAAACCAAAACAAAAATCATGTGTAAAGTAGCAGCTGGATTCTTACTTACTAGCTAGTATTTATTTTATTATCAAGAGAAAAAAGACACACATTTACACAGGGCAGAGTTTTTAACAAAAGTGTTAACAAAAACAACCCGAATGCCTAAAACTCCTAGCAACCCGTGAGAATCTACAGAGTGGCCCCAAGGCTGAAAGTGAAGAATGCGATCCAGACACGAGTGGCCAGCCCATGCGCACCTGGGAGCTCCTGATTATCCGGGAAGTAGTACTCGGTGAACTCGACATGAATTGCAGAGACCTGAGTGGGCAGGTTGTGGAGCTTGCGGCTGCAGGAAAGGAGTGTAGATGGCTTCTTGCTTGGCTGTCCAGCTGTAGAAACCTGAGCAACCACAACTCACTGTTAGCACCCGCAGCAGCCCCTGACTAGACGGCAGCTTCCTCAAAGGACTGTGAGGCCTCCAAGCAGCTGAACCACCCTTGAAGCCAAGCCTGTCAAGGGAACACAGTGCTTTTCCCACACATTCCTGCCCTTCTCACACCAGCCTCATGCTGTCCCCACGTTAGCAGGAGGCTGTACTAAGGCATTTGGAGGAAAACTGGGAGAATTCCCAAGTCCTTTTCTCAGAAGCCATGGTCAGAACGAAACAGATCAAACTGTTGATATACCCAGACGTGAGGCAAACAGTCCCTGATGTTGGTTTGTTCCTGCAGCTCCCGCTGTCTTCCCAGCGGGCTGTGATGCCACCTCCCAGCCAAGCACGTCCTCACCTGGTGGATGTCCAGGTCATCCACTCGCACAACCATGCAGCTAGAGCGTAAGCGATGCCATGCTGGAGGTCGGAAGGCAGCCTGCCGGCCCTGCGAGGCCATCCTTTCAAGAGGGTTCTTTTGAGGACTGGAGAGAGAAGCTACATAAACATAAGAAGGTGGGAAAGAGAATCAAGATACATTCAGCTCTTATTAGTAATAGAATTAGCAAAGTAAAAATCTTAAGAGCAGAGATTATGGTAGTATATGCCTATAATCCCAGCTACTCAGGAGGCTGAGGCAGGAAAAGACATAAATTCAAGGCAAGCCTAAGCAGCTTAGTAAAACTGTCTCAAAAAATAAAAAGGGCGGGCCAGTGAGATGGCTCAGCGGCGTAAGCACCTGCCTTGCAAGCGCGAGGGCCCGAGTTCGACTCCCGGATCCCACATACGAAAAAGGGGCCGGTGATATCGCTCAGTGGCACGGGCGCCTGTTGGCGCGTGAGGTCCTGAGGTCAACCCCCTGGTACCCACAAAAAAATAAAAAATAAAAATAAAAATAAATAAAAAGGGCTGGAGATCTAACTCAGTGGTAGAGCACTTCCCTAGCATGCACGAGGCTCTGGGTTCAATCCCCAGCACCTCAAAGGGAAAAAATATACCTAAAATCATTAATGCTGTAATTAGAAAAGAACTTAACACTGGGTAGAACTCAAAAATATTCTTAAGACCAAAGTAATTGCCTACCGAATACAAATGATGACAACTTCTCCTTAACATTGCAGTTATTCCTGAGGACAGAGAACTCCATAAAGAAAATATCACTGATGTCGCTCCACGGGATACAATCGGGTTAACTAATTACTCGATTGCTTTATCCCACTGGTTATTCAAAGATGCATGGCAAGCAGCTAAGCAACGGGAGTCCTCCAGTTCCTAATAACCCACCTGCTTTTCTCCGGAAGGGAGCATCTACCCCCAGGTGCCAGGATGTTTTCAGCCCCATCTCTTCATGCCACTTCTCCATTTTACTCTGGAATTCCATCACCAGCTTTTGGGCCCACTGGCCTCTGGTCTCCATGGCCTCACAGTGCCGAGCCCAGTGTTTGCAGCTATCACCTGTGTAACAAAGACACAAAAAGATTTTAGCCCAAAGTCATGAGCCAATGTTCCAAACTTTCCTTGCTGAAAGTACAGGCATGCAGCAGATCTGATCCCTCATCCCCAGTCCAGAATTCTCTGGGATAAGGAAAAATTAGCCACGGTGAGAGTGCCCGAGTTCTCTTGGACTCCATATGTGATTTTTCCCTCAGGCTCCTACAGGCCAGCTACAACTGCCATCCTTGACCATGGACCACTGGAGAGGCTCCAGACCTAGGGGAAGTAAAGGGCTGAAAGGAGAACCAAAAGCAACATCTCAGGTGTCGCCTCCCCACCCCACTTCCTCTCATCAGTCACCAGGATCCAGGTTTCCAAAAGCTGTCCTGCTAAAGGGACACTCCCACACCTCTCTGCGCACGTGCTGCAATCCCACCATGCTCCTGCTGGGCAGGCAGGGATGGGCCCCGGATCTGCCCTCATATTTTGGGCCAGTTGAGAGCTGACCCCATTCAGAGTTCTCCTAACCTGCCCAGTGGAACGGGTAGTAGTCAAATGCCATCTTGCGGAAGGTAAGCTGCATGGCGCCACCCATGAGTCTGTTTGCAGAGACACCTGCAAAAGAAATACAGCTGAAGAGCACTGGCAGGAGCAGAGCAGCCGGACCACCGCCAAGGCACTTACGAGTGCCCTGGCGCCGGTGCCAAATCCCAGCCAGTAACGCGGTGCAGTTGAAAGGTCCTAATGCCAGGTGACGTGCAAGGCTGCCACTTCCTCTCTTTCTCTCTCTTTTTTTTTGTGGGTACCAGGGGTCGAACTCAGGACCTCGCGTGCCAGCAGGTGCCTGTGCCGCTGAGTGATATCACTGGCCCTTTTTTCATATGCAGGTACCAGAAGTTGAACTCAGGACCTCGTGCTTGCCAGGCAGGCGTTTATGCCACTGAGCCATCTCACCGGCCCCGCTTCCTCTCTTGAGTGGCAACAGTCAGTGGACATGTTTAAAAGATCTATAGAAAGTATATTCCATGGTCTCTAAGTGGCTGCCAGATTTCCAGAAAAGCAAAAGAAACTGAAAAACTCATGATTCAGGAATTGAATTAATTAATTAATTAATTTATTTATTTATTTATTTTTGGTCTTTTGGGACAGGGTCTCGCTATGTACCTCAGGTTGGTGTTGAACTCACTATGTAGCCCAGGCTGCCCTGGAACACATGGTGATCCTCCTGCCTCAGCCTCCCAAGTGCTGGGATTACAGGCGTGCACCACCACGCCTGGTGATTCAGGAATTTTAATCCTGGGTTCCCCACAGACACACTCTTGACCGATTGTTTCTCCCAACCCTAACAATATTAGTATTGCTGTCCCTCTGCACAACTCTTGGAGAAGCATAAGCCAGATTCTCCCCCCAAAACAACAACAAAACTAAAAACAAAACAAAACAAAAAACAGAAACCACATTATTTCCCTTGACATTTTGGCAAAGAGCTACAGCTGCGATACCAGATAATTATGATAAACTATACACACCTTTGTGGAACACTAAAAGCAATGCACAAACAGGGACATTAAAAATATAGGATAGGGCTGGTGATATAGCTCAGCAGCATAAGCACCTGCCTGGCAAGCGCAAGGTCCTGAGTTTGACTCCCGGTACCCGCATATAAAAAAAAAAACAACAACAAAATATCGGATATTGTAGGAAGACTGGAACTTTTAGCAGTAAGTCAAACATTATATTTGTCTTGAGTTTACACTGAATTCTTACTAAATGAATAAACTATTCACGTTCCTCTCACTCCAATTAGACTAAGAAACTGTAAAGCAGGAACTATTTCTTCCGTGTGTGTGTGTGTGTGTGTGTGTGTGTGTGTGTGTGTGTATGTAAAATCTGACCTACCCTATTTTGTACTTCCACACTGACCCCTACTGGTATATCTAGCACAGTCTTGTAGATAGTAGACACTCAATAAATTTGAGGAAAAACACCACAGAACTCAATGGAAGGAAGCATCATAGAAGCTTCTAGATATACACCGATAAACCTTTAACAAGAAGTAATTGGGAGGGGCCGGTGAGATAGCTCAGTGGCATAAGCGCCTGCTGGCAAGCGCGAGGTCCTGAGTTCGACTCCCAATACCCACATTAAAAAAAAAAAAAAAGAAATAATTGGGATTCAATGGAGACTTCTCCATCCCAAATTCTGGACTAGTCACCTTCCTACCAAGAGAAACACCTACACCAGAGTTTCTGCTTTTCAATCTTTCTTTCATAATGACCTCTCCTGGCAAGGACCATTTTAGACTTTTTTTTCCTAATTCAGCTTTCTCTGTATCTGTGGGTGTGTGTATGTATATTTACCTGTGCTTTACACATTAAAAAGTGTATATATATATATATATATATATATATATATATATATAAAGCTTTTTTTTTCAATCCAGGGTTAAGAAACACTAAATAGAGGACCGCTGAGATGGCTCAGCGGCTTAAGCGCCTGCCCAGCAAGCGCGAGGGCCCGAGTTCGACTCCCGGAACCCACATACGAAAAAGGGGCCGGTGATATCGCTCAGTGGCACGGGTGCCTGCTGGCGCGCAAGGTCCTGAGGTTGACCCCTGGTACCCACAAAAAAAAAAAAACAAAAGAAACACTAAATAGATTTTAAGTTAAATTAAATATTTTAAAGCAATTAATATTTAGCTTTGCTGGGTGTGGTGGCACACACCTGTAATCCCAGCACTTGGGAGGCTGAGGTAGGAGGATCACCACAAGTTCAAGGCTACCCTGGACTACATAGCAAGACCCTATCTCAAAAACCAAAAAAAATTTAGCTTACAGTTATAACTATATTTGCTGATAATGTTTAACGTGATTACTTATATCAATTATAATGTATAATTGCTATGTAAATTAGCAATTTAAATAAATACATAATAGCCATATATATAATCAAAATTATAATTATTCAAATTTATTTTTTCAATAAAAGAAAAACAACTAAAATTTTAAAAATTATTTTTACTGAACTTCAACCTTTTTTCTTTTTCTCTTTTCTTTCTCCTTGTTTTTTGTTTTTTGTGGTACTGGGAATTGAACTCAGGACCTCACACTTGACAGGCAGGCACTGCACCACTGAGCTAAATCCCCAGCCCTTTCCTTGTTCTTTTGAGACAGGGTCTTGCTGTGTATCCCAAGCCAGCCTTCAACGTGCCATCCTCCTGCTTCAGCCTCTCAAGTGCTGAGATTATAGGCCTGTGCCACCACACTTGGCTTAACTTTTGCCTGATATAAGAAAATAACTCTTAAACTAGCTAGTAGATACTCATTCAGATATTGTCAACCCTTTTTCCTTTGAGCAATTGACTAAACTAATACAAGCTTGAACAACTTTTATAGACTTAAATTATTTTCATTTAATTTTCAAAGTGTAAATCACAGAAATACTGAGACTCACACATAAATCACATTAGCATGCAGCCAGTGGCAGCCAACAGGCATGAGCCCACCATCTCTTGCTGTACAACTTTGAGACCTAGCAATCCACAAAGAGAAAATCCTCTGATCATAGCCATCTATTTGCCACAGTTGTAGCATGGCTCTTCCAAGATTTTGTGTACTATCCATGAATTCAAAGTCAATACTGCTCATGGGACACCCATGAAAACCCAACAAGAAAAATTAAATACCTAAGAAAAGGTTTTGTCAGAAAAGGTTTTAAGTTTTGGAAGGCCACAAAACTATTATTTCTCAGACCTTCCCAACCCTTGAAACCAATTTCCAACTTCTATAGTAGGCAAACAGCAAGAGAGAGATTAGTGCTTGCTTAGGGCTACAAAAAAGGGAATATAGCTAATGGGCACGGGTTAGAGGGATAAAAATGTCCCAAAATTGGATACGGTAATGATTGTACAACTGAACAAAATGGAAGAACACTAATCATAAATGTTTGTTGTATAGGGCCGGTGAGATGGCTCAGCGGCATAAACGCCTGCCTAGCAAGCGCGAGGTCCTGAGTTCGACTCCCAGTACCCACATAAAGGAAAAAAAGGGCCAGTGATATCGCTCAGCAGCAGAAGCACTTGCTGGCAAGCACGAGGTCCTGAGGTCGACTCCTGGTACCCACATTAAAAAAAAAAAAAAATGTTTGTTGTAATAACCTAAAAGAATTGCAAGGTATATTAATTACCTCTCAATAAAGCTGTTTAAAAGAAAGACCCGGGCCGGTGATATAGCTCAGTGGTATAAGCGCCTGCCTGGCAAGCGTGAGGTCCTGAGTTCCACTCCCAGTACCCACATAAAAAAAAAAAAAAAAAGTAAAAAAATAAATAAAAGAAAGACCCTCTCTTCACCTGGGAGTGATAGCATCTCATCTGAAAGCTGCATGGCCTAGGCTACCAGAAGAAGGTTCCACAACTATGCTCTGTCCATTGGAGCTATTTAGAGCTAAAAGGACAACAGACCACATGACCAAGCATATTAAAACAGGATCTACAATCCAAATCAAATAGAACAATTACCAACCTAATTGTACACACCATCATTCATAAGACATAAATGGTAAAAGTGTACATAAATAACTATCAACATTTTCTATTTATTTTTTGGTACTGGGAATCAAACTCAGGACCTTGTGCTTGCCAGGCAGGCGCTTGAGCCGCTGAGCTATATCCTCAGCCCCTCAACATTTTCAAAGGTGGGAGTGGTGGTGCATGCCTGTAATCCCAGCTACATGTGAGCCTGAAGCAGGAAGATTGAGAGTTGAAGGTTTAAGCCCAGCTTGGACAACAACAAGACCCTGCTTCTAAATAAATAAATAAATAAATAACCAACCCTGCAACCAATTCTCCAGTGAGCTGGTAGGAGGAGAGTAGCCTGGCCTCGAGAGAGATAGAGAGGCAGGGGAAGTCTGTGGTTCATGGGTTTTATTCTGAAAGAAAACAGTTACGAAGAGGCCAGTGATACTCTTTTCCCCATCTATCACCAACCGCTCCAATTTGATTTGTTGTTGTTGTTGTTGTTGTTTTGTTTTTGTTTTTTTGTGGGTACCGGGGGTCGACCTCAGGACCTCGCGCGCCAACAGGCACCCGTGCCGCTGAGCGATATCACCGGCCCCTTTTTCGTATGTGGGATCCGGGAGTCAAACTCGGGCCCTCGCGCTTGCAAGGCAGGCGCTTATGCCACTGAGCCATCTCACCGGCCCCTGTTTTGTTTTGTTTTGTTTGAGACAGGGTCTCACTGTGCAGTCCAGTCAGGCCCCGAACTCACAGCGATTCTCCTGCCTCAGACTCTCGAGGGCTGAGATTACAAGTGTGTGCCACCATGCCCAACTCCAGCTTGATTTCAAGAGACAGAACTATGATACCTTGCTCCAAGCTGACCCGAAGAACCCATCAGTTCCCAATCACTTCCCCTCTAGTACTAGGGGACAGGTGAACATGTCAGCCAGCGGCACACCCAGCTACCAGATCCTCTTGTCACAAAAGCACCAGGTGTCACCTTCAAGTAGTCTCTACAGCAGCCTGGTCCTAGAGAACTTTATATGATGACAGACATGTTCTGTGGTTTATAGATAATATTGAACATTTAAAATATGGTTAGTGCACATGAAGAATTAATGTACATTTTAATTAAAATGAATTGTTAATTTTTTTTTTTTTGAATTGTTAATTTTAATTACTTCCATTTTAATTTAAATAGCCACATGTGGCTAGTGGCTCCAGTCCTGAATACAGAATTCTATTTTGAGTTTTTTGGGTTTTGTTTTGTTTTTTGAGACAGGGGCTCACTATGTAGTCCAGGCTGGCCTCGAACACATGGCAATCCTCCTGCCTCAGCCTCCCGAGTGCTGAGATTATAGGCTTGTGCCACCATGCCCAGCTTTGATGTGCATTTTATACTTGCAGAACTTCTCATTTTGGATCGGCCACATTTCAAGTGTCCAGTGCTCACACGTAGCTAGTGACAACAGCTCTACAGCATCTTTTTTTTTTTTTTTTTTGGTCTTTTTGAGACAGGGTTTCACTATGCAGTTCAGGCTGGCCTCAAATGCTCAGTGATCCTCCTGCCTCAGCCTCCCAAGTGCTGGGATTACAGGTGTGCGCCACCACACCCAGCTCCAGAGAATTAAAAACCCTTTCTGTACCACCTGTTCTCCTGTCCCTGTCCCCCAGATCCACGGGGAAGAGTCAAGGTTACAAGAGCTCTCCTCCTCTATGCCCCTTCACGGAGTAACACACCATCCCTGGTCATGGTTGGTGGGGAATTATCCCCATATCTAAAAATATCTCTTCCAAAACTTCCTTAAATTCCACCAAGTAGATAAACCAGTGGTAAGATCACAGTCATTCCTGTCTGTATGGATCACAAGACCCAGGCATTTAAAGAGGACAGTGTTGTATATCCCATTTTATCAAACAATATGATGAAACTCTATAATAACATACTTTTAATTAAGACTTCTAAAGGACTAAAAACAAAATGAAAATGCCCAAAGCCTTTTGGTAATGCTTGGAAGAAATAACTACACAAAATAATCATTTTAGTAACAAACTTCCAAAATTAGTGGGTTAAACTATTTATTGTGCTGTCAAAACCTATCTCTATGTTCTCATTGCTCCTTTCATCCCTCTAAGAAGGGGGAATAGAGGGCTGAAATCACTCTAAGACCAAGGGGTAGTCAACTAAGAAAGGCAGTGCTGCTTGGTGTCCCAGGAGAAAAAAAGTAGGTAGGTCTCACACAAAAACTGAGTCTAGGTATCATTAAGAGCCAAATATAGAGCCAGGCATTATGATGCACACCTATAATTCCAGCACGCAGGAGGCTGAGGCAGGAGGATCAAGAGTTTGAGGTTGGTGTGGGTTACAAGCAAGTTTGAAGCTAGCTTGGGCTGTTTGAGACAGGCTCTCACTACGTAGTTCAGGTTGGCCTTGAACTCACTATGCAGATCAAGCTGGCAGCAATCCTCCTGCCTCAGCCTCCTGAGTGCTGGGACTGCAGGTGTCCACCACCACACCTGGGTTGGCCTCTGCTATATTGTGAGACCCTGTCTCAAAAAGGGGAGTAGCATGAAGATATGGTTGCACATGCCTATAATTCCACCTACTTAGGAGGCTAAGGTAGGATAGTTAAGTTCCAGGTCACTGGGAAATTTAGCAAGACCTTATCTCAAAATAAAAAGAGCTAAGGATGTAGCTTAGTGCTCCCCGGATTCAATCCCCAGTACCGTGCACACATATATATACACATACACAAACATACATACACACCCATACACACATAAATGGCAAGTATATCCTTGAGGGAAGATAAAGCAGCTAAAGAAAAATCTACCAGATATAAACATCAAAAGCCAACACCTGGAAGGACATGGAAATGTAAAGAGAATATAGAGACATTATTGATAGAATGAAGCCAAGCATGGTGGCACATGCCTGTACTCCCAGCACTTTGGAAAGCTGAGGCAGGAGAACCTCAAGGTCAAATTCCATCCAGGCAATTTAGCAAGATCCTATCTCAAAATAAAAAATAATTTTTAGGGCCGGTGAGATGGCTCAGCGGCTTAAGCGCCTGCCTTGCAAGCGTGAGGGCCCGAGTTCGACTCCCGGATCCCACATACGAAAAAGGGGCCGGTGATATCGCTCAGAGGCACGGGTGCCTGCTGGCACGCGAGGTCCTGAGGTCGACCCCCCGGTACCCACACAAAAAAAAATAATAATAATAATAATAATAATAATTTTTAAAAGGGGCAGGGATGTACCTCAGTGGTAGAGTGTCCATGGATTCAATTCCCAACACACACACAAAAAAAAGAGTAGAATGAGTAGCACAGTAATAATAAAGCATAACATCTGTTTATAATTAAAGTCCTCCAAGCCAGGTGTGGTGGCACACGCCTGTAATCCCAGCATTCTTGAGACAAGAGGATCACGAGATCAAGCCCAACCTGGGCAACTTTGCGACACCCTGTCTCAAAATAAAAAGCTCACTGTAAAGGCCCTGGGTTCAATCCCCAGGAACGAACACACACACACACATACACACACACACACACCCCTCCAATTCAGTAGATTATCTCATTTAAGCCTGGCAACAACCTTCAAGGTAAATGAGTAACAGATGATTTCACCCAATTTCACAAGTGAGGAAACTCAGAGAAGTTAAGCAAAAGGTTAAGTGATTTCTCCAAGGCTTATAAAAGAAGCAAATCAATTACCTTGTTCATTCTGAATAAATCTATTTGTGTATGTGATACCAACTATTCTAGGTATGACAAGAACAGGACATAACTCACTGGTTGCTAAGAGCACATTTGCACACAATATATATTTAAATTGATTTTAAAAATCTAAAAAATTCTGTGGCTGGGCCGGTGAGATGGCTCAGCGGCTTAAGCGCCACCTGCCAAGCGCGAGGGCCCGAGTTTGACTCCCGGAACCCACATACGAAAAAAGGGCCGGTGATATTGCTCAGCGGCACGGGCGCCTGCTGGCGCGCGAGGTCCTGAGGTCGACCCCCAGTACCCACAAAAAAAAAAAAAAAAAATTCTGTGGCTTTGACCTTCAAAGCTCAGTGGTAGAACATGCATTTAGTGTATCCAAGGTTTTGGGTTCAATTCTCAGCTAAAAACAACAACAACAACCAAAAAAAGCCCTAAAACTTACGAGGCTTCCTGTAGCTGAATTTGACTTCCTAAAATTTTATACCAGTAGTCCTCAACCTCCAGCAAGCATCAGCATTGCCAAAGGGACTTCGGGGAGGAAAAAAACGTTCAGCACTGCTCAGATTCTACACTTGAAGATTTTGATTTAGCCAGGTGTGACACTGCACATCGTAACCCTGGCACACTAGGAGGCCCCATCTAAACATAAACAATAAAAAGGGCTGGAGATGTAGTTCAGGGTAAAGGCCCTGGGTTCCACCCCCAGTACTGGGAAAAAAAAAAAAAAAAAGATTCTGATTTAGTGGGGAGACCCGACACCTGTATTGCGTTGAGTGTGACAGGCAGCGCCACCGCACCCCGAAGAGCAATACCTCACTGACAGCCTCCACAGGAGGGCTGAGGCCCAGGCAATGAAACAGCCGAAAGACTCCACGGCACCTCTGGAGAACAGACCCGGCCCAGGCTCGGCCCAGGGCTCATCAGTGGTGAGGCCCACCCAGGCCAGGCTTGGCTTCACAGGGTACCTGGCTCTCGAGACTGGCTGTCGTCACAGATGTGCAGGTCCAGGCGGGAGATGAGCAGGTGGTAGGAGGACTCCTTCACATCAAATTTCTCAAAGTACTGGCTGAGGCGGCTGCTGTTGCTGCTGCTGCTGCTGCTGCTGCCCTGGCTGCCACCAAATGCCTGAGCCCAGGACTGCTGGGCAGTGGGAGCAGGCGGAGTGACCTACATGTGACAGAAAAAGAGAGCAGTCCAGACCCTGAGAGGCTCCTGTCCAGGCTGTAAGTGTTAGTTCTGCCTGCATAAAACCACACACGGGCAAGATGCTCCTTCTCACACCCGCCTGCCTGCCTGTTGGCTCACTTGGCTCTCAGACTCCCGTCGCCCTCCAGGCGTTCACTCGCCAGGATGTGCCAGCCTATGCGGAACGCCTGCCCTGCAAAGTCTTCCCTGAACACTCTTCAGCTGGTCAGGGAGATGCCTCCTCTCTGCGCTCTCAGGCGCACTGTTTACCTGTCACAGCGTTCAACTTGTCTGTGGTCCACCGTTCAGACAGTGAGGACCCCAAGGACAGGAGCCAGACGCTTATCCCACTTTCCCCCCAGCAGCTAGCGCTGTCTGCCGAACACACAGGAGGCACCCAGTGAATGGAATAAGTACACCATCAGAGGGGCTCGCAAAGCTGGGAGCATCCAGGAGTCACAGACCCCCCAGGTGCAGGTTAGGCCTGCACCCACCATCTCCCCAGCCCCACCTAGGGTGTCCACTTTGTCTCCCACCTGCACAGGCTCGGGAGCCAGGCTCTTCCGCTGCTGGGCTGACTTCTCCATGGCCTCGCTCAGGGACTCCGCGTACTTCATCATAGCCTTGAGCTGTGAGTCAGTGAGTACCCAGAGCAGGTCGTCCAGCAGGAACATCAGCTTGGAAGCCACCACATTGCAGTCTTTGGTCTAAGGGGGCCACAGAGAACATGGGGTTTGTCACCTGGCATCATTCCAACTCAAGTGACTATTGCCCAATCAGTCTTAGAGGTGGCCTTTCACTCTCCAGGATGTGAAAAGGAAGAATTGAGCACTTTGAAAAGCCTATTTCTTACAAAACTACCCCAGCTGGTTTGATTAGCCAAAAGCACCAATAATCAACTGTGAGGGGCCTTGTCAATGTGGCAACATGGGTAAAAATTATGACTTCCAAAATTAAGAAAACAAGGAGAAGGAAATGTTCTCTCACTGGCGAGTACCATACAGCACTGAGCTGCAGGTCCTCTCCCTTCAGCTGTCCCTCCAGGGACCACTGATACTCCAAACAATGAGGGAATGTCAACTCCCAGACTGTCTGGAGAATAAAAGGCAGACGTCTTCACAGGCACAGAAATACTCACTCTTCTCTTGAGGGCTATCTGGATCCTGCCTTGGTTGGTAATAAGTCTCAGTGGGGTAGTGATGGAGTCCTGGTCACCATTATCTGAAGCATCTGCCTCAATTCGAAGAGTCTGCCAAGTTATTTCCTTAAATGTTAAAACCTGGAAGGAGAAAAAGTAAACTCACTTAATTCTATGAGTGAAATTAACCAAGAGGCAGGGATTCTAAGGGAAAAACTGGCAAGGCAGAGATGCCCACCAGTCTCGGCTGGGATCCTAATAGAAAGTGGGGAGGGGTCAAAGATCCAAAATCAAGGGGAGGGAGCAACAGTAACACTGGACACAAAGGAGTTTGGGGATCCTGGGAATGGGGAACATTTGAGGAAATCTCCAAAGAAGAAATATCCTTTAAGAATCTGTCCTACGATGAATCCTCCTAATCCCTCCCTTCAAAATGTTAGGGCTGTCACCTCTCCTCGGTGGGGATCTGTGATGCGAGTCAGACGAAGGTCACTCTGCTGCCAGTTGGGGTTGACGCTATAGCCCTGGAGCTGCCACAATTCAAAAGAAGCGTGGAAGGCCTTGGAGTGAATCTTGATGGTGATGGAGTTGACGATGATGAACATCCCCTCCACCACCTTCTCGGCAAAGCCGTATTCACTATGACAAATGGGGGAACTGCGGGTCAGAACCACGAAAGGTTTCACGCACAGCCTTTATACACAGACCAAGTTATTGGGCGCAAGGAGTGTGAGTGCTTTTTTTTTTTTTTTTTTGTGGGTACCAGGGGTCGAACTCAGGACCTCACGTGCCAGCAGGCGCCCATTCTGCTGAGCGATATCACCGGCCCTTTTTTCGTATGCGGGTACCGGGAGTCGAACTCAGGACCTCGCGCTTGCCAGGCAGGTGCTTATGCCGCTGAGCTATCTCACCGGCCCATGAGTGCTTTTTTTTATCTCTCTCTCCTTACGGCTTTCATGTTTTTAAATTTCTAAATATTTTTCAATGATTATAAAGTACCGTCTTTAATAGGAATTTTTCTAACAATGAATGAAAGAGAAAGAGTTGATCGGAAACGGCCTCCCTATTAGAAAGAATAAACTGATAAATCTATTTATAGCTCATAAACTACCTGAATCACTATTTAGATATATAGGTGAGGGAATGTATAACTACAGAAAGAGTCACTGGGTTTCTAGAAAATCTTCAAAGACAGAGAATACTCTGCCAAAGGAGAGGATGAAAGGAGGACAGCCAGATGAGGGAGAGGTTTAATACTGTGAAATCTGCTCAAGGACTCTGCCAACACTTCCCAAAGAGCCACAGGAGAAGCCAGAGTTGATGAAGGGAGAGGAGTGAAGGACATCATAAAGTCCCTCTGGATGTGGAAAACACACGTTTGTGAAAAGTAGATGCAATCACTTCTCATTACAAGAAGCAAAACTGAAACCTGGAAATTTAAACTGAAAGAGGCTACACGCATACACATATGTAATTTATTTTAAAAAGAACTAATAAAAAACAGAGTCCAACAAAAAATGGGTCACAGTGTGTATAGCTTACTGAAAAATAAAGGCAGACAGCTATTAAACATAAAATGATGCTAAACCTCACTCAAAATGCTACTGAGAACCACCTGACTTGGGACAAAGGCGACTATCAACGGGGAAAAGAGATCTTTGCAATAAATGCTCCATGGTCAGCTTGGACATATCTGTAAAGACAAAAATGACACTGACCCTACTTTACATCCAATTTAAAACCTGGTTTCAGTATAGATTGGAAATTCAAATGTGAAAAGTCAATAATGCTTTTAGAAGAAAACACCTTCGTGCCTTAAGATATGGGGAAAAGATTCCCTGAGCAAGACACAGGAAGTACGAATCACAAAGGGAAAAAGATACATTGGACTACATTAGAATTAATTTCTATTCAACAAAAGCAAAAACAGCAAGAGTGACAGGAAAGGCTGGAGCTGCAGTGTCGTAGGTGCTTAACATGCACACGCTCTGCATTGATCCCCAGCACTGGAAAAAAAAAAGAAAAAGTGAGGCTTTAGGTGCAGCTCAGGAGTGCAGCACATGCTTAGCATGCAAGAGGCCCTGGGTTTCATCTCCAACACCAAAACCAAATAAACAAAAACAGGAGCAAAAGATATGTGCATTACATGTATCTAGCCAGGGATTTGTTTCTGGAATACATGAAGAACTTCTACAAAATTAATAAGAAAAGGACAACCCCAAATAAATGGGCGAAACACATAGGTGCTTTATTGAGAGAATATCCAAAATTCCAATAAACCAATCAACATAAAAATGCAAATTAAAATCATAGTGTGATCCAAGTACACAGCCACCAGAATCACTACAATAAAGACAGACAGCACCAGGTGTCAGCAAGAACCTGCGGAGACCGGCACTTTCATGCACTGCCGGTGGGAAAGTGGAAACACCACCACAGAAGACAGCCCAGCACTTCTGCTGAAGGGCAGCCTGTGCGCAGCCTACGATCCCGCACCCCTGCTGCCAGGAGTACACAGAAGGGAAACATGGTCAAACCCTCACCAAGAGACATGCTACAAAAATGTTCCTGCAGCACTGTTATTTTTCTTATATAGTACATTTTTAATTTACACACAGAAAACATGATTATTTGTGTTGTTTGGATCTACGGGTTTTCACAAATGTATAGTCATGTGTTGAGTACATAAGAGAGAGCAGTGCCATACAGTAACTATATTTCATAGCCAGAAACCAGAAATTACAACAGAATGGATTTAATATTATTCGGCCATAAAAGGGAATAAAGTACTGCTTGCTGGATGAGACAACATGGTTAAACCCTGAACATGTTTAACTGGAAGAAGCCCATCACCAAAGACCACATACTGCATGGCTCCATTTATGTCAAATGTGCAGAACTGACACAGAAAGCAGATCAGTGGTTGTGCAGGGCTAATGCAGGGAAGCGTGGAGTGACTACTAATGGGTGCACGATTTCTCCTTGGGTGATGAAAATGTTCTAAAAGCAGGTAGCTGTACATCTCAGTAAATGCAGAAAGAAACTCTCTGAACTGTACAGTCCTAATGGATGAATTGTATGGTATGTGAATTATATATCAATAAAGCTATTTTTAAAAATATGCTGGCAAAATGCTAAGTAACTGATGAACAAGGTCATTTACTGCGGTACCAACTGCAATAGCAAAAAAACTGGAAGTAATGCAAATATCCATCAGCAGAGAACTGGCTAAATGAACTACTCCATAAGATAAGCATATTCTACAAGTACAAAAAAGAATAAAGTATATCTTTTGATACTTTTATGGGATGATTGACAGGACATATTTTAAATAAAAAGGAATGTGGGAAAAGGTGTTTTTAATATACTCTATGTTTTGTGTAAGAAAGCAGGTAGAGATAATGTGTGTATATATATATATATACACACATATACATACACACACACACACACACATATATATAAAATGTACCTTGTTCTATTTATTTATTTGTTTGTTTGTTTATTTTGGTTTTTTGAGACAGGGTCTCAGTATGTAGTTCAGGCTGGTCTTGAACTTACTATGTAGCCCATGCTGGCCTCAAACTTGCGGCGATCCTCTTGCCTCAGCCTCCCGAGTGCTGGGATTACAGGTGTGTTCCACCACACCAGGCTGTACCTTGTTTTATAGTTTTAACTTAAAACTATGTAACGTAGTTAAAACATAAATTTAAAACCAAATTGAAAGAAACAAACCTTCTATATGTTAAACTGGTACTCAACCATATAAGGAATGATATCAAGTGATCTTAAAACATGGTATTTTTGGGCCAGTGAGATGGCTCAGCAGCATAAGCGCCTGCCTCGCAAGTGCGAGGTGCTGAGTTTGACTCCTGGAACCCACATACAAAAAAAGGGCCGCTGATATTGCTCAGCGGCACAGGCACCTGCTGGCGCGTGAGGTCCTGAGTTCGACCTCTGGTACCCACAAAAAAAAAAACATGGTATTTTTAACACACATCCCTAATGTGATACAGTATACGGGAAATTCTTGAGCTGGGTACGGCAGCGCACACCTATAATCCTAGCACTTGGGAGGCTGAGGAAGGACTGCTGGGAGTTTGAGGCCAGCCTGGGCTGCATAGTGAGTTCAAGGCCAGGCTGAACTGCACAGCAAGACCCTGTCTCAAAAAACAAAATAACAACAAAATAAAAACCCAAAAAAGAGAAAAGTTCTTTAGAAAAATTATTTTCTGCGAAGAATAAATTGTATATTAAAAAGTATGTGTGGGGCTGGTGAGATAGCTCAGCAGTATAAGCGCCTGCCTGGCAAGCGCAAGATCCTGAGTTCGACTCCCGGAACCCACATAAAGGAAAAAAAGGGCCGGTGATATCACTCAGTGGCACAAGCGCTTGCTGGCAGCGTGAGGTCCTGAGGTCGACTCCCAATACCCACAAAAAAAAAAGTATGTGTGTATGCTTTGGGCAAGAGGTATGGCATAGTGTGTGTGTGTGTGTGTATGTGTGTGTCTGTGTGCGTGTGCACGTGCGCGCGCGCTCTGTTTAGAGCTCAGTTATGAGTCAGTGGTAAAGCACCTACCTCACATGCACAGGACCCTGGGTTCAATCCCTAGCACTGTGCACAAAACAAAAAGTGCATGTGTTGGGGGATATATTAAAGAGCTTTCAAACACGCATGACCTGAATGTAATGTGTGGACCTCTTTTGATCCACACTGCCCTGTTAAATATATTTTTTTCTTCCAGTACTGGGGATGGAACCCAGGGCCTCACATGTGTCAGCCAGGAAGCATTTTATAATCAAACTACATCCTCAGCCCTAAAAAAAAATTTAAGAGATAATGTAAGAAAACTGATTATAAAACAGGATAGGTGATATTATGTAATTCTTGTTAATTCTACTAAATGTGATAGCTTTTGTTTGTTTTTGCCAATCGCTGTATGTAAAGACACATGAAACGACAGTATCTACAGGTGCAATCATATGGCATCTGGGATTTGCTTTCAAGTACTACAGTGCACACAAACACACACAAAGTGGCAGAAGATGATGAAAA
The DNA here is from genome assembly GCA_028451465.1 of Erethizon dorsatum. Lineage (NCBI taxonomy): Eukaryota > Metazoa > Chordata > Mammalia > Rodentia > Erethizontidae > Erethizon > Erethizon dorsatum. The sequence continues at coordinate 164,244,854 of CM051822.1, forward strand.
AAAGAATGGCAAAATGTTGGTAATTGTTGGTTAGATCTTGGGTGTATGGGGTTCATTACAGTATTTTCTCTATGTTTGAAATTTTCTATGACATTTTTTAACTATAAAGGTGACCTGGAGTAGGTGATGTGTTGCAACTAGCAGGGCTCAAAGCAACCAACCTCTGTCCTGAAGCGAGGGCAATGGGAGACTGTCCATTGGCGGGCCGAGGCTCCTCACAGGTCTTCATCTCCACCTCGACCTTATCCAGGCACTGGAATAAAAGCCAGGGAGAGCTAAGCATTTGTACATAAAGCACATGACACAGAGGAAGACAGCAGACTGTGCACTGATAATCACCCGGTAGTCAACACAAACTAAATTTGTGTGTGTGTGTGTGTGTGTGTGTGTGTGGTACTGAGAATTGAGCCCAGAGCCTTCATTCTAAGCTACATCTCCAGGCCATTTTCATTTAAGATAGGGTCTTGAAAAAATGCTAAACTGTCCACACTGGGCTCAAACATGCAACCCTACTGCCTCAGCCTCCAAGAGTGCTGGGATTACAGACATACACCACTAGGCCCAGCTACAAACTAAACTTCTAATGTACTGTCAGGATTCCAAGTATTATGGTTGTGTCTAGATGTCCCCCCGAAAGCCTCATGCAGTCATAGGTGGGGCTTTTTAAGAGGTGGCTGAATCTAGAGTGTGTGACTGATTCATGGTGCAATGCTAGGAATAAGGGTGCTAGGATTAAGGGTGGATGACTACTAAATCAGTTCACTGATCAGTTTGGTACCACCCTAATCCCAGTAGCCTGGATACAATATAAGGGACAGAAGGAGGCTTGTCTTGCCTCTTGCTTGCTTTGCTACCTTCTGCCTGCCATGAACTGTTTCTCCTCTGTGATGCCCCTCTGACAAGCCACCCTGTCTTGGAGCCAGCTGATTATCGATTGAAACCTCTACAAGCCCTTAACTTTGAGCATCAGGTATCTTGTCTCAGCAATGAAAAAAAGTAACTAAGACACCAAGTGAAACAAAGTCTAAGGATAGAAGAGCAAAAACTGACATAAAGCATAAAACACATCTCAGGAGTCCTGGGTCTTGTGTTTCAGTGCTAATTCCTTCACTGCATAGAAGTTCCAGAATCAGGCCGAACAACAGTCACTCTATCTCAGAGAAAAGTCTGCAGGGCCATACAGGAGGCTGGGTGTGGTGGCACATGCTGAGGCAGAAGGAGCGTTATGCGTTCAAGGCCAACCTGGGCTACATAGTAAGCTCAAGACCAGCGTGAACTACATAGCAAAACCCTGTCTCCAAAAAAAGAAGTACCCACCACTCCCAAAAGGGTCAGCTTATCAAGATTCCTATCCTTTAAAAACCTGCTCCAGCCCTCCCATTTGATTACTTGCAATCAAGAAAGGCCATTACCAAGCAAATCGGGTGTGTCTTCAACTTCGTCCATTGGATCTGAAAGAGGAAAGCAAAGACTTAGGGCTATAGAGCTATCCTGCAGGAAGGCAGGCCAGCTGGGCAAGGACAGCAGCACGGCTCTGACCCTGTTCTCACCCGGATGGAGGCCCTGTTGCAGTACACCCGAGTGATGGCTAACCAGGTGGGCAGCTCTAGCACATTCTGCAGAACCTCTTCATCCAACTCCAGGTTGGTCAACTGACCCTCCCCTTTCAGAGTGCTCAGGTTGATTTTGTCTGGAGAAAGATTCTTAGTGAACCTGAAAAGAGTAATGAGAAAAAGTTATTTCCATGGGCATCCGCTAAATGAACATTACGATCAGTAACACTCCTGGATTTGGAGAAAGAGAAAGTTAAAGAACAGATGCTGACTAATGAGTCTACACCATGCGAGATGCTGAGACTTGTCATTCTACTTATGATTGTCACAGTCTTACAGTGGGGACTCTACAAAAATGGCTGTAGCAGTGGCAACATAACCTTTTGATATTTCTGGATCTCTACATAAAAACAGAGAGCTGACCATGATGGTACATGCCTGTATCCTAGCACCCTGGGAGGCTGAGGCAGGAGGACTGCAAGTTCAAGCCCAGCCTGGGCAACTTAGCAACTTAGTGAGACCCAGTCTCAAATGTTTAAAAAGGGTTGGGGATGTATCTTAGTGTGAAGGCTTTGGGTTTTAAACAGCAACAGAAAGAGTCCACAGATAACATTTAAAACAAAACTAGAAAACAAAGTATCCTCATAAATCCCCATGTACAAGCAGGTGGATACGAAATATCAATAGCACCAAGACACATGCCAGTTGAGGTGGCACCTGTGTGTAATCCCAGCACTCAGGAGACTACCCGCCGTGAGTTCAAGGCCAGCTGGGGCTTCAGAATGAGCCCTTATCTCAATAAATAAATAAATAAATAAATAAATAAATAAATAAATAAAATTTAAAAAAAGACACAAATGCTATATACAGCTGTGGAGAACAAAGCAGAGGAAGAGAAGGGGCATGTGATGAGGCTGAGAAGAGAATAACCCCAAGATAACCAAGTAAGTACTAAATGAAAAGCAATGTGGACCAACTGGAGAGGAATAACTGCAGCCCGGAGGGTTTGTCCACTAGAGGGGACCTCCAGTGAGGCTCCAGTTAGGGAACTGGGGCAGCCTAGCTCTAAACTCATTAAACCAACCTTCCACAGCCTATCTGTGCCTAGGAAAGGTCCTCATATGGATAATTGAGCCAGACAGTGATGACAGAAATGAAGAAAAGAAATAAAGTAGGATGGGGGAACAGACCAGGATATCTGAGAAAGCAAACCATTATATTTTTTAAACCCTACTTGAAGCAACAGAAGAGGGAGCCCTATGAGGTTAGAATCCAAACTATAATAAACTAATTAGCGGCTTGTTAGTAGGGAAAATAAAATCCCTCACCCTCCCACCCTCCCATACCTTTTCTGATGTGGTCAAAGAACAAACTACCACCTACACACGGTCTTCCCAAAGGGACTGACCCTGTTTGTCATCAGGCCACTGGGCTATGTGCAATGTGAAGAAAACACAGTGGACAAAGGGAACCTGCAGAACTACACCAGGACAGTGCCATCAACAATATCCAGACCGTGGGGGCCTGTGAGTCAACTGCGACTTGAATGGTTTACACAGGCCAGGGTGCCCGTTGCCCTCGCTGCTCCAGGCCTGCTCGTGCGCCCCTGACCCCCGGCGGCACCCTCCTCACTGAGGCCTTCCCTGCCCTGTTGCTGCAGCTCACCGTGAGCTCTTTTCTTCTCCATTCCTGGCCCCAGTTGCACATGTGTAGGTCATAGTCACAGAGTCTTAAAATGGTCACTAATTCTCTACAGATAACCACCCCTGCTCAGTTAGATGTTACTCTGAGATTCGGGGCTTCGTTTAGACATTCTTCCCAGTCAAGATTGTTACCTGACAGGAAGCGGGGCCTTCGGACCTCTGAGCTGACTGCACTGCTGGGGAACTGCTCCCAGGCCCTGTCTCTCATCCTTTTGGCTGGATCAGCTAAAGACCAGTTCTGCACAGCACAACCCTCTCTCCAGTGCCAAAGTACGTAGATGAATCTCACCCGCTCTGCTGCCGCCTTTCAGTCACTATTTTCCACCCAAATTACAAACTGAATTTTCCACCAGCCTTGCGTATACTTAGCCCTTGTGTGTATATATGTGTATATCGTAATAGTTTTTATATTTATATATTTACTTTTCCCCTACATGTATTCCTTCCTTTTACTAGTGTTTTTGTCTCTCCTTGGACCATAAAATATGATGTGCGAGAGTTTCATCACTGCAGGTTTTTTTCCTACAGCACCTAAAGTGGTACTATGTAAAGTCTCTTGAATAACTTTTAAAAGGAAAGTAAAAATTCTTTCTAGAAGACTGTAAATATGCAAACAATATTGTATGATATTAAGGGTTACATGGGAATGAACTGGTATGATAACAAACTCAGGGAAGTCCTTACCTGTGGGGTCAAGGAAGGGGTCTGCAGAAAGCTTCAACCACATGGGTAATGCTTATTTCTCAAGCTTGGAGGTACCATTATGGCTGTTCAGTATATTACCATGGACTGCCTTTTTATATGGCAAATATTTCATAAAGAAGTTTTCTGAGATTTCTACCTGAACTACTCCCCTACAGGTCTCTCGTACCCCTATGTCTTGCTGGGTACGCCAAGAACGCATGGCTCTGACCCCTCCTCACTCTGCTACTTCTCAGGGATATATCTGTAAAAGCACCTATGTGAGGGATTAAGAAATGTCCCCCCTCCAGTACAGAACATAGGCTTCATTTTCATTCACTATAAAAGCAACAGAGGGCCAGTGAGATGGCTCAGCAGCTTAAGCGCCTGCCTGGCAAGCGCGAGGGCCCGAGTTCGACTCCCGGAACCCACATACGAAAAAGGGGCCGGTGATATCGCTCAGTGGCACGGGCGCCTGCTGGCGCACGAGGTTCTGAGGTCGACCCCCCGGTACCCACAAAAAAAAAAAAAAAGCAACGGAGCCCCAACTTTAAAGCTCCATTCCTACAACAAGTGCTAGCATCCATCTGAACTCTTTCACGTCAATCCCATGGACCAGCGGACGAGAAGCAAGAATTGATGCATTTATGCTCACACAGCCTGTCTCTGATCCCAGGGTCTTGGGTATGCTGTCCGTATCCATGAAACACTAAAGACTAATTGTTAGCTTCTAAGTAGTTCTGAAGCTTTGAAAATTATACCCCAAAATATGGTAACCTGGTATGCTGATGATTTTAAGTTAAAGGCCCTGGGAGGGCAGTGGATGCTAGAAGAGGTTTCGTTCCGACATTCCCTTATCTGCTTGAAGACCAAACCCACCAAAGGGAAAAACATTAGCTATGGTCCACTCCCTGGGTTTTCATGAACTAAATTCCTGCCTACAGGAAGGAAGATTAAAGAATGCAGCCACACCTGAGCAGATTTCGTCAGAAGTTATTCTCTGTCATCTAGGCCCATGCAATTCCCAAAGAAAAATCATTACAGCCAGGTGTGGTGGCACACACTCTACAACCCCAGCACTCTGGGAGGCTGAGATAGGAGGATTGCAAATTAGATCCCAGCCTGGGCAACGTAGTGAGACTGTCTAAAAATAAAAAAATAAAAAGGGCTGAGGATGTAGCTCAGTGGCAGAACGCATCTGAGTTCAACCCCCAGTATGGGAGGCAGTGCGCATCATTACACTACTGTATCGTGAGTGCGTTGGGCCCTTTTATTCACCTAAGATCATTTACTACCCTTTAAAATTGTCGCATGCCACATCCTCCTCACAGAGAAGGGTATGCAAGCATCGAGACCTCATTAGATTACAGAACTACAGAGCATTCGCCTTCCTGTGACTGTCTGCTGTGCATGGACATACATTTGACACCTTTTTTCCCCATTATCTCACTGTCAGTTCATTCCAGCGAAATTCAGAGGGTCAGGGGGAAGCTTTCCCTTTATTTCACAACAGGGTAAAATAAAATCCCAAACCTTTACACAAACTTGCATTGATTTTAACTCATTTAAGACCTTTTTTTTCCCCCAGTGCTGGGGAACAAATCAGGGCCTTGCATGTTAAGCAAGTGCTCTACCTCGGAGCTAAATCCCAGCCCTTTTTGAGACAGTGTCTCACTAAAGAAAGAAAGAGTTTTCACCTTCTCATGGGTTGGTGGTTAAGAACGCATGCTTCAGTTCAAAACCTGGCTCCCTGACTTCCAGCCATGACTTTAGGGAAACAATCTCACAGTTAAAAGAGCTAACATACATTAAATTACTAGCATTTAACAAATACAGAAAACATAAATAAAGAGTAACTGTTTGGGGCCGGTGAGATGGCTCAGTGACATAAGCACCTGCCTGGCAAGCACAAGGTCCCAAGGTTGACTCCCAGTACCCACATTAAAATTAAAAAAAAAAAAAAAAAAGAGGCTTAAATTATTATCTCTAAAAATAAATAAATAAATAAAAGCTTTAGAAGGCTTAGAGTGTTATCCCAGGACTCAGGTTGTCTTTTTCAAAAGAGAAAAAAAAAAGAACAAAATTTCAAAATAACGTAATAGGAGGGTAACAATGGTTAATACATTGCGTGTTCTTATCTTTAAATTAGTTACTCAGGGTACAAGGTATTGGCATTCAATTGTCCAAACAATATTAGCACACACCTTTCTTTTCAACGAACTAAGTGAGATTAGTAGTGTAGCTATCTTAACTATCTTGTATGTATGTATTTTTTTCTTTTCCCTTCTTTCTTTTCTCCATTCCCCCATCCCAGTTTCTCTTTCCTTTTGAACAGTTTCTTCCCATTTTACAATATCTACTGTACATTTTGGATATTATTTACTCTTTCAGCTTCTCACATTAGGGAGACGATACAATGTTTACACATGTGCTTCTGGTTTATTTCACTTATGAGTATGGTCTCAAGTTGCATCCATTTACCTATAAAAGTTTCCAGTTTATCCTTCTTTATGGCTGAGTAGTACCCCATTGTATAAAAAGACCACATCTTTTTTATCCATTCCTCGGTTGATGGGCATTTGGGTTGTTTCCAAGATCTGGCTATTACAAATTGTGCTGCTATAAACATGATGCACATATATCACTGTGGTACCATGTTTTTAATTCTTCTGGGAAGATGCCCAGAAGGGGAATAGCTGGGTCAAATGGGACCTCCAATCCTAGTTTTTTGAGGAATCTCCACACTGATTTCCACAGTAGTTGCACCAGTCTACATTCCCACCAACAGTGGAGAAGGGTTCCTTTTTCCCCACAGCCCCACCAGCATTTGTTATTGGTTGATTTCTTTCATAGCCATTCTTTCTGGGGTGAGATGGAATCTCAGTGTTGTTTTAATTTGCATCTCTCAAATGACAAGTGATGCTGAACATTTTTTCATATATTTATTTGCTGTTTGTATTTCTTCATCTGAGAAGTGTGTATTCATCTCAGATGCCCATTTTTGGACTGGATCTTTAAATTTGGGAGGTCTGATTTTTTTGAGTTCTTTGTATGTTCTCGACAGTAATCCTCTGTCTGAGGAACAGCTGGCAAACACTTTTCCCCACGTTGTGGGCTGTCTCTTCACTCTGTTGGTGGTTTCTCTTTTTGTGCAAAAGCTTTTTAATAAGATGAGATCCCAGTTGTTGATTCTTTGTGATAGTTCCTGTGCCATTGGGGTTTTATTCATAAAGTCTTTGCCTACCCCAATGTCTTCAAGAGTTTTACCTATTCTATCTTCCAGCAGATTTAATGTTGCTGTTTTAATATTTAGATCTTTGATCCATTTTGAATTTAGTTTAGTGCACGGTAAAAGATATGGGTCTAATTTTAATCTCTGGCATGTGCAGAGCCAGTTTTAGGACTCAGGCTGTCTTAAAGAGGCAACCCCAAAACCTATCTGTGCTACCTCATCCTCCACTGTTTTTGTTTTGTTTTTTTTTTAGACAGGGTGGACTTGAACTCACTATGTAGTCCAGGCTGGCCTTGAACTCATGGCGATCCTCCTGCCTCAGCCTCCTGAGTGCTGGCATTACAGGCATGTGCCATCTTCCACTTTCAGTGCATCTATTTCTATCCTTTCTACCCAGGTCCCCTGATATTGTAAAATCCCTGGAAAGCTTTCCCACTATATTCCACTCTGGCTCTGGAAACAATTTTATTTTCTTTTCTTTTTTTTTTTTTTTTTTTTGGTGGGTACCGGAGGTCGAACTCAGGACCTTGTGCGCCAGCAGGCACCCATGCCGCTGAGCAATATCACCGGCCCTTTTTTTGTATGTGGGTACCAGGAGTCGAACTCAGGATCTCACGCTTGCCAGGCAGGCACTTATGCCACTGAGCCATCTCACCGGCCCATCTGGAAACAATTTTCATACTTTGTACTCTTGTACTCATGGTTCACAAGAGAACAGCCAAGGACAGGGAACAAAATTATCAATGAAGTTAGTCAAAATCAAGCTTGTACAGCCAAGGCAAGCACAGGTCTAGAGTCATCCCTCTCACAGGGAACTAGTTCTGGGAGCCCCCCGCGCCCACCCAAAATCCATGGGTTCTGAAGTCCCTTATATCAAATGGCATAATATTTGCAAATAAGCACTGTACATCCTCCCATGTACTTTAAATCACCTGTAGATTACTTGTAACACCTAATACAACTGAAATGCTGTGTAATTGTCAGGCTGTATTATTTAGGAAACAATGACAAGAAAACAAATCTGAACATACTCAGTACAGATACATTTTTTTTTATAACTGCAATCTGGGGTTGGTTGAATCCACGGATGTGGAGCCCACAGCTCAGGAGGACTGACTATAAATGGTAACCAGCTCTCTTATTACCTAAACAGAGCAATAGCTCAAACAGCTCAAACTCTGCCCATGAGGGAGTACAACTAAACTGCAGCAATGTGATCAGGAAACTAGCTATCCAAGGCATCTTCAGCAGCCAGTCAAATTCGCAAGTAGCAACTAGATATTGGGTGTTTTAGACAAATCACATTGTACACTTCTCTTTCCATCCTCCAGTCCCTGCTCTTACTTTACTTGTATCTGCATTCCTAATTGCAGATGATATTACCCAGAGCCCAAGGGTGGCTGAAAAGGCTAATGGCAGCCTGTTATTTATTCCACTTCAAGTATGTGGGAAAACATAGCCATCTGTTACTGTTACACAGTGTCGAAGCTAAGATGAAATCAAACTGGAAAAACAGATTTTGATCAAGTTTAATCTCTGCCAGAGGACTGCAGTCTGCCAAAGACAAGAGAAAGGCTCGCAGACATCCTTGTGAAAATGTACCACAATGTTAGGAAGTGAGAATTCTTAGATTTGCAGATTTTCAGAATTTTAGAGCTGGAAGGGATCTTAATCATTTTTTCCAAATCTATAATTCACACATGAGGAAACAAATGCCCAGAAAGTTAAATTGTCCAAAAGTCATAGCTAACCAGTGGTAAAGCTGAGTCTAAGTAAATGACAGAAACAGGACATAATCTGGCATTCACTCAACTCTAAGTTGTAATAATCAGTCTGCCTCATACCCCATCAAAACTGAAGTCTCACAGGAGAAACAAAAAGGTGCAAATACACCACGCTTCCTTCACCAACCTCTGTACTGAAGAGGTGATCAAAGCCCGGGCCTTAGCTTCTAAGCTTCCTACAGAAATCTGCACCAAATTGACTTCACTGCTCACCCACGTAACAGGCTGGTCTTCAAGGAAAGACACACCACCACTCGGAAGCAGCTGCTTTAGACAGCAGGGCCCCTGCACCACCCAAACAAAACATAACCTCTCTCACGCGGCTAACACTGTTCCAACCCAGACGATCTGACAGAATATGCCGTGCCGTCTGAGAGGTTGGCCCTAACAGGTTTTACTCTAAAACCTTTTGCAGGAAATTAAGGCTTTCTTAGGAGAAAATTCTTTCTAGATTTTTGGTCATTCTTTAGTGTTGGCTTTTTTTTTTTTTTTACTTATTGTGATATTTGATTCACATACAATCACTTTTTTCTGAATTATTTTGTTCACCTAATCTATTATAAACTTACACCAAGATGACACTGTCCTTGCTACTGTAGCTTTTTTTTAAGTATTGAAGGCAGGTAGTGTAAATCCTTTCCTTTGTTCTTTTTTAAGATTATTCTGACCATTTCTATATCTCTTTCATTTCCATATACATTTTTATTTATTTTTTTGGTACTGGAAATCGAACTCAGGACCTTGCGCTTGCCAGGCAGGTGCTTGTGCTGCTAAGCAATATCCCTGGCCCTCCATATACATTTTTTTTTTTTTAAATGTGTGTACCGGGAGTCGACCTCAGGATCTCGCACTTGCCAGCAAGCACTTGTGCCTCTGAGCGATCTCACCGACACTTTTTTTCCTTTATGTGGGTTCCGGGAGTCGAACTCAGGACCTCGCGCTTGCCAGGCAGGCGCTTATGCCACTGAGCTATCTCACCGGCCCTCCATATACATTTTTAAATCAGTTTTTTGTTTTAAAAAAATCCGGATGAAATTCTGACCGGAATTGTATTGAACCTATAGCTCAATGTAGGGAATTTGACATGTCAATGATGAGTAATTCTATCCTTGAACACGGTATACATTCAAGGTATGTCATATTTATTTAGGTTATGTTTATTTAGGTCTTTAACTTTTATCAGCAAGGTTTTGCAGTTTTCAGTATTTATCTTTCCCTAAATGTATTTTTCTCTATCTTGTGTTCTCAACACTCAACATTTTTCTATTTTATAGTCATTTGCTGCTAGATGATAGAAATAAAAGTGTATTTTCATATTGGTTTCATATCTTGCAACCTTACTAAACTTAGCCATTAGCCCTAAGAGTTGTTTTGTGGATTCCTTGGGATTCTCTATATAAATAGTTACATCATGAGTAGAGATTGTTTTACTATATTCCCAATATTTATGACAATTCATATATTGATGTTATATCCTGCAGCCATGTTAAACTCATGACTTGTAATAACTTTTTAAAAGAAACAGTAATAGTTTCTACATAGAAATTTACTTGGTCTGCAAATACAAAATACCCCTTTTCCAATGTGGATGCCGTTTATTTCTTTTCTTTTTTTTTTTTTTATTTTAAAGAGAAGAAAAAACAAAACAAATCAAAAAAAGAACAAATTTTCAAAACAACATAACATGAGGGTAACAATGGTCAATGTATTATGTATTATTATCTTTAAGTTAGTTATTCAGGATACCAGACATTAGCATTCAATTGTCCAAACATTATTGGCTCAAACCTTACTCTTCAATGAACTAAGTAAAATTGGTAGTGTATCTATCTTAACCATCTTATATATATATACAATTTTTTTTTCCCTTTCCCTTCTTTCTTTTCCCTATTCCAGTCTCTCTTTCTTATTGACCAGTTTCTTTTTGATTCACCGTGTCTATTGTACATTTTGGATCTTATACGATGCTTACACATGTGCATCTGGTTTATTTCACTTATGAGTATTTTCTCGAGTTGCATCCATTTACCTATAAAAGTCTCTAGTTTATCCTTCTTTATGGCTGAATAGTACTCCATTGTATAAAAATACCACATCTTTCTTATCCATTCCTCAGTTGATGGACATTTGGGTTGTTTCCAAGATCTGGCTATTACAAATTGTGCTGCTATAAACATGGGTGCACATATATCACTGTGGTACGATGTTTTTAATTCTTCTGGGAAGATGCCCAGAAGGGGAATAGCTGGGTCAAATGGGACCTCCAACCCTAGTTTTTTGAGGAATCTCCACACTGACTTCCACAGTGGCTGTACCAGTCGACACTCCCACCAACAGTGAAGAAGGGTTCCTTTTTCCCCACAGTCCCTCCAGCATTTGTTATTAGTTGATTTCTTTATAGTAGCCATTCTTTCTGGGTGAGATGGTATCTCAGTGTTGTTTTAATTTGCATCTCTCGAATGACTAGTGATGTTGCACATTTTTTTGTATATTTATTTGCCATTAGTATTTCTTCATCTGAGAAATGTGTATTCATCTCAGATGCCCATTTTTGGAGTGGGTCTTTAAATTTGGGAGGTCTGATTTTTTTGAGTTCTTTATATGTTCTCGATAGTAATCCTTTGTCTGAGGAACAGCTGGCAAACATTTTTTCCCACGTTGTGGGTTGTCTTTTCACTCTGTTGGTAGTTTCTCTTGCTGTGCAAAAGCTTTTTAATAAGATGAGATCCCGGGCCGGTGAGACGGCTCAGCGGCTTAAGCGCCTGCCTTGCAAGCGCGAAGGCCCGAGTTCGACTCCCGGAACCCACATACGAAAAAGGGGCCGGTGATATCGCTCAGCAGCACGGGTGCCTGTTGGCGCGTGAGGTCCTGAGGTCGTCCCCCCGGTACCCACAAAAAAAAAAAAAATAAATAAGATGAGATCCCAGTTATTGATTCTTTGGGATAGCTCCTGTGCGGTTGAGTTTTTATTCATAAAGTCTTTGCCTACACCAACGTCTTCAAGGGATTTACCTATCCTACCTTCCAGCAGATTTAATGTTTCTGTTTTAATATTTAGATCTCTGATCCATTTTGAATTTAGTTTAGTGCATGGTGAAAGATATGGGTCTAGTTTTAATCTTCGGCATGTGTAGAGCCAGTTTTTCCAGCACCATTTATTAAAGAGGCTATCTTTCTTCCACTGAATGTGTTTGGCACCTTTGTCAAAGATAAGGTGGGATGCCGTTTATTTCTATCCCTTGCCTTATTTCACTTGTGAGAACCTCCAACACAATGCTGAACTGAAGTAATGAGAACAACCTTGCCTTGTTCCCAATCTTGTGACAAAGTGGCCAAAATGTTATCATTAAGTATGATAGCTATAGGTTTTTCATAGTATCCTTTATCAGGTTAAGAAAGTTTCCTGCTATTCCTAGTTTGCTGAGAGTTTCTATCACTAATTGAAGTTAAATTTTCTCTAATGGTTTCAACATTCATTGAGATCACATAGATTGTCTTCTTCATTATGTGATTACTAGGGTGACTGATTTTAAAATTTCAATTTCTATATTAAAACCACGTGACCATAATGTAATGTTCTTTTTATATAGCTTTGATCTCATTTGCCAATATTTTATTAGTCATTATTCCCAATGGATATTGGCCTAAAATTTTATTTTCTTGAAACATGGTGAGCCAGCTATAAGTCCTCTAGTTCCAGCTACCTGGAAGGCTGAGACAGAAGGATTACTAGAGCCCAGAAGTTCAAGACCAACTTGAACAGCATAGCAAGACTTGGTCTCAGAGACAGAGAGAGAGAGAGAGAGAAACAGCTGCAAATTTCCCATCAATCACTTTATTTGGTGCATTCTACAAATGTTGAATATTGAATTTTCATTGTTAACTAGTTAGAAATATTTTCTAATTTCTTTCCTGATGTTTTCTTGGGCCCACAAGTTATTTAGAAAACTATTTTTCTTTCTGGTACTGGGCATTGAGCCCAGAGGGAGTCTACCACTGAGCTACACTCCCAGCCTTTTTACTTTTTATATTGAGGCAGGGTCTCACTAAGTTACTCAGACCAGACCTGAAGTTACAATCCTTCTGCCTCAGCCTACTGAGTAGCTGGAGTTACAGGTGTGCACTACCAGGCCTGGCTAGAAATGAATTTTTAAATCAACAAACATTGAAGGCCTTTCTTGTTATCTTATTGTTTTCTAATTTAATTCCATTGTGGTTAGGGCACATGCAATATAAGTTTTCAATATCTTGAGATGTATTGAGACATTTTACAGCTCAGGATATTGTCTATCTTGTTGACTGTTTCATGGGCACTTGAAAAGAATACACATTCTGCAGCATTCTACAAATGTTAATTAGGCCATGGTGATGCTTAAATTTTTTGGATCGATATCCTTATTGGTTTTTTTTTCCCAAAAAATTTTCTATCAGTTACCAAGGGAGAGGCATTAAGAATTTCCAACTATGATTACTGGTTTACCTATTTCTTTTTAAAATTCTGGTCCTTTATGTTTCATGAATACCGATGCCTTAATAGGCTTCAGACATATTTAGGAGTATTATGTCTTCTAATAAACTGACTGCTTTCCTACGAAATGTTCCTTCTTTTCTGTAATAATTTTTGTCTTGAAGTCTATATTGTCGGTAAAAAACAGCCTTTCCTTGTGAGATGCTGGAATATAGCAACCTGAGGAAGAGAAGAAGGAAGGAAGTAGGTCCCACAACCCAGCAAGGACCTGAAGCAAGAATTGAAGCCCATAGGGAAAGCGAAGAGAAAGACCTCAACACAGAAAGAGGAGGTGACAAGTGGCGCCTTCTCCCTAAATCCTGACTCACTTCATGGGGGGGTGGCTTGAACCTGCAGATGCATGGTGAATACTGGCGACCCCAGAGGCCTCCACAGAGAAATGCACCAGTGGAACGAAGCAGTGGACACAGCAGACTGCAGTGGCTGCTGAGTTTTTCGGCTTCAGGCGTCCCCCAGGAGAGAGGCATTGGCCAGTGGCCATCTTAGAGAGGGGCCAGCTGAGCTTGGAACTCAGCTCAGCTAGCGGATCCCAGTGTCGGGGGTAAGGCAGAACCAAGTTCAGGTCAGCAAGAGGTCAAGAAGCCAAGTTCAAACTGGCAGTGAGCTGAGTTCAAGCCAGCAAGAGGCACACAGATTGTTGCAGGCTGAATAAATTGGTTTTCAGGCTCACGGCCAGAAACCAGCCTGAACTTCAGTGGAACTAAAGGTGCAGGCTCACTGGGATTATCCGTTACTCCACCGCAAAGCTATGGCTGGCTTTCTGGGATTAATCACCTCGGACCTGAACTCTGTCCGCCAACGTTGTCTACCAGCGACAGCAGAGACATGCCTTGAAGTAGACATTTTTTTATTTTCTTTCTTTCTTTCTTATTTTATTTTGTTTTTTCTTGATTGTTCTTGTTTTTATGAGTGTGCACATGGTTTGTAGTTTTTTTGTTATTCTATTGTGTTGTTTTTATTTCTTCCTCTTTCCCTATCTTCTTCACCAGTTTCCCAAAGTTTGTGTGATCTTCCTTTGTCCTCCAGCTTTGCTTCTAATTTCTTCCTTTTCTTCTATTCCTCTATTTTTCCCCCAATCTTTTTTAAATTTTCTCCCCTGAGGGTAAAACTGCTATTTTTAGGGCTTATTTACTGCACACAATTTTCTAGTTCGTTCTAGATTTTGTTATACAACCACAAAACTAGGTCATACAAAAAGATGGCAAATTAATAGTTACCTCAGTTTGTCATTTTCTAGGCTGTGTTTGATGCTATTGTTATTGATGATTGTACCACTTTAGCCAAGGTGACATAATTGTTCTAATCAGTTGTACTTCCTGGTTTATCAAGACTGAGATTGCCTAAGGGTCATAAAAAAATACTATAGGCCAGTGACAAAGAACCAGGGGCTGGGCCGAGTAGGCAGCAACTTCTCATCCCCAATATATTGAGGAGGTAGGATCTTGCAATAGACTCAAAACCCAAAAGCCAGCTACACCTGGAAGACACCTCTGAGAAGTAGTCATCTCCTAAGCGTTCCAAATACTAGCAATAAAGCTACTTGACATAAGCAGTTTACAAGCATCAACCCTGAAATTAAACTAAAAAAAAAAAAAAAAGAAGAAGAAGAAGAAAATGAGAAGACACTAAAACAAGATGCAACCCCAGACTTTCAGCTCACCAAAGGCAAACCCAGGGGGCAGTGAGGTGCAACAGTCCGAAAGCCACCCACCTGGACTCTCTGAAGTGGTTAACAGCAGAAGTAACAAAGCACATGAATGAGGCTCTAGGAAAAAATCAAATCAGAAATAATTTCGCAGATAACTACAGAGACAGTGACCATAATAAAAGAAATGGTTAGTGACTCTGGAGCACACACAGGTAAAAAAAAAAAAAATAGAGGAGCTTAGGAAAATGATGAAAACTATGAACACCCAACATAGGAAGGAAATTGGAATCCATGAAACAGATTCAAAGAGATAACCAGATTAAAAATTCCATTGAAAGTATATACAGCAGAATGAGCCAATGTGAGGACAAAATCTCACATAGAGAAGACAGGATTGCAGTTAGTGATCATGAAAAGAAACATTTCTTAAAAATAGCAAAGGACCATGAGAAATCAATCCAGCAGCTGCTAGATGATGCAAAGAAGAATAACATAAGATTGATCAGAGTCAATAAAAAAACAGGAGATAGTGCAGATGACATAGAAAACCTATTCACAGAAGTCATGGCAGGAAACTTCCCAAGAAGGTAAAAAGAATTTGACATACAGATAAGTGAGACTTACAGAACTACAATTAACCATGACAAAAAAAAAAAAAAAATCTACACCAAGGCATACAACAGTTGAGATTGCTGAAATTCAAAAACAGAATATTAAAAGCTGATAGAGAAAAGAAACAAGTCACCTATAAAGGAAAGCCCATCAGAATCACAGCTGAGGGCCGGTGAGATGGCTCAGCAGCGTAAGCACCTGCCCAGAAAGCTTGAGGGCCCGAGTTCGACTCCCGGAACCCACATACGAAAAAAGGGCCAGTGATATCGCTCAGCAGCACGGACGCCTGCTGGCGCATGAGGTCCTGAGGTCGACCCCTGGTACCCACCAAAAAAAAAAAAAAAAAAAAGAATCACAGCTGATTTCTCAACACAAACCCTCAAATCAAGGAGAGCTTGAAGTGAAGTATTTCAACCCCTAAAGGAAAATAACTTCCAACCCAGATTGATGTAACCCACAAAACTATCTTTCAAAATTGACAAAGAACATACTTCCATGACAAAGAACACCTGAAGAAATTCCTGACCACCAAACCAGCCCGCCAAAATATTCTGAAGGACATTCTAGAAAGAGATAATTAAGATTACAACTCCATAAATCCCAACAGAATGAATCCATCAGGCAAGACAAGCAACTAAACAGAGGGAGAAAAAAGGAAACCAACAAGAAAATAACATGACAAGGATAAGTCATACATATCAGTTATAACCATTAATGTTAATGGTCTCAATTCACCAATCAAAAGAAAGAGACTGGCAGAATGGATCAAGAAGCAAGATCCAACAATATGGTGCACACAAAACACACACTTAATTCACAAAGAAATTCATAGACTGAAAGTCAAAGGATGGAAAACAACACTCTATGTGACAGGAACATGGAAAAAAGCAGGGTAGCTATTCTATTTGCAGACAAAGTGGATTTCAAGCCAAGACTGATCAAGACAGACAAAGAAGGTCACTACATCCTTGTAAAGAGAGCAAGCCAAGAGGAAGAGATAACAATCATAAATATATATGCAACAAATACCAGCACACCCAGCTATATAAAGCAATTATTAATAGACATGAAAACTCAAATAAGCACTAATACAATTATAATGAGAGACCTCAATACCCCACTGTCACAAATAGATCAACTAGACAAAAAAACAACAAAGAAATATCAGAACTGAACCAAACTTTTGAACAAATAGATTTAGTAAATGTCTACAGAGTGTTCCACCCCACAACATCAGAACACACATTCTTCTCAGCTACACATGGGATGTTCTCCAAAACTGACGACATACTAGCTCATAGAACATGCTTAAGTAAATGCAAATGACTGAAATTATCCCATGCATGTTATCAGACCATAGTGCAATGAAATTGGAAATCAATGGCAAAAGAAACCACAAGAACTTCATAAACACTTGGAAATTAAATAACACCCTCCTGAAAAACCAATGGGTCACAGATGAAATTAAAGAAGAAATTATACATTTTCTACAATTAAACAATAATGCCAATACAACATACCAGAATTTATGGGATGCAATGAAAGCAGTCCTATAAGGGAAATTTATAGCAGTGAGTTCCCTTATCAGAAAAACAGAGCAAGCTCAAATAAACAACCTAATGTTGAACCTCAAGCTTCTAGAAAAAGAACAGCAAGTCAAGCCCAAAGCCCATACAAGGGAGGAAATTATAAAGATCATAGCAGAAATTAATGCAATGGAGGCTAGGAAAACAATACAAAGTATCAATGAATTGAAGAGGTGATTCTTTGAAAGATTAAATAAAACTGACAAACCATTAACCAATCTTATCCAAAAAAAGGAAAAAAAAATTCAAATCCATGCAATTAGGAATGAAAAGGGTGAAATCACAATGGATCCTGCAGAAATCCAGAAGATCATCTATACCTACTACGAGAACCTATATTCTAATAACAGGGAAAACACAGAAGAAATGGACAGATACCTAGATACATATGAATTACCGAAGCAGAATCAAGAAGATATAAAAATTCTAAATAAACTAGTATCAATCAGTGAAATCAAAGATGTAATTAAAAACCTCCCAACAAAGAAAAGCCCAGGCCCTGACGGATTCACTGCTGAATTCCACAAGAAATTTAGAGAAGACCTAATGCCACTACTTCTCAAACTCTTTAGTGAAATTAAAAGGGAAATGATACTCCCAAATTCATTCCTGGAAGCAAGCAATACCCTGATACCAAAACCAGAGAAGGATCCAACCAAAAAAAAGAAACTATAGGCCAGTCACCCTCATGAGCACATGCAAAAATCCTCCATAAGATACTAGCAAACAGAATGCAGCAAATCATCAGGAAGATTGTACACCATGACCAAGTGGGATTCATCCCAGGGATACAGGGATGATTCAACATACGCAATCAACTAAATGTAATAACACCATATTAACAGAGCCAAGGACAAAAACCACAAAATCATCTCAAAAGATGTAGAAAAAGCATTTGACAAAGTCCAACACCCATTCATGATTTAAAAAAAAAAAAAAAAAAAAAAACACAGAAAATTGGGAGTCTTTATCTCAATATGATAAAAGCCATCTACAACAAACCAACAGCCAACATCATACTAAATGGACAAAACCTGAAAGCTTTCACTCTAAAGTCAGAAACAATACAAGGATGTTCACTGTCACCACTCTTATTCAATATAGTTCTGGAAACATTAGCCACAGTTAAAAAAAAAAAGAAAGAAAGAAAAGGAACAAGGATAGGAAAGGCAGAAGTTAAATTATCATTATTTGCAGATAACATAATACTCTACATTAGAAGACCCCAAAAACTCCACCAAAAGACTTCTAGATTTAATAACCAAATTCAGTAGTGTAGCTGGATACGAAGTCAGTACTCAAAAATCAATAGCATTCCTGTACAAGAATAACAAACTCACTGAGAGAGAAATCAGGGAAACATAACTTTCACAATAGCATCCAAAAAATGAAATACCTAGAAATCAATCTAACAAAGGAAGTAAAATATCTCTACATTGAAAACTATAGTACTCTGAAAAAGGAGACTGAGGAGGATATCAGAAAATGGAAAGATATCCCTTGTTCTTGGGTAAGGAGGACAGATATAGTGAAAATGTCCATACTCCCAAAATTGTAATACAGATTTAATACAATCCCAATTAAAATACCAATAGCATATCTCACAGAATTAGAGAAAACAATCCTAAAATTCATTTGGAACCAGAAGAGACCTAGAGTGGCACAAGTAATTCTGGGCAACAAAGGCAAGGCAGGGGACATCACAATCCCTGACTTGGAAATTATACTACAAAGCTACTGTGATAAAAACAGCATGGTACTGGCAAAAAAGAGACCCAAGGATCAATGGAACAGATTAGAAGGTGCAGAAACAACTCCAGACACACTCAGCCACCTTATCGTTTTTTTTTTTTTTTTTTTTTTTTTTTTTTTCTTGTATTGGAAATTGAATTCAGGACCTCATGCTTGCCAGGCAGGGGCTGTGCCACTGAGTTATATCCCCGGCCCAGGCAGCTTATCTTTGACAAAAGAGCCAAACACGTTCTCTGGAAGAAAGATAGTCTCTTTACTGAATGGTGCTGGAAAAACTGGCTTTCTGTATGCCGAAGATTAAAACTAGACCTGTATCTTTCACCATGCACTAAACTAAAATCGAAATGGATCAAAGACCCAAATTTTTTTTTTTTATTTTAAAGAGAAGAAAAAACAAAACAAAACAAAAAAGAACAAAATTTCAAAATAACATAATAGGAGGGTAACAATGGTTAATACATTATGTATTGTTATCTTTAAATTAGTTACTCAGGGTACAAGATATCAGCATTCAATTGTCCAAACATTACTGGCATAAAATTTTCTCTTCAATGAACTAAGCAAAATTAGTAGTGTATCTATCTTAACCATCTTATATATAACTACAATTTTTTTCTTTTCCCTTCTTTCAAAGATCCAAATATTAAAATAGAAACACTATCTGCTGGAAGATAGAATAGATAGAACTTTTTTTTTTTTCTTTTTGGCTTTTTGAAACAGGGTCTCTCTGTGTAGTACAGGCTGGCCTTAAACTCACTATGTAGCTCAGGCTAGCCTCGAGCTCACAGCGATCCTCCTGCCTCAGCCTCCCAAGTGCTGGGATTACAGGCATGTGCCACAATGCCCAGGTAGGATAGGTATAACACTTGAAGACTTTGGTGTAGGTGAAGACGTTACAAACAAAATCTAGACCACACAGGAACTATCGCAAAGTATCAACAACTGGGATCTCATCTTAGTAAAAAGCTTTTGCACAGCAAGAGAAACCACCAATAGTGAAGAGACAACCCACAGTGTGGGAAAAATTTTTGCCAGCTGTTCCTCAAAGGACTACTATCTATAATATATTAAAAAACTAAATAAAAAAAAAATCAGCCCCCCCCTAAATTTAAAGACCCAATCCAAAAATGGGCATCTGAAATGAATACACACTTCTCAGATGAAGAAGTAGAAATGGAAATAAATATATGAAAAAATGTTCAGGGCCAGTGAGATGGCTCAGCAGTGTAAGCGCCTGCCTTGCAAGCGCGAGGGCCCGAGTTCGACTCCCGGAACCCACATACGAAAAAGGGGCCGGTGATATTGCTCAGTGGCACGGGTGCCTGTTGGCGCGCGAGGTCCTGAGGTCGACCCCCCGGTACCCACAAAAAAAAAAAAAAAATGTTCAACATCACTGGTCATTCAAGAAAGCAAATTAAAACCACACTGAGATTCATCTAACCCCAGAAAGAATGGCTCTGATCAAGAAATCAACCAATAACAAATGCTGGTGGGGCTGTGGGGAAAAAGGAACCCTTCTCCAACGTTGGTGGGAGTGTAGACTGGTACAACCACTGTGGAAATCAGTGTGGGGATTCCACAAAAAGCTAAATCTAGAGGTTCCATTCAACCCAACTATTCCCTTTCTTGTTATCGCCCCGAAAGAATTAAAAGCATCATACCACAGCAATATATGCACACCCACGTGTATAGCGGCACAGTTTGTAATTGCCAAATCTTGGAAACAACCAAATGCCCATCAGCTGGTGAATGGATAAAGAAAATGTGGCTTTTTTATGCAATGGAGTACTACTCTGCCATAAAGAACGATAAGCTTGAGACATTTCTAACTAAGTGGACTCTTAAGACTGTACTCTTAAGTAAAATAAATCGGACACATATATTCAAATATCACATGGTTTCTCTGGTGTGAGAAACTGAAAGTGTAAATAAGGACCAAAACGTGTAATAGGTCCTGGGAAATGGGAAGAAAATGTTCAAATGAGAAGTGGAACAAGGGAGGGGGGAGTGGGAGAGGAAAGAATGGACAAGAAAAAATAGAAGGAGGGCCGGTGAGATGGCTCAGCGGCGTAAGCGCCTGCCTTGCAAGCGCGAGGGCCCAAGTTCGATTTCCGGAACCCACATACGAAAAAGGGGCCGGTGATATCGCTCAGCAGCACGGGTGCCTGTTGGCACATGAGGTCCTGAGGTCGACCCCCCGGTACCCACAAAAGAAAAAAAAGAAAAAATAGAAGGAAAAAATGGAAACAAACCTTTTGTAAACAAGGGGGGGAGGGGAATGAGTAAAAAAGAAGCAAGATATATCATGTATAGGTAAATTCCCTATGATGAATGTTATCATTATGTATATCTAAAATGTACTGATAAAATTAAAAAACACAAAAAGTAGCCTTTCCAGCTTTCTTGTGTTAATGTTCACATGACGTACCCTTTCCCATTCTTTCACTTTCAATCTGTTTGTGTCTCTTTTTTATCCAACCTGACAATCTCTGCTTTTTTTTTTTTTTTATGTGGGTACGGGGAGTTGAACTCAGGACTTGTGCTTGCCAGCAGGCGCTTGTGCCACTGAGCGATATCACCGGCCCTTTTTTTCCTTTACGCGGGTACCGGGAGTCAAACTCAGGACCTCGCACTTGCCAGGCAGGCGCATACGCCGCTGAGCTATCTCACCGGCCCCCATCTGCTTTTAAATGTAACTACTGGAACTGGTTGGGGTTTGGTTTGCCTTTCTGCTATTCGTTCTATCTGTTTTTTATTCCTGTTTCTACTTTCCTGTCTTACTGTTTAACCTAATAATTTTAGTATATCGCATAAGTAGCTAACAGACTTTTCAACTATACCTGTTTGTGTGCATCTGATTGCTCTGGGGATTATAATACATAATGTTCACTTATCACAACCTACTCAGGAGTTAACACTGTGCTACTCCACGTAAAAGAACACTGCAAGAGGATAGTTCATTCATGGCCCTCTAGATTTTGAGATAATGTCATACATATTACCTCTATATATGTTACAGACTCAGAAAACAGAAAACTGTCTTGTCTTTGAAAGAAATTAAGGGAAAACACACAGTCTTTTATATTTCAAGAGCCCTTCATTCTTTCCTGTAGATCCCAGTTTTCATCTGGTATCACTTCTTTTCAACCTGAAAAACTTCCTTCATTATCTCTTGCAAATGTAGCTAGAATTCTGAGTTTTCACTGATCTAAAAATGTCTTTATTTCATCTTCCACTTCTAAAGAACATTTTAGCTGGATATAGACTTCTAGGTTGAGATCTCCTTCCCTTCAGCCAATGCCCTGCATAGTGGCACACACCTATAATCCCAGCACTCAGGAGGCTGAGGCAGGTGGATTGGCATGAGTTTAAAGGCAGCCTGGGCTACATAGTGAGTTCTAGGCCAGCCTGAACTGAACTACCTAGAGAGACCCTGCCTCAAAAAAAAAAAAAAATTCAGCCACTGACTTCTGGTCTGTCATTGTTGCTAAGTCATACATTAGTTTATATCATTGTTTTCCTTCATGTGATTTTTTTTCTGGCTGCTTTCAAGTTTTTATTTTTCGTTTTCACCCATATGACTGTTATGTCTCCAGGTATGGTTTTCTTTGTCCCTATCCTGGTTTGCTTTCATGGGAATTCCCAGATCTGTAACTTGCTTCTGTCTACTGAATACAGTTAACATAACATACAATGCATCCATTTGAATTACACAATTTGATTTTTAGTATATTCAGAGTTGTGCAACCATACACATAACTTTTTTTTTTTGGTGGGTACCGGGGGTCAACCTCAGGACATCGCACGCCAGCAGGTGCCTGTACCGCTGAGCAATATCACCGGCCCTTTTTTTGTATGTGGGTACTGGGAGTCGAACTCGGGACCTCGCGCTTATGCCGCTGAGCTGTCTCACCAGCCCTTTTTTTGGTTTTTTGAGACAGGGTCTTGCTATGTAGTCCAGGCTAGCCTTCAACTCATAGCAAGCCTCCTGCCTCAGCATCCTGAGTGCTGGGTCTACAGGTGTGTGCCACCACGCCCGGCCACATAACCAATTTTAGAACATTTTCATTGCCCCTCAGAACATCCACACCTTTTAGCCATCACCTCAATATCACCATTTCCCCCCACTAATCCTAGGCAACCATTATTCTATTTTGTGTCTTGATAGATTTGCCTATCCTGGATATTCAATGTAACAGGAATCATGTAACAGTCTTTTGTGACTGGCTTTATTCCCTTAACGTAGTATTTTCAACCCTGCTGCAGCATTTATCAACACCTTATTCCTGTTTACCGCCCAATAATATTTCACTGCATAGATATACCATGTTTAAGCATTTATCAGTTAATGGGTGTATATTTCGGTTGTTTCTATTTCTGACAATTATTATTAATGCTGCTATGAACATGCACATGCAAGTTTTCATGTGAACATATAATTTTATTTCTCCTAGTATATACCTAAGAGTAGAATCACCAGGTCATGCTATCTATGGCCATTTGGGGGACTGCCTGTTTTACAAAGAAACTACATCATTTTATGTTCCTACCAGCATTGTCTGAAGGTTCTAATTTCTCCGCATCCTCACCAACACGTGCTATTACCTATCCTTTTTCTTAGTTCATCCTTGTGGTATGAACTAAGTGCTGATTTCATAGTGCTGATTTGCATTTCCTTGATGGCTAATGATACTGAGTACTTTTTCACGTGCTTGTTGACCATTTGGATATCTTCTTCGGCAAGAACAATCTCTGCCCATTCTTTAACTGGGCTGTCTTTTTACTACTGAGTTGACATCTATTATTTCATCAAAAAGTGTTTTGACCTTATTTTAGTTACCTACTCTGCATAACGAATCCCTCTAAACCTAGGGCCATCAATCAGCAAGCATTTTATTAATCTCATGCATTCTATGCGCTGGAAATTCCTTGCAGGGAAAATGGAGATGGTTTTTCTCTGATCCATGCTATCTGGAGCCTCAACAGGGAAAATATGAAATAGTAGGATCTGGAGTCCTCAGGAGGCTTCTTCACTCAGGTGACGACCCTGGGATGGAATGTCTCAAAAGCAGGGCTCCGTCGGGACTGCTAACTGCAGCGCCTACCTGTGGCTGTTCCATGCAGCCTGTGCCACTTCTACCCATTCTACTGGTTACAAGCAAGCTGCTAAGGCCCAAGACAACATGTAGGCTGTGGACACTGTTGCAGCCACCTTTGGAAAACACAAACTACCAAATGCTTATTCGCTTTCCTTTTCTTCTAGGATGTCAACTATGTAACGATACTAAACCACCACCTGTGGCTCTCTTTTCCAGTTCATCGACCCTGTCCTTAGCCATCTCCAGTAGGCTACTGAGCGCATCCAATAAATTTTTCATTTCCAATATTCTTACTATTGCTTCAAGATTTCCCAGCACTCTGGGAGAATGAGGTAGGCTTGCAAATTTGAGCCCAGCCTGAGCCATTTAGAGGCATAGCAAGACCCTGTCTTTATTTATTTATTTATTTTTTGAGACAGGGTCTCACTATGCAATTCAGACTGGCCTTGAACTCACAAAGTAGCCCAGGTTGGCCTCAAACTCATGGTGATCCTCCTGCCTCAGCCTCCCGAGTGCTGGGATCATAGGCATGCACCACTGTGCCTGGCTGGGAGACCCTGTCTCAACATTAAAAAATAAATAAAGGGCTGGGGATGTAGTTCAGTGTGAAGGCTCTGGGTTCAATTCCTCGCAACATTAAAAACATAAGTTTACATTTGGGTTTTTTTTTTTTTTTATACTTTCCATATCTCTACATTCTCTATTAAACCGCATTTGTTTCAAAGTCTGCTGTTTCCAAGATCTGCATCATCCCAGGGTCAACTTCTATTCATTGCTTTCTCTTAACAATGAGAAACATTTTCCTTCCTCATACATCTAGTGATTCGTTATCATGCACTGGACATTACTAAGGCCCCCACTTCTGCCAATCTTCCTCTGAAGAGTGCTGAAATTCATTCTAATGGCTGGATTCACACTCCAAAGTGTCTTTCCTGCAGTGGACAACAGCAAAATCTCAGCTCAATTCTTTCACCTCCCAAATATTGCTCTTTCTAGATTCCACTGAATCTTCCTCCGTGCATTTCAAGGCTAGGGACAGTTTAGAAACAGATCTTAGAGCTCCCCATTTCATTATCTCCTTCTCAGATTCCCTCTTCTTTTTTCCCTAAATTCCATGCTCTGATTCCCCAAACTAGGAAAAAAAAAAAAAATGGATTTCTGCTTGGCTTCTAACCACCACCCACCAAGCAAACTGGGCAGAACCCTCAGGCAAAGGTGAATAAATAAGATCTTACCACTGCTGTTCCCATCTTCCAGATTCCCTGTCTGTTTCTGCCTGGTTTCATCACTTTACAACATCCTAAAATAGCCATTTTTTACCTACTATTCAGAATTCCAAACTGTTATTTGAGAGTGGGTTAGTTTAATATAAGATATGCTCACATCATCAGAAGCAGAACCTTTCCTACTAGATCTCATTGGTTTTATGTCCTCCCAAAAGGCAACCATGATGTGAGTCACTGAAAGCACAGAAGACCACATATGCACCCTCTCAGCATCATGATAGGTAGGTGGGCAAGTCAGAAAACCTGACAAGGAGTTGGAGATACATAGTTCAGTGACACAGAACATGCTCAGTGTGTGTGTGCCTCTGAGTTCAATCCCAGTACCAGAAAACACAGAAAGGCGGTGTGGTAGGACATGCTTGTAATCCCAGCACTCAGGAGGCTGAGGCAGGGCTACTACCTCAAGTTCGAGGCCAGCCTGGACTACATAGTGAGACCCTGCTGCAAAAATAGAGACAGACAGATAGACAGACAGACAAACACACAGAAAGAGAGAGCAGAGAGACAGAGAAACAAAAAGAAAACACCAAAAGGCAGGAAGGAAGGAAGGGAGAAAGGAGAGCAGGGGGGAGGGAAAAAGGGAGGAAGAAAGGAAGGAAGGAGATAGACAAGTTATCTTTTTGGTATGCTGGTGAAGTGTTTTTTACTAAAAAATTAAACAACATAAAGAGGTATAAAAAGAAAATGAAGCACAGCCCCTGCCTGGCGAGCACAAGGTCCTGAGTTCAATTCCCAGTACCAAAAAAAAAAAAGAAAAGAAAAGAAAATGAAGCTGGGTGTGGTGGTGCACGCCTGTAATCCCAGCACTCAGGATGCTGAGGTAGGAGGATCACTGCAAGTTCAAGGCCAGCCTGAACTGCATAGCGAAACCCTGCCTCAAAAAGCCAAAAATAAATACATAATAATGAGAGTTTCCAATACACAGAAGTAATTACACACCTAGATGTATAAAATTGAATTCAATATATATTTTAAACTTTGCTTTTATTTTTAATTAACATTTACATATCATCAAACTTTATAACATTTCGATAATTGGAAAGTTATCTATAAACAAGGCCCTTTATAGCACTTTATAGATGTACTAAAATTTCCCTAGTAAAACCTTTACTAGTATCTCTTTGAAATCTAATGATTTCATTAGTACAATTCTACATTAAATAGTCTTATAAGTTTTCTCATTTTTTAAATTTGTTCTGAAGGACAAATTCATGGAAATTAAATTTTACATTTTATATTTTGACAAATATTACCAAATTTCCCTTCATAGATATGATACTGATTTACACTTTTTTTTTTTTTTTTTCTGATACGGAGATTGAATCCTGGACCTCTGCACTGAGTTACATCCTCAGCCATTTTTTTATTTTTAGACAGGGTCTCCCTAAATTGCTAAATTGCTCAGGCTGGGCTCAAACTTGTAATCTTACTGCCTCAGCCTCCCAGAGTGCTGGGATTACAGGCCTGTGCCACCATGCCTGGCCTGATTTGCTCTTTCGACCACGGTAACTGACTATGCATTCCCTCATCCAGGGTAGCTGTGCGGCCCCTCTTAGAGCACTCTCATCTACCTGACCGCCTGTCCCAACACCCGGCCCACCAGAAGAACAAGGGTTCTGCGGAAGTTCTCGCCTTACTTCTCAACAGGAGCCCTGCTGAATACTCTAATTCCCTCCCCTATCCCTGGAGCTCACCTAGCCTGTTTAGCTGACAGCCCATTACACAGGCCTTGGCTGGCGCCTCTTCTTTCCTAGGACTGAATACTTGCAATCTGGCCCACTAGCGGGGGGATCAGGCATGTAAGGCCTAAACCTTCGAGACTCCTCATCTAACTGATGGTTAAGTATTTGACCACCACCCAGAATTAGGGCTGCAATGTCTTACACCCTTTCACGGATCATTCTAGATCTGTAGCTTAACAGAGCCCTGCAACTCACAGCTACCCAGTGCTCTCTGCCCTCTCCTCCTTTCACCATTTAACTCCCAGAATGATCAGGTGCCAGATTCTTCCCCTGCACTAGGCCTGAAGATCCCACCCCCAGTGACCCAAAGTTGGGCATGCCTTACTGTTAAAACACTTCTTGTCATTGTACTATAGTCCTCCAATTTCTTTTACTTCCTTTTTTTTGTTTTGGTTTGTTTTGTTTTGGTTTGGTTTTTTGAGACAGGGTTTCACTATGCAGTTCAGGCTGGCTTTGAACTCGCTTATGTAGCCCAGACTGGCCTCGAACTCACAATGATCCTACTGCCTCAGCCTCCTGAGTTCTGGGATTACAGGCGTGTGCCACCACGCCCAGCTTACTTCTATTTCTTGATATTCCCAAATGTAGGTCAAGGACAGTAATTGATGAAATCTGGATACTAGATTTCTAATTTACAACCTACACACAGGCTATGGATCACCCAATGTAAAAATGCATTTGTTCATACTCAGAAAAGAAAGCCTACTCCACTGGCAAGCAGTGCTGGTTATTCACTATTGAGTAAGAACAGGTTATTTCTTCCCAGTACCACCCACGAAGCTATAGATAAGTGGAATATGGATTGTTTGAGCTTCGAAAATTATCCAAGGAAGAAACGAAGGAAAATCATAGTATATACTGAAGCTGTCTTAGATTTCTAAAGGCAACTGAATTGCAACCAACATAAATATTTATTTTGAGAGACAAAAATGCCAGGCATAGTGGCACACACCTATAGCTCCAGCTACTTGGGAGGCTGAGGCAGGATGATCACCAGCCTGGGCAACACAGTGACATCCCATCCTTGGGGTGATGGGGATAACTGCTCAAAATGAGCATTCGTGTCTGATGGTAAGAGAAAAGCCCTGTCAGGACTTTGCTTCCTCTACACAGATGGCTGAATGAACACATACCTAAGAGAACAGCATATTCACCTGGCTAGGGTTAGTGGGTTCTCACCACACAAAGGAGCTGCAGAAAATACAAAGAAGAGTTTAAAACCATAAGGACTATGAGTTCCTAAAGGGCTTGAACTTGTGTCAGTCAGTGTCCAGTGGAAAGACTAGGATTAAGATTTTCAGGGGCCAGTGAGATGGCTCAGCGGCATAAGCGCCTGCCCGGCAAGAGCGAAGGCCGGAGTTCGACTCCCAGAACCCACATACGAAAAAGGGGCCGGTGATATCGCTCAGCGGCACGGGCGCCTGCTGGCGCGTGAGGTCCTGAGGTCGACCCCCCGGTACCCACAAAAAAAAAAAAAAAAAAAAATTTTCAATTAATGTTTATTGAATGAGGTGATAATATAAAGCAAATAAATGATAATTCAAAAGAAGTGTAATGAAGAGGGATATCCAATAACCCACCCACATTCTTTCACACATTGCAAACCAACTGTAATATGTCTGAATAAATTGATGTGTTACAACAGGTTTAAGAGTGTCATCCCAAAGCCCTGCACATGGACTTCTCGCAAGTACTCCGGCAGGTTTTCCACCCGAAGTCAGCTTGAGGCGTGGGTGATACAAAAAGAACGGTGGCCCCAGAGTTTCTGCTACTGTGTTCTCTCTCAGGCTGGAGGGTGCACTTCTTTTACTTGGCTCAAACTTGCTCTGCAGTGCCTGTTTCTTTTCCTACTTTTTTTTTTTTTTTTTTTTTTGTGGGTACCGGGGGGTCGACCTCAGGACTTCACGCGCCAGCAGGCGCCCGTGCCGCTGAGCGATATCACCGGCCCCTTTTTCGTATGTGGGTTCCGGGAGTCGAACTCGGGCCCTCGCGCTTGCCAGGCAGGCGCTTAAGCCGCTGAGCCATCTCACCGGCCCTCTTTTCCTACTTTTAATAAAACTTTGCTAACGCTAAAAAAAAAAAAAA
Source organism: Erethizon dorsatum (assembly GCA_028451465.1). Taxonomy (NCBI): domain Eukaryota; kingdom Metazoa; phylum Chordata; class Mammalia; order Rodentia; family Erethizontidae; genus Erethizon; species Erethizon dorsatum. The sequence goes on from CM051822.1 coordinate 164,274,145, forward strand.
AAGTCAGGCATGTTGGCACACTCGGGAGGCTGAGGCAGGAGGACTGCCAGGAGTTCCAGGCCAGCCTGCCTACATAAGGAAGTTCAAGGTCAGCTTGAACTACATAGCCAGACCCTATCTCACGGGAAAAAAAAAAAAAGTGTCATCTATCTATAAATGTGGAAATAAGCCAGGAGGGTGGCGTACACTCTTGGAGACCAGAGCCCAGACTGGGCAACTTAGTGAGACCCTGTTTCAAAACTTTTAAAAACGGGCTGAGAATATAGCTCAGTGTGAAATTCAGCTATTTTATTCAATCTCCAGGACCGCCCCCCTCAAATAAAAACCACGGAAATAAATTTCTCTGTGAGACTGAGATAGAAAGCACATCCTTCCTATTAAAGAGAATTTGCAGGGGCCGGGGATATAGCTCAGCAGCACAGCGCCTGCCTAACAAGCACAAGGTCGTGAGTTCGATTTCCTGTACCCCCCCAAAAAAAAAAGATAATTTGCAAGGTACAATGTAGGGTTGTTTTTATTTTGCTTTGTTTTGTTCTTTTGGAGACAGGGTCTGACTATGTAGTTCAGGCTGGCCTTGAACTCACTATAGCCTAAACTAGCCTCAAACTCATGGCAATGCTCCAGCTTCAGTCTCCCAAATCCTGGGATTACAGGCATGCACCACCATACCCAGCACAATGTGTTTAAAAAGGAGGAACTAGTACATTCCAAAAGCTGTCTACAAGCTTTAATAATAAATCTGAAATAAGAAAAAAAAAAAAGGATCTTTCTGAGAACAAACATTATTTTAAAAAATAAAGTTAACACTTAATAGTTACTTTTTTTTTTTTTTTTTTTTGAGACAGGGTCTGGCTATGTAGTCCAGACTGGCCCTGAATTCGTGGCAATCCTCCTGCCTCAGCCTCCCAAGTGCTGGGATTTCAGGTGTGCACCACCACGTCTGGCAGTAGTTACTTTACTGCAAGCATTGTTCTGAACACTCTACACCTTTTGGGAGGGGGCAGTGCTGGGATTGAGCTCAGGACCTACGTGTGCTCTGCCACTGAGCTACACCCCAGCCCACTTTACACATTTTTAATTAATTCATTTCTCTAATGACCCTATAATGTAAAAGACTATTCTCATTTTCTAGACAAGGAAACAGATACAGATATTCCTCCTTTAACAACCTGTTTAATGACTATTCGGATTTATGGCCAAGGTGCGCTGTTCACACTATGTGAGCAGCAGCAAGGCCTTACGGTGGCTTCTTCTACAGTACAGCACTGTAATTTTTGCTGTAGTTCTATTTGCTGTAATTTGTATTGTAGTTTTATGTTCTCTTATACATTACAGTACTGCATGGAAGTTATGCAAATAAAAGCAAAGTCATCACGTTGGAGTTTCCTTTGCCTATTTCTTTGTTCTAAACATTGTAATGTACAACTATACACAATTCCTCATTTAGTAACCAGTCCATTGAACAACCTAGTAACACAACCACAACTCAGTCATCAAACGAGGAATGTCTGTATAGAAAGATTAATTAACTTGTCCAAAGTGACAGCTAGTAACTAACAGCTAAGATTCAAATTCTAGCAGTCACGCCAGGTGTGGTGGTACACACCTGTAATCCCAGCACCGGGGAGGCTGAGGCAGGAGGATTGTTGCAAGTGCTGGGATTACAGGTGTGTGCCACCACACCCAGCTGTTGTTATTGTTGATGCTGGTTTTGTTCTGTTTTTTGTAGTAGTGGTGATGGAACCCAGGGGCAATGCTGAGGTTCAGCAGAACGATTCACCACAATACATTGCCAGGCCTCTAACGTCCTATAAACCTCTGCTAAGACATTTTCTCAAATGGAATTTGTTCCTGAGCTACACAGGAAGGAACTTCTCTTGAGAAAAGGGAAATATCTATTTTCCTCACTGCCTGGGGAAGCACCTAGATGAGACGATTGCCGGAGTCAGCCTGGATGTTCTCTCTCATCTGGATTTTCTACATAGCAGAACGCTCCCACCTCAAGTGACTCCAACACAGCACAAACCACTGCCCAGGCTGCTGCCCAGCCCGCCGACGCCGCAGCGAAACCATCACAGTCACATCACACCCTCATAAACAGGAAAAGCGATTCTGTGTCAGTAACAAACAATAGTTCTGGACTAAAACGAGGAAGGGGAGAGCTTTTTGTAGAAAAGAAGACAAGAAGAACAAACAGGCAATGTTCAGAGTGTCTGCACATTCTAAAGCTATGAAATTAAGGTCAGTTTAGGGGAGATAGAAACTAAATTAGAGTTGGATTTTTCCCTTTTTTTTTTTTTAACGTGGGTACCAGGAGTCAAACTCAGGACCTCGCGCTTGCCAGCAGGTGCTTATGCCACTGAGCGATATCACCGGCCCTTTTTTTCCTTTATGTGGGTACCGGGAGTCGAACACAGGCCTTATGCTTGCCAGGCAGGTGCTTATGCTGCTGAGCTATCTCACCGGCCCTTTCCCTCATTTTTGAGACAGGGACTTGCAATGTTGGTCAGGCTGGCCTTGAACTCGTTATATAGCGCAGCAGGCCTCCTGCCTCAGCCTCAGCTGTGCTGGGATCACAGGCATGCACATCATGCCTGCGTTTTTTGTTTTTGTTTTTTTGAGACAGGGTCTTGTTTTACAGTCCTGGCTGGCCTTGAGCTGTAGTGTGAAAGAAATTTCACACTAAGGCAGTGGTTCTCAACCCTAACAGGCTCAAATCCCTTTCTTTTTGCTTTTAAACAATTATTTTACAATACCTCTTTTACCATACTAACTTGATTTCTACATATACACTACCTACTAACGATTCCAAGAAAAGTCAAATACGATATCCAAATGTAATATAAAAGGAAACTGATTTATGAGAATTGATAAGAGAACCATTTGCAATGGTTTCACTATGCAAATGCTCTGGCATCACTGCACTAGAAGACAGCGCAGTCGGGAGCCTGCGCTGTTTCTGTAATCGCCAGACTCCGCGGAATGGCCGGGATTAGGACAGCTCCAAATGCAGGCCTATTCGGGGTTATTTTATTGGTGACTCTGGCACTATGGGCAGCATTGGCAAAGTCATGCGTTTTCCAGAATGGTAAAGTTCAAATAAGTCTTCCCTCGTGGTAGTTGTGATCCTGGGACACTCATGATAGTTTAAAGCTGCACGCCATTTTGTTTTTAGGTAAAACAGAGTCAGATTCTGGGCTCATATAATGGAAGCAGGTAATTTGCCTTATGTAAACAGCTAGCGACATCCCAAAGTGAACATGGATAAGAAACAATGCTTCTCTGTGTGATTCTTTGCCCCCCATCAAATGCTGGTCACACCTCTCAATCCCTGTGACAACCAGAAAGAGTGTGTACTGAGACACAGGACCTAGAGGATCTTACCCACAAGGAATGGGAAAGAAAATACTCTTTTTCCTTTTCCTTCACCTCCCCTCAGCCCTGCAGAGTTTCATAGCAACCCAGAGCCAGAACTCTACCTCGTAAGCTTCTATCACACACAACAAATCCACCATGGCCTTTGCGGGCTAACTCAGGAAACGACTCAATAGCGTAACACTATTTCTCTGGACCACACTCCAAATTTCAAATTTAGAAATAAATTCTGGGAAGACAGCACTTCCATTACATCAGACTTAAATTACTGACATTTCACCATCAGTGTTCTCTATCATTTTTTAAAAATTATGGACGGGCAGCCAAGCTACATATTACCAGCACCCTCCTGTAAAGACTGAATGCACCTGTAAAAAGATCACTGATGCGGGCGAATAAAGTCAATCCAACGAACACATCTAGTCCTCATTTTTGTGGTGAGTTTGTACAAACTACATACCCTTTACCTAAATTGCTAAATATATTGTTTTTACACTTTAATTCTCCCCTTTACTTTAGATACTGATTGATAACTAATGGAAAATGTTCTTGGCGTAAGAAGCAGGTACTCGCCCTCCGCACAGAGCTGGAAGGGCCCTGCGTGTGCTGTCTGAATGGGATTTCCTTGCCTGCCTATGTTCTGCTGCAGTCCTAAGGTTTCCTCAGTTCCAACCATGCTCTCCCACTCCACGTATCTTCTCCCACACCCACTTCCCCCACCCAATGCATCCTCAGACTCTGGGTTTTTTGTTTGGTTTTATTTTGGTTTTTTGAGACAGGGTCTCGGTGTATAGTGCAGGCTGGTCTTGAACTCACTAAGTAGCCCAAACTGGCCTCAAACTCACAGTGATCCTCCTGCCTCAGCCTCCAGGGTACTGGGATGACAGGCATGAGCCACCACACCTGACTAGACTGGTTTTGAAAGAAATCAAGAGACACAGTCCCTGCTGTGGTGGAAGCCACACTCCAATGGGTAGAGAGAACCAAGCTGTGATGAAAGGATCTTTCCTACCTTCCCAGGCTTTATGAAAGTGAATGCTCTAAGGACCCAGCCCTGCTGGTTCACTGTAGCCATTTCACCCCACGCTGAGGACAAAGCTTCTTCCCTGGACACTTTGATAAGAGCAGCGATGATGACCGACCAGCCTCCGCTCCTACCCTCCTACAGCACCAAGGCAAAAACATTAGTCTCCGCCTCTCTGCATTAAATGTTACAAAATGTAACCTTTAAACAAGGAAATAGATACTTGGATAGATTAAGAACACCTCTGAAGATGATGAAGATGTTATCTCCAAAAACAAAATGATCTTTCTTGAGCAATTTAGTAAGTAAAGAGAAATAGTAAGAGTCACTATTTATTGACTATCTTTTCAGGAACAAGTACTTTTACACGTTATTTATAATCCTCAAAACAATATATGTGTTCATATCTCATGTAAAAGCAAATTACCCACTGAGCACAGAGGCACATGCCTGTAATCCCAGCACTTGGGAGGCTGAGGCAGGAGGATCGCTGTGAGTTCGAAGCCAGCCTGGGCTACATAATGAGTTTAAGGCCAGCCTGAACTGCATAGCGAGATCCTGTCTCAAAAAAGAATGCCCCCCTAAAAAAAACCTTGAAAAGATAAAAGATTGCAATAGAAAAGCCACGTAAGTAAAATTTTTTCTCTAATAAAGATGAAATGCTCTCCCAGTGGGGTGCTAACATTACACAGCATAATGAATCTACCTTATATCCAGGGTATTAAATAGGGTAGTCTCAACCAGATGTGGAGATGCACACCTGTAATCCCAGCACTCAGAAGGCTGAGGCAGGAGGACTGCCTCAAGCTCAAGGCCAGTCTGGGATACATAGTGAGTGGAAGGCCAGCCTGCATTACATACCGAGAACCTGTCTCAAAAAAAAACTAAAACAAAAATTTTAAATAAATAGGGTTGTCTGAAGACTACATATTTAACAAAAACCCAAATGCTTGGAGAACAAGCCCCTCCAGTCTCTTAATACATATGACTGTTATTCTGACAGTGGGCTTAGTACTATGTCCATTCCAAGTAAGAAATCTTATGCGATAATGGTTAGAAATAACAGTATTTTCATTGCACCTTCGTAACTGGAACATTATTCTTAAAAAAAAAAAAGACTGTTTTTAAGGTTCTGACATTTGCCTAAAATTCTGACATTTGACTAAAATTTCAAATATACCAGAATTTAAAAACTGATTGGGGGCTGGAGACAGAGCTCAGTAGTAAAGTGTGTGCTTAGTATGTGCAGGGCACTTGGTGTGACCCAGTCAGTATCTTACACATACAAACTGCCTATATAGGGGAAAAAAGTATTCATCTGGTTTACCACAAATAAAAAAAAAAATTTCCTTTTTTTTTTTTTTTTTTTTTTTTTGTGGGTACCGGGGGTCGACCTCAGGACCTCACGCGCCAGCAGGCGCCCGTGCCACTGAGCGGTATCATGGGCCCTTTTTTCGTATGTGGGTTCCGGGAGTCGAACTCGGGCCCTCGCACTTGCCAGGCAGGCGCTTATGCCGCTGAGCCATCTCACCGGCCCATCTTTTTTTTTTTTTGAGACAGGATCTCGCTATGTAGTTCAGGCTGGCCCGCACTCACTATGTAGCCCTGGCTGGCCTTGAACTCACAGTGATCCTCCTGCCTCAGTCTCCCGAGTGCTGGGATTACAGGTGTGCACTGCCACAACTGGCTAAAATTTTTAAAATTTTAAAAACTCATCCCTCAGACTGACTAAAATGAAAAATAGGAAGTTCTGGCAAAGATATGGAGCAAGCAAACTCTCATATACTTCTAGAAGTACATGGTACAACCACTTTGGAAAACTGGCCTTTTCTATTAATGTTAAACATGTGCATTCCATTTTTTTTTTTTTTTTTTTTCCTGAGACAAGGTTCAGCTATGTAGTAGTGCAGGCTGGCCTTAAACTCACTATGTAGCCCAGGTTGACCTCAAATTCACAGTGATCCTCCTGCCTCAGTCTCCTGAGTGCTGGGATTACACGCGTGTGTCACCACACCTGGCTCAGAAATTCTATTCTTATGTATACTCCAAACAGATATGTGTACATTTGTCCACCAAAGGACATGAACTAGAATGTTCCTTGTAGTGCTACTCATAATGTTCCTAAACTAGAAACTACCTACATGTCCATCAACCATGAACAATATAAATAAACTGAGTTATAGTCACATAATGAAATACTATACGAAAATGAAAATGGAGTCTACAACTTGATGCAAAATATAGATTAATCTCACAAACACAATGTTGCACTAAAGGAGTCAGACACATGACAGGCATGGTGGCACACATCTGTAATCCCAGCACTGTGGGAGGCTGAGGCAGGAGGATCACAAATTTGAGCCCAGCCTGGGCAATTTAAGGAGACCCTGTCTCAAAATTTTAAAATATTTAGAAAGGGCTGGGGATGTAGTTCAGTGTGAAGGCCCTGAGTTCAACCTCCAGTAAGGCAAAGAAAAAAAAAAAAAAAAAGGAGGCAGACATAAAAACACACACATTTTTACGATTCCATTGATATAAAGCACAAAAACAAATCTAAGCTGGTGGAAATCAAGACAGTGATCACACTTCACGGAGGGAAGACTCATGGAGGAGCAGGGCGGGTGGAAGGCTAAGCGCCGGGCACAGCCTTTCCCTCGGGCGGGCGCGGGGACATGGGTACTCTCCAGCCGAGCCACCCGACAGGAGCACTGCAGCTGCAGAGCAGTTTAAAGAGCGAAGCTCTGGACTCAGAGCGCCGCATCTGAACCTCTGTTCTACCACGTATGATGCACGACTTTGGGTGAAGTGTTTAACTTTTCTGCGCCTTAATTCTTCATCTATAGAGTGAGCCTATACCTACCTCATAGGGATATTCTGAGGATTAAGACTCACAAGGTACCTGTTAACACAGATGGCTGTTAAATATTTGCTAAGTAAATAAAAGTGCTTTATTCTGAAGCAACATGAGAGGGAAGCAGACATACAATGACTGGGGAACAATGGCAATAATGACCAAAGGCCAGTACAAAGGAGCAGGACCTAAAGGCGGAGACTGGTCCTACAACCCACACCTACAAGCCTTGGGCAGGCAGTGAGCCTCTGAGAGCCGGGAGCCCCTCACTGTCCACTGGGGGCTGGCCTCGAAGGTCGCTAAGATGACTGCAGCTCTTCCGTGCTCCTGAGCACGATGAGTACCAATGACCGGAGGCACTGAGCAGGAGCTGAGACCACTGAGATCACAGTCAGTCCCCTCCATTCTCTGAAAGGAGCTCTGGAATCACCTGTATCTCTGAACTTCACCTAATACTGATGTTTTTAAAGTATCTAAACCAGGCATGGTGGTGCATGCCTATAATCCCAGCACTTGGGAGGCTGAGGCAGGAGGATCGATGCAAGTTCAAGGCCAGCTTGGGCTACATAGTGAGACCTTGAATCAGAAAACAAAACAAAAAATCTACCACTTCTATCAGCCATATATCTGTCACTCAGGCTCACATTTTCTGCAGCCATTGAGAGTAAATAATTAGGCCGGTGATATAGCTCAGCAGTATAAGCGCCTGCCTGGCAAGCGCGAGGTCCTGAGTTTGACTCCTGGTACCCACATATAAAAAAAAAAAGAGAGAGAGAGAGAGAGTAAATAATTAAGACTTCCCATGGGTTTCTAAAAAAAACCAGTCGAGGCCAGGGATATAGCTCAGCAGGTACAAGTGCCTGCCTGGCAAGCACAAGGTCCTGAGTTTAATTCCCGGTACCAAAAAAAAAGCCAGTCAGCTTTCTGTCATCCGTGCCGCGGTTGTGTCCCTAACTTCTCTGGCATGTTATATAGATACTTTAAACACCTACTTAGATGTCAGACACTGTAATAAAAACTTTATCCCTGATACTCCAACAAACCTGCTACTATGTGTTATTCTTCATTACTCTCATCTTTCACAGATAAGAAATGCAGGGCTCAGAAAGGCTGCCCTGCTCGGAAGTGGCAGGGCCGGAAGCTGAGCCTGGCTTGTCTGGCTCTGTACAGTCTCCACAGCCCCTCGACTTACTTTGCTGTCAACCATGTGCCTTCTTCCCTGTATAACGAAAGGTCACTAGTAAGGTGATCCAAAACAAGAATAATCTAATTTAGTGAAAAATCAATTTTGGCTATTTTTTAAACGAATAATGACTTTGTCTTTGAACGTAAAGCTCTCTTCCCAGGTTGATTTAAACGAGTGCTGTGCACTAAAGCTATGCATACTGAACAGCAGTCAGCCAAACCCTGGGTTAAAGCCTTGAAAAGACATTTACATTTCTTCCCTGCTGCGTCCCCAGTGACTAGATCAGAGCCCGGCCTGGAATAAGCACCGAAGAAAAACATCCTATCGTTCCCTCCAAATCTTGCGCCCAAAGACTCTACCAAAAAGGAGCCACTTTATTACCTGAAATTTCATACTGGGGTAACCTCTCCGCAATAAGACATTCTCCTCCAGTTGAACGGTAATGTCATCATCAACAAGTAATTATCAAACACCTCCAGTATGTATTTAACATAGGAACTTCGAGTAGCTCCTCTTTCCCCACCAGGTTTGGCAAGCCACAGAGCAACAGTTCCTCCTCGGGCTGAACAGACTGAGTGAGTTAGAGGAGAGGGCGGGGTTTGAAACGATACAGACACAAAATGTCACACAATTCAGCTGCTTCCCCAAGCTAAACAAACACAAAGGTCCCAGGAGTTAGGCCTTTCCAACCAGGGCACCTCTACTTTCTGGAGCCCTGAAATTGCAGCTATAACATATCCTCTTCTCCTCCTTCTCAGTCCCCAGCCCAAAGGCGAAAGAATCAGAAATGTCCCTCCGTGTCTGTCATACTATTCCTACTTCATCCGAAAAAGACACTTTGTTCGCCAAGGATTTACTAAATGTGTCAACACACAGAGTCAGAATTCTTCATTAAAATACTATGTTCATAGAGGGTGCAAAGAATATGTGTGAACTACAGGGAAAATGTACCAGAGTTAGGAAGCTGGGCACTGACCCATTACCTTATCTTCCTATACAACTCAAGTCGCTATCCTCTCTGGGCTTTTGTTTCCTCTGCTATAAAACGAGGGGTCTAGAGCTGGGGGTGTCACTTAGTAGTGCAGCACTTGCCTAGCATGTGTGAGGCCTTGGGTCCAATCTTCAGTACCTCAAAAATAAATAAATCAATAAAATGAGGGGTTGAACTGGATCAGGGACTACTCAGCTCTTACTGGGGCAGGAGATTTCAGGCATGTGCTTTAGGGGTTCATAACTCTCTCCCCAAAAATCTTACAAAATAAACACAGCTCATGTTCTACTGAGTAGTTACTATATGCTAGGCATAGTGCTAAGTCCTTACATATATTAGCTCCTATAACCCTCACAATAACCTTCTCAAGTAGATACTATTATTATTCTCCCCCACTCTGTTTTTTCCTTTGATTTTTGAGACAGGGTCTCACTATGTAGTTCAGGCTGGCCTTGAAGTCACTATGTAGCCCAGGCTGGCCTTGAACTCGAGACAATCTTCCTGTCTCAGCCTCCCAAGTGCTGGGATCACAGGCATGCACCACCATGCCCAGCTTATCATCCCCATTTTAGAGATGAAGTAAGTAAATCAGAAAGAGCTCAGACTAGAAGGTCCTTGAACCCAGGAGTTCAAGGCCAGCCTGGGCTACATAGTGAGACCCTCTCTCAAAAAAGAAAGAAAAAGATGTTATGAGAGGAGAGTTCATCTCTAGGGGGTTGGGATGTAGCTTAGTGGTGGAGCACTTGCTTAGCAATGCACAAGCCACTGGGTTCAATCAGTACTGCAAAAACAGTACCGCAAAAACAAATGAAAGCTTTACGACTATTTTCCTTTTAACGATTAGTATATTTGGGCCAGGTGTGGTGGCACATACCTGTAGTCCCAGCACTCAGGAAGCTGAGGCAAGAGGTTCACAAATTCAAGGCCAGCCTGGACTACACAGCAAGACTCTATTTAAGCGGGAAGGAGGTAATAAATCATCTCTAAGCCTAAAATTCTATGTCTATTCAAATTAATAAAGTTTTCCTCTGGTTAGTTCTCTGTCCACTTTTTTTTTTTTTTTTTTGGTACTGGGAATCGAACTCAGGACCTTGTCTCTGTCCACTTTTGAATCTTTACACAGAACACCCAGATTAACACTACCTGAAAAAGAATATATTCAGTTATTCTCAGTAAAGGGTCCAAAGGCACTTTCCAGCTTCTTTCTCTTCCTGTAAGTGGCCTGAAGTGTCCTGTGCAATGGTTCACTGCTTTCTTTTTATTGTTTATTTTTTTCTTTAATATGCTTGTACCAGGAGTCGAACTCAGGACCTCACGCTTGCCAGGCAGGTGCTTATGCTGCTGAGCTATATCACCGGCCCTGTTTTGGTTTTTTGAGACAGGATCTCCCTATGTAGTCCAGGCTGGCCTTGAATTCACTATGCAGCCAAGGCTGGCCTCAAATTCAGGCGATCCTCCTGCTTCAGCCTCCCGAGTGCTGGTATTACTGGACTGTAATACCATGCCCGGCTGATTCAGTACCCTCTTGGCCAAGAACACCCCACTGATCATGCAGATCGAGAGGCTCAAATTTTTGTGACCACTTTGAGAAGACCTGTAAAACTGCCCAGGCCATCAAGGGTATGCATATCTGAAAGGCTACCAAGTATCTGAAGGATGTCACTTTAAAGAAACAATGTGTATAGCCCAGTATGGTGTTGCACACCTGTAATCCCAGCAGCACTTAGGGGGCTGAGGCAGGAGGATCGCCATGAGTTCCAGGCCAGCCTGTAGGACATTGTGAGTTTAAGGCAAGCCTGAACTACATAGCGAGACCATCTCAACGCGCCCCTCCCAAAGAAACAAGCAATATGTGCCATTCCAGCGTTACAATGGTGGAGCAAGCAGGTGCCCAGGCCAAACAATGGGGCTGGACACAGGGTCGGTGGCCAAAAACAGGGCTGAACCTTTACTGCACACACTTAAAAATGCAGACAGTAATGCTGAATGGAAGGGTTTCGACAACGATTCTCTGCTCAATGAACATACCAGGTGAACAAAGCACCCAAGGTGCCCCATCCATGAGCTGCCCCTGACACACCGGATGATCCTGACTGAAAAGGAACAAACTGTCCCTAAACCACGGGAGAAAGCTGCACAGAAGAAAAAGATACCCCCTGATGAAGGTGAAGAAACAGAAACTCAGGGCACAGGAATAAATTCAGCACAAAATAAATCAAATAAAAGCAAAAACAAAAACAACGAAGGCACTTTCCAGCTCCAGATTCCAATCTTTCTTTTATAACATGATGATTAACCAAAGAAAGGTATATGAATCTAAGTGATAACTAAAGTCGAAAATCAAAGTAAAAGTAAATGAGCCACAGTGTCAGCCAGGAAAAGGGAATGCAGCGGCAGGAATACTGTGTCGCCACTTACCAAATGCAACAAGAGAAGGCGCAGCAGCGTGGGTGTCCCACGCTGACTGCACACACCCACACCCACACCCAGAGCTACCTCCTGACAGCCGCTGACCACTATGGAGTGAGCTCCGGATCCCTAGAGCTACAAAGGCTGCCTATTGACAGCACCAACTCCACCCTGGAATAAAGAGTGGAAACTAAGTGAAAAGCCGGCTGTGGATTTTTGCCGCGAGCCTGACGACCTGCGATCATAACACGGGCCGGCAGTCACTCAGCTACAACTACAGCTGCACATGGTCTGCCAGCCACCCTCCTCGTGCCCAAATTACTGAGCGACCTCACAGCGCTTCACAAAGGCAGCGAAGCAGAAGTGGATGTCTGTGGTATTGTACTTCCCACAGGCCGTCAAAAAACCCTCCTCCTCTTCTTAAAGGCAAGGTTGCTGAAACTTTATCCCCAACTCTCCTGACCTTTCTCCAATTAGTCTGTATAATGAGAAGAGAAACAGATGGAGAAAGGAGCTCGGAGGAACGGCCCTGGGTTTGGGGCTCACATCTTTTCAAGGGTGATGCAACAGGGTCAGACGGAAGAAGGGAAGGAGAAAACCGGGGTCCGGGCTGCAAACGGGAGGGCTGCACGGGTGGCAGGGGACAGGGGTCTGGGAGAGGCGGGCGGGCAGAGGCCCCGAGCGAGGGCAGCGGTCCCGAGCCGGGGAGGCACAAGGGGCCCGGGGGGGCAGGCAGGAAGGGTGGGCGCCGTCGGGGCCTCCGAGGCGGGGGCCCTGAGGGACCGCAGGGGTCCCGGGGCTGCCGGAGGGAGCGGAGCGGCGGGCCCTGCCCAGGCGGAGTCCCCGCGGGCCCAGGGCGACGCGACCCGAGCGGTGACAGCGGCCGGGCCGGCGGGCGGGAGGCGGCCCAGGCCGGGCTGCGGCGGGCCCGGCGCGCGGCCCCAGGAGGACGGAGGCGTCGGCAGGGCCCGGAGCCGCCGGGGGCGCGGGCGCTCTCACCGGGACAGGTGTTTCAGGATCTGCTTCTTAATGAGCCCGGCCATGCCGGAGCCGCGGCCCGCGCGGGAGGCAGGCGGGCGGCCCGAGCCTCCTCAGTCGTGGAGAAGAGGCGGCCTCTCACCTCCCCGCCGACACAGCCGCCGCCATGGCGCTCTGCCGCCGCTGCCCCGGCGCGCGGGGATCCGCCACGATCCCACCCACCCGCGCGGCGCCGCAGCCGCCGGCCGAGCAACGCGGACGCCGCGCGCCGCCCGCCCACCCGCCAGGCGCTCGCTGAGGCGCGGGAGCGCGCGCGGCGGCCTCAGGGCGCGCGGGGGCGGGGCGGGGGCGGGGCTCGCCGTGGTCCGCGCGGTGGTGGGCGTGGCCGGGGCGGGTGAGGGAAAGAGCCGGCCGCCTCCCTCCGCCCGCGCGTCTGCCGTGAGGCTTCGCCCCTAAACCGCGTGAGGTTCGCACCTGACGTCGCCTGGGAGGACGCATCGGGGGACGGCAGGTGTCTAGTTTTGCAGCAATTCGCTAGACAGTTCCGCGGCTCACGGATGGCAGGGTCCGCTTCCCGTCCATTTCTCTCACACATTCGCAGTGACTGCTGAGCACCAACTCTACTCCAGGATTCAGGCTGGGGAGTGGAAAGAGGAGTCAAGGACCTCTCAGGCCAGTGGCAGAGAGACGCAGACAGGCCACTGCGGTCCTCTACGAAGGGCTTGGTTCTGGAAAGCAGAGCAGCCGGGCGTGGTGGCGCACACCTTTAATCCCAGCACGTGGGAGCCTGAGGCAGGAGGATTGCACAAATTCGGGGCCAGCCTGGGCTACATAGTGAGTTCAAGGCCGGCCTGAACTACAGAGCAAGACTCGGCCTAAAAAAAAAAAAGGAGGGCAGGGGGGCTCCTTACTGTCCTTGTGCCCACCTTAGCCATGGCCCACTAACCAATAGACAGTTCACTCAAGACCTAAAAACCATGTGCACAGCATCCCCTCCCAAATGAGCAGAAGAAAATGAGGCGGTAAATTGTTTAAATTACCAAGAACCTTGGAGATCATAATTTTACAACTAAGGAAACTAAATCTAGAGAAATAGGGGAAAGAGCTTGCCCAAAGTCACCTACTTCTCCCCCCCTCCCCAGGCTGCGCTTGAACTCACTGTGTAGTCCATGCCGGCCTCGCACTGGCAGCAATCCTCCTGCCTCAGCCTCCCAAATACTGGGATTACAGACATTCACCACCACCCCTGGCTGGTTGCTTACTTCTTGAGATTCACAACTAGAACCCGTGTTCTGACTCTCAGCCCAGTGCATTCTGGTTTATCCGTACAAAATGTAAGCATGTGCCAGGGACACTGCTAGGCCCAGTGGCAAAGATGAGCAGGAGGTGGTTTTCTAGACTGTAGGCCTCCAAGCAAAAACTTATGATAAGAAAAGAACAACTGTGGAGACAAGCTTATGGGAAGCTCGGCAGCAGCTAATTTTAATTGTATTCGTTCCTACTTCCTATAAATGTATTGTACATATCCATGATACTACGGCCATCAAGGACTTTCAACGCTAAATCTCCCTTCCTCCTTTGTCTGTCAGCCATTCAGGTCCCTTCCTGCAAAACAACTGTTACCTAATTCCAAAAACAGTTTAAGCCTAGCCAACCATATGAATTTTTAAAATATAACTATAACCTCAGATACTCTGGAGGTGGAGGCAGGAATATCTTGAGTTCAAGGTCAGCCTGGGAAACTCAGCAGGGCAAATTAACAAAAAAATGTTTTTTTCAAAAATAAAATTTAGGGCCGGTGAGATGGCTCAGCGGCTTAAGCGCCTGCCCGGCAAGCGCTAGGGCCCGAGTTCGACTCCCAGAACCCACATACGAAAAAGGGGCCGGTGATATCGCTCAGAGGCACGGGTGCCTGTTGGCGCGCGAGGTTCTGAGGTCGACCCCCCGGTACCCACCAAAAAAAAAATAAAATAAAATTTAAAAAGTGCTGAGGGGAGGAGAGCTCAGTGGCAGAGCCCTTACCTAAGGCGTGTGAGGCCCTGGGGTTGATCCCCACAAAAAAAAAAAAAAAAAAAATCAACTTTCTGCATATTTGTGCCTCTCTCTTAATGACAGTCAGCTCAGTTTTTCAGGGAAACCCCCCCAGAAATCACCTAGAAGGCAAGCAAGTCATCCTTGGCCCAGGTGCTCTGCTATTCAGTCACCTTCAGCAGGATTTCACACCCCATCATTACTTGTCCTGCCACCTGTCTGCCACCTGTCCCCATACCAGGGACAAATAGGGACATGGAAGAAGGTTCTTGCCAGGATTACTGGCCATTACTGAGTATTCCCAA
Source organism: Erethizon dorsatum (assembly GCA_028451465.1). Classification (NCBI taxonomy): domain Eukaryota; kingdom Metazoa; phylum Chordata; class Mammalia; order Rodentia; family Erethizontidae; genus Erethizon; species Erethizon dorsatum. Next base: position 164,289,295 of record CM051822.1, read on the forward strand.
TTCAGCTCTCATCTGTGGGACCCTCAGCTTCTTCCATTTCAGACTATTTTTTTTCCTGGACCACCCCAAACAGAAAGGATTGGACTGATATCTGATATCACCATGTAAAACAAAACCGACCTCATGCTTAAGGCATCCCCACTGAATGAGTCATCACGCCTGGTAAATGAGTTATTTTCGTTGGATGAAAAAGCTCATGCTCTACAAAAATATGGCCATAGGAGAGTCCATATTCTCACCAACAGTGTTAATATGTTATCTTTCCTTGCCATGCTGACAATCCAAGACATAAATGGATCTGGAGCCAATCCATACTTCTTTATACTTTGTGTGTGTGTGTGTGTGTGTGTGTGTGTGTGCCATACTTCTTTATACTTTGTGTGTGTGTGTGTGTGTGTGTGTGTGTGTGTGTGTGGTGCTGGGGATCAAAACAGGGCCTCCTGCTTCCTGGGCAGCATTCCACCACTAAGCTACAGCCTCGGCACATTTTATTTGCAGATAATTCTAGATTAAAATCCAGTTATAAGAAGTAATACAGTGACATTCCTGTACCCTTTTATCCAATTCGCCCCAATGCTAACATTTTTTTTTTTTTTTTTTTGTGGGTACCGGGGGGTTGACCTCAGGACCTCGCGCGCCAGCAGGCGCCCGTGCCGCTGAGCGATATCACCGGCCCCTTTTTTGTATGTGGGATCCGGGAGTCGAACTCGGGCCCTCGCGCTTGCCGGTCAGGCGCTTAAGCCGCTGAGCCATCTCACCGGCCCCCAATGCTAACATTTTACAAAACTGCAGCATAATATTACAAAGAAGATATTGACATTAACTAAAACAGTGAATATACAGGGGAATATATAGGACATTTCTATCACTCTGAGAATTCCTCATGTTGCTTTTTTTTTTTTTTTTTTTTTTTTTGAGACAGTTTCACTATGCAGTTCAGGCTAGCCTTGAACTCACTTTGTAGCCCAGGCTGGCATTGAACTCACAGTGATCCTCCTGCCTCAGCCTCCCGAGTGCTGAGATTACAGGTGTCCGCCACCACGCTGGGCCCATGTTGCCCTCTTAGAACCACCCCTCCTTCACCTCCAGCATCGAATAATATGTGCTCTATAATTTTGTCATCTCAAGAATGCTGTGTGCGCAAGAGAAACCACCAACAGAGTGAAGAGACAACCCACAACGTGGGAAAAAATGTTTGCCAGCTGTTCCTCAGACAAAGGATTACTATCGAGAACACATAAAGAACTCAAAAAAACAGACCTCCCAAATTTAAAGACCCAATCCAAAAATGGGCATCTGAGATGAATACACATTTCTCAGATGAAGAAATACAAATGGCAAATAAATATACAAAAAAATGTACAACATCACTAGTCATTCGAGAGATGCAAATTAAAACAACACTGAGATTCCATCTCACCCCATAAAGAATGGCTATTATTAAGAAATCAACTCATAACAAACGCTGGAGGGGCTGTGGGGAAATAGGAACCCTTCTCCACTGTTGGTGGGAGTGTCGACTGGTACAGCCACTGTGGAAATCTGTGTGGAGACTCCTCAAAAAACTAGGATTGGAGGTCCCATTTGACCCAGCTATTCCCCTTCTGGGTATCTTCCCAGAAGAATTAAAAACATCGTACCACAGCGATATATGTGCACCCATGTTTATAGCAGCACAATTTGTAATAGCCAGATCTTGGAAACAACCCAAATGTCCATCAACTGAGGAATGGATAAGAAAGATGTGGTATTTTTATACAATGGAGTACTATTCAGCCATAAAGAAGGATAAACTGGAGACTTTTATAGGTAAATGGATGCAACTCGAGAAAATACTCATAAGTGAAATAAACCGGACGCACATGTGTAAGCATCGTATTGTCTCTCTAGTATGAGAAACTGAAAGAGTAAATAAGATCCAAAATGTACAATAGATATGGTGAATCAAAAAGAAACTGGTCAAAAGGAAAGAGAGACTGGAATAGGGGAACAGGGAAAAGAAAGAAGGGAAAGGAAAAAAAATTGTATATATATATATAAGATGGTTAAGATAGATACACTACCAATTTTACTTAGTTCATTGAAGAGCAATGTTTGTGCAATAATGTTTGGACAATTGAATGCTAATATCTGGTATCCTGAATAACTAACTTAAAGATAATAATACGTAATGCATTAACCATTGTTACCCTATTATGTTGTTTTGAAAATTTGTTCTTTTTTGATTTGTTTTGTTTATTCTTCTCTTTAAAATAAAAAAAAAGAATGCTGTGTGCATGCATGTACACATATCCAGTGTAGTGTTGCACTCCGGTAGGTCCAGCTGCTCAGGAGGATGAGGAAGGATGATTGCTTGAGCCAAGAATTCGAGGGCAGGGCCGGTGAGATAAGCACCTGCCTGGCAGACACAAGGTCCTGAGTTTGACTCCCAGTACCCACATACAAAAAAAGGGCCGGTGATATTGCTCAGCAGCACGGGTGCCTCCTGGCACGTGAGGTCCTGAGTTTGACCCCCGGTACCCACAAAAAAAGAAAAAGAGAGAGGGCAGCCTGGGCAACAAGGTGAGATCAGGTCTTGGAGGGGGGAAAATGTTATGTACATGGAATCCTATAGTATGTAACCTTCTGGGATTGGGCTTTTTTTTTTTTAATATTACAGATTGAAACCAGGACCTCTTGCATATTAAGCAAATGCTTTAATGCTGAGCTACACCCCCAGCCCAGGGATTTGATTACTTTTTAATCAGCATAATTCTCTGGAGGTTCATGAGTAGTTACGCGTATCAACAGTTCTTTCCTCTTCACTGATGAGTCATGTTCCATGGCACTGGATGTACTACAGTTCAACCATTTATTCACCAGTTGGAGGACATCTGTGTTGTTTCCAATTTTTTATGATAAATAAAGCCGCTTTAAGTATTTGTTTTCAGGTATTTGTGCAAGCATAACTATTCATTTTGCCAGGATAAGTGTCCAGGAGTGCAATAGCTGGGTTGTCTTGTAGCTGAGTGTTTATTTAAAACTTGACCAACTATGGCCAGTGACTGTCACTCCCACAAGAAGTACATGGGTGAGTTTATTTGTGTCATTTCAGCAGTTACTGTTATCACCAAATGTATTGTAGCCATTCTGATAGGTGTGCAGTGACATCTCACTGTAATTTTCATTCTTTGTCTTTTTTTTTTTTTTTTTTTTTTTTTAGTTCTTTGAAACAGGGTCTTGCCATGTAGTTCAGGCTAGCCTTGAACTCACTATGTAGCCCAGGCTGGGCTCGAACTCACATCGATCCTCCTCACTCAACCTCCCGAGTGCTGGGATTACAGGCATGTGTCATTCTTAGTTTTTTCTTGACACAGCCTGGCTATTTTGCCCACCCTGAAGTGATCTTTCAATATGATTATTTGCCTTTCTGAAATCTCTTTACTGAAATTTCTTTCTTTCTTTCTTTCTTTATTTTAAAGACAGCAAGTAAACATTCTCATGTATTAACAAACTCAAGCATTAGAGAATGTACAAATACCTTTTGGAGAAAAATATTACTCAGTATAAGATTAAGCCATGTAAAAGCTAGGTAAAAATAGAAGACTAAGGAATGGAATAGTCACAGTGAAATTGCATTTTCATACTAGGGAGACAATACGATGTTTACAAATGTGCATCCGGTTTATTTCACTTGTGAGTATTTTCTCGAGTTGCATCCATTTATCTATAAAAGTCTCCAGTTTATCTTTCTTTATGGCTGAGTAGTACTCCATTGTATAGAAATACCACATCTTTTTTATCCATTCCTCGGTTAATGGACATTTGGGTTGTTTCCACGATCTAGCTATTACAAATTGTGTTGCTATAAACATAGGTGCACATATATCGCTGTGGTACGATGTTTTTAATTCTTCTGGAAAGATACCCAGAAGGGGAATAGCTGGGTCAAATGAGACCTCCAATCCTAGTTTTTTGAGGAATCTCCACACTGATTTCCACAGTGGTTGCACCAGTCGACACTCCCACCAACAGTGGAGAAGGGTTCCTTTCTCCCCACAGCCCCACCAGCATTTGTTATTAGTTGACTTCTTGATAATAGCCATTCTTTCTGGGGTGAGATGGAATCTCAGTATTGTTTTAATTTGCACCTCTCGAATGACTACTGATGAACATTTTTTCATATATTTATTTGCCATTTGTATTTCTTCATCTGAGAAGTGTTTATTCATCTCAGAAGCCCATTTTTGGATTGGGTCTTTAAATTTGGGGGCTCTGATTTTTTTGAGTTCTTTGTATGTTCTCGATAGTAATCCTTTGTCTGAGGAACAGCTGGCAAACATTTTTTCCCACGTTGTGGGCTGTCTCTTCACTCTGTTGGTGGTTTCTCTTGCTGTGCAAAAGCTTTTTAATAACATGAGATCCCAGTTGTTGATTCTTTGTGATACTTCCTGTGCAATGGGGGTTTTATTCATAAAGTCTTTGCCTACACCAATGTCTTCAAGAGTTTTACCTATTCTATTTTGCAGGAGATTTAATGTTTCTGTTTTAATATTTAGTTCTTTGATCCATTTTGAATTTAGTTTAGTGCACGGTGAAAGATATGGGTCTAATTTTAATCTTCGGCATGTGTAGAGCCAGTTTTTCCAGCACCATTTATTAAAGAGGCTGTCTTTCTTCCAGTGAATGTGTTTGGCACCTTTGTCAAAGATAAGGTGGCTTAGTATGTCTGGAGTTGTTTCTGCATCTTCTATTCTATTCCATTGATCTTCAGGTCTGTTTTTTTGCCAATACCACGCTGTTTTTATCACAGTAGCTTTATAGTATAATTTCAAATCAGGGATTGTGATGCCCCCTGCCTTGCTTTTGTTGCCCAGAATTGCCTTTGCTATTCTAGGTCTCTTCTGGTTCCAGATGAATTTTAGGATTGTTTTCTCTATTTCTGTGAGATATGTTGTTGGAATTTTGATCGGAATTGCATTAAATCTGTATAACAGTTTTGGAAGTATGGCCATTTTCACTATATTGGTTCTTCCAACCCAAGAGCAAGGGATATCTTTCTATTTTCCGATATCCTCTTCAACCTCCTTTTTCAGAGTACTGTAGTTTTCAGTGTAGAAGTCTTTTACTTCCTTTGTGAGATTGATTCCTAGGTATTTCATTTTTTTAGATGTGATTGCGAAAGGTGTTGTTTCCCTAATTTCTCTCTCAGTGAGTTTGTTATTGGTGTACAGGAAGGCTATTGATTTTTGAGTGTTGACTTTGTATCCAGCTACACTACTCAATTTGCTTATTAAATCTAGCAATTTTTTAATGGAGTTTTTGGGGTCTTCTACGTAGAGTATCATGTCGTCTGCAAATAATGATAATTTAACTTCTTTCTTTCTGATCATAATTCCTTTTATTTCTTTCTCTTGTCTAATTGCTCTGGCTAAAGTTTCCAGGACTATGTTGAATAAGAGTGGGGACAGTAGACATCCTTGTCTTGTTCCTGATTTTAGAGGGAAGCCTTTCAGTTTTTGTCCATTTAGTATGATATTGGCTGTTGGTTTGTCATAGATAGCGTTTATCAGATTGAGATAAAGACCATCTATTCCAATTTTCTGTAAGGTTTTTATCATGAAAAGGTGCTGGACTTTGTCAAAAGCTTTTTCTGCATCTATTGAGATGATCATATGATTTTTGTCCTTGGTTCTGTTAATATGGTGTATTACATTTATTGATTTACGTATGTTGAACCATCCCTGCATCCCTGGGATGAATCCAACTTGGTCATGGTGTATAATCTTCTTGATAATTTGCTGCATTCTGTTTGCCAGTATCTTATTGAGGATTTTTGCATCTATGTTCATTAGGGAGATTGGTCTGTAGTTCTCTTTCTTAGTTGGGTCCTTCTCTGGTTTTGGTATCAGGGTAATGCTTGCTTCCAGGAATGAATTTGGGAGTATTGCTTCCCTTTCAATTTCATTAAAGAGTTTGAGAAGTAGTGGTGTTAGGTCTTCTCTAAATTTCTTGTAGAATTCAGCAGTGAATCCATCAGGCTTTTCTTTGTCGGGAGGTTTTTAATTACATCTTTGATTTCATTGATTGTTATTGGTTTATTTAGGATTTTTATATCTTCTTGGTTGAGCTTTGGTAATTCATATGTATCTAGGAATCTGTCCATTTCTTCTGCATTTTCCATCTTATTAGAATACAAGTTTTCGGGCCGGTGAGATGGCTCAGCGGCTTAAGCGCCTGCCCGGCAAGCGCGAGGGCCCGAGTTCGACTCCCGGAACCCACATACAAAAAAGGGGCCGGTGATATCGCTCAGCGGCACAGGCGCCTGCTGGCGCGCGAGGTCCTGAGGTCGACCCCCCGGTACCCACAAAAAAAAAAAAAAAAAAGAATACAAGTTTTCAAAGTAGGTATAGATGATCTTCTGGATTTCTGCAGGGTCTGTTGTGATATCACCCCTTTCATTCTTAATTGGGTAGATTTGAGTACTTTCTTTCCTTTTTTTAATAAGGTTGGAGAAGGGTTTGTCGATTTTATTTAATCTTTCAAAGAACCAACTCTTTGATTCGTTGATTCTTTGTATTGTTTTTTTAGTCTCCAATACGTTAATTTCTGCTCTTATCTTTATAATTTCCTCCCTTGTATGAGCTTCTGGCTTAGCCTGCTCTTCTTTTTCTAGAAGTTTGAGGTTCAACATTAGGTTGTTTATTTGTGCTTGCTCTGTTTTCCTGATATAGGAATTTAATGCTGTAAATTTCCCTCTTAGGACAGCTTTCATTTTATCCCATAAGTTCCGGTATGTTGTACTGTCGTTATCATTCAGTTGCAGAAACTGTCTAATTTCTTCTTCAATTTCATCTGTGACCCATTGGTTGTTCAGGAGGGTGCTATTTAATTTCCATGTGTTTAGCAAATTCTTGTGGTTTCTTTTGCCATTGATTTCCAATTTCACTGCACTATGGTCTGATAATATACATGGGATAATTTCAATTCCTTTGCATTTACTTAAGCAGGTTCTATGAGCTAGTATGTGGTCTATTTTGGAGAATGTCCCATGTGCAGCTGAGAAGGATGTGTATTCTGATGTTGTGTGGTGGAACACTCTGTAGACATCTACTAAGTCCATTTGTTCCAAAGTTTGGTTCAGTTCTAATATTTCATTGTTGATTTTTTGTCTAGTTGATCTGTCTTTTTGTGACAGTGGAGTATTGAGATCCCCCAATACAATTGTGCTTATTTGCTTATTTGATTTTTCATGTCCATTAATATTTGTTTTATATAGTTGGGTGCACTGGTATTTGTTGCATATATATTTATGATTGTTATCTGTTCCTCTTGGATTATTCCCTTTACAAGGATGTAGTGACCTTCTTTATCTCTCTGAATCATTCTTGGGTTGAAATTCACTTTGTCTGCAAAAAGAATAGCTACCCCTGCTTTTTTCTGGGTTCCTGTCACATGGAGTATTGTTTTCATCCTTTGACTTTCAGTCTATGAATTTCTTTTTGAATTAAATGTGTTTCTTGTATAGAGCATATTGTTGGATCTTGCTTCTTGATGCAATTTGCCAGTCTGTGCCTTTTGATGGGTGAATTGAGACCATTAACATTAATGGTTAAAACTGATATGTATTCACTTATCCTTGTCATGTTATTTTCTTGTTGTTGGTTCCCCCTCTTTTAATTTTTGTTTTCCCTCCCTCTCTTTAATCATTTGCTCTGCCTGGTGGATTCCTTCTGTTGGGGTTCCTGGAGTTGTAGTCCTTGTTATCCCTTTCTAGAATGTCCTTCAAAACATTTTGGAGTGCTGGTTTGGTGGTTATAAATTTTCTCAGATGTTCTTTGTCATGGAAGTATTTTACTTCTCCATCCGTTTTGAAAGATAGTTTTGCAGGGTACATCAATCTAGGTTGAAGATTATTTTCCTTTAGAACTTGAAATACATCATTCCAAGCTCTTCTTGACTTGAGGGTTTGTGCTGAAAAGTCCGCTGTGATTTTGATGGGCTTTCCTTTATAGGTGATTTGTTTCTTTTTTCTAACAGCTTTTAAGATTCTACTCTTATGTTGAATTTCTGGAATCTTGACTATGATATGCCTGGCTGAAGATTTTTTTTTTATTATGGTTAATTGGAATTCTATAAGCCTCACTTATCTGAATGTCAAATTCTTTTTCTCTACCAGGGAAATTTTCTGTGATAATGTCTGTGAACAGTGTTCTGATGTCATTTATGCTATCTCCTGCTTTTTCATTGACTCCAATCAATCTTAAGTTATTCTTCTTTGCATCATCTAGCAGCTGCTGGATTGATTTTTCATTGTCCCTTGCTATTTTTAAGAATTCTTGGGCCGGTGAGATGGCTCAGTGGCTTAAGCTCCTGCCCGGCAAGCGCGAGGGCCCGAGTTCGACTCCCGGATCCCACATACGAAAAAGGGGCCGGTGATATCGCTCAGCGGCACGGGCGCCTGCTGGTGCGCGAGGTCCTGAGGTCGACCCCCCGGTACCCACAAAAAAAAAAAAAAAAAAAAGAATTCTTGGGCCGGTGAGATGGCTCAGCGGCTTAAGCGCCTGCCCAGCAAGCGCGAGGGCCCAAGTTCGACTCCCGGAACCCACATACGAAAAAGGGGCCAGTGATATCGCTCAGTGGCACGGGCGCCTGCTGGCGTGCAAGGTCCTGAGGTCGACCCCCCGGTACCCACAAAAAAAAAAAAAGAATTCTTTCTTTTCATGATCATTAATTGCAAGCCTGTCTTCTATATCTGAGATCCTGTCCTCACATTGGCTTAATCTGCTACAAATACTTTCAATGGAATTTTTGTACTCCTGGATATCTGCTTGAATCTGCTTTATGGAGTCCATTTCTTTCCTATGTTGAGCATTCATGGCTTCCATCATTTTCTTAAGCTCGTCTATTTTTTTGTCTGTGTCTGCTCTAGCGTCCTTAAGCATGGTCTTCATTGTGGACATTATCTCTGCAGTTATCTGAGAAATTATTTTTGATTTAAATTTTTCCAGAGCCTCATTCAACTGCTTTGTTGTTACCACTTCAGAGATGTCAGGTGGGTGGCTTTCGGATTGTCCCACCTCACTGCCCCCTGGGTTTGCCTTTGGTGAACTGGATGTGTGGGGTTGCATCTTGTTTAAGTGTCGTCTCATTTTCTTTTCTTTCTTTAGTTTAATTCCTGGGGTGATGTTTGTAAATTGCCTATGGTAGGTTGCTTTATTGCTAGTATTTCAAACTCTTAGGAGATTCTTGGAATACCAGGAAGAAGAGTGCCAGTCAGTGTGTCCTTCTCGGCTGGTGCTTCTCTGTACTGCGGCGTCTCGCGTTCCTCCACAGAGGTCCCCGCTGGAGCCGTGGATGGAGTGGCGGCCGCCCTGAGTTTCAATTTCAGCTGCTGCCCCCCCCAACAATGGCGCCCGGCTAGTCGCTCTCTCGCGCGGGACAGCCGGGCGTCAGCACTCACCGCCAGTCAGTGTGTCCTTCACGGCCGTTGCTTTTCTGCACCGCAGCTTCTCGCGTTCCTCCACGGAGGTCCCCAGGGGCACCGGCAGTCACCGCGTGTCTGTAGATTTGAACCACTTCAGTCGCGTCAGGATTCCCCACACGGGGAAAAGGCGCCGGAGGCCACCTCCTTCTTCTTTGTTGGAGTTTCTCTCTTCACTTTCTCCGTGGGCCCCAAACTGCGCTTCAGATCTTTCCTGGGTCCATGGGAGCCACTTCCCTCTTTCTTGTCCTCCTTCAGTCACTATATTTCAGTGTCCGGATGGCGACTTTTGGAGAGGTTCACTGCCTGCTTCTTACAGATCCGCCATCTTTTTTCTCCCACATCAAAAAAATAAAAATAAATAAATTAATTTTTTTTTGTGGGTACTGGGGGTCGACCTCAGGGCCTCTCATGCCAGCAGGTGCCTGTGCCACTGAGCGACATCACCAGCCCTTTTCTTGTATGTGGGTACTGGGAGTCGAACTCAGGACCTCGCACTTGCCAGATAGGCGCTTATCTGAAATATCTTCTTTACTGAAATCTCTCTCTGTGTCTTTGGCCCACATTCTTTTTTTTTTTTTTTTTTTTTGTACCCAGAATCAAACTCACGACCTCGTGCTTGCCGGGCAGGCGCTGCGCCACTGAGCTACATCCCCGGCCCCTGGCCCACATTCTAATTGGATTGTTTTCTTTTTTACTGTTGAGTTTTGAGACTTGTTTATGTATTCTAGATATTAGTGTTTGGTCGGAGATATCATTTGCAAATATTTTCTCAGTCTGCAGCTTGTCTTTCTTCCTCTTAGGCATTTGCAGAGCAAAATTTGATATTAATTCTGATGAAATCTATTAATTTTACCCTTTTACAAACCATGTTCTTGTCGTCACATATAAGAAATCTTTAGGGTGGGGAGGACTCTACATGTCCCCTGAAACCCCTCCTAAGTTTTTTTTTTTTACACTTATGTAGTTTTATAGTTTACATTTAATCCATGAGATTTATTTCAAGTACATTTTTAATATGTTGAAGGTTTGGGGTTTGTTTGTTTTGGCAGGAATCCTCCTGCCTCAGCCTCCCCCATGCCCAGCTTTTTTTTTTTTTTTTTTTTGTGGGTACCAGGGGTCAACCTCAGGACCTCGCGTGTCAGCAGGCGCCCGTGCCGCTGAGCAATATCACTGGCCCTTTTTTTGTATGTGGGTTCCGGGAGTGGAACTCAGGCCCTCGCGCTTGCCGGGCAGGCGCTTAAGCCGCTGAGCCATCTCACCGGCCCCAGCTTTTTGTTTTGCTTTTGCTCTTTCGGGTGTGTTTTCTGTTTGTTTTGCCTGTGTACTTCCAATTTTTCCAGCACTCCCACCTCTGAAGTTTTACATTTTATTTTTGGTAGTGGGGGTTCAACCCAAATTTCTACTACATATAAGATTCTACACTAGTCTTTCAGCTCTTGAAACTGCTCTGTCGTTTCCTTCTGGCCTTCATGGTTTCTGGAGAGAAATCTGCTGTCCTTCAAACTGTTTTCCCCAGTAGATAAGGTCATTTTTCTTTCTGGCTGCTTTCTTATGTATTTATGTATGTATGTATGCATGCAAGCATGCATGTAAGTATATCTTTAGTTTCCAGAAGTTTGACTATGAGGTGTGGATTTCTTTTAAGTTCACCCTGATTGACGTTCACTTTTATTTTTCCCTCTTCAGTCCTGGGGATTGAACCCAGGGCCTTCTCACTGATCTACATCCCCAGCCCTTTTTAAATTTTTTATTTGAGACAAAGTCTCACTACGTCATTAAACTGCCCAGGCTGGGCTTGCATTTGCAGTGCCCTTGCCTCCAGACTGCTGGGATTACAGTGCACTGCCGTGCCAGCTTCAGCTTCTTGAATGTGTAGATTTATGTCTCTTGCAATTTGGGCAAGTTTTAAGCCATTATTTGTTTCCATGTGTCTTGGTCCAGCTCTTTTTCTCCTTGCCTGAGACTCTGAAAACATGAATATCAAATCTTTTATTATAGTCCCACAGGTCCCTGAGCTTTTGTTCATTTTTTAAGTCTGTTTTTCCTCTGCTGTTCAGACTACATAAGTCTATTGTTCTATTTTCAAGTTCACTATTTTTTTTTTCCTTCATCAGTCTGTTTCATTATGCTGCTGAGATCATCCATGAAATTTTTTTGGTTTTTGTTTTTAGTTTTCTTTTTTTAGTTCCACAATCTCCACTTGATTCTTCTGTCTTTTCAAATTTTTCCACTTATTTGCTAAGACTGGTTCTTTTTGTCTTGTTTTGTTTTACTTCCCTTGGCACACTGGGGATTCAACCCAGGGCCTTCACTTTGAGCTATATCCCCAGCCCTGTTTTTGTTTTTCATTTGGTACAGTTTCTAAGTCACTAAGTTGCCCAGGCTGGGCGCAAACTTGCCATCCTCCTGACTCAGCCTCCCAGAAGGCTGGGATTATAGGTGTGCACCACCACATCTGGCTCTGCTGAGGCTCTTTCTTCATTTGTTTCAAGTATGTTCATAATTGTTCACTGAAGCATTTTTACAATGGCTTCCCTAAAATCTTTGTTAAGTAATTCTAGTATCTGTCATTTTTTTTGTTTTCGTTGTGATGTCTGTCATTTTTGTGTTGACATCTATTCTTTTTTTAAATTAAGATCTTCCTGACTCTTGGTATGACAAGTGATTTTGAGTTGAAATGTGAGAGTTTTTGTATAATGTTCTGACACCTGGCTCTTCTTTAAACTTTTGGTTTTGTTGGCTCTTTCTCAGACTGGCCCAGCAGAAGGTGCCGACCTCTCATTACTGCTGGGGGAGGAGGCAGAACTCCAGGTCCCCCTCAGCCTCCTTAGACACCCAGGCTAGGGTCTCCTCATTGCTGCAAGGACCAGGTAGGAGTTCTGGCTCCAAGTTAGACCTTCACAAATAGTCTCTGGCTGGAAGAAGCAGTGCACTTCGTTACTGCTTCCCACGAAGCCTCTACTGGCATGGGGACGTGCGCAACCTGCTCCCCACTGCATGGTGGTGAAAGCCCTGACGATACCTCCTCTGTTGGTACCCTGATCAGGAGGTGGCAGTACCTGCATTGCTAGATGGGGACGACAATCCCAGCTCCTTACACGGCCTTCTCTGACACCAATCCAGCAGGATTTGGGGCACCTATGACAGCCTCAGCGAGGCGGAAATCTAATTGCCCCTCTTGGCCTTTGCTGGTCTGAGTGGGTGGAGCCATGATTTTTCCTGTGGTGAGGGGCTGGAAGTAGAGCACTTCTGGTCTGAGTTCTCTCTCTTGCTAAAAATGCATCTTTCCTGGTCCTCTGGTTATGAAGAGCAGGCTTTTCTTGCAGGTGCTCTTTGTCTCTGCCCATCAGTTTCTTGGATGCCAGCGGCTTCGGCTCCAAGTTTGGGCTATGAGGCAACCCACACCCCGCCCTGAGTTCCTAACAGGTTTGCCTCCTTCCTCCCTCCGAGTCTTCTTATGCTTCTTTTATCCATCCATCCACCTGTCTGAGGGATGGGGTCAATGGTAAGGGGATGTTGGAGGCTTCAGTTGTGCCTAGTAGTAGGAATCAGGAAAGTACATCCACCCCATCTTCCTCAAAGTCTGTACATTTCTTTAAACTTTTTATTTTAGAATTATACACTCATAGGAAGTTACAAAGTAATGCAGAGAGGTCTCATGTACCTTTCACCCAATTTCCTCCATGGTTACATCTCATGTAACTACGGTACAACATAAAAACCAGGAAATTCATACTGGCATGTAATTCTGTGTCATTCTGTCTTGTGTAGACTTGTGTAACCACTCTCTCTCATGCTGTATGTTTAGTCACACATTTTTCTTTTTTGAGTTTTTTTTTGACCCTGTCTTACTTTGTAGTTCAGATTGGCCTTAAACTCACTTCACTATGTAGCCCCGGCTAGCCTTGAACTCGCTGTGATCCTCCTGCCTCAGCCTCCCAAGTGCTGGGATTACCGGCATACCATCACTCCCAGCTTTGGTCACACAATTTTCATTCAACTTTTTTCACTCAGTAGTTTTTCATTTTTGGTACCTAGGCCTTTGCACTGAGCTACATCCCCAGATCTTATTTTTAATTTTGAAACAAGTCGCTGGCCTTAAATTTGTAATCCTCCTGCCTCAGCCTCCCACAGAGCTGGGATTATAGGCATGCACTACAGCTGGCAGCATACTGCTCTTGAGATATACTCAAATTGCTGTATCAGTAGTTCATTATCTTTATTGCCAGGGTATACCCCATAATCCATACAGTTTTTGTTTTGAGGGGTACTGGGAATCAAGCCCATGCTAAGCACACACTCTACCGCTAAGCTACACCCCAGCCACTCCCAGCCTTTTTTTTTTTTTTTTTTTTTTCCTTTTCTGAGACAGGGTCTTGCTATGTAGTGCAGGCTGGCCTTGAACTTGCTTATGTAGCCCAGGCTGCACTCAAACTCAGGGCGATCCTCCTGTCTCAGCCTCCAGAGTACTGGGATTACGTCCATTTTTTAAACACCTACCTGAGCACTTGTATTTCCTATCCCCTATCCCCTCTCACCTGTTTGACAAGACGGCATATACTGTACTATGTCTGGAGCAAAGAAGGACATACATGATGCCCCAAGAAAGTAAGTCTACGTAAACGAGGAAAGGCAATCTTACAACAATAGTCAAGAGCAAGATGGCTGAACAGCAAAGTCACATTAATCTTTAAGGATTCTTGGGACTGGTTTCTAGTTTGTGGTGGCTATGACTTTTTAAAATAGATTTAAAGGCCGGGCATGGTGGTACACGCCTGTAATCCCAGCACTCAGGAGGCTGAGGCAGGAAGACTGCCATGAGTTCAAGGCCAGCCTGGGCTACACAGTGAGTTTAAGGCCAGCCTGAATTAGTAAGACCCCACCTCCAAAAAAAAAAAAATTTTTTTTAAATAGTGCTACAGAGGTATGAGTAGCATTCAGTAAAGTACACATATATAAAATGCATAAAGTATACAACTTTTAAAGTGTTTTTTTTTTTACCTTGTAGTACTGGGAATTGAACCCAGGGAGCACTGAGTTACTTCCCCAGCCTTTATTTTTTTGGTGGGGGTGGTTGAGACAGGGTCTCACTGAACTCTCTGCAATCCTCCTACCTGTCTCCTGAGTGCTAGGATTATAGGTGTGCACGACCATGCCCAACCTCCCAGCCTTACTGTTTGTTTTTGAGACAGATTCTCACTGAATTGCCCACACTGAGCTCAAACTTGCAATCCTCTTGCCTCAGCCTCCTCAGTAGCTGGGATTTACAGGTGTGGACCACCACACTCAGCTTCAATTTCTTAAGTTTTGGCATATACATACATATATATATATACACACACACACACATATGAATTATATGAAATCATCACTGCCATCGAGGTAATGAACATATCACTATCAAGAGTTTTAGCTATGTTTTCAGCTACACTGGTCTCTCCTTGCCAGTCCCTCGACACAAGTCGACTCCCAATCCAGGGTCTGTGTACCTGCTGGTCCCTCTTGCCAGGAAAGCTGATGTCCAGGCTCTCCCCACCCCCCCTTTCCAGAATAAAAGTGTCCCTAACCTGGCACTTTCTACGCCTAGCCCATCTGCTTTCTCTTCCTGGCACATGTCAGGAAGATTGGTACTTTTTTTCGTTCTCTGACTTTCCCTTTAGAAGAGAAGCACAAGAAGGGCCTTGTTTTGTTTACTGTTACAGTCCCCAGCACTTAGAACAGTATCTGCGAGCAGAGCAATATTACACAGCGGCAGACCCCAGGCAAATTTTTCTAGCAAGGCAAGTTCATAATGATTCTCTTCCACGAGTGCGCCACCACGCCCAGCTTCAGCCACCCTTTTTTTTGGTACTGGGAATTGAACTCACAACCTCACGCTTACCAGGCAGGCACCGTGCCGCTGAGCTGTATCCCTGGCCATCCTTTTTTTCTTTTTGTGGGTACCGGGGGTTGACCTCAGGACCTCGCGCGCCAGCAGGCGCCCGTGCCACTGAGCGGTATCATGGGCCCTTTTTTCGTATGTGGGTTCCGGGAGTCGAACTCGGACCCTCGTGCTTGCCAGGCAGGCGCTTACGCCACTGAGCCATCTCACCGGCCCCTCCATCCATTTTTTAAATCCATTTTCTTTTTATCGATCGGGTATAGTTTCATTTGTTTATAACAAAACCCAAAGTGATATGTGACTTTAATATAAAAGACATTTATTTCATTCAGTGGGGCACAGAGGTACATGGCTCTATTCCCAGCTACTTGGGATGATGAGGCAGGTGGATCCGAAGTTTGAACTCAGCCTAGGCAACTTGACCCTTTCTCCAAATAAAAAATAAAAAGGGCTGGGGATGTAGCTCAGTGGTAGACAGGTAGTCCACTGCAGCTGTTTAATCATGGACACAAGCTCCTTCTATATTGCTAACACCAACCTTAGTTGCCAAGTCATGGCCAAAGATGGTTCCTTACGCTCCAAATGCTGAATCCACATTCCCGTCAACAGGACAGAGAAGGTCAGAGAAAAGGCATGTTCCCTCCTGCCACTGGACCTCACTAACTTCAGACTATGGGAAATGTATTCTTCATTGCAGAAGGCTACGGATCCAGATAAAAATTGTAGGTCCTATAGTTCTAGACATTGGGGTGGCCTGTCTGCCTGCCACTCTGGGCTCAACTGTTTCTGCGCCTGTTGCCTCTGACATGCTTCACTCCTACCAACAGAGGCCTGGGGGGATGAAAAAAGGGAAATGCAGCATTTAAATAAAGAGGTAAAATTCTCTATCTTTTCACTTTTTTGTTTTGTTCTGATGAAACCCAGGGCCTTACCCATGCTAGGCAAGCATTCTACCACTGAGCTACATCTCCAGCCCACCTTTCACTCCTTCATTCTTGCACAAACGACCGCAAAGGCACTAGATTGTGATATACAGACACAGGAAATGGGAAAGGATTAGACCAGTTTCGCTCTGAGATTGTGGCTTCACATGTCACGCTCAAAAGTGTTATCTTCAGATTTAGGATGTACATCAATAGGCTTAACTGGCAGCCAGGGAAAGACAATTATTCAAAAAGAGCAAATATGCAAAATTTGACTCTCGCCCTGAATGTCTAATCCAAATCACCAATGACAGGCAGATGGAACCTGTGCTGCCTACTGATATGCTATCCTGGGTCACAACAGGGGTGGCACAGCCTAAATGTAATCATTAAGAAATACCAAGCAGGGGCCAGTGACATAGCTCAGCAGCATAAGCGCCTGCCAGGCAGACACGAGGTCCTGAGTTTGACTCCCGGTACCCACATAAAGAAAAAAAAGGGCTGGTGATATTGCTCAGCGGCACAAGTGCCTGCTGGCAAGCACGAGGTCCTGAGTTCTACCCCCGGGACCCATTAAAAAAAAAAAAGAAAAGAAAAAGAAATACCAAGCAAACCCAGATTGAGGAAGATCCAATTAAGCAAAAGGGGATGGGACTGTTTCATTCCTCGTGCAGCCCAGAACTAAGGGGACTAGCATTCTGATAAAACATTAAAGTCCAGCAATGGAAATGACAGCCTGGATTTCAAATGCACTCACCATGGCGTCCATCTGCCCACAGAAAAGGAAGCAAGTATGCAAGCCCAAATTGACATTAACTAGCCAGGCGTGGTGGTGCACACCTGTAATCCCAGCACTTGGGAGGCTGAGGCAGGAGGATCACTGTGAGTTTGAGGCCAGCCTGGGCTGTATAGTTGAGTTCAAGGCCAGCCTGAATTACAGCAAGACTCTGTCTCAAAAAACCTAAAAATACATACAATAAAATAAAACAAAAATCTCTTAGCTGTTTTACAATGCAAATTTTCCTAGGGAGGCTGAGGCAGAAGTTCGAGGTCAGCCTGTGCTACATAGTGAGTTCATACCAGCTGGAACTATACAGTGAGACCCTGTTTCAAATTTAAAAGATTTCTAGGCCTTACTTCAGATCTATTGAATGAAAATCTACTGTCTTTATTTTGAAAACTGTCTGATGATACTGATTGCATCAGCCGGTACACTGCCGGTTTGGGTCACATTCTGTCATAACATCACTGTAATCTCAGTTGACAGGGGTGTTTTATTTTTCTGGTGCTGGAGATTAAACCTAGAGGCTCATGCATGCTTGGCAAGTGCTTTACCAGCAAGCTATATCCCCAGTCCTATCTATTTTTGAGACAGGTCTCTGTGTAGCCCAGGCTGGCCTCAAACTCACAGCAATCCTACCACCTCAGCCTCCTGAGTGCTGGGACGACAGACATATGCCACAATGCCTGGCTCCCAGTCCTTTTTTGAGACAGGGTCTCACTAAGTTACCCAAGTTGGCCTCAAACTTGCATTTCTCTTGCCTCACTCTTTTTTTTTTTTTTTGTGGGTACCGGGGGGTCGACCTCAGGACCTCGTGCGCCAGCAGGCGCCCGTGCCGCTGAGCGATATCACCGGCCCCTTTTTCGTATGTGGGTTCCGGAAGTCGAACTCGGGCCCTCGCGCTTGCCGGGCAGGCACTTAAGCCGCTGAGCCATCTCACTGGCCCCTTGCCTCACTCTTCTGAGTAGCTGGGATTACAAGAGTGTGCCACTGCATCTGATTTAATTTTTAATGATTCAAAATATAAGAGATACCAGGAGGGGACAAGCTTTTCTCACCTTGTCCCTGTCCCCCAGCCATCCATCCATCCTGTGAGCAGCCACTGTTAGCAGCTGCTTATCTGTCCACAAGAACCCTTCTTCTTACACAGGCAAATACAGGCATTTCCTTTAAAGAAGGGACAGCCTTTATAGAAGAAACTGTTATGTGAAATAAGAAATTGTTATGGAAGAAACTAAAATGCAGAGCAATGTCTATCTTGGAAATCTCTTCCTATCAGTACATAGAGCCTCCTACTGTGTTTGGGGGGGGTGTTAAGACAGGGTCTCGCTCTGTAGTTCAGGCTGGCTTTGAACTTACTATGTAATTCAGGCTGGCCTTGAACTCCTGGTGATCCCCCTGCCTCAGCCTCCCAAGTGCTCGGATTATAGGCATGCGCCACCACTCCCAGCCCTACTGTGTTTTAACATTTATGGTATTGGCAACTTTGTAGACAAATAATTTCCAATCTTGCTACAATACATAAATCTTTTCATACATGTGCAAGTTAGTACCTGTATGACAAATTCTAAGAGGTGGAAATGCTAGGTCACAGGATACAGTATAGGTATTGTCATTTTGACACATACTGCCAAATTGTCTTCTCTGGAGATTATAACAAGTTTTGGTCCCACTTCCAATGTGAAAAAAAGTATAACTTTCACTGCACTGAATATAAGGAGTGCCAATGGCTTATTTCCTAGGTGCTTCCCTGAAAATGTTACTTTTACAGCCCAGTGATACAACAAATAGCATTCTAATGGCAGCTTCTGGAGCTAGGGATATAGCCAAGTGGTTGAGCACTTGCCTGTCATACATGAGGGTCCTGGGTTCAACCCCTACCACCACCAAAAATATAAAGGAAGAAAGAAGACAAATCAAGGCATCTCCTGTACCATGGATATCTACATAGTTGTATGACTCCTACAGAAGGTTTCTGGCTATTTGAAGCCAAGAAAGAGAGCTGAGAGAAAGGAGAAGCTGAGGTTAAAACAACTCTTTTTCCATTTTTAGCTTACATGCACACAACATTTAAGTATTTTTCCCTACTTCAGCATCGAAGATTTAAAACATTCCATTTACTATATAAAGTATTAATATTTTAGCCAATAAAAGCTCTATGCTTGCCTAGCTAGCATGCTCAAGAGCCTGGGTTCCATGCTCAACACCCCAAAGAAACACCCAAGAGGGAAAAAAAAAGAGGGAGGCAGGCAAGCAGGCTCTGTAAGTGTTAGATTTATCAGAGTCCTATATGGGAGAACTTTAGTAACTAACCAGGCGTGATGTTACACCCCTGTACTCCCAGCACTTGGGAGGCTAAAGCAGGACTGCCTTGAGTTCAAGGCCAGCCTGAACTACATAGTGAGACCCTGTCGCAAAATAACAAAAACAAAACAAAACAAAGAGATAACTTTTTTTTTTTTTTTTGTGGGTACCGGGGGTCGACCTCAGGACCTCGCGCGCCAGCAGGCGCCCGTGCCGCTGAGCGATATCACCGGCCCCTTTTTCGTATGTGGGTTCCGGGAGTCGAACTCGGGCCCTCGCGCTTGCCAGGCAGGTGCTTATGCCGCTGAGCCATCTCACCGGCCCACAAAGAGATAACTTTAACAAATTAAAAGCAGGTGTCAAGGGCCAGGGCTCTAGCTCAGTGGCACAGCGCCTGCCTGGCAAGCGCAAGGTCGTTGAGTTTGATTCCCAGTCCAAAAAAAAAAAAAGGTGTCAGAAGGGATGTTACAGCTAAGGGGAAAACATCTCACACACAGGGCTTGCAGAGAACTAGCTCGAGTAACACACTGGAATGTTTAATCCCCTTTATGACACACAGAATACAGAGGGAGGAAAAGGCGGATACGCTTCTAACTAAAAGAGCTGACAACTTTATTTTCACGTTTCACAATACAAACGAAACTGTACTTTCTGCACTTTTGTTTAGCGCACTTCTCCCTTCAAAACTATTCTCTCTTTGATAGGAAGGGGGAGCAAGTCTTCCTTGTCATTCATGCTATTAGAAAACACCCAGAGTCACAGCACCACGATCCCCTGGTGAAGCAGAACAAATAATATAAAACTGATACAAAAAGGCCGCCCCTCTAGCTTTATCTGTCTGGTCGAGTCATTCCTGGCCGAGTGGGCACCATCATGGGCCGAGCAGGAGGTCGCATCATTGGAGGCCCAGGCATCATTGGCATGTGGCCTCCCATGGGTGGCCTCATTCCAGGAGCTGCAGGACAAAACAAAGAAAAAGGATAAAAGGAGTGAGAAAATGCCACTAAGGAGACTGTGATGGGAATTCAAACAAAAACAAAGAACCCCCCTTGCAAAATGCTGGAAAAAAGACATACTTGACAGAAGAAATGCAACAAATTCATCACATCTGTAAATTACTCAGACATTCTCAAACAAAAAATGAAAAAGTCAACACAAGAACCATGTGGGAATCATGATCTTAATGATAGTAAAGGGGAAACTATAAATAGACTGCTTTTGAGAAATCACCAGGGACACTAGTTCCCTAAACTGACCTTTTTTCTCCCTTAGGGAAATTCACAACTAAGTCACTGTTATCCAGTCAGCTCTTTTAACCAGTTATATCCACCATATAACCAGGAGCTATTGCATGAATGTACACAGGCACAGAGGACAATCTTACCACTAAGCGTTTGTTCGGAGTTGTAGGAAAGGTGAGCAGGAGGCCCATGCTGAGAACCTGTTAGTAACCATACTTAGCTCAAGTCAAGAAAAATAATAGGCAATAATGTGATTTATAACAATTAGCACACACAAAATTTTATTTTTCTAATGCATTTTAGAAACTATGAATGAATTTTTTTAAGTGTCCCATCAATAAACCAACCTAAATAAATGAGCCATAGAGGGGAAGGCAAGCAGAAGGGTAGGAGAACAACTCAGGCAGCTTCAAAATGGAACTGATGATGTTCTACTTCCTCAGCTGGGTGGTGGACTCATGGATATTCATTATATTATCATACCTCATAATGTTCATGTTACATAAGTTCCTTATAAATACTAAATTTTGCCTAATTGTTTATTTTTAACTAAATAATTTGATTAAAGGTTTGTAGCAAATGGTTCAAGAGAAAACTATATTCGAAGTTGAATATAGCCTTATCACAAAAAAAAGAAACACAAGTATATGCAAAGACACAAAATCCAACAAGTACAGAATTTTTTAAAGATCAATTTCAACAGGAACACAGAATACTACCAAACTTCTAAATTCTACATAAAAGTCTGTCCCTAATGTACCATGAATTCAAGCATTTCTTACAGGAAACTGATGTAAACCAAAAGTTAAAAACTGGGGACCGGAAAACTTGTTTTCTTTGGTCTCCAGTGGATTTAACTTGAATTAATTGCCATCATTAGGATTTCATATAGAATTCTAGGTTCTTTTACCTTATTATGAGAATACTCAAACAAACACAAGGATAGTAAAAAAGAGTGTAATGAACATCCATGTACCCGTCATTCAGCTTCAGTATTTATCCACCCATGGCCAATGCTGGTTAGCTATACCCCCACGCATTTCTATACCCACCCACCCCCAATAACCCTCCACTTTTTTTTTTTTTTTTTTAACACAAATCCCACAGTCTTATCATTTTATCCTGGCCTTGAAAAAAAAAAAGAAAAGAAAAGCCTGCATTCTTAATTATCAACCACAGGCTAAAGCTGAGTTCTAGAAGCATTCTTTATTTTTTCCTTTTTTTGTCAGACAGGGTCTTTCTCTGTTGCCCAGCCTGGGCTCAAGCAATCGTCCTGCCTCAGCTGCTTGAACAGCTGGGACAGGAGGCATATGCCACCATACTTAGCTGGAAGCTTTCTTTAGACAGTCATGCATTTACCAGTTAACCACATCTCTAACCCTTCTATGTATTTGAATTCGTGACCCTGATTTAAGAATGCTAAAGCCATCCTTTGATTGTGTTTTGGGTTCACAAAGCAGTAAGTTAGGAAAACTCTATACACTCCCATCCCACTCAGAGCAGGCACACTGAATAATTTAGCTATAAAGCTTCTCTAATAGCTTTGTAGTTTGCTATTCCAGTTGAGTTGTAGGCCTTAGTCACAAATGTTCCCAAACTGTGTTATATCAGTCATATTTATTACTCTAATTGTATAATTTAACTATTCTGCAAACCAATAAAATATGGGTGTGAAAAAAGAATTGCTTCTACAAAAATTAACTGGATGTACTTAAGGCTCAGGCAAATCACCAACATTGCTCACAAATTTGGAAGGCAAAAATGATAATAAAAGACTGAAATTAGATTGCATTATTAGGTCTCTAACCACTTCAAAGAAAGTGAAAATAAAGTTGGAAGAGAAAAGCATTATGGTTGTGGTTTTTTGTCTTTTCTGCAAGAAATACAGTGTTCCAATCAGTGCACTCATTCTCGAAGCAAAGGTCCTGTCCAAATATCAGAAAGATTTGCAAATTAATGTATGTTATGAGTACATTAAAAAATGGGGGCTGGGGATATATAGCACAGTGGCAGAGCACTTGCCTAACATGGGCAAGGCCCTGGGTATAATTACAGCACTGCAAAAAAGAAAAATGGGGCTGAGAGGTGTAGCTCAGAGGCAGAGCACATGTGCTTAGTGTACACGAAGCTGTGGGCTCAATCCCCAGCTCTTGTCTTGCATGCACAAGGCCCTGGGTTTGATCCCTAGTACCACAAAAAAAAAAAAAAAAGAAGAAGAAGAAGAAGAAAGAAGAGGAAGGGAGAGGGGAGGAGGGGGAGGAGGGGGAGGAGAAGAAGAGAAGAGGAGAAGAGGAGGAGAGGAGGAAAGGAGGAGAGGAGGAGGGGAGGAGGGGAGGAGGGGAGGAGGGGAGGAGGGGAGGAGGGGGGAGGGGAGGAGAGTGGGGAGGAAAAGAAAATGCTTCCTGAATAAAAAACCAGCTAATTAATACCAGGTATGGTGGCACATGCCTATAATCCCAGTTACTCAGAGGCTAAGGTATGAGGATCACAAATTCAAGGCCAGCCAGAACAACTTAGCAAGATCCTATTTCAAAGTTATAACTTTTTATAAAATAAAGGGCTGGGGGATGATCTCAGTTGTAGAGCTCATTATTTGCCTAGGATAAGTGAGGGCCTGGGTTCAACCCTTAGTACCACAAAAATATAAAACCGAAAATAAGCCTAAAATGTTTTTATTTTACTATTGGCCCTAGTTAGCTAGGAAGATTAAATGTGTTAGAGGAGGCAGCTGTGCTCTGAATCAAAACTGAGAAAACTTATCTACCCTTAACCCCCCCAAAATAGAACAAATTCATTTACCCTTGTCTTCACCAGTGGCTAAAAATCAGGATGAGGCAAGGAAACAGAAGATAAAGGGAAGACAGACAAAGGCAGCCTTATCCTGCTTTCAGCAGCCCACTGTGGTTGGATACCATTCAAATTAACAAAATATTTCTTTTTCTTTACCATTTAAGATTGACCAAATTTAATTTGTTACAATACTTGTAATACATTTAGACAGCTAACTGAGAATTCCACTTCACTAGAGAACTAAAACACAGAGGAACATATGAAGAGGAAAGACTTTCCAACTTACCAGGTCCCACTGGCATCATCCCGGGAGGAGGGGGGCCCATCATTGGCATCATGGGAGGGCCTCCCATATGGGGTGCTGGCATCATACCAGGCCGAGGAGGACCCGCTAAAACAGAGAATGGAGCCTGGAGTTAACTGTGCTGATACTCCACTGGCACTGTCTCTTCTTAATGAAACTAACAGGGTCTCACGAACGGGCTCAACTCAGAAACAACAGGCCTCTTGTGCTTCTTTTTGTAGTAGTACAGCCATAAAAATCACAGGCCACAAAACTTCAGTTACTTTATGACTGACATGCAAGAACAACCCTGCCTAGATGCAACTATAAAATGAAGTCAGGTTCCTCAGGTTCAAAGCAAAATTCTGGAGCTGGTGGTACAGCTCACTGGCACAGCACGTGCTTACCATGCACGAGGCCTTGGGTTCAACAACAACCCCCCCCGAAAAATTCCAGGGAGACTGTAATTTTTATACTTTCTATAGAGCTCTGAACAAAAAGGTTGAACTTAAACTACTACAAGTACCTAATTTCAGATTTTTTTTAAAAGATCAAAAGCTGGATTTAGGGGCTGGGGTTATAGCTCAGCGGCACGGCACCTGCCTGGCAAATGTGAGGTTGTGAGTTCAATTCCCGGTACCAAAAAACAAAAAACAAAATGAAACGAAAAGCTGGATTTAAAAGATTCTTTGGAAACACAAGGACTATTTCCGGAGGTAGTTCTGACGGTATCATTTACAACAGCAAAAATCTGTAACAACTTAAATACCCAACAATAAGAAAATGGTCATGTAAATTATAGAACATTCATACCATAAATTACTACTCTGCTATTAAAAACAATGGAGGGCTGGTAGTATAGATCTGTGGTAAACCAGGTCCTTAGCATGCATAAGCCCCTGGGTTTGATCCTCAGTATGGAAGAAACACAACACAACACAACACAACACAACACAACAAGACAGAAACCAGTCAGGGGAAGGAGGAGACAGTGATCTGGGAGTTGCTACAGGGCAGGGCCTGATCAGGTGGCAGGACGGTCTGACAGGCCATTAGTGATCCCACTGCATTAGTGTGCAACTATCACAAACAGCCTACTACTCTGTACTCACATCCATGGTAACTTACGATAGTTTAGGTCCCTGAATCCAATTTCAATCTGAACGCTCCCAGGAGCCAGAGGACGTATGACCTAGTACTCCATTTCCTCCTGTCTGCTACACAAAAAGAACAAGCTTTCCCAGAGAGCAGAGGCCCTCGAGCCACTCCATATTTCATCTCTCCTAAGATATATATACTCATATTAGGTGGGTTAGAAATAGGGTGAAAGACTGAAGACTTTTATCACCTATTACAGCCCTCCAGTGTTGTGTTCATAGTAGTAAATAATTTAATGTGCTATTATATATCAACTCATCTAACCAGAGGTTCATTCTGAGCTCTCCATCTGAATCTACCTCAGACTCACACCTGTGATGTCACCAATACAACAGTTAGTAACAATATCATCAAAAGTTAACTCTAAACCAGGCGTGGTGGTGCATGCTTGTAATCCCAGTGCTCGGGAGGCTGAGGGAGGAGGATCACTGCAAGTTCAAGGCCAGCCTGGGGTACATAAGCAAGTTCAAGGCCAGTCTGTGCTACATAGTGAGACCCTGTCTCAAAACAAAACAAAACAACCCCCGAAAGTTAACTCTAGCCAGGTGTAACAGCACATGCCTATTATTCTGGCTACTTAAAGAGGATGAAGCAGAAATATCTCAAGTTTGAGGCCAGCCTAGACAACACTGTGAGACCTTGTCTCAAAATAAAAAAGAGCTGGGATGTAACTCAGTGGTTTAATAGATAACATGAGGTCCTGGTTTCAAATTCCAGCCCTCTGACACACACAAAATTTAACTGTGGAAGCTACTTATTTTTGGTTTTTTTGTTTTGTTTTGTTTTGTTTTCTTCTTGGAAGCTACTTTAGAAATTATAACACTAAAGTTGTTTCCTTTACTATTTACATACTCATTCAACAAGCAAAGGATAATCTGCTGCGAAGTGGATGCTTTAAGATAAAACTTTTAACTTACGGAGACTGGGTGGAGGTGGAATCATTGCCCCTGCTGGGGGAGGAGCAGAGAATGGAGTAGGAGGTATCTTTCCTTGTTGAAATGCAGCCGCTTTGGAGATGAGGGTGAGGAGGGGAAAAACAACAATAAATAATTCAACAACCCATTTACTAAAAAATCACTTTCTTTTAAATTTTTAACAGTTCAAATAACTTCACTCCGGTAAATAATTTAGTCACTACCTAACAGCTCTATAGTTTTAAATCAATCTTACGTATTCACCTGTCAAATCTGTGACGAATGTGTTGACTGCTTTGGTTTTTTTTTTTTTTTTTGTGGGTCCCGGGGGTCGACCTCAGGACCTCGCGCGCCAGCAGGCGCCCGTGCCGCTGAGTGATATCACCGGCCCTTTTCTCGTATGTGGGTACCGGGAGTCGAACTCAGGACCTCGTGCTTGCCAGGCAGGTGCTTATGCCGCTGAGCCATCTCACCGGCCCCTGCTTTGGGTTTTTAAGGCTTTCTAAAAATTCATTCACTTAATAGATGCTTTAAAGTTATTTTTACTTAACATTTTTTTTTTTTTTTTTTTTTTTGGTTTTTCAAAAAACAGTCTTGCTATATAGTCCAGGCTGGCCTCAAACTTGTGGTAATCCTCCTACCTCAGCTTCCCAAATGCTGGGATTACATCCAGGTACCCAGCTACTTACCATTTCTATGACTAAACTATGAGGTTGAAATAAAAATCTCCTATCTGCCATGCACGGTGGCACACACCTGTAATCCCAGCACTTGGGAGGCTGAGGCAGAGGATCGCCATGATTTGAGGCCAGCCTGGGCTATCTAGTGAGTTCAAGGTCAGCCTGAACTACATAGACTGTGTCTGAAAAAAACCAAAAAACCCAAAATAACTACAAGAAAACTCCTAACCAATATCTTTTACCCTTTTACCAACAAGAAATACTCATTTTTAATCTGTATATGTGGTTTATCACATTCAGTTTTGTTTGAAAAATGTGTGATACATCCCCTAAGGATAGGCTTTTAAAAATTTCTATCCTAAGCTGGGTTTGGTAGCACACACCTATAATTCCAGCACTCAGGTAGCTGACGCTGGAGGATCCTGAAGGAGTTCAAGGCCAGCCTGGGCTACAAAGCAGCAAGACCCCATCTCAAAAAACCAAACCGAAAGAAAAAAGAAAGGAAAAACCCAAATCTATCCTTCAGATGTCCTGGGTAAAAAAATCACACACCATATTAGTTTATCGGTTTTGAAATTGAATGCACTAAACTAAAAGATGTAGAAGAAACAAGGATTTCAAAGCAAGTGCTTGCTGTGAAGGAGAGTATCATCATTTAAAAAGTCCAATGAGCACTGAGAGCACCCCAGACAGGATTATTGTGAGTTCATGGCCAGCCCAGGCTGCATAGTGAGGACCCTCTCTCAAAAAACCAAAAAGTCCAATACAATTAACTTTTCTCTCTCACATATATGAGGCAAAAGTGAAAACAAAAGAAACTGAAGATCATTTACATTTGATTTTTGGAAGAATCACATACAGCTGGGCACTGTGACACACATCTTATAATCCCAGCACTCTGGGAGGCTGAGGTGGGAAGTTCCAAAGTTCAAGCCCAGACCAGGGAACTTAGTGAGACTCTGTCTCATAATAAAAAATCAAAAAGGTCTGGAGATATAGTTCAGCACAAAGGCCCTGAGTTCAATACCCACTATTGGGGGTAAAAAAAAAACAACAAAAAAACCGAAGTCTAATCTGACATAATCCCTTCCCGATTAATTTGAGTGCTGTGGCCCAGCCCACTCCACTTTCACATTAGGAGGTCACATTATTAACCCACTCATGCTGAAGACTGCAATTTTTCAAATTTTTGCAGGAAATTCATGTTACCTAGAAAAATTCAAGGAACAATAAAGAGAAAAAATTGTACTATGTTCCATTGTTATTGGCATTCTAAAAATGGAACACTAGGCATAAAAGGATTACTCACTGGTAATTCATGGGTATCATATTCAAAAAGATGACCCTGAGTGGAGATTTATGAAGTACTATTCATATGGCACTGAACAAAGGCTCTGCCATCTCAGGGATTACACCTCAAGAAGGGTTTTTCCAATCTAAAAACTACTCGCCACATCCCATGTGATAGCTTGTAAAAACTACAGCAGGAGAAGCTAAGCCACTGGCACAGCAACAGACTCAATGTCAAGATAAACACAGACATCATAAGGTGAGTCCCGGGATTTGTCTGCTCCTCTCCTCCAAGAGTCCTCCATTAAAAACATTTATTCCAGCTAGGAGTATCAGCAAACACCTATAGTCCCAGCACTGGGGAGGCTGAGGCAGGAGGATCTTAAGTTCAAGGTCACCCTGGACTAATATGTGAGACCTTTTCTGAAAAAAACAAACAAACAAACAAACAAAAAAAAAACCCAAAGCATTGATATAGCTGGGCATGGAGGTGCACACCTTTAACCCCAGCTATTCCAGGGACTGAGACAGGAGAACTCCAACTTTGAGGCTACCTCTGGCAACTTAGCAAGACCCTGTCTCAAAATAATTAAGTAAAATTTTTAAAAGCTGGGGATGTAGCTCAATCTGAGAGCACCCCGGATTCAATCCCTAGCACTGTTAAAAAAATTATTCATTATAAATTATTTTTCTGCATATGAAAAATACTCAAATACACCGTTAGTCCTTTAATGTTAGGAAATTTTTAACATCTTTTCAAAGAGTATAAACAAGCAAAAACACAAAGGCAGGTGCAGTGGGGTGCTCCTGTAGTTACAGCCACATGGGAGGCAGAAGCCGGATCACCGGTCTCACACCAAAAAAAAAAAAAAAAAAAAAGGAAGAGGGTAGGGGGAGGGAGAGTACCTCATAATTTATTTTTTCAAGTAAAATGGCACAATGTCTGAGACTTGCTCCATAAAAATGCTGGTGGCAGAAAGGGAATAAATGAAGTAAATAAAAGTATTTCAGTGGCAATTCTGCCCTCCACCTCAAAGCCTACAGACTTTTTTCTTACAGTACTAGGGACTGAATCCAGGGAGTGCTGAGCTGCATCCTCAGCCCTTTAAAAAAAATTATTTTTAGACTGAGTCTCAGTTGCCCATGCTGGACTCAAACAGCCTCCCAAGTAGTTGGGATTACAGGCCTGTGCCACCACGCCTAGCTCCTTGGAGACATATTGGCAGCGGTCACAGGTAGGCCTGGTCATTAGTGGGTTGACACTAGGGATGTTGATAAACATTTAAGATGCACAGGGCAGCCCACCACAACAAATAATCACACAGCCCTAATGTCAGTAGTGCTAAGGTGGAGAACTTTGGTACAAATTAAACAAGACTATGGCAGCTGGGTGATGGGAAACTGGGGGCCAGGTAGGATGTCCATTCATTAAATGCCTTTCCACTTCATTTAAAAGTTTTCACAATAGTTTTTTTCTTTTTAAAACCATCTTGTAAAGTCTACATCAGCTTGCCAGCTCTGAGTACAAAGAATTTTTAAGAGAAGTCAGGCCCCAAAATGCCAGTATGATCTAAAGTAAAAATGCAACTTCTGTCAGTGCCTTGGACCCAATCAGTCAGAACAACAGAATGTAGCATGTACAACAGAGTTTCAAAATATATCCCGTCTATTTGGTTACATCAGTTAGTTTCTTTTTGACTAGTTCTCTGTCAGAGCTACAAATAAGAAATCCAAGTAAAGGTTCTCAAACCTGTTCCCACCTTTTCCTATTACAGCCGGGAAACAACTCTAAAAACTGCGGATCATTATTTATATGTGTGCTACAAATCTGGTTCACATTAACAGAAAAATATCAGGCAACTCCATTCTTCTCCGTCCCACCTCCCGATGTAACTAACACCTGATCGTTCTGATTGCTTTATCCTCAATAATTAATACTAATGTATTCCTATATTCCTGGGAAACCAGTGACCTTCCACTTTTTTCATTCAACATGGGCAAATACCCCTACTTATCATCCAGCATGAGTTGCTTCTGTGGAAAACAACAGAGACAGGGACATGAAAGAATGGGACCATTCCCTCACATGAGAACAAGAGACCGAAACATACTTGTTTTGTCAATCAGGCTCTGGGCCTGCTCTTCCATCCATTTCTGATAGTAGTCTTTCACATTCTCTTTATGTTTTCTACCACTGCAGTGTGTCTTTCTCACAGACGGCTGTAAAACAAAAAAATTCTATCAGACACAGAAACTAGGAAGTTCATAAAGCTTTACCTTTATATAGGTATGCCTGGCTAGCTTTGGCTGAATGCTAAACATTATCCTGCAACACACTATGGTAATTTATTGTCTAGACAAGGAGTCAACAGCTATGTAAAAAAGAAAAAAAAAAAAAAATCTTCTATTTACATTTTAAAAATCTTCTATTTACATTTAAAGACTTGCTTTAAAACACATAGCTGGGGGAAAAAAACACATAGTTGATAAGCAGTAAACCAGGACCTGGAAGCCAGATCTCTTCAGATGTTCCTCATGGTTGTCCAACTACCTCCCGAATGGTATACATGACTACTGCTTCTGCAGTAGATACAACTAGTGTTAATATAACTAGGCATGGTGGTGTACCCCTGTAATCCCAGCACGCAGGAGGCTGAGGCAAGAGGATTTTCATGAGTCTGAGGCCAGCCTGGGCTACATAGTGAGTTCAAGGCCAGCCTTTGGAATATATACCGAGACAATGACTCAAAAAAAAAAAAAAAAAAAAAAAAAGTTAATGTAGTGGAGATTGTCTTTTTTAGTCTGTTTTTTTTGCTTCTTTTGGGGTTTTTTGGTACTGGGAATCGAACTCAGGACCTTGCACTTGCCAGTGTCTTTTCCAGTATGTATTTCAAAATACTGCTCTTCGGGCCGGTGAGATGGCTCAGCGGCATAAGCGCCTGCCTTGCAAGCGCGAGGGCCCGAGTTCGACTCCCGGATCCCACATATGAAAAAGGGGCCAGTGATATCGCTCAGCGGCACGGGTGCCTGTTGGCGCGCGAGGCCCTGAGGTCGACCCCCCGGTACCCACCAAAAAAAAAAAAAAAATACTGCTCTTCGTCTACCAAACCCTTGCTTACATTAATACAAACAATGATGCCTAAACCACTTACCAGTCCAATTATTTATTTATTTATTTATTTTTATTTTTTTTGGTACCAGGGATCAAACTCAGGGCCTCGCAGTCCAATTATTTAAATACAAGATGACCAAAAATTACATTTTTGGTTAATTTTTATAAGAGAACAGGAAATATAAAAACAATTTAATCAAATTTATTCAGTAGTTTTTCTACGTATGGTGTATCTTAAAACATTCACTATACAATGCAACATTACAATCTGGACAGTAGTATCTAGTCTCTTTCTGAATTCTTTTTGGATTATTGTCTTTCTTTGAACAATACACTTCACACTGTTGTGCTGGCCTTTCCTTTTTTTCTGTGGGTGTTATAATTTCAGTGAAATGTCTACCCACTAAATGTAATGGTGAAGATATCACTGACGGACCTCCTGGTTGGACTTTAGCTATCCTGTATTTTTCAATTATTTGGTCTATTAGACCTAATCTAAATTGTAATTGACTATTTAACTCCCTTGTTTTACATAAATAACAAATGAGTTCCATATTGTTTGGTTCAGAAGGTGCATAAATATTTTAGAGTAATATTTTTTTCCTTGCTTTTTTGATTACAGGATAGCTTGTTAGATGTCAGTCAACTATGTAAACACCAGCCATAAAATTATTATAATCACTGCATTACTAGAATTTTTTTAGTTTTGTTCTTTCAAGTTCTATCATTTCTGTATTATGAATAATTGACAATAAGGAGACATCTTTTTTTTATTATGTGGGTACCGGAAGTCGAACTCAGGACCTCGCACTTGCCAGCAGGCGCTTGTGCTGCTGAGCGATATCACCGGTCCAGGAGACATCTTTTTTGTCTTCCCACTTCATAACACACTCTTCTTCTCTGATATGCCAACATTTTCCCCTTTTTCAGGTTTTTCTTTTGCAGATCTTTGGCACTTCCTTCCTATTCAGTCTCAGTGTTCCAAATGTGTCCATTTTGTATTGTAAAGGAGTATTAAGGAGTTCTGGAGAAGTATCAAAACTATATCTAATGTACTTACGATAAGAGTTTTTATGGATTATGGCACAAAATTATACGGGGGCCGGTGAGATGGCTCAGCGGCGTAAGCGCCTGCCTTGCAAGCGCGAGGGCCCGAGTTCAACTCCCGGATCCCACATACGAAAAAGGGGCCGGAGATATCGCTCAGCGGCACGGGTGCCTGTTGGCACGCGAGGTCCTGAGGTCAACCCCCGGTACCCACAAAAAAAAAAAAAAAAAAAAAAAAAAAATTATAGGTTATTTTTCACAAACAAAAGAAACATGAATTAGCAAAAGAAAATAAGCAGAACTTATTACTAGATTTCACTAGAAACAAACATCAAAGGTGACTACAATGTTCTAAACAAAAAAGTATACCAAAAATAATATAAAACAAACACGAGGTACAAGAGTACCTTATGCAAACAAGAATCAACTAGTTGAATACCAATGTTTTAACCATTGTTACCCTCCTGTTATGTTGTTTTGAAATTTTGTTCTATATTTTTCTCTTTAAAATTAAAAAATTAAAAAAAAAAAAAAAAAAAAAAAGAATCAACTTGTTGAAATGACACCTGCCCGAGCGATGCCTGGGATAGTCAGTATATAAGCAAATATACTGCCTGAGTGACACTTGGGGTAAACTGTTCAGTGGTTAAGCCTAACGAGAAAATCATGCTTAGGAACCAATCATTTCAGGGGCTGGAGTAAAATGCTTGCTTTGCATGTACAAGGTCCTGAATTCAATCCCCAGCATTGGGGAAAAGAAAAAAGAAGCAACCAGTCCAAAACTTATAGTATTGAATGTTTTTATACAATTCGAAGTCCACTGCAGGAAGATGCTACAAATCACCATGGAAATTTTCTTTTTTCAAGATATCATTTTAGGGCTGGGGATATAGCTCAGCGGTACAGCGCCTGCCTAGCAAGCACAAGGTCCTGAGTTCGAATCCCAGTACCAAAAAAAAAAAAAGATATCATTTTAGAATGACAGTATTACAAGAGTTCCCAACACTTTTCACAAAGAAATTTTACTATAAAGAGATACTGGCCAATTCTCCGAATGCTGGCATTAGCAAGACTTGTGGGTGTATGAAAATATGTCTAAAAGATTGAAAAGCACAGCCTCCACACCAACAATTTTAAGAAAATTATGACTAGGGGATTTACCTAGAGGGAATTAGGAACAACAACAAAAGATTGGTGACCTATACTACAAGCAAGGACTAACTAGTATATATTAATTAGATGGGTCTCCTCTAAGACAATCTATAAAAATATTCAGAACTATTATTTCTTCATGAGGAACCACCTTACATGTTCCCCAAATTTGTTAATGCTGAACTACTACGTCTGACCATGTGTTAGGAAGGGGTTTTTTGGGGTTTTTTTATCATGTTGGCAATTAAGCCCAGGACCTTATACATGCTACACAAGCACTGTAATACAGCGCTACATTCCTGCCCCAGAAAGAAGTTTAAATGAAGTGGCAATAGAGAAATTATTGACTGAGTTCTTCCAGCTACTATTCAAGATGATTAAGTTTTCTGATTTAATCAGTTCCTGCAGAAGCAGTAAACTATAGAACTGCACTTTTCAAGGTATGGTTTCACGGACACCAAAGGGTCTCTGGGACCTCTTTAGGGGCTGTACAACAAATGTTTTCATAATACTGCTGAGGCATTCCTTTTCCAATATGCCGACAATGACAATGCCAGACTCTTGGTACTTTTGGACGAATCAAGGCAGTGACGCCCTAACACATTACTGATCACTGTACATCTCAATGTCGTGCATTCTCCTTTATGAAGCAATAAAATACTAAATTTACTAGATCTCAACCCTTGAGTTTATGTTCTTTTTTTTTTTTTTTTGTGGGTACCAGGGGGTCGACCTCAGGACCTCGCGCGCCAACAGGCACCCGTGCTGCTGAGCGATATCACCGGCCCCTTTTTCGTATGTGGGATCCGGGAGTCGAACTCAGGCCCTTGTGCTTGCAAGGCAGGCACTTACGCCGCTGAGCCATCTCACCGGCCCGAGTTTATGTTCTTTTAACAATTTAGTACAAGAAAAGGAAAGACGGACAAAGCACTTCTGCATGCTAAATATGGTGCTATGCAAGGAAGAGCAGGTACGTAATTTTCCTAGTTGCTATGTTGTCTGAACGACTGAGAAACAATCTGGATATTGAGACTTCTCAGAAGTGAATGAAGGGATCCTGTGACTTCAAAGAAAGCAGTTGTTAGTATTTGTTGCCAGCGATAAAATCTGAGCTTTCAAGCCAAAAATGAGAATTTTAGAAAACCTTATTTTTTCACCATTAAGTCTGACATCTTAATTAGATTTTGACTTTACCAAATGTCAATTTAAAATAGTATATAATAAAACGTGTCCACACTGAAAGACCTGCATAACACGGGGAACCAATCCAAATCACAAATCATATTACAAAATGCATAGTAAGATTCATTCAAGGTACAAGACTATGCATTGAGTTTTGATGTAATACTATAAAGTAGTACTTAAAAGGTTAATGGAAGTACTCTTATTATAGACAGCTAAATTAGGTAGAATTATTCTAGGTAGTCAGACAGGGATAGGCTCTCGAAGGAGTCAGTGCAGAGGATGAGAACACTTTACAACTGTGGTTGGAGGTGCATCCACTGAAGGCCAGGCCTCAAGATAAAGATGGAATGACCTGGCCTACATGCCTCCTCAAAGGATAAGCAATATACTATAACTGGTATCACCTGGTCCAATAAAGTCTAGATAGACATCAGTCACCCAAGGGGGTGACCAGGACCCCCTGATTCATCTCTTTCAAAAAAAAGTCCTTGGGCCGGTGAGATGGCTCAGCGGCATAAGCGCCTGCCTGGCAAGTGCGAGGTCCTGAGTTCGACTCCCGGTACCCACATACGAAAAAAGGGCCAGTGATACTGCTCAGCGGCATGGGCACCTGCTGGCGCACGAGGTCCTGAGTTCGACCCCCAGTACCCACAAAAAGAAAAAAAAAAAAAAGTCCTTGTTCTTTCCATGTACACTTTCTACATGACTTGCTTCCCCATTGGCTCAACATTACATCAGTGACTATACTTGTAATCTTACTGGTTGATCACAGTTTTGTCCCATGTTGTATCCACCTTGTGATTTTGCTCTATAAAACTTTCTTTGAGAAATGGGCTCATCGGCAACACACTCAGGCCCTTCCTGTCTCTCAGAAGCTCTCCCTCCCTCAATAAAATTTCCTACTTTTTTTTTTTTTAATGTGGGTGCTGGGAGTCTACCTCAGGACCTCGTGCTTGCCAGCAAGCACTTGTGCCACTGAGCAATACCACCAGCCCTTTTTTTCCTTTATGCGGGTACTGGGAGTTGAACTCAGGACCTCGCACTTGCCAGGCGGATGCTTATGCCGTTGAGCCATCTCACCGGCCCAAATTTCCTACTCTTAACCTCTGTTGTTCCTTAGAATTCATTCTTTGATTTTGGGGAACACGAACTTGGTGTCTCAGACATCTAGCAGGTTGGGAGTTGTAATATTTCCCTTATATCGTTTGGAGGTCCCTCCCACCTTCTTCAGCTATATATCCATTTAGGCTGTACTTTCTTCACGTAACCAAAACAACACAATGCAACGGTTTTAATCTAGAAAGAGATGAAAATTCAGCTATCTTTCATTAAGCCAGACATTCAAGGGGTTCACAGGATTCTAAAACAAAGCCCTTGTTCATACTGAAATTTTTTTCTGTACTGAATTTAAAAAAAAAAAAGCTGTTTATTTTTAAAATGTTATGTTACATGTAAAAAGCTTGTTATTTTAAAATGAGTTGAGTATTTTTTTACGTTTTAATTTCAAATGTAACCAATATAACCTAATTTTTTTTTTTTTTTTTTTTTTTTTTGTGGGTACCGGGGGGTCGACCTCAGGACCTCGCGCGCCAGCAGGCGCCCGTGCCGCTGAGCGATATCACCGGCCCCTTTTTCGTATGTGGGATCCGGGAGTCGAACTCGGGCCCTCGCGCTTGCCGGGCAGGCGCTTAAGCCGCTGAGCTATCTCACCGGCCCCTATAACCTAATTTTTAAATAATATTTTAGTGTGCATTTTCGTTTTGTTTTTGATTCTTTTTTTTGAGACAGAGTCTTGCCATGCAGTCCAGGCTGGCCTTGAACTCAGAGCAATCCTCTTGCCTCAGCCTCCCAAGTGATGGGATTACAGGCATGTGCCACCATGCCCAGCTTCAATAATTTTTTAGCGTGAAAAGGCCCTGAGACCAAAAACTTTGCAAACTGTTGGAAGAGAATTCTAGAGTTGGACTGATTAGGTTTACCTTTCAGGTCTATACAAATCATTGGTTTTGTAATATCCAATTATTCACATAACTCTGCCTCAGTTTCCTCCTCAATGAAGTGAAGATAATATAAGTGCTAACCTCACAGAATAACTGTGAACATGAAACAAAATGATTCCTATAAAGCACTTGAAACACAACCTGACAAAATGAAGTATTCAATCTTCATTATCATTTAAGTAGTTTGCTGGGATTACAGGCATGTACCACCACACCCACCTGGCTCTTAGTAGCTTTTAATCAAATCAAAGTACCCTGTTCCAGCTCAAGGCATTTCTTTCCATTTCAGTCAAATATTTGAGCTTCAAGGGCAGACTCCTGGAATGTTTGCTTCTGCAATTTATTCTTCATACTTGCTAACGCTTTATTATTTTGGGTCTCCAGTAAAAGTACTGACTGCTTGACAATTCTTTTTTTTTTTTTTTTTTTTTTTTTTTTTTTTTTTGTGGTACTCAGAATTAAACTCAGGACCTTGAGCTTGCCAGGCAGGTGCTTGTGCCGCTGAGCTACATCCCCAGCCCAACAATTAATTCTTGCAAATGTCCTCGAATTATGGAGACAGTTACAGGAAGGTTAAAAACACCTCCAATTATTCTCTCAAGCAACAGGCATTCAACTTCAGCAGGCCCAGCGATAGAGGGGTCCTGCCACCATGGCTCCCCAGATCCCAGCCCATGGCATCCCCATCTTCCATTCCTGTTCCTGGTCCTAGGGCAGAGTCCATGGAGGCTGCATCCTGCCAGCAGCTGGCTGTTATCCATTACTTCCCTGGTCTTAACAGTCACCCCTCTCCTTGGGTGCCATCTTTCTCACGAGCAGCCTGGGGTCCGGTCTACATATTAGATGTATCTTCTCTCTCTAGTTAATACTTGTTTTTGTTTTTTATTTTCTCTTTAATTTAGCCTTTTGAATTTTTGTTTTTGTTTTGTTTTTTGAGGCAGGCTCTTGCTAGGTAATCCAGGCTGGCCTTCAACTCACTATGTAACCCAGACTGGCTTCAACCTGGCTCGGATCCTCCTGCCGCAGCCTCCCTAGGGCTGGGATTACTGGCATTATCATGCCCACCTACTTTTGTAATTCAAAAAAAAAAAAAAAAAAAACTGAAAAAAAAAAATACCGAAGAACTTTGGGGGTAATTTTGCACTTTTTTTCCTCTGTGAACTTTTTTGCGCTTTATGGAGAGTGCTAATTTGAAGTAATTAAGTAGAAATGGATAAAGTGAAAAAAGAAAAAAACTTAAGCAGGCTGAAAAAATCTGCACTAAAATTGTTTTAAAAGTTTAATTATTATACACAAGGCTTTCTTAAACTATAAAGACACTTGGGAAACTGAGGCAGGTGGATTGCGGGGAGGTCGAGGCCAGCCTGGAATACACTGCATGACCCTGTCTCAATTAAAAGTAATAATAACAATAATAAAAAGCCACTTACAGAGTCATGGGTGAGGTACGTATCGCAGTAGTCACAATAAAACCTGAAAAGAGGTGCAAGAGAACGGTAAGACGTCAACCAGTTAAACAGATTCCATCCAAGGAAGCGCTGCCCATTGAAGCCAAAAAAACAAAAACCTCACCATTCCAAGGGGTCACGCAAAACGTTCTGCCAAAACCCAGGCTTTTTTTTTGTTGCCCTCAATATGTGCGGCCGACCTCCACACTCCAAAAGGGCTGTCCAGAGCTCCCGACCTCCCACCCGCCCGCTCCCCCAGATCCCCGCTTTTCCCTCTAGGCTTCAAGAACCAGAACCCGCTCTACGCCCGCTGCTAGGTCACCACTACTGACCGCCACCTCCCTCACATCTCAGGGGCCGACTCACTTGGGCATGTTGCTCCGCAGGCCGTTGGCCACTCCGTGGCGCGCCGCCCGGAAATGACGCAAATAGCTAGCGCCGACGAAAGAAGCGCTACGACTTCCCAAAGCCTCGCCAGCAGAACCAGGTGAGGGGCGGGGCTTCGCCCTCTCCCTTTCCTGTAGGGGAGGGCGGGAAGGGAGTAAGAGTCCCTAGGAGGTTCAATTCGCGCTCACTTAATCTGGATGCTTGACACTTCCGGAAGTGTGATGTTTGTTAATGTGCCCGGCGCTGCTGTACATGCTGGTGGGGGTGGGGGGCGGTTAGGGAATCACTGAACAAAACAGGCAAAAATTATCGTCCTCATAGATTTGACTAGAAGTAAGATAAAACAGATAAAATCAAGCCGGATGCATTGACACATGGCTGTAATCCCAGCACTCTGGAAGGCTGAGGCAGGAGGAACGAAAATTTAAGCCCTGTTTGAGCAATTGCGACTTCGTGAGATTTAAAAACACTTTTTTTTTTTTTTTTTGTGGGTACCGGGGGTCGACCTCAGGACCTCGTGCGCCAACAGGCACCCGTGCCGCTGAGCGATATCACCGGCCCCTTTTTTTTCGTATATGGGATCCGGGAGTCGAACTCGGGCCCTCGCGCTTGCAAGGCAGGCGCTTATACCACTGAGCCATCTCACCGGCCCCTATATTTTTAAATATATAAAAATATATATATTTTTAAAAGATCTGGAAATGCAGCTCAGAGCGAAGGCCCTGGGTTCAACCCTATTGACAAAACAAAAATAAAACAAACAAAAAAATAGATAAAATCAATGACTTAGCTGGAATAAAGTGCTGATGAAAGGTTGAAGGGGAGGGCCTTCAACTTCAAAGAAGAGAAGAAGCCTGTTGAGAAAAGGACAATTGAGAAATGATAAATTTCTTAATGTGGTAAAGCCTAGTGCAAGCCACTTTACAGATCATTTCTTTTTTGAGTATTGTTAACACCAGGAAGTAGTAGAATCCCCAATTTGAAGACCTGTTTCTCTGCTTCCTAAGGTACTTTGGGCAAGTTATTTAACTCAACTTCTGTTCCCTCATCTGAAAAACACAGGTAGTAATTCTTATTTGTGGGGTTTAAGGAAGAATAAATGTGAACATGCTTGTAGTGTTTAGAGCAATGCTTTATACATACTAAGCCCTTCCACAAAAGGTAGTTATTAGGTAGGAAGAAATTGATCAAAGTTTCTTCCACCCAGGGAACCTGTCCTAGCATCAAGGCCAAACTTCCAGCCTGGTCTATCAAAGTTCAGAATGGCTTGCTTCCCTCTCATAGAAATAAAAGTTGGGAACTAAGGAA
The DNA here is from genome assembly GCA_028451465.1 of Erethizon dorsatum. Taxonomy (NCBI): domain Eukaryota; kingdom Metazoa; phylum Chordata; class Mammalia; order Rodentia; family Erethizontidae; genus Erethizon; species Erethizon dorsatum. The sequence goes on from CM051822.1 coordinate 164,328,645, forward strand.
GAGCTTTTTATTCTTCTGCCATGCATACTCTGATGATGGAGTTGCACCAATAATAATAATATAATAATTATAATAATAATAATTACCTACTTTATTTGAATGTTAGCTCTATGTCCTCAGTTCTTTACCTGCATTAATTCATTTATCCATTCAACAACCCTATTTATTCATATTTCAGATGAGGAAACAGAACTTTAACAAAATTGAGTACCACAAAGATTAATTCCTGGCCCAAAGGCAACAATGAAGTTACCAAGCCCTTAGCACAGTAATATAATGGTAAATCTTAACACTATCAATGATGGAACAATAGCTATTATATGTCTCCTGCTAGGGTGCCAACATATTTGCCAAAAATGCTTAGCTGGAACTCATCAGTTTACAGGATAGGCTAGAGCAGTGATGGCAAAACTTTAAGGGACCCAGTACCCAAAGTGCAACCCAAAACCCACTTATTTATTGCAAAGTGCCAAAACTGCAATTAAACCTGAATACTGAGGTTTTAGTTTAGAAAGAACAACTCGAACATTAACATCTTTTGTCTTAAAAGAAAAACACAATAACACGTGTGCCATAAGTTCGCCACCACTAGGCTAGAGGATCAACTAAAGGAAAGTGAAAGGGAGAAAATTCAGAAGGTGGGATGTTACATAGGACAACTAGCCTCTTTGCTTTACCAAGTCGAGAAAAGGTGTTGTAGATTTAAAATATTTTTAAAAGCATGAAAACTACATGTAGTGTATGGTCCAGAGTTAGATCCTAGTTTGTACAAAACAACTTTAAAAGAAAGTTTAAATGAGAAAATGTCTGGGCCTTATGGTTGCATTTCAAGAAACCCACCTTTGCCGGAGTATCCAAGTTGATTCTTGTCAAGGGGGTGGATTCACCGATTATGTTGCGATTTTTTCCTGATTTCCCTCTGTGGTATCCTGACCTGTTCTGCTTTCCTGCCCATCCCTCCCCTTCTCCCTGCTGTTTACAGAATGGCTCTGGAGGGCTGATGCCTGAGGCCACAGGGCTTAGGTTTCTGTGCTCTTCGCTTCTGAGATGTTGGCCTCCCTCAATGGGAGGCATTTTCTGGAGACTGGAGGAATCCAGGAAAAAGCAAGACTATCCCATACTCCTTGCATACCTTCAAGACAAAGTGACCAGCCCTGCCGCACCCCTCGATACAGGCTGTCCCTTCTGGCCTAACCCGTTCCAAGTGGGAGATGGGCCAAGCCCTGGGCTCTGCTAACACAGGGTCCTCCAGCATGAAGCTAGCTGCAGCTTCTTGCTATTGCTAATCTCTGCGCTACTTCACTATTCTCCACCTGGCTTTTTATCTCTTCTCACACTTACAGAAAAAAATTATCTGTGTTAAATTCCCTCTGCTTTAAATACTTAAAGTGGTTTATTTGTTCCAGGTTGAACCCCGATTCATAAATATACTGAGTCTTATCTGACTCTCTCCAAGTTCAAAGGGGCATCTTCCCTGTGCCCTGCCCGTGAGCCCCATTATCTTTTTTTGTGTGTGTGTGGGTACCGGGGGTCGACCTCAGGACCTCATGCGCCAGCAGGCGCCGGTGCCACTGAGCGATATCACCGGCCTTTTTTTCGTATGTGGGTTCCAGGAGTCGAACTCGGGCCCTTGCGCTTGCCAGGCAGGCACGGACACCGCTGAGCCATCTCACCGGCCCCTGAGCCCCATTATCTTGTAAAGCAGTGCTCTTCACATTTTTTCCCCCTCTATCAACTGAAAATGTTTATTTGTTACCCTCAAGGTCAAAATCGCAAGTGTCCACCTGAGCTTCCGTGAACTCCAGTGTGGCATCTGTAAAACTCAGCAATGTTTGTAATCTATTCCATAATACATTTATGTTTGCAGCTTTACTTAATGTATTTTACATTTAAAATGTAGTTTATTTACTTTTGAATAGGCAGTAAACAGGGAACAAAATTAGAAAAGCACACAAGGATATATTCCCCAGCCACACACCTAATCCCAGTTTCCTCTGTAACTCTCCAGAGATAGATTATTTGTGGGCAAAGAAGGTCTCCTGGTTCTGTTCTACAGATGCCGGGTCTCCCTGGAGAGGTGGGCCTCAATTTATTAGCCAGTCCATTGCTGTGAACACTTAAATTGTAGCCAAGAGTAGTGGCACAGGCCCGTAATCCCAGCTGTCTAGAGGGTGAGACAGGAGGATCTGTTCCAGTTTGAGGCCAGCCTGGGTTAGTAGTGAGTTCAAGGCCAGCTGGAACTACATAGCAAGAACCTTATCTCAAAAAAACAAAAAAAATTTTTAAATAAAAATTAAATTGTTTCCTGTCTCTTGCTATTACAATGATGCCACAGTACATAGTTAACTCACATGCAGACAAATATGGTGGAGGATAAAGTTCTAGAAATGGAATCTCTGGGTTGAAGATTTTGCATTTGTAATTTTTCTTTTTTTTTTTTTTTTTGTGGGTACCGGGGGTCGACCTCAGGACCTTGTGTGCCAGCAGGCGCCCGTGCCGCTGAGCGATATCACCGGCCCCTTTTTTTTTGTATGTGGGTACCAGGAGTCGAACTCAGGACCTCGTACTTGCCAGGCAGGCACTAATGCCGCTGAGCCATTTCACTGGCCCCTGCATTTGTAATTTTGAAAAATGCTACCAACCTGTCCTCCATTGTGGCTGTATTTGCGAATGCTTTCTCATTTTTCAATTTGACAGGATAACAATGAAATTATATTATAATTTTAAATTGTTTCTCTTTATGAATAAAGCTGAGCATATTTTCATACATTGAAAGACTTAAGGAATGAGAGCCTTCTATGTAGACTACCTTTTCTATCATTTTCCCATTGTTAATTATACTGTTAGACCGGGCATAGTGGTGCATACCTGTAATCCCAGCGTTTGGGAGGCTGAGGCAAGAGGAGCACTGCAAGTTCGAGGCCAGCCTGGGCTACATAGTGAGTTCAAGGCCATACAGAACTACATAGCAAGACTCCGTCTCAAAAAAAAAAAAAAAAAAGAAATTATATTGTTAGTCTCATCCTTACTGATCTGTAGAATTCCTTATATATTAAGGAAATTAACCCTTTGTTATATGAGTTACAAAATTTTATCCATTCGTTACTTGTCTTTGACTTTATCTTGGGTAGTTTTATATGATGAAAATTTTAATACTGTGCATGGCAGCATATATACTTGTAATCCTAAGTACTCAGAAGGCTGAGGCAGGAGGATCACAAGTTTGAGGCCAACCTAGTGAGACACTGTCTCAAAAAAAAAAAACAAATCCAGTACTGAAAAAAAATTAATCTTTACATTGGTCAGATTTATTAATCTTTTCTTTTACAACTTGTGGGTTTTACATCATATGTAGAAAGTTCTTCACCTCTCTGAGATTTTTTTCATATTCTCTTGCATTTACTAACTCTTTTTTTTTTTTTTTTTTTTTTTTTTTTGTGGGTACCGGGGGGTCGACCTCAGGACCTCGGGCGCCAACAGGCGCTCGTGCCACTGAGCGATATCACCGGCCCTTTTTTCGTATGTGGGTCCGGGAGTCGAACTCGGGCCCTCGTGCTTGCAAGGCAGGCACTTACGCCGCTGAGCCATCTCACCGGCCCTAACTCTTTTATTTCAGTTTTTCATCTTTGTATCTCTTACCTATCTGGAATTAATTTAATTTAATTATTTTGTTTTTTTGAGACAGGGTCTTGCTATGTAGTCCAGGCTGGCCTCAATTGGAATCTATTTTAAAGTGTGAAATAGATATCTAATCTATACATGAATAGCAACCCAGTTATCCAGGGACTAGTTTTTTAGTAAATATATATATATATATAATATATTATATATAATTATAATTATAATATTATTATAATATATATAATTATTATATAATATATATTATATAATTATATATATTATATATATTAATAATATATATATAATTTCTGGGCTTTCTGGTCCATTTCTTTGGTCTATTAATGTGCCTCCACCAACTGTGCCTCCACCAACTGTTTTAAATATATCAGCTCATATTGGATCGTGGCTATTTTAACATAAGCATACCCTACCCAGGTGAATATTTATTCTGTCCTTTAAAGAAATCTTCCAGAAGATATGTTTATATGTAAGTTTGGCATATCTGTCATACGTGCTGTATATCTCTATATGGAAGAGTGCTAGTTAAATGCACAATGTCCATATAAATTTGTTTTTTGTTTGTTGTGACAGAGTCTCGATGCATAGTTTAGTCTAAACTTGAACTCACTATGTATCCCAGGCTGGCCTCAAACTTCTGGTGACCCCCCTGCCTCAGCCTTCCAAAGGCTGGGATTGCAGATGTGCACCACCACAGCAGGTTTCCCATTTAAATTTGAATTTCAGACACTCAATTAATAATTTTTAATAGGGCCGGTGAGACGGCTCAGCGGCTTAAGCGCCTGCCTTGCAAGCGCAAAGGCCCGAGTTCGACTCCCGGAACCCACATACGAAAAAGGGGCCGGTGATATCGCTCAGCGGCACGGGTGCCTGTTGGTGCGCGAGGTCCTGAGGTCGTCCCCCCGGTACCCACAAAAAAAAAATAAATAAAAAATAAAAAAAAAATAATTTTTAATAGAAGTATATCCCATGCAATTTGGGATTTCTTTTCCTAATCTGGAAATCTGGTACAAGGCATTCTATTAAAAATAATTCTTGTAGCTGCATATGATAAAATCCAATTTAAACTAGCTTAGGCAAATGTGGAATATAGAGAATCCACAACTGGGGCATCTAAAGGTAGATTTACCTTCAGGTATCACTGACTTAGGGCCTTAAGTGATGTCACTTGGTTTCCTCTCACCGTCTCTCATCCCTGTTTGTTTGTTTCTGTCTGCATGCTGGCTTCCTCCCTGCACCCAGATAAGACAGCCTCAAATGTCTTCTGTTCCCATTCTTCCAACACGTGATGTCATGGGCCAGCAAGGACCTGGATAGCCAAGCTGAGGTCGAGTCCTCTCTGGTTGAAGGTGGATAGGAAATTGTGATTGACATTTCCACTTGAACTTCAGAGAGGGAGGGAGGAGTATCTAAAACTTAAAGAGTATTGCTGTCCAAGAAGACATCCAGAGAAACATCCTAGGCTACAATAATACATACAGATGCCACCATTGGCCCAACTCGAAGGAGATGGCAGTAATTTCCACTGTCACCACCAGAGTTCTTGGGTCCTTAGTTCCTTAATAACCTACACCTTCTCTCAACTTTCCCATGTCTTTCCCCAATACCAAGGCATGAAATGTAATACTCAGTTATGCAACATTCATTCAACAAACATCTACTGAGCATCCCCTTGGTATTTAGAACTGAGTTGGTCACTCTCAGTGGGAAAATGAATAACGCATTTACCTACCATCAGGTTAGATGTGGGAGATAAGTATTTACATGTAGACTTGTAGCATTATATGGTAGGGATAATGGTAACACGACTTTATCAAGAGGGAGTATCATGTAGTGGAAACAAGCACAACTTCTGGATCCATGTTACCTGTGTTTGAATCCCAGGGTCACCACAAACCATCACTTTGACCTTGGGGAAATTGCTTATCCTTTTAGGGTTTTGTTATTGTTGTTTGGCACTGCTGGGTGTCAAACCCAGGGCCTTGCACGTGCTAAGCATGCACTGTGTCACTGAGCGAACCTCCTACCCACGTGTAACAGTTAATCCTGCTTGTCAATTTGACTGGAGAGACAATTGGATTGTGAGAGCACTAACCTTATTCCTGGGTGTTATGGTTTTGCGTCTAGATGTCCCCCCAAAGCCTCATGCAGTCATGGGGGCAGGCTTCTAGAGTTTGTGATTGATTCATGGTCCAATGCTGGGAGTATGGGTGAGTGCTGCACCTGCCCTGGGGGAGTAGCCTGCATACAATATAAGAGAGGGAAAGAGGCTGGCTCCCTCGTGCTCCTCCCTTTTTACTGTTGTTGCTTTTGCTGTTTTCTGCCGCCATGAACTGTTGCCCTCTGCCATGCCACTCTCCCTTGGAGCCAGCCGAGTATGGACTGAAACCTCCACAAACGGTAAGCTATATAAATCTTTCCTTCCTTAATTTTGGGCATCGGGTATTTTGTCTCAGCAATGAGAGAAAAGTAACCAAGACGCTGGGTTAGCCCACTGAGGAGATCATAGCAGAATGGGCTATTACAAGATGGAACTTAGAGTAAGTGGGTCATCATAGGGTGTAATCTCAGGAACTATATCTGCTCCCTGGCCCCTTCCTCTCTGGTTCTTCCCCTGCTGTTTCCTGGCTGCCATGAGTTGAGCAGCTTTCCTCCATCACTCTTCTCTACCATGTCCTCTCTGCCTTGGAGCCAGCTGACTATGGACTGAACCTTCTGAAACTGTGAACCAAAATAGACCTTTTTTCCTGTAAATCGACTTTCTCAGGTATTTGGTAACAGCCACAGAAATGTGACCAATACATTGTGCTTAACCTCATTGCATCTCAGCTTCATCATCTGAAAAATGGAGACAGTACTTCACAGGCTTAAAGCTGTGAGGGTCGATTAAGATAATTCTCACAAAGCACTTAGCAATGCATGGTAAGCATGCAGTAATTGATCAGTAGTGTTGGGACTGTCAATAAAAAGGAAAGGCACCAAAAATCCAGGTCTCTTGAGTTCCATATCCAGGAACACTTCCCAGCTTCTCCAGGGTCACACGAGAGCTGAGCTGTGGAACGGAGAGGCATTTTTCCCTTCCTTTCCCTGTGGCTTCACTCTGTGTCCATCATTGGCTGCTGACTTCTCCATCTGTTCAGCACTCTTCAGAATCCACCATTCTTAGTTCCATTTCTAGACCCCGGGATTTGGGGAGAGGTCAAATCCCAAAGACCCACTTTCCTCTGCACTTGGAGCTGTGCTTCCAAACCTGAGTGGGCTGATCTGTCGACCGAGTCCCTGACCAACTAGGGAGTGTCAGGCTGCTGTGACTCCCCCGTCTCCCCCAGTTTCTCATTTTGAACCAAGGACTTGCTGAGGCATGGCATGAAGTAGACTCAGATGCCTAAGACTTGATCTTCCTACTTGAAAACAATAACAGGACATAGGGCACCAGTTGTAGCACGCACACCAGGCCACTCAGTGGTTGTGATCATGGCTGGGAATGCATGTCTGGCTGGCGACCTTCAGCCTAGCTTCTACCCTGCAGATAACATCCACTAGGATGTCACCTAGCTGCTGCCATCCATGGCCATGGATACCTGGTGACGAGACTCTCTCTGGCCAGCCCGGGCAAAGGAGAACACTAGGCTCCCAGCCACAATGCCCATTGGGTGCCTACAGGGTGGCACTGCAGTAGACACCATCCATCTTTGCCTGGCCAGGTGGGCAGGAGAACTCTTCATTAGTTCTGCTGTGACTGTTTCTCCTCCCTCACAGGAAACAGAGGGATTGCTGCTGAGAACAGACGAGACCAAAGTCTCAGGACCTGGGGATCGCACTGCCTTTTGAATGACTTTATTAATCTAAAGCTGTTGGACCAAGAGGCTGTGGCATCAGGAGGAAGCCAGGCAGGCGCTAATCAGCCAGGCGGAAGAACAGGTTTGGTGGGGAGGCATTGAGTAACTCCTCACTGAAAAAGAGCCCTCACTCGCTCTTGAATTGTCTCTTTTTAGATAGGTATGATATCTTTCCTGGGCTTATTTTATTCACACAGGAAGCTTTCAGTGAAAGCTGGAGATAGGAACTTCAGTATGGTGTGACACTCCAGCAGGACCCGAGGTTGTGACAGAGAAACAACCTCTCTCTCTCTCTCTTCGTTCTGCCACCTTAGGGCATGTTGTCTTCCGTGACTTGACTTTTGATGAAAGAAAAGAGAAACAAACATTCAGCCCTACTTTGTATCAGCACTAGACAGTGTACTTTCGTTACATTATCTGACAGGATTTTATTTTATTTTATTTATTTTTTTTTTTTTTTTGAGACAGGGTCTCGCTATGCAGTTCAGGCTGGCCTTGAACTCCCTGTGAAGCCCAGGTTGTCCTCAAATTCGCAGTGATCCTCCTGCCTCAGCCTCTAAGTGCTGGGATTGCAGGTGTGCACCACCACGCCCGGCTGGGATTTGATTTTGAAGGTTTTTCTTTTCACTGATAAGGAAATTGAGACCCAAAGAGGTAATGTAATCCGAACAAAATCACATAGTTAATAAATGGCAAAGACAGGATCTGAGTCCAGATAGTCAAAGTCCAGTGCTTACCCTCTCTCCGCTGGACACCCTGTCTGTGCATGAGACCTTCAAAGCCTTGACCAGAGTGTAATCTGCTCCCGATAATTTCCTCACTACAATTGGTGAGCCTTGTTTTTTTTTTTTTTTTTTTTTTTTTTTTTTTTTGTGGGTGCCAGGGGGTCGACCTCAGGACCTCGCGTGCCAACAGGCACCCGTGCCACTGAGCGATATCACCGGCCCCTTTTTCGTATGTGGGTTCCGGGAGTCGAACTCGGGCCCTCGCGCTTGCAAGGCAGGCGCTTACGCCGCTGAGCCATCTCACCGGCCCTGAGCCTTGTTTTTTTCATGAAGGTACTTCAAAGCACCAATGTGTTTCTGTAGCCTCTAGCTGGAAGGTCTTCAAATACAAGGGACAGCTCTATGAAAAGGTGACTCTTACTGTATATAAGTCATACACCAATAAACATGACTTTTAAAAAGGTGTTGAGTTTATTATATAAAGAGCCCCAAAATGCTGGGGATGTCGTTCATTAGTAAAGCACTTGCTTAGCATGTAAGAGGCCCTGGGTTAGATCCCTAGCGCTGCAAAAAGAAAAAGAGGAAAAACAGTCACTGAGATACCATTGATCACTTATCTGATTGGTAAAAATCCAGAAGATTGATAACCCTCAGAACAGCCCTGACTGTGGGTAAGCAGGAGCTCCCACACGTGATGAGGGTGTTGTGAGTGAACCCACTCCCACTGAGGACAATTGGATAGTGTCTACCAAATTCCCTGTGTAGCCAGATGTGGAGGCCTGCAATCCCACTGCTCCAGTGACTGAGGCAGGAGGATCACAAGTTTGAGGACAGCCTGGACTATACAGTGAGTTCAAGGCCAGCCTGGACTACAAAGCTAGACCCTGTCTCAGGAAATAAAAAATGCCTGGGTGGTGGCACGTGCCCGTAATCCCAACACACCGGAGGCTGAGACAGGTGGATTGCAAATGCAAGCCCAGCCTGGACTACTTAGCGAGCCCTCATCTCAAAATTTTAAAACATAAAAATACAAAAGGGCCAGGGATGTACCTCAATGTAAAGGCCTAGGTTCATTCTCCAGTTCCATCAAAACAAAACAAAACAAATCCCTGTGAATCAGCAATTTTATTTCTAGGCATTTATCCTACAGTTACAGTTGCAGGTATGTAAACCTTTATATATGTAAATAAAATTTCATTATAGATATGATTATTTATTGAAGCAGTGCTTGAAAGAAAGAGCAAAAATCTGGAAACTTGAATGTCCATTAACAAGGGCCTGGCTAAATAAATTATGGCAACAGCCCAGCGTGGTGATACACACCTGCAGTAACAGCACTTGGAAGGCTGAGGCAGGAGGATGGCCACGAGTTCGAGGCCAGCTTGGACTACATAGCAAGCTCAAGACCAGCCTGAACTACATGGAGAGAACCTGTCTCAAAAATAAAAACAAAAACAAAAACACCTGATATAAGCCAGGCGTGGTGGTGTATGCCTGTGGTCCCAGAACTGGGAGGCTGAGGCAGGAGTATCGCTGCGAGTTTGAGGCCAGCCTGTGCTACCAAGTGAGTTCAAACCAGCCTGAACTGCATAGCAAAACTCTGTCTCTAAATAAATAAATAAACACCTGATACAGAAAACTCCCCAAGATACACTATTAATTGAAAAAAACTAAAGTGCCAGAGAGCATTTATAGTAGATACCAATTACAGATAAGGGAGAGATTCCGTGTTTGTATTATTTTCTAAAATGTATTAAAAGTCTCTCAAAGGAGATGCAGGAAACTATTAACAGTGATTATCTCTTCTGGAGGTTAGTGGGAAGGATATAGTTCACTGTATACTTTTACTGTTTTTTGTGTGTGTGTGTGTGTGGGTACCGGGGGTCGAACTCAGGACCTCCCGCACCAGCGGGCGCCCGTGCCGCTGAGCAATATCACCAGCCCTTTTTTTGTATGTGGGTTCCGGGAGTCGGACTCAGGACCTTGCGCTTGCCAGGCAGGTGCTTATGTCGCTGAGCCATCTCACCAGCCCTTGTTGTTTGTTTTTTGAGACAGGGTCTCACTATGTAGTTCAGGCTGGCCTTGAACTCACTATGTAGCCCAGGCTGGCCTTGAACCTGCAGTGATCCTCCTGCCTCAGCCTCCGAGGTGTTGGGATTACAGGCCACAAGGCCTGGTAAAATTTTATTTTGAACATAAGAAGAATTGATGCGTTATGTGCACGTACCAACCTCCCACAATGAATGTAATCATTATAAACTGCACACATGTACTAATAAAAATAATAATTAAAAATAAATTTTAGGGCCGGTGAGATGGCTCAGCGGCTTAAGGGCCTGCCTGGCAAGCACGAGGGCCCGAGTTTGACTCCCAGTACCCACATACGAAAACAGGGCCAGTGATATCGCTCAGTGGCATGGGCGCCTGCTGGCACGTGACGTCCTGAGGTCGACCCCCGGTACCCACAAAAAAAATAAATAAATAAAAAATAAATTTTATTTTTCAATCCTCTTGCCTTAGCCTCCAAAGTAGCTGGGATTTCAGGTATGTACCACCATTCCTGGCTACTTTTAAAATTTTTGATGTTTAAACTTCATAATTAAAAAATAAATAAACTTCATAATTTTTTAAAATAATTCTTTTAAACATCATAATTTTAAAAATTAAGAAAACAAGCCAAGCTGGCTGTGGTGGCACATGCCTGTAATCCCAATACTCGGGAGGCTGAGGCAGGAGGATCACCGTGAGTTCAAGGCCAGCCTGGGCTACATAAGTAAGTTCAAGACCAGCCTGCACTACATAGTGAGACCCTGTTTAAAAAAAAAAAAAAAAAGGTTTCTTAGGACATGGAAAACAGTAGCTATTTAAAAATTGGTTAAATTAAACTTTATCCGATACAGTTAACGCAAAGAGGAAAACTAAAGATGGAGAGAAAAATATAAAGCATTTATTTCACAAAAGATTTGCATCCAGGATATCCTCTGTTTTTTGTTTGTTTGTTTTTTGTTTTTTGAGACAGGTCTCGCTATGTAGTTCAAGCTGGCCTTGAACTCACTATGTAGCCCAGGCTGGCGTCGAACTCGCCAGCCTGGGCTACATACATCCTCCTGCCTCAGCCTCCTGAGTTCTGGGATTATAGGCATGCACTACCACATCTGGCTTCCTTTTAAAAGAATCTTTTTTTTTTTTTTTTTTAATGTGGGTACCGGGAGTCGACCTCAGGACCTCGCACTTGCCAGGAAGCGCTTGTGCCACTGAGTGGTATCACCGGCCCTTTTTTACCTTTATGTGGGCACCGGAAGTCGAACTCAGGACCTTGCACTTGCCAGGCAGGCGCTTATGCCACTGAACTATCTCACTGGCCCTAAAAAAATCTCACAAATCAATGAGAAGACCAAAGAATATTTTGATGGACAAAAGTCTTAAACATTTAATACACACATGTGCACATGCACATGCAGAAAAACATACAAGACCATAAAAAGTGCTCAAAGTTATTGCTCGTTAGGGAAATGTAAATTAAAACTGCAATGAGATAACAAAAACCACCATAATAGCTAACATTAAAAAGACTGAAAATACCTAATGTTGGTAACGATGGGTAAACTGAATCAGGTGTGGTAGCTGTAATTTCAGAACTTGGGAGGCTGAGGCAGAAGGATTGCCATGAGCTCAAGGCCAGCCTGAGGTACATAATGAATTCAAGACCAGCCTGAACTACATAGTGAGACCCTGTCTCAAAAAACCAAGACCAAAAACAAAACAAAACAAAACAAAAAATGAAACCGCTAGAACTCTCATATGTTGCTGATGGGGTGAAAAATTATACAACTATTTACAAAAATGTTCGGCAGGTTTGCAGAGTTAAATATACACCTTCCCTAAGGCCCAAGAATTCTACTTCCTAAGTAATTTCACTTCCAAGGGAAATGAAAGCATATGTCTACACAGACATTTGTGCAAGAATGTCCAAAGAAGGTTTTCCCCCCATAATAACTGCAAGCTGGAAACAGTGCCGAGAGCTGTCCCAGTAGAAAGGGAAAATGATTTGTACAAGGGAGTTCTACTCAAGGACTGATATGCTAGGCGTGAAGAGTGAAGGCACACACTGGTAATCTCAGCACTCAGGAGGACGAGGCAGGAGAATGATGAGTTTAAGCCCAGCTTGAGCTACATAGGGAAAAGCAAATCAAAAACAAACAAAAAAAAAAAAAGAGAAAAGGAATTAAAAAAGAAAGAAAGAAAGAAAGAAAGAAAGAAAGAAAGAAAGAAAGAAAGAAAGAAAGAAAGAAAGAAAGAAAGAAAAAGAGACACACAAAACCAATCAAGAGCCAGGCTATAATCCCAGCACTGTGGGAGGATTGTAAATTCAAGTCCAGCCTCAGCAATTTAGAGAAACTCCATCTCAAAATTAAATAATAAAAAGGGGAGAGGATGTCACTCAGTGTGAAACCTTGGGTTCCATCACCAGTACTAGAAAAACAACAATGACTAAGAACAACAACAGAACAAATGAACCATCTACAACAACAAAACCAGATAGGCACACCACAGCCGAACATCTGCCTGTGAACAATACACTGAACAAAAGAAGCCAGATGGGGGCCCGCGATATAGCTCAGTGGCACAGCGCCTGCCTGGCAAACTCAATTCAGTTCGATTTTTGGTACAAAAAAAAAAAAGCCAGACGCAATAATCCGTTTCTAACTATATGAAGATCTAAAATGAACAAAATGGGCCGGTGAGATGGCTCAGCGGCGTAAGCACCTGCCTGGCAGGCGCGAGGGCCCGAGTTTGACTCCCAGAACGCACATACGAATAAAGGGCCGGTGATATCGCTCAGCGGCATGGGTGCCTGCTGGCGCACAAGGTCCTGAGGTCGACCCCCGGTACCCACAAAAACAAAACAAAACAGCAATTACCTCGCAGGGGCGATGCCATGATCACAAGGGTGGTTTCCCAGGGTGGCGCTTGTCCATGGCATTCTGCGTATGCTGACCCCTGTGATTTCCCCAAATATGGAGAGTAAACTGCTTAATTTATGGTAGTCAGGAACTGTGTTCGTGCTTTCCTCTGAAAAAATAAAAAATAAAACAAAACTGCCGTGGGCATAGGGAAAGACTTTCTGAACAGAAGCTCAGTTGCACAGGAAATAGTACCAAGAATCAACAAGCAAATGGGATCACATTAGCTGGGCATGGTGGCAACATGCCTATAATCCCAGTACTTGGGAGGCTGAGGCAGGAGGATCGCCATGAGTTCAAGGCCAGTTTGGGCTACATAGAGAGTTCAAAACTAGCCTGAACTACATAGCAAGACCCTGTCTCAAAAAAAAATAAATAAATAAAAATAAGCAAATAAATAATAAATAAAAATAGGATCACATCAAATTAAAAAGCTTCTGCACTGCAAAAACCAACAGAGTGAAGAGACAACCTACAGAATGGGAAAATTTTTTGGCAGCTATTCCTCAGACAGAGGACTGGTATCTAGAATATACAAAGAACTAAAAAAAAAAAAACTTAGACCACCAAAATAAAAGATCCAATCAAAACTGGGCAAGCGAAATAAATAGACATTTCACAGAAAACATACAAATGGCCAATAAATACATGAAGGAATCCATGTCACTGGCCATTAGAGAAATGCAAACTAAAACAACACTGAGATTTCATCCTACCCCAGAAAGAATGGCCACAGTCAAAAAATCAAATAATAAATGCTGGTAAGACTGTGGGGGAAAAGGAATCTTTCTACACTGTTGTGGGAGTATAAATTAGTACAGACCTTATGGAAATCAGTATGGATATTCCTCAAAAAACTAATACTAGAAATTCCATTTGAAGGACCGGGGATATAGCTCACTGGCACAGTGCCTGCCTGGAAAGTGCAAGGTCCTGAGTTCGATTTCCAGTACCAAAAAAAAATATTCCATTTGATCCAGCTATTCCCCTTCTAGGTATATATCCCTGAAAGAGTTAAAGATATCATATTACAGTGCCACATGCATATTCGTGTTTATAGCAGCACAGCTCATAATAGTTAAATCTGAACCAGGGCGTGGTGCTGCACACCTGTAATCCCAGCACTCAGGAGGCTGAGGCAGGAGGATTGCCACGAGTTCAAGGTCACCCTTGGCTACATAGTGAGTTCAAGGCCAGCTTGAATGACATAGCAAGACCCTGTTTCAAAAAAAAAAAAAAAAGAAAAAAAAAAAACTAAATTGAAAAGCAGCCTATATGTCCATCATCAGATGAACAGGTAAAGAAAATATATTTATACACAATGGAGTACTACTCTGCCATAAAGAAGGATAAACTTGAAGCATTTGTAGGAAAATGGACACACCTTAAGACCATATGTTAAGTGAAATAAATCAGATACACAAGCTTAAATATCACATGGTTTCTCTTATATTAGAAACCCCAAAATAAAAAGCAAAATAAAAGACAGATAATAGGAAGTAGGGAGATAAATCTTTCTCATATGGAAAGGGGACCAAAGGATGGAGGGAGGCAGGAGGGAGGGGAGAGAAAGGGAATGAGAGAAGGAATGAAGATGTATTATGTACATGTGCCAACTCCATACCAGGAATGTAAACATCATGTAGTACTGATGTGTACTAATAAATTAATTTTCAGTTCAATAAAAGGAAAAACTAGTTGTGATTGGGAAGTCAACTGGGAATGAACACTAGGGAAACTGCTGGGGCCAGGGCTGGCTATAGAAGCAATAAAATCCAGTAGCACATGCAACAGAGCACCTAGATTTTGGTTTCTAAATATTGCTCTCCAATAAAAGGAGCGAGGGCTTCTGGGGGAACAGACTGTTGCAGAAAAAAGTGTAAGATGAACATGAAATATCTTCTTGCCCCAGAAAGGAAGCAAGTGCTCGAAGAAGGTTAAGGATGTATCCAAAGAACACAGAGCCAAGCTGAAGAAGCTTCATATGGTCAAATCTGGGACAACTGGATCATCAGAAATAAATAATGACGGTAAAGGTTATAATTCACGGGATAAAATAAGAATCCATGAGTCCATTCTGATATGAATAAATGAATAAATAAATAAGTGGAGAAGCAGGGGGAAATCTTCCTTCCAGTAGAATTACACCTACTAAATATAGAAGATCTACAGAGTTAGAAAATCATCATGGAAACAAGAAAAAATTATCATGGATGCTAAAACCCAAGGCTTAAAGCAGCACGAGGGACAGTCCACAAATTATTATTACTTTTTTTTTTTTTTTTTTGAGACAGGGTCTCACTACATAGTTCAGGCTGGCTTTGAACTCGTTATGTAGCCCAGGCTGGCCTCAAACTTGTGGAGATCCTCCTGCCTCAGCCTCCCAACACAAATTACTTTTTAATTATAAAAGGGAATTACACCGGGCATGGCGGTGCACACCTGTAAGCCCAGCACTCGGGAGGCTGAAGCAGGATTGCTGCAAATTCAAGACCAGCCTGGGCTACATAGTGAGTTCAAGGTCAGCCTGAACTGCATAGCAAGACCCTGTCTCCAAAAAAAAAAAAAAAAAAAAAAAGAAAGAAAGAAAGAAAAAGAAAACACTAAAACAAAAACAGAAAAAAAAAAGAAAAAGTGGAAGTTGGGGTGGAATGTTTTATTTATTAATTTGTAACTTTTTTCCCAGTCCTGGGGCTCTACCCCAGGGACTCTATCACTGAGCTATATCCTCAGCTATCTTTACTTTTCATTTTGAGACAGAGTCTTGCTAAATTGTCCAGGAAGGGACTTGAACTCTCCATCCTCCTGCCTCAGCCTCCCTGAGTGCTGTGATTACAGAGAGGTGGAATGTTTAAAACCTGGAAATAGAGTAGATCACAGCCACATTCTACTGATCAGAATTCAATCACATGGGCCCAACTGCGTGTGTGGAGATGGGGGAAAAGCAATCTTTCTGGGTGCTGGGAAGGAAACTGTTCAGTGAACACGGAGCTTTGACTCTGCTATTAGAATGTAAACTTGGCTGATTTAGTAAAACTTTCCGTTTTCTCATTCATCAAATGGGGACAACAAACCATATAGAGTTATTGTACTACATAAAACACATTATGTACTGAACATGTAAAGCACAGTACCTGGCACTTGGTAAACCCTAAATGACAGTTGTTAGTATCCTAGACCTCTCATGTCTCTTACAGTCCTGGTTATGTCAGTCCCCTGGCTACAGTGGTGGAGCTCATTCATGCCAAACCTTTCCATGTGTTATGCATTTCTCCTTACTCTCTGCCCATGTGTAATGTAGATTTGGTCAAGGCTTTGGAGCAGGGCCTGAAGAGCGAAGAGCCACAGGTACAGTTCTTCTGCAAGATATCTTTTGGGGGACAGTGGAGGCACCCCATACTCTCTGGAGTTGCTGAGACGGCCCCTCTTGGTTTTTTTTTTTTTTTTTTTTCCCTGAGACAGGGTCTCACTGTGTAATTGAGCCTGGCCTTGAACTCACTATGCAGCTCAGGCTGGCTGGAGCTCAAACTCACGGTGATCTTCCTGCCTCAGCCTCCCAGAGTGCTGTGATTATAGGCATGCACTACCACGCCTGGCTAAATCTCTCTTGTTCTTAACAACAGGTGTTGGCAAAAAAGCTGGCCAGGGTTTATTCTCTGCTTTCTGAAATTCTGAGAGAGATCAGGGTGGTATCCAGGAAAGATGAGGGATAGCAGCTGTCCACAGCTTAGAATTTTCCCCACACTCTATGTCTTAATAGATAAGGTGACCCAACTAAGTCCTGTCCTATTAAAGCAGAAAAGCCCCTTTATTCTATTTTTATTTTTCCAACCTGCCCCATGTAATGTGGCCTCCTCACTTGTTGTTCCAGGATGCCCACAGTTCACTTCCTGGTTCTTCATCCACGCTGACATCTTGGGCACCGTTTCCATTTCCCATTCTACCCACCTGTTCCCCAAAGTCACGGGACCTGCCCTATCCTATCAAAACCTACACGTTCTGATTCTGTACATCTTGCCTGAAAAGCCTAGAAAAACCCCAGCCCACTACAGGGCAGGGCCTGGTTTTCTTTGTTGTTGGGAGTGATCCCTGCCAGGACCACCAGTGTAAAATAAAGCTGTTCACTGCCTCCAAATCCTGGGTGTCATTTCGGTGTTTCTGCTTGCTGTAGCACTATCAGCCCAACTAGGGACACCCTGGGCCTCCAGCTGACCTGGCCAACAGAACACTAGAGGGGTTCATGAGCAGGATGTGGGGTAGATTCCTGCAAAGAGTCATGCATCACCATTTTATTTTCTTCTGGGTAGAAATAGACTTAGGCAGGAAATGGGAACCCACTGCAGCAATTTGGGGCCTATACCCTGTAGAGACCTTATTCCATTTCCCATCCTCAACCAAACCAAGATTTGGCCCACTGACACAGAGAGTTGTTTAATTTTCCATTTGTGGCCAGAGTTGAGAAGTTCAACGTATTTGGCAAACAATGTAATTCATGATGGCATAGCCAAAGTAATCCTTTTAGAGATTTATTAAAGAAAAATTAGATGAAGTTATTGTTCTTTGTACTGGACTCCAACAGAAAAGACTAAAAATCAAAATGGAGTCATTTACACTAAAGTTCCACATTATCAAGCTAAAACTAAACTGTTTATCTGACTGTCGAGAAATTCAGATGACAGAGATAATAGCCAAATTTCCCAAACAGGCCGTTTTGAATTGGTTTGTACTAGAGTTTGAACATGGTTTGCTCTAACTCATGCGTTGTGATTATTTGTCCTTTGACACATCAGTAAATGTCCACATTCTCTTTGCTTTATGGACTAGCAGATTTGGAAATAGCACAGAATAAACACCCAAGACCCTAGGCCAAACTTGGAATCCATTGGAAACAAATAACAGCTTTCTGTAATTCTGGTTTTTTGGTTTTTGGTTTTTTTTTTTTTTTTTCAGTTATGGGGACTGAACCCAGGGCTTCAGCACTGAGCTAACTCTCCATCGCTTTCTTATTTTGAGACAAGATCTTGCTAAATTGCCCAGTCTGGGCTCCAGCCAGCAATCCTCCTGTCTCCCCCTCCTCGAGTGCTGGGATCACAGGCACATGCCATTGTGCTCAATTTTGGTGGTTTTTATAGGAAGCCCTCCTAGTGTCTCTGGTTGTTTGTTATTTGCAGGCCCCTGGCTTAAATCAACATGAGTAGGTTCCGAGTTCCTCTCTGCTCCACGAAAGATCAAAGTACAGGCAGCCTCTGCCATGATCAGTGTTCGGCACTGCTTAATTGCACTGCATTTTATGGACTCTGACCTCTTGGACTCCGGACCTTACCTGTCTCAGCTTCCCGTCCTGTTCCATTTCTTGGTTACTCTAGTGGACTTGATTCCTTTCCCCTGGCCCCTGACCGATTCCGGCAAGTCCTGTCTTCCTATGTCTTACCCGATGTCTGGAAGGAAGGTGCCTAGCAGGCTCAGCCTCTTTGGGAGGTGTTTCAGCAGGGCTGCCTTCTTGTGCCATTCCACGGGGCAGCCCTTCCACTGTATTTCACATCAGTGGTACCCACTGGAGTTGTGAATCTTGGAGACACTGAAATACAGGAAATTGTCATGAAGCTGCACCCTATCTTTATGTAAATAATATGTTCATTGGGAATGGCTTGGTAGCTAGGGAGGCTTAACCTTTCCCCTTGGGGTCACCATCACCACCCACCAGACGTGAAAATACGTGTGCAGAGAAAACTCAGTTATCAAAGGTCTTGGTGGTTTACTGTCAACACTAGCATCTTCTGAAAAATCAAGAAACGACATAGGAGAAGTGAAGCTAAAAGGGAAGCTGGAAAAGGTAAGCAAAAAAATGAAAGAAATTGCTGGAAACAAAATCTATGTGTAAAGGCATTTAATCCTTCCCTATTGGTTTTGGGGATGACAGCTCATGAAAACTTGTTGGTGAACAATTTTCTGGAAGAGAAGCACAGCATAGAGCCCTGAGTCAGATAACCCAAGTTCATATTCTGACCTCTGAGTCCCAATTAATGTAACCCCATGAAAATTACTTCACTTTACCAGTGAGTCTCCTGCTGTGTGACATGGTGACCCAGACCACCTCCAGCATGGTCGTGAGGCTGTGATGAGATAAAGTGTGGAAGTGGTTTGATCGGCTTAGGTATTGTAAGTTTTCATTAACCAAAAGCGGATGGGTTTCCTGGAATTTCCTCTAAAAATGTTAGGAAACCTGACAATCATTTCAAATGCAACCGATTTGGTTCCAACTCCTCCTTCTTCCAAACATGTCCTTAAAGTCCCTGTTTGTTGTGCAAACACCCCTGAGGAAAAGACAGTAGTTGACCCGTCTTCATGTTTTCGGGTAGCACCTTTCTCATCCCAAAGATCTTGCAGTTTGGTGGGGGCGGGGTAGGCACAAGAAGGAAGGGAGGATCACCTGCCAGGTCAAGCTCTGGAAAACACGTACTGTGACCTGGTGAGGCAGAGGAGGCCCTGCCTCCCCCCTTTCCTGTGATGGCTGGGGAGGGGTGTGGTTTGCACCGCAGTTGTGATTAACACAGCTACCCCCTCTGAAGACTCTCGGTTTCGGCTGCCATTTCTTACAGAGACTTGACAGCTGTCAGTCAAATCGCTGTGTCTCCCGTTAGTCCACGAACTCTTGGCCACGACAGTTGTGGTTGTCCTGGAGCACCACACTTCCTCCAGGAGCTGTCCACCATACCTGAATTTGAACCCATTGGTAGAATAGAGTTCGGACCAATCAGTAAGTTCAGATTGTAAGGCTCGAGTTTATATCAATTTGGATCAATCAGCAGGCTCAAATTTGGGCCAATCAGTAGGTGTGGATCAATCACAGGCCTGCAGCTGCTACATTAACTGCATGCCCCAAAGGCACTTTCTCCAGTTAGTTTAGGAGGATTCCCTGTGTGCTGTAGCACAGATCTTGTTCAAATAAAGTGTCACTCCAGTGGCCCTGTAAATCCGCTCATGATTTATTTCTTGGGCTGCGTGATGTGGGCTCAGAAGGTCCTGCAGCACCGGGCATGGTGGCATGCCTGTAATCCCAGCACTCTGGAGGCCAAGGCAGGAGGATCGCTGTGAATCTGAGGCCAGCCTGAGCTACATAGTGAGACCCTGTCTCAAAAAAACAAAACAAAACAAACAAAAACATGAAACAGAAGGTCCTGTAAATCTACCCAGGATATTTATCCCGAGTAGTGTGGAAGGAGTGGTCTCTATAATTGAAAGAGCTTGAAACCCTAGGGGCTGTTAGCCCTGAAGAGCTCCAGAGAGCAGCAATTTCTAGAGTGGATCCGACATTAACTGGTGTCCTGGCACTAATGAGGGCCACTTGCAGAGCTGCACTTTCCTGATTTATGATTTCCATCAGAATAGAGCAAAAGAGCCCTCAACTGATTGGCGATGCTGATAGCAGACAAGTTGGAAAACAAACTTAACCTCCTTTTCCAAATCTTTCATCAGGGGAAACCTGGCAGAGTCTGCCATATTTCAGTAATTTCGTTCTATCAAAATGGAGTAGCATTGGTTCAAACTCTTGGAGTCAGGGCGCCCCAGCACTTGGGAGGCTGAGGCAGGCGGATTGTTATGAGTTGGACCACCCTGGGCTACAAAGCAAGATCTTGTCTCAAAACAACAACAGCAACAACAAACAAAATAAAATAAAATGGAGTCAAGAGGCCATTGTTAATCAGATCTCAGGATGGCCTCTGAAACTCTGACAAGGCTGCGGACACACCCACTTCCCCCCAACCCCTCCTGCCTGTCCTATGACACATGGCAAACCTCTGCTGATCTCCTGTACAATGGACTCCTTCCCCCAAACAAGACAGAGAAGGAGACCGCACCCAGGCCCTTTCTTACAAAACAGCTTAATACCTGCCGGTACCAATCACAATTCCTAACAGGTGATGTAACTTCCGCTGCCCTGCGGTTTAAAGCCCTAAGTGCAGTCTCCATTTTGTACAACCCCAGAGCACAGTTTCAAGACTGTTGAATCTGTGTTTTCCTGGCTTGCAATCCTAAGTAGCTCCCCAAAATGTAATTTTCTTTGTTCCCAACTAAGTTGATTTTTGTCTCGGTTGACAGTTGTATGTGCCAATCCCTATCCTCTCTTGTGATATGTGTATATTTATAAATATCAATGTGTAAATTATGTTTAACCCAGTCCCTTCACTACAAACCACAGATAGTTAGATTATACTCGGCATCTGAGGTTTGTGTGTGGGATTTTAGTGCTAGCTCCTAGTTCATCCCGACAAGTAAAATTGGAAGGGGTAGGAAAAAGCTGAGTTTTCTCCTGCTGAGAGGAAGCCTGATGTTTTTTATGAGCTATTTTTTCAAGCTCTTAACTTCCAGTCTTAGTATGTACCACCCAACACTGAATGAATAGCTTTCTTCTTGCTGTGACACTTTCTAATAAAAACTTCTTTCTTTCTTTCTTTTTTTTTTTTTTTGAGTACTGGGGATTGAACCAAGAGCCTTGTATGTGCTAGACAAGTGCTCTACCACTGACGTACATTCCAGCCCTTTTTATTTTATTTTTAAAACTTTATTCATTTATTTATTTTTTTCATACAGGGTCTCACTATGTAGTTCAGGCTGGCCTCGAACTGACAGCAATCCTCCTGCCTCAGGCTCCCGAGTGCTGGGTTACAGGCGTGCACTACCATGCCTGGCTTTATTTTTTAATCTTGAGACAGGGTCTCACTAAATTACCCAGGATGGCCTCTAACTAGGCATGTGCCACCACACCTAGCTAGTAAAAGTTTTTGGGTTTTTTGTTTGTTTGTTTTTTGTACAGGGAATCCAACTCAGAGGGTTTTTGTGGGCTTTTTGTTGTTTGTTTGTGTGTTTGTTTTTGCAATGCTGGGGATTGACCCTATGGCCTCAGGTGTGCTAGGCAAACATTGTACCATTGAGCTACATCCCCAGCCCAAAGTTTTTTTTTTTTTTCTTTCTTTCTTTCTTTCTCTCTTTTTTTTTTCCTTGAGACAGGTGACTATGTAGTTCATGCTGGCTTGAGTTCACTGTTGTAGCCTAGGCTGGCCTCGAACTCATGGTGATCCTCCTGCGTCAGCCTCCCAAGTGCTATGATTACAGGTGTGCAACCCTGTGCCCAGCTCTGCCCAAAACTTTTGAAAAGTAAGGTACAATTATATAGGGCAAGGTATGAAAATTTTATACTTGATGAAATTTTAACCCCTTTTTGGGTAGGGATCTTACTACAAAAACACATTCAGATGTGAGGGCCAGCGCTCAGTCAGGTCCCCAGTCATCTTTGCTGCCCTGGTCCCACCGCCCGCTCTTGCCTCCCACTTTCTTATCTCAGATGACACTGTAGCTTGAATTAACAGCTTAATGTACTTCCTCCTCTTATCTCCAGAAGCTGCCGCTGCCTGCTCTTTTTCTCCCCGGCTGCTATTTCAAAGTCCTGGCAGTTCCCCCATCCCAGTTACAGATAGCAAGAGTTTGTTTTTGCTTTTACTCTTCCACTGTGTGGACAGATCACAGTGTGTCCTTTCTGCTGCTCATTGGCATCTGTGTTGTTGCCATGTCTTGGTGATTATGAACAACAGTGCTCTGAATATCCCTGGAGTCCCCACTCCTCTCCTCTGCTTCCCTCTTTCTTTCTTTCTTTTTTCTTTTGAGAAAGGGTCTCACTATGCAGTTCAGTCTGGCCTTAAGCTCACTATGTCGCTCAGAATTGTGGTGATCCTCCTGCCTCAGCCTCTCAAGTACGACACAGCCAGTTTGAATGCGGATGAAAATCCCTCCAATTTATTCCTGCCAGAATTGTATTAGAGTTTCAGATGCTCCACAACCTTATCAATATTTGGTATTGTCAGTCTTTGAAACTTTTGTCATTCTTGTAGTTGTGTATTTCATTGTGTATCCCATTTGCAACAAGAATTTGAAAAGGCAAATAGGCTTATTGGAAATTTGGAATATATATATTTTTTTTCTCCACTGGGGAATCGAACCAAAGGGCACTTTATCACTGAGCTATGACCCCAGCTCTTTTTATTTTGAGACAGGGATTCACTAAGTTCCACAGGCTGACCTTGAACTTGTGATTCCTTCTGCCTCAGCCTTTGGAGTAGCTGGGGTCAAAGGAATGCATCACTGCACCAGACTTGGAGACACAGTGGTACCTTGGTATTTGTCACTGATCGATTCCAGCAGGTGCAAGGAGTATGAAAAATGTCAAGTACCTAATTGTTTTGGCTGGAAAGGGTAGGGAGTCACAAAGTGATCGACAGGGACAAGTTCTAGCTTTTTTTTTTTGTGGGTACTGGGGGGTCGACCTCAGGACCTTGCGCACCAACAGGCACCCGTGCCGCTGAGCAATATCACCGGCCCCTTTTTCGTATGTGGGTTCCGGGAGACGAACTCGGGCCCTCGCGCTTGCAAGGCAGGCGCTTACGCCGCTGAGCCATCTCACTGGCCCCAAGTTCTAGCTTTTGCACTGAGCGCCAAATGAATGATGTGAATGTTGGGACAAAATTTTTGTGTCAAAATACACAGAGTAGAAATTCAGAGCAATTAAAATTTAAAAGCAAATTTAAAGCATTTGAGTACCAAAGTATGACTGTACTCTTCTGTGAAGTGTGTGTTGCTCTCTCGCTCATTTAACCCTGGGGATGTATAATAAACGATGAGGGCTTTACCGGACATCGTGAATATCTTCTCCAGGTCTGTAGCTTGCCTTTTCACTCTCTTCAGTAGGGCTGTTGTTGTTTTCTTCCCCTGTGATGCTGGGGATTGAACCCAAAGCCTGGCGCTTATTAGGCCAGTGCTTTACCACTGCGCCATATCTTCAGCCTTATTTTTGTTTTTAAATGAGACAGCTTGGGGATATAGCTCAGCAGCACAGCGCCTGCCAGGCAAGCACAAGGTCCTGAGTTCGACTCCTGGTACCAAAACAAAACAAAACAACAAATGAGGCAGCTCCTGGAACAGTTGTGTGGCCTGAGCGTTTTCTTCCTAAGCCTCTGAGCTCTATTTTAGACAGATGAGATATTACAATAGGAAAAATCCAGTAGGAAAAGCTCAAACTCAATCTCTCCTACTATATACTTACAGCACAGATCACTTCTGACACCAGAGACACAGGCGTCTGGCCCCACACACCAAACATGTGAGCAATTCTGCAGCAGATACCAGATGGGCGTCCTCTAATTCAGTTCTGACGTGATCTACCTGCAGAGAGAGTCAGATACGCACGTGGAGGACTCAGTTCCCCGGGCTGTCCCCCCACCCCATGCTGTAGAGGCCAGCTGCAAGCCTGTGAAGTCCAGGTGATTTTACCTTTGTTTCTTACCAACTGGCTACACAGGGAGGGTCCCATGATTCCCTCCTCCAGTTTTGTTAATGTGCTTGGGCAGTTCCCAGGACTCCGGGAAACATCTTCGTGTTCCTAGCTCTTTATAAAGGACATTACGAAGGACTCAGGTGAAGAAATGCACAGAGTGAGGTGTGAGGGGAGGGGTGCAGAGTTTCCATACCCTTTCCCAACCTGTCACCCCGCAGGAGATGCTACACATTCAGCTAACCGGAAGCTGCCTACACCCTGGCCTTTTGAATTTTTATGAGGACTTCATTCCATGCCTAATGCTAACAGGCTGAGTGAGGGAACCCAACAAGGTCTGTCTATTTGGATTTCTTCTGAATATTGGACAAGACCCGTGTGTGTGTGGGGGGGGGTCTGTGTCTGTGTCTGTGTGTGTGATACTGGGGATTGAACCCAAGGCCTCATATGTGCAAGGCAAGTGCTCTACCAATGAGCTACATCCCCCACCCAAGACCCCTTATGAAATAAGAGATCTTATCATCAACTCTCAAATAAGGTAGATGAGAGAAAGGCAGAGTTTCTGTGACCTGCTTTGCAGAAGAGAAATTCTAGGGTTTTTTTGTGGACAGGGGTCTTACTGTGTAGTTCAGGCTGGCCCTGAACTCACAGTGTTCCTCCTGCCTCAGCCTCCTGAGTACTGGGATTTCAAGCACCACGCCCAGCGGAAATTCTAATTTCTAGGGGCTGCTTGGGGGAGGGAGATCTGAACCAGGAATTGTAGAAAAACCACCAAAAAAATGTATATTACAACCTCACAATGGGTGTGACAGGAATTTTTTATTTGTATGCTCAGTTTCCACATACTGAAAGTCAAACTGAAACCAAATTGTTATCTGAAATTCTGAGAAATCAGGAAAGAAAATCTTAACAGTCAAAATTCCCAAACAGGCCAGTTTCAATTGCCATGACAGTGAAGTTCCCTCTGCTTTCATTTTTTTTTTTTTTTTTTTTTTTTGTGGGTACCGGGGGGTCGACCTCAGGACCTCGCACGCCAGCAGGCGCCCGTGCCGCTGAGCGATATCACCGGCCCCTTTTTCGTATGTGGGTTCCGGGAGTCGAACTCGGGCCCTCGCACTTGCCGGGCAGGCGCTTAAGCCGCTGAGCCATCTCACCGGCCCCTCTGCTTTCATTTTTACATTCTTTAATCCTCTAATCCTTATGAAAAGCAACTTCAAGTAATCTGATATTAAAAAGTTATTTTTCTATTGTTCTGTCTTTGTTTCTACCTAAAGTAACCTTGAAATGAATAATCTGCCAGGTGCAGTGGTACATGTCTGTAATCCCAGTACTTGAGAGGCTGAGGCAGGAGGATATCCATGAGCCCGAGGCCAGCCTGAACTAATAGTGAGACCCTGTCTCAAAAAACTGAAGGAAAAAAAAAAGTAATAAATAATCTGCTTATTCTTTGCTTCATTTTTGTTTTGCTTTGTTTTTTGGGGACTTTTTTTTTTTCTTTTTTTCTTTGAGACAGAGTCTCACTGTGTCATCCAGGCTGGCCTTGAATTCACGATGTAGCCCAGGCTGGTCTTGAACTTGTGGTATTCCTCCTGCCTCAGCCTCTTGAGTACTGGGATTACAGGCATGTGCCACCATGCCCAGCATCATGTGCATCTCTATGCAAAATACATTTTAGTCCATCTGTAAGAGTTGCCAAAGTCCTAAAAATTCCAGCACTATAGAAAACTCCAAGTCCAAAGTCTCCTCTGAGACTTAAGACAAACTTAGCTGTGAGCCCCTGTAATGTCAAAAAGAAGTTCAACACTGCCAACACAGAATGGCACAGGATGAGCACTCCTATTCCAAAGGTGAGGAAGAAGGATGTAGAATGGAATGAGACCATAGCAAAACTAAAATCCAGCAGGGCAAACATTAAAGCCTAGAGCTCCATGTCCAGCACTAAGAGAAAGCTGTCATGAGATGTGAACTCCAAAGGGCCTTTGCGGCCCACCCCTGTGGCATTGCTGGTGGGTGTAGCCCTCATGGCTGATCTCTTGGGCTGACTTTGCTCACTCCTTGTGGCTTTCCTCAGTTGTTCAACATTTCTGGCTTCTCCAACATTCTGGGTCTCCACTGCACCTCTGGCTTCACACTCACAGCTTCACACACTGCCCATTCAGAGGCACGCTGCCTGGCCTCCCAGGCCTTCTTCTGAAATCTGGTTGGAAACGTTCCTGACCCCACAACTGTTGCATTCTTCATGGCTGAAAAACCACCACCACGTAGATGATGTCAAGGTCTGGTTAGTGTCAGCCCAAGCAGTAGCCAGGCCTCCTTGAACCATGGCTGCAGAGGGCTCTGAGTGCCTGAATAGCTAGGCACTGTGAACCAATTCCAAATCTTGGAGAACAAATTCCCTAGGGGCCTGTTCTTGAGTATGGTGCCCTGGGGCTCTCTTCTCAAAACAAAGTTTTACAATTTTGAGCTTGCAAAAGGTGGAGACTTGCTGGTTCCTGACATACCCTTAAACTATTCTTTCCTATTGTTCTGATCCAAAGTACTTGGCTTCTTTTTAATCTTTTCAGCAACCACACTTTCCTTGGCCAAAACTTTGCAGGCTCTTCCTTTCTGGTGAAACTGTAAACTTTCAAATGGGCTTTTTATTCCTGACTCTCAAAGTAGAGCTAGCAACAGTATCCATGCCATAGCCTTGAAATTTCCTTTGCCAGATTAACTGGTCTATTGCCCTTAATCTCAGTTTCCCACAAAGAATCAGGACATAGGCAAAATATAGACAAATTTTCTGCCAGAGTGTAAAACACATGGTCTGGCGTCCAACTGCCACTATAGCCCTTGTTCCCAGTTGAAACCTCCTGAGCCTGGTCTTTACTGTCTGCATTTCTATCAGCATCTGGTCTTCTGAGCTCTGACCAGAATCTCCCATCAAGCTTGGCTCACAGCATCCTAGGGCTGCCTCCCCAGCCTGCATTTCCAGTCCTTCCCGAACTCCTCCTGCAAGCCAGTTCCAAACGCTTCTGAACCACATAGTGAGGTAACAGCCCCATTCCTTATACCAAAAATCTGTCTTAGTCACTTTCTTGTTGCTGAGACACATTACCCAACACCCACAATTTAAAGTAGGCAAGGTTTATTTTGGCTCAGAATCGTAGAGGTTTCGTTCTACAGCTGGCTCCAGAGCAGGAAGGCAGAGTGGAAGGCCCTGCCACAGAGGAAAGCTGCTCATATCATGGTGGCCAGGAAGCAGAGAGAAGGGAGGATCTTGGCAGGGAGATAAACCATTCCAGGCCATGCTCATAGTGACCCCCTCTTCTGACCAGGCCCTATTGCCTAAGACAAAGCCAGCAGTAGCATCACTGTAGTCCAATCACCTCCCACAAGGCCCAATTTCTGAGTGCATGAAGCTTTTGGGGGCACATTCAGATATAAACCAGCACTCATATTTCTGGTTCTGTGTGTGTGAACACATCCAGAAATCCAGCCAGGGCCAGATCCGGGCCTGACTGCATCCGCACCTCTAGCAGATGTCTTTTGGTAGGGAATCATTTGAGAAACCCACTAAGGCAATGGTATATACAACAGTAGAATTTTAGGCTCAGCCATGCCTCTGGCTCTGCTACCATGGGCGAGTCACCGGCTGTTTTCCCACCAGGATTCTCCTTGTCGGAGAGAAAATCAGAGCAGATAATCACCAAGTTTTCACCAACTTTGTCCGTGTGTCGCTTGAACAGAGGCTGCCGCTGTGTGTATTTTCCTTCTGCAGTGTTTTGCCTGACTTGCTCTGGATCCAAATGCTCTATTAGTAAACGAGTACACATAACAAAACCCTTTGGAAACTCTGTGGAAGGGGCTCGTGTCCTTGGGGCAGGGCGACAGTAGGGGATAAACAGGAGCAGATTTCCTAATCGCAGCTGTGGCCTTGTGACCCTAAGGGGCTTCCCTGGGGAGAAGCTGAGGAGGAAACCACTTTTACCAGAAGAAAGGTGGTTTGGAGAGTTAAGGATTTCTGGGCTGAGCGGGAGGGGGGTATCACTGCTATAGTTAATACTTACAACTTGCGAGAAAGGAACCCTGAACAAGAAAGATACTATGAAAGGTAAAAGTATAAGGCATTTCAAAGGCATATTAAGATACTTAAGCAGAGGAAATAATATCAGGTGAGTTGTACTTAGAAATACCCCATTGAGGGCCGGTGAGATGGCTCAGCGGCGTAAGCGCCTGCCTTGCAAGCGCGAGGGCCCGAGTTCGACTCCCGGATCCCACATACGAAAAAGGGGCCGGTGATATTGCTCAGCGGCATGGGTGCCTGTTGGCGCGCGAGGTCCTGAGGTCGACCCCCCGGTACCCACAAAAAAAAAAAAAAAAAAAGAAATACCCCATTGAGGATGCAACTCGAGAAAATACTCATAGGTGAAATTAACCGGACGCACATGTGTAAACATCGTATTGTCTCCCTAGTGTGAGAAACTGAAAGAGTAAATAAGATCCAAAATGTGCAATAGATATGAATCAGAAAGAAACTGGTCAAAAGGAAAGAGAGTCTGGGATGGGGGAATGGGGAAAAGAAAGAAGGGAAAAGAAAAAAATTGTATTTATATATAAGATGGTTAAGATAGATACACTACTAATTTTGCTTAGTTCATTGAAGAGAAAGGTTTATGCCAGTAATGTTTGCACAATTGAATGCTGATATCTTGTACCCTGAGTAACTAATTTAAAGATAACAATGCATAATGTATTAACCATTGTTACCCTCCTATTATGTTGTTTTGAAATTAAAAGAAAAAGAAAAAGAAAAACCCCATTGAATTTTCAGGATGACAGTCAAAGTCTGATCTGGAGACTGAGAGTCAGGAATCTGAATTTTGGCTGGGTGTGGTGACGCACGCACGCCTGTAATCCCAGCACTGGGGAGGCTGAGACAAGAGGGTGGCCAAGAGTTCAAGGCCAGCCTGGACTACATAGTGAGACTCTGTTTAGGAAAAAAAAGAAGGTTGTTCAATGTGCATAAAATTTCAGTTATGCTAGGTGAAGAAATTTTAAAGATCTGTAAAAATAGGGCCTATAATTAAGAATACAGGGGGCCGGTGAGATGGCTCAGCGGCGTAAGCGCCTGCCTGGCAAGCGCGAGGGCCCGAGTTCGACTCCCGGAACCCACATACGAAAAAAGGGCCGGTGATATCGCTCAGCGGCACGGGCGCCTGCTGGCGCGCGAGGTCCTGAGGTCGACCCCCGGTACCCACAAAAAGAGAATACGGTATAGTGCATGTCAAAATTTGTTAAGAAGGTAGGTCGCACATTAAATGTTCTTATGACAAAAGCAAACAAATATAAAAACCCAGAAGGACCAAGGATAAACAGGATATAACTCTGAAAACTTTTGGAGTGTTTCATCTGTCTTGTTACCTTGAGCTTGGGACGGTATCATGAGTGTTTGTCTATGTCCAAGCTCATCGAATTATACACATTGACACATTGAATAGGTGCAAGGTTTTGTATATCAATTATACTTTTTTTTTCCAGGACCAGGGATTGAACACAGGGCCTTCACACTGAGTTATATCCCCAGCTCTTTTTATATTACTTTTTTTTTTTTTTGGGTACCGGGGGTCAAACTCAGGACCTCGCGCACCAGCAGGCGCCCGTGCCGCTGAGCGATATCACCGGCCCTATATTACATTTTGACACAAGTTCTCTCAAAGTTGCTAAGTCCCCCAGGCTGGGCTTGAACTTGTTATCCTCCTGCCTCAGCCTCCCAGACTGCTAAGATTACAACTGTGTTGTCACACGTGGCTAGTTCAGGGTTGTTCAGGTAGTTCAGGCTACTTCGTGGTTGTTGTAGGGTGTTTTGCTCATGACTATCTCACAATTTAGCTATTCAGAACCCTATCCTGTCTATCTATCCTGTTGGATATTTAGATTGCTTCCAATTTTTTGCTCTCGTAGATGTTGCTGCAGTGGACATTTTTTTTTTGTATTCTTAGGCACACAAGTGAGCATATATGTCTGGAAATAAATTTGGAGGGGTGCATGGGAAAATGTCTCTTTAACTTTCCTAGATTTTGCCAGATCATACCTGTGCCAAGTGGTTGTCCCAATCTTCATTTTCCCAGGAGAGTAAGACCTATCCACTCTACAGTCCCAGCCATTCTCATCAACCTTGTCAGTTTCTTCACCCATCAAAGTGAAACCAAAATCTATGATTTTGTTTCCTAAAGGTCTTTTTTTTTTTTTTTTTTTTTTGTGGGTACCGGGGGGTCGACCTCAGGACCTCGCGCGCCAACAGGCACCCGTGCCGCTGAGCGATATCACCGGCCCCTTTTTCGTATGTGGGATCCGGGAGTCGAACTCGGGCCTTCGCGCTTGCAAGGCAGGCGCTTACGCCACTGAGCCATCTCACCGGTCCCTCCTAAAGGTCTTTTTAGGTTTTGTTTTTTTGGGTTTTTTTTGTACCGGGAATCGAACTCAGGACCTCATGCTTGCCAGGTAGGCTCTCTGCCACTGAGCTATATCGTTTTTAGATTTTTGAGACAGAGTCTCGTTATGTAGTTCAGGTTGGCCTTGAACTCACTATGTAGCCTAGGCTGGCGTGGAACTTGCAGTGATCCTCCTGCCTCAGCCTCCCAATGTTGGGATGCCAGGCGTGTGCCACCACACCTAGCTCCTAAAGCTCTTTTACAAATAAATGGGAGACCTTGTGAGAAGTTACTGCCCCTCCACTCTGTGCTGGGCATCTTGCTAAGTGCATTACTATATGTCCCCTTAATTAAGTTTCAAACTAACTTTAGAAGGTAGAAAATAAGGCTTAGAAAAGGCAATTTGTCCAACCTCACATAGCTCATAGATGACTGTTCTGCCATCTGAAGTCGGTCACACTTTAAGGCCCCTATGATTGGCCCAAGGCTGAGCTGTATGCATAATCTTTAGGAATGGTTTTAAATCAGTGAGAGTGGGGTGAATTTCTAGTAGAATACTGTTTGACAATAAACAGTCTGGAGAGAGAATATGGCCAGGTACCATCAAAAAAATTAAGGTAGTGTATGTTAGGAGTCATAGGAGATTTTTAGGGTAGGAAGCTTCAATATAAATTGAAGGGAACATCGGTCATAATCCCATGACCACACTTGACACAAGATCGTCATTGTTAACCTCTGACTTGTTTGTTTCTTAGTCAACTTGTTGGAAATTTTGGGTTGTTTTGTTTGAGAAGGGTTTATAGTGTCAGAGAGGAAATTTTTTTCCTCTTACCCCTTTAGTTCTTTGACTGGAGCCTGCTTGGGAAACTGGAAAAAAGTAATTAACAGGAATAAAAGCACAGATATTTTATTTGATGTTGATATTTTATAATCGTATGTTTTGTATTTTTGAGGCAGAGTCTTACTTTGTAGTTCAGGCTGACTTTGAACTCACTTTGTAGTCCAGGCTGGCCTTGAACCAATCCTCCTGCCTCAGCCTAACTGAGTGCTAAGATTACAGGTGTGCATCACCACACCAGGATTGATATTAATATTTTTAATGCAACATAGAGGCTTCATAGGAAAGGAGGAAGGATAAACCCCAAAAAAGTGGCTGGGTGTATTGACTTTACTGTTGTTGTTTTTCCGGAATTGAACCCAGGACTTCTGCACTGAACTACCTTCTTAGTCCCTTTTTTTATTTTTTATTTTGAGACAGGGTACTCTAAGGCACTAAGTGGCCCAGACTGGCCTGTAGCTTGTGATCCTCCTGCCTCAGCCTCCCAGAGTGCTGAGATTACAGGCATGCACCATCACACCTGGCTTTCTATACCATTTTTGACAAAGGGCAATACATTTGTGGAAAAGAGACAAGATGAAGGAAAAGGGACTTGGGGTTCTAGGGGTAGGAAGGCAAACATATGGGGAAACAAATGGAAGATAAGGGTTTTTTTTTGTGTGTGTGTGGGTACCGGGGGTTGACCTCAGGACCTCGCGCGCCAGCAGGTGCCCGTGCCACTGAGCGATATCACCGGCCCCTTTTTTCATATGTGGGTACCGGGGAGTCGAACTTGGGAGGCTGAGGCAAGAAGATCGCTGTGAGTCTGAGGCCAGCCTAGGCTACATAGTGAGTTCAAGGAGTAAAGTGTACATTTTGGACTGGCATTTTAGATAAGGAACTGAGAACTGAAATTTTCTTTTGTGTACACAAAAGTTACTGAGCTAAATGTCAGCTTCAAGCCTGGTTAGTTAATACTGGAGAGAGTGGGAGTGTGTGGGAGGAATAGATAAAGAGAACTGGGTGTCATTGATACTACTGAAGCTGGTGGCGTAAACATAGTAATTCATTATACTATTTTGTCTACTCTTTTGTATGTTTATAATTTTCCATAATAAAAAGTAAAACATGGGCCGGTGAGATGGCTCAGCGGCGTAAGCGCCTGCCTTGCAAGCGCGAGGGCCCGAGTTCGACTCCCGGAACCCACATACGAAAAAGGGGCCGGTGATATCGCTCAGTGGCACGGGTGCCTGTTGGCGCGCGAGGTCCTGAGGTCGTCCCCCTGGTACCCACAAAAAAAAAAAAAAAAAAAAAAAAAAAGTAAAACACAGTCTAAAAAAATAAAAAAGTCTAGCCCTGTGCTTGATGACAGATGATTGCACAGGTAAGTATTGAATAAATTTAGATCTCTGAGGTTAAAATGAAGACTTAATAATACACCACTTTCATAAACCATTTTATAATTTGCAAAACATTTCCACTTTTTCTTACACAACTACTCTGTGAGGGAGACAGGACAAATATTACTACCTGGATTTCAGAGGAAAATGAGATCCAAATCAGTAGAACTGAGACTTTAATCCATTTTTCTGATTGAAAAATGGTCAAGTGGTCTGCTTCCTTTCATTCAAAATAGATAAGGTCCAGTTGCTTTTTTTCTGACTATAAAAATTATATATAGGGGGCCGGTGAGATGGCTCAGCGGCTTAAGCGCCTGCCTTGCAAGCGCAAAGGCCCGAGTTCGACTCCCGGAACCCACATACGAAAAAGGGGCCGGTGATATCGCTCAGCGGCACGGGTGCCTGTTGGCGCGTGAGGTCCTGAGGTCGTCCCCCCGGTACCCACAAAAAAAAAAAAAAAAAAAAAATTATATATAATCCCAGCTACTCTGGAGACTGAGGCAGGAAGATTGCTTGAGGCCAGTAGTAGTTTCAAGCTCGCCTGGGCAATACAGCAAAACCTCACCTCAAAAAAAAAAAAAAATAAAATAAAAAATAAAAAAAAAAAAATATATATATATATATATATATATATATATATTAGAGCTGGGAGGGAGTTCAGAGGTAGGAAGCTTACCTAGCATGTTAGCATGTACCACACCCTAGGTTCAATCCCCAGAACTGAAAAAAAAAATTTAAAAAGATGGAAAAAGGAAAAATTACAAAGAAGAAAAATGTATATTTCCTATAACATCATCACGCAGAGACAGGTGCTGTTAACATTTTGTATTTTAGCCTTTCAAATTTCATTTTTAATTATTTTTTTATAAAATTGAAATATTGAAATAGAATAAAGTGGGATTTTTTTTTTTTTTTGGTTGTTTTTTATACTAGGGTTTGCATTCAGGGCCTTCATACTGAGCTACCTCCCCTGCCCCTTTTTATATTTTGAGACAGTGTCTTAACTAAGTTGCTGAATTGCCCATGCTGGGCTTGAATTTGTAATCCTCCTGCCTCAGGCCTCCCAGAGGGCTGGGATTACAGGTGGGAACCATAACCCCCAACTAAAATAAACATTCTTGTATCTTAATTTACTCATTAAATTATTTCTTTAGGATACATGACTAGGCATGGAAAATCCAGATCGAGGCATTTAGAAGGATTTTGATATGTATTATTGCCCATCTGGGAAATGTATGGATTTATGTATAAAACTGTGTATATTCTCAATCATCCAGAGTTTTTTTTTTTTTTTCACCATATTTACCTTTTGTGAAACAGATGTTAAGTCAAACACACTCCTGGAAATAGGGTTTAATTTGTTAATCTTTAATCAAGTTGAACTACTGACCAAAACATCAATAAACAACAAACTGTGTTTGTTTAAAGTGATAATCTTCAAACTTTAGTGTGCATAAAAAATCCCCTGGTGATTCTTGGGCTCTATCCCAGAAAGGCTGACTCAGATTATAGGGTGCTGGGAGCCAGGAATGGGCATTTTTAAAGAGTCCCCTCTCCTGAAGTGACTCTGACATAAGTAGACTATGGAATTATACTCTGACAAACACTGGTTTAAGAACCAGAGCTGGGCTCAGTGGTGAACTCCTGTAATCCCAGCCACATGGGAGGCTGGGGCAGGAGGATCTCAAGTTCAAGGTCAGCCTACACAATTTAGTGAGACCTTCTCTCAAAAAATAAAAAGGGCTGGGGATGGAACTCAGTGGTAGAGCACTCCTCATTCCTTAAAAAACATTGTTTTTTTTATTAGTACATGTTTGCAGTACATAATGCTTGCATTCCTTGTGTGGAGTTGCTGCCTGAACCTAACACATCTCAAATCCTTTTTTCATTCCCTTTCCCTCCATCTCTTGATGCCTTTCCCATTGGAGAAAGATCTACCTCCCTACTTCCTATTATCTATCCTTTATTTTGCTCTTTATTTTTGTGTTTTTCATATAAGAGAAACCTTGAGATACTTAAACTTGTGTGTCTAATTTATTTAACATTATGGTCTCAAGGTGCATCTATTTTTCTACAAGTGACTTAAGTTTATCTTTCTTTATGGCAGAGTAGTACTCCATTGTGTGTAAAAACCGCATTTTCGTTATCCAGTCATCTGGTGACTGACACCTGGGCTGCTTCCAAGCTTTAGCTATTATGAACCGTACTGCTATACACACGGCTACGCATGTATCCCTGTAATATGACGACTTTAACTCTTTTGGGACGACTTCTAGAAGAGGAACAGCTGACTCAAATGGAATTTCTAGTTTTGGTTTTTTGAGGCATTGCTATACTGATTTGCATAGTGGTTGTGTCAGCGGAGCATAACAGACTTGGAAAGTTCTGCCAGAACTCTCGGCTCTCCCCTTCCCACCATTCACCCCCACCACCGCTATTTCACTTCTGCTTCTGTAACCACGCCTGACAACAGCTCGCCAATACAAGGTTGCCCCGTAAAATAAGAACAGTATAAAAGTAAAACCAAGACCCTATTTAGGGCTCTCAGGTGGACACTTGTCCCTCAAGAGACGCTGGCAAATAAGGATGCCCTTTTCTCCTCCTCTGTGTCTGGGTGGCTTTGTTCGGGATCCCATTTATCTCCTGCTTCAAGTATACCAGTTTACATTCCCACCAAGGGCTCCTTTTCACTCCACAGCCTCACCAGCACTTGTTATTGTTTTATTTCTTTGGTTGTTTTGTTCTTTTTGAGACAGGGTTTTGCTATGCAGTTCAGGTGGTCCAATTGTTTTGAGGTCTGTATTCTAGATAGTTGTGTTATTCCTTTGCCTGAAGAATAGCTGGGGAAATTTTTTTCCCATTCTGTAGGTTGTATTTTCATTCTGTTAGTTGTTTCTTTTGCTGTGCAGAAGCTTTTTAATTTGATATGACCCCATTTGTTGATTCTTGGTATTATTTCCTGCACAACTGGGGTTCTGTTCAGAAAGTCCTTCCCTATTGCCTATGGCTTCAAGACTTGTACTTATTTTATCTTTCAGGAGATTAAGTGTTTCTGGGTTTGTTGGTTTTTTTTTTTTTTTTCTTTTGTGGGTACTGGGGGTCGAACTCAGGACCTCGCATGCCAGCAGGCACCCATGCCGCTGAGCGATAATCACCAGCCCTTTTTTCGTATGTGGGTACCGGGAGTCGAACTCAGGATCTCGTGCTTGCCAGGCAGGCACTTATGCCACTGAGCCATCTCACTGGCCCGGTTGTTGTTTTTTTTTTTTTTTTTTTTTTTTTTTTTTTTTTTTTGAGACAAGGTTTCACTATGCAGTTCAGGCTGGCCTTGAACTCACTTTGTAGCCCAGGCTGGCCCTTAACTCACAGCAATCCTCCTGCCTCGGTCTCCCGAGTGCTGGGATTATAGGCGTGTGCCACCATGCCCAGCAAGTGTTTCTGTTTAACATTTAGATCTTTGATCCATTTTGATTTTAGTTTAATGCATGATGAGAGATACGGGTCTAGACTCAATCTTCTGCATGTAGATAGCCAGTGGAAGATGTTTTTGCTGTGGCAAACTGAAGAGGCCAAAAGGGGGGTGCAGAGGTTACATTTGGATGAACCTAGGCTGAAGGGCGTGAGATAAAGACAGATTTTGTTTGCATTGTCCCATTCACTACTGTAGGAGAAAAGAGACTCCTCTTTTCTCAGGCCATTGGACAGTGCCCAGGAGAAAAGACAGTACCAAGAGGCTGATGCCTACCAGTTGTGTATCTCTTGAGCAGGGTAACAGGGAGAAGGAACTTGAAAAACCCCAAATTTGGGGGTTCCAGTCCTTTCCTGGCATGCTTTGGGTGGACTGTCTTCCCAGAGGAGATGGCCCTCCAGTATACCTCAGACTGTATTTCCTCTCCTTGGAGTCCCTTGCAGGTGTGTTTGTAGTCGGGACAGAAAAATGGGAGGTTCAAAGAGAACCAGGTCTTACAGCTGTTCTACAATCCCAGCACTTTGGAGGCTGAGGCAGGAGGATCAAGAGTTCAAGGCCATCTTGGGCTACATAGTGAGGCCCCATCTTAAAACAACATGAAAAGAACAAATCTTACTTACAAAAAATTTTACCATAAGGTGTTCTTCAATGTATGGAGAATCATCGGGGCCTGGGTCAGCTCTCCTGCATGGCGCTTCTGGGCGTTGCAGCCTACTGTCTTTGTTTTGGGGGTTTTTGTTGGTGGTGGTGGCGGTTTTTTGAGACAGGGTCTCTCTATGTAGCTCAGGCTGGCCTTAAACTCACTATGTAACCTAGGCTGGCTGCAGTCATCTGCCTCAGCCTCCCGAGTGCTGGGATTACAGATGTGCGCCACAACACCAGCTGACAACCCACTCTTGACTTCCTT
The DNA here is from genome assembly GCA_028451465.1 of Erethizon dorsatum. Lineage (NCBI taxonomy): Eukaryota > Metazoa > Chordata > Mammalia > Rodentia > Erethizontidae > Erethizon > Erethizon dorsatum. The sequence goes on from CM051822.1 coordinate 164,366,141, forward strand.
TTCTTTTTTTTTTTTTTTGTGTGTGTACTGGGGGTCAACCTCAGGACCTTGCGCGCCAGCAGGCGCCCGTGCCGCTGAGCGATATCACCGGCCCTTTTTTCGTATGTGGGTTCCGGGAGTTGAACTCGAGCCCTCGTGCTTGCCAGGCAGGCGCTTACGCCGCTGAGCCATCTCACTGGCCCCTTGACTTCCTTTTCTAAATCTTTCCCCCTTATTGTCTCCAGTTCATCTGACACTTGACCACATGCTGTTTGGCATTGTTGCTGCCTTTACACAGTCGTTGGTCACAGGAAGGTCTGTCCTTGTTTCTTCCAATGTCAGGATCCACTTTAATGTTTTACCTGTAGGAGTGCTTATGCCCACCTCGCTTAAACCTCTCATCCTGGGAAGAAGCACAGCATGAAAATGTCAGCTTGTGGTTACAGTGACACAATGCTGGTCGCTATGGTTTAGATCTAAAATGTTCCCCCAATTCTTACATTTGTGGAAGGTGACTGGGTCACGGGGGTGCCACACTCATCAGTAGACTCATCCATTCAGTAATGACTGTGCTGTTAGGAGGTGGTCCCCGGGGCTGTGACTGGGTGTATTCTTATCCCCAGCTCCTCCCTTCTCTTGCTGCTTCTTGGCCACCATGAGCTGAGCAGTTTTTCTCCACCCAGACCCTTCCTTCCACCATGCCATTTCCGCCTTGGAGCCAGCTGCCCAGGGACTAAAACTGTGAGCCAAAATAAACCTCGCCTCCATTCAGTTGCAGGTGTTGCACATTTTGTCCTGGCAATGAGAACAGGACTAAGAAAGTCAGCTGTACTGCATTTCGCTCCTCTCACAGCACTCCCTATGGAAAAGTGGGGGAAACAGAGGTCTCGAGGGGAGCTACAGACTTTGTCTACACACAGCACAGGATGAGGGCTGTCTTTCTGGGCCACTGTCCCCAGCTCAGCCTTGCTCAGAGCAAGCCCGCAGACACTGGCCCAGTGAACAGGCCACCTGATTGTGAGCTGCCTCATTGGCTTTGCAGCTTAGAAGGTTTCTCCCTCTTCAGGCAGAATGAGAAAATGGAAATGAATTTAGGTTTGACATGCCTCAGGCCACCTGACTGTCTTTTCTTCAAAATGAAGTGACTCTTTATGTTTTATTACAGGATTATTAAGAAAAAAGAGATGGCTCAGCGGCTTAAGCGCCTGCCCGGCAAGCGTGAGGGCCCGAGTTCGACTCCCGGAACCCACATACGAAAAAGGGGCCGGTGATATCGCTCAGCGGCACGGGCGCCTGCTGGCGCGCGAGGTCCTGAGGTCGACCCCCCGGTACCCACAAAAAAAAAAAAAAAAGAAATGTAAAAGTATCCATGATTCTCCTACCCAGAGAGTCACTATTGTGTGTTAGGGCACATTCTTCTGGTTATCTCTCTTGCATCTCTCTTAGAAACCAGATCGTATGTAATACTACTGTTTTCTCATAACTCTTATCACTTAATGTTGGCAGTCACACTGTAGAAGACCCAATGGGAGGCACCCTAGACACATTGCAACATTAAAAAAAAAAATTCTTTTTTGAGACAGGGTCTTTCTATGTAGTTAAGGCTGGCCTTGAACTCACTATGTAACCCAGGCTGGCCTCAAACTTGAGGCAATCCTCCTGCCTCAGCCTCCCAAGTGCTGGGATTACAGGTGTGCACCACCACGCATGGTGATTTTTAAATTCTTAAATCCAATGCCTTCAGCACTTGTGCAATTTTCCTTTCAGCTTGTTATGGCCTGTGTCTAGATGTCCCCCCCCATGCAGCTTTTTCAGAGGTGGCTGGATCTAGAGTATGTGATGCTTGGATCAAGGATGTAAATACCCAACACCCAAAGTTAAAGGAGGAAAGGTTTATTTAGCTCATAGTTTGTAGAGGTTTTAGTCCATAGTTGGCTGGCTCCAAGGCTGGGAGGCACATGGCAGAGGGGCATTGCAGAGAAGAAACAGTTCATGGCAGACAGAAGGCAGCAAGATACAAGCGACAAGCCTCCTTCTGTCCCTTATATCTTATCTAGGCTACCCACCTTTAGGGTGGATAGCACTCACACCCTTAATCCTAGCATTGCACATGAATCAACTGTCTCGTGCCACATCAAATTCTTTGTTCATCACACAAAAACCTTAAACCCATCCAGGACCCCATCACCCATGACAACACAAGTCACTGTGATCATAGAATACGGTACACCCTAGTGCATTTGATTCTGTCTTCTCTATATCAGTTTCACTGTGCTGTAACCTTAGGTATAGCAGGCCTCAGCAATTCTGAGCGTGAAGACTTGGAGATCTGGAGGCACTGTAGTCTGCCTTGGTGAGATAAATCACTTTCGTCCTTAGACTCTAAACTTCTGAGTCAAAGAATGAACTAACTGTTTTACGAACTTTGAGCCTGCCAGGTGTGGTGGCTCATGGCTACCACACCTCCAGCACTCTGAAGGCTGAGGTAAGAGGATCACAAGTCCAAGACCAGGCTGGGCAATGACGGCGAACCTTTTAGAGACTGAGTGCCCTGCAACTCAGAACCCACTTACTACCATGAAGTGCCAGCACTGCAATGAAACCTGAATACTGAGGTCTTCATTAAAAAAAATAAAAACTCATACATTAAAATAAAAGCACAGTAACAGAGCTTTCGATGATACAAACACCCCGTTGTGGCACGTGTGACATAGGTTCACCACCACTGATGTAGGAAGAGCTGTCCCACCTAAAAAGACTCCTGAGACTGACCTGGTCTGGGGATGAAGGATTGGTTTAGATTTCTTACACAAAAACATTAACCCAAGAAATTCAGAAAGAAACTGGCTGGTCTGCGGTGTAGTCCTAGCAGTGGCAGCAGGCATAGGCCCTGGCACAGTTCTGAGATAGTACCCAGGGGTCCCAGCAGGCCAGGCTCGCCACCAATCGAGGAGATAAACAATGGTGAAGGAAGGGAAAGGAACTTTAATCAGCACAGCCATACCGGGAAGCACAGGGTGTTCGAGCTCTGTCTTCAAGGGGCTGACAGAAGCTTTGGGGCTGTACAGAAAAGGAAAGCAAATGCAAGGGGTGGGGTTTGCATAGCTTGGGGGCTTGCAGAGCTGGCAGTGGAGGTTGATCCTGGTCAAGTCAGCTCTTTGATCAGTATCTCAGGACAGGTTTTGTGAGGTCCTGGACAGCCATCATCCATCATCACTTGAGGGCTAATCTGGTTCCCATGATGAGATGCTGGCTCCTGCTCTGGGGCACAGCCTCCCTTCCCATCATGGGATAATTGCTCCTGCTTGTGAGGTGACCTTAGTTTTCCTGGAATCTGAGGTGGCTACAGGTTTGGACAATGACTTGAGACTTGTAGGCGTCAGTCCAGGGGCTCTGGACCTGGATGTTATAAAAGCTGACAACTAGGTGTCCTCACACATCCTGAAAATTACATTTGTTACTTTATCTTGGTGTCCTCAGTCTTGAAGGGAATGAGATAGGCGAGGTAAACTTCAGGCTATTAAGCCTTGTAATACAGATACTCCTTCAGTGATTAACATGCCTGGGTGCAGAGAAGGGCAGGCTTCTGATTCAAAGTTTTAAGTTAATAAGGAGACGTATAAAATGAAAGTAGAAATGTCAAGCTTTATTCTGAGAAAGGGAAGTGAAAAAGAATTAAGATGTGTTATGTACATGTACCAACTCATAAGGAATGTAATCCATATGTACTGCAAACATGTACTAAAAATTAAAAAAAAAAATTTTTTTTGAGACAGAGTCTTGCTATGCAGTTCAGGCTATGTAGCCTAGGTTGCCCTTGAGCTTGGTACAATCCTCCTGCCTCAGCCTGAGGAGTTACAGGAGCCCAGCTACAAAATTTTTCAAAAAGCTTTGTCTTCCTTTTAGTTATCCATTGGGCATCTGCGGGCCTAGACTCGAAATCCCTGTTACACACCTAGCAGCATTTATTTATTTATTGTGAGGCAGGGAGGGTCTTGCTAAATGGCTAGAAATTGCTGTCCTCCCATCTCTGCCTCCCATGGTGCTGGGATTAGAGTCAGGCACCACCACACCCAGCCCCTTGAAAGCCCTTTTGGAATATGTAGTCTCTCCTCCCTGGGTGTGGTGTCCAGCAATTTGTCTCTTTGTCCCTCAACCAGTTCAGGCTCACTTCAAAACAAAACAAAAACCCCACTGAAGTTACAGAGACATTAGGATAGAACCATAGTTATGTTAATAATCCCTACAAAGTCACATTTCTATGGGTCTCCTATGTGGGCACCATGTGGTTTCTTCCTTCTCCTATCACGTCCCTACACTGGAAGCATCTAATTGTAGAAAAGAGTTCTTCCCTCATCTCTAATGTGCTGTGGTATTTTCTTATAGCAGCCCAAACTGACTAAGGCAGAGAGGGACAGTTCTTCGAGGTGCCAGCTGTCCCAAGTACTGCAGATGTTTAGCATTCCTGCTAGCATAGCACCTCCAATCCATGAAGATTAAACATGTCCCCACAAGGTTTCAGAATTCACTTGAGGACTGACCCTCCTCCTTTGAGACAATTCCCACAATACACTCAAGTGCTGACCCACTTGGGTCTCTGCAAGAATTTCTTTGCGTTATGTGGTTAGTTTAGGTGTGAGCTAAGATCCTTGTACAGCATGGATGGGCCAATAATTTTCAGTTTCCCTGGAATCAGTCTTCTAAAACGAAGTCTCCAGTTTCCGATTAACCTCTTCTTTTTGATTGTTGGTCAGCATGACTTTAATTTGTGGATACTGCAAGTGAAGACATTTCCTAGGAAGTCTGTGATCTAACATCAGGTTAGTTCTTGGGTCAGATATTTCTCGTTATGTTATACATAAGGTCCAAACTGAACTCACTGTATAAAGGAAATGTAGCACGATATAGTGGATGGAGCATAGACTGGGAATTTGGAAACCCCGTACTAACTGTATGATCTTAGGTCAATTTCCTCTGTTGGTTTCAATTTCTTTCCCTATGAAACGAGGAGGTTGGACTACACAGTTTCAGTTCTTTTCAACTTTAATGTTAAGATTTTTATAATCTTTTTGTTTCCATTCCATCATCCATATGATTGTGTTCACCTTGAGGGAAGCTGAATTTTCCTTAATATTAGTGAAATAGTCCCACATTGTGACCACCAAAAAACTGGCTCATGGCAATGATTTAAACTTCCACATAGGTTTTAGAAGGCCAAGAATAGATTCTTTTTTTTTTTTTTTTTTTTTGTGGGTACCAGGGGTTCGACCTCAGGACCTCGCGCGCCAGCAGGCGCCCGTGCCGCTGAGCGATATCACCGGCCCCTTTTTCGTATGTGGGTTCCGGGAGTCGAACTCGGGCCCTCGCACTTGCCGGGCAGGCGCTTAAGCCGCTGAGCCATCTCACCGGCCCAAGAATAGATTCTTATACAATGTTTTTAACTACTATATAGTATTAGTCAGGCATGGTGGCACATGCCTGTGATCCCAGCACTGGGGAGGTTGAGGCAGGAGAATTGCCATGAGTTGGAGGCCAGGCTGGGCTACATAGTGAGTTCAAGGTCAGTCTGAACTGCATAGCAAGACCCTGTCTCAAAAAACCCAAAATGAACAAACAAAAAACTACTATATAGTACGAATTTATAAATCTTATTATCATATGCTGTTAAAGGTGTTTCCTATAAGGGTCATTATATGGAGAGAGAAGAAATGAGAGACAGAAAGAACATACATTTGTCATAGGTTGTTTTGTTTTGTTTTGTTTTGAGATAGGGTCTTGCTATGTAGTTAATGCTGGCTTTGAACTATGTAGCCCGGGCTGTCCTCAAACTTATGGTGATCCTCCTGCCTCAGCCTCCCAAGTGCTGGGATTACAGGCATGCATCACAGCACCCAGCTGCATTTTTCATATTTTAATAGAGGATCAGGAAGGGAGTAGAAGAGGGGGTGGGTGAAAAAGCAATCCCTGTCTATTTGTATCACCGTCTAATCCACTGCCACAATACCAGTTACATTCTTATTGAGCTTATATATTGTTACCTCATTTAACCCTCCCAACAATCCTACCTGAGCAGGCACTATTATTATTACTAATTGGTAGAATGATAATTTTTTGTTGTTGTTGTTGGTACCGGAGGTCGACCTCAGGACCTCGCCCGCCAGCAGGCGCCCGTGCTGCACGCTGAGCGATATCACCGGCCCTTTTTTCATATGTGGGATCCGGGAGTCGAACTCGGGCCCTCGCGCTTGCCAGGCAGGCGCTTATGCCGCTGAGCCCTCTCACCGGCCCTAGAATGACAATTTGAATCCCAAATGTGTGTGACCCCAGAATCTAGGTTTTTAAAGCCTATTTTACTAATTTTTGATAGTGGGACGGGGAGTAAAATGCTTTCCCTTTGCAAAACCCCCTGGCACCCCACATTACTTGTATTTCTTCTGTTGAAATTGTTATGGGAAACATTATTCATAAGGAATCAGAAAGCTGGGTTCTAGTTTTGCTGCACTGTATTTTTTGAACAAAGCATGTAGACTCTCTGACTCAAAATTTCTCTTATTCCTAAACTAGACAGAGCTACTTGAAGGGAAGAGCGCATTTCTTCATCTCCCTCCTCAAAGCTCAGCTAGCAGTATGGGACAAGTGATGTTTAGAAGACGCTCACTGACAGAAGGGGTGGACAGGAGAGTCTCTAGGATTCTTTCTCATTATTTGAATTTGAAATGGAACCTTAACCAGATATGTGCACCACAGAGTAGACAGTAACACTTTGCCTTGCATTTTACAGACAGAAGGTTTGCCAAATTCTCATGACTTAACTTGTATTTGGAGAGGGTTGGTCTTGATGGAGTGGGTGCTGTTCCTCTGACCCTATGACTGTACTGAAGCCTCCTCTATTTTCGAAAGACTTACTGGTGCTGTTGCACAACATAAACAGCACCAATAAACTGTAGTAATCTTCACGAAGGGGGTCAGGAACTTGCGGCAGCGTCCCTCCATGAAAGTGAATGCAAACAAGTCCTTCCAGAGCGGGAGGACAGACCTCTGACTGGGAGCGCTGGGTGTCTCATGCATTGTGCTACTTGACCTTGCCATGGTCTCCGCCCTTCCCTGGACTCTTAAGTTCCTCACCTGCAAAATGGTGGTGGTGTCACCGGCGAAGATTCCCGAGTTGACACCCCAACCCCAGGCTCTTACTCCTCCCTTTGTGGGTGGGGCCGAGGCGGGGAGAGAATCCGACCAAGAGCCGCCTCCTCCTCCGCCCCACAGCTAGGTCCGCCCTTTCCTCCTTCCCGCTTCCCGCCCCCTCGCCCCACCGCGGTGAGGTAACGCGGGAGACGTCACGGGGTTATGACGCCACTGAGGGGCGGGCCTCCGGGAGAGGAAGGGGCGGGGCCTAGGGCGACGACGCGTGCGCAGTGGGCGCGGCGCGGGAGGAGGTGGAGGCGGCGGAGGAGCTAGAGGCGGCAGCGGAGGAGGAGGCGGCGGCCGCGGCGCTGGGGGGGGTGGGAGGGGGGGGAGCGCGAGAGTGAGTGAGTGACTGAGTGAGTTTACCCCTATGAGGCGGTGAGAGGCCCGGGGCCTACCTCCGAGGAGCGGGGTCACGGCGCCGCCTACCAGCGGGCCCCCTCTGGGTCCCCGGGCCCGGTGGCGCGGCGGCGGCGGCTCGGTTGTGAGGAGGCGGGGAAGCGGGTGTCCGGGCCCCGCCATGGAGGGCATGGACGTGGACCTGGACCCTGAGCTGATGCAGAAGTTCAGCTGTCTGGGCACCACAGACAAGGACGTGCTCATCTCCGAGTTCCAGCGGCTGCTCGGCTTCCAGCTCAATCCGGCCGGCTGCGCCTTCTTCCTGGACATGACCAACTGGTGAGCGGCCCCGCCGCGCCGCGGCCTCGGGGCCCCGGGGAAGAGAAGGGAGGGGACACCGAGCCGGCGGCGGGCGGGCGGGTCGGGGAGCCCCGCGGTGAAATTGGGAGACTGAGCGGGGCTGGAGGAGAGTTGGGAGCCACGGGCACCGCACGGCTGGACGGGAGGGGGGCAGTTCGCGGGGTTCTGCGGAGAATTAGGGCCCGAGGAACGTGGGGCGAGGGCAAGAGGCCTGGGCGTCGAGGCATAGCTGGTAGACCTGGGAGGAGAATCATGTGGTGTTGCCTGGGAGTAAAAAGCACGGGAAATACGGATTTGGGAAGTGTGGCTAGGGCTTGGAGAGTGACAAGATTGGGGCGAAACTCGGGGAGGGTTGTCGTGGACGAACCTGGGGCACGGGAGAGATTTGGGAATTAGGAGCTGTGTGTGTGTGTGTGTGTGTGTGTGTGTGTGTGTGTGTGTGTGTGTGTTTCCATCGAAGAGAGATAAGGAAAAGATAATATTTTGGGGGAAGGCAAATGATTACGATGAGGGAGATGACTTTTGGAAGAGTTATGCCAGGGAGGAGTGGGATCTGCTAATGGAGGATCGGGCGCGTTAGAACTGGGACGCTGCCGGGGCGAAAACGTTAAGAAAAAGGGGAGGAAACGAGGTGATTAGGAGAGGGAACTTTCTGAGGGGACTAGAGCCCTGGGCAGAGGGTTTCACTACGGATCTTTAAGAAGGGTCTTCAGGATACCTGAAGTTGAGAGGGGCTTATTTGAAAGAAAACAGGTTGATAGACCTTTGAGGAAAGGGAGAGCTTCACTTGGGCTAGGAACCAAGTATTTTTGGCTTGTAGTTAGGTTGTAGAAGACTGAATTGGGCCTGAAGACTTTGGCACACGCAAAGAAGTGTTTCTTGGCTTTGGAAGCAGCCCTGGGTATTTGTGATAAGCAGAGCTTCCCCGTTCTCTGAGTAGGGGTTGCTGAGTTCACTTTGGGTGAGGGAGGGAGTGGAGACCATTGAGTTCCTTTGAAAGGCTTTCAGGTGGAGCCACTAAACTGTCTTTGGGCAAAACAGCAATGGGGTGAGTGCCCTTTGCTCCGTGTTGGGCATTTAGTCTCTTGACATGTGGAATCTTGTTTCTCTTGGCATCGCTTGCACAGCCAAGCTCCCCTTTATTTCCCCGTCCACTGAATGCCTCAAGCAATTCCAGAGAAGAGGCTGTAAGCCTAGTTTTCACACTCATCATCTAGCTCTCGCGGATGTACTCATTTTTAAAGCAGAGCGTAGGGGCTGGGGATATAGCTCAGCGGCACAGCGCCTGCCTGGCAAGTGCAAAGTCCTGAGTTCGATTCCCGGTACAAAAAAAAAAAAAAAAAAAAACCTAAAGGATGAGCCTTGTAGCTGTGGTGGAATCAAGGTGATGTGTAAAAAAAATTTTTTTTCCTGTGCAGTATCTTTTTTAAAAGCTAGTTATAGCAAGAATTAAATTGAATTTCTAGATGTTTGGAGACAGACGTTGAATGTAGTAGATAGTCTTTAGAATTAAATATTTTTTGTGTCCACATGAGCTCAGGCAGGGAAATGCAGCTTAGTGTAGTTTTCTGGCCACCAAACTGGCATGTTTAAATAGAGGGGGACAGGGGTTCTTGAACACACTGAGAGAAACTTTGGTGAAATTTTAAAGTAAAGTTACACTTGAGAAGAGTGTTTTTTTTGTTTTGTTTTGTTTTGGCCTGCCTGGTTTCCACTCCAGCTCTTTTTCTTGCTTGTTTACCCAAGTTCAGCATAGGAAACTTGGCATATTATTGCCACCAGTTTGGTAGGGGAGGATCATTATTTCTCCTTACCTTCTTGTGAATTGGACTATTTAAACACTATTCTAATAAGTTTTTAGTTCTTTTAGAGTTAGTGTCTATGAGTGCAATTATTATGGCAGCAAAACCAATGTAATTTTATGTGCTTGTGGTATGTGTGTTTAACATCTGAGATTGTTTGTTTTTAGTGTTGTGAAAAGTGAGGCGGGCCGGTGAGATAGCTCAGCGGCATAAGTGCCTGCCTGGCAAGCGCGAGGTCCTGAGTTCGACTGCCAGTACCCACCAAAAAAAAGAAAGAAAAGTGAGGAATAGGTGAGGCACAATGTGGGTAAGAAAACATTAAAATATAGTTGGGCTATAAAAATTAATTTTTTTCCTTTGGTACTAGAGGTTGTGCCCAGGCCTCCTGCATGGTAGTCAAGCATTCTTATTTTGAGACAGGTTCTCACTAAGTTGCCCAGGCTGGCCTCAAATTTTTCATCCTCCTGTGTGAGTAGCTGGGATTACATATGTGTACTATCATGCTCAATAGGTTATAAAGATTCTATTTGAGGGTTTTTGTTTTGTTGTGCTGTGTTTTTTTGTGTATGTGTGTGTGGGTACCAGGGGTCGACCTCAGGACCTCGCGCGCCAGTAGGCACCCGTGCCGCTGAGCGATATCACCGGCCCCTTTTTTCGTATGTGGGATCCGGGAGTCGAACTCGGGCCCTCGCGCTTGCCAGGCAGGCGCTTACGCCGCTGAGCCATCTCGCCAGCCCCTGTGTTTGTTTTCTGAGATGGTCTCACTATGTAGTCTGGGCTGGCCTTGAAATCATTATGAATGATTATGTTGTTCTCAAACTCATGAACCTCCTCCCTCAGCCTCCTGAGTGCTGGGATTACAGACCACGTTTGAATTTTTAAATAAACTATTAAACTCAGAGACAATGGAGTAGTAGCATGTGTATTGATGACGACTTATCACTGTATAAAACAAGACACCTTTCTGAGCAAAGGAACGAATCATTAAAAGATGTAAGTTTTTTTCAGAGTTTGGAATTCTCATACAGAGGCTCCGACATGCTAGGCAAGTACTGTGCCACTGAAATAAATCCCAGCCCCTGTGTTCTTATTTTAAAGCACTTGGAAGTCTGTAGCCCTTTAGGAATCCACACAATTAAGTGATGATTCAACTTCAAGTCACATTACCTTAAACTTTGATTGTAGAAGGGATGTTTTTATTTGATTATAAAATAAAAACTTTTGAATTAAGAGCAGGAAGGCTTGACTTTTTTTTCCTTTTTCTTGTTTTGAGATAGGGTCTTGTTTTTGTAGTCCAAGTTGGCCTTGAAGTCACTGTGAGGCTTCAGATGACCTTGAACTCAGGATCTGCTTTCCTCGGCCTCCAAAGTGCTGGGATTTTAGGTGTGTTCCACCAGGCCTGGCTTCTTTCCTATGTGAACTAGTTCACTCCATAATCCAGTACCGTACTTTGATTCCTATGTTGTCTAAATCTTGACAGATTTTTTTTAGAAAGCAAATACAGTAGTCATCATAATAAACTATAGTTGATTACATAGATATGCATGCATGTATAACTAGTCAAGTATGTGTGTATTACTGAAGTAAATATAGAGCCTAAGCCAGGCATTGTGGTGCACACCCATAAACCCACCGCCCGAAGGCTGAGACAGGAGGATCACCTGCAGAGGCCAGCCAGGGCTACACAGTGGGGAGGGCGGGGCAGGGGGAGGTATCATTTAATGTCTAACTTCGGTAACTCTTGAAATAGCCCTAATACAGGTTGGGAAAAAACCCCGCCAACTTGCTGTAGTGGTTAACCTTTTGAAATGGAGATGATTAACCTTCCTGTGACTTTATAAGTGCCTGCTTTGAGTTATAATAAATAATATTTGGATTGTCTGATGACTGTTAAAAATAGTAAAGTAGGGCCGGTGAGACGGCTCAGCGGCTTAAGCGCCTGCCTTGCAAGCGCGAAGGCCCGAGTTCGACTCCCGGAACCCACATACGAAAAAGGGGCCGGTGATATCGCTCAGCGGCACAGGTGCCTGTTGGCGCGTGAGGTCCTGAGGTCGTCCCCCCGGTACCCACAAAAAAAAAAAAAAAAAAAAAAAAAAAAAAAAATAGTAAAGTAAGTTAAAATCATTATTTTGAAATAAAGACTATTAATCTAAAATTATGGGAAAATTATGAGTGTTGGGAAAATTATGCCTTTGTTTTCAAAAGTAAGCAGTTATAATTGAAAAATGGACTAAATTCAGTGTTTTCACCTTGTAAGTTATATACCCTGCTAATAATTATTTTTTTACTAAGGTTGACAAAATCGTGTAATATTTCTATTTGTTTAATTTAGAACCAAGTATTGTTTTCATTTGAGCATTTTTGTAGTGTATATATCTGAATCTTCAGCCACACTTCTGGATATTGATAGACTGCCTCTTAATAAAGGTTGGCAATTTTCATTTCCCAAGTGAATGAATGGTGTGATGCAAAATAAACCCAATATCCAAAAGCCAGACTGAAATGTCTTATATGTTAGTATAACTTTCTATAGGTGGAATGCCTTGCAGACTATTGGGATAGGAATAAAGAACATAGAGTTCTAAACTGGAAACTGGCCTTAAAGATTCTCTAGTTTATTTCAGCTTTTCCTGTGAAGTTGTATCTAGCTCTTCCAAGAAAGCTATCTACTCTTGTATCCCAAAGGGCAGAGATTTGCATATCTCAGTGTTTTAATTAATTTGTAGTTAGAATTATGTCAAAGCTAAATGTCCCTTGCTGCAATTTAAAATTTTTATTTTATTTTCGTCTTTTTGAAACGGGGTTTTGCTATATAGTTCAGGCTGGCTTTGAACTCACTTTGTAGCCCAGGCTGGCCTCGAGTGATCCTCCTGCCTCAGCCTCTGGAGTACTGGATTACAGGCGTGTGCCACCACACCCAGCACAATATAAAATTTTTTCATTTGTTTATGTCCTCCTTGATGACGGAGAATATCTAATAAAACACCTTCCTTAAGAGTTCAGAAAGTTTCTGTTCAAATCACTAATAAAAATTTTCAACTACTTAGAATTTATTTTATTTATTTTTACTTATTTATTTTTTGAGAGAAGGTCTTACTGTGTAGTGCAGGCTGGCCTTGAACTCAGTGATCCTCCTGCATCAGCCTCCAAGAGCTGGGTTCACAGGTGTGCACCACCACACCCAGCTTTACTTAGAATTTAAGCATGTTCAATTTAATGAGTTCGAGTCCTTTAATTTGTGTAATGTGTGTGTGTGTGTGTGTGTGTGTGTGTGTGTAGTTTTTGTTGTTTTTGGAACCGGGAATCAAACTCAGGACCTTGCACTTGCCAGGCAGGTGCTGTGCCACTGAGCTATATCCCCAGCCCTTGTTTTTTTTTTTTTTTTTTTTTTTTTTTTTTTTTTTGTGGGTACCGGGGGGACGACCTCAGGACCTCACGCGCCAACAGGCACCCGTGCCGCTGAGCGATATCACCGGCCCCTTTTTCGTATGTGGGTTCCGGGAGTCGAACTCGGGCCTTCGCACTTGCAAGGCAGGCGCTTAAGCCGCTGAGCCGTCTCACCGGCCCCCCAGCCCTTGTTTTTGTTTTTTGAGACAGTCTCACTGTGTATTCCAGGCTGGCCTTGAACTCCCAGTGATCCTCCGGACTGAGCTTCCCTAGTGTTGGGATTACAGGTGTCTACCACCACATCCAGCATATAGGTATATGTGCATATGTGTACATATGCGTAACCTATATGTGTACTTATAGGTTTTTAAGGGAAATATCAGTATTCTGAGAACTGGTACGATTTTTAAGAAAAAAATTGTGGCAAACTATATATCATAAAAAATGTACCTGTTTTGTTTTGTTTTTTTGAGACAGGGTCCTTGCTATGTAGCTCACCTTGAACTCACTATGTACTCCAGGCTGGCCTTGAACTCACAGGGATCCTCCTGCCTCAGCCTCCCAAGTACTGGGATTTCAGATGTGTGCCACCACACCTGGCCAAAGAATTACCATCTTTAAAATAAAATTTACCACTTCAACCAATTTAAGTGTATAATTCAATGTTATGTAAGATTTTAAACTCACTTTTGGCCCTTACAGACATTTTTGTCTGTTTATGTTTTTATATTTTTATTCTTTAGCCTTTGTGACAAGGCAAATGTCACTTCTAAATTTTTAGAGCACATTGACTTAGGACTTAGTATTGGACTTATTTCTCAATGTAGCTGTAGATAAATTTCCTTTACTAACATAGCCAGCACTGGCTGCATCTCTCCTAGGCGTTATCATTGGGCTAGTGCTGTGCAGTTTTGGGTATCGGAACTTCCTAGGTTGTTTACAGGTATCTCAGGGAAGCAGTGTGAATGTTTTAGAACACTACATGCATCTACTATGGATGGATCAGATGTTTTCTAGAAACATAACTTGGGAAAAACGTTTTTCTAAAATAGCGTCCTACTGATAATGTTCTCAACATGATCAGAGGCCCCCTATTAGGTCAGTAAAGATATAACCACATAGCGATAAAATGAAATCGGATTCTAGATGTGAAAATCAGTAGTACCTCTTATGTGATCTCGTGGTGTTTCCTCTGCCTGTTCTTTTTTTTTTTTTTTTTTTTTTTTTTGAGACAGGGTCTCGCTGTGTAGTTCAGGCTGGCCTGGACTCACTGTGTAGCCCAGACTGGCCTCGAACTTGAGCAGTCCTGTCTCAGCCTCACAAATGCTCAGATGACAGGCATGTGCCACCACGCCCGGCCTCCTCTGCCTGTTCTTAATCCATTTCTAAGTTTACTCCCTTGTTAAATGAGTTTCAGATCCACTCTGTGGTTTATTTGTGAATCTAGGAAAAGTTCTTTTGTGATGGAAGTAAAACTTGACATTAATACTAGTCTCCTTAAAAAATACAGGTGAGGGGCTGAGTGTATCGCTCAGTGGTAGAGCACATGCTTAAATCTACAAACACAAACAAAACAGTGTGCCAAATGGTAGTTTTAAGAAGAGGGCACTCAGGAGGCTGAGGCAGGAGGATTGCTGTGAGTTTGAGGCCAGCCTGGGCTACATAGTGAGTTCAAGGCTCAGCCTGGACTATAAAGCGAGACCTTGTCTCAAAAAAAACAAAAGAAAGAAAAAAAGAAGAGGGTATGGGTTACAGTGATAGTGTTGTGCCCTCCAGTGCCTTTTTTTTTTTTTTTTTTTTTTGAGATTGTCTCACTATGTAGTTCAGGCTGGCCTTAAACTCACTATATTGCTGGGCGTGGTGGTGCATGCCTATAATCCCAGCACTCAGGAGGCTGAAGCAGGAGGATCACCAGGAGTTCCAGGCCCCCTTGGCTACATTGCGAGTTCAAGGCCAGCCTGGACTACATGATGAAACTCTGTTTCAAAATACATACATACATACATACATACATACATATATACATACATACATACATACATATATACAACTCACTATGTGGCCTGGGCTGGCCTCAAACTGGTGAACCTCCTGCCTCAGCCTCTCGAGTGCTGGGGTTACAGGTGTGGGGCACCACTCCTGGCTTCTCCATTCTTTTTTGTTTTTTTGAGACAGGGTCTCTATGTAGTTTATACTAGCCTTGAACTAACTCACTGTGTAGCCCAGGCTGGCCTCGAACTTGCAGTGATCCTCCTGCCTCTGCTTCCCAAGTGTGAGTGCTGGGATTACAGGCGTGCGCCACTACACCAGGCTCCATTCCATTTTTAAGAAGGTTGAGGGTTCTTGCTTTGGATATTCTTTTTTTCCACTTCTTTTAGTCATCTCTTAAATGGCACATACAATTTGGGACTCTTGGTATAATATAGAATAGTTTGTAAACACACAGAGCAGCCAGATTCATTTTAGTTGCATTGTTTTGTTTTGTTTTGTTTTGTTTGAGAAGGTCTTGCTGCGTAGTTCAGACTGGCCTTGAATTCACTGTGTAGCCCATGCTGGCCTTGAACTCACAGCAGTCCTCTTGCCTCAGCCTCCTGAGTGCTGGTGTTATAGGCATGTGCCACCATGTCTGGCTTTGTTTTAGTTTTAAAGGAACACAGTAAAAAGTACATACGTTGCTGCCCTCCAGAAAATCTTTTTACTGTATGGCAGGGCTAGCATTTCCAATCATAGATCAAGTCAGAATCTCCATTCTAGACTAGGCAGGCAGAGGTGGTTTTGTGTTGTTTTATTTTTGGTTTTGGTTAGTTTGTTTTTGTTGTTGTTTTCTTGAGATAAGGGTTTTACTCTGTAATTCATGCTGGCCCGGAGCTCTGAATCCTCAGGTGTGTATCACTGTACCCAGATAAAGGTCTTGTTATGCAGTCCACACTGGACTTCCTCTCTCTGTGTAGACCAAGCTAGCCTCAAACTCCAACCCTCTTGCCTCAGCCTCCCGAGTACTGGGAGCCACAGGTGTGTACCATTGTACCTGGCTTGAGGTGGTATCCTTACCTTCTCCCATCTTCTCATTACCCACACAACAAAAGTTTTCTAGCACATAACAGCAGAAACTATGAAGCAGGCAGTAAACAAACATGTTTTGGAAAGAACCCTAGCCATGTAATACAACAGTAGAAGATGGTTTCTATCATAATTTGCTTTCTAGTAGGAAACTCATATACCTGAAACTATCAGGGAGATGTTGCAGAACAGTGAGAAAACATTTATTTGAATTAACTTGAGTAAAATGTAAGGATAGGAGTGGACAGAAGCATACAGTACCCAGGATTCAGAAAGATGGTGTGCCTGCTATGGGCAAGTTGCTTTTTTAGAAAGTGTTTCAAAATGGTTAGGGGATCAGAATTAAGCATTTTTTTATTTTTATTTTTTTTGAGACAGTGTCTTGCTGTGTAGTTCAGGCTGGTCCTGAACTCACTATGTAGCGCAGGCTGGCCTAGAACGCGAGGTAATGCTCCTGCCTCAGCCTCCTGAGTGCTGGGATTACAGGCCTGCGCCACCACACCTGGCTGTCCCTGATTCAGTAGTGTTTATTAGAAATATTACTTTCCCTGATATGTTCTTGTGCTGGATATCCTGCTTCTGGCCAAAGTAGACTACTGTTCTGACCTCTAATCAGACTTCTCTGCAGCCTAGACTCCTGCTCATTTCCCACACAGACTTTTGCTTTCCCATTGTTAGCTTGCAGCTAATATTGACTCACTTGTAGTTTCATGCATACTACTAATGGACCCTCAGGACCCATATGTTTAATTTTTTTAATAAAAGTAAAAAAATGCTAATTTTAAAAATTTGTAAACACATTAAGAATTTGTAGCAACAAAAAAAATTTTTCAAAACACTTAAGACAAAGTTTTTTTTTTTTTTTTTTTTTTTGTGGGTACTGGGGGTCGACCTCAGGGCCTCGCGCACCAGCAGGCACACGTGCCGCTGAGCGATATCACCGGCCCCTTTTTCGTATGTGGGTTCCCGGAGTCGAACTCGGGCCCTCGTGCTTGCCAGGCAGGCGCTTACACCGCTGAGCCATCTCACTGGTCCAAGACAAAGTTTCTTACAGCACTGATTATAAATTTTTTCTTTTTTTTTTTTGAGACAGGGTCTCATTGTAGTCTAGGTTGGCCTTGAACTTGCAGGATCCTCCCTCAGCCTCCCGAGAGGTAGGATTACAGGCATGCACCACCACTCCTGGCAGCTGATTACAAATTGACTGTTTATATGCTTGTTTTTGAGACAGGGTCTCCCTATGTAGTTCAGGCTGACCTTGAATTCACTGTGTAGCCTAGGGTGGCCTTGAACTCGTGATCCTTCTGCCTCAGCCTCCCGAGTGCTGGGATAGCAAGCATGTGCCACCATGCCTGGTTACAAATTGGCATTTTACAAGCATCACTTTAAAAATCCTTTGGGTCCATAGGACCCATCTATAGTAGCTGTGGGATAAATATTTTTCTTCTACCTAGAATGCTCTTCTTTCCCTTCTTCCTGCCTTGTGAAATCTTGTTGTTTTTCTGGAATTGACATATTGATAATCACTGTTCTTAGTAGTGTTCTATGAACTCCACTCTTAAATTTTTTATGCTATTTTTCATATATGCCCCCTTTTTTTTTTTTTTGGCAGTACCGGACATTGAACTCGGGGCCTCCATACAGAACTATATCCCCAGCCCTTTTTGTTTGTTATTTCCACATAGTCTCAGTAAGTCCTTAAATTGCCCATGCTGGGCTGGAACTTGGAATCCTCCTGCTTCAGCCTCACAGAATGCCGGGATTACAAACATGTGCCGTCATGCCCAGCTACAAATATACTCTTGAAAGGAAAACGCCCCCAAGTAGCCTTTGTTAATGTGCATTTTATGCAGTACTTTATACATAATAGATGTTCAGGAAACATCCGTTGAAGCAGTGCATAAAGATAGGTGGGAGAAAAGGTTCATATTTTATGGAACTCTTTGAAGTTGAGTGCTGTTAAAAGAAACAAGTCCTGTAAACTAAATTCTTTTCAGATTTGTAGGTATAATTTGGGCATGAGAGTTACATGTTGCTAATAGTTGTATTCATGACAGGACAGCAAATTAAAATGTAGGTAACACCAAGAATGTTTCTGGAAGCAATTTGGAATCTATAAATTGCTCTATCTTTTTTTTTTGTGGGTACCAGGAGTCGAACTCAGGACCTCACATGCCAGCAGGCGCTCGTGCCGCTGAGCGATATCACCGGCCTTTTTGTCGTATGTGGGTACCAGGAGTCGAACTCAGGACCTCGTGCTTGCCAGGCAGGCACTTATGCTGCTGAGCTATCTCACCGGCCCAAATTGCTCTATCTTACCTGTCTATTTTTCTAAACATGTTTCCTTGCACTGAATATTTTTTGTAATTCAGTTTATGAAGGAATTAATTATTTAGAAAAATTAGGTAACAGTTTTTTAGATACAAGTGAACAAAAATATTTTTAAGCACTCTATAAAGTTTTCTTCAACTTTGTCAGTGAATTTCCATTCAGGAAAATGTTTTAAAAATCATAAGCATAGCCTGCCTGGCAAGCGCGAGGTCCTGAGTTCGACTGCCGGTACCCACATACAAAAAAAGGGCTGGTGATATCACTCAGCGGCACAGGCGCCTGCTGGCTCACGAGGTCCTGAGTTCGACCCCTGGTACCCACACACACAAAAAAAATCATAAGCATATAAGTTCAAATAGTTTAGAAATAGTTGTAAACTGCAATACTTATATAGGTATTAGATGGGTACAATTGAAGTGTGTGTGAGAGCTTGTCTTTTATAAAGGGTGTCTGGTTTAGTTTCTTTTGTTTTTTTTGTGTTTTTTTTTTTTTTTTTTTTGTGGGTACCGGGGGTTGACCTCAGGACCTCGCACACCGGCAGGTGCCCGTGCCGCTGAGCGATATCACTGGCCCTTTTTTCGTATGCGGGTACCGGGAGTCAAACTCAGGACCTCATGTTTGCCAGACAGGCGCTTCTGCCGCTGAGCTATCTCACTGGCCCTGTTTTTTGTGTTTTTTGAGACAAGGTCTCACTATGCAGTTCAGGCTGGCCTCATACTCTAAGTGTAGCCCAGGCTGGCCTCACAGCGACCCTTCCTCAGCCTCCTACGTGTTGGGATTACAGGCCGGCTAACATTTCTGGTCTCTCAAGTCAGGTGTTGCCATGCTAGAAGGGAGAATATGTTAAATTTTTCCATTTTTTTCAAGAGAAGTCAGAAATACGTGTTTTTATGAAAAGAGTCCTGGGTTTTCAATGTTGGCAACTAATTCAAATGTTTTTAAAACATGATGGGCCAAAGAAGGCGCATACTGAGGGCCACTCATTGTAACATCTGGACTTAAAGTGAAAGGCACAGTCCTTCCCCCTTTCCAACATAGCCACTGCCCCTAACTTCTGTATGTTTCAGGAGGCGTCTGTATCTGCACCGACACACATCTGTGCACAGAATTTCTGTGTGTGTGTGTGTGTGTGTGTATAAGCAAAACTTACACACTTATTTCCGCAGCAGTCAGCTCTCCCTCTCCGGTGGGCACAAGGTTCTCACACATCTTTTGCTGTAGCAGAAACTGAATCCAGTTGTCAAGGTACTTGAATAGGCTGATGAAATACATGCTTTTTTAATGAACAGTGGTAGTGAACTTTCATTACTTCATATACAGTAAAATTTCTTCTCTGCATTAAGCACCAGACTCTTATCTACTAATTACATGATTTTATTGAAACTTGTGTTTACTGTGTTATTAACAAGTAACTATTAGTGAGTTCATCTGGACTTATTTACATGGTGTTGTCAAAGAACATGATTTTTTTTTTTTTTTTTTTTTTTTTTTTGTGGGTACCGGGGGGTCGACCTCAGGACCTAGCACGCCAGTAGGCGCCCGTGCCGCTGAGCGATATTACCGGCCCTTTTTTCGTATGTGGGTTCCGGGAGTTGAACTCAGGCCCCCACGCTTGCCAGGCAGGCGCTTACGCCGCTGAGCCATCTCACCAGCCCAAGAACATGATTTATTAAGCCGGGCATCGTGGCGTAGACCTGTAATCGCAGCACTTGGGAGGCTGACATGGAAGGATCTCAGCCAGTTCGAGGCCAGCCTGGGCTACATAGTGAGTTCAAGACCAGCCTGAACTACAGAGAGACTCTGTCTCCAAAAATACCCACATGCTTTATTTTTTTTATTTTTATTTTATTTATTTATTTTTTTTGTGGGTACCGGGGGTCGACCTCAGGACCTCGTGTGCCAGCAGGCGCCCGTGCCGCCGAGCGATATCACTGGCCCTTTTTTCGTATGTGGGTACTGGGAGTCGAACTCAGGACCTCGTGCTTGCCAGGCAGGCGCTTATGCCGCTGAGCTATCTCACTGGCCCCACACACTTTATTAAGTTGAACTTTTTAGGGACTCAATGCAAAAGGTCTAAAATTCATGGAAAGGCTTACTTCTTATTAAATGACCTTCTCCAAATGAAACAAATACATTTTTCACTTGTTGCAAGGTTGATTCATTTAATAAACAGTGTCCTAATGATTTGCCAAAGTTAATGTATATCTTGGAGGGGTGCAGTTTATTCCTTAATAGGTAGACTCAGGTCCCAGTATACTCAGTTTAATGAGACTCACTTGTTTTTGTTTGGTTTTTTGAGACAGGGTCTTGCTACATAGCCTAAGCTGGCCTCAAACTCGAAATGATCCTCCTGTCTCAGCCTCCCTAGTGCTGGGATTACAGGCATGCACCACCACTCCTGGCAGGAGACTCACTTTTTTTTTTTAATATAATTATGTTTATTGGTACATTTTATTTTTTTTTTATTTTTTTTTTTTTTTTTTTTTTTTTTTTTTTTTTTTGTGGGTACCAGGGGGACGACCTCAGGACCTCGTGCGCCAACAGGCACCCGTGCCACTGAGCGATATCACCGGCCCCTTTTTCGTATGTGGGTTCCGGGAGTCGAACTCGGGCCCTCGCGCTTGCAAGGCAGGCGCTTACGCCGCTGAGCCATCTCACCGGCCCTATTGGTACATTTTAGATATACATATAGTCGTCATAGGGCGTTTATACCTGTACATGATGTATTTTGATTAAGAGACTCACTTTTTAAAGTGCACGTGTAGGGCCGGTGAAATGGCTCAGTGGCGTAAGTGCCTGCCTGGCAAGCGCAAGGTCCTGAGTTCGACTCCTGGAACCCACATACGAAAAAAGGGCTGGTGATATCGCTCAGCGGCACGGGCGCCTGCTGGTGCGCAAGGTCTTGAGGTCGACCCCCGGTACCCACAAAAAAAAAAAAAAAAGTGCATGTGTAGTTGTGTTTTCTTAATGTCTTGAGCCTTTGGTCTGTTAGGTGTTTCTGACGGTTTGCACTTGGATTACTGTGCTTGAGGACAGTGACTCACAGTCTTTACAGGGCATCCTCCTCTCAGTGATTAATGGGATGACACAGGATGTGCTGCTAGAGTGCTTTCTGCTCAGTGTTTATTTTCTAAAATAGTTTTTTAAATTTTTTCCAAATACTTTGACAACAGGTCTTCAGAGAGTGGAAATCATGGGTTGGAGGATGGGGTTTGGGTAAATTGACAGGAAATCACTACCTTTTTAAATTTTTTAAATAACAATTTGCTATTTTGTATTATGTAGTCTGACATAAAAGTTTATGTTCATTGCATAGATTAAAAATAACTGACAAGCAAAAAGAAAACAAGAATAAGCCATATTAATAGGTCTCAGATTAAAAAGTCTACCTTTTGATTGTTTATAAATCCTTGTATATTATATGTTTGTGTGTTTGCTTTACAAAAGTTTTTTTTTTTTTTTTGTACTGGGAATCTAACTCAGGATGTCGTGCTTGCCATTAAGTGGGATATTTCTTATATCCCAGATAGTATTTTAAGTAATTTAATATATAATGTAATGCACATAACAGTTGTAGGAAATAGTGTTACCCTCATTTTTCAGAAAAGGAAAAGTGCCAAGAGGTAAATAACCCAAAGTCACATGGGTGGGAGTCTGAGACCTGAGTGGCTCCTTCGTGACACACTGCACTGCACGTGATTCTTAGGGTGGCTCCAAGCAGTGGAAGTGTGTGATGTTAGTTCTGGAGGCAGAAGGTCCCAACTCCAGGTGTCAGCAGAGCTGTGCTTCCTTTTAGGGTTCCAGGGTAAAGTCCTTCCTTGCTTCTGTTTAGCTTTTGGTGGCTCTTGTCAGTCTCTGTCCTGCCTTGGCTTGTATAGTTGCATTACTCCATACTCTGCCTCAATGGTCATGAATCCTTCTTCCTTGTGTCTCTAAATCTCTTCCTCCCCCTAAGAACACCAATCAGGCCAGGTGTGGTGGTGCCTGCCAGTAATCCCAGCGCTTGGGAGACTGAGTTTGAGGCCAGTGTGGGCTACATAGTGATTTCAAGGGCAGCCTGAACTGCATAGGGAGACCCTGTTTTTTTAAAAAACAAACAAAACAAAACACAGTCAGTTAGATTTCAGGCCAATCTAATCTAATATGACCTGATTTTAACTAATTACATCTACAATGACCCTGTTTTTTGTGTTGGTTTGTTTTGGTTTAGTTTTTGGTTTTTTGAGATAAGGTTTCACTGTATGGTCCCGACTGGCCTTGAAATCACCATGTAGACCAGGCTGGTGTCAAACTGGTGGCAGTCTTCCTGGGATTATAGGCATGTGCCATCACACCTGTCCTAGAGACCCTATTTCTAAATAGAGTCCCGTTCTAAAGTTCTGAGTGCACCTGAATTTTCACTATTTAACCTGGTATATGTATTGTAATCTATCTTCACTTAATGTGTTACAGTCATTTTTCCTTTTTTTTTTTTTTTTGTGGGTACCGGGGGTCAACCTCAGGACCTCGCGCTTGCCAGGCAGGCCCTTACGTCGCTGAGCTATCTCACGACCCCCCCCCCCTTTTTTTTTTTTTTTTTTTTTTTAAATGATAGAATCTCACTAAGTTGTCCAGGTGGGACTTGAACTTGCAGTCCCTCTGCCTCAGCCACCCAAAGTGCTTGGGATTACAGGCATGCTCCACCTTGCCTGGCTGAATTGTGTTGTGTGGTATTTTAATGCTGCAGATTGTACCCCGGGCCTTGCACATACTATGCACATCTGTACCACTGAGTTAAATTCCGAGCCGTATGTTTCATTCTTTTTTTTTTTTTTTTTTTTTTTTTCTTTTTTCTTTTCTTTTCGTATTTTTGAGAGGGTCTCACTATGTAGTTCAGGCTGGTCTTGAACTCACTGTGTGGCCCAGGCTGGGCTCTAACCTACAGTAATCCTATGTCAGCCTCCCAAGTGGTACTTTCCATTCTTGGTAAATATGGTTCTACACTTCTCCCTTCAAAGATTTCATAGTATCCCCCATTACATGGACATAGAAAAATAAAATACTAGTACTGGGGATTGAATCCAGAGCCTTTGCACCGAGCTACATCCCATAACCCTTTTTATTTTAAGACAGGGTCTTGCTGAATTGCTGAGTTGCCCAGGCAGGGCTCAAACTTTTGATCCTGCTGCCTCAGCTTCCCGGAGTGCTAGGATTACAGGTGTGTGCCACCATGCCCAACTGTTTTCAATTTTTTTATCAATATAAACTTAGTATTGGATGTTGTAGTTAAATCTTTGCTTGCATCCTTATTTTGTTAGAATTCATTCCTGGAATTTGATTGCTGGGCTAGAGATAAAAGTGGCTTTAATGCTCTTAATACTCAGTTGTCAAATTGCTTTTCCATAAACAATAGACTCATTTTTATTTCTGCCACTACTGTAATGAGTGACTGTTTCTGTGATACTTTATTAATGTGGCATATTGTAATTGAATTTTTAAAATTTCATAGGAAATATTGTGATCTTATTTTAATTTGTATCTTGTCATTTATTTTCTCGTCTTTTCGAGACAGGGTTTCACTATGCAGTTCAGGCTGGCCTTGAACTCCCTTTGTAGCCCATGCTGGCCCCGAACTCACAGCAATCCTCCTGCCTCAGCCTCCCGAGTGCTGCGATTAGAGGTGTGCACCACCACTCCCAGCTGTATCTTGTCATTTCTAATGAGTACTTTCATGTACTCAAAGACTATTTTATTTCTTTTATGAATTGACTAAACTCGCCCTTTGTCCATTTTCTATAAAAAGGTTTGCCTTTTTGTGAAATGAAATTTTTTTCTTTGCCCAGGTTCTAAGAGCAGTCATGCTTCGTCTAAAAACCCAGCAAATTTGAAAAGTCTAAGGAAGAAAATAAAGCCACTAGTAATACTACTTAATGCTAATTACTGCTGTCAGTTTGTTCACGTATGTGTATATATATTTTTAAATGTATAATACAGGGGTCGGTGAGATGGCTCAGCAGCATAAGCACCTGCCTGGCAAGCGCGAGGTCCTGATTTTGACTCCCGGAACCCACATAAAGGAAAAAAAGGGCTGGTGATATCGCTCAGTGGCACAAGTGCTTGCTGGCAAGCGCGAGGTCCTGAGGTCGACTCCTGGTACCCACATAAAAAAAAAATTTTTTTTTTTTTGCTTTTCTGGACATTTCCTATAAATGCAAGCATGCAGTACATAGCCTTTTGTGACTGGCTTCTCTGCCTTAGCATGGTATTTCCAAGGTTCATCTAGATTGCTGCATATGTCATTTATATAGAAGTTCATTTTGTTTTTCAGTTCTGGGGATAGAATCCAGGGCTTTCACACTGAGTTACATCTCCATCTTTTTTTTTTTTTTTTTTTTTTGTGAGTACCAGGGGTTGACCTCAGGACCTCGTGCACCAGCAGGCGCCCGTGCCGCTGAGCGATATCACCGGCCCTTTTTTTGTATGTGGGATCCGGGAGTCGAACTCGGGCCCTCGCACTTGCCAGGCAGGCACTTATGCCGCTGAGCCATCTCACCGGCCCTCCAGCTCTTTTTTTATTTTTCACTTTTGAAACAGTGTTTTGTTAACCTTCCCAGGCTGGGCTTGAACTTCCAGTCCTCTTGTCTCAGTTTCCCTGAGTGCTGGGATTACCATCGTGCCCAGCTTATTCTACATATTTTAATGTTCTATTAATTTTATTTTTTCTGGTCCTTGGGATCAAACCCAGGTCTTGTGTGTACTAGGCAAGGGCTCTACCATTATATACCTCCAATCTATACATACTTTAAAATTACCCGGTATATTTTCTTATCTTTTGGGGTCTTTGTCATTTTTTCTTTCTTTCTTTCTTTCTTTCTTTCTTTCTTTCTTTCTTTCTTTCTTTCTTTCTTTCTTTCTTTCTTTCTTTCTTTCTTTTACTTATAAGAGGACTTTTTACTATAAAAAACCATAAAGTTTCCTTCAAACAAGATATGAGAGCATGGTTAAAAGATACACCAGTTTATTCATATTTGGTGACATCTCTGTTTTTCAAAGCTTCTTCTTTTCCCCCTTGGGTGTGACAGGCCTGAAATCTTAATTTCCTCAAATCACGGATTGGGAGAGTTCTTGTCAGATTCCACCAGTGTGTGGCCAGTGTAGGCTGAGATGATGGAAAAGCAAGATAAGCCATTATTCTCCTGAGGCAGTTTAGGAATTCACGTGGAAATCATCAGACACCAGACATCACAACTTATCTGCCATGTTTGGATGGTGTCCATAGAATCACTCACATTGGTGGTGTTGGTAGCAGGCGCTATGAGTGGTGGTGTCTAGGAGTTCTGAACGTTCTCCTGGGAAACACCAAAATGGTGCTGCTGCCTGTCTCTCAGTCTCTGCTACACTGCAATTTGATCTGAATTCCACCTTCTGTTCTGGCTTCAAATGTCCTGCTTTAAGCCACTTCCTCCTCAAAACACTTGAAGAAAGTTTTATTTTCCTCAGTAAACTCCCTAGTCATTACTTTTGTTGTTGTTTTATTTGTAAATAATAGAATTATTTTTTCCATGGTTGCTGCGTGTCCTTAGCCAGCCAGACTAAGGGATTGGTGAGCTTGAGTTCACAGAGGTCAGGATTCCAGGCATGCATTAACAAGATGCTAAAAATCCATGCGTCATTTGGAGCCAATATCTGACTTGATGCTCACAGTCCTATTGCCAATTCATTCAAGTTATTAACAGAATTGAGTTCTTGCAAACAAAGAGCTGATGTATCTATATTTTTGTTAGCCATAAGCCAGAAATTGCTCCCAGCTGCTTGACTACCTTTCCATAAAGTTACTGTGTTATCTTAGCCTCCTAGAGTGTTGTTGATAGGAGGGGAAAAATATAACTCACAACCTGCTAGATGTCTGATACACCAAGTTCATGGTTCCCGAAATGGAAGAATGAATTCTGAGGAACAATGAGTTAGGTTAAGAGTAGGAAAATTTACTAGGGAATAAGAATAGCTCCTGAGAGACAGGAGGGGTCCCAAATGGGTTGTCCTCTCATTTTATTTATTTATTTTATTTTTAGTTCTTTTTTGTTAGTATATGTTTGCGATACATAATAATTGCATTCATCTTGGGGAATTGGTGTATATACCAGTCATTTTTAATTATTTTTACTTCCACTTCCCTGCCCTCCCCTTTCTCCCTAGTTTTTGTGATTTAAAAAATTGATATTTGGGCCGGTGAGATGGCTCAGCGGTTTAAGCGCCTGCCTTGCAAGCGCGAGGGCCCGAGTTCGACTCCCGGAACCCACATACGAAAAAGGGGCCGGTGATATCGCTCAGTGGCACGGGCGCCTGCTGGCGCGCGAGGTCCTGAGGTCGACCCCCCGGTACCCACAAAAAAAAAAAAAAAATTGATATTTATGTTATATTTTGCCCATATTTTTCAAGTTTATTATTTGTGCTTTAATTTCCTAAAAGTTTCATTTGAATATATAACTTTAAAAGTAGTCTGGACTACATGGCAAGACCCTGTCTGAATAAAACAAAACCAAAAAATAAAACAAAAAGTACCATGTGTCCTTTTTTTATTTGTTTTTGTTTTCTAGTCCGGGCTGGCCTTGAAGTCATGGTGATCCTCCTGCCTCAATCTCCTGAGTGCTGGGATTACAGGCGTGGGCCACCACACCCAACTCTAAAAGTAGTGTTATGTTTCTTATGAAAAGTTTTAGATAGTACATAAATTCCTATTTCTTGTCTCATCTCACTCTATCAAAGTAACTATTCTTTTTTACCTTTTGCCCTGTTTCCTGGGAGATCTCTTCAGGGTTGCTTTTTTCAAATTTTTTTTTTCTTCTCCTGCTTATTTGCTTTCGTCTTTTTCTTTTCTGTTAGATACTTTACCTTAAACACATGGTGGTTCTCACCTATATACTCCTACAGGAGGACCCAAAAAGTTTTGGAAGCTGTGGCATGACTGTGACTCTTGGGTTTGTCACTGTGGGCTTAGCGGCTCCACCCACTTCCTCCAGGGTGGGGCAGACACCAGGCCGTGCAATGTTCAGACTGTATTTGGGGATCCCAGACTTAACTGTTTCATTCAGCCAAATACATAACTTCTCCTGGTTTTGTCCATGTCTTCACCTTCACTTGTAGGGGGCCTGGTGCTAATAATTTCTGGGCCTTTTAGGGGAATCCTCATTAACAGCAGGGTTGCCTGCCTGCCTGCCTTTTCCACTGCTGGCTGAGGAGTCTCAGGTCAGTTAAGTCATTTACTACTTGTCCATTCACTTACTAGTGCCTCAAATGTCTCTCTTGTTCACTTTGTCCTTGTGCATATAAGCCTTTTTCCTTGTATGTCCCTGTGTTTTAGGTGACTTTGAGAGAACTGAGGCTAGTGCATGCATGTAGTCTTCAAGGTTGTTGGGTTTTTGTTTGTTTGTTTTTTAGTTTTCAAGTTTTAATAGGAAGCTGAAAGGACTGGATTTGCATCTAAAAGTTTTTATTCTGCCTTTTCATGCCTTTGTGTGACTGGATATGGTATAAAATTTTGGTATGCCAGTTGAATAACTGATAGAGTTGTGTCGATGTCTTGTGTATTGATTTCTTCCACCCAAATGAAATGAAAGGATAAAGAACAAATTATAAATTATCTTTGACTGATGGGATTATAGTTGATTTTTATTTTCTACATTGTTTTCATCTTATTTCTTAAATTTTCAACCGTAATATACATTGCATGAGTAGTGAAAAAATATCTAAGTGGAGAAAAGTGCTGCTAGTTAATCAGATCCTTGGATAAAATTGGCCTAGAGATCAGTGTGCTCCTCTGTTACCTAATTCTAAATGTCAGATTTGTGCTTTGTCCTTTAACTCCTTTAGGTAGTTTGCAATTAGAAACACTTATTTCAGGGGGAGAGGAGTATATGTTGCAGAGTTCATTCTGACTTATCCCCCAAGTCTTTTTTTTTTTTTTTTTTTTGAGACAGGGTCTTGCTATGTGGTTCAGGCTGGCCTTGAGCTCAACTGTGAAGCCCAGGCTGACCTCAAACTTGCCGAGGTCCTTCTGCCTCAGCCTCCCATATGCTGGGATTAAAGGTGTGCACCACCATGCCTGGCTATTTTGAAGATTTTCAAACCTTTAGAAAAGTCGAAAGACTAGCACAGTAAATACTTGTATACTTTTCACATATATTCAGTTTTCACCATTTTGCAACATTTACTTTGTTTTTAAGTGTTTATTAAATTTTAATTTATAAGGCATAAATTAACCCATTTTATTTGTTTATTTTTTAAACAGGGTCTTGCTATATAGTTCAGGGTGGCTTCAAACTCATGGTGATCATCCTGCTTTTGCCTCCCAAGTTCTGGGATTACAGGCATGTGCCACCACAACTGGCAGTTAACCCATTTTAAATGTATGATTCAGTGATTTTTTTTAAAAGTAAGTTTATAGAGGGCCGGTGATATAGCTTAGCAGCATAAGCGTCTGCCTGGCAAGCACGAGGTCCTGAGTTCGACTCCCAGTACCTGCATATTAAAAAAAAAAAAAAAGTGAGTTTATAGAGGCATGCAAGTATAACCTCAATCCAGTTTTAGAACATTTTCATTGGTCTAGTAAGATTTCTTCTGCTTGTTTATATGGTTAATGCATTCCCATTCCTAGTCCAAAGCAACCACTAATCTTTCTGCCTCTAAAGATTTTTCTCCAATTTTTATACAAATGGAATCTGGCTTCTTTCACTTAGCTTAAGGTTTATGATGTGTATTTGTATTTTAATATATAGGTATGGTCTGGGAGATAGAGGCAGGAGGATCACAAATTCGAGTCCAGCTTCATCAACTTAGCTACTTAGCAAGATCCTGCCTCTCCCCAAAAAAGGGTCCTGGGGATGTTGCTTAATTTGAAGGCTCTGATTCATTCTCCAGTACTAAAAAACAAGCAAACAAATAAAAAACGAAACAAAACAAAAAAGTGCTTTACCATCGAGCTACACTCACAGCCCACTTTTTGAGACAGTTTTTCACCAAGTTGGCCAGGCCAGCCTTGAACTTGGGATCCTTCTGCCTCAGGCTCTTCATTAGCTGGTATTTACAGGCACCCCCCTCCCAGTTTATTTCAGTTGTTCTTTCTTCATTTATTATGTGGTATTTTTCTATAAAGATATTGCTAATTTTTAAATGGACCTTGTCAAATTAGAGTCAAGAAAAGACTTCATGATAGATAGAATTTTGGTGTTTTTTTGTTTTGGTTTGGTTTTTTTTGTCTTTTCGAGGCAGGGTCTCACTATGCAGTTCAGGCTGACCTTGAACTCACAGCGATCCTCTAGGTACTGGGAGTACAGGCATGCGCACCACACTCAGCTGGTTATTTTTTTTTTTTTTTTTTTTTTTTTTTTTTTTTGTGGGTACCGGGGGAACGACCTCAGGACCTCACGCGCCAACAGGCACCCGTGCCGCTGAGCGATATCACCGGCCCCTTTTTCGTATGTGGGTTCCGGGAGTCGAACTCGGGCCTTCGCGCTTGCAAGGCAGGCGCTTAAGCCGCTGAGCCGTCTCACCGGCCCTGGTTATTTTTTAATATAGGTTGAGAATCACTAAAAATCTGAAATCCAAAATGCTCCTAAGCTTGAAATTTAAAACTTGGAGCGTTTTGTGTTCAGCATTAGAGAAATACAAATCAAAACTACCTTGAGATTCCATCTCGCTCCGGCCAGAATGGCTATCGTCAAAAATACAAAAAATAATAAATGCTGATAAAGATGCATGGGGGAGGCAGGAAGGGACCCTTTATACACTGCTGGTGGGAATGTAAATTAGTACACCACTATGGAAATCAGTATGGAGGCTCCTCACAAAACTAAAACTGTGCCGGTGATATGGCTCAGTGGCATAAGTGCCTGCCTGGCAAGCACGAGGTCCTGAGTTTGACTCCCAGTACCCACATACGAAAAAAGGGCCGGTGATATCGCTCAGCGGCACGGGCGCCTACTGGTGTGCGAGGTCCTGAGTTCGACCCCAGTACCCACACAAAAAAAAAACTACTAAAACTACTGCAGAACTCCCATATGATCCAGCTATAAAGTCAGCACACTGTAGAGACACTTGCATTTCCATGTCTGTTGCGGCACAGTTCATAATAGCCAAGATACGGAATCAGCCTAGGTGCCTGTCACTGGACCGATGAAGAAGGTGTGATGCACATGCACAATGGGTTATTTAGCTATAAAGAAGTGACACGGTGACATTTGCAGGAAAGTGGGTAGAACTGAAGATTGTCATGTCAAGTGAAGTAAGCCAGACTTTGAAAGTCAAGTTTAACATTTTTCCTAATATGTGGAATCTAGGAGAGAAAAGAAAAAATAAACAAACAAAAAAACGTGAAAGTTGAAGGGAGACTTAGATGAGAGGAGAGGGAAGGGGAATGAAACATAAGGGAGGGTAATGGGGTGTGGATATGACCAATGCTACAGTATGTGCATGTTTGAAAATGCCGTAATAAAACCCCCCAAGATGTTGAACATTTTGGATTTTTCAGATTAGAATAGTCAACCAGTAAAGTCTATGTGCGTATTCAAAAATCCGAGAAGTCTGAAATCGGAAACATTTCTGATCCCAGGCATTTCTAATTCAGTGATATCAAGCCTGTATGTCTTAGTAGTGTGGATCTAAGACTATTCATCTTACTTTCAGCCACAGAGGATTGTTTTTTTGGGGAGGGTCTTTTTGAGACAGGGTTTCACTATGCAGTTCAGGCTGGCCTGGAACTCACTGTGTAGCCCCGGCTGGCCTCAGATACTTGGCGATCCTCTGCCCCAGCCTCCTGAGTGCTAGGATTACAGGTGTGCACCACCACGCCTGGCTGCTTTTCTCCATTTGACCAATTTTTTTTAGGGAGATTCAGAAGAAGCTACAGAAAGGACCCTTCCCCCCACCCCAGTCTTTTTTAATGTATATGTGTGTGTGTATGATACATGATACACACATATACACATATGTACATACCTACCTACATACATACCAGATCAGATAGTTTTTCATCTATCTATGGATGATTTTGTGATTTGGGGGGTAGTAATTTAACTAATGGTAATTATGCAATGTCATGTAAAGTAGCTATTTTTAAGTCCTTTTATTCTTTAATACATAAGAACTGTCATAGTTGGATGAGTGATTACTGTTGAAAATGATAGAAATCTTTGACATATCTATACTGTCATTTTACTACTTTTTAACAGAAAAGAGGGGGCCTGTGCTTTTCAGGTATGTGAACCATCATTAAAACCTGCCTTTGTTACATTCTTTTTCCAAATTCCATCTCATATAATTTAGTCCCTTAGTGTAAGTATGTAGCTTTTAGGAGGGGTACCAGGAATCAAACTCAGGACCTTATGCTTGCCAGGCAGGTGCTCTGCCGCTGATTTATATATATCCCTGGCCCCTGTAGCTTTTTAAAGGTACCTATTTTACACATACTCAAGCAGCCAAATATATCCTCAGAGTCCTGGAATTTGGGTTAGCTTCAGGATGAGAAGACCTGGGGGTCAAAGTTGAAATGCCGTGTGCATTATGTGGTGGTCTTGGTGACATTACATTGGCTTTGTTCATCATATTACATAGAATTTGACCTAGGTTTAAACTTTAATGTAAATTCGTAAAGGTCAAAGATGCTGAGGTTTACTTTTTTCTTTGAGACAGGGTTTCCCTCTATAGTTCATGCTATCCTTGAGCTCACTCTGTGGCACAGGTTGCCCTTGAACTCGCAGCGACCCTCCTGCCTTAGCCTCCTGAGTGCTGGGATTACAAGTGTGTGCCACCACGCCCAGCCTGAGGTTTATTTTTGTGTTATTTCCAATGATAGTATGGCTGGTATTGCATTTTGTTTTTTCTTTCAGTGCTGGGATTGAGCCCAGGGCCTCATGCTTACTGGACAAGTAGCCTTCCACTGACCTAGTGTACACCATAACCTGCCAGTATTGTTTAGGGGAGATGAGACTGAAGAGACTTTGAAGTTGGTATGTGTAGTATGCTGTCAGGAAATCTCTAAGGAACGAAATATTAGACAAGTGTGAAGCATTTTAACCACAAGTATATACAAAGGCATATCATATTTCTTATTAAAGCCTGTACAGATCTGCCATTATTACATTCTTTGTGTAGAAGCAAGAGCTAGATTGGAAGATGGAATATTGGTTCACAATTTTTGGGGGTGTGTGTGAAATTTCCCCTTTTTAAAAAATCAAAACAAGACCCAACTAAGAAAGAGAACTACAGGCCAATCTCCCTAATGAACATAGATGCAAAAATCCTCAATAAGATACTGGCAAACAGAATCTAGCAAATCATCAAGAAGATTATACACCATGACCAAGTTGGATTCATCCCAGGGATGCAGGGATGGTTCAACATACGTAAATCAATAAATGTAATACACCATATTAACAGAACTAAAGACAAAAATCACATGATCATCTCAATAGATGCAGGAAAAGCTTTTGACAAAGTCCAGCACCTTTTCATGATAAAAACCCTACAGAAAATTGGAATAGATGGTCTTTATCTCAATCTGATAAAAGCTATCTATGACAAACCAACAGCCAATATTATACTAAATGGACAAAAACTGAAAGCCTTCCCTCTAAAATCAGGAACAAGACAAGGATGTCCACTGTCCCCACTCTTATTCAACATAGTTCTGGAAACTTTAGCCAGAGCAATTAGACAAGAGAAAGAAATAAAAGGAATAATGATTGGAAAGGAAGAAGTTAAATTATCATTATTTGCAGATGACATGATACTCTACACAGAAGACCCCAAAAACTCCACTAAAAAACTGCTAGATTTAATAAGCAAATTCAGTAGTGTAGCTGGATACAAAGTCAATACTCAAAAATCAATAGCCTTTCTGTACACAAATAACAAACTTACTGAAAGAGAAATTAGAGAAACAATACCTTTCACAATAACATCCAAAAAAAATGAAATACCTAGGAATCAACCTCACAAAGGATGTAGAAGACCTATACACTGAAAACTACAGTACTCTGAAAAAGGAGATTGAAGAGATATCAGAAAATGGAAAGATATCCCTTGTTCCTGGATAGGAAGAACCAATATAGTGAAAATGGCCATGCTTCCAAAATTGTTATACAGATTTAATGCAATTCCAATCAAAATTCCAACAACATATCTCACAGAATTAGAGAAAACAATCCTAAAATTCATTTGGTATCAGAAGAGACCTAGAATAGCAAAAGCAATTCTGGGCAACAAAGGCAAGGCAAGGGGCATCACAATCCCTGACTTGAAATTATACTATAAAGCTACTGTGATAAAAACAGTGTGGTACTGGCAAAAAAAACAGACCTGAAGATCAATGGAACAGATTAGAAGGTGCTGAAACAACGCCAGACATACTAAGCCACCTTATCTTTGACAAAGGTGCCAAACACATTCGCTGGAAGAAAGATAGCCTCTTTAATAAATGGTGCTGGAAAAACTGGCTCTACACATGCCGAAGATTAAAACTAGACCCATATCTTTCACCATGCACTAAACTAAATTCAAAATGGATCAGAGATCTAAATATTAAAACAGAAACATTAAATCTGCTGGTAGGATAAGTAAAACCCTTGAAGACATTGGTGTAAGGCGAAGACTTTATGAATAAAACCTCAACCGCACAGGAACTATCACAAAGAATCAATAACTGGGATCTCATCTTATTAAAAAGCTTTTTCACAGCAAGAGAAACCACCAACAGAGTGAAGAGACAACCCACAACGTGGGAAAAAATGTTTGCCAGCTGTTCCTCAGACAAAGGATTACTATCGAGAACACATAAAGAACTCAAAAAAATCAAACCTCCCACATTTAAAGACCCACTCCAAAAATGGGCATCTGAGATGAATACACATTTCTCAGATGAAAAAATACAAATGGCAACTAAATATACAAAAAAATGTGCAATATCACTAGTCATTCGAGAGATGCAATTTAAAACAACACTGAGATACCATCTCACCCCAGAAAGAATGGCTATTATCAAGAAATCAACTAATAACAAATGCTGGAGGGGCTGTGGGGAAATAGGAACCCTTCTCCACTGTTGGTGGGAGTGTCGACTGGTACAGCTACTGTGGAAATCAGTGTGAAGATTCCTCAAAAAACTAGAGGTCCCATTTGACCCAGCTATTCCCCTTCTGGGTATCTTCCCAGAAGAATTAAAAACATCATACACAGCGATATGTGTGCACCCATGTTTATAGCAGCACAATTTGTAATAGCCAGATCTTGGAAACAACCCAAATGTCCATCAACCGAGGAATGGATAAAAAAGATGTGGTATTTTTATACAATGGAGTACTATTCAGCCATAAAGAAGGATAAACTGGAGACTTTTATAGGTAAATGGATGCAACTCGAGAAAATATTCGTAAGTGAAATAAACCGGACGCACATGTGTAAGCATCGTAATATCTCTCAAATATGAGAAACTGAAAGAGTAAATAAGATCCAAAATGTACAATAGACATGGTGAATTAAAAAGAAACTGGTCAAAAGGAAAGAGAGACTGGGATGGGGGAATAGGGAAAAGAAAGGGAAAGGAAAAAAAAATTGTATTTATAAAAAATCAAAACAAGTTCCTGGTATTTTTTAGACAGTAGTTCTGACCAGCTTGTAGAATAAGGTATATTTAACTACTCCTGGCTTATTGTAAATTCTTTGTTAGGTAAACAGACTTTTAAAAACCATTCTTAATTATAGATTTGCCCATTCATTTTGTAACTGCTATTTTAAACCATGTGTGAAAGAAAGTTTCATGAACAACAGTAAACCACAGTGTTTTGTTTATGAAGATAGCTTTGTCTGCATCAGGTTTTCTGTTTGTCATAGTAG
Organism: Erethizon dorsatum; assembly: GCA_028451465.1. Taxonomy (NCBI): domain Eukaryota; kingdom Metazoa; phylum Chordata; class Mammalia; order Rodentia; family Erethizontidae; genus Erethizon; species Erethizon dorsatum. The sequence continues at coordinate 164,401,447 of CM051822.1, forward strand.
GTCATTTTGGGTATCATCATTTTCATGCATCTTCTGGACCAGTTTCCACTAATTTCAAAACTTTCAGTTAGCATGAAAATACATGACTTTTTTTTTTTACTGTTTCAGGAAGTATCCATAACAATTTAATTCAGGAGGAAACAAAAAGGGAGTTATTTCTAAATAGCATCTTCGATAGAAAATTGAGTTCTTGGAAGTAGAGTTACAATGAAGGAAATGACTCAGCAAAAACAGCACCATTTTAACTGCCTTCATGTTAATAGTTTTTTCTTTTTATGATTTTTAAATACACAGTATAATAGACTAATAAAGTTTGGCCATTGTATTAGTTTTTGCACTAATTACTATAAGCTATGCAGCTTCAAAGCACACATATTTATTATCTTAGCAGTTCTAGGTGTCAAGAGTCTGAAATAAGTCTGAGCTAGAACCGGGATGTTATCAGGCCCTGTTCTCCTGGAGTGTCTGTTTCTTTGCCTTTTCCTGCTTCCAGGGGCCACATGCATTCCTTGACACATGGCCCCATTTCTCATCTTCAAAACTCAGTGCTTCTCGTACTGCCAGGTCTTTGGTTCTCTTCTCACATTCTCTCTTCCACTTGTAAGTGTGATTACATTGGGTTCATCTGGATAGTTCAGGGTAATTTCTCTCTCTCTCTTTTTTTTTTTTTAATATGCGGGTACCGGGAGTCGAATTCAGGACCTCGCGCTTGCCAGGCAGGTGCTTATGCTGCTGAGCTATATCACCGGCCCAATTTTTCTATTTTTTTTGGGGGGGGGGGGTACCGGGGGGTCGACCTCAGGACCTCGCGCGCCAGCAGGCGCCCGTGCCGCTGAGCGATATCACCGGCCCCTTTTTCGTATGTGGGTTCCGGGAGTCGAACTCGGGCCCTCGCGCTTGCCGGGCAGGCGCTTAAGCCACTGAGCCATCTCACCGGCCCCCAATTTTTCTATTTTTTTTTTTTTTTTTAATTTTTTTTTTGTGGGTACTGGGGGGTCGACCTCAGGACCTCGCGCGCCAACAGGCACCCGTGCCGCTGAGCGATATCACCAGCCCCTTTTTCGTATGTGGGATCCGGGAGTCGAACTCGGGCCCTCGCGCTTGCAAGGCAGGCGCTTACGCCGCTGAGCCATCTCACCGGCCCCAATTTTTCTATTTTTAAGGTGACCCGATTAGCAATTTAAACTCCCCTTTGCCATGTAATTTATCATATTCACAGGTTCTGATTAAGGTGATGGAAATGTCATAAAACATCATGATATTCCACAATGTAGCAATGGCTGTCCAGTTTTTGTAACTTTACTAAAAATTTTTGAATTGTATAATTGAAGTCAGTGAATTTGAGCTGGGTGTGGTGGTGCATACCTGTAATCCCAGCACTGTGAGAGGCTGAGGCAGGGTAGTTGAAAGTTTGAGCACAGCCTGGGGCAATTCAGTGAGATTCTGTCTCAAAATAAAAAGTAAAAGAAGGCCTGAGGAAGTGGCAAATTTTTAAAGAGGGGGGAGGGGTGAATTGAGTTACATTCCCTAACCCTTTTTAAACATGTTTTGTTTTTGAAACACTATGAACTGAAACTATAATTCTGTAGACTGAATCACCGTTAAATAATAGCTCCATTTCCCATATAAATGGAACCACAGCATTTGACTTTTGTGACTGCCTTATTTCATTTAAGATCATGTTCTCAAGGTTTATCCATAATGTAGCATAATTCAGAATTTCCTTCCAAGCTGGGTGTAATGGTACACGCCTGTAATCCCAGCACTCAGGAGGCTGAGGCAGAAAGATTGCTATGTAGTGAGGTGAAGGCCAGCCTAGACTCTACATAGTGAGACTCTGTCTCAAAAAAAAGAATTTTCTTTTTCAGGCTGAATAGTACTCTGTTTTATGAACAGATGCAGCTTAGTGGTAGAGTGAATGCTTAGTGTGTGTGAGGCCCTGGGCTAAATAAATCCCTAGCGCTCACAAGCATGCACGCACACGGATTCCATTATGGTGTGTATTACATTTTGTTCATCTGTTGGTAAGACACGGGTGGTCTCCTCCTTTCAACTCGTGGGGATGAGGCTGCTGTGAACGGGAGTGCTCTCTTTGAGAACTGCTTTGAATTCTTTGCAATAAACACCCAGAGTGGAGTTGCTGGATCTGAGTAAGTTTCCAGCTTCTCTTCCCGTGTGTAACAGCCTTTGCAAACAGGTATTCAGACACTATAAATTTTTGAATTAATTTGGACCTATGATGTTGTAGGTAATAAACTTACCTCAAAGTAGATAATACTAAAAAAGGGTTTTATTTGAGGATGCTGCTGTGTTACCCAGAACTCAATGTGTTGGGGCTTCAAGAACAGCTGAATCAAGGACTTGGGATACCTTCAGGTTTCTTTCTCTGTATATTTTATCTTGGGGTTTGCGGTGACCTTCTGTCTTTGCTGAAGAGAGCCCTCATACCCAAAGCTCCTGACTGTAGGTTAGAGACCAGGTACTATTGAAAGAAACTCTCAGTTCCAGTTCCACATTCCTGGGACCCTCTTCCAATTCTTGGGTACCCTGTGTTAACTCTGGGATCACCATTCCTAGGAGTCCTATGAGGAAGTGAGGGCATTTCTTTTTTTTTTTGTGGGTACCGGGGGGTCGACCTCAGGACCTCGTGCACCAACAGGCACCCGTGCCGCTGAGCGATATCATCGGCCCCTTTTTTCGTATGTAGGATCCGGGAGTCGAACTCCGGCCCTCGTGCTTGCAAGGCAGGCGCTTACGCTGCTGAGCCATCTCACTGGCCCGAGGGCATTTCTTAAACAAGTACCAGCTATAAATGGTCATATCCTCCTTGTCAGTGGGAGAAGACCCCAGGTCAGATCCAGCTATATATAATACTGTGACTTATTGTCATGGTTACTGTAGCCCACCATCTAAATAAAGGTCTGTGGGTAGTCCCATGTTTTCCTGAGTTTGGTCTTGATTGGTTCAGATACCTATTTGCATGGTGCTGCAATCTGAGCTAAATGGATATCTTCGTTGTCACGCCTTCCCCTGCCCTCACCATACAGTGCCAGTATAAAACTGCAAGAGGAAAACAGGGCACAGGGGGTGGTGAAAAATACTGTATTTTGGTCACTCTTGTCCTGCTTCATATAAAGTACCTTCTACAAGCCAGGAACTATTCTTAGCCCTAGGGATGCTAGCAGAAAGCGTATATAGAGTGTAGGGTAGGGCCAGTGCAATACAATCAGCAAGTCTCATGGTCACCCATTAGCTTGTTTCACTGGTGGAGGACTGCAGGTCTGGCTTGTCTACCCCCAGAAAGATTCCCCGTGTCTGATATTCTTCAGTACCATCCATGAGAAGGGACTAGGGATAGAGAGGCAGGATGGAGGATAATGTTTTTAAAGCTATCTTGCTTTACATTTCCCCTTCCAGTAAGATGCCACTTTTTAGACCTAGAGTTTGTTTGTTTTCTTTTTAGTGTGCGGGTACCAGGAGTCGAACTCAGGACCTCGCGCTTGCCAGGCAGGCACTTATGCCGCTGAGCTATATTACCAGCCCTAGACCTAGAGTTTGATCAGGACTTGAATATTTACATACATTTCTGGTGATACAAATTCCCTTAAAACTTTACTACTTACCCATCTTCTTCTTTTTTTTTTTTTCCTTTTTTTTTGAGACAGGGTCTCACTGTGTAGTCCAGGTTGGTCTTGAGCTCACTCTGTATCTCAGGCTGGCTTCAACTTGCAGGGATCTTCCTGCCTTAGCCTTCTGATTGCTGGGAGTAGGTGTGCACCACCATGCCCGGCTTTACCCATTTTATATAAGGGCTTTCCTTTTGATAGGTAACCAACTCCAGGAATATTACAGTTAGACCTTTTAATCAGAATTTTAAAGAAAATATCTGGGCCTAGGTCAGCTTTCTCTCTGTTTATCTTTCTAGCTGTACCTCAGGGGTATGGGTAGAGCATTCTGAAATCTATCTCCCTTTTCCTTACCTGCACTTTTATCTGCTTGCTTGCTTCCTTGTTTGCTTTCTTGGTTGTTTTTTTGAGACAGGTTCTCACTATGTAGGTCACACTGGCCTTGAGCTTACTATATAGCCCAGGCTGACCTAGAATTTGTGGCAATCCTCCTGCCTCAGCTTCCCGAGTGCTGGGGTTACAAGTGTGTGCCACCACACCCAGTTTATCTTCCTGTTTTAACGAAATTGTTTCTTTTCAGGCTTTAAAATTAATGGCAACTACAAACATGTATTGTTTGGTCCTTTTTTTGGGTCTTCCATGTGATGGAAGACCCCTAGTTGATGTTAGAAAACTCACATAAGAACATCTGTTTTGCTGAGCCTTTTCCAGTCAGATTACCTTTTTGGTTACTCCGAGATTAAGCAGGGCCTTCCCAATTCCTGATGGTTGCTCACCTTAGTGCAAGTATCTTTCACACTCCACAAGTAAGGGAAATGTGTTGTTCTGTACAACTATGACTTATGCTCTTGTCTTGACTGGATCCATCCATTTTTCTGCCTTTCCATTTTACTATGTGTTCAGATAAGATGAGTCGTTCTCTTTTTCTCATAAGTAATTTGAGTCCTTTTGAGTTTCTTCCTGTTCAGAGAATGGAAAGAGAAGATATCCAAGTTTATTTTCCTGAAAATCTGAGCTAAGACCTTTTTTTTTTTTTTCTGGTGAGATAAGGTCTGGCTAGGCCCTGAACTCCTCTTCCACTCTCTTGCCTCAGTTTCCCAAGTGCTGGGATCACAGGCATGTACCAACATGCCTGGCTGGTCATCCTTTTAGTTGAGATTTTCTTAATTGTTTTCTTTTCTTTCTTTCTTTTTTTTTTTTTTTTTTTAATGTGGGTACCGGGAGTTGACCTCAGGACCTCGCACTTGCCAGCCAGCAAGTGCTTGTGCTGCTGAGCGATATCACTGGCCCTTTTTTTCCTTTATGTGGGTACCGGGAGTCAAACTCAGGACCTCGCGCCTGCCTGGCAGGCGCTTATGCCGCTGAGCTATCTCACCGGCCCTCTTAACTGTTTTCTGCTCCCCAATTTTTGGGTAATGTTCCTTGCTATGTGTTCAAGAGATGTGTTTTTTCTTTGTAAGACCAATAATCTACTGCCTTATGTATGTATATGTAGTACAAAAATCAATGCTCTGTGTGTGTAAATATATGTAAAATTATTTATGTTCAAAAATTCAGTTTAATTCTATAGTTACAGCTAGTTCATTTATGGAATTAATGGTGGCAATTAACTTAGGGAAATCAGATGTTCAGATTGTTATGTGAATAGGAGAATTCCAGATAAGACAAAAGATTTGAATAGCCTAGCCTTTGAATAGATGTAGTTCTAAATTCTATTGATTGCCTAGGATGGGGCAAGTTACTTTACCTGTCAGTGCCTCAGTGGCCTCATCTATACAGTGAAGGTTGAGCAAAATTGTATTTCATCAGAGACACATGCCAGTGTCACCAGACTGTCTTATTCCAAATCAGGTCTCCTGGTCAGTGTAGTTGAACCTGTGTTTACACAAATCTCGAGTACTGTACTGTGGGTACTGTGTGGAGGAGCTGCCTTGAGGGATTGCCTCTGTCTGGGAGGCTGTAGGAGTTAACCCTTGCTGGAATGAGCATGGTTAGTCGCAGTCTGCTAGCCTGTAGATTTTGGGAAGGCAAGGGCCATGTTCATTCATTAAGTACGACAACCAAGAAGATTTTCACACATTACTGCAGCATTCGTCACAGCCAGCTTTATGATAAAGTGCTGCTATCAACTCAGCTTTGCAAGAGAGTAAAACTCTACCTAGAAGCTTAGCCACCTGCTCAGAGCCACATCGCCAAGGATAGGAGCTGACTCCTATCCTATTTTTATTTATTTATTTATTTATTTATTTATTTTATTTTATTTTATTTTTTTAAGGTGGGTACCGGGAGTCGACCTCAGGACCTCGCGCTTGCCAGCAAGTGTTTGTACCACTGAGCGATATCACCGGCCCTTTTTTTTTCCTTTATGTCGGTATCGGGAGTCAAACTCAGGACTTTGCACTTGCCAGGCGGGTGCTTATGCCACTGAGCTATCTCACCGGCCCAAGATACTCTTTTTTAAAAATGTTTTAAATATTGTGGTAATAGTTACAGAGCATAAAACTTAGCATTTTGACCATTTTAAGTGTACAGTGTGGTGACGTGTATTCACAATGAATGCTGCCATCATTACTACCATCCATTTTAGCCTGTGCTATTTTTTGTTGTTACTTTGCCTCCCTTTGTTCTTCAGGGTGCTTTAAACCATCTGAAATCAGACTGAAAAACAGAGTTTAAGTTTTCAGACTTGACTGAATACTAGAAGTGTGTTTTTCTTTCCCATAACCTCAGCCAGCCCTGTTTTATGTAGAATTTCTTGTTGGGTAATCATAGCTATGTATATTGTTTTGAACTGGACTACCTGTTATCATGGCTACTTTTCTGACACCAAATTGGAGCTGTCTGGTCCATTCCTGCTGTTGCTGGGCCCAGTGGGGCAGTGATCTAGGAGATCGGCCCAGGAGCTGTGTACCTGCCCACCAGTCTAGAGCGCCACCAGGCTAAAGCCGGCTCACTGCCTTGTACTTGGGAAATAAATTTGCCTTGTCATCCTTCACTCCAGCTTCCTGCCAGGATTCCTATTCACTACTTTCAGTTTCAGTTTGGGCTTTTAAAATTTCTTACTTTGGGCTGGGTATATAGCTCAGTGGCACAGCAATTCCTGTTACCAAAAAATAATAATAATAAAATAAAATTTCTTATTTTCTCTCTGGCTGAATTACCTGTATACAGGTATAAATAAGGAGTTTTATAAGGACTTGACTGTGGGATAAATTGGGATGTGTGAAAGGAGATTTGAGGAGGAGAATGGATCTGCCTACATAGGGTAGCTTGACTTGTCCACTTGTCAGTGTTCCTACAGCAGTGGTCTTGAAGTCCTGTCCTGGCGGTAGAGCCAAGGGGTGAAATATGACACAGACTGGGATGAGAATTGGCAATTGTCCTGAGCACACAAATAGCTTATTCTCTTCCAAGCATATTTTACAGCTAAGTGAACAGAAGACAATTCAGCAAGCTACTTGCTGGAGGCCTAAGACAGAAAAATTATCTCTACAAATGTTGACAACTTCTACACAATGTTTTTCAAAGGACTAATTGAAAACTAGGCTTATTTCTCTCTCCTTTGCTCCTCAGTCTTTTTTTTTTTTTTTTTTTTAATCCCCAATCCTGAAGGGTAAGTCTAGTTCCAGATGTACAGCACTTCTGAGCTTGTCCGTGGGTGGTGGGTGCTGGACTTCCTCTAGTTTGACCAGTGCCTTATTTTGTCTGCATCAGAGTCGGCTAGGTAGGAAACTGAAGCCATCATGTCGAGCAGTGGTGGGTAGGCAGTTGTGGTGTCATTCCAGTCTCACTGACTAATATGACAGGCTTGAGGCTTGACCTGAGGAAACAGCTCTAAATATAGCCTTTCTTTTTGGCAGCTGCAAACACCTGGAGGAGCAGGCGGGGCCCTACCAGAGAAGTATTTGCTGTTAATAGCATGTCTGTTGAACAGTTGTGTACTGTCAGAGCTTGTTTCATGCTATGTTTATGCATAATTAAAAACAGTCCACTGGATCCATTGGCTTGTGGTTGGGATATGTTTAGAAACATGCAGTTTGGGTTGTTGTCTGCTGTAAGCACTAGGGATGATGTCACTGATTTGAGTAAGACCAGAAGAGAAGCTGTTAATGTAATTAGCAAACATTCTTTGATCTCTGTCATGGACACAGTTTTAAATAGCCTTTGTGGCCTTTGGTTTCTGGCACTGGTGAGCCAAGCTGCCAATGATGTGATTCTGTTCATTTGGGAAGACTCTAGTTTATGTGCTTGTTGTAGTTACTTTTGATAAAAGGAGGTTTGTAAGTAATTAAAAGGAATACCAGCATTTACAAATTTACACAGTGGTTTCACCAAAAAAGAAACTACAAATAGCTTTTTTTTTTTTTTTTTTTTTTTTTTGTGGGTACTGGGGGTCGACCTCAGGACCTCGCACGCCAGCAGGCGCCCATGCCGCTGAGCGATATCACCGGCCCTTTTTTCGTATGTGGGTTCCGGGAGTCGAACTCGGGCCCTCGCGCTTGCCAGGCAGGCGCTTACGCCGTTGAGCCATCTCACCGGCCCATTTTTTTTTTTGGTACTGGGAATCGAACTCAGGGACTTGCGCCTGCCAGGCAGGCACTGTGCCACTGAGCTACGTCCCTGGCCCACAAATAGCTCTTAAAACATGAGTTCTTGTATAAAAGTAACAAGCTTTTTGGGAGGTGGAGGTGCTGGGAATTGAACTCTTCTTCATGTATGCCAAGCAGGCGTCCCATAACTAAGCCACACTCCCTGAGAAAAGCATGTTAAGATCTCACTGAGATCTTAGGAGAAATCCAAAATATTAAAGAAATACTGTATGAGGGCCGGTGAGATGGCTCAGTAGCGTAAGTGCCTGCCTGGCAAGCGCGAGGGCCCGAGTTCGACTCCCGGATCCCACATACGAAAAAAAGGGCCGGTGATATCACTCAGTGGCACGGGCACCCGCTGGTGCGCGAAGTCCTGAGGTCGACCCCCGGTACCCACAAAAAAAAAAAAAAAAAAAGAGAGAAATAACTGTATGAGCAAGTGGGAAAATAGGCACTCTCATACATTGGTGTTTTTCTTTTGGGTTTTTTGTTTTGTTTTGTTTCCACATTGTTGGTGAAAGCATTACTGTGCAGTTTCACTGAGGGACGCATGGGTGTCTGTGAATGCCACAAATACATACCATTTGATCAAACAATACATACTGCTTATAGGTGCATGTGTATGAAATAACATGGACCCATATGTGTTTATGGAAGAGATGAAGATTGGGAATACTGGAAAGTCTGCTGTTTAAATGAATAATGATACAGCTGTACAATGAATACAACTGCAAACAGACAGAGTATACTATGTACTGACAGAGAAATATCTTCAAGACAGCGTTTAGCCAGGCATGGTGCCCCTCGCCTATAATCCCAGCACTGGGAGGCTGAGGCAAGAGGACCACAAGTTTGACCCCAGCCTGAGCTACTTAGTGAGACCCTGTCCCAAAATAAAGAATGGCTGGGGGATATAGCTCAAGGCGAAGGCCTTGGATTCAATCACTTGTACCAGAAAAAAAAAAAAAAAGAGAGAAAACAGTGTTAAGGGAATAAAGCAAAGGTCATTGTATGATAGGACACCAAATTGTATAAAAAGGGGAAGATATGAATTATGTATTTACTTGTGTGTGCATAAGGAAACCAGATCTATAAGAAATTAATATGGGGCCGGTGATACAGCTCAGCAGCATAAGCGCTTGCCTGGCAAGTGCAAGGTCCTGAGTTCAACTCCCGGTACCCACATATAAAAAAAGAAAAGAAAAGAAATTAATATGAATGGCTGTCCATGTGTATGTGTTGAGGGAAGAAGAAATAATATGGTAATTTTTCATTGCATGAAATTTTTGAACCATGTGTATGTGCTGATTTTTTAAAAAATTAATTAGCTGGGCATGGACACGCCTGTAATCCCAGGGCTCAGGAGGCTGAGAGGCGGGAGGATCTCTGCAGGTTCAAGGCCATCCTGGGCTCCCTAGTGAATTCAAGGCCATCTGGGACTACATAGCAAGACCTGTCTCAAAAAATAAATAAATTAAATAAATAAATAAGTAAATAATCAGAATATTTTAAAAAGTGGAGCTTCTTTGAATTCCATAGTTACTTTATTTTTTTTTTTTCTCGTGGTGCTGGGGATTGAGCCTAGGGCCCTAAGCATGCTAGGGCAAGCACTGTACCACTGAGCTATACCCTGAGGCCCCATAGTCACAGTTACAGAGGAGCTCTCTTAATTTTTTTGTTTTGAGGCAGGGTCTCGCAGTGTGGTCCAGGCTGGCCTTCAACTCCTTAAGTTACCCAGACGGGCCTCTAACTTGAGGTGATCCTCTTGTCTCAGCCTCCCAAATGCCGGGTTACAGGCGTGCACCACCACACATGCCCAGAGGAACTTCTTTCATTGACTTCTTCACTCATCCTTGCTATCCTTGTGGGCAGCAAATTTCCTTATACTGTTGCTGATGGTACTGTTTGTTACTTCCAGTGTGGGGACCTTGGGAAGAAAGTGATACACAAGTTTGTTGGTCCTGGTACTTTTTCCTATTCTTTTTTTGTGTGTATTTTTAAAATTAGTACATGTTTGGAGTATGTAATGATTGTATTACATTTATGGTGGGGACTTTGTACATGTACATAATACATCTTAATTCTTTTTTGTTCCCTTTCCCTCCCATCACTTCATATTCTCTTCAGTTCATCCCCTCCCTTTTGTTTATGTTTTTTGTTTTTTGAGACAGGGTCTCACTACATAATTCAAACTGGCCTTTAACTTGTGGCAATCCTCCTGCCTCAGCCTCCCAAGTGCTGGGACTACAGACAACTGCTGAGACTACAGATGTGTGCCACCACACCTGGTTTATCCCCTCCCTTTTGAAAAAGTTCTATTCCCATATTTTCTTTGACTCTCTCTTTTGAATTCTTTTTCCCTTCCTTCCCTCCCTCTTCCATCTCATGTTCCCCCTTCCATTTGAAAAAGATCTTTCTACTTCCTATTATCTATCCTTTATTTTGCTCTTTATTTATATTTTGGGTTTCTCATATAAGACAATTCATGTAATATTTAAACTTGTGAGTCTGGTTTATTTTACTTAAGATTATGATCTTGAGGTATATCCATTGACGTACAAATGCCTCTAGTTTATCCTTCCTTATGGCAGAGTAGTACTCCATTGTGTATAAATACATTTTCTTTGTTCTTTTATCTGCTGATGGACATATAGCCAGTTTCCAAGATTTAGCTATTATTAATTGTGCTGCTATAAGCATGGGTATGCAGGTACCTTTTCCTGTGTTTCCTCAGGATCGGTGGCTTTAAAGACTTCCATAGTAGGAGTGTCAGATTCTGGACAACCCTAAGAAATAGGCTTTTCTGGGCCGGTGAGATGGCTCAGCAGCATAAGCGCCTGCCTGGCAAGCACAAGGTCCTGAGTTCAGCTCCCGGTAGCCACATACGAAAAAAGGGCCGGTGATATTGCTCAGTGGCATGGGCGCCTGCTGGCGTGCGAGGTCCTGAGTTCGACCCCTGGTACACACACACACACACACACACACACACACACAAAACAGGCTTTTCCTTGGCTGGCCAATTAATATAATACCCTTTGGACAGGACTCAAGTCTGTGGCCTTTGCTCTTTATTTGTAGGAATTTACAAGCAGCAATTGGCGCCTATTATGACTTCGAGAGCCCAAACATCAATGTGCCCTCTATGTCCTTTGTTGAAGATGTCACCATAGGAGAAGGGGAGTCGATACCTCCTGATACTCAGTTTGTAAAAACATGGCGGATCCAGAATTCTGGTAAGTGTGTAATGAATGAGCAATTCTCTCTTGCTCAGTTTTTGTTTTCTTAATAGTTAAGAGAAATAAGAATGAAATGTTGGAACTTATGCATCTGTTTGTTTGACTCTGAGCATTTTCTTCCATGATATGTAACAGCACTTGTTTGTGCTGGCGTGATGCCCAAGTGTCAGTGAAATATCCCCTACTGCAGAATAAGAGGAGGAATTTAGATCTCATGCTTCCAAGCCACCTAAGTCTTGATGGCATGTACACATAAACACATAAGCCAGTATTCACTCGGTACTAGGGACTAGGCTTGTATCGCCGCCACCTCTACAGCTCTGCGTTATCACTTTATTTCTGCTCTAGTTAATCCTCCAGCAGGCGAGAGGAGGTCCAGCCTTGACTAGAGCAAGGGCGTTGGAGAGGGCTGTGAGCACCTGCTCTCTTACAAACGCGTTTCTTTGCAACCATTGAGATATCAGAACCATTAATACCTTTTTTTTTTTTTTTCCTGTGGGTACCGGGAGTCAACCTCAGGACCTCGCGTGCCAGCAGGCGCCCGTGCCACTGAGCGATATCACCGGCCCTTTTTTCGTATGTGGGTTTCGGGAGTCGAACTCGGGCCCTCGCGCTTGCCAGGCAAGCGCTTACGCTGCTGAGCCATCTCACCGGCCCCATTAATACCCTTTTGAAAAACAGTGTAAGAACTATAGAAATTTGCTCAGGAGAATGAGAGAAATTGTTGGTCTTTTTTATTTTTATTTATTTATTTATTTTTATTTTTATTTTTTGTCTTTTTGAGATAGGGTCTTGCTTTGCAGTTCAGGCTGGCCTTGAGCTCACTTTGTAGCCCAGGCTGGTTTTGAACTTGCAGCGATCCTCCTGCCTCAGCCTCCCAAGTGCTGGGATTACAGGCGTGTGCCACCATGCCTGGCTGGTTGTTGGTCTTTTTTAAAACCACATTGTTGTGATGTACTCCTATCTCTCTCTCTTTTTTTTTTTTTTTTTTTTTTCCTTCTGAAACCGGAATTGAACTCAGGACCTCGCGCTTGCCAGGCAGGTGCTGTGCCACTGAGCTATACCCCTGGCCCCCTGCTATCTCTTTTAAGAAAAACTGCAGATAAATTGACCATAATTCTTTGAAAATAGCGTCTGAATACTGGTCTGATAACTGTTCCTACCTTTTACTTATTAAATTCTTCTTTGCGTGGCATTAGTATCTCTTGTCCTGTCTCCTGATGATCTGTGCTGACTAGTTGAAGGCCTTTAACTTCCTTGTTAATAAAGATTTTCAGAGAAATTCTGATAGAAAACTAGGCAAAAAGTAGTATGTAGCTAAAAAATGTGTAGATGTGAGGGTACCCTATTTAACAAGGTAATTTCTTGGGGGGGCATTAAAACAGGGTCTCGAGATGCAGCCCAGGCTCACCTTGAATTCACAGAGATCCTCCTGCCTCAGCCTCCTGAATACTGGGATTACAGACCTGTGCCACCACACCCAGCTGGAGGAAAGTTCTTTGTGTCATTGACCAAATGGACATAATCTGAACAGCCCTAGTGTCGGTGACTCAGGACACCTGTAGTTTTGTGATCTTCTTGTTGCTTCCTTCCATTTGGTTATGACAGTGGTGCATTGTAACACATTTGGGAGACACATGGTAACACAGAAAGATAGCCATGTTTTTTGTTCTTTCTTAAAATTCTTGGTTGGAGTCTGGTGGAATTTTTTGTGGTTGTGGGTTTTTTTTTTCCCCCCTACTTTGCTTAATTTCTTTCTAACCTTTCTTAATTTTGCCTGCTTTTAAACATACCAAAACAGTTTTTTCATTCAGCTTATTTTCATCATTGTTCTCAGAATTACAAAAAAAACCCTGCTGTTACTGATCCCAGTTTTGAAATATATGAGTAAAATAATTTTATGAGTGAAGTTAACTTGGAAAGTATGATTTGTTCAGAAGTTTTATTTATCTTAAAATTAATCCTGTACCTTGTTTACTTATAGTGAAAAGCCTAAAAATGGTCCGATTTTCTGAGAGTTCTTTAGTGTGTTTAAATATTGAAAGTTGTTAAAGTACTGCTGAAATGTTTTAAATACTGTCATGTTGCAGAATAGCCATTCTGTATTTCAGAACACCTCTTACTGTATCACTCAGATGGTTTCTTGGATGGATGGGGAGGTTGATGTACAATGGGCAGAATGCCAAATCAGAGTCCCAAAGAGCCTGTCTTTCACTTGGACTTAGAAAAACTCTGTTGGTCAGCCTGCTTGGTAACTTCAGTTTAAAACAACTTCTGAAGCTGGGTGTGGTGGTGCATGCCTGTAATCCCAGCTCTCTGGAGGCTGAGGCAGGAGGATCACTGAGAGTTCGAGGCCAGCTTGGGTTACATAGTGAGTTCAAGCCTGAATTACTAGCAAAACCTGGTCTTAATAAAACCAAATCGAAACAAACAAAAAACAGCCTTTGAAGCTGGTACACACCTGTAATTCCACAGCACTCTGGGAGGCTGAGGCCAGGAGAGTGGCAGGTTTGAGCCCAGCCTGGGCACTTCAGCAACTTGGCAAGATCCTGTCCCAAAATTTAAAAAGGCTGGGAATGTAGCTCAGTGCAAAGGCCCTGGGTTTAATCCCTAGTACTAAAGTAAACAAAACAAAACCAGCCTCTGAATGTTCAGCCTTCCTTCTCATGTATGAAAGGGTGTTCTTAGGTCTGAGTTTCTCCTGCAGAGTTGGGTAACCACTTGTAGATTTTTATCTTTTAAGGTGCTTCACACAAATAAGCTTTTTAGCTTCCGGAAACTTGTTCCACTGGTTGTAGTTTCATGTCTATAAACTGAATGTTTTCATTTGGTTAGGGAGAAGTTGGTCTCCCTTAACTGAGTATCAGGCATTTTTGTTTTGTTTTGTTTTGTTTTGTTGTGTTTGTGTTTGATTTTTTGGTTTTTTGAGACAGGGTCCCGCTATGTAGTTCAGGCTGGCCTTAAAGTTACTACATAGCCCAGGCTAGCCTCGAGTTTACGGTGATCCTCCTGCCTCAGTCTCCCGAGTGCTGGAATTACAGGCTTGCGTCACCACCCCACATTTGGTTTGGTTTGGTTTTTTGAGACAGTCTCACCGTATAGCCCAGGCTAGCTTTGAACTCTTCATCCTCCTTCATCAGCCTCCTGAGTGCTGGGGTTAATTTACAGACTCCTGCCACCATGCCTGAGACAGGCATGTCATTAATGAGGCACATACTGATTCTTCAGTGCCATCCTAATCTGGGCTGAGTCCTTTCTGGAAATAAGCAGTACAGTAACACAGAAGTAGTGCGGGCCTCTTAGCTCTTTCTCTTATGGCTTTCTGATTCTTATTCATTGCCTACCCTATGAGGCATTGAGCCAGGTGTGGTGGTACATGCCTGTAATCCCACCACTTGCAGGGTGAGCCAGGAGGATCCTGTGAGCTTGGGGACAGCCTGGGGCTACATAGCAAAACCTTGTCTCCAAAAACAAACAAACAAAGAAAAGGATAGACATTGAAAGAGTTAGTAAAATGTCATGACATCTCTTGGCTGCTACGTTTTAATGTGCCAGGCATTTACATAGAGAGCAGACGAGATTGGTAGGAGCTGTGTTTAGCTGTCCCAGCAGCTTCCCCAAAGAAGTGTCATACACTGTTTAATGCTTAACATTGAATAACATAGATAAATAATTCTGGGATCCAAACTTTTGTTGCTATGGAAGTATTGGAACTTTGGGAAACGTAAGCGAAAAACATTACAGTTGGAGGTTAAAGTTAGGAGGTCCTGAGTTCGATTCCCAGTACCAAAAAAAGAAAAAAAGTTAATATTTGAACCTCTCTCTACAGATGTGAGCAGACAGAATTCTCTGTACCAACCAGTACAGCTTCTGAGTTATTACACTACTATGCTGCGTCGTCTAGTTGGAGTGAATGTTAAACTGAGCTTGTTATGGTAACCCTTGTGTTTCTCTCAGGAGAGTCAGAGAAACAGTGCTTTAGTTGTGATTGTGATATGAGCATCATCTTTATTTTATTTTGTTTATTTTTTATATGCGGGTACCAGGAATCAAACTCAGGACCTCGCGCTTGCCAGGCAGGCACTTAAGCAGCTGAGCTATATCACCAGCCCATCATCATTTTTTTTTTTTTTTTTTGTGGGTACTGGGGGTCGACCTCAGGACCTCATGCGCCAGCAGGCGCCCGTGCCACTGAGCGATATCACCGGCCCTTTTTTCGTATGTGGGTTCCAGGAGTCAAACTCAGGACCTCGCACTTGCCAGGCAGGCGCTTATGCCGCTGAGCTATCTCACCGGCCCTGTCATCTTTATTTTTTGAGCTACTTATATGTAAATATGTTAAACAAGGGTTAGGGAAAGAATTTGAGAACAACTTTTTTCCTCATCTTTCTTTTAGCTCATTTAAAATAGTTAATTTTCTTCCGTTCTGTGTGATTATAGAGAAGATGCTTCTTTTCATGCATATTAGTATGTTCCAGTCACTTTATTAGGTGCAGGTGAGGACTGGTGACAAGATTGGTGAAAGTCTGTTTTCTTGGAGCTTACTGTGAAATGCAGGCTCCTCTCTCACACGGGTTACAAAGGAGATCTTCATCCGGGTTTGTCTTCTGCATTGCCATTGGATGTTCCTACTGCTTCCAAACTCTTTCTTTTCTTTTTATTTTATTGGTACATTTTAGATATACATAACAATAACATTCATCATAGGGAGTTTGTACCTGCACACGGTATGTCTGTATTCTTTTTTCTCATTCCCCTCCCTCCCTTCAACTCCACTTCCCCTCTTTATTTACAAAACTTTGTTTCCATTTTTTTCCTTTTTTTCTTGTCCCTTCTTTCCTTTTTCCCTCTCCCCCTTGTTTCCCTCCTCATTTGAACATTTTCTACCCATTTCCCAATATCTATTTCCATATTCTTCCTGTGATCCCTGATACTCACTAATTCCCAGGCTCTCTCAAACTTAAACAGCTTTGCTTTTTGTGATCCTTTCTACCATCTTGAAATTGCCACATGACAGGGTTTTGTTTTTACTTCTTTTTTTTTTTTTAATGTGGGTACCGGGAATCGAACTCAGGACCTTGCGCTTGCCAGGCAGGCGCTTATGCTGCTGAGCTATCTCACCGGCCCCTTTTACTTTGTTTTTTAAAAACAGTGATAATTTGGAGCTTGGGAGGTAGCTTAGTGGTAAAGAACTTGTCTAGCATGCACAAGGCCCTGGATTCTGTCCCCACACAACACACACACAGTTACTCCGTGATACATGGGAGTGTTACAGCAGTAATCACACACTTGATTGTGAGACTAACTTGGAAAGTCGTAAAATACAGATGAGTCTTTCTTTTCTTATGGATGGACCCAGCACCCCTTAAGTAAGTTTAGGTGGAGACTTAATTTGAAGTCCTGCTATATTGTACTTTTGATTTACTTGGCTAAATGACCCAAACAGCTAAACAGTATTTCCCTTCCTTCTGCATGGAGCATACAGTATCTTTAACCTCATTAGAGTAACCAGACCTAACAGATGTAACCATAAGAATGGTACATATATCATCGATAACTCTCAGAAGGCAGATGATTGATTCTTCACTTCCTACCAGATGAATACTTTAGAGTTGATGGTGGGTAACCTGCACTTTTTTCTTCAAAATGCTCTCCAGGTACCATGACATTAAACATCATATATATCTGGAGTACCCAGGAAAGCAGAACCTAAGCCCAATCAGTAAATGTTACCCATTTAATCTGTTACCAACTATATTTCTCTGGAGTATAGCATTTCTCCTTCTTGTGCGTAGCTAGAGACCCAGCTGTCTCAGCTGCTTGTGGTTGTCTGCACAGGATGGCCGAGTGTTTCTCATACTTACTCTTGTTTTACTTTTTCCTTTCTCTTTTTCTTTTTTTTTTCTTTTTTTTTTTTTGAGACAGGGTCTCCCTATGTAGTGCAGGCTGGCCTTGAACTTGCTTATGCAGCCCAGGCTGGCCTTGAACTCACTGCAATCCTCCTGCCTCAGCCTCCCAAGTGCTGGGATTACAGGCATGCACCACCACGCCTGGCTACCTTATTTTCTTAGAAATTAAAGAACAGATCCACTCTTTAGACCTTGTCTTGGTACAGAGGGTGTGCGTAAGAGTGTGTGTGTTTTAAAGAGTGAGTTGAGACTTAAAACAGTAGTTTAGTGGGTTTTTTTTTTTTTTTGGATCTTGGTGTTTAGAAAGACTGACATTTTCTAAGGTGCTTCATGTCAGCTACTGTTCTTCTTGACAAATATGCTTCTGCCAGGCCCCAGAAATGAAAAAGAGTTTGGATGTGTTGCTAGTATGTCATCCACCCCCTTTCTGCCACAAAGGTAGTTGTCCTTTATAGTGTTAACTTAGGAGAGTACTTTGCTGGCAGGTTGGTTGGTTGTTGTTTGTTTATTGAAATGGGTTCTTGCTATGTTGCCCAGGTTGGCCCTGAACTCCTAAGCACAAGCAACCTTCCTGCCTCATCCTTCTGAGGAGCTGGGGCTATGCTCCCAGTTACTGGCAGGTTTTTTTATAGAGGGTGCTCCAAAACACAGTAGCCATTGCTTCAGGTGCTACCCCTGAAGACCCAAGGGCTACAAAGGACACTATTTACGGTGGAGCTTAGCTCTTAGTAATAGAGCTCTTGGTGGTTTTTCTCCTGTTTGCTTTCTAGTAGAAAAAGCCATCATGTGTGTTAAACCCAGCCTGGCACTTTGAGAACAAGGAATTGAGGCATCCTAGAGGACTGGTGTGAGATAAATTACAAGCATCTTCTGTCCTGAGACATTGGCAGTGGTCAGCTTTTCACAGTGATTTATTTTTATAATGAATATAATCAAAAAAGGATATTTCAGTCTATTTTAAAAGGAGAATACCATTTGGATGTTGGAGAGAGCTCACAAGAAAGATCACATCTAGTCATTGTGTAGCTCCTGTGTATGACATTTGATTAGTAAGAACTAGTCAATACATAGATTTCTCATTTCGAATTACACATCTATAGTTTACATGAAAATAGGCACACAAGAGTAACACCAAATGTGTTGACTTTCTGTTGGGGTGACACAATACCTGAGAAAAAGGAGGAAAGTGTATTTGGCCCAGTTTCAGGGGTATTAGTCCGTGGTCATTTGGCTCTGTTGCTCGTAGGCCTGTGGTAAGGTAGAAATACCATGGCAGAAGGGTGTGGGGGTGGAAGGAGCACCGCATGGCAGCCAAGAAGCAGCAGGAAAGAGGCAGGGCATGGAGACAAGACAGAGACCCAGGGTCACGCCCCATGACTCACCCCCTTCAACTAGGCCCCACCTCCTGAAAGCCCTCTCAGCCTTGAACTCATGAACGGGTAAATACTCTGTCTGGTGAGGTTTGTGCCCTTATGATCTGGTCACTTTGCAAAAGCCCACTTGCTGGACTTTGAAAAACTTAGATCCAAACCATAACACCAAAGGCACTTCCAAAGGAAGAAAAACATTCCTACCAGTGCTGGTGCTCCGTATCAGCTCTCCCGTCCTTTCCTTAAGCACTCTTCCTAGTGCTAATGCTTGAAGGATTATAGTTGGTTCACACTGTTGTCAGGGAAGGTCAGTGTGTTTTTTTTTTTTTTTTCCCCACCAGTGTTTGAAAATGATATCTAAACTTTCACTTGATAGCTCTCTTGTATTGGCAGAATCTCCTCAGCCTGGGTATTTTATAGTTAAGGACCCCAGAAGAACAGTCATACGTCAGGTCAAAAGCAGTGTGAAAATAAGAATACTGTCATAGACTTTACAGTACTTCTCATGTTGTCATCCTCTTGCTTGTGGAAAAACTGGGAACAGTTAGACATATTTGTACTTTGAATGTCAACTTAAAAAATTCAGGTGAAAGTGAACATGTGGATATATGTATCACCTTTTAGTAGAGAAAGCACTCACCTAGAGGTGTGGGCCTGGCTCTTCATGGACATCACTCTTAGGTTCTGCAGATGAGTGGCTTTCTCAGAGGTCACCTGAAACACACATCTTGGAGAACTGCTTTGTCTTTGCCATTTGTGCATTCTTGTAGGGTAGACTTGGTCAGAGGTTGATTCTGATCATTTCTTCTGATTAGTCATGTGAAACATTAGGTAAC
Source organism: Erethizon dorsatum (assembly GCA_028451465.1). Lineage (NCBI taxonomy): Eukaryota > Metazoa > Chordata > Mammalia > Rodentia > Erethizontidae > Erethizon > Erethizon dorsatum. The sequence goes on from CM051822.1 coordinate 164,421,013, forward strand.
TCAGAGAGGTGTAGGTAGATTTATGTACGTGTGTGAGACAAGGAAAGAGGCCCTTGTACAGTTTCATAATAAAGGACACCCAGCGTAGGACCACTGATTGCCTAACATTTTTTTCTTTTGCTTGAACTCAGGAGCAGAAGTCTGGCCTCCAGGGGTTTGTCTTAAATATGTCGGGGGAGACCAATTTGGACATGTGAACATGGTGATGGTGAGATCCCTAGAGCCCCAAGAGATTGCAGATGTCAGCGTCCAGATGTGCAGCCCCAGCAGAGCAGGAATGTATCAGGGACAGTGGCGGATGTGCACTGCTACAGGACTCTACTATGGAGGTGAGTATGTTTGTGTGCAGTTCAGGGGAAAGAGTTAGGGTGACATTGTGCCCTCAGGGCTGCTCCGTTAAATCCCATAGGCGCTTGTGCCTCTTTCCCCCGTGACAGTGAATGACTTGAATTTAGTGACTGATTGTTTCAGTATAGTGCTCTCCTTTTATCCTAGCAATTTAATTACAATTTAGTGAAGTGTATAAAGTGTTACACTACGTAGCATAAACAGTTTAGGGTTATTGCTGTTTCATTGTATAATCTGGTAGGTGCTGTGAGGGTGCTGAAGGCAGACCTTGCGGTCAGAGTCTCTAGACACAAGTCATATACCTTGATGACCTGTCAGACCAATATCTCCCACTCCTTCCCTTTACCACCAGACTTTGGAACATGATCCGTCGTCTGTCCTTCCATATTTTCTGTGCATCTTCAACCTCATCTCTTCTTGACCCGCTCCCAAGTCTGGTGGACCTCCATCAGTGACTGCCTAGTCGCCAAATCCAGTCTCCTCTTTATACAGTCTCCCTTGGGGCCCACCTTCTAGTTATTATTTGGCACTTTACTATGAATGGCTTCTTAGACTTGTAAGGCTGCGCTTCCATTTCTCCTTCTCATGAACTGTTCTGCTCTGTCTAGTCTCATCTTTGTCCTGGGATTACAACATTCTGAGCTGGGTTCCAGTCATCCCTAGGGACCTCATCTACCTGTGTGGCTTCAGCTGTCACGAGCACACCATACACAGTGATGGCCAAATTCTTACCTTTGGCTGTAGCCTCTTCTCAGAGCTCCAGACTCTTGTTTGAACTCCTTCTGGACAGAGCACCTGGATGTTCTGTAGCTTTCTTTTTTTTTTTTTTCTCTCTCTCTCTCTTTCTTTCTGTCTTTCTTTCTTTCTTTCTTTCTTTCTTTCTTTCTTTCTTTCTTTCTTTCTTTCTTTCTTTCTTTCTTTTATTTATTTATTTTTTCGTCTTTTTGAGACAGAGTCTTGCTGTGCAGTTCAGACTGGCCATTAGCTCACTTTGTAGCCCAGGCTGGTCTTGAGCTTGCATTGATCCTCCTGCCTCAGCCTCCCGAGTGCCAGGGTTACAGGTGTGCGCCACCACGGCCGGCTATGTAGCTTTCTGAATTTGAACCTCTTCCAGACAAAACTTACCTCCTCCTCATTGGCACCCTGCTGAGACAATCCGGCCAGGCCAGAAACCAGGGATCTATCATTTGTTCTTCCCATCTTCCTTAATCACAAACTAGTTTCTGTTGGTTTCACTGCATCTTGTGCCCTGAAGGTTCAAAGGGAAACATGTACTTGATAGTTCCTTTTCTCAGGGAACTCTTAAACTGGACTCACAGCCTGTAGGCCAATGGGACCTTTGGAGTTACTTCAGAAGTCCTGGAGTTAAGGTTGTCATATGTTTCTGTAGCCAGGGGAAACTTTGAATATTTTTACAGTCTCAGAAATTTTTAATAGTAGGAAGAGTGTTTCATAGTGCTTATGTGGCACCGTTCTTTGCCTTAAAGCCTTTGTGCCTCCTGTAATAAAGCCAGATTCCTCAGCATGTGATCAGAGCACCTCATGATCTGTCCTGACCTCATTTTCACTTTCATCTTCATTCACCTCCTAACTTCACCAGTCAGTCCCCAAAGATGCCCCTGGCTTTACCTTGCCTTTGCTCCGTGCCCTTGCTCGTGTTCTTCCCATTGCTTGAATAGCTTTTTTTTGTGTGTGTGTGGGTACCAGGGGTCGACCCCAGGACCTCGCGTGCCAGCAGGCGCCCTTGCTGCTGAGCGATACCACTGGCCCTTTTTCCGTATGTGGGTTCCGGGAGTCGAACTCAGGCCCTTGCGCTTGCCAGGCAGGCGCTTACACCGCTGAGCCATCTCACCAGCCCCTTGAATAGCTTTTGCTTTCCTTTCTGGCAAACTCCTGCTCATCCCCAAAGCCTGATAAGTAACCGTTCTTCTCCCCCACTTCCCCTTCCCTACCCTCACTACCAAAGGAAACTCACCCCTCCCTTTTCATTAGAATGCGCGTGCTTGTTGTTATACTTAATACACTATATTTTAGGGGGTTGTTTATTCTTTTTGCCTACAAAATTGTGAACTATTTGTTGAATAACAAATAAACATAATCGCGCGTCAAAGTGCAGAGGAAAGCTGGGTATGGTGGCATAGGCCTGTGATCTCAGCAGTCTGAGGTTAAGAGATGGCAAGTTCGAGCCCAGCCTGGACAATTTAGGGGCTTGATAAGACTATGTAATAAAAGTAAAAAAAAGACTGGGATGTAGGTCAGTGTAAAAGCCTTGAGTTCAGTTCCCAGTACTGCAAAAAACAAGACAGATTTGTCCCTTCCCTTCTTTCCTGGACTCCATTTTCAGGTGACCTGTGCGAAGAATCTTCTTAGCTGTGTTTGGAAGTGTTAGTTTCTCCCACTGCACAGCTCCGTTGCATTCTCTCTTCATCTCTTATTCTTTTGTTTCTCTTTCCACTTTATCCCTTTTTCCACCTGGTTAATGTTAATGTAAATATTTTTAAGGGGGAAGGACAACAATATACATGATTTTAAAAATCTCTTTGATTAGAAGATAATGCTTCCTAGTGTTCTCCAGTGCTTGAGCTCCAGTAGTATGTGCATGTGTATTAAATTGAAAATACCGTTATGTGGGACAATAAATTGTGTACTTGTACGAGCCTACTACTCATATTCTAGATACCAATGGTGTTTAAATCTACTAGTTTTGGCAGTAACTAAAAATTTAAACTCTTTTTGGTCTTACAGTCTATCATTTGTTTCTCAGGACTTTGTGGGATCTCAAACCTTCAAGGGACATTAATAGTTCATCTGATTTTGTGGTTCTCCAGCATTTTCCTTAGACAGTAGAATCTTTTTCTTGATAAAAGTATATATGAGTGCCCCCTCCCAAAAAGGGGAAAAGATAAAAATGAAAGCCATTTTGTGGAAGTGAGGGCCTTCTTGACCTATGTTGCCCTGTTCATCTGTGTCTGAGAGGACCTGCAGAGCTCTGTGAAATAGAGATTACAAAACTTCCTGCGCTCTAGTAAAGAGTTTAATTCTACTTTACAAACTGTTATATATCATTGAATCCAAATTACTGTTGATTGTGAGCCATATCCTGGTGTCGGAGATGGTAAGTGACTAATAGAAAGTGACTGTATTGGTTGGGGTATAGGCCAATGGTAAAGTGCTTGCCTAGCATGCACAAGACCCTGGCTTCCTCCCTAGCACCACACACAGAAGAAAAAGAAAAAGGAAAAAAAGACAGTGTCTAATAAAGCTTTGGTATAATGTGAAAAAGAAAGGGAATCCATTATGTATAAAAGCACAACTATGAACATAAGAAGAAAATAAACTGCCATGGTAACCGTGATGGGCTGTCCTCAGAATCTCCTGTCATGCACCGCTTGCTGGCCTGTTGGGTGGAGTGCAGTGGTGAGCGTAGACTGTAAGCTTGCCTGGGCGAAACCTGGACACCTAGTGACCTCTCGTGTCTTTTGTTTTTGATGGGGCAGCCTAGTCTTCAGATGGTCTTCTTTAGCATGAATCCATTCTCCCTTTACCCTGAGCTTTACCCTGACACTTTACCCTGAGCTACATCCCCCAGTCTTGTCTTGTCCGTCTCTGCGCCCTTCCTTCCTTCCTTCCCTCCCTCCCTCCTGCTTTCTTCCTTGCTTGCTTGCTTGCTTGCTTTTGAGACAGGATCTCACTAAATTGCCCAGGCCGGCCTCGAACTTTTGAGCTTCTGCCTCAGCCTCCTGAGCAGCTGGGATTATAGGCATTCGCCACTACAGCTGGCTGTTTTTGTAACTGGTAATATGTTTTAGCTCATTTCTTACAAAGGAATTTTTGCTATATTTAACAATTTACCAAGTGTATCTTCTCCCACTTACTTTTGCTAGGTTGTGCTCTCTTTGAATTTCTCAGTAATGTTGCGTGGGCAGTTCTTCACTATGTGGGCCATGCTACAAGAAGGTCCCTTTGTTCCTTTCCACTAAATACCTGTAGTTTACCCTGTTCATCTGAACAAATTATCCTAGTGGTAGCGAACCTATGACATGCGTGCCACAGCTGGCTGTATCATTGAAAACTGTAAGCGGTTCGCCATCACTGACCTATACTCTTCCCCACCCTCAAATTTCTTAACTCTCTTGGTTGAGGGCCAATAAGTAATCCGATTCTTGGCAAATTTAAGCCCCAGTATTTATTCCCCCCACTCTCTCGGTTTGGTTTGTTATTTATTATTTTTGTTTTGCTTTGTTTTTTTGAGACAGGGTCTTGCTATGTATATAGTTCAGGCTGGTCTTGAACTCACTCAGCTCTCTGAGTGCTGGGATCATAGGCGTGTACCAGCATGCCTAGCTTGTCTTCTTTTTACTGACTTTGATATCCTTCCTCACTCCTTAAAGAGAAATTAAATTCTTAGGTAAAATTTACCTCTTAACTTTTGTTCGTGTGTTTTGTTTTGTTTTGTTTTGTTTTGTGTTTTGAGACAGGGTCTCACTATGTAGTTCAGGCTGGCCTTGAGCTCACTGTGTAGCCCAAGCTGGCTTCAAACTCATGGCGATCCTCCTGCTTCAGCTTCCTGAGTGCCTCTTAGCTTTCATCTAAGTAATAAATGGTAATACTAGCAAATTCTAATAATTACAGTATCAGTCATCTGTATTGGCATTTTTGCTTATAAATTTCCTTATGAAGGAAATATAAGCTACATTTTATGAGCGAGGAAACTGAAGACCAGAGAGAATAAATGGTTTGAGTCTTGTTATGGCTTATATCTCAATGTCCCCTCAAAGACTCATGCACTCATAAGTGGAGCTTTTGATACTGACTGGATCATGGGTGCTGATTGGTTTAGCACCATTCTGGGTGTGGGTGACAGAATTACTGAAGAGGGAAGACCAACCCTGGGTACCAACCAATAGGCTTAGAGCCTGGATGGAAGAAAAAGGGAAAGAAGGAGGAAGGCTGAGGTGCCTCCCATTCTATGGATAAGGAGGACACGCTGTAAGCTGGACACACTGGAAGAACTTACAGAAGTTTTAGGCTATAAACAAACTGGAAGAACTTACAAAAGTTTTAGGATATAAAGTTTTAGGTGCTTACACCCAGTAAGTTTCCCAATAATGTGGGGCACATGGTGGTTTGGGAGCTTGAAAAAGGAAAGTTCATTTCCAACCTCTAAGAAACTAAATGAATGTGTAAAACTTTAATCTACATGTGAAATGTCCCTAGAGACCCATGTGAGGTATTTAACATGAAGAACTACCACGAATAGGAAAAAGCCCATCAGCATGAGATAATCCCCCTTAGTATACCTTACAGCTAGACCCCTATGACTCAGAGGAGACCATTATGTATAGTGATGCAGCTCTCTTGCACAATTTTGGAAGAGGCCATGCTGCTGGGAGGAGAGAAGGCATGTTGATAGCTTTTCCCTGGGCTAAGATGGGGACAGTCACTCATGATGCTTACACCACAGCCATATGTCCTGTACAACTGTGTGCTCCCTGTGGTACAGGTGACACCCGGTTAACTAAGAGAAGCCCAGCCAGTCTCGATCGCACCCTTGAGCTTACTCTAGAAGTAGAGAGAAGGTTTGGGGACCACATATCCCAGCCCCATTAAACACGGAACAAGTGGAGCCAAAGTTTCCTTCTGCATGCCATGTAGTAGTGAAGGCCAAATAAATGCCCAAGATGATTACTTTTGTTAATTTACACCTTTAATATGTAGCTAATCCATACCTAATACTAGACCAGAGGTGTCTTAGTTACTTTCTCATTGCTGAGAAAAATAATACCCAACACCCACAAGCTAAAGGAGGAAAGATTTATTTAGCTCACAGTTTGTAGAGGTTTCAGTCATGGTCAGCTGGCTCCAAAGCAGCATATACTGAAACTATTCCAGATGAGAAATTCTTTTTTTAATTTTTGAGACAGGGTCTCACTACATAGTTCAGGCTGGCTTTGAACTCACTATGTAGTCCAGGCTGGCCTTGAACTCACAGTGATCCTCCTGCCTCAGCCTCCCCAATGCCAGGATTACAGCCATGCACCACCATGCCCAGCCAGATGAGAAATTCTTAAGAAAATTTTGCTGAATTATTCTGTGATGGGGATTTTTAGTAATTGCCATTGCGTACTCTCCCTCTAGATCAAACTAAATGTTCTCCTAAATAAGGAAGGAATCATAATTACCTTTCATTTAATAAAACTAATGTGTGGTTATTCTTTAACAGAATGATGATTGGAGTCTAAACCAGTGAATAGGACTTCAAAGCTCATTATCCAATAGCTTAGTCTTTCATTCAGTTTATATTCTTAGTTACTATTCAGAATGTAGCCAAAACCTTATTTTTAGAAACCTTCCATTAGCCTTGTAGTTAAAGGTAGAGTTCTTTGAAGAGAATAATTTCATATTGAAAAGCAAATTGCATTTTGTTCCTGTAATAATGGTTTGACACTAGTCACAAAACACTCTAATGGATTTTCCCTTGGAATTGCAGAGAAATTAGTTCATTCTCCATTTTTTGTTGTTGTTGAGCCTTTTTTTTATTTGTTCATTTCTTGCACTTAAAGTGCTCTGATGACATCCTTGACCTAAGATTGCCTTAGTCCTTCCTCTGCATAACTACAACCACTTGATGGGTTTCCCCCTTGGTCACTTGGACAGAGGCCTAACCCTCTCCCATAGTTTCTTGTTGTCGTCAGCCCTACTTAGGTCGACATGTTCAGCACCAGCTTGACACACATAGGCTCGTCACAGTTGGATGTGGTGCACAAAGATGGCTTTGGAGCTTGTCTGAGGCTTTGGCAGCTTCCCAGATCCCGTATCCCAGGCAGCTATGGTTGATGGTGGTCCTCAGCCCCTCTGTGAGGCAGTATTGGTGTCCACTGCCATCGTCGGCCATGGTGGCACATTCTGGTGAAGCTGAGTCTTGAGCACAGGCAGCCTCTGCTTCTGTGCAGCCCAGAGATGGCAGGGAAAGAACATCCCCTAATCTTCATCATGGAAAGCAGCCTTTCTTTCCCTCTCATTGTTATTGTTTTAATCGTTAAAGAGCTTGTGCTCTCCTTTCTTTACAAAGGGACACTTGGTCCCAGGAAGGAGTGCTGTGAACCTGCTACTGTTAGCCTCTTTGCGTTTGCTCGGTCAACAGCCTTCCACTTTCTTGGGATTTGTCTTAAGAGTTTTATTTGTACTTTGTTTTGATATGGTCTCGAAAGCAAATTCTAGAGTAGGTTAAGCTTCAGCTTAATCATTTCAAAATAAATGTTTTTGTTTTTGTTTTGAGATGGGGCCTTTCTGTGTCGCTCAGGCTGACCTTGAACTCACTATGGAACCCAGGCTGGTCTTGTACTCATGGTAGTCATCCTGCCTCAGCCTCCTGAGTCCTGGGATTACAAGTGTGTACTAACATGCCCAGATTTTCTTCTGATTTTTATACTTTTATATTTGGAAATCTGGAATGATTAAGAAAGTCTCTTCTGATCTAAGGTGTATTTGAGGACTTTATTAGCCATTTGTGTAGCTTTATAGAAATACCTATTCAAGTTCTTTGCCCATTTTAAAATCAGGTATTTTGTTGTTGTTGTTGTTGAGTTGTAGAAGTTCTTTTATAGTCTGGATATCAATCCTTGTCAGATACATGTTTTGTAGGGTTTTTTTTTTCATTCTGTAGGATATCTTTTCACTCTGGTAAGTCATTTAATGCACAGAAGTTCTAAATGTTAATGTTCAGCTTGTTTTTAAAGTTTCTTTTTGGTATTGTATCCAAAAAAAAAAATCATTGTCAAATCCAATGTTATAAAGCTTTTCCTCTATCCCTTGCTTTTGTTTTTGTTTTCTTCTTAAGTGTTTTATAGTTTTCACTTTTAAATTTAGGTCTTTGATCCAGTTTGAGTCAGTTTTTATAAATGGTATGTGGTAGGGATTGAACTTCATTCTTTTATATGTAGCTATCCAGTTTTCCCAGCACTGTTTTGTTTCATTTTGTTTCGTAGACAGGGCCTCGCTATGTAGTTCAAATTGGCCTTGAATTCACTATGTGGCCCAGGCTGGCCTCGAACTTGCAGCAGTCCTCCTGCCTCAGTCTCCCAAGTGCTGGGATCACAGGCGTGTGCCACCATGACCAGCTTTCCAGCACCAGTTTTTTAAGACTGTCCTTCATCATTGCATGGTCTTGTACACTTAGCAGAATCAGCTGACTATGTATCTGAGGGTTTGTTTTAGGTTCTGTATTCTTTTCCATTGGTCTGTCTTTCTTTCTGCCAATCTCACACTATTCTGATCTACTATTGCTTTGTAGTAACTTTTGACATCAGGAATACTTCCTTTTTAGCTCCTAGTGATGCTAGGTTAAAGGGTTCAGGCGGGAACAGCTTCCCCATCGACCAACCTTTTGCTACGTAGATTCATCCATTGATGATTGTTGTCAGAATCATTTCATACAAAGTGGTGATTTCTTCCACATTAGCTGGGGCTTGAGGTTCCTTCATCAACAGTGACTTACTACCTTGAATCTGTTTCTACAAAAAAGGCTGCTAAAATGCTTAAGTTTTCACTTTAATTTCATTTTTAGACTAAGGGTGCTCTGGTGCTTTCAGTGAAACTGATGAATGACAGAGGAGTTGAACATCTATTTGGCTCATTTCCCTCCTTTTTATAGGTGTCACTTTAAACTCTTAGATATATGAAAGCTGTTTTAGTTCTTTGCAGAAAGAGAGCAAGGAATTTGGTTGTTTTTGGTTTTTGGCAGCACCAGGGATTGAACCCAGTGCTTGTGCAAGGAGCTGCATCTCCAGCCCCTTAAAAAAAAAAAATTTTTTTAATTTTGAGATAGGTTCTTGCTAAGCTGCTCAGACTGGGCTTGAACTTGCACCTCTCCTGGCTCAGCCTCACAGAGTGCTGGAACTACAGGTATGCACCGTTACACCTGGCTAGACTCTGTATTTTTAACATATAGCCTACATGAGTTTGTGCTGGTGATCTATCTGCAGACTGCACAGCTACAATGTTACTAATTTAAAACTAGTTATTACTTTGTTGTGTTGTCCCTTCCATACTAAAGATGTTGCGCAGTGACAGGTTAATAACTGTTCAGTCTTATCAAAGACTGAAGTTCTTATAATGTAACCTTTTTTTTTTTTTTCCTGAGACAGGGTCTCACTAAGTAGTTCAGGCTGATCCTGAACTCCGTATGTTGCCCAGGCTGGCCTTGAACTTGCAGCAATCCTGCCTCAGCCTCCCGAGTGCTGAGATTACAGGTGTGTGCCACCACGCCCACCTCATAATTTATTTTTAAATTAATAACATAGTAAGGAGGTCTTTTCTGCCTTTAGCTGTCATTGTTATACCCCTCCAGTTAAAGTTAGAATTACCTGATCATCAGATGTCACCCTTAGCAGTGACTAACTTCTAAAGGCACTACAATAGACTGTGGCTTTTTTTTTTTTTTCCCCTGACACCGGGAATCAAACTCATGACCTCACGCTTGCCAGGCGGGCACTGTGCCCGCTGAGCTATATCCCTGGTTAGACTGTGGCTTTTATGACTGTGACTTTTTTATGTTTTAGAATAATTTTAGAGTTACCAAAAAGCTGCAGAGGTCACACAGAGTTCTCACGTACCCAGCTTCTCTCATTGTTAGTATCTTACATTATCGTGGCCCACTTGTTAAAGAGATCAACATTGGTATGTAACTATTAACTACACTCCAGACTTTATACTGATTGGCTCTTTCTGTTCGAAAATCCAGTCTAGGGTACCATATTACATTTAGTCATCAGGTTTTCCAGTCCCCTTTGGCCTTGTGACAGTTTCTCAGTCTTCCATATTTTTAATGACTCTTGATAGTCTTAAAAAATCCTGGCAAGCAGACTGTAAAATGTTCCCTATCTGAAACTGTCTAATGTTTTCCTCATGTTTAGGCCCTGTTATGTTTTGTATGACAAAGGTGACACAGTCTATAATGGGGTACCTCGTATTTACCTAACATCACCAGTGACGTTAACCTTAGTCACTGGGTTGAATAGTGTGTTTACCAGGTATTCTACATTGAAGTTACTGTTTTTCCATTTCCCTGCTCAATTCTCTGGAAACATATTGCAAGGTCTAGTCCACCCTACGTGGGCAGAGGGCAAGACAAAGAGGGTATGGAATTAAACCACGTCTTAGAAGGGGCAGTAGCTGTGTACATCATTTGGAATTCTGTAAGAAATTTGTCTCTCCTTCCCCATGTATGTAGTCATTTGTGTGTATCATTATAGACTCATGTGTGTTGTATTTTGAGTTACAATCTAATACAGTGTCATTTATTTTGTTGCTCAAATTATTCCAGTTTTAGCCCAAGGGAGCTCTTTGAGGTTGGCTTCTATGTCCCCATGACATGCACTTATCTTTTTGTCCTTTGACTATACTATTTCCTTTTTGCTACTAGAAAATACTTCAGGTTCATCATGAATTTTCCACATCCTAGACCTAAAACCTTGTTCTTTTTATTGGAGAGTGATATTTAGAAACCAGAATCTGGGCACTGGGTGTGTTCATTGCTACAGAAGTGTCATTACTTCTAGGTCCTCTCAGCAAACAGAGCTAGGTAATATAAGTACATACATACTTGTGTGTGTACATACCTATCATTGTTTCTGTATTTCGTCTGTATATACGGTAAGCTAACCATAAATTGATATTAGTATTTCTGACTTTAATCCAGTACCATAGGGTTTTTTATTTTATCGATTCATTGATTGATTTTTGAGACAGGGTCTCATTTTATAGTTCAGACTGGCTCTAAATTCAATATATAGCCCAAGCTAGATTCGAACATGCAGTGGTCCTCCTGCCTCAGCCTCCAGAGTGCTGGAATTACAGGCTTGCACCACCATGCCCAGCTCCGAGATTTAATTTTAGAAAGCCTTCCTTTCTTGTTTATCTCCTACCATGAGAAGCCCAGCTCTCACCATCTATCATCCGTTTCCTTCTTTGTTCAACCCCAGTATACATATACAGAAGAAGTTTTCAGAATTCTTTTTTTTTTTTTTTTTTTTTTGTGGGTACCAGGGGGTCGACCTCAGGACCTCGCGCGCCAGCAGGCGCCCGTGCCGCTGAGCGATGTCACCGGCCCCTTTTTCGTATGTGGGATCCGGGAGTCGAACTCGGGCCCTTGCGCTTGCCGGGCAGACGCTTAAGCCGCTGAGCCATCTCACCGGCCCAAGAATTCTTAACCCTTATCTTCAAGAGAAACAGATTTACCAGTTGGGACTGTTTTATTGATTTTTAACAGTTCTATTTTACTTTATAAATTGGTGATATTTATGCTTATTATGCTATGATTTCACCTATGATGTTAACTTTTAGATATATGCAAATTTATGAAGCATTCTTACCATGATCTGAGATGTCTTTGTGTATCAGTATGATTTGTTAAGATTATGGACATGGGGTCCAAGTAAAACATGCTGCTTTTACTCTGTACTTCTAGTACTCTGAGCTTTTTTTTTTTTTTTTTTTTTTTTTTTTTTTTGTGGGTACCGGGGGGTCGACCTCAGGACCTCGCGCGCCAGCAGGCGCCCGTGCCGCTGAGCGATATCACCGGCCCTTTTTTCGTATGTGGGTTCCGGGAGTCGAACTCGGGCCCTCGCGCTTGCCAGGCAGGCGCTTAAGCCGCTGAGCCATCTCACCGGCCCTAGTACTCTGATCTTAAGAAATAAAAAAGGTTATCTTCTTTTTTAGTAATTATGTATTACTACAAAAGGAAATTTATAAATAACTGGCTTCTCAAATGACCTTCCTTTCACAGCTTCTGTATAGAAACAGAGCAACAACCAAGGCCAAGAGAGGTGGCTTAAATGTGATAAGACCGAGTGAGTTACATAAGAAGCTTTCAGTCTCAAAACCAGGGGAACAAATATCATTAGTCCCATTTCCTGATAATGTGGGACTTTCAGGAGATGGTCCATTTGCACCTGCATTTTGTTTCCTGAGCTAAGAAAACAAAGCATATGATCCATATATAGCTTAGTATACTGAACTATCGTATACTTAGAAGAGGATTTTTAAAACAGACTAATGGAAGAAAAGTGGGAATAATTGTACTATACGAGAGGACATATCCATTTGGGAAAATGAACAGCAGAGTGATGGAATGCTGCCTCTGGCTCAAAAGCTAGATGGGAGGCAGGAATGACTCCCTCAGTCTGCCTGCCGTTGGATTTTTCTGTAAGGCCTGTCCTGTTGGTTTAGGAGTTTAACTGTGAGTGTTGAATATAAGTCCTCTGACCCACCTTTCCTGGCACTTCTTTTTTTTTTTTTTTTTTGTGGGTACCAGGGGTCGACCTCAGGACCTCGCGCGCCAGCGGGCGCCCGTGCCGCTGAGCGATATCACCGGCCCCTTTTTTCGTATGTGGGTTTCGGGAGTCGAACTCGGGCCCTCGTGCTTGCCAGGCAGGCGCTTATGCCGCTGAGCCATCTCACTGGCCCCTCCTGGCACTTCTGAGTGAAGCCCATGCCCCGTGTACAGTGTCAGAGCAAGAGCTTGAACATGCTTATTGTACCGGTTTGCATGAGAATTTACATGTCCTTTAATGATAAGTATGTCCGGAATGGATGACTGTTGCTCTGAGTCATCTAGTGCTGCTGCTGCTTTAGCTGCATCTTCCCAACAGGGAAGAGTTGCTAATTCCAGAAGTGAACAGCAGATGTCATTGCTTCTCCACTGACTAGAGCCTGGCTTTAGCCATTTTCATTACAGCTCCCAAACCACTGACTTAGTCCTACTGCTTTATGACATTCTGAGATGCCACCTTCTGATGCAGAACCCAAATTACAAATGGAGAATAAGAACAGCCTAAGAGGCCATTTCTCCATTTCTTTCGTTTTCCTTTTTAGTGTATATGTTCTAGACTTATATTTCACCTGTATTTCCAGTAGCTAAATTGATGGTAAATGTACTTGCCTTTTCCTTTCAGCCTTCCAATACCTGTTTAGCAGCCTAGATTGTTTTTCACATTTTTTTGTTTGTTTGTTTTGGTTTGGTTTGGTATTTTTGAGACAGTGTCTTACTATGTAGTTCAGGCTGGCCTCAAACTCATGGCAGTACTCCTGCCTCAGCCTCCTGAGTGCTGAGATTACAGGTGTGCACCACCACGTCTGGCTTCACATTTGTTTTCACCAGAATTCACCCATTTAGAAGCTTCTTGGGCCAGTGATGTAGCTCAGCGGCACAGCTGCCTGCCTGGTAAGCACAAGGGCCTGAGTTCGATTCCTGGTACCAAAAAAAATTTTTTTTTTCTTGACCCTTCTGTTGCTTAGTTTTTGAAAAACTTCAGCAAGAATATAGATACCAGTGTTCACTGAAGTAAGGTGCTGAACGTCAAAGAAAACTGTTGCTTTATTTACTTTTCTGTTTGAACCCTTAGTTTTGGCATTTGAAGAAATCAGGAACAGAATTGTAACCAGATTTCTTGTGAATTTTTTTAAAAACTTACAGTTTCAGTGTAGATAGATAGTAGAGTTTCCCCATATTACAAAAAGGCAAAGTCGGCGATGGATTGGATTACTTTAGAAAGTCCAAAGCATACCCAATTTGGGGATATTTTGATCACAGAGACAGAAATAGCCAGGACGATAATATGTCTTAGTTTGTCTAAGTTATTGCTGTTTTCCACTTGTTTCTTGGTAGAGTTATTAACAGCTCCCTCTTTCACTCTCAGTTGTCCCAGTTTGAACAACATATGGTCACTCTAAATTCCTCCCAAAAGAGGGATGGGTACTCAGAAGTTGTAATTCTAGTAATGTTCATCATTTTTGACTTGAGCATTAGGCCTTCCCTGTATTTTCTAAGTTAAACATATGCAAAATAAAGCTAAATCCACGGAGAGCTATTAGTTCTGAGAACAGTGGCTTTTAGGTTCTGTCATTGTTTTTTGCAGTGATGATTTCCAGATACGTCTGTGCATCAGAATCAACTGGAAGCTTTTTACCAGTAGTTTCAGATTTCAGTAGAGATCTGTACCAGAATTTGCAATTGACATTACCAAAAATGTAGAAATGCATGCAATAAAAATGCTCTTGGCAACTTTGTCAGTGAAGTGGTTATTTTTTTTTGTGGTGCTAGGGATCGAACCCAGGACCTTGTGCATGCAAGGCAAGAACTCTACCACTGAATGTCAGTGAGCTTTTAAAAAATCGTCTAGGTGCAAGAGAAAGAAATAAAAGGAATAATGATTGGAAAGGAAGAAGTTAAATTATCATTATTTGCAGATGACATGATACTCTACACAGAAGATCCCAAAAACTCCACTAAAAAACTGCTAGATTTAATAAGCAAATTCAGTAGTGTAGCTGGATACAAAGTCAATACTCAAAAGTCAATAGCCTTCCTGTACACAAATAACAAACTTACTGAAAGAGAAATTAGGGAAACAATACCTTTCACAATAATATCCAAAAAAATGAAATACCTAGGAATCAACCTCACGAAGGATGTAAAAGACCTCTATACTGAAAACTACAGTACTATGAAAAAGGAGATTGAAGAGGATATCAGAAAATGGAAAGATATCCCTTGCTCCTGGATAGGAAGAACCAATATAGTGAAAATGGCCATACTTCCAAAATTGTTATACAGATTTAATGCAATTCCAATCAAAATTCCAACAGCATATCTCACAGAATTAGAGAAAACAATCCTAAAATTCATTTGGAATCAGAAGAGACCTAGAATAGCAAAGGCAATTCTGGGCAACAAAGGCAAGGCAGGGGGCATCACAATCCCCGACTTGAAATTATACTATAAAGCTACTGTGATAAAAACAGTGTGGTACTGGCAAAAAAACAGACCTGAAGATCAATGGAACAGATTAGAAGATGCTGAAACAACCCCAGACATACTAAGCCACCTTATCTTTGACAAAGGTGCCAAACACATTCGCTGGAAGAAAGATAGCCTCTTTAATAAATGGTGCTGGAAAAACTGGCTCTACACATGCCGAAGATTAAAACTAGATCCATATCTTTCACCATGCACTAAACTAAATTCAAAATGGATCAGAGATCTAAATATTAAAACAGAAACATTAAATCTGCTGGAAGGTAGGATAGGTAAAACCCTTGGAGACATTGGTGTAGGCAAAGACTTTATGAATAAAAACTCAACCGCACGGGAACTATCCCAAAGAATCAATAACTGGGATCTCATCTTATTAAAAAGCTTTTGCACAGCAAGAGAAACCACCAACAGAGTGAAGAGACAACCCACAATGTGGGAAAAAATGTTTGCCAGCTGTTCCTCAGACAAAGGATTACTATCGAGAACATATAAAGAACTCAAAAAAATCAGACCTCCCAAATTTAAAGACCCACTCCAAAAATGGGCATCTGAGATGAATACACATTTCTCAGATGAAGAAATACTAATGGCAAACAAATATACAAAAAAATGTGCAACATCACTAGTCATTCGAGAGATGCAAATTAAAACAACACTGAGATACCATCTCACCCCAGAAAGAATGGCTACTATTAAGAAATCAACTAATAACAAATGCTGGAGGGGCTGTGGGGAAAAAGGAACCCTTCTTCACTGTTGGTGGGAGTGTCGACTGGTACAGCCACTGTGGAAGTCAGTGTGGAGACTCCTCAGAAAACTAGGGTTGGAGGTCCCATTTGACCCAGCTATTCCCCTTCTGGGCATCTTCCCAGAAGAATTAAAAACATCGTACCACAGCGATATATGTGCACCCATGTTTATAGCAGCACAATTTGTAATAGCCAGATCTTGGAAACAACCCAAATGCCCATCAACTGAGGAATGGATAAGAAAGATGTGGTATTTTTATACAATGGAGTACTATTCAGCCATAAAGAAGGATAAACTGGAGACTTTTATAGGTAAATGGATGCAACTCGAGAAAATACTCATAAGTGAAATAAACCAGACGCACATGTGTAAGCATCGTATTGTCTCTCTAGTATGAGAAACTGAAAGAGTAAATAAGATCCAAAATGTACAATAGACATGGTGAATCAAAAAGAAACTGGTCAAAAGGAAAGAGAGACTGGAATAGGGAAAAGAAAGAAGGGAAAGGGAAAAAAATTGTATATATATATATAAGATGGTTAAGATAGATACACTACCATTTTTACTTAGTTCATTGAAGAGTAAGGTTTGTGCCAATAATGTTTGGACAATTGAATGCTAATGTCTGGTGTCCTGAATAACTAACTTAAAGATAGTAATACGTAATGTATTAACCATTGTTACCCTCCTATTATGTTGTTTTGAAAATTTGTTCTTCTTTTGATTTGTTTTGTTTTTTTTTCTTCTCTTTAAAATAAAAAAAAAAAAATCGTCTAGGTGCTTTCTTCCTGTGGATTTGATGCTTCCTAGGGATTTGGTGTTTCGGGCTGGTGGGGGCAGCCATGGCCTCAGGGTGCCTACATTGACGAGAGTCTCCTTTCCGTTTCAGATGTCATCTGGGTGATTCTCAGTGTGGAGGTGGGTGGACTTTTAGGAGTAACACAGCAGCTGTCATCTTTTGAAACGGAGTTCAACACACAGCCTCATCGCAAGGTAGAAGGAAACTTCAACCCGTTTGCCTCTCCCCAAAAGAACCGACAATCAGATGAAAACAACTTAAAAGACCCTGGGGGTTCCGGGTTCGACTCCATCAGCAAAAACACATGGGCTCCTGCTCCTGACCAAACTGAGCAAGATCAGGATAGACTGTCACAGAACTCTGTAAATCTGTCCCCCAGCAGTCACGCAAACAACTTATCAGTAGTGACTTACAGTAAGGTAGGTGCCCTCGGAGAAGAGGAGAAGGGGTAGGTGGTGGGCCTTGGGATCTGTGCTGCACTTCATGGTAAAATAGACTCTTAGACGGCTGCTCCCAGAGGCGAACCTTTAAGACTGCTTAGCTTTCCCGCCAACAGCAACAACACAAAAGCCCTCTCCCCTCCTACCCTCACCCCCATGTCCTGTGGGTGTCACTCTGTCCACATTTGTAATGCACTCCTGTCTCTCTGCTCTGGTTTGGGTGTTGAAAGACCTTTAGCATTAAAAAAAAAAAAAAAAAAAGTATCAAAATATCACCAGCCATGCTTCCAGTGTAAATGTATACAAAGCTTAGAGCACCAACAACACTCATTTGGAATTTGTGCCTACTTTGGGTTTTTTGTTTTGTTTGTGGGTGGTTCCCCTGAGTAAAAAGACGAAACTCAGTTATTCCGGGCCGGTGAGATGGCTCAGCGGCATAAGTGCCTGCCCGGCAAGCGTGAGGTCCTGAGTTCGACTCCCGGAATCCATATATGAAAAAAGGGCTGGTGATATTGCTCGGTGGAACGGGCCCCTGCTGGCGCACGAGGTCCTGAGGTCGACCCCCGGTACCCACAAAAGAAAAAAAACTCAGTTATTCCATCCTGAATATTGTTGTTGGGCTTTCACTTCATTTACCCTGTTTGCATCTCTCCTTTTCTATTATGGGCCCATTCACTTCCTCACCCACAACCCACGTAGCACAAGTAATATTTTGACAAGAATAATGAGAAGTGTTTATGAACAGTGATTTTAAATGTTGAGTGTTGTGAGACTTTTCTAGTGTTTGCGTTCTTGCTAAACTGTGGTGGCTTCTGGTGGTTGGTTTTGGTCGCTGGAGTAAAGCCCTGATGTTGAGAGCTCACGGTTGCAGGTGGTTGACGTGCTGTCCTGCGAGCATCCCTGTGCGTTCTTCTCAGATGAGTAGTGCTGCGCAGTGGAGCCAACAGCCTGCCTATGTGATCACATCAGCCCTTAAGCCTGTCTTTGCTTCACGTTGGCATCAGCCCTCAATTTTTCAGAGAAAGTTGCTTATTTGACTGGCAAGTGGCTCTGTTGTAAGAATGATGCTTTTGTGATAGGTAGTTTGTATATGGTCCGGATCAAATTACAATTTAAGAAACCTGGTGAGGTGAGTCTTCTTTCTCCACGCGGTGTAACAGGGGGGACTTCATTTAGTAGTACTAAAGAGAGTGAAGGATCGGCTGGTGACTGGTTGGCTGGTTATTACCGAGGATTTTGTGCAGTTGCGTTAGTTGTACAGGATATAAGAGAGGTGAATTGGCAAGGCAGCAAACTGCCTGTATTGAGCAAGGACTTCACATCTTAACATTCTAATGAATAAAAGATTTTCTTCTAAGCTCCTGTTTCTCCAGTTTTTCCTTCTGTAAATGTAACCCTCCAGAGTGTGTGACTGTTCTGGGTGGTAAATGAGCCAGCCCTAGGCTAAGCGGGCCTTGTTAGAATGAAAAAATAAGGCAGCTAAGTTGATTGGGAGGATGAAAGTTGGTGGAGGCAAAATCAGTAGCTTGGCTGCTTTCTGGACTGAAGCTGCTTTACTTATGTGTGAGCTGTCTGGCCGCGCTGTCGCTGTGGTCTCGGTAGAGGGTCGCTGTTCCTGGTCGGTGCACTGTGCTCATCTACTAAGTCTTCAACCTGGTGGTTGTAGTCTTCTCCTTTAGGCACTGATGCCCTTTTTGTTGTTCCAGTGTTTGAGATTGAACCCAGCACCTCATACGTGTTAGGCAAGCAGCCTGCCACTGAGCTATGTCCTGGCCCTTTTTTAAAATTTTCATTTTGAAAAATAATAAAATCAATTAAAATTTTCATTTTGACACAAGGTCTTGCTAAGTTTCCCAAGCTGGCCCTTGCTTGGGATTCTCCTGATTTAGCCTCACAGGAGCTGGGATTATAGGTGCATGCCACCACACCTGGCTTATGGACTGATGCCTTTTGGCCATCTCTGATGATTTTCCACAAGACATGGTGGCCTGTATTTTCTGCTAGCCTTAATTAGGCTCCCACCAGATGCTGCATTCTTGAAAAGACAGGCCTGGGGTAAAGCTATTGAGGTATTTCTTGAAGTTGATGAGCTCCTGGCTTATTAATTTTTTCTATGGATTCCAGGGGATCATTTACATGTAGCTTCCCATTAGAGATAATATCCAAGAAGGCTATTGACTAGAACTCATTGAAAATATAAAACTTGGATCCCAAAGAGAAATCTGGGTTTCCTTTTTTTCTTAATCTTAGCAGAATCTTACTCAGAAAGCATATTGTATATGAAGCATTCAGCCAAATCTGAGTGTATTTCTCTCTAAAATTGGCCAGCTCTCCCTCTTAGGCCTCCTTAAGAATGAATGGAAAGGGAGCTGGGTGTGATGCCTCATGCCTGTAATCCCAGCACTCAGGAGGCTGAGGCAGGAGGATCACCACAAGTTTGAGGCCAGCCTGGGCTACATAATGAGTTCAAGGCCAGCCTAAACTACATAGCAAGACCCTGTCTCAAAAACAAAAAAAGAATGGAAAGGGATGTACATCGGTAAGTATTGACACATTTGTGCACTATTTAGTGTACATTGTATGGTAGGAGACTCAAGGTGTGAAGTATGTGATCCCACCATAAACTTGCAGTCCAGCAGGGGAGAGAAGCAGGCAAAAAGCTTAGGGAGCAATTCAGACAAGGCGAAGCATGAATTTCGTCAGTAGAGTGCAAGAGTCAAAATGTACATGTAATTTGTTTGTAATGGTCGGGGTTGGTGTGCAGTGATGGGAGCCAGAGAAGCAGAGATTAATGGAGATGGAGTTGAAGGCAAGGATTTTTCAAGGTTAGGTGAGATTAGGAAAGATGGGGACAGCAAGAACAGTGGTATGGAGAACATTTTAAATGTGATGGCAGAATGAGTAAGGAACCTGTGGTACAAGAACTGTGGATGATGGACAGTGGGGTATTGAAATAATTACAACTGGCTTGGAAAAACTGGTGCTATACTTCAATGGCTTTAGATGGATATCATAAATGTTGACCAAAGGTGAGACTTAAAGCAGGCGTAATTCTAAACGGGTGGTTTATTTTCAGAGGGAGGCATGGTTGAGGCTCTGCCGTGTGTACTTGACAACGTGATGAGGTCAAGTGTGTGCCAGTGTTACTTTTTAACTCCTGAGTGTGAGGTTCTGCTGAGTGCTGCACAAACGTCATCTCAGTGTTAGGCAGAGTACAAAGACTTTGAGGGGCTAAGTAACTTGCCAGCTACCACACGGCCAGGAGAGTCAGAGCTGGGATTCTAACCAGACCCCACATTACTGAAAGGTATTTCCTGGTTGGTACTCTTGGGCTTCCTCTAGATGCTCTTGTTGGGCTGGAGACTGTGTTGAGGTCCAGCGAAAACCAAGCTGACCGGTATCATCAAGGCAGGAAGGAGGCAGCGTTGAAGTAAGATAAGCAGCTCTACTGTAAATTGCATGCTGCCTCTGGCATCTCATTTTCACACCACTCCCATTTGGTGGGTGTTTAAAATAGAGAGTTTTCCTGGTTGATTTAAAAAAAAAAAAAAAAAAAAGCCAGGCATGGTGGTACACGGCTATAATCCCAGCACTTGAGAGGCAGAGGCAGGAGGATTGGAAGTTCAGGCTCAGCCTGACTAACTTAGCCACTTAGCAAGACCCTCTCTCAAAGTAAAAAATAAAAAAGGGCTGGGGATGTAGCTCAGTGCTGAGGCCCTGGGTTCAATCCCTAGTAGCACAAAAATAAATGAATAAAATTTTTGAAAAATAAAAACTTTAACAGAGTACTCAAACCATATTGTTTGTAATCAATAGCACCATTTTATTTGTGAAGGAGAAGAAAGGAACAAACCAATGAAGGAATGAGCAAAAGAACCAGCCAACCTCCCTCCCTCCCTACCATGGGCTCCATAGTTAGGAAGTGTTTTCAGTTCGTCTGGGTGCCATCTTTCTCAGGTGGGTGGGAGGGGTGCCTGGCGTGCTGGTGTCAGCAATCACTGAGTTGGTAGTGCAGTACATTTGCTTTCCTCGAAGGAAATGCTCTGCCTGCCATCAAGGCTGGGAAAGAACAAGCTGCTCTTGGAAGCCCGTGACCACAGTTTCAGGAGGCAGATAGTTTCTTGCTGCCTCCGTAGCGACAGTTTAATTTGCTAAGGTTGGTAGGATGAAAAGATTGCTTGAGGATATGCAGATGGGTAGGTCAGCGGAATGGCAAGTCTTCAGTGTCAGGAAGTGGACACCGTGTGGGAATGCCCGCCCCAGCTGCATCCCACAGTTCAGGAGGCCCGGCCCCTCCCTCCCCATGAGAGCTGTCAGGGTAGTATATGCTGACCTGCTCCCAAGAGTCATAAATCTGGCTCCTAGCTTTTGTCAGAAATTGGCTAGCCTTATTGTCAGTTCATTTGTGACTAACCTGTCCCAGGTGGATAGTGATGGTTAGGAGCTGTTTTAGATAAACCTTTATTGTGGTAGCTCCAGAGCCTCAGATGGCAGCAGTCACACAGCTTGCTGCTCACTCTGTTGACTCAGGCTGAAGTGAATTCTAGCACTCTGACTCATCCAGGGCCAGGAGAGCCTCTGTTTAGACTGGGAGAGTAATGCAAAATATTTTACGAGGTGTGGAAGGAGGGCAGAACACCCTGTTAAAATTGGATTTGTCTCTTTCTTGTATGTAAGCTAGTAATTTTTTAGATCTCTGGATGTTTTCTAAGAAGGTCTTTCCAGAGCAGTAAAGAGACACCAAACGGTCTGATTCTGGACAGCTGGGAAGAGGGTGTGGCTGGCAAAAACCAAGGGACTATTTTTCAGGACAGCCAGATGCTTCTTCACTTCCTTTCTGTAAAGGAGTAAGAGTTTGCGGGCAAGGTGTAGCTCAGTGGTAGGACACTTGTCCAGCATGCATGAGACCCTGGGTTCAATCCGTAGCAGCACAAAAGAAGAATTCAGGGCCGGTGAGATGGCTCAGCAGCATAAGCGCCTGCCTGGCAAGCGTGAGGGCCCGAGTTCGACTCCCAGAACCCACATACGAGAAAAGGGACAGTGATATTGCTCAGCGGCACGGGCGCCTGCTGGTGCGCGAGGTCCTGAGGTTGACCCCCGGTACCCACAAAAAGAAAAAAAAAAAGAATTTACACTGAGGAAGCTAAAAAGGGTCTTAATTTATTTTTTTACTTGGCTGTTATTTTGTTTTTATTCTTACCTTAAAAAATGTTTGGGGCTGATATATGCCATATACTTCTACTCTAAACTGGATTACAGTCTGAGCCACTGTTATTACTTCTGCCAAGCACTGGTTCAGAAGGAGAAACGTGTTATTATCTGCGGAGGAGTGCATCCCACTGCTCCCACTCCTCCTTGGCATCCGCCGCTGCTGAGCACCATCTGCCCTGCCCGCCTGCATCCATTGGCTCCTCCCCCACTCGGTGGAGCTACTGCAGAGTCAGTCTGCCTCTGTCGCATCAGAAATCACCTCTTTATCCAAGGGCTGGCTGCTGAATCAGGCATACATGAGTTATTTTCTCTCCATCCAAGCGAGAGTTTACAAATAGTTCTGGGGGTAGTGGAAGAGGTTGGAAAAGGCAGATCTTTCACTGTGGGCCTGAAGATATGAAGGCTTGTGGCTGCAGTAGCCAGTAAGTTTAACATAATAAGGCTGAGTCTCGGGTGACTTAGGTCTAACGTTTGCAGAGTTCCCAGGGCACTGAGTTTGACCAGAAGGCAGGTGGTTGGTTTCCTTAGCTGGGCTAATGGTTATGTGAGATGTAACCATTGTAACCTTTCCTCTGCCATGAAACCTCAGATCCTTTCCCTGAAAGGTTTAAAGGTGGTCCAGTGAGAAGACAGAAGAAAAACTCCTGTTTTATCCAGCCTCTGTTCTCCTTCAGCAAGGAACAGGTACAAAAGATACTTTTTCTAGGCCAATGAAAGTGCAATGCCCAGAGCTGTAAAACTGCCACTTACTGAGCACTGTGTGTCTGCCAGGCACTGTGCTAGGAAAGGACTTTTTAATTATTGTTAAAATTACCAGTGTATGTAGTTTTTTTTTTTTTTTTTTTTTTTTTAATGCGGGTACCGGGAGTCGAACTCAGGACCTCGCACTTGCCAGGCAGGCGCTTATGCCGCTAAGCTATATATCACCGGCCCAGCGTATGTAATTTCAGGAGCTGAGTTTTACAAAACTTATGACAATCCAGTGTTTGTTCCCCAGAAGAGCAGACTCAGTTCTTGACAGGCATTGCTTCATGCAGGGAGCCCCGCAGCACCGTGGTGTAGACCCTTGCTGTTCCTCCCTCTGCTTCCTGAGCCCAGGCCCACCACACATAGCTAGAGAGCAGTAAGATCAGGGTGTGAGCAGAAGCAGCTCTCACTGGCTCCTGAATCTGCTGTGCTCTGAAGCTGGCTTCCCAGGTACAGTGCTGAAGTATACATTAGCCGAGCTCATGGTGTGGACTTCCTGTAGATTATGGCTACATTTCAAGTGAGGTTCAAGTCAGTCATTGACCAAATTATTGTGTAACTTCTCCACTGGTAAGCCCTATCTTCTCTGTCTTTTCTTTGTCTTCCAGGATGGGAAAAGAGTCTAAAAACCCTCATAGTCACTTGGGTATGAATTTTGTTGGCATTGGAATTTTCATTAACTTATTCCTACAATAGCAACACCTGTAGCTCTTTGAAGTCACAAAAAGCCTGTCTGTATTCTTTGTGACCAAAAGATACAGTCTCTGTGGTTTTATTTTTCTGGAATGAATTTAAAGTTTTCCCTTGAACACACTGAGTATTTAGAGTTAGAACATACTTAGAGGCTTGGCCTACTTTCCCTTGTTTCTGCAAAGGCTCTTTGGAGAATGAATATTTTAGGCAGAGGGACACGCAGTACAAGCCCTGAGGTGGAAATTTGGCCAGTGCACTGTGTTTAAGGAATAGAAGGATGTCCAGGGTGAGAGGGAGAGTAGAAGATGAAGTCAAAGGGCAGAAACCATATCACAGAGGGCTTTCTGGACCCTGTAAAGTTTGGGCTCTTGCTCTAAGAAAGCAAGGGAACCATCAGAGGATGTTGAACAGAGGAGTGATGTGGTCTGACCTAATGCTGTAAAAGGATCTCTCTGGTTTCTATGTGGCAAGAGGACTGAAGGGAAGTTAGCAGTCATCCAGGCAAACAGCATGAGGGACTGAGGCTGGGGTAGTAGAAGTGGTCCATTTATAATTATTTTGTAGCTACAGCTAAGAGGATTGCCAGTAGGTTAGTAGGGATCTAAGAAAATAAAGGATGACACCAGAGGTTTTGGCCTGAGCAGTTGGAAGAGTGGTGTCACCATCAGTGGAAAGGGAAAGGCTGTAGTAGAGGTGGAGAACAATCAGGGCTTTTCGTGTGGGGTCTGGTAGAGATTTCTGTAAACACCCACGTGAAGATGTCAAGCGGGATGTTGCACATCCAGGTAGGATATGATTTAGGAGAGAAGTCTGGGTGGAAGTGGAGGTACAGATTTGGTTGTTGTATCACCTAGATGGTGTCTAATGCTGAGAGACTGGAGCAGATCCCTAAATGGTATGTGTAGAGCAGGATTTCTCAGCTGACTACGACTGTTGACATTTTGGGCCAGATAAACCCCAATGTCTTCTTTTTTTTTTTTTTTTTTTTGCAAAACGGTGTGTGTTTGTGTGTGTGTATCTTTTATTCTTATTCTTAATTGACAATGCTTAGGATTTTTGTGGCTATACAGAATAATAGGGAAGCTTTAAGTGACTGCTAACATTCCCACAGCAAATTGAGGGTGGGCCGTGGGCTGGAACCCAGGGACCCATTAAGAATCTAATGTTCAGGGCCGGTGAGATGGCTCAGCGGCATAAGCACCTGCCTAGCAAGCGCGAGGGCCCGAGTTCAACTCCCGGAACCCACATACAAAAAAAAGGCCGGTAATATCGCTCAGCGGCACGGGCGCCTGCTGGCACACGAGGTCCTGAGGTCAATCCCCGGTACCCACAAAAAAAAGAGAGAGAATCTAATGTTCTAGATGGTACTATGATGAGGTTTGCTGGTGAGCAGTGTCAGTTGGCTGTTCTCCGGAGGTATTTTATACACTTAGTGTCAGGTTGTAGCGACCTGTCCACTTATCTGCAAGGACTGCAAGAGAATTTGTGGCCAAGGAGGAAGCAAGGCTGAGCAACCAAGGGACCTGCCCCAGATCTCCGGCAGTTTAGCACATTCTGTACCAGGAGGAGCTCACCAGGAGACTCTGGCTTGGTATTACACTACGACAACTCTTTTGAAAACCCAGAGGAGCCAGTACAGTCCTCCCAGCTTTGCTGGTGTTTGCATTGGCCTGGGTCATGTGTGCATTTTAAAAATAAATTGAGCAAACACTGTGAGCCTTAGAAAATGTCTTTTGTTGTTTGTAACATTGCTGTCTGAGAATTAAAAGTGTGTCCAGGAACTCTCCCTTTTGTACCTCAACAGCTTCAAAGCTGTCCCTTCCATTTTATTTGCTTTGGGGTTCTGAACATTGTTTTAGATTTCTCTGATGCTAGGAATCGTTATTGCTGTAACAGAACTAGTGTCCCCAGGATTGGCCGCATACTTCATTTTGATGATAAGGACTCATTCTTTCCCTTATATTCTTGAGTTCAGCATTTTAATTTCTGGTGAAAATTCTCTAAGTAAGACTAGTGAAATTACAGGTCCAAACAGGTAAAACCATAATTTAGAAGTGTGAGAATTTGTCTCCAGGTATAGATGCTCAGGTTTCAAATTACTTGTTCTTCGCTAACAGGACCAGTACAAAATCTAAGAACAAGAAGGCGTGCTCTTGTATCTTGGGGGAAGAGGTATGTTTCCTTAGAGCTCAGCTTAGGGTGAAGCCCTTTCCAGAGTTGGGGACATTCCCCTGCAAGGCTTCAGAGCCTGGGGCTTTTTGCTGTGATGGCACTGCCTAAGGGCCAGTTCAGACTGGCTGCTTACAGAGAGGTAGCTTCAGTAATAATGAAGCCTCGGAGATGTTCAGCCTGTGCTAATAATCCCTGTCTCCAAAGAATTGACTGATTACATAGTGATTAGCCTGTGGGAAGGAATGAGAGCCAGTAAAAATAAAGAATATTGAGTTCCAGTTGACTTTTAAGTGCTCATTGGTGTTTGGGGGAAGGAGAAGGCAGTAAGATTTGGAGTAGTCAGGAAAGTGGCATCTTGCAGGATGGTGGATTTGAATTAGAGAGAACTACCACATGCAGGTGGGCTCGGTGGCAACCCCAGGTAGGGCGTTTTTCACGGGACACTGGCCAGCAGCCTGGGTGTGGTGAGTGAGGTATGCTGAAAGGGTGGGGTGAATTTCCAAGGAAGACCTTTGAGAGCCAAGTAAAGATAGTTGCACTAATGAGATGAAACCAAGTATGATTGACTGGGACCAAGGAGAAGAGAGACAACTTACTCTCTTCCGCCAGCTGGCCAGCTGTTGTGAGTAACGTGACACATGGGGAGATGATGCTGGAGTGGGAAGGGCAGCTGACGGGAGCTGAGTGGAAGCTGTGAGTGGAAGTGGGACCAGCAGCCTGACCTTCTTAGCTGAGCTGCCCTAGTGCAGCACTGGTGGCCATGTGGCCAGGAGCTTGGATGATCTTCTCTCCTCAAGTGTCCTTCCCAGAGGGGCTCTGATTAGCTCTCTCCTCCTTTTGAGGACTTTCCTTACCCTAGGAGATGACCAGGAGAGAGCTCTGACCACTTGGATTCTAGCACAGTTGGTAATACAGATCTTTGGGGCTGGAAGTCCACATAGGATATCACCTTTTCTTAAGTCATTGGAAGGGGAAATAAGTCTCAGCTAGGATCCTCCATCTCCTTATAGAACTTTAAATAATGTTTTCATTATTTATGTTCAAGTTTGATTCTTCGTGGTGATTTTTTTTTTTTTTTTTTTTTTTAAGGCTGTGAGAGTTGTCTTTGGCCTTGGCCTTGGGTAGCTTAGATGATAGGAGGATGTAGAGAGGATGTGGGATGGGAGGAAGGAGGGAGAATAGGCATGTGTGGGTGACAGGAGGACAGAGGGATGGATAGTTGGAGGATGAGTGGACAGAGGGGAAGTTCCCCAGAAGAACTGTAGAGGTTAGTTAAGAACAACAGAAAGACAGTTACAGAGGTAAGTATGAGAAATGGTTTTACAGGGCTTTTTAGATTATATTTAGGAAGCTGGGCGTGGTGGTTCACACCTATAATCCTAGCATTCAGGAGGCTGAGGCAGGAGGATTGCTGCAGGTTTGACACCAGTCTGAACTCTGTAGTAAGACCCTATCTCAAAAAACAAAAATAATAATAACAAAAAAAGATATCCAGAGTCAGGACGTGTGGCCTAGTGATAGAACCTTTGCCTGTGTATACAAGGCCCTAGGTTCAATTCCCAGCAGCACATACCCCAAAAAAGGCGGTGGGGAGAATACTCAGGATACTCACAACTGAGTTAAGCTTTTAAACAGTTGGCAGTCAGAAGGCTGTAAACTAAGCCTGCCTCTTGATCAACCTTTATGCTTAAAAGCTTTTTCCTTTTCTTTGTCTGGTTTTCACACTCATCCTTGGCCAGTACATCATGTACATCTTTAAATTTGGGGGGACTTTCATATGAAAATGGTTTGAACAGCAGTGATAAATCATCTGCAAAATGCTCCTCATGCTGAAGTGGCCCTGCTATGCCACCAGCAAGTTTCCCTGAGCAGCCAGCAGTCTCCAAGAGGGGCCTTGTTTGAATATTCCTGAGAGTGTGCTCATTATTCTTCCTGTTAATCCAACAGCTTTAATTCATTTCTAATTAATGAGAAACTAAAGGGTTTGATCAGGGCCTGGTTCGTCTCTGGCCCTTGCCAGACAGGCCAGGCCTGTGAGCAGCCCCCACCACACCACACCACACCACACCATGTTTGTGGTACAGGCCAGGACCAAACTTACTACTAAATCCTGTATCCTTCTGTGTTTGCATTCAGTGTACATAAGTGATACAAAAGGAGCCCTGGGCGGGCAGAGCGCTGACCAGGACTGGCCCAGGAAGTGAGGAGGAGGAGGAGGAGGGCCATGGTGTTATCTGATGCCGCCATCAGTGTACACCGGGGGAGCGTGTTATTTCACAGCCGTGCAGCAAACACTCCTGTCTTTTTATTAACCTTTGTGGACCTTTTTATTTATTTAAACCAAATCACAATACAAGTGACATAAAGGCAGGTATGTGAACATTTCCGTGTTGTGGTGGTTTATCTAAGTACGTATGCACATAGACAAAGAGTAACCCAGAAAGCTCTTAGGGAGGCATCCTTTTATCATTAGGAATTTCAGCCTTTTCCTGGACAGTTAGAAAATAGCTGGCTTACCAGGGCAGCATATTTCACAGTTCCTTCCTTCGGTTTACTGATATATCAGTCTACTCTGTGTAACTCAAACGATTAGCAGGGACAGGGCAGCTTGGTCTCCGGGTGGTACTATGCTGTCAGCTGTTGAAAGCTGGCAAGTAACTTTCAGCAAAAATGTCTAGGGCTGAGGATGTGGCTCAGAGGTGGAGCCTTGGACGCTCAAGCCCTGGGTTCAGTGCTCAGCACTGAGGGATGCAGGGCTGGCACGAAGTACTGCTTTGGCTTACAGTTGACACCTGTGTGGATGCAAGCATCCCCAAACGCAGAAATCCAAAATACTCCCAAACCAAAACTTTGTGAGCACCAATACGATGCCACACGTGGAAAATTCCACGTCACAAAGCATTGTTTTATGAACAGAATTACTAAAACTCTTTATTAAATTACCTTCGGGCTATATGTATAAGGTATATATGAAACATAAATGAATTTATGTGTAAACTTGGACCCCAACCCCAAGATACCTTGTTACTATATGCAAATACTCCAAAATCCAGAACACTTCTGTCCCAAGCATTTCAGGTAAGAGATGCTCAGTGTGTACTCCTGGCGAGGTTGTTTTGACTTATGTAGAATTTTAGGAAGAACTCTATGATATTGAAGGTGACCCACACGTGAGATCGCCGACCCCCAAATCACTGGTGAGGAGTATCCCTTGCTCTTTCAGAGGGGCAACTGTAAACTCTTAAGAAAAACAAATCAGAGACTATAGTTTTTAGGTTTGCTTTGAGGACAGTCTCACAAGTACTAGATCTTAAATTGTTTCAGAAGACTGTGATGGGTAGCACGAACTTATGTCTACAAATGTGCTCTTTAAAACATTTTAGAAAATTAGCCGAAGGACGACTTGCAGTAGTCATATTGCATTGCAGTGGTGCAGTTCAGGGCCTGACCCAGCTACTGTAATCATGCAGCTGGCTTGAGGCAAAGGCCTCTTCCCCCAGGTGAGCACAGAGGCTGCTCTGCCTTAGCTGGGGAGTATGGAGCTTCGTACTTAGCTTGGTTACCAACCAGTCAGGCCCCAGTGCTCACAGCGGTGTGGTGCAAAGCGGAAGGGTATGGAGCTGCTCCAAGCAGTGTAGCCTTTGAAAACCCATTTCTGTACAAGTCAAGTACATTCTGGGGAACTGGTCATTAGACCTGAAGTCAGTTATAAAAGTTTGTTTTGTTTTGAGATGGGCTTTTGCTCTATCCTCCTGGCTGGTCTTGAGTTCCTGGTCTCACACGATCGTCTTGCCTCAGCTTCCAGAATAGCTGGGACTACAGAGGTGCACCATCATGCCCAGCTGGAAGTTTTTTTCTGGCCTCAAATATTCAGATCCACTATTAGCATGGGTGAATTGGTCTTGGCAAATCCTTATGAGATTGGATATGATTCTGCATAGAAGAGGGTAGCTTTCTTCATTGAACTCACTAGGTTTTGTAATCATGCTGATGGCCTTAATTTTACGTGGGGTCAGAGTTGAATTCAGTGTTCTCTGGAATCGTCTGACACATCTACCCTTTGATCTGTTTTCCTTATTAATTACGGCACAGCTGTGATAGAAGATAAGTCACTGATACCAGGTTAGTTAATATTTGGCACCTGCTTTCCTGCAGATAAACGTCACTAGGCCCCAGAAGAGAAAGAACATTCTCTGTATTGCCAAACCCTACTCTTTGGCTAGAGTTGACCACCAGAACGTGTTGTACCGGGCCTTGGAACTTGAGCAGAATCTGAAGTATGGGTGGGTTTTCCATTTTGAACATACCCCCACCCACTGCAGGAAAGGTGCTTCCCGCTCGGCTCTTGCCGTGGTGCCCCTCCGCACAAGCCGTCCTTGGAATCTTGACCAGCTTTTCCCTCTGCAGTTGGTATTGTGTTGCCTGTGTTCTGTGATCCACTTGTGACACCTACAATCCACACTGGGAGTGTGGTTTTGAAATAGAATTCACTCCCCTGTCTTCCTTGAACTGGTGGTAGTTAATGTGGAGAAAGACAAACAGATCCTGTTCTGGGCTGGGGACACGGTCCAGTGGCAAAGTGCTGGCCTACCATGTGTGAGGCCCTGGGTTCCTCAAAAACGATCTTGTTCCTCAAGCTGCCAGTTAACCTTCAGCCACTCTAGTATGCCACTCTTTGAGCAAAAGGAAGTTAGCATTTTTCTTCATGTAAGGCACAGGCCCTGCTTAGTCACTAAATAAAGTAGCAGTGGTAACCATAATCTAAGCTGCCAAACACCACACTGAATGGCCTGAAGGCCAGGACACTCAAGTGGAAATCTGAAAATACACATCTTTATCCCATGCTCTGCCATTTGCATGGAACCCATTTTATCTCAGATGGGAACGTACAACAGCTCTTTGGGATAGCCACGCACTCCCTTCTGCAGGTATCGCAGACAAGTGTGCCTGCTTTTAAAATCCTGTGGGAGTGCAGAGCCTCGGACTAGAAAGCAGTGAAAAGAATAAAAGCGAAAGTGTTCATAGAAAACAAATGCTGTTTGCTGTTCAAGTTTTCTGTTCTTGGTGCGTGTTCTTCCTGTTGAGACTGGCCCTGAATCTTAGGGAATTCAAGCTGCCATTGCTCACGTCATTCCGGGTGCGCGGATGCTGTCTGCAGTGCTGAGTCAGAGCAGCTGCCGGTGCCTCCTTACCTCACACCTCTGCTGTAGGTGACTCCCGCCAAGCCCCACGCGGCGGAGGCTGAGAGCCCTTTGCCAGCCCAGCCCAGACTCGATTGAGCCAGTGGGGGCTGTGGCTGTGGAGACAGGTGGCCGCCGGCATGGCACTTTGGCATCTTACACACCACTGCTACACTCAGCGGTGCTGTGCCCGTGATGGGTTCCCTCACCTCCCTGGCTAGAGAACATGCTGAGTGCTGTGCAGCAGCAGGCACGTAGTGGATGCTCCTTCAGTGCCCGCTGCCCATCCTCCTTGTTCACCTCAGTGTGTTTTGTTGGGCGAATCCACGAAGCAGCTAGGTCTTCGGGGGCTTTCTGTGGGGTGGCAGGGTAGAGCAGTCTCCTGTGCATGACCTCCACTGAAGAAGCTGTGGAAACTTCAATGTCATGTTCCCCCCTCTTGGCAGCTTTGACCTCTGCAGGGGCATTTTTCTCAGAATACTGTTGTCAGCCTCCTGAGCCAGGCACTTTATGTCTGCTCCTAGAACCTTAAATCTGGCAGGATTTATGGAGGGCAGCTGAGGTGGCATGAGGAAGAATGATCCAGGGTCACCTAGGGAGCTGGTGCAGAGCAGGAAGCAGAACCTGGCCTCCCCTCCCCGGTATACATGTCTGTACCCCCTGCCATGGAGCCTGGGGCATCATGCATCTCCAGCTAACACCCCTCCACACGTCATGGAGCCTGGGGTCTGTGACTGCATGGATGGCATGGTCCAGTCACGTGTGTCCCCAACCTAAGCAGCTGTTTGCAGGCCTGGCTTGGAAGGGCGATTCTTCTTGTGACCCGGGGTGGGGTGGGGTGTGTCAGACACTCCAGGTTATAGTCTGAGAAATACCCATGTTCAGTTATTAATTCAACAAGTACTGGTGTTGGCACATCTCATGTCTCCTTAATAAAGGGAAAAGTAAGACCATGAAGTCTTTTCCACCCAGCCAAGCAGCATAGAAAGTACCTTTGGCAATGAGGAAGAAATCTCAGCATGTGGCAAGATAGAACAAAAACACTGCAGTTCATCAGACTTGGTTTTGAGTCCTGGCTCTTCCTCTTAACAACCATGTGACCTTGAACAAGTCTCATCATTGTGCAGTAAAATGGGAGTCTCTCAAATGGGTGTGGTAATGCTCACCTGGCTGGCAGGGCAGAGGTGAGAAAGACTATAAAGGACAGATTCCTAGACCGTGCCTGGTCCCTAGGTGCTGGGTAAACAATCGCTCTTTCTTGCTAACCAGCAGTAAAAGTGGTACGGGAGGCTCTTGGGTGGGGGAGGATGAGGCATTGTTGTGAAGAAGGAAATATAAAGGCTTTGCCTCCTGGGTGGAGGAAAATTGGCACCAGCTGATAGAGCTTTTGCAGGACGGGCAGCCTCTCTGGCCATCCTGTCTTGGGATGCTATGATTGGGTGAGAAGTTTAGCAACTTGAAATGTCCTGATCCTTGGTCTTTTGTACGACAGGGGCAACCTTAGGCCTTGTCTGTGGCTGGGATTTCCTTCTGTTCCCTGCGCTTGGTTTGGTTGTCAAGTTGCACTGCTGTGTTGCTGTCACTGACTGTCTTCACTCTCTTCCAGGGGCTCCACGGGCCTTACCCCTTCGGCCAGTCTTAAACGGGTGTCAGCAAGAAGAAAAATTAACAAAAGACAGAAGGCCCGACTTTGGGGGGGAGGGCAAGGGGTTCCTCTGGATGCCAGACCACATCGCACGGACCCCTGGCTCTGACTCCCCATCCCAGAAGAAGAGGAAGCAGCAGAGCAGACTAGTTCGGAGTGAACGCGGTGTGCATGTGTGAATGCCGAATCGCAGGGATGGTGCTGAGGCTACCAAGAAGTCCACGCAGCCACCTTGGGTTTTGTTCAGTAGGTGTCAGTCTGACAAGTCACTGGGCACGTGGGGAAGGGGAGAAGTTCTAAATGGGGGAAAATAAGCCATCTTTTTAAACAAAAATTACTCTGCCTACAGAGGTTGTAGTTTTGAGCACATTAATTTTCCCCTCCTCTTACTTTTTAATGAGGGTAAGATGCTCTGTAGAATAGTGCTTGCTCCAGAAGCGGTGTAGGTTGAGAGCTAGTGTGGCATGCTGGGGACTCCGTGGTTGGTGCCGCAGGACTCTGGCAGCCCCATTTCTTTCTAGTGGCATCAGCCGATGAGTTCGCCCTTCCTCCTCTCTTCTCTTTAATCTTCTGTTGATTTACACCTTTGACATTTGTATTTGTCAACCCTGTGGCTTGTTAGCATCAGAACCTCTCTGAAGACCAAACTTCCCTGTGTGGCCCGCAAAGGAAGCCTTGAGGACAGATCTTGGGTGACGTGGGAGTTTCTGAGGCTGAGAGGCATCCTGCACACACCTGTAACCGTTCAGATCGCTTTCCTTGCACGTTTCTCTTGGCGCAGAGAAACGCCATCATGCTTACTGCGCTCTCCGTTCTCTGTGCGGCCGCTCCCCACTTACCCCGGGAGCAGTTCTGCCACGCTGGGTAGGTGCGTGTATCCCGTGACCGCACAGGGAGTGGCTGCAGCTCACCAGCAAGTGTGCGGCAGGCCAGTGAGAGGCATCCCATGCTTCTCTGTTGTCACACAACTCCCTGCCCTCTACTTCCCTGCAGTTGTCCTTCGTGGTGTTTTCACAGCTATTAAGGCTGAGCTATTAAGATATGAAAATACAGCCCCGAATCAGGAATTTATCACAGGGAAGGGCCACAGTCACTGACTACTTGATCTTGGAGACTACATTTAGATGAAAGTGACAGCCCCCCACCCCACCAGGAAGCTTGGGCTTTGGTGAGGAGGTGGGCAGGGGGCAGCCCAGCTGGAGCAGAGGCTCACTGCGCGGGCAGGTGGCCCCGCTGGTATCCTGTGGATTCCAAGCAGGTCTAGATGTTAATGTCTCCATGGGAAGCTTGAACCAGGCTAGAACAGCTGTCTGCCAAAGATACAAGAATATGCAAAGTCCCTCTCCTCAGCCCCCTTCTTCCCTCGAGTCTTGGTTGGTTTGAGAGCCAAGGGTGTGCCTCTAGGGTGCGGTTGCAGGGTCCCCTGCCTGTGGCCACACCCCCATCTGCACTAGGGGTGGGGGTGAGAAAAGCAGGGGGTCCAGGGGATGAGTGGCTGTAAGGGGTCCTATCGCCTGGGTGTGGGTAAAGGTCTGCCTGCCTGTCTCTGGGTGTCTGAGTTCCAGAAAGTGTGCGGTGTTCCTCCTCATCTCCTCTGAGATTGTTTTTAAATGCTTGATTGTGGGCAAGAAGCTTGTATGAAATTCCCCCTTCACTTTTCCACTTCCCAAAAATCTTTGGTTCGCTCCAGAAGCCTTGGAGAAGAGTGGAGCCCGCCGTAGAGAAGGGCCTGCAGCTGGGGCTAGACTAAGGCTTCCCTGGAG
This sequence comes from Erethizon dorsatum, assembly GCA_028451465.1. NCBI lineage: Eukaryota > Metazoa > Chordata > Mammalia > Rodentia > Erethizontidae > Erethizon > Erethizon dorsatum. The sequence continues at coordinate 164,455,576 of CM051822.1, forward strand.
CGCCTACTTTCTATGCACACAGTACCCACTCCCTAGCAGAGCCGAGGGGAGTCCTTTCTGGGTGCTGCACCACAGGTCTCAGGATGGCTTTTTGTCTCAAGGCCTTCTTAGACCCGGTTTGCTGCTGCTGCTGGTGCCAATCTCCTAGGACACTGCCACCCTGGAGCGCACACATGCCCCTCCTTCCTGCTTGCCAGCCTTGAAGCAGCACGTCTCCAGCTGCCCCTGGCAGAATCCTGGGCAGCTTCACACCCCCTGCTTTCCTGTCTTCCCTGTCTGCCCCACACTAGGTACCTTGTCCAGGTTCCCAGCAGGGGCTTTATTAGCCACCATCAGCAAGTCCGGACCTGCCAGAGCCATCCTGCTCCTCTTGCTTGTAGGCAGCCTCACCTGGCAAGTTACAGGTCTCCGGTACCATGGCTTCCTTCCCAAAGACAAATGATTTCTGTGCACATCCGCTTAGAGCTGAACTTTCTGCAGAGGCCAGAGCAGGTGCAAGCTTTGATGCCTTCACCAGGGTTAGAGCAGGGCCTTGGTACCATTCATTATCTCTCCCTCCCTCATGTGGTCTGAGCAATGCATGGCGCCCCTCTCCTCCCGTCTAGTGGGGTGGTAGAGGCTACCTCTCAGCCCCAGTAGTCCCTGCTCCTTGGAACACTCAGGTGCAGCAGGCCACCTCTGGGCAGGACCCCCAGTATTGGCACCCAACAGGTGAGGCAGCCACCATCCTCAGGTGGCAGGGCCTAAGCCCGGTTGGGGAGATGGAGGAGTGCAGTCTGGGAAGGAAGCTGTCTGTGCGTGTGGAGTGAGGAATGTGTGTGGTTGTGTGTGCACGTGTGCATGCCTTTTTTCTTTTTGCTGTGGGGACAGTTGAATTGGGGGCATTTTTCTACAAGAAGCAGCTTCTCTCTCCTAGTAAGGACTGGCTGTAGCCCTAAGCCCATCAAAGACACGTCATGCCCGGAGAGAACTCACAGAGCTAGCTGGTGGCCTGAAGGCCGCTAAGATGAGAATGGGCAAGAGAATGAATCCCTCCCCAAATTCAGTCTGAGCCCTAGCAGGAGAGCGAGGCAGGGTTGCCAGGGCTCAGAGGCGCAGCTGGGGCCCCATCCTGCCCTGCCTGCCTTGTGTCACCTTCCCTTGGTTCCGTGGGTGAGTGCGGGAGCAGCGGTGCTGCCCCTTCCACCGGACAGCTGTGTGTGTGGCAAGCGAGCTGGTGGGTGTTTGTGGTGGGGCCTCATGGTGCCTAGGAGGAGCTGAAGATGAGGTTTTCCTTACTGTGTAAATGAATATTTGTATGATTAAATTAACACACACAAAAGCTTGCCACCTGTGTCTGTTTTCTTGCACCCTCAAACCTGCTTGACCTGTGGAGCGGGGCCCCAGAGGGGCTCGGGGATGTACACTTGTGGTCTCTGGGTCTTTTCCTCTTCCCAGTGGGAGAACAGAACTTGAGGTTCATTGTATTTGGGGGAGATCGGTCCTGAGATTGCAGTTGGAGCTGTCCTTCCTAGTGCCCAGTGACTAGAAAGGTCAAGAAACGGCTTCCAAATGGCCTTTAGGTCACTAGAGTGCTATGCCTCTGTTGATCACCACTCTGTCCCCGGCACATAAAAAGCCCTGCCAAGTTAGTGTTGCTCAACCCGCAAGCATTGTGTGGCCAGCACATCGCACACAGGAGAAGGCAGAGCGTTGCGGACATCCTTCCTCGGGACATCAGGCGAGCTGGTGTTGGGGAGACCTTCTCATTCCCAGCTGGACCCCGGCTCCCGAGGTTTAGAAGAGAGAACACATTTTAGTAGTTCCCAGGGTGACTCGCTGCAGTTCCTGTAAGGCCCCTGGTGTATGATGGGCTGGGTAGGTTTTAGGGGCTGGCCGGGGAGCCTGAGGTAGGTCAACTGGAAACCCTCCGCATGCATGCACACAAGACGGCTGATGACCTTGATGGGACAGGAAGCAGATGTTGTTAATTGACCAATATAACAGCAAGTGGGTTTACTGGCCTCCTTCATATCTGTAGCGGTCTTCAGAGCTCACCACATCACCACCCCTGTGTTTGCAGAGTGAGGTCAGAAAAGGGAGGCATTGCCTGAGTCTCAGGTCAGTGGCAGGGGCAGGCTGGACCGGTGGCCTCCTACATGATAATGCTACATGATAGCATTATTGTCAGTTCGCTGAAGAGCCAACCTTTCGTCTATGGACGCCTGCATTGAGCCTGCCTGCCTGGCCAAGCTGCTTTCTAAATGGTGGCTGTGGACTAGGGAATCTAGGGTGTAGGCATGGGGGGTATCTAGCCAGGCCACACACAGGCGTGGTCCCTTACCCAAGGGCCCAGTTGCAGACTCCTCAGAGCAGCCTCGCACAGCCCAGGGTGAAAGCGCCTGGAAGATGCCCCAAGACCCCCAGGCAATTGTCCTGGACCCCACCTGCCCAGTGACAGTGCACCTGCATCCTGCTTCCTTCCAGGCGCCTGCAGCTGTTTGTTCTCCGCAGGAGAGGGCCCCACCCTATCACCTGGGTCTCTGGCAGTGCCGACCCACTCCCAGACCATCCCTGACACCCCTTCTGCTGAACAGTTATTTGCTTGGCAGAATCTATTTGTCTTTGGGGCTGTAACCTGTCAAGAAGTCACCGGGCCCTGGGCAAAAGGAGCAAGTTTGGTGGTAGCTGCTGACCTGAGCCATTCCCACGGGGGCTAGGTGACAGGGTGGGGGGCTCTCAGTTGATCTGGGGAACGGGGAGGGGCAATTGCAGGGGTCAGGGGCCCAGCCTTCCTGGTAGAACAAACAAGTGCTACACACCACCTCCCTGGCCAGCTCAGGTTGTAGCAGGGTGCCACCCCTGTTCCTGAGAAGGCCCTCCCTCTGCTGCCCGCTGTGACCCAGCCGTGGCCACTGCCGAGAGAATAGTCCCCAAGGGCCCTTGTGGCTACCCCAGCTTTCAAAGATGGGCGGGGAGCAGGAGTGAGCACAGGGCTCAGGGTATCAGAGAATGGGTCCTGACTGCCCGTCTCTGTAAGATGAAGATGTACTAGTTGAGTACCTGGGACCACATAACCTTTTTAGCCCTTAGTTCTGAGATGGTGTGATCTGGGGCAATTCCACATTAAAATGTAGGTTCTGACTGAATGGGTCTTGGACAAGGCAGCAAGAGGCTACATTTCTTTTTTTTTGGTATCAGGAATTGAACTCAGGACCTTGCGCTTGCCAGGCAGGCGCTGTGCCACTGAGCTATATCCCCGGCCTGAGGTTGCATTTCTAATAAGCTTGCAGGTCAGTGGGTGCCGTGGACAGCGCTGTGTGAGGACAGCAGGGGTGGCCTCTGAGGCGTGGCTGTGTTGGCCAAGCCTGCTGGAATTCGAAGGAGCTGACGTCATCTGGCACAGTAATGATCAAGATGTGGGCTGTGGTTCGTCCAGGCTGTGATCTCTGGCTTCCACATGCCCAACGTGCTGCTCTTCTGTCACAAAAAACAAATGTCAGAGTGTCCACTATAATTATGGTAACGCCGGCTGACCGTTATTGACCAGCTCCTATTAAATGAGTTGTTTATGTGAGTGACCTCATTTAATCCACTGCCATCCAGACAAGGCAGCTGAGGGCAACCAGGCCTGCCACTCAGTGTGCGAGCAACTATTAAGAGTCACAAGTCCCATGAGAGTGGGAGAGCAGGTGCCTGGAGGGGTTGGGATAAGGGAGTAACCTGGAGGCTTCTTTGAGGATGTAACACAGCTGAGACCTGCAGGCAGGCGGCACGGGGAGACAGGCTGCGGGAAAAGGGGAGAGGGCGGTGTGCTGGAGGCGCTGGGAAGAGCTCCGTGCATGCGTGAGGCACGTCCCTTCCCAGCGGCCTGTTTCTGAGTCTGGAGGGGAGGAGGCTATACAAACAGGGCTTGTCCTAGGGCTGTAACCTTTGAGGGGGTACCAGCCTGAGGACCACTCTGCCTGTGGCCCTTTGCAGTTCATTTATTTGTTTATTGAACATCATTTATATGTTTTTTGGCACCAGGGACAGAGCAGTGACCAAGGAGAGAAAAACCCTTTCCTCATGGAGCTACATTCTAGTTCACCAGACAGACATGGGGGCGACATGGCAAGAGGTGGTGCTGCGGAGAGGAACAAAGCGAAGGACAGGCGTTCCAGGAGGGAACAGGAGTGGTATTTCACGTGGGACAGTCAGGGAGGCCTTTGGAGATGCAGGGGAGGAACACTCCAGGCAGGAAGGACAGCAGTGCAAAGGCCCTTAGGAGTAGGAGATGGGTAAGAGGTGAGGGCTCCAATGGAGGACTGAGCGGTTGGCTTCCGTTGGGAAATGGGAGCCATTGAAAGATCGTGAGCTGCGGCAGCAAAACAGCCAGCGTACCTTAGAAGGTTCCTGACTGCAGGTTGAAAATGAACTGCATGCAGGAGGTGAGGGTAAAAGCAGGGAAACAGTTCCCAGAGTGTGAGGAGAGGCAGCCACTCCTGAGATTGGGCCTGAGCCACCAGAATCTACTGGATAGATGAGTTACTGTCACCTAAGTCGGGCAGGACTAAAGGAGCACACTCAAGGAGAGAAGCAGGAATCCTCCCAAGGACAGTCTGGGACAGTCACAGAAGAGAGGGCTGTGCCTGACTTGGGACCTAGGGAGAGAGACCCGGTCAGGGCCACGTTGACCTGCACCAAGTCCCGTCAAGACACTCGAGATCCCCAATGCCGGGGGCTGTCACGGCTCAGTGCCTCTGCACAGCCAAGGCACCCCCCGCTCTCCCCTACCCCAAGTCAGATGGCAGTGGGACCGGACAGGGAGGGATGGTGACTGAGCTTTGAGGGACTCCTCCTATCAAGGCGTGGCCGGCGCCTCTGGGATGTGGGCATCTCAGTTGGGCAGTGTGCTCCTGAGGGCAGCAGAGGGCGCCATACGGCCCTGGCTCATCTGGAAAGGACAGAGGGCCCTCCGGTGCGTGTTGCCTCTGCTCTTGGCACCCAGGTAGGCGAGCTTGGGTTTGAATCCAGGCTCTGCTGCTTCTAGGCTAAGTGACTATGGTGTTTGTCATGTCCTAATGTGTAAAATGAGGACAGTTCTAGAGGTGCCATGAGAATGAAACCACCCTAAAAATGTTTAGCATTGTTCACGGGGCTCATGGTAACTATCCACATATTGATGTGGTGACCTTTATTGTATTATTATGACCTGCTGGTGTGACCTGGGCCACTGGCATGGTGGTGGGGATGAGCACTTGGGGGGCAGTCTGCCACCTGCAGCCCATCCAGGTCTCTCCTAGGCCACAGCTCTCATTGCCAGCAGACTTCTCAGTGAGTACGTCTTGGTTCGGCTGGGAGCGTGGACACTGGGGAGGACCGTGACCATCCTGGAAGGGGCCTGGATCCTGTTTTCCTCTTACAACAGGCTGCCAGGAGAGGAGGCTGGGCTCGGCAGGGCCTCGGCACATTTGCTTGATGAAGAAGTGGGCTGGTGCATAGGGGCCCGGCCCGGTTCCTGGAGGCAGACAGCCCAGGGCAGCCACCAGACAGTGCAGGGGCTCCTGAACAGGGTGGGTCTCAGATGTGCCCACAGTTGAGAATGAAGCCTGCACCTGAGAACTGGTTGGGCTGCTGTGGTTTACCACTTCCGAGGGCGGAGTACAGGGCTGACACGTCTGCATCCAGGTGCCCACAAGGAACCGCGTCAGTGCCAGAGCCAGGGATGGAGGCCAGGGCCACAGGCGGGCACGGAGGCGGCATTTGAGCCGCGCCAGGTCTCACGCTCATGCTGTCGCCTTCACTTGCTCACCACAGTCTCCCGCCTGCTCTCCTCACATGCTTTGCAGTTTCCTGAGAGTTGAGCCCACCCCACCCAGAGGCTCATGCCGGTGGGGTGCAGACCTGGGTTCAGGGCACCTGCTGAGAGGTGCAGGCTTGGGGCAGCTGTAGCTTGGGCCGGCTGGGAGGGAAGTCTGTGTTGAGCCACTGCTGGGCCCCTGAGGTGGCTCATCCAAGGCTGATGAAGACAGTGGCCCGGTGGGGAGATCCCTGGGGAATCAGGTAGAACAAGCATCCTGTGAGTGGGCACTGTCATATACTATGCCGGAGCAGCTGGGAGAGGTGACCTCTCTGCAGCACCTTGGGAGGCGACAGTGACCAGAGTGTCCGTAAACATGGGAGACCACTCCCTGCCCAAGCTGTCCCTGACACCCGAGCCAGCAAGGACAGCCAAGACCCCCCCAGGGAAGAGAGAGTCAGCGAGTGGCTGGGAAACAGGAACTGTTCCAGCTGACTCAGATCCCCAAGTCTGGCTGCCAGGCCTGGGGGTGCGGGAGTGAGGGCCCCAATCACAGTGGCAGTGGTTGCGCCCAAGGGGAGGCAGCCTTGGCTCTTAGAACTGGTTTGCATTGAGCAGAGAGAAATTTGCATCTTTGAGAAGTGGCAGCAGTGGGGAGGGAAAGGGCTGGGAGCCTGCAGCCAGGCCTTCCGTCTCCAGTCCCCCTGCAGCCATCCAGCGCCTGCCTTAACTGGAGCGGGGGCACAGCTGGCTCCCAGGCCCCTTGGCTCCGGGCTTGGGTTTTGCCCTGTGCAGGGGATGTGGGTTCAGAAAACAGCGCCCTCCGCCCTCCGGTACCTCACCCATGTGAGGCACACACTCACCCATGTGCACACACTCACACTTCCTAATTGATCACTTTTTACTGAGTTTTCTTATGAGTCAGGAAATCTGAATTCTGTTTTATCCTCACAGCCTTCTGAAGGCAGTGCTAATTTTCTGTTATTGATGTGTAACTGACATAGAGCAAACAGCTCATGGAGTCAGAGCTTGCTGACCTTTGATATGCGTCCACACACCCCGCAGGGCCTTTGCCCAGGCCCCCATCTGGAACACGAGCATCGCCCCAGCAGCTCCTACAGGTGCCCTCCCAGGAGGGCCACCACCCTGAAAAGACAGATGCCGCTGTTATTCCCATTTCGTAGACGAGAAAGCTACACGTGATCACAAAGGGTCGGAAGGCCTATTTGTTCCTTCCACGAAGAAAGCCACGGAAAAAACCCAAGCTTTGCTGTCAGCTGTGCCCTTATGTTCGACGACAAGGCTTAAACTGACTTATCTAAACTAAGAACCCTGGAGAAGGGGCTGCCCCAGAACCCTCACCAGCAACTGCGCACACATCCTGTTGGTCACGGCATGGTTCCGTTTCTTCTCTCTGCAAGAGCTGCTGCTTCATTTTATCCAAGAGAATCTAGATTCCATTTGTAAGAAAGAAAAACAGACAGACACTGGGGAGGCAACCAGCCACCTCTCTTCCCCAGGTTGCCCTGCGCTCCTTTTTCTCTGTTTCCTGTTCTGGCAGCAGTAGATTCTCTAGGAGGCTGACTTGAGGGGTGCCATTGCCCAGAGCTGGGGACTCAGCAAGGAACGAGTTTAGCCTGGTCCCTGCCCGCAGTGTGCTGTCATTCTGATGGGGACAAAGATGGTCCTCACACCAACCCCACCCAGAAAGGATGGTTTCAAGATCCCCTAAAGAGGTGCCAAGAAGATAAGTCAGGGAGGGGTGGAGTGACATAAAGCAGTCAGCCGGGGAGATTTGGGGGCTGAAGGTGGCCACAGGGAAATGGCCCCCTCCCAGGGCCACAGCCCCCTAAGGCCAGACAGTGGCCCCTCAAAGCACAGCTGCAGAGAGAGAGCTCTCAGGCAGGAGAAGGGCTGAGAAGTCACAGGGGTGTGTGTGTGTGTGTGTGTGTGACAGAGATGGGGCTTTGCTCCAGTGCTGAGGTGGCTCAGAAGACCATGGTCCCCCGTCTTCCCTTTCGGGCTGGGCCCGGGTTTATGTGAACTCCAAGACTCCAAGTTGGATTCCGCTGAAGCAGGCAGCCTCCACCCAGGCCCCCAGCCGGGTGCTCCTCGCAGCACCTGGGGCCTGGAGAGGAGCCAGCTCCACCCCAAACTGGCCACGTGGGCAGAGCCACCGAGGCCTGACGCCCTTTTGGGGAAGAAAGCTGTCCCAGGTGCTGGGGAAGGAAGGCCGCGGGGCTGAGTCCCCAACTGGTCTCTCCTGCAAGTCCTGCTGCCCTGGGCCAGTCCCTCCCTGTAGTGTCCCTGAGGTCCTTAGGAAGGTCACAGGACACCTTGCTGCACTGCTATGAGGAAGGGATGATACCTCACGTGTCCACAGGATGTGCTGTCCCTGCAGGAGCTCCTGGGAAAGACTGAGGCCCCACTGACACAGAGGAGTGAGGCCCAGAGGGGGAACTTGCCCAGGACTTCATGCTGTGGCAGCAGTGAGCATGGTGGGGTCATCACAACCCCCATGAGGAAACCCACCAAGTCGCCTACACACCCAGGCCCAAGACTGATGTTCTCCCATCACCCCAGGGCCATATGGAATCTGTGTTACATACAGAAGGCTGAAACCCTTGCTGAAGGTTTCAGGGAGCTCAGGCCGTGTCCTCCGGGTTCCCAGTGCCACTATGGTAGTGCTGAGAGGTGAGCAGGATGCAGGCTCTGCTGTCACTTGCACCTGGGCTGGGATACAGGTGTGACCTGGGGCAGCTCGCTGAGCTGCTGGGCCTCAGTGTTCTTACCCGTCACCCCTGCTTCACAGGGTCAGACTGCCGGACTTGGGCTGTCCTGAGGCCCCTGCCCTCCTCTGGGCAACAGCTGGGGGCCAGCTCCTCACTGTGCCCAGTGCCCCCTTCCCCACCCAGGCCCTGTGCCAGCCAGGCCCGCCTGTGCCGTATCTTCCAGATGGCACCATAAAGCCACCCCCCAGCCTGTGCGCCCGGAAACAAACAGCCCCTCCCAGGAACCCCACCCACCAGAGGCCACAGCAGCACGGTCACCCGGTGGGACACCTCCTGCTTGGCCAGATGTGAGGGCTGCAGGTCAGGACTGGGTCTAGGTCTCACCTTCCTGGAAGGGGGGCTCCCAAGACCTCTACCCCCCTCCCTTATCGTCATCCTCCTGCTCTTGAGGTGCCGTTCTTCCTCTGATGAGAAGCAAACAGACCCAGGGGACCGTGGGCAAGAGTAGCTCTTCTGCCAGGAAATCGGGGGGACCCTGTGGCCTCCCTGGCTGGCCGTGGGAGCTGAGAGCATGCTGTGAATGCCCCTTGCTTCAGGGCACCCTCTGGCCTGTCACCTGCATGAGTGACACAGCAACCCTGGAGAGCACAGGAACATGTCCCCTATTAGCATCACTCGTCCCCTCTCCCAGACACCCCATTCTGCTCCCAGGGCCCCGCAGGACAGAGCTTGGGCCTTGGTGCTGCAGCAAGTGGCAGTTTCCAGTGTGGGGGACCAGGATTCTAAGGGGCTCCAAAATCTTGACCAGAGAGGGGCAACTCGGCTACTTCAGCCACCGGACTCCACCTTTCTTCTCCAAAACTTTGATCTCTCTACACTCTGGTTTCCTGGGCACAGAGAATCCATCCTGAAAAACTTCCCCTGGTCGCAGGTTGCCTGTGTCCTATTGTCCCTGTGTCATGAGCACGGGTGTGAGTCCTCATGGGGCTGCGTTATTTGAGCCAAGCTGCCAGGGTTCAGGTCTCTACCATTGCCACCTAGCCTTGTCTCTGCCTCAGTTTCCTCATCTGTAACAAGGTGGATGTGAGGTCAACATCCACCTACTGAGAAGGGGGCCTCCCAGGGCTCAAGTGTGCTCCCCGCCCAGGGAAGCAGAGGAAACCACAGTGGTTAGCCACAATATCTGCCTCAGCCCCTCTGTGAGAAAAGGCTGGAGCCAGGGAAGATGGTGCCAGGCGGTGCCCAGGAGCCCAGTGAGATGGGAGCAGCCCCAGATGCAGAGAGGTCTTTTGGGGGGGGCTGGAGGACAGGCCAACCAAGGTCACCCCTGACCAGGTGACCACCCACCTGGGGAGACTCTGGCTTCTCACTCTGCCTGGTCCCCTGCTCTGTGGACCTCGGCCACTCATTTGCCTCATCCATAAGCTGAAGAGGAGGTGAAATGAGGCCACGTATGTAAGGAGCCCGCCCAGCCCATGTGATAGCATTGTGGGGTGCAGAGGGGAGGAGACAGCGAGACCAGGGAGATCTGTGCTAGAAGGACTGACCAGGGCCTAGTGACAGGAGGCCTGAACCAGCCTTTAGAAGCTTTAGACCAGGCTGAGGCCCAGAGAGGGAAAGGAACTTAAGGGAGCTGCACAGCAAGTCAGGCAGAGCTGGGGCCACACCCACCACATGTGTCGCCCAGCCCAGGGAGGGTCTTCAGCCCCAGCTGCCCTCACCCCCAGACTCCCCACCACTCTGTTCTCGAAGCCACACTCTGATGAGCCCCGCTAATGCTCAGTGTGGCGAGTCACCCCAGCCCCTGCCTGCCTCAGCTTGGTTATCTCTAAGGCGGGTGGTGGGGAAGGCCCCAGGACACTGCCCACGAGGGCGCACAGAGGTTGACCCTGCCTCAGCCCAAGAGGCCGGCGCTGCCCGGGGAAACTGAGGCCAGGGGAGGCAAAGGGACAAAGGGACTCTCACGAGGTCACACAAGTTGTGCACCCACTCCACGCATGTGTGGTCAACCCTCCCCACACTCGCCCTGTCCCCCAGCCCGTTCTGTCCCTGTGCCCTTCCTATCCCTGCTGCCCCTGCTGACCCAGCTGCTTCCAGGGTCAGCAGGCTCCACAAAGACTCTGAGTGAGTGGCCGGCGGGTGTCGGGTTTCCTTGCCTGCTGGGCAGTGACACCCAAGACTCTGGGTGGCTCCTGCTTCCCGACACAGCAGCTGCGTCCCAGCCTGGGCAGGAGCTCCTGGCTGCTCTGAGGTGACGCGGGAACTCCATCGGGGCAGAAGGGTCACTGGTGGAGGCGGGGCAGCTTCTGGAGGCCACCTGGGGCCAGTGGAGGGCACAGGGGCAAGAGGCGGCCCACGCACAGCCCGCCGTGACTCAGGCAGAACCTCACTCTCTCGTGTCCTTTGGGGCCAGCTCTGTGTCCCACCCCCAGGGCTGGACTCCGGCGGTCTGCAGAGCCACCTCCTGCACTCCCTCCCATGGCAGAGCTCCAGCAACTTGAGGGGAGCTGCGCCCCCTGCCCGGGGCCACTGTTGTCCCTGCTGGTCAGGTCTCCCATGGGAACCTGGCCCCACACCCTCTGCCTCCCCAGGGCTGTCCTGCTGCCCCCCCAGCCACACCCAGCAAAGCCTGCCTGTCCATCCATCTGTCCATTCCTTCATCTCACACACAGCTGCTTGCCAGGCACTGCACTGGCACCTAAGGATACCAAGCAGATGCCACAAAACCCTGTCTGTCTGTGGGGGCCACAAGCCGGGAGGATGGATTGATAATGTGGAATATGTGCTATGCTCCCCCCCAGGACCCAAGAAAAGATGAGAAAGGGCTCCTTGGGAGAGAAGCATGTATTGGATTCTGAAAACAGTATAAAGCCTATAGAAAAAGAGGAACCTAGCCCAGGTGTGGTGATGCACACCTATAACCCCAGCACTCTGGGAGGCTGAGGCAGGAGGATTGCAAGTTTGAACCCAGCCTGGGCAACTAAGCGACTTAGGGAGACCCTGTCTCAAAATAAAAATGAGCTGGGGACATAGAAAAGGCCCTGGGTTCATTTACCAATCTCGAGGCAGGGGTTGTGGAGGTGGGGAGCTGAGCCCCCAGAATCAGGCACGTTTGTGTGTGTGTGTGTGTGTGCATGCGCGTTGAGGTGAGGGTCCAGCGCTCTTCGCAGATCCTCACATGTGACCAGCACCCCAACAGGTCAGGACCTGCAGGAGTGCTGGCAGTTGCTCAGTGGCATTGCACCTGGACCCAGCCCCCACCCAACCCAGGAGCGGCCATTCCTGGCAGGGCTGAGGGCACTGAGCACTTCCTGGGTGTTGCTGCCGCCCAGCAGGGCGTCCTGCACACCATCCAGGCCCCACAGGGCTATTTCAGCTCTGTCCGCTCAGCACGCTCCTGGGAACACTGGCCGTTACTGTCTCCATGAGGCAGGACAGGCCCCAGGCTGGAGACAAGGCAGCGGTGGTGGCATCGGAGGGTCAGATCGAGTGACCAGAGGGGCCCTGGGGGTACCCTGAGGACGGCCTTGGTGGAGGGACATATTTGGGTGTTGAGTCCCACCCTGCCATCTTCCAGCCTCCCCACCCATGCTCAAGTCCTCACCCTTTCCCATTATTGCCTGGCTCATTTCTTCATCTGTTCTTGGCGCTGTCTGCAGGGAGGACAGGAGGGTGGTGAGGCCTGCCAGGCTCTTACTCCACGGAGCTGGGCTGAAGAGCAGCACTGGGGGCCGGCAGGGAGGCCAGCAGGCTGTCCCCACAGCCCAGGGATCAGGGCTGTGGAATGGAGCCTGCGGGATCAGAGGCCACCGGCCATGGGTGGGGGTCACATGGTGGCCTTGTCCTCCATGGCTCCTCTGGCTGGAGGCTGGGATGGGAAGAGAGTGGGAAGAATGAACCCACGGGTCCCTAGCATCATCCAGGGGGGCGGAGCCCCAGACCCCTGATTATGCCTCCATCGCTCACCTGTAAAATCGTCCACACCCCAGGATTCACCGGGGGAAGAAAGGGAGTTAATGCACGCGGGGCTGCTGGGGACGACCTTGACCTGGGGTTGTTGCTGGCTTTACAGTGCTCCTTGTGTTGCTAAAAATGAAGAGAGGGCTGTGCATGGCCCCAGGTGAGTGAGTCACAAAGCAGGGAGAGGTTAGCCTGACGTGAGCCCGAGGTCCTACAAAGCCTGCCAGAGCACCTGGCACACGCTGGGTGCCAAGCGCTACTCGGCCTCACACTCGGGCTGTGATCTGGTGCCCCATGGCTGCACCGTTGCTCGCTGCTCCTGACCTCTGAAGAAAGAGATCTCTGACTCTCTTGCATGGGGAAGGGAAACTGAGGCTGAGAGGGGCAGTCCCTGAGGACACATGGCAGGAAGCAGCAGCACTGGGCATGGGCTGGGTCTCTAGCTCACTGCTCCGCACCCGCAGTCCCACACCTAGGGCCCCTCCAGCTCCAGCGCCACAGACAGAGCCTGTATTCTGGGGGCCTCTGGGGGTCATGCCCCGCTCCCCAAAACACAGTGACCACCCAGCAGCCCCGTAGCTTGGACCCACTTTCCCACCTGTCTGCTGTTCCCCTGCCCCGCTGTGTTTGTGCATCTAACTCCACGGTGGGAGAGAGCTGGACTCCTTCGGGTCTTGATTGAAATGTCACCTGCAGAGGCTCTGCCCCGTAGCAGCGGAGATCTCCCCTCGACACACTAAGCCCTCCTTCGGTGAGTGTTTATCCTTCCTCCAGCGCCGTGGGAGAGCAAGATCGGTGGGTCCTGGTCCCCAGTACCTGGCAGGTCATAGGTGCTCAGTAACATTTGCTGAAGGTGTGGCTGGGGGTCAGGCATGGAACAGGCCCGGGGGTGCCCAGGAAGGATGGCAGCTGCGCTCCCCCACCTGGCACCAGGAGGAAACCAGGTTGGGGGTGCAGCCTAGAGCAAGATAGGGAGGGGGAGAGGCCTGGGCAAGGCCTGGGAGCACCCACGGCCATGGGAGCGATGCGGGGTGCTGTGTGTGATGCCAGGGGTCCCCCAGGGGTCCCTTTGAGCCCTGTGCTGCTCCCCCACCTTAGTCGTCCCCTGGGGCCCAGGCGGAAGGCAGCAGCAGCAGCACAGGGCACAAAGGCCTCGGCCCTCCCTGGAGAGCTGTGAAGCTGCCCTGATAAGGTGGGTACATTTCAAAGGGGCTGCTGGCAGGGAGAGGACTACTGATAGTGGGGCCTCCTGGGCGCTGTGCTGCCCCCTCCCCGCAGCCACCAGGTGGCCCAGCGCCTGGCCACTGGGCAGAACAGCCTGATTGTGCTCTTATCGGCTGTGGTTTCTCAGGCCCAGCAGCTCTGTGCGTTAATGGGGAAAAGGCAGCAGCCAGAGGGTGTGGGCGGTGACGTGGGTCCTCACCTCCGCCCCCCACAACGGCAGGGGGGATTCCTGGTGCCCAGAGGAGGGGCCGGCAACACAGCCCGGGCGGGGCGGGGCAGTGTGGTGGCACTTAGCTCCTCACCGCACAGTGCCAGTGTCCACTTCCCTGTGCCTCGGTTTCCCCACTGAAGTTAAAACAGGACGTTAACGACAGAGGCACTGGCCTGAAGCTGTCAGGATGCCTCGGTGCATTGACCCGACGACTCTGGGCCCACTCGCCTGGCATCAGAGAGCCACTCACCTGGCACCAGGCTCCCAGAGCAGCTGGCAAGAGGCAGGCAGGGAAGACAGGAATGAGAGGGGTCCTTCTCCCCCGCGGTCCCCACACCAGTCCTGGGTGCAGGAGCAATGGCCTCTCTCGTGCTCAGGGCAGGAAAGGGCTCTGGGGACAGCCCAGGGCCTGGACCGCAGGTCCCAAGCCCTCCCTCACAGCACCAGGAAGCCCACAGGTGGCTGCTGGCAGGAGGGACACTGGGGGTCACCTTGCCCTCTGAGGCCAGGACTCAGAGGGACGGCAGCATCAGGTCAGGACTCCCCCAAGCTTCTGCCCGCGCAGGGCCTGGCCCCGGTGCACAGCGTGGGCGCTGCCATGTGCCGAGGCCCAGGCGTGCCTAAGAATACCCTGCTGTGCTGGATCTTCGGGCACTCACGGTCCCCTTACCCACACCCAACATGGCCCAATGTCCCGCGACTCCTGCCTCGGTCCTGTCTGCACATGTGGACGGTGCCGGGTCAGCTGGGATCCCCCAGCGGCCTTGTCTGTGCCTCACCCGGCACAGCTCCTTCCAGGTGGAGCCGGGGAGGATGGGAGAGCAGGGACACAGAGCAGAAAGGAATCTGATGCTGACAGACCGACAGGTCCCTGTCCCCAGGAGCTGGAGTCTCAGGAAGATAGAAATGCCAGGGAAGGGACAGAGAACGTAAACTTGGGATGCGAGAAGTCTGGGACAGCTGGTGGGGACACAGGAAGGCATTCTGAGGAGAGGGCTCCACAGCAGGAGGGGGTCCTTTCAACCAAAAGTAGGAGAAAGTCTCCAGGTGCACTGGTGCACTCCTCTCAGCTACTCGGGAAGCAGAGGCAGGAGGGTTGCAAGTTCAAGGCCAGCTTGGGCAACTTAGTGAGACCCTGTCTCAAAAAAGAAGAAAGGCTGGGGCGGGAGCTCAGCGGCAGAGCCCTTGCCTGACACATGTTCCATGCCCAGTGCTGCAGAGGGGCCGGGGGCTTGGTAGGATGGCGTCCCACGCAGCGGGCCTGTGTGTCTGCCTGGGGGGCCCTGGGGCTGCCATGGTGCACGGTAGATGTGTGGGGGTCTGGAGGAGGAGCCTGAGGACAGACAAGCTGGGTGCCTGGAGGACCCAGAGACTTCTGCCAGCGCCCAGGACTCGACCCTGAGGGCACGGGGCGAGGACAGTGAGCCAGAGGAGCCGCGGCCTTGACTGGATCTGCTCCCCAGCAGTGCTGGGGTCAAACCCGAGCCAGGCCGTGACGTCATGCTGGCTGATCCAGGCGTAGACGGTGTGTGTGTCACCAGAGGCCCTCAGGGTGGGCACCGGTTGGCCTCCCTTCCCCTGCAGCATTGCTTGAGTGGGCACCAGACCCACCTGGACCCATCACCAACATCACCCCCGCGGCCTCGGGGGCAAGAGGAAATGGTCCTCCCCTCACTCACTTTGGTGGCTCTTTTAGCTCTCAGAGACTCCTTCCTGTCCCTCTGCACACATGGGTGGGAACAGGTACGGAGCAGGCCCCGGACAGCAGAGCCCGGTCTGTAAGTCAGGCCCACCCGGTGAGAAGTAAAAAGTCTATTTCTTGTGTTAAAGTCCTAAGGCAGGCAGTCTAGAGCTGGGATGAGGGTTCTATACAGTCCTCAGAGACCTAGACTCCTTCTAGATCAGTATTCTGCCATCTTTTCCTCATAATCCAATACCACAGCCACAATGCCAGCTATCACAGCTACATTCCAGGCAGCTGGATGGAGGAAGGATAAAGAAAAAGGCAATAAATGGTACATGTCAACTTTGCTTTTTTTTTTTTCAGTACTGAAAATTGAACCCAGTGCCTTGCATATGCTAGACAACTGCTGTACCTCTGAGCTACACCTCTAGCCCTTACTAGCTTACTTTTAAGAAAGGTTCTTAGAAATCTTGTCACATAACACTTCCATTTGGTCAGTCACACTTAGCTGCAAGGGAGGCTGGGACAGTCTTCATTCCAGACAGCCATCCGCCTTGCTAAAAATCATGGCTTGTTTATCAAAGAAAAGGGGGGAATGGCACTGGGGGTAACCAGCTTTGCCTGGTGCCCCAACAGCTCAGTAGGCATCACTGGCTCCATGGTACAGTGCTCATGATGCTCACCTGCATCAGCACCCGAGATCGCGAGAGTGTCCAGCAGCGCCGGTGAGTAGTAGGTGCTTCTTAGCAGTGGCCGTCAGTGTGAGTGCCTCAGAGCACTGGGCGGGGTCCTCCCAGGACCACAGGAGCCTGGAGGGCTGGGCCTCGGGGGGTCCGTGGTCAGTCACAGCCATCCTGGCACCTCGGTCCCCTCCCACTGCCCCTCCAGCTGGCCCCGGCTGTACATCCTTGTGCCTCGCCTGGCAGCCAAGCTCTGGAGGTGGAGGAGGGGTGGGTGCTGGGGCACCCCCCAGCCTGTTGCCAGGGCCTGACCCCTGGACAAGCAGGGAGCCCCTGAAGGGTTAACCCGGAGCCCGCCTGCGGTCTGAGGTAAGCAGGGAGTGTGTTTGCGCAGGTAAATAAGGAAGGATTACTTATAATGGGAGCCAGGCCTGGCCAACTCTTCGTCCCACAGCCGCGCCACTTCCTCCCTACACATTCCTGCGCTCCGCATGCCCGCACTGCCCTGAGCCCGCCGTGCCTCCAGTCCCCAGCCCGGGCCCTGTCACGGTGACAGCAGGTGGCCTTGGGCACAGGCGGGGGCCTCCCCACAGGCACACAACCCTGAGATTCATTGGCCACCTCTTGAGGGTGGCCAGGCTCCTAGCGGCCCACCCGAGAGGCCACCTCCGTCCTTAGCCTTGCTGGCCCCTGGTCCCACCGGCCTCCCCCATGCCTGGCTGAGACACAGCAGTGGCCCCAGCTGCCCACACCTCCTCCCGGTCTCCAAGGCTGGCAAGGCAGCGCATGACGCCGTGGGCACCAGGCAGTCAACGGGTAAGTCTGGTGGGAGGTACGGAGTGCCCACTGCATGGAGCCCTGTGACCTCAGTAGGACTTTGGGGATGCTCTTGAAGTTCGGAGCTTGTGTTCCAGGTGGCAGGGACCCTGTGGCCTGGTCCCTCACCTTCACAGCCCTCTGACTCCTCCACATGCTGCCGTGTTGGCCTCCCTGGGCTGAGCCCGGAGCCTGGGGGAGCCTCCTGGTCCCCTGTGTCTGTGGGCTCTATGCTGACCCCAGCTGCCCAGGCCGAGGGGAGGCATGCAGGGGGCTGCCACCCCAGAGGCCTGGCTACTTCTGCTCTGCCTGCAACCTCTCTGCCACTACCAGTCCTGGCTGCTCTGCCAAGGGGTCTCCCTGGCCGTGACAGCAGGGGCTTGCTGGCCTGGAGGGTCCAGGCTGGGGCTGGGCAGGGTGGGCAGAAGAACCAGGTGGTGTGGGGTTCTCGAGCATCTGGGGAGCCTAAGGCCTTGTGGCCCCAGTCTGGACACACAGGGACACAACAGAGGGGCCTTGAAGGGACCCTAAGATCTGCCAGATCCCTATGAGAGAGTGGAGGGGTGAAGGGCCTGCATGTCTGGGTGTGCATGCATGTGCGTGCCTGTGTGCATGTGTCCACACTGTACGTGTGCATGTGCAGGCCCCCTCCTCATCCTAGCAGCTGCAGCCACCCAGCAGCCCACACCCGGCCCACGGCCTCCTTTATGATGCGCATAGTCTTCATGCTCCTGCCCGGCAGGGCTGGGGCTGCGCCGCATTTCCTGCCCCCACTTCCCCAGCAAACAGTGCCTCAGCAACCCCCCAATAAAGCGGCAGCTCCCCAGCACCAGCTGCTCATCTGAGTAACAAAGCAAACAGGGCTCAGGCTGCCCCGGGCCCAAGGTGGCAGCAGAGCAGGGAGGAGATGCCTGGCCTCAAGGTGCCCAGTCCAGGGCTCTGCCAGGCCAGCAGAGCCAAGTGTGCCCAGCCTGCCTGCGGGCATCTCCACTCCGGGCCCGAGGCAGAAGGAGCAGCCTCAGAGCTGGGGCCAGTGGGCACCCTGGATGGGAGACCCTACCCCTGTGAGGCCTGATGGGAAGGGACAAGCATTTCCCACCTGCGTGTCATCAATTATAAAGTTAAAGCCACTTTCACTGGGACCCTCTGCACAAACGGCTTCCCTGACATCCATGTCCAAGAGCAGGGGTGCACCCAGTAGGTGCTCAATGAGTGCTCAAGAAGTGTGAGTGGCAGCAAGCAGAGGGTCCAGGAGAGCCCACTGTTTACCACTGAGGTCCTTTTGAGTGTATTAACAGCCTGGGAAATGGGATCGCGACCCGTGCTGAATGGCTCGATGCAGTGCGGCCTGAGCATAACCTGGAGAAGTCTGGGCCTCTGGGGGATGAAGACTGACTGGGTGTGGGGCCTGCAGGGGGCAGCCATGGGGCCTGGTGCTGTTGTTGCTCCTGTCCTCTATTAAAGGTGGCTTTATGGAGGAAACAAACTGCAGCAGGGCTTTGAGGGCTGCATAGGAGTTAGTTAGATACTGGCAGGCTGGATTTGCCAGCTTGTCTCCCAGGCTGAGGTAGGGGGAACTGGGAATTTCCAGCTCTGGCTCCTCCTAGAGGGCAGGGAATGGTGGGAGAGGCCAGACAGCAGATGTGCCCTCCACTCTCCCCAGGGCCAGCTTCCTCCTCCAGCCCCATCCTCTCACCTCAGGGCAGGGCTCGAGCCTGGTCTGGGACCCTCCCTGTCCCCACCCCTGGCCTGTCCCATGTGCCCTGGCCTGGTGAGTGGCCCTGCAAGTGGAGCAACTCTTCCCAAAGCCAACTGGTGTGGGCCAGGCTTGCCTTGGGCCCTTCCTGACATTTAGCACAGGACTTCTCCCTGCCCCTGTGCGGTTCCCAGCGAGGCTGGGGCACCTGCCAGCTTCTCCCCCCAGGAGAGGGGCTGCAAGTGATCTCCGGGCGAGGGTCCCCGAGTGGGACAGGGCCTGGCTGCCTCTGATCTTGGACAAGTTGTCCTGGGGCTGTGGGGACCTTCACTCCCAGCACAGCCTCCCAAAACAAGGCGTCTTCTGCCACCTGGGATGGGGACAGGCCCAGCAGCCCTCATGCCCGCCCCGCCCACTTCTGACCTTTCGGATCCATGTCGGTCCCGAGTCTCCCGGCTGAGTTCATTCTGACTTCGCGTCTGTCGTGTCGGAGTGTCTTCGCCTAATCCCCATGCCCCTTTTCCGCGTCAGGAGGGCGCCTGGCCTGGGTGTGGGGCTCCGGCATCTCTCCTCCACCAGCCCCTGCAGACTCAGCAGCCAGAGTCTGCCCTGCCTCTGCCTCCCACCAGACACAGGAGTAGAGAGCAGCTCCTGAAGCACAGCCCCTTGAAGGGGACACAGCCTGCCCAACCTCTGTCCTGCCTGGAGACTCAAACCACAGAGAACCAGCTGCCGTTACGAGTCCCCCGCTCACTGGTGAGGAGACCAAGGCCCAGCGCATCAGCCACGGTGCCCAGGCGGGAGCTGTAGAAGTTGGTGACCTCCGGGTGTCCTCAGGCCTTGACTTCAAGGATGAGGCTGGGCAGGACTCCAGGGACTGAGACACCCACAGTGGAGACGGTGCTAGACAGGGAGGGAGAGAGGGAGAGTTTGTGGGTGCGCCAGTGAGGGGGGCTGGGCCATGCTCAAGGCGGAGCATGGACAGGCTGAGCGAAGATGGGAATTGCATTTTCCGGGTTGGGCAGAGCTGTACTTGGTGTGGCCGGAAGTTGGGTCCTCTGCCCATGCTCCAGGCCCCAGGCTCCTCTGGGCTGGGGTCCCCTCTGGCTGGGGGAGGTGGGGACCCAACACTGCTGCTGGGGTGGGGACAGCCTGGCAGGGGCGCTGCTGGCCAGAAGGGCAAGTGAAGTCTGTCAGAGCCTCTGGACATCCACTCCAGCGATGATGGGGGAAACCGAGTCACACCCTTCCTCCTGCCCAAAATGCCAGGCATGAATTATGTCTCTGCTGTGAGGGGAGCCCCTGCTGCCCACTACTGTTCTGTGCCACCTCACTTCCAAGGCCCAGAGCCAGGCAGAGGGGCAAGAGGGGACCCATGGGGCATAGCATTGCTCAGGATCCGGACTAGAAGAGAGTCAAGAAGGAGACTACGGGGAGCAGGGTCTTGCTCAGGGTCTCGCCCAGGGCCTCACTTAACAGGGCAGGATGTGAGCCCCATCCCCCCAGAGGCTGGGGCGAGACCCCTCCCTCAGAGCAAGCTCGGGCACAGGGTGGGCTTGGGGCCCCCAGACCCTCCTCTGTGGGGCATGATCCAGGGGCCTGGTGGGCAGGCCAGGGAGAGGGACTTGGGGGGCTGCTGCATGCAAGGCTAGGCAGGTGGCTTCTCTCCAAGGTGCTGAGCAGTAGATGGAGCAGGGGTGCTGGCGTGTGGCCCCCTGCCCACTCTTGTGGCTCTTGGCCAGGCTCTAGTTCCAGTTGGCTCAGGCCATTAAAGGATGCAGAGGTTTAGAGGGGTGAGGGAGAGCAGTTAGAGAGGAGCCCAAGGAGGTGTCCCCGCCTCCCTCGGACCTTTTCCTTCCGCGGGGAGGCCGGCAGGTGGCTGCCCGTCGCCCCGTCCCACTCCCCGTGGGGCCTGAGCTGAGCCCTGGACAGGGTGAGTCTAGGAGTCCCGTGGGTACCGGGCTCATCTGTCCCACACCACAAGCCCAGGAGCGGGAAACTGAGGGCTAGGACTGGACAGGATGTGGGAGACGTCCAGGGCGAAAGTGGGGACCTCCCAGGTGACTCCATTTCCTGACACAGTGCCAGGTGGGGTGTGGGAAGGGGTGGGGGACGTCCCTGCCCCAGGATGAGCAGCAGAGGAAAGAGCTGCGCTCTGCCTCTCACTCTGGTCTCTTCCTTCTCCCCCACCTGCCTTCCTGGGGGTCGGAGGTGCCGAGAGGGCCAATCCCCTGCCCCCACCCGGCCTCCACCAGCTGTTACCAAACCCCCATTGTCTGGAGGGGGAGCCGGGCTTTGGGGCAGGAGGGAGCCAGGACACGCGGTGCCCTAATCCACACACGCGGCTTAATCCAGAGGGATCAAGTGGAGGTTTGAGAGCTGGAGGCATCGCTCAGGAGACGGCGGGCCCCAGGGATGGCTGGGCCAACTTCTGACCCAGGGCCTGGCAGACACCAGGCTTGTCCCAGGACCAGGCCCCACGGGGCAGCGGCCTGAGTGCCAGGAGGCCTCTGGTCTGGCACTGGCTGTGCTGTGTGACACTCTCTGAGCCTCAGCATGCCCTGTGGAGGTGCCCCGTGGGCAGGCGCTCACCTGGGGGTTTTATCACTGCTGAGGACCCCGCATAGGCTGGGGAGCCAGGGGAGTTAGAGGGGGTGCAGGCAGGGGGGCTGCTGGCAGAAGAGGGCTGTAGGCTGCCCGGGATGAGAAGCCATGGGCATCCCTGGCAGGGCCGCCACACGCAGGAGAAAATAGCCATTTTGTGTCTGTAGCACAGCATGAGCCTGGGTGCATTGTCCCCATGTCACCCCTGCTCTGGTCCAGACCCTGTGATAACCAGCACATGACCCTCCCCTACTCTGGCTTTATTGTCCCCTCTCTAAAACAGCCCTATGCGATATGATCCCCTCCAGCACTGCAGATCTGGGCTGCATAGGAGTGGGATGGGGGTGCGTCTGGCCACTCCCCAGGGCCAGAGGCACTGGGGAGCCATGCAGGCTCCGGAGCAGAGGGTGTGGGGTCCAATGAATGTGTCGGAGGGAAATGAGCAGCAGGAGGTGGGGATGAATGTTGGGGGACGAAGGAGCCTGATCAGCAGCCCGGCAGAACCTCCGGGAAGAGGGGACGGGTCAGAGCTCAGAGGGACGGTGGTCCCGTGGGTGGAGCTGGTGGGGAGCTTGGGTCAGTGGTGTGACCCCCTGAGCCTCCCCAGCTGCATCTACATGGCAGAGCCTGAGCCCAGGCTCCCAGGCGCGGGTGACAGGGCCAGCAGGTTGTGCGCCCAGGGCGGCCAGGCAAGGATGGCAGAGCAGCCGGCAGGCACCCCAGGCCTGCTCCCTGCCAGTGAGGCACAGCCCAACCTGGGCTGTGGGGACCTCTCCTCCCACTGCTGTGTTAACCATTAACTCAGGAGGTGCTGGAGCCGGGGCCAGGCTTGCTGGGGAGCAGCTCCTTGGCATTTAGCAGGGTGAGGGGAGCTGGCATGTGGGGTACAGAGGGCAGGGTGGGAATTTGCTGCTGGTGACAGAGCCCTGGGCCAGGAGTTGGGATATCTGGATCCAGGCCGTGTAACTCTCTGCACCTGGACTGCCCCATCAAAACAGGGGTGAGAATGAGTCCCGGGCGGGCTGCCACCTTCTTGGGCAAAGGACAGATGCCCGGGCCAGTGGAGCACAGGACAAAGTGTCAGGAGCACAGCCCGTGCCCGCCCATCCCTCTCCACTGACCCCACAACAGAGCCTGGACCCCAGCAGCTGCCACCCTCCCGGCCGAGGCCACAGAGGAAGCGAGCGCCCCGCTTCTTGGAAGCGCTGCCTCCTGGCCTGTGGCCCGGGCGCTGGCAGAGACCGGCCTAACGTGGCAGGCACGGGGTCTGGGGACGTGGATGGCGCAGAGGAGTGGTGGGGGCTGAGGGGCTCCACAGGGTGGAGCCACCTGGGCAGGGCATGGGCACCGGCCAGGGTGGGACCCGGGGCAGAGCGGACAGTCCACACTGCCTGGGTAAATAACACCAGCCCACAGCACACACAGTATTTGCAGAGAAGGACTTGAAATGATGCCAGGCCTGCCTTCTGTCCCCCGCAATCCCAGCCCCCTCTGTCCCTGCCCACCCCACCCACCCTGACCTTTTCTTCCTTGTCACTTAAAGGAGCCCTTGAAAGGAAGAATTGGTGTCAAAGGGAACAGCCCTTTGTCTTGGTGGCAGGAAACTGCAGGGCTGCCACGTAAAGTTGGGAAGGTTAGGCACTGAGCAAGGGGGTGGGCAGAGGGGACTACGGTTCCCCTGGCTCCGGTCACCAAGCTTTGCTATCCAGAGCAAGGGACGTCCCTTTCTGAGTTGTTAGGAAAGTTGCCAGTGGGCTAGCTGCCCACCGAGGCTGCACAAGCCAGTCCCCAGGGAGACTGGAGATGGCCAGGGAGCCCCAGGGCCCACCCGACTGTGCCGGGTGCCATTAGACAGGCCGCCCCCAGTCCCTGGCTGGGCGCCTCCCTCTCCCGGCTGGACCCTTCACCTGAGTCACCCAAAGGCCTGCGAAGTCACTGTTGTCCCCACTCCACCCCCAGTCCTGAGGTGGCCTGAGAATGAGGTTTCTGCCACCAAGGGCCCAAGGGCTGCTTGTCCCAAGGGCCTGGGTGCCCCACGCAAAGGGGCAAACCAGCCTGCCCTCCCCACAGACAGTGCCCCTTGCCTCCTCTTTTTTTTCTTTCCATGGTGGCACTGGAGATTGAACCCAGGCCCTTCACACTGAGCTACATCCCTAGTCCTTTTTAATTTTTTATTTTAAGACAAGTTCTCGTTAAATTGCCCAGCATGGGCTCGAACTTGCAGTCTTCCTGCCTCAGCCTCCCAGAGTGCTGGCCTTACTCCTTTCCTCCCTGCTGAACACCCCTTGAAGTTCTAGGGGGCACACACCTCTTGGCGACCTTCTACTTCTGTTTTGTGTTCTTGAGTCTTAGGCCCAAAACTCACTGACTGTCCCAGGGACCCTGGGGGTTTTATTGTGTCAACCTCACAAGTCCTCTCCCCGACTGCGCACTGATGCCATTCTGAGGATGGCCCTGGGGAGGTTTCCACCTCTGCCCTGCCCCAGCAGTGGGCACAGCACAAGAGATTTAGGTTAGGCTGGAAGGAAGGATTGGGACAAGAAGGACCCGTGTCCAAACCTCAATTTGCTCATCTGCCAAATGGGTCACCTGGTGCTTTCTGTCCTGAGCCTCGAGGTTGTTTTAAACTCATCGCTTGGGTCTGGATTTGCAGCTCAAAGCTGGCCTGGCCCCTCTCCTGCCCCTGTCTTCCCCACCAGCACTGATCTCGATGCCCAGTGACCCAGAAGCCCCCACCCCTCTTCCCCATAACCAGCTTAACGGCCCGGCTGGATGCAGTCAGCCTCGTCTCTTTCCTCTCTGCAGACACTGCCGCCAGCCCAAGCAGCAGTGGCATGGGCAGCGCCAGCCCGGGCCTGAGCGCTGCGCCCCCCGGCTGCCTGCTGCTGCCCACTGACACAGCGCGGCGCTCGAGACTGGAGAAGGCGGCAGGGCCTGAGAAAGGGGACTGGAGCCCCAGCCCACCTGCCACGCCCGAGCAGGGCCTTTCTGCCTTCTACCTCTCTGACTTCGACATGCTGTACCCCGAGGACGGCACCTGGGTGGCCAAGGACCCTGTGGCCAGCACCCGGGAGGAGCCTCCCGAGGAGCCTGAGCAGTGCCCAGTCATCGACAGCCAGGCCCTGGGGGGCAGCCTGGACCTGGCGCCGGGGGGTCTGGCACTGGAGGAGCACTCGCTGGAGCAGGTGCAGTCCATGGTGGTGGGCGAGGTGCTCAAGGACATCGAGACGGCCTGCAAGCTGCTCAACATCGCCGCTGGTGAGCTCTCGCAGCTGTCCGGGGTCGGGGGCAGGGGGCACTGCTGGGCAGCCCCGGGGGCACCCCTAGCACACAGCAGCTGCAGCCTGGCTGGAAGGGTCCCCGCCATCCCCAGGCCCCACCCTTCTGCCCAGAGCCCCCCTTAGTAGGTGTGGGTGAGGGGATCCTAGCTTTGCTCCAGGGGGCCCGATCTGCTCTCTTCTCCACTCTGCCCCAGCCTCCAGCAGCACCAACCCTAGCCCTTTCACCCGCTGGCCCCTCAGCCTAGAATGCTCTTTCCCCAAATACCCACTTGACCCCCCCTGCTCCGTCAGGTCCCGGCCCAGGTGTCACAATCTCAACGAGGCCTTCCTGACCCCTCCGTCAAAACTGCTGCCCCACTCCAGCTCCTACTCCCTCACCCGCTGTAGTCTCTTTCTCAGTGCCGACTTTCATCAGACCTGCTGCTTTACCACTCTTGTTTACCATCTGTGTCTCCCTCTAGAATACACACGCCACAGGGGCAGGGATTTACTCCTTGCTTGTTCATTTCCACACCCCAGTGCCTCGAATGGCACCTGGATATAATAGCTACTCAATAAACAGCTGTGGATTGAATTCAACCCCAAGCACTCATCCATACCCCAGGCCCTGTTCCAAGACTGGGGAACTGAGTGGGGACAGAGTGTGAAGGTCCCTGTGTCTCTGGGCTGGCGTTATGGTGAGGGAAACAGGTCATAAATAAGTAGACCCACGTGACCCCGGCATGTGTGGCGAGCAGGGGCACAGGAGGCCGGGCACGCCAGCCCCTCCAGGCCAGGAAGGTAGACATGGGCCTGGCCTGTCTGCAGCTTTCACAAAGAAGTGGGGGTTTTCTGCAGCCCTCGGGCCCAGCCCCTGTCCGCAGCGGTCCCACGTGGGCAGCTGTGCTGATGGCCTGATGGCCTGGTCCTCCCGTTTCCGCTCGTTTCCACTGCACCCCGCCCTGGGAGGTCCCTGTGCCCTCAGAACAATGGAGACAGAAACAAATCGCTTTGACCTCAAGGAGGAAACGGGCTTACTACAAAGGAGGTCGAGGTGTTCGCCTGCTGTTCAGTTGGTGACCCTGCTGTAACTGTACCCACCAGCCCAGTCCCACCTGGGTGCCCTACCAGGGGGACACTGGGGTCCAAACAGTGACCAGTGACAACCCTGGCCTCTGAGGCCTATAGCTGCCCCATAGCCACCCTGGACCCTGCTGCTTGTGGACTCAACACATATGCACTGAACAGCTACCATGCCCCTCAATGGGCCTCAGTTTCCTCCTCTGTAAAGTACCAGGATGAAGTGATGCGCGGGGTTGTAACACTATGAGATGCAATTGAAAAATACAGGGTGAGGTTAAATTTTAAAATGTGTTACAGTAAAAGGCACATTGAGGTGAATTCCCCTCAAAATCCGCACCCCCCGGCATCAAACGCACTCATCCCATTGTTCTTGCTGATTTCTGCAACAGCTCTGGAGTCCTCTTTCCTGAGTGTCTTTAGTTGTGTCATCCAGACTGCCTCAGTATCCGGCATCTATGCGAAACATTTCCCTTTCACAGTCATTCTGACTCTGAGAAAGAGTCAGGAGTCACACGGCCCCAGATCCAGTGAATAAGGCTGACGCTTTTACAGCCTGCCTTTCCACTGGATGGCGCAGCATTCCGCATTTTTTTTTTGTGGGTACCGGGGGTCGACCTCAGGACCTCACGCGCCAGCAGGCACCCGTGCCGCTGAGCGATATCACCGGCCCTTTTTTCGTATGTGGGATCCGGGACTCGAACTCGGGCCCTTGCGCTTGCCAGGCAGGAGCTTACGCTGCTGAGCCATCTCACCGGCCCAGCATTCCACATTTTTGATAGCACCTTGAGAGAAGAGTTCAGAGTGGCTTCAGAAAGTGACAAGGATGATGGGATCAGCGTGTGTGAAGCGAGGGGGAGGATTCTGAGGGCGATTCAGGGCAACGTGCCTTCTACCGTAATAATTTTTTAAAATTTAAGCATTCTCCGTATATTTTGATCATCCCTTGTCATTCCTGGTTCGTTTTTTCTATGGTTCTTGAGGGGTTTGGGAAAGCAAGAAGTGGCTAAGGAGAAGCTTGGGTGTTTCTGGCTTAATGTACTGTCCCCTCCAGGGCTGGGGCTCCGACTTTTGAGGGCCAGAGGGACCTGAGGATCCTGGGGCCTGGGGCTGCAGAGCCAACAGCTGCCCTGGCCTGAGCCATGTTTGTTTTTAGGGTCCTGGCTATGCCCTCTGGCTCCCCTCTTTCCTGGGGCACCCATCTCTGCAGCGCCCCTAACATCCTGCCCAGACCTGGCTCATCCCCTCCCACGGAGCCCACGGTCCTGGGGCGCAGAGGGCCGCGTTCAGAGCCCAGTGGGTGTCTCTCCCCCAGACCCCGTGGGCTGGAGCCCCGCCAACGTGCAGAAGTGGCTCCTGTGGACTGAGCACCAGTACCGGCTGCCCCCCGTGGGCACGGCCTTCCAGGAACTGGGCGGCAAGGAGCTGTGCGCCCTGTCTGAGGAGCAGTTCCGCCAGCGCTCGCCCCTGGGCGGGGACGTGCTGCACGCCCACCTGGACATCTGGAAATCAGGTGGGACAGCGGGGGCGAGTGAGGCCAGGACGCAGGCTGATTTTCCTCCGTGGGGGAACAGCCCCTGCCCCGACCTGGACGCCCCTGAAAATTCAGCCCCGATGACAACAGCCTGCCTGGGTCCTAGGGGAATTCACCGACCCACCCTGCTGCCGGCCCTGGCCAAGTCCGCAGAATTTAACACAGAGCACACAGAAGATGAAAGGTAGAAGTCAGAGCCAGGCACAGTGGTGCACACCCCTAATCCTAGCACTTTGGGAGGCTGAGG
Source organism: Erethizon dorsatum (assembly GCA_028451465.1). Taxonomy (NCBI): domain Eukaryota; kingdom Metazoa; phylum Chordata; class Mammalia; order Rodentia; family Erethizontidae; genus Erethizon; species Erethizon dorsatum. Next base: position 164,483,065 of record CM051822.1, read on the forward strand.
CAGGAGGATCACACCAGCCTGGGCAACTTAGTGACTTAGCAAGACCCCGTCTCAAAATTAAAAAAAAAAAAAAAAAAAAAGGTAATCCCACCCTTCGGGAGGCCGAGGCAGGAAGAATTCAAGGCCAGCCTGAACTACATAGTCCAAACAGCTGAGCCCCAGGGGACACATCCACACCAGGACACAGGAGGCAGGGATGTTTGCAGGGGCTCTGAGCTCTGAAATCCTAAATCTCCCAGGAAGCTCCTTATAAGCAGCTTGCTTTCAGATTGGCAATAAGCAGGGACCCACAGGGGACACCCCAGCCATCACTGGGGGCTCCATGGCTCCACAATGGCACCCATTATCTCTCCCCACCTCCCCCGGCCCCTCCTGGGTCCCCAACCTGCTCTCCTTGCCCCACAGCGGCTTGGATGAAGGAGAGGACCGCGCCTGGGGCCACCCACTGCTGCGGTGAGCCTGCCGGGCGGGGCAGGGAGGGCGGCCGGAGGGCAGGGTGGCTGCCTCTGAGGCAGGGTGGCTGCGCTGGCCGCTCACCACCCTTTCCTGGCCACCAGCGCCCACCAGTGAGGACAGCTGGACCGACGGCGAGGTGGACTCGTCCTGCTCGGGGCAGCCCATCCACCTCTGGCAGTTCCTGCGGGAGCTGCTGCTCAAGCCCCACAGCTACGGCCGCCTCATCCGCTGGCTCAACAAGGAGAAGGGTGAGCGCGGGCTCCGAGGCTGCCCCGCCTCTGCCCCATGCTGCCACACAGCTGCCATCGGCTGCCCCGGGGTCTGGGTGGGGTCTGTGTTCTCATCTGTGTGACCCGGCCGCACCCTGTCCTGTTTAGGACCCTCAGCCCTGCACAGTGCCTGGAATGAGAATGGGACTCAGTCTTTGTCTTCAAAACATCACAGCAGGGACTGGGGATATAGCTTAGAGGCACAAGTGCCTGCCTGGCAAGCACAAGGTCCCAAGTTGGATTCCTTGGGACCAAGGGAAAAAAAAAAAAATCATAGCTTCAAGCTGGGTGTGGTGGTGCATGACCCTATCTCAAAATAAAACAAAACAGGTCCAGGGTGTAGCTCAGTGGCAGAGCACTTGCCTAGCATGCACGAGGCCCTGGGTGCCATCTCCAGTACCACAAAGAGAAAAACATCCTAACTTCACTGGGGGGACAAATGGTGTCTGAAGAGAAATACAATGTGAGGCCCATATGTCAGGTTAAATGATCCAGTAGCCTTATTCTAAACAAGCCCAGGGCTTCAGAAGGGGGCGTGAACCCCACCACTGGAGCAGAGGCTGACAACAGGGCCAGGCCTTCAGAACCCCAACGAGCCCACTGATGCACAAGCCCCCCCCCATGTGAGTTACGGGGGCCCAAGGCTTGTACCGGTCCTTTAACCCTCCCACAACCAGGGAGCCCCCGCCAGGGTCCCTTGTTGACCTGTTGGTCTCTGTCTGTCTGTCTTTCTCCTTCCTGGCCCGCCTGCACTTTTGCCTCTCTCTGGACACCCCTGCTCCCCTAGGCATCTTCAAAATCGAGGACTCAGCCCAGGTGGCCCGGCTGTGGGGCATCCGTAAGAACCGCCCTGCCATGAACTACGACAAGCTGAGCCGCTCCATCCGCCAGTATTACAAGAAGGGGATCATCCGCAAGCCAGACATCTCCCAGCGCCTTGTCTACCAGTTCGTGCACCCCATCTGAGGCCTACAGCCACCTGGCCACCCTCTGTCCTGCCGCCTTTGCCCCGGCCAGATGTGGCTGGGCTCAGGGACAAAGGGCAGCCTGGGGTTAGGTCCCCAAGCACAAGGTCAGGGAGGGCGGCCCGCTGTGGCCAGGTCCTTGCTGCTTACATGTACAGCGCCCTGGTCAACACTGGGTACCAGGCTGCTCCCAGGGAAAGGTCCCCCTCCACCTCCACCTCGGACCCCATAGGTCCAGAGCAGTGCCTGCTGAACAACAGGGATGCGGCCGTGGCTGTGAACAGTAGGGGGTCCTCTGTTCAACCCCTGCTGCCCGCTCTGCCCCAGGCCTGGCATGGGGCTAGGAGATGTCTGCACCCTGAGCTGGGGGCCAGGAGTGCTCCCAGGAACAGGGAAAAAAGATGTGAGAAAACAGACAGGTCCCCCAGGTCCATGAGGGGATGGGACAGCCCGGAGCCCATCAATGGTCAAGTGGTCACAGAGAGTCATGCATGGCGACACACACACCTGTGATCCCAGCACTCTAGGAGGCTGAAGCAGGAGGATGGCACGTTGGAGCCCAACTGGGCAATTTAGCAATTTAGCAAGACCCTGTCTCAAAATAAATTTAAAACATTAAAAAAATAAATAAATAAAAGGCTGGGAATGTTAGTTCAGTATGAATTCCCAATACTGCAAAAAAGTTAAAAAAAATTTTTTTTGGTTACAGGGGCCTGGGGTGGCCAGGGGAAGGTGGCATTGAGCTGATCCTAAAAGGAAAGGGATAATGGGTCGGTAGCAGCTTGTGGAGAAGACAGTGAAGCCTGCAGGCCAAGGAGGGACCATCACATCCTGCCCCCCAAGAGGCAGCTGGGGGCTGGAGGGGGAGGGGAATGGCGCTGGGGCTGACGCGTGTTTGCGCATGTGCGGGGAGGCCACACCCACCGTCCGCTGTCCAGGCCAGCATCTCCTTCGCAGTGGTCACAGACTCGAGTGTCCTGAGGGCCTCCTAGGTTCCAGGCGCGCCACGGCCTCCTCGTCACGACCTTCCCAACAAAACTCTGAAGTAGCGCGTCCTCCCCCGTTTCACAGGTGGCACACTGAGGCTCAGAAAGGCTGCATGACTTGCTCACACCACACAGCTGATTCACAGCAGACCTGGGAGCGCCCACCTCTCCCTGAGGACGGGGCCGTCCCTGCCCCTCCATCCTTCGGGTCTCAAAAGTGGTCAGCACCATTGGTGCCCGTAACCTTCAGCCTCTGTCTGCAGCCACGCTTCCAGGAAACGGGGCGAGCCGGCCCCACCCAGGCCACCGAGGGTTAACTGCGGCCCTGGACTCCTGCCTTCCGCCCCCAGCGATTTTATTGTCTTCAGAAGAAAGTTTACTCCTGGCAGTGAGCAAACAGGGCCTTGGCATCTGCCAGCTGGGACTGGACCCGAGGAGGAGGGGGCCCTGCTGTCTCACCCCCGGGAGGGGGCAGACTGGGACGCTGGCCAGAACCGGCCTCTGCTCTGCTGAACCAACTGGTTTTGTCTCCCGCCAGCCCGCCCCGCCCCCAGTGAGTCCCTGGAGCCGGCGTTCTGGATTGGACGTCCCAGCAGCGGCAGCTGGCAGAGCTCAGGCAGGGATTGGGGAGCACAGGCGGGGATCAGAGGCCGGAGTGGGGCGCAGGGAGGCTCTTGGGGCGCAGGCAGCCCTTGGCAGGCCCACGCCCATCCAGGGACACATTGCCAGCCGGCAGCAGTCCACAGGCTCCTCCTCCTCCACAGGCCTCCCTGTGCAGACCCCGCCTGGCCAGGGTGCCGCCCACCCTCCTCACAGGACGCCGCTCCTGGGCTCCGTGTGACTAGAGGGACAGCTCTGATGATGAGACAGCGCAACCTTCTGTCCTTCCATGATTCTGGCTTTAAATGGAGGTGGAGGTGGGGAGCAGGGAGAGGGGGCGGCAAGTGGACCCAGTGCCCCTCCCTGGCCCTCCTCCCTGCCCTGAGCACACGTTGAGGAACAAGAAGGGGATGGTGGAAGGGGATAGGTGTTCTTCATCCTGGGTATGGAACCCAGGGCCTGAATAATGCCACAGAGTTACTTACTTACGTGACTTTTAAAATTTTTTAATTTTGAGACACTGTCTTGCTAAGTTGCCCAGGCTGGTCTCAAACATGCAATCCTCCTGCCTCAGCCTCCCAAGAAGCTGCGATTACAGATGTGCCCCATCACGCCATCAAGGGAGGCTGGGTTTGTGTCAGTGCTCTGCCCAGCTGCTAGGGCCAGCGAGGCCTCAGAGAATCTCGCCAGACTGGTGCAGTGGGAGAACTGTCACATGGGGGACCCGTGTGCTCCCAGAAGAGCTCTAGACAGGGTGCAGGGGAGCTCCAGAGCTGGAGTTGGAGTTGACACTGGGCCAGGGGCAGGGCCCGGGCCTGGCAGAATCATTGAGAGCCCAAAGCTCCAGTCCTGCCCAATCCTACGTGCCCTCCCAGGGGTCCCCCTGAGAACAGCCATCAGAGCAGGGCCGGCCACCGAAGGGCACAGCAGGGCCTGGTGCCACACCCAGCAAGCCTGGGCCTGAGGTAACAAAACCACAGGCTTCAGCAGTCACTTTGAGAATTTCTGCTTTAAAAACCAAAAGTATGAGCTAGTCATGGTGCTGCACACCTGTAATCCCAGCACTATGGGAGGCTGAGGCAGGAGGATCACAAGTTGAAGCCCAGCCTGGGCACTTCGGCCAAACCCTGTCTCAAAATTAAAATTTTAAAAGGGCTGGGGGTGTAGCTCAGTGTGAAGAAGGTCTTCAGTGCAATCCCTGGTCCCGGAAAAAGAAAAAAAAAATCAAAGCTATGTGGGGGCCACGGTCACCTTTGACCCATGCATGAGTTTGGGACACTGAATGTCCCAGCTCTTCTGGCCAGTGATGTCCCTGGGCACCCAGCATGCAAGAAGGCTGGCACCTCAGGAAGCGCCCAGTCCTGCTCTGGGACCGTCTCCCTGACAGATGTCCCAACCACCAAGAGCCCAGGCCGGAAGAAGACACACAAGACTCGAGAGGACCACACCCAGCCAGGTTGACACAGTTCTGGGTTTTATCCACAGTCACACAGTCACGACTTATATATATATATATAGATATTTGTATTTATATACCTTTAAATTACACAATCATGTACAAAACAGGTGCGTTGCTGAGACCACAGCACTTCTCGGAGGTTCACAAGAGTCGGAACTAATGGAGTCAGGAAGCCTAGGGCGGCAGGTGGCGGTGGTGGGGCAGCCCGGGCCCTTGCAGAGCCCGGCCGCAGAATGGTCGTTTACTGGAGACAGACACGTCACTGGCCGAGCCTGCCAGGCCGGCACAGCATCGCCTCAGGGTGGGCCACGGGAGGCAGGGCAGTCTCGGCCCTGACACCAGCACTGACAGATGGGGCGGAGCCCCGAGCTCAGGGGACTTGCAGAGGGGAGACCCTCCTGCTCCAGGGTCCTGAGGAGCTTGGGGGCTGAGGGCAGGCCCATGTGGGGCCGTGGAGGTGGCTGCGCCAAAGGGGTGGGTTCTCCAGTCCCTGCGTAGCACTGGGCAGCCGGAGGACTGAGCAGGACAGGCCTGGGTCCAGCCTGGCACAAAGAGGGGGAGCCTAGGCCCCAAGGTGCAGGCGAGCCACCTTCCTGCCTTTGCAGGCAAGTGGTGTGTGGCACAGCCCCCAGCCCCCGCTGCAGGTTCTGTGAGGGCTCTGGGCTCCAAGGGGCTCAGGTCCCATCTCAGGCTGCAGCACAGGCCCAGAGACCAGACAGTGATAAGAAGGGGTGCTGGCAGCTGGGGGCATGCCTGTCGCTGGGGTGCCATCGTCCTTGGCCCCGAGTGAGGTCTGTCCCAGCCTGGGCCCCTGCCAGAGCTGTCAGCATCCTTGATGCCCACAAGAACAGGGTGGAGCCCTAGGACGAACAGGGAGCCCAAGGGCTGGGGCAGCACACTGCCTGTCCCTGGAGCCCCAGGAGACCACCAAAGCAGGAAAAAAGAGGGGTCCGCAGTCCAGAGCCTGGGAGTGGGAGCACCCGTACTGGACACCGGGACCACTACTCTCACCAAGCCAGTTGGTCCTCTGCCCCTCAAGCACCTGAGTCCTTTAATTGGGACCCAGGCTTGCAGAGATGGGGGTGCTGCCAGCAGGGGAATGTTGTTCAGCGGGCAGGGAGACCAGGAAGAAAGATGGATGACTGTCCTGCCCCTGAGGCCAGAGGTGCTCTCTCCTGCCCCACTTGATTGCAGGCCTTGCCCTGATGGCCCCAGGCTGGAAGTGCCCGTGGCCCCCCAGCATCTCCCCAGGCCCAGGAGGGAAGAGAGGGGTGGGGATGGTCAGGCCAGGAGCCTCGCAGGCACAAGGCTTGGCTTCATGGAGACTGACACTGAGCCCGTGATTCTAGGGTTTGGATAGATATGCAAGAAGCGAGGGTGGGTGACCGGGCAAGATGCCCTCCTCCCCAGGAAATAGGAGGAGGCTGCTACTGTTGCTGGCTTTGCCCTGGGTTTGGGGGCCCCTGCCCTTGGCCAAAGGACTTAAGAGAGGGGGCAGGGCCTCTGTGAGTGACTGAGGAGTGTGGCTCTGAGGAGGAAGCTCTGCCCACGGTGCTGGCAGCTGGGAAGAAGGGTCTTGGTCCACAGATGGGCCTGGCTTTGGGAGGCCCGGCACAACCTGGGCTGAGTGCCCAGTGTCCTTCCACTCACCCTCCGGTATGCAGTGGCACTGCCCCTCATGCCAGCTCACCCCCCTCATGCCTGGGGAAGCCTAGGAGCCCCTGGGAACCGCTACAGGGAAGGAGGATGACCCTTCCTCCTCTGGCCCCACTGGTCCCAAGGGATGGGGCTAAGAGAAGGTGGTTCTCCCAGGGCAGAGTGGAAGACTCAAGATTGGGGGCTCCCTTCCTGGGGAGAGGAGGAGGAGGAAAAGGTTAGGAAGCCAGGCTCAGAGAGCAGGGGCAGTGCTGGCATCTGCGGTGGGCTGGGGCAGGTAGGTGACAGTGAGGCAGAGTAGATGGGTCCAGATGTCTCTCAGGGCTCAGGAGACTCTTTGGTGGACTCCGAAGAGCAGATGTGATGTTGGGCTAAGTCCTAAGACCCTCAGCCACCCCGGGGCCATCATCCCAAGTTCCACCATCCTGGCCTCCAGGTGGCCCTGCAAATGCTCTCTTTATATTTTTTGTTCTGTTTTGACTTTTAAAAAAATAAAAGCTTGATCGGAAAATATGTCTGGAACTCTATGGCAAGGGGAGGGAGAGGAGGGGGGACGGAGGGAGAGCGTGGCCCGGCGGGCAGCTAGATGGCCTCCACGTAGTTGGCGGGGTAGAGGCCCAGCTGCCCGCTGTCCAGCCGCCCACGGCACCAGCCCTGCTCATCCTCTTCACCCAGCTTGGTGAGCTCGTCTCCTGGGAAGGGAAAACAGGAAGGGATGGTCGAGCCGACAGGAGCAGCGAAGCTGGCCCTCCCTTGGCCCGGTGAGCCCACCAAAGCGCCTTCTGCATTGTAGTCCCAAGGCTCCCACTTGTTTACTAGGCCTTGGGTTCTGGCCACGGCCCTGCCCAGTCCCGACCCAACATTCACGTGCATCCCCTGGCACACAGACCAGGACCTACCTCGGCCATCACCTCAGCTGGACCGGCCGGCCCGCCCTGATCCCCCGACCCACCTCTGGTTCCTTTCACAGCTCCCAGCCCCTCTCCTTAAATTCCGTCTCCAGACTCCACCCCACTTTATTCCACCCCTGTCACCTCGGGCCCTCCCCACTTTCCCTAATCCGAACCTTGGGAGGAGGGCTCAGGCCCCGCCCCCCTGTCACACCCAATCCAGGTCCAGGCCTCCCCCGCCCCGCCCAGCTGTCCCACCCAATTCAGGCCCTGGCCCCGCCCCTCTGCCATACCCAATCCAGGCTCAGGCCTCTCCCCACGCCCCGCCCAGCTGCCACGCCCGACCCAGGCCCGGGCTCCGCCCTCTGGCCCCACCCCTCCTCCACACCCAATCCAGGCTCAGACCTCTCCCCACGCCCCGCCCAGCCCACCGTACCAGCCTTGAAGCTGAGCTCGTCCTGCTCCTGGCCGTCGTAATCGTACAGCGCCCGCACACGGACGCCCTTGGCGTCATCGTCGAAGGGATTGGCGCCTCCGTTGGCCTCATTGCCCCCAAAGGGGTTTCCGCTCTCGTCGTCCGACCACTCTGTGGCGTAAGGCTGGCCTCTGTCGTAGCTGCTGACGCTGTGATGCGAAGGGAGAACCCCTAAAGAGCGGCCCCAGCCCTAGGGCGCTCCCCCCTAACCTGGGCTCAGGGCCCCAGTACTGCCAACCTCGAGCAGGGGGTCCGGGGCCAGTGGCTCTCAGGTCAGCTCTGAACAGAAGGTAGGGCCAATGCATTATTTCAGCTCTTAAAACTCCAGAGGGTCCCTCACCTGCCGCGGTCCCCAGCCTGGGATGTGGACTCCACCACCCCGGTGGCGTTGCTCAGCGCTGCCCCCTCCGTCTTCTTGGGCTGCTTCTCCTTCTTGGCGGTGGCGTGGGGCAGATCTGGGTTCCACTCCTGGTGGGAGCAGGGAGCAGTCGTTCTGGGCGCTGTACCTCCAGGCCCTTGCCAGCCTTTTCGGGTTCCCCTTCCCCATCCCCACACGTCCTCACCTCGAACTGGGGCCAGTTCATGGGCATGCCAGGGCCGCTGGTGCTGCGGAACCATCGGAGGTCCTCCTGGGCGTCGGCCCCCCGGATGGCCTGCTCCAGCTCACGGTACACGTGGATGTAGCTGCGCTCGGGGATGAGGGGAGTAGAGGGCAGGGGTTTGCCAGGGCCTCATCTCATTCCATTTAGGGGAGCAGGGTGGCACAGCTCAGGATGCCCAGTGGGCTCCCTACTGCACGCCACCCACACATTTCCTGGGTGCCCAGCATGGGTCAGCACACACCCATGTGGCCTCTTCCTCCCTTTCATCACTGGGCCGGGGTGCCTGCACACCAGTGCCCCTCTGCTGGCCATGCCTGCCGTGCCAGGTACCTGCTGTTCTCCGCCAGGTTGAGGTGACGCTTGATGTCCAGCAGCACTTCCTTGAGGAAGACCAGTCGCTTCTCTTCAAACTGCTGGCACTGCTCAAACACCTGCTCCATGCCCTCCATGTACTGGGGTGTGGTCTTGCCCACGTCGTCCAGCACCTTCTCATACTTCTCCTGTGTCTGTGGGCGCCAGCATGGAGGCTGGTGAGACCTCGCCAGGCGTGGCCCCTGGCCATCTCCCACTCCAAGGGCCCTCAGACCCCGGCTACCACCCCCCTGGTGGCACCTTCTGCACATCCTGTTTGCATTTGTCCACTTTGTCCTGCAGCTTCTTCTGCTGCTCGGGCGTGACCGACTGCTCGCTCTTGCTGTTCATCTCCCGCGTCATGGCCAGCTTCTCCTCTTTGCAGGCCAGATGGTAGGCTTTCTTGGCGGTCTCCAGCTGTGGGAAGGGACAGGGCACACAAGGGTTGCAGTTGTGAGCAGGGACATTTATGGTCACTTATCCTCGGAACTGCTGCCTGCCCGCCCACCCCAGGAGAGTGGTGGGCACAGGGTCTTGCATGGCAGGGGGTGCTGGCCATGGCTCCCGTTGTTTGGGCAGGTGCCTGCGTCTGTGGATGTCCCTGCTTGGCACTGCAGTGTCCGCCCCATCTGACATGCCCAATGGGTATCTCTCATGGGGACAGGGCCCCTCTTCCCCTGGGTCTCTACCCACGGGTGCTGTCAGGCCCACGGTGGGCAGCTCCTCCTGGAAGGTGATGCTTCTCCCCAGTGGGCACAGTGCCTGGGGCAGTGTGTTGACGCTGCCCACCCGCAGACACCTCCCTGGCCCAGCCACCCAGCCCACCCTGCTGTGGGCACCACCCCCAGGCACCTCCTTCATCTTCTTGGCCCAGGGCTTCTGGGCCTTGCGGAAGCCGTCCTCAGCCTCCTTGGTCTCTTTGAAGCCACCCATGATCTGCTTGTGGTAGGCGTCCTTCTGCCAGTTCTTGACTTTCTCCAGGTCCTCATTCAGCAGGCTGTTCTTCACCTCCTGGTGCAGCTCGCTCACCTTGTCCGCCTCTGTCATGATGGCGCCCCAGGCCCGCTCCAGGCTGCCATACTGTGGTCCTGAGGGTGCAACAGCGGGTCACAGTGACCCCTCTTCTCCCGTCCCCAGAGCACTCCCTGCACTTCTATCCATCCTCCAGGGCCCCAGCCACTACCTCCAGGAAGTCTCCTTCCCCTGCTCCACCTTGGGCCACACCTGCCTCTGTCCCTACTCCCCATCAACCTGGGAGCCCCAGGGACCAGCCTGGGTCCTCCAGGTTCTCGCCAGCCTGGCCTGGCTCCAGGCCCATAGAAGGTGCTCAGGAAAGTCAGCCGAATGTGCAACTCCAGCACCTGCTGGGGCCGATGCTAGGAGCCTGTTGGGGACCAGTCACTCGGCTTCCTTTGTTTCTGTGTGCTGGCACCAAGTGTGTGCCAGGTGCCGTGCTAGGCAGTAGGCCCAGCCCCTGCCCTGATGGAGTCTAGAGTCTAGTGGAAGAGAAAAATAGTAACGAAGAAATGTAAACCTCAACCCAAATCTGCTCCACATCACAGGAATGCAGGGTGATGACACTAGACGCAAGGTGTGATTCCGGACCGGGCCAGGGCCAGCCCAAACCACTGCTGTGGTCAAACGTGCATCTGGGCCGTGTTAAATGTCCCCAATTTTTTTTTTTTGTTGTTGTTTGCTTGTTTTGGTTTGCTTTTTTGAGTCTGGGTGAAAGGTATGCAGTTCTCTGTATTATGGCTGCAACTTTACTAGAAGCATAAATTATTTCAAAATTGGCTTAGCCTCTTTCTTTCTTTCGAGTGGGGGACAGTGTCTACACTATGTAATCTAGGCTGGCCTTGAACTCACTAAGTTACCCAGGCTGAGCTTGAACTCGTGATCCTCTTGCCTCAGCTTCCTGACTGCTGGGTTCACAATGCCTGTGATTTTTTTTTAAATTTTTTTAGGAGTCGAACTCAGGACCTCACGCTTGCCAGGCAGGCGTTTATGCTGCTGAGTTATCTCACCAGCCCTGCCTGCGATTTTTTAAAAAATCCTACCTAAGAAGCAGCAGCGCCCAAAAGGCCCTGCGGCTACAGGAAACGGCGCATCTACTGGTTGGGTGCTCAGGGGACACCACCCGCGGGGGGCGCGGATTGGGGCGGTCTGAGGGACACCCTGGAGGCACCTTTCTCGATGAGCTGGCGCCAGCGCTTGGCCCAGTCGGTGAGCTGCTGCGCGTACGCCTTCTCGATCTTGGCGCGCTCCTGCACGCAGCTCATCAGGTCGTTGCACAGGCGGTGGCCGTCGTCGATGCGTTTCACCGTGCGCTTGTAGTTCCCCACCTGGCGGCGGCGGCAGCGCGCGTGACTCTGCGGCCCCGCACTCCCGGCCCCGGCCTGAAGGTGGCGCGCGCGCACCGCTCCGCTCCACGACTCCCGACCCCCCTGCTTGGGGCGCCCAGCACCCCACACCAGGCGCCCCACCTCTGCGCACCCTCTTCCCACTTCAGACATCACCTCCTCGCCGCCACAAAATGCGTAAGGAGTTTTATAATTTGGACTTAGGCTCGAATGAATTATTCATGCTGTTCTCGCGAGCTAAATCCATTATATTTATAGAGTCGCAGAAGTATTGAGTTGAACTGCGGATTGACACAATATTATGTTTTGTAGACATCTCATTAAACACTTATTAATTTAGGTCTGGCAGTTTTCGTTTTGGATTTCGGAAGCCAATAATGACCCCCCACCCCTGGGTCTCAAATCCTTCTGGAAGCTATCAAAATGCTGCTTTCTAGTCTCGCTGCATCCCTATGTGGCCTGGGGTGCCCCAGCCCCCACCCCACCCCTCTGTGTCCAACCCTCCACCCCTCTGGGGTAGGGGACGGGCAGCAGCAGCCCAGCCTACCTCCCAGAAGCTGTCAGTGGTCTCCTCTGGAGCCAGCGAGGCCTCATCGTAGGAGCCGGACATGGTGTGGCCGTGGGGAGCTGGACACGGGTGCGGCTGCAGTCAGCGGGCTTGGGGGCTCAGGCACTGGGAGGAGAGAAGAGAAACCGTGGAGGGGGAGCCCCACCCCAACTCCAGCCCGGGTACCCACAGACGTTGGGGGAGGAGCCTCACGCTGGGATGGGGTCTCACCACCCTAGAGGGACCCCAGGATTCAACCTGCAGCACCTCGGGGCCCTGTCCTGTTCCTGAGTGTAGGGACCCTTGGCGAGAAGTCACTGCCACACGCTTGGGTAGCTGCATCCGGAAGCTCCTCGGTCCCACACAGCTTCCCGAAGCCAGTGGTCAGGGCTCCCCGCTGGCTTCTCAGCTCTGCCATCCTGAGAAGGGCCCCTCTCTGCCCCTCAGCATGGCCCACCTTGACCCAGCTGGATCCAAGCACCAGGCCACAAACACCCTGCCCAGCCAGGGTCTCCAGCTTCTGACCCCAAACTAACACAGAGGCCTTCGTCTCAGCCCTGAGATTCCCCAGCTCCCCACCGTAGCTGGAACCAGACTCCCGAGGCTGGCGCCAGCCCCAACCACCCCCACCCAGGCCCTGCTGCCCCCATCAGTGGCTCCCCGGCCCGTGGGTCAGATCTGTGCAGCGTGTGGGCGGCTGCGCTGCCCGGGTTCTGTCAGCTGGCATCACAGTTGTTCAATCTAGGCCACTTGTGGCCTGGGGCCAGGAGCCACCGCCACCTCCCCACCAGGACACACAGCCGCCCCCGGCGAGGATGGCGCGATAGTTGGAGACAGGACACAGGGCTGGTGGCCTGGTCTTGAGGGAAGGCAGGCACTGCAATATTCAGCCCAACCTGGGGGCCCCGGGACCCCATCCCTTCCTGGCAGCTGGTCCTCACCCAGGCTCAGGGCAGGTGGCACCAACACGAAGGACCCTTGGCCAATCTTGACTTCCCCCACCTCAGTCTCCCCATCTGTCCAAGGCATGGTGCTCCGTCCTTGTCATTACCCAGCCTTGTCTCCCTGCGCCTCACGGGAACGAACGAAGGTCGAACCCCGGCCATGGGGCCTCCCCTGTGGTCCTGGGGAAGCGCCGTGACATGGGGCACCTGGATGGAGCCGCAAGCTTCTCAGGAACACTCTCTCCACCAACACCACTTCTGGGAATTTACCTGCCTGAGGTTACTTCCAGCAGCACTGCTGGGCCTCCAGAGTCTCAGAACAGCCCAAATCTTCGTCCCCAGGGCACTGGCTCTGTAAAGCACGGTGCATGCCTGCCGCAGAGGGTCCTGGCCATGCCATCATTGCAATACACATAAGCAGGGGTCACCTTTGTGGCTCGGGGACAGGATAGGAGGGGGATTTCTCACTGTAGGTCTTTCCCTGCCCTTTAAATTTTTCCTTGTGTGAATGAATTGCACATTTTAGAAGCCCTGAAGCCTTTAATCCCAGCACTCTGGGAGGCTGAGGCAGGAGGATAGCAAGTCAGAGTCCAGTCTGGGCAATTTAGCAATTTTGCAAAATGCTGTTTCCAAAAAAAAAAAAAAAAAAAAAACGGGCTGGGGATGTAGCTCAGTGCGAAGGGCCTGGGTTCCATCCCCACGACACACAACATACACGCATACAGTCACACACGCTGCAGGCTGCGTCGGGACCAGGCGCAGGACAGAGGGAGCACGCATGGGCCGAGGGAGGGGACAGTGCCAGCAAGCCTGGCGTGTCGGCTGCAGAGGATGCCAGTGGCTGACAGCCTGCCCCGGCCCAGATAACCCTGGCCCAGGGGAGGTGGGACACGCCGGGGTCAGCAGAGTCACAGGGGTGGTGGGCACTGCCCCGCACCACACGGCTGTGTGAGCACGAGGATTCCTGTGGCCTCCCCGGGCTTCCTGGAAAACAACCTGATCTCAGAAGCGGAGGAGATGGCGAGTGTCCAGTGTGCCTGCCGCAGCCCCGGGGGCTCCGAAGCCAGGAGGCAGGTGAGAGTGAGGAGGCCGGCGGGAGCCTGCAAGCCACAGCACCACTTGGCCACGCACCTCGCCCCACCCTGCTGGCACCCTGGGCAGGCAGCGGCCAGCGCTGGCCACAGGCTGTTTCCCCTGGATGGCACTCAGCACCTGTCACTGCGCGCTGCGACACAGAAGTGGAGTCGGAACTGACGTGGCCAGCACCTGGCACTCCCCCGGGGCAAGCCTGATGCTTCTGGGCCTGACTTTTGTCACTGGGAGGGAGAGGCCATCTCAGCCCTGCAGCCCTTTATCATTAGTAATAGCAGCTGACAGTCACAGAGCACACACGAATTCTATGCCTTTTTTTTTTTTTTTAAGGTAGTACTAAGGGTTGAACCATTGAGCCCTTGTTCTTTTCATTTTTTTAAGTGGTTTTTTTTTTTTTTTTTTTTGTGGGTACCGGGGGTCGACCTCAGGACCTTGCGCGCCAGTAGGCACCCGTGCTGCTGAGCAATATCACCGGCCCTTTTTTCGTATATGGGTTCCGGGAGTCGAACTCGGGCCCTCTCGCTTGCCAGGCAGGCGCTTACGCCGCTGAGCCATCTCACCAGCCCGATTTTTTTAAGTTTTGAGATAGGGTCTCACTAAATCGCTAAGCTGCCCAGGGTGGGCTCCAACTTGCAACCCTCCTGCCTCAGCCTCCCAGAGTGCTGGGATTATAGGTGTGTGCCACCATGCCCAGCTCCAATCCTATGCCTCAACTCATTAATCCTTATGCCAACCGTACTATTGTCCACATTGAAGATGAGAACCCACTGGCTTGGGGACGAGACTGTGACAGGACTGCCCCGCTGCTGCAGGGACTCAGGCCAGCGTGTCATGATGTTGCCAGTGTGCCAGTGCTGCATGAGGCTGTAATGACAATGATCCCAGCCTGCGGGTGTTGGGGCTGCCTGTCCCGTGCCCTGCGTGAAGCCCCTCACGGGAGTTAACTCTCTCACCTCCCTGTCTGTCCCCTGCTGCTCTGTGTCTCTGGAGAGCCCTAACCCATAGCCTGGGACACTCAGGGCTCCCCCTCTACCACTACGCTGCTACCACAGAAGGCGGGATTGACGGTGACATCAGCCGCCACCAGCTGGTGTCTCCTGGCTGCCTGCTGGGTACTGTTCCAGATGCTCTATGTGTGTTTCACTTTCATTTACAGATGGGGAAACCGAGGCACGGGGCCATAAAGGCACCACAGCCAGGGCCTCCCAGGTGGTGGACTTGCCTTTGAGGCAGCTGTAGCCTGTGCTATATTGATCCCCTCCTCGCCTCATCCCCCAGGATCCTGAAGGCGTGGTGGAGCTCGCCTGTAATCCCAGCATTTGGGAGGCTGAGGCAGGAGAACCACCAAGAGTTTGAAGCCAGCCTGGGCTACACAGCGAGACCCTGCCTTGATCACCACTTCCTCTCCCTGGGCCTCGAGGCCTCATCTGTGAAATAGGTTGGTACCAGGTTTATAATGGTAGGGAGCCTCCAAGGATGTCAACCCTCTACTCACTGCCACCCCTGTGGTTGGTGGCAGATGGCCGTCCTCTCTCAGGGCGAGCCTTTCAGACAACAGCCAGAATCCCACGGAGTGAGTCTGAGTCCCACCTGTCCCTGCTTCCAGGCTCCTGCCAGGAGCAGCCTCCTCTCCTGCTCCGCCCTTGGGACCTTCTCTCCACTCCCCTTGGAATCAGCCACAACCAGCTAGGAGCACCCACTGCGCTGCGCCAACCCTAACCCTAACACGACAGTGGAGACGGCAGTGACTTCCGGCTCCACAGACAAGCACCTGAGACCCACTGAGGTCAAATACCTTGTCCAAGGTCACACAGCAGGAGGAGGCTGAACTGGGTCGGGATTGGGTCCTTCCCCTGCTCCCCCTCCCAGGAGCCCAGCGTGCCCCGGTGTCCCATGTCCCACACATTCCCAGCCGCTCCAGCCTCACCTGCCTCGGAGACAGCTGGGCTCTTGATGTTGGCCTCAGGTGGGCTCCACAGGTGGCAGGACGGACTCAGGTCAGCAGCCAGGCGCTGTCCCCGCCCTCGTCCCCACGTCCCTGTGAGCCTTGGCCCCTCCCCGGCCTGGGGATCCCGCATCCTCCTGTCACTCACTGTCCCCCACATCCTCGCTTCCCTTCCAGGGCAGCTCAGCCCCCTCCCTCCAAGACGCCTTCCCTGGGTCCCCAGCCCTCGCCTGCCCCCGCCTCTGCCTCTCAGTCACCCTGCACCCCAAGCCTGGAAGCCACCCCATCAGCATGGCGGGTCAAGGGTACAAGTGAGTGCTGCAGAGGGCTCAAACCCCAGCTCCGCCACTGCCTGGCCAGGGGGCCTCGGCAAGTTCTTTAACCTCTCTGAGCCTCAGTCTCCTCACCTGCAAAGCCCGCGGGACAGGGCGCTGTCATTATTCGGGTGTGACGCACAGAGCACTCATCTGTCCAGTGACCCCTGAGCTACCCCTGGAGGAACCCTCACCTGGGACACCCAGGTCCCCGGGTCCCCGTGAGAAGAAGACCCCCTCGCCTGGCTTCCACTGCTACAAACCAGCTGCCCCGCCTGCATCTCTTCTAACCTAAGCTTCCCCCAGTCCCAGGGGACCCCTTCCAGGAAGGATGCGTCCAGGAGGGGACAGAGAGGGCGGGAACACCTGTGGGCAGGGAGACAGCGCTGGGGGCCCCGGGGCACACAAGAGGGCGTGGCTCATCCCCGTGGGGAAGGGTGCAGCAGACCACGGCCGCCAGCTCACATGGGGCACAGTGCGGGCACAGCCTCAGAACCCGCTCCAGCCGCCTGCCCCTGCTCTGCCCTTGTGCCCCAGGCCCTGCTCTCCTCTAGAAATCACCCCCTGCTCCCCTACCCGGGGCCGGGTGGATAAGGCAGCACTTCCTGTCGCCCACAGGCTTCAGGGAGGCTCAGGCATGGGGTCGCCGGGACTCGATGCCCGCCCTCGTGGGGCACTCTCTGGTGCCCACATCAGCCACCTCCAGCATAGAGCAAGCAGGCAGGGCCCGGGGGCCAGGGTGTGGGGTCACCCACCAGGAGGCAGCGCAGCCATCGCCCCTGGCCAGGGACAGAAGAGAGGACAGAAGGTAGGGCTACCTCCTGCCTCCTGTGTGCTAGGCCTGAGGAGCCGTCTGACACCCAGGGTCCCTAGCAGACACCTCGGGCTCCCCTCCCTGCCTCTTCCCCACCTGGGGTTGCCACAGATCCCGGCCCCAAGGAACACAGCTCTGTCCAGAGGGGGGTTCCTGGGGCCCAACAGGGGACACGAAGGGCTGAAGAGGTGGAAGCAGGGGCTGGCACGCGACCTGTGCAGATTTGGACTATAGCAGCAAGCAGGAAGGAAAACTCCCTGACCTCACTGGTGCTCACATTCTAAAGGGGCTGCACATGGAAGTAAACAACAGAGTATTGGAGGTGACAAGGCTATGGGTTAAAACAAGGCAGGGGATGGTAGGGCTCATGGGAGATGCTACTGAGTGGTGCAGCATATCCAGCCAGAGGGCGCAGCCAGTGCAAAGGCCCTGGGGCAGAAGTGTGGTTGCCACAGTTGAAGACCAGCAACACTGAGGGACAAGGGGACAAGGGCATTGTGTGACTGAGGCAGACTGAGTGAGGGTAAGGGAGGCAGGGAGGTGTGGGTGGATGGAGGCTGAAGGTGCCAGTGACTTGGGCCTTGTGGGGTCAAAGGAAGCCCCTGACTTTTTCTCCCAGGGAGATGGGAGACAGTCCAAGGCCCAAGAAGAGGTGAGATGGCCTCTGCCTTCCATCTCAGAGGCTCCCCAGCTGCTGGGGGCAGAGCAGCCTATGCGGGATGATGAGGGAAGCTGCCACACGCCGCTGCGGTCCTCCAGGTGAGGTGTGAACGGTTTGGGTGTGACTGGGAGGGCAGGCATCAGGGATGATTCCGGGGTCTGGAGCCACGGGACACCCACAAAGAGCCTCCCAAGCTCTTGCCGCGGGATCCTAGGTGCAGACCCTCCTTCTGGCCCCACCCCACCCAAGCTCCATGCCTCTGTGTGTTCCTGGGCCTCCCTTGGGCTCCCCCTGACTTGGGTTCGGCTGCTGGGGAGATCAGGTTCCAACCTGACTTCTGGGCGGTGTCCCAGGCTGCAGACTCACTGTGTGCAGGAATGGGGTCGCGGCAGATGCCCCTGGAGGTCTTTCCAGTGGGCCCCAGAGTTGGGTGGCAACTGAGGGGGGGGGGCAGACAGCAAGGAAAGACAGACCCCAATGGGGACACGGGGCAGGGAGAAATGACGGAGCCAGGGCGAGGAGGGTGGGGAGGGGGAGGTCGGGACCAGGCTAGAAGGGCAGGAAGGGCCAGGTCCTGCGCTGCAGAGCAACTCTGGGCCCTGGGGTATGGGGAGGAGGTGAGGGGTTCAGAGGATCAGGGCGCAGAGGCACCAGTGTGCAGGGCACATCTGTACCCCTCAGGCGGTTCCTGCCAACCCCAAGATCCACTATCCCACCTCCCGGGCCCTGGACCCCAGAGCGCGAGCCCCTGTGCCCAGCACCCAGCGGCCGCATCTAACATCTGCAGAAACCAAGCTCTCCTCACAGTGCCCAAAACCTCCGACCCCTGCGCGCCCAGGGGTAGGGGAAGACCCCTCCCCTCCGAGCAGCCAGGGCCCAGCAAGCACACCAACTCCTCCCCCCCAGGGGCAGGGCCTTCCACCCACCGATCTTGCCCCTCACGCTACCACCTCCTGCCCACGAAGGCCCTTCAGCCCCGGCCCGGGCAGACCCGGCATCCCACATCGCGCACGCCCGGCCCCGTCCTCGCCCCGGCGCGCCAGTTCCTCGCAGCGCCCCACACCCCCGCGGCGGGCAGCCGCCTCCGCAGTGCCCAGCTCCCCGGCGGCAGCGCAGCGCCGGGCCCCGGGAGCAATGCAGCAGAGCGGGGGGGCGGCCACCGGCACCCCGCACTCCTGCACCCCGACTGCAGGCCCCGGCTTGGTGGGGACGCGCACCGGGGTCCTCGGGGAGGGCTGGGTGGGGCAGTTCGCGGGGCCCGCAAGGGGAGCGCAGCGCGGGTCGGGCTGCGCTCGGGCAGGAGCTGGCTCTGGCCGAGGGGCTCTGAGCCCAAGGCCGAGACCACCCAGGGTCCGCGGGGGGCTGTGGCCTGGAGGGTGGGAAGCGCAATCTGTCCGGACAGCAGAGCCTCCCAGGGCCCTGGGGGCGACATACTCACGACCCCTGTCGCCCCAGACCAGCTCAGCCCGCACCCCCAGGCGGGGCGGCACGTGCAGAAGTCCGGACCGGTGGCCCCGGTGGAGACGGTGGGAGGTGCACAGGAAGAAGGCGACAGGGGACAGTGCGGGGGGGAACCCCGGGGCACTCGCGGGACCCCAGGGCGCACCTACCTGGGCCGTGCCGGGCCGGGCTCCACGCCGAGCCGGAGCCGCCGGCCGCGCTCCCTCTGCGCCGTGGTGGCGGCGGCGCGCGGGGACCTGGGGCCGGGCTGGGGGCTGCGCGCTTCGGGGTCCCCTCACCAGCGCGCGCTCTAAGGCAGCGGCGCCGGAGCCTCAAGAGCCCGCTCCCCGCCCCCACGCCGCCGCCTCCCCTCCCTCCCCCGACCCGCCTCCTTCCCCAGCCGCCCACCTCCTTCTGCTCGTTTCCATGGCAACCGGGCAATGCTCAGTGCCGGCACCTCCCTCTGCGGATGGCAGGGGGCGCCCGCACCCACACGGGCGCGCGCCTCACAGCACAGACGGGCTGCCGGGCACAGGCTGGCGCGGCCCGCTCTACCCGGAGGTCCTGCCGGGGCCTTCTCTTCCTCCCCAAGATCAGGCCTCCAGCGTCCCTCGCAGACATCGGGAGCGACACCTTTGCCATGCACCTCCCTCGGGTCCTGAATGCGAGCTGCTCTGTAAGACATTTCTGTTTGCTAAATCTTTTACCCTCTGGTCTAGAGAGTCCGAGATTTTCCGGGCCCAGCACCCATGATCTCCTGCCATGAAAATTAAAGCCCATTTTACAGACTGGATCTGTGGCCCGCGGTAGTGTAACAATTCAGCTCAACACCCAGGGTTCCTGGGCTGGCTGCTGGCCCTGCGATTGCAACGCGGGGTTCCTCTCAAGGGCCACAGCTGCTGCACATCCCCCAAAGCCTGCATCCCCGTGCAGCTCACGTGTGACCCATGTGCCGAAAGTGTGCACCATGTGCACCCACAGCACACACGCAGAAACAAACACCCGTTATAGTTTTGCCCACAGGCTTTTCTAAGAATGTCTGCCTACATGTGCACAAGTAACACAGGTATACATGTGTGACACTGATATTAGTGTATAGCACCTTAAGACACGTGCATACACATCTACCTGGATCCGAAACACACACACGCGAGCCCGTGCTATACACACAAGCCCGGCACACCACCCTCCCCTCCTGGGAGGGACTCAGTAGCAGCAATAAAGTGTCCCAACTAGGACACTTGGAGGGGCTGCTTCCGGAAAGGATCGGACTGTCTGCTACACCCACCCAGGGGCCAGACGCTAATCTGCCAATGCAGTGTCTCGGCTGGGAAATGGGCCACCACCACCCCATTCTGAAGCCCTCCTTTTGGTCCAGACTAGATCCTGCCTAGAGCCCCCAGCCTAGGGGCTCTCTCTCTCGCCCTCCCTCCCTCCTCAATGCCAGCCCATCCTGGACTTGGAGGAAAGACAGGGAGGGCACAGTGAAACAGCCCTCCCTCCTCAGAGGGGGTCCTGAGGTCCACAAGGTCCCAGTACATGCCCGAAGGAGCAACATACAAGGGGGTGAGGGTGTGGCAGGAGACCAGGGAAGAGCCAGGGACACAGGAGACAACGTGACCCAAGCGCCATGCTTCCCAGGCAAGGGCCACTGCAACCTTTGTGCCCGGGACAATTTTCAGAGACCCTCCCCCCAAAACCTCCAGCAAATTAACCAAAGCCTGCTTCTTCTTTTCTTTTTTCTTTTGCACTGGGAATCAAACTCAGGACCTCATGCTTGCCAGGTAGGCTCTGTGCCGCTGAGCTACATCCCCGGCCCCCGAAGCCTGCTTCTTAACAGTGAGCCTCACCCATATTCATCACATCTAAAACCCCCTTTCTTCATCATAAGATTGCTGCCCATTAGGCCGAGGCAGCCAGAAACTGCAAGAGCTGTCCTGATATCAGAGATGTTCAAAACGGAAGGGGGAAAATGATCCTGAAACAGAAGAAAGGGGGTGTTTCATTCATTCAACACATATTTAACAGGCACAGACCATGCGGCAGAGGCTGCTGTAAGTGCTGAGATCCAGCAGTCAAGAAAACAGAGCCCCTGCCCTAGAGGATTCCTGAACGCTGTCCCTGGTCTCTGGCCCCTCCTGAGGGGTCGCTGGCTGTCACAGCAGCCTTGCATGGTGAGGCCGCAGAACCCTTAGGAAACAGACCAGACACTGATGGGTTTTCCCAGGGTGACGGCTGGTATAGGACTGGGCTGGGGTTTGAACACTGTGCTCACCCGGCTTTTCTGTGTTCCACATAGATCCCATTCAGAAAGATCTAAGGCAGGTGTGGTGGTGCATGCCTGTAATCCTAGCGCTCTAGGAGGCTGAGGCAGGAGGATGGCAAGTTCGAGCCCAGCCTGGGCAATTTAGTGACTTAGGGAGGCCTGGTCTCAAAATAAGAGAATTTAAAATGGTCTGGGGATGTAGCTCAGTGTGAAGGCCCTAGGTTCAATTCCCAGTACTGGGGAACAAGAAAAGGTTCCCCAAGCAGAGGCTCCCAGGAGAGAGAGGAGGCCTGAGCTGGGGCAGGAGGGATTGGGTTCCTGGGTGCTGTAAGTAGAGCCCCCTGCTCACCTGCCGGCCCCAGCCCCAGATCATCTTTCTCCTAAAGAGCGGTTCCATCCAGTGATCCCAAGGACAGCTGTCCCCGCCTCGGTGAGCCCCACCCAGGCCCATCTGCTGCCGGGCAGACCGTGAGTCCTGCCCTCCTACACTTGGGTTCCAGAGAGGCCCCGCCGGTCACCCTCTCCTTCCCAGGCCGAGAGCTCCCACCCCTCCACCCCCACGGCCCACCTAATCTGGCCTCATCTGCTGCTGGGAAGCTCCTGGGCCAGCCTGACCTGGGCCCCGTGCTCCAGCCCACAGGCATTGGCCTACAAACGAGGAGGGTGCCCTGCCCAGCCACAGAGCACTGCCCCGGTGCCCCCAGAGATGCCGGCCCCCTCGGCCCCTTGCCTGCCTCCTGCCCCAACCCCAAGGCACTCATGGCCCCTCCCGTCAGCCACGTGTTCCCGAGTGCAGGGCCATCAGGGCTCAGGAGCTGCCATTCTGCATCCCTTTTGCATGATGTTCCCATGACTGTCAAGATGCCAGAGTCCTCCCCGACCCCAGCAACGTGTGACGGGCAAGCTGGACAGCTCAGGAGGAAGAAAGCGGGCATGGCCCCAAGGAGGCCTGGGCATGTGCATGGACACTGGGGACAGGAGAAGCAGAAGGAGAAAACTGTCTAGATCTTCACCGAGCACCTGCTGTGTGCACAGTGCTTGTTTTTCACAATGAACCATTTTACAGGTGTGGAAACTGAGGCTCCGAACAGTCAAGGCCTCACTGCTCAGTCTGGGTCCCAGGCTGAGGGTATAACTCATGGTAGAACGACTGCATAAGTAAATGTGAGCACCTGGGTTCCATCGCCAGCACCGCAAAAAATATAAATAAAAATAAATAAAAAATAACCTGGATCCAGGGCCCAGGAGCTTGGGCACCATCTGTTAAGTGGCAAGAAATGCAGACTCTCCAGTGCCGCCCCAGGCATCCTGCATCAGAGCTTGCGTTTCCAAAGCCTAGGAGAGTCCAGGATGAGGAGTACTAGGTTAGGGGGCTCGCCCCATAACACAGCTGGAAGGTGAAGCTGGTGTTCACCTTGGCGGGTGACTCACAGCATCCCACGCTGTCTTCAGTGCCCTTAATGAGCATTTTCTGAGAACCCGCTGTGTGGCATCACCCTGGGGGTCGGGGGGACATGGCAGATGACCAGCCAATCTATAGCCTTGAGGAGGATTCCTGCCAAAGGGGCCACATGATAAACCATGTAAGTTCAAGTGCCAATCAATGCTATCAAGAAAATAACGTGGAACACAGTATGAGTGGGAAGCCACTGTATCAGCCTTCTTTTGAAGAAGTGACATTTGAGCAGAAACCTAAGTGAAGGGAGAAAGGGACATAATGGATGATTTGAGGAGTGTCTGTAACAACGAGGCAAGTATCCTGAGGTAGGATTAAGTTTGGGGTCACTGAAAGGATCTCAGAACTGGATGGATGGATGGATGGATGGATGGCTGGAGGGAGGGATGGATGGATGGATAAGCTGATGGGTGGATAGATGGATGGATAAGCAGATGGCTGGAAGGATGGATGGATAAGCAGATGGGTGGGTAGGTGATGGATGGCAGGTAGAGTGAGCCAGACAGAGAAGCAGTCCGTAAGGTAGAGGTAGAGAAGACAGGGACTTGATCCTGCAGGGCCTTGTAGGCCACGGTGAGGACTCAGGATTTATTCTAACGATGAAGGGAAGCTGCCTGTATTTTTTGAACTAACTGGAAAGGTTCAACAGCAGAATGGAAATAAGAGAAAAAAAATCAGTGAACTTTGAGATAGAATAATAGGAATAAAACAATTTTAGCAACAGAGAGAAAACGGACTGGAGAAAAAGGAGTCTCAGGAAGTCACAGGACTGAAACAGAACTACATTCATGTTCTCAGAATCCAAGAAGGAGGAGAAAGAGTGGGGTCTGCCAAAGTATCCTCCAAAGAACTACTCTGAATTTAAAAACTCCACATTTGGCAAAAAGACAAACAATAGATTTAAGAAGTGTGTGAACTCCAAACAGGTAAAAACCAAAGAAATTCACTCCAAGGCACATAATCAAACTCCTGAAAAAGAAAGACAATGAAAAACTCTTGAAAGCGGAGAGAGAAATAACACTTTATCAAAAGGCGAAAACGAATGACAGAAGATTGCTCATGAGAAACTATGGCAGCCAGAAAGCGGTGGCATCGCTGAAATAAAAGTGTCCCCAGGGGAAGGTCACTAAGGAATGGTCCTCAGCAGACCTCCCCAGAGGAATGGCTGAAGGAAACTCTGGGAACAGAAAGGAAACGATAAAAGAAGGAATCCCAGGACTGCAGGGAAGAGGAAAGAACAATAGGAAGAGTAAAAATGTGGGCGGATCTGATAGGTTGTCTCATGTTTTCTGAATTATGTTTGAGAGTTGAAGCAAAAATGACACCATCCTCTGATATGATTTACGAAGCATGCAGAAGGAATATTTAAGACAGTTAGATTTAAATGCAGAGGGTAGAGGAACTTACAGTGGGGCAAGTTTTGTACACTTAACCCAATGACACCAAACCGACACAGTGGTGCATGCCTGTAATCCCAGCACTCTGGGAGGCTGAGGCAGGAGGATTATAAGTTTAAATCCAGCTTGAGCAGCAATTTAGCAACTGAGACCTTGTTTCAAAATTAAAAAAATAAAAAGGTCTCGGGAGGTAGATCAGTGTGAAGGTAGATCAGTTCAATCCCCCGTACTGCAAAAGTAAATAGATACATAGGTATATACCAGTAGAGTGGAGCTAGGAGGTTGGATACAGATATATAGATATAGGAGACATATATAGATAGATGAGGGGAGAGAGAGAGAGGTCTCAATTACTAAAACAATCTACATAGAGATACACTCAAAAACACTACAGATAAATCCAGAACAGGCAAATCTAATTTCCAGCAATGGATGCTGAAACGGCGGTTGGTTCCAGGGGATACAATGGGCAGCCACACACACACCTCTGGCCATTACCCCTGGATCTGAGCGGTGGTTCTCACAGGTGTGCAATTCACTGATTCATCATACTGGCTGGGGATATAGCTCAGTGGCACAATGCCTGCCTGGCGAGTGTGAGGTTGTGAGTTCAATTCCTGGTACAAAAAAAAAAAAAAAAAAAAGATTCATCATACTTCAGTTAACAAATATAAAACTACCAGTTAAGCTTTAATTAAAAACAAAACAAGGCTGGCATAGTGATGTGTGACTGTAATCCCAGCACTCTGGGAGGCTGAGGCAGGCAGATTATAAATTAGAGCCCAGCCTGGGCAATTAAGTGACTTAGCAAGATCCTGTCTCCAAATTAAAAAAATGTAAAAAGAGCTGGGGATGTAGCTCAATGCAAAAGCTCTGGGTTCAATTCCCAATACCACATACATACACATTTTTAAAGATAAAATAAATAAAAACCCAAAGGGTTGGGTGTAGCTCAGTGGTAGAGCACTTGCCTAGCATGTGCAAGGCCCTGAGTTTGATCCCCACAACTGGAAATTAACTTATTAATTAAAAGAAACAGGGCCGGTGAGATGGTTCAGCGGCGTAAGCGCCTGCCCGGCAAGCGCGAGGGCCCGAGTTCGACTCCCGGAACCCACATACGAAAAAGGGGCCGGTGATATCGCTCAGCGGCACGGGCGCCTGCTGGTGCGCGAGGTCCTGAGGTCGACCCCCGGTACCCACAAAAAAAAAAAAAAGAGAGAAACAAAGGTTATTGCCGTAGTCCAGGCAAGCATCAAGGGTGCTCTAGCAAATGTTGGGCTTGGGGCGCCCCTGCAGGTGGGGCTGCAGGACTGGCTGTGGGTTGGGTGGACCCCTCCACGTCCTCCCCTCTGGTACCTCAGGGGACGAGGACACTCGGAACCACAGTCTGACACGGGCTGGCAACAGACTCCACGTGCGCTCCTGGGTGGCTGGCGGTGCTGGTGATATGCGGTCACACTGAGACGAGCAGAGCCTCAGCAGACGAACCAAGTTTATTTGGGAACAGCATTGCAACAGCGAGATGCGCACCACAGCAAACCGTGTGCGACTTCAGAGATGGAGGCGAGGGGCGGTTTCAAAGTTTCCCATTCGTCTTTGCAGTGCTGGGGGTGGAACCCAGGGCCTTGGGCAGCCTAAACAAGTGCTCTACCACTGAGCCACATACGTGGCCCATCGGAAGGTTTTTGTTTTTGTTTCAGTACTGGGAATTGAACCCAGGACCTTCCCACTGAGTCACATCCCCAGCCCTTTTGTATTTTTTTATTTTAAAACAGGATCTCGCCAAATCACAAATTGCCAAGGCTGGGTTCAAATTCACAATTCCGCCCAGGGACATAGCTCAGTGGCACAAGCACCTGCCTGGCAAGCACAAGGTCCTGAGTTCGATTCCCCATATTAAAAAAAAAAAACACCCAAATTCACAATCCTCCTGCCTCACCCTCCCAGAGTGTGGGTCACCACTCCCGGCTCAAAAGACAAAATGAGAAGGGTTACACAAGATATTTTCAAACAATAATCCTGGGCCACAGGCTTTAGGAAGAAGGGTGGCGCCAGTCTGAGGTTGGACAGAGAATGGCCAGGCAGATGTCATCACAGAAGTATTTTTTGGGCAAGGTGGTGGTTCTGCCCAAGTCATGTGACGATTCCTCGTCATCAGGCACACAGGCATGAGTGCGATCTCCTCCTTTAGCACCTCCCGGCTCCACTTACTGTTATTTGCTCTCAAGGCTTGGCATGAGTGACTCCATTTTGTTGCTGACCACTTTGACAACTCGCGGCCCTGGGTGATTCCAATTCGCAAAGCACTGTCCTCCCGTCCCTCTCTGCTGCCTATACCTCCCTCTGCCTTGCACACAAGCTCACCAACAGGAGAGGACAGAAGCTGCACCTGCCCAAAGCACCACCGCTCCTTCAATTCTAAATGCAGTGCCCCCAGGACTTGGCAGATGTTAGGAAGCGCCCAGGGCCGACCCCAGCTGGGATGGCGGGGTCCTGGCACTTGGCCGGGCACCTAACCCCATCCCTCCCTCTCCGCCTCAAGGCTGCTGAACCCACTCAATTGTAGCTCAGGGCTCCAAGACTGATCACGGTTCCCACGTGTGATCACCTCTGGGTCAAGGCTACTCCCTCCTCACCCCCAGGGATCTTTTCTGTACTTCACACCAGGAACCCCAGGTCTTTTTATTTTATTTTTTGAGACAGGGTCTCACTATGTAGCCCAGGCTGGCCTCGAATTTGCAGTGGTCCTCTTGTCTCAGCCTCCCAAGTGCTGGAGTTACAGAGCACCACCATGCTGGGCTCATGGAACTCCAGGTCTTGGCAGGTTTTTGTTTACCCCCCAAAAAAAGGGAAAAGGTCTTTGTTAATTACAGGGCAGTTTCTGATCAGTCTGGGACAAGCAATATCGCTGCACTGAATTGAAAAATTCCCACTTTAGCCAGGCACGGTGGTGCACACCTGTAATCCCAACATTCTGGTAGGCTGACGCAGGAGGATCTCAAGTTCGAGCCCAGCCTGGGCTACATAGCTAGACTTTGTCTTAGGAAAAAAAAAAAAAAAAAAAGAGGCCAGGCATTGTGGCACATGCCTGTCATCCCAGCACTCGAGAGGCTGAGGCAGGAGGATCGGTGCAAGTCTGAGGCAAGCCTGGGCTACAAAGTGGGTGCCAGGCCAGCCTGAACTACATAGGAAGACCCTGGCTCAAAAAGGAAAAAAAAAAAAAAAGTAAAGGGCTGGGAATGTCAGTTCAGTGTGAAGGCCCTGGGTTCAATCCCCAGTAACGCCTAACAATAACAAAAACAAAAATCTCTCCGCCTGTAAGGGTCCTGTGTGCTGAGGATGCTGCACAGCTACTCATTGCGAGCCAGGTACCACAGGGAAAGGTGGCATCGTCCATTACGGAAACCACTAGTGTCATGTGACTAAATGTAAGTTAATCAGCATTTAAATACAACTGGAGAGTCAGTTTAAAACAAATCAGTTCCTCCGTTTGTTAGCTCCATTTCTTGCGCTCGGTGGCCACGGGCAGCTGGTGACCTCCCGCCTGGCGCTCAGCCGTGGAACGTTTCTGCCCCACAGAAAGCGCACAGGGACGGCAGGCCAAGGCCGTCTGCACGTCCAGCGCGAGCTTGCAGCCTGGACCATGGAGCTGCGTTTCTTGGACCAAAAAAATTGGCCTGAAGCAGTGCAAAACTCACACTTCGGGAGGCAGCCAGCCCTTAAACCCTGGCTATATTTAGAGAGGTGATTAAGTTCTTCATGAAACAGCATTAACGGGGAGTGCAGGCGCCAAGCTGACTCCCGCACGCCCACCTCCCGACCTCTGACCCGCGGGCCGGCCCACGCATGGGGCTCTTTCTACAGTCCCCACCCCTGCTTCGGAAGAACACGGACATCGGGGACACGGCGGTGGGGCCGTCTGCCTGGATTGTGGCAGTGAGTTTCAGCTGGTGTCTTGCAGCCCGGCCTGCTTTGCCCTGGCTGACCAGCATCCTGACCGCAGGAAGTGAGCCAGGCTGGACTCGGGGGCCCACGCCTGGAATCCCTGCGCTCTGGGAGGGAGGCTGAGGCAGGAGCATCCTAAATTTGAGCCCAGGCTGAGCAGCTCAGCAACTTAGCCAGACTCTGTCTCCAAATAAAAATAAAAAGTAAAAAAAGGGATGTAGCTCTATGCGCAGGCCCTGGGTTCAATCCCCAGCGCAGAAAACAAAACGAACAAGAAACAAAGAGTAGTTCAGGGCCGGCTAGGGTGCAGCTGAACTGTGCAAGCCCCCCACCCCCACCCTAGGGTGCTATTTTCAGCAGCACAGCTGAGAAGCTTTGGGGAGCCAGGCGCCCCAGGGAGAGGAAGCCAAGCAGCCCCTGCACCCAGAGCCCCCAGCCCGGTGGCAGCTCAGAGACCCCCTGCCAGGCCGCCTCCCCACCTCCCCCTGGTGGGGAGGAAGCCAGGCCGCTATGATGACCTCCTCAGGAAGCTGGGCTTCCGCGCAGTTATCCCCAAAGAGGGGCCAGTGAGATGGCTCAGCGGCATAAGCGCCTGCCTGGCCAGCGTGAGGTCCTGAGTTCGACTCCCGGTACCCACACACGAAAGAAGGGCCGGTGATATCGCTCAGCGGCACTGGCAGGCGAGGCCCTGAGTTCGGGGCTCCCCTGCCTTCCTCCTGAGGCAGCCCCTTGTCCTTGTCCCAGGCATAGTCACTGCCTCACTGCCTCTCTGCTGCAGCTACAGAGGAGGTCTCGCTAAGTACTGCAATTAATTTGCCCGAGCTGGGCTCCAATTTGCAGTCCTCCTACCTCAGCCTCCGGGAGCGCCGGGATTACAGAAGTACACCATCATGCCCAGCTCCTGGGTTTGTTTTGTTTTGTTTTTGTTTGTTTGTTGCGGTTGCAGGGATGGAACTCAGGGCCTCACGCATGCTAGGCAAGCACTCTACTACTCAGCTACACCCCCTACCTCTGTTTTGTTTCTGCTTTTAAAGTTCCCTTGTGTGATTTCAATTGTTAACCCAGGTTTGAGGACTGTTAGGGGGTACAGGAAAGAATAGTTCAATATTTTTAGTTCCTTGTCTCATGTAACATTTCTTAAAAACCCAAAACCTTCTTTTGCACATCTAAACAGTCACTAGTGGAGTTCGGAGAAGAGATATGAGTCATTCACATGTTAGTCTAAGTAAGTTTACTCAGCTAGCTTTCTGCTTGACGCCTAGCTGAGATCTTGATAATGGCAGTCGGGTGGGGAGGGGAGGGTGAGAAGCAGGAGTGTGGATAGAGGAGAACAGAACAGAGTGGAAGAGGGAGGGAAGAGAGGTGCTCCAGAGAGAGCTGAGTGAGGAGCCTTGGAGGGCTCAAATGGTGCACAGTGCATCCCTAACGGAAAACCAGAGAGAGGCTTGAGCATGTAGATCCAAGGACCAGCAGCGCTGGCCTGGCCTGTGGGGTTATTAGAAATGCAGGCTCAGGACCCCCAGGCCTGATGGGCCGCAGAGACTCCAGAGCACCAAGAGGGTGGAACTCCAGGGAAGTCGGGTGGGGGGTGTGGATGGACAAGAGGCAGAACTGCCAGGAAACCAGGAACAGGCAGGGGCCTGGGGGACTGGGTGGAGGTGGTTAAACTCCACCCTGAAGGAGCCCTGAGTTGTCGCTAAAGGAAGGAGAAGCCAGAGTGGTGCAGCCTGCCCATAATCCCAGCACTCTGGGAGGCTGAGGCAGGAGGGTGGCAAACTGAGTCCACCTTGGGGGTAATTCAGTGAGTCTCCATCTCAAGATGAAAATGTCTGGGGATGTAGCTTTGTGCAAAGGCTCTGGGTTCAATACTCAGTACTGCAAAAATAAATGAAGGAGGGAAGAAAGGGAACTGGGACAAGCCCATAAAACCAAGAAGCAGGCAAATATGAGACGCGGGCCGGGTGTGGTGGTGCACACATGGAGCCCCCGCACTCGGGAGGCTGGGGCGGGAGGATCCTCACGAGTGAGGCCAGCCCGAACTACATAGCGAGGCCCTGTCTCAAAAAACCAAAAAAATAAAGAAATTGGAATCCTGGACTTGGAATCCACATCTGGGTTCAAGGCTCGCCTTGCCACTCATTTGTTGTGTGGCTGTGCACAAGCAGCTGGCCTCAGTTTCCCCTCTGTCCAGTGGGGCTGTACCCCAGTCCCCTGTGCCTTCCAGGGCTGCTGAGAGGAACCAGGAGCTGAGATGAGATCGCAGCTGGGAGACCAGGAGGCGCTGCGCAGGCCGAGTCACCATGCTGCTTCAGCATCCTCATGAGACCACAGAAGCCGGGCCTCACCAGCAGCAAACTTTACCCATTCCCTTCCTGCACCCTTCGGGGCTGGACTCCAGCTGCAGGGAGCCCTGAGGACCAAGCCGCGGAGTGTCACCGCGTGCCAGCGCTTCCTGTGCCTGCCAGGATTTGGTCCAGGAATCAAACTCACGACCTCGTGCTTGCCAGGCAGGTGCTATGCCGCTGAGCTGTATCCCTGGCCCAGGATTTGGTTCTGAAGAGCATCCTTACGTGAGACGTCACACGTAGCCACCCCAAGGGGTCCCCAGCCTGATCCTCCCCCTGCAGGGAGCCTTGATTCCCATCCTGGCTGAGGCAGGAGGATCACAAGTTCAAGACCAGCCAGGGCAGCTTAGTGAGATTCTGGTTGAAAACAGGGCTGGGCATGCAGCTCAGTGGTAGAGCCCCTGTCTGGCATGTGTGAGGCCTCGGGTTCTATCTGCCAAGTCATAAAACAAACAAACTGGTATTGCTGGGCAAGGTGGCAGGCACACCTGTCGTCCCAGCTACCAGGGAGGTGGAGGATCCTCTGAGCTCGCAGTTCAAGGGCAGCCTAGGCAACAATCCAAGACCCTGCCTCTTAAAAAACAAACCAAACCCTGGCATGGTGGCCCCTACCTGTAATCCTAGCACTCTGGGAGGCTGAAGCAGGAGGATCACAAATTCAAACCCAACCCTGACAACTTAGCAACTTTGTGAAACCCTGTCTCAAAATAAAAAGGGGCTAGAAATGCTGCTCAATGCAAAGGCCCTGGGTTCAAAACAGACAACACAGAGGTGTTCTCTTGTCCCATGCCCCCCGTCCTGCTACCATGGCTCTCTTATTCACCAGGCTTGGATCACTTCCCAGCCATCTCCTGCACATGCGTCTCAGGAGTCAGGAGGGGTCCCAGAGGTGGCCTCAGCGCTGGGTCCCATGTCAGTTGCTGGCACTAGGACAGTCACCAGCCTGCACTCGGCAGCGATGAGACCGCTCACGCTGTCCCGGTCTGAGGGGAGGAGCGGGCACCACTGAGAGGTGGGTGAGCAGCTGTAATGATAAAGCCCTGGCTCGGGCTGGCTATTGAGGGGGCTGTCATGAGGTGAGGGGTGATTCATTGCTAATTGGAGGCCAGTGTGAGCCAAGGGCCTCCTTATAAATTCTCTCCTGCAGCTGGAGGGGAGGCTAAGGCGGGGGAGCAGCCAGGTTGACGTGAGTGGAGCCCAAGGACTCAGAGGGTGGCTTCTCTGTCCCCCCGAGTCTGCGCACAAGGAGGCTGCTGGAGATATCGGGAGATTCGGAGCTCAGAGCGCCCCCTGCTCCTAGAGGATGACGCTGTGGTCCCCCTGCAGACCCGAAAGCACCCCCACCCGGCCACCACACCAGTATCTGGGGTCAGCAACCCCTGGCTGTTGGACAGAGCCAGTGAAAAGTGATCGCAGCACAGAGAAGCCAGGAAAAGTCAAGTCCAGGATACAAGAATCATCACTTAGCAAGGTGGGGTCATCCTCACAAGTTGTGGCAAGGTCAACACAGAATCGGTTATTAGACCTGGGGTCCCCAGGGACAGCCAGCAAGGACACTGCCACTCCGTACAAACACACACAAGGCCCGGTGACCAGGGCCAAGAGCAGAAGTCACAGCACCTTGTCCTGCTGCAGACTCGGCACCCACCGAAGGGGAGACCAGTCCTGGGAGCAGGCGCCTGCCACCCCAGAATGGTGTAGGTGGCGGTGACTCGAGTAGTCCCTCCCCAGCTGACGTAGACACCGTTGGGGACAACTGTCACGAAGAAAGAGGGGCACCGGGGCATGTACCACAGCTGTCAGACACTGGTACCCGGGCACCACAGGCCATCTCTTCACCTGGCAGAACCCACACTGGGGCCTTGGCCTGCGGAGTGAGACCTGTCACGGTGACCACAAGGAAGCCTCTAAAATTGCCCCTGGCAAAGGAGATGTGGTTGTGGGCATGTGACACCTGGCACCACCCAGAGCTGCAGCCCAATGGGCGATCACGGCCTTTATTTATTTTCTGTGGTGCTGGGGATGGAACCCAGGGCCTTTGCACATGCTAACCAAGCGCTCTACCACTGAGCTACATCCCCAGCTCTTTTTATTTTGACAGAGGGTCACCTTAAGTGGCCCAGGCTGGCCTCCAATTTTTGATCCTCCTGCCTCAGCCTCTAGAGTGACTGGGATGACAGGCGCCCAGTCAATGACAGCTTTTGGAAGACATATCTAGCCAAGGGTCTATTATTAGCGCAGCGGCTGCAGTAATAATAGTGTTGTGTGCTCCTGAGAGCAGATTTAGGGGTTCTCGCCAGGCACAGAAGCACGTGAGGAAGCACATATGCTCAGTGGCTCAATTTGGCCACACCGCAGCGTACACACACTTCGAAACATCACCTAACACGCCGTAAGTACAAACGATTCTTATTTGGCAGTTAAAGAATAATAAAGACGATAAAAAGATGCAGCTGAGGTGCGGAGGAGGGGGGATGCCCTGTAAGGATGAGGCCATCTTTGGGGACCCAGTCCACTGTGAGTGAGTCGTCACCGTAAGGTGCCGCGTCCCCACTGTGTGGAATCGGTGCATCTAAGACACTCGGGTGGAAGCAGAAGCGGCCCCTTCCCATCACACCCAGTGACAAGTCTGAGCCCAGCTGGTCCAAAGTCCTACTTCCCAAAGGGGAAACACTTCCGCCAGGACCCAGCATTAAATTTTGGCTCCTGCAGGGGACTGAACCCAGGCACCGTGTGGCAAAACCAAAAGCAGTCCCCACCTGGCAGGAGGAACTGAGCCTGACCATCAGAAGGGCCTCGCCCGTCTGTGCACGAAGGGCCAGGGTGACAGCTCTGGCATCCAGGCGGCCCCTGGTGCCCCCTGGTACCCTTGCCCTGTGCTGATGGTAAAGGGGGACATGCCACAGTCGCAGTCAGAGAAGGGCACCATGTCCAGAGCTGAGACTCGCTCGGGGACAGGGGTCTCGGGCACCTGGCCACCAGCCACCGAGACAGCAGAGCTGCTGGACAAGGGTGGGGAGCCGGCGTGGGCAGGTGAGGAAGAAGATGTTACCCACTGATTGTCTGAGACCTGCGACCAACGGGCACTGTGGCTCATCTCGCTGGCCTGGCCCTTGGCAGCTTCCCCAGAGAGACCAACCAGAATCCAGAAGGAGCTGTCCCCAGGGTGGGCGAATTATCCTCCAAGCACAGATTTCCATGTGCACAAGAGGGGACAAGGGGGTGCTGAGGCTGCCAGGGTTGCCCCACCAGGGTTAGGGCAGTTTGGAGCCAGAGGCTGGGAGTGTTGCCTGCTCACAGCCGAGGTCCTCTGTGGCTCTGGCCCTTGGCCGAAGGGAGCTGCCTTGTCCAAGGTTACACCTGCCCCGGGGGAGCCCGCATCCAGTGACCAGTCAGTGAGGGGTGCAGAGCCTGGGCCCTCACCCCAATATGGGACAACTCCCAGCCTCAGGTTGTGCAGGGCGTCAGCTGAAGCGCCATCCAGTATCTCATGACCATTTGTAGTGATGTGTCAATGTGACTGGTGTGAGAAATGCCTAGCAGGTTAGTAAAGCATGGTTCTGCAGGCGTCTGTGGATGACTGACACGTAGACCAGCAAATGGAGGCAGGAAGATCCACTCCAGATGTGGGTGGCAACAACCAACAGGATCGTAGCTTGGATGGCATGAAAAGGGAAAGGGATCGTCCTGTCGTGACCTTTGCTGCCGTCGCCTTTGGACATCGGTCTCCAGGTCTCCAGTTTCTTTGGCCTCCAGTGCAGACTTGGGGGCTTCCAGGCCTTTGACCTTGAACTGGGGCTGCATCATGATCCCTCTGGTTCTGCGGCTGAGCTCCTGTCCTCCAGCTCTGCAGCACATAGCCAGCCTGCGGACTCTCCCAGCTCTGATCCCGTAACCTACCCAACAAGTCCCCGTGCGCGATTACATCTCTATTTCTACCGATTCTGTTCCTCTAGAGAACCCAAAGACACCCTCTGACCCTGTACATTCCACGCGCAACTGCCAGCATCCAAACCTCCCGCGCTCCAGCTCCACTTCAGACTGCTCCCCAGGAACCAGCCCAACACCACACAGTGTCAACTACCACCCGGCGACTCTCAGAGGCGACACCGAACCAAAGCAGCCTGACACAGAAGAGCAATTCCCATCTCGAGGACGCTCGGGAACAGGCCAGCCTGGTCCACGAAGTCAGAATCCAGACAGTGGTTAGAGGGGGCAATGTTTCCTGGGAAGATTCCAGGACGCTGGAAGTGTTCTGTCTTTTCCATGGTCACTGACATGTGTACGCTTTATTCCTCAATTGAAAAAACTCCCAACGCCCAGGCCCCCCTCGGTACAATCAGAAAATTCTAATGTGCAGCAGGCTCGAGAAGCCCCCAGCTGGGGCCCGGGTGGAAGGAGATGCCAGCATGTGGGGCAGTGGAACCCAAGCAGGAAGAGAGAGGTCCAGACGGATGACCTCGGAAGGCCACACCGGGGTGCAGCAGGTGGGATGGGAACAGGGTGGCCAAGGGTGCTGTACCCGTTAGGTCTCAGGGGAGGGGGCTGAGGGTGTAGCTCGATGGCAGAACAACTGCTGAGCATGTGCGAAGCCCTGGGTTCCGTCTCCAGCACTGCAAAAGGAACAGAAAAAACAAGTGCGAGAGATTTTAGGGGAGGAAGGAAGAGGATCAGTGGGCAGCAAGGTCACCTTCTTGCTGTGTGGCCTCGGAGTAGTCACCCCCCCACCGTCTGGAGTCCTCCTTGCAGGTGGGCAGCTGGACTAGGCTGTTCGCACGAACCGACATTTCTTCCTCACGCTTCAGCAGCCTGGGAAGCACCAGCCCACGGTGCCACCTTCTCCCGAGCGCCTCAAGCACCGGGCAAGGGGAGGCCAAGCTCACTCCATGGTCCCAACCCGCGCGCAGTCGCGATAAGGAACCCACTTTCACTGGCTGCGAACTCCCACCTCAAGTTAACGGAGGCGGGCAGATCCCAGGACAGAAACAGCCACACCCGGAGGAAACCGCCACAAAGTCGACATTAACTAGAGAGGTCTCCTTATTAGAAGCAACGCTTTCCACGCTGAAATAAAACCGCAAACTTCAACACAAACAAACAAACAAAAGCAGAAACCTGAGAAGGCAGCCAACGAAATATCTCCAAAAGCTTCCAACTCCCCCAGAGCTGATCCATGGGCCATCGAAGGGGAGGACGCCAAAAGCCTCTCCCCCAAATTATACAAAATGCTATCAGGGGAGACCACAAAACAGACCAATAAGGCAAAATCATCAGCGAGTCTATAGAAGACACTAACGAAAAGATCGAAGAGCTAAACAAAATGACGCAAGACACGCATGACCAGCATAGAAAAGGATTCAAGTCCTCAGAAGGGCTCCAAATCGAAATCCAGATTCAAACTTCTACTGAAAGTATGGGCAACAGAAGTGATCAGTGTGAGGACGGAGTCTCCGAGCTAGAAGACGAGGCTGTTGTTGGCGACTGATTAATGAGAGACATTTTATTTTTATTTTTTTTATTTTTATTTTTTGTGGGTACCGGGAGTCGATCTCAGGACCTTGCACTTGGCAGCAGGCGCCCGTGCCGCTGAGCAATATCACCGGCCCTTTTTGCATATGTGGGTTCCGGGAGTCGAACTCCGGCCCTCGCGCTTGCCAGGCAGGCGCTTATGCCGCTGAGCCATCTCACTGGCCCAAGAGACATTTTAAAAACAAGAGAACATGAAGGCCAGGCATCGTGGCGCATGCCTGAAATCCCAGCACTCGGGAGGCAGAGGCAGGAGCATTGCTGCGAGTTCAAGGTCAGACTGGGCTACAAAATGAGTTCAAGGCCAGCCTGAACTGCATAGTGAAACCCTGTCTCAAAAAAAAAAAAAAAAAAGTGAACATGAACATGCTCCTGCACGATGCAAAGATGACTCAGATTAATTAGAATTAGTGAAAAATCAGAAGCTAGCACAAGTGGCATAAAAACCCTGTTTACTAAGGAGCCCAGTGCACCTCTTACTAGCACTACAATGACACCTGTTTTAGAGGGGACACTCAAGCCGCAGCACAGGCATATAGTTGTCCCAGGGCGGCCCTTCCTCACAGGTGACCCCCCTGCACCCCGGTTCTCATCTGCAGAGCAGGACGCCGACACCTACTCCACACGGTGGCTGTGAGAACTCATGCAGGAGACAAATGGTTCCCAGCACCTCCGCCCGCCTGGCTCTCAGCTGACAACCGCCTGCAGTTACTGAGAGAAGGGGAGTGGCTACAGACAGCGCCCCAAGTCGCCCTGGCCTCTGCACCCCACCCACGCAGGGCCCCTCCCGCCTCCTCCACCAGCCGGTTCCCGGGCTTCTCTCTGGCGCTCATCAAGAGACAATCATGATGACATGTCATGTCTTGCCTTTAAGAGAAAAAAAGGCCCCACAACGCTGGGGCCCTCAGCTCCCGCACCAGGCTCAGCAGCCGATCCTCTCTGCCTCCACCTCCCCACAAAGCCTTCCTGGGCAGGCTGTTCCTCACAGGCCACCGCCAATGCCAAGGTCGGTGCCAGTGACCACAGACCCGGTCACTTTCTGTCCCTCCTCCTCGCCAGCCACCTCTTCTGCCCTGACACACATGACCTCCTGGCTCCCTGGCCACTCCCACCTCATGTCACTCCTATGTCCCTAAGTGAACCCTGCACGCCCAGGGTCGGGCCAGGGCCTCTGCTCTTCCCATCCCATCTGATCTTTGGTGATTGCACCCAGGGCCCTGGCCTCAAATACCCCACTAAGATGAGCGTCATCGAAAAATACAGTAAATGAAGCCGGCCATGGTGGCACACGCCTATCACCCTAACACTAGGGAGGCTGAGACAGGAGGATCGCCATGAGTTTGAGGCCAGCCTGGGCTATGTAGGCGAGTTTAAGGCCAGCCTGCACTATATAGTGAGACCCTGTCTTAAAAAAAAAAAAGAAAGAAAAATACAGTAAATGTTTAAATACATATTTTTCAAATTTATTACAATAAAAGACATTGCCATCAACCTCCCTCACCTCAAACACATGTATCCCATCATTCCTGCCGCTTTTGGAAGCAGTCGTGAAGCCCTCTTTCATAAGTGTGTCTGTTTGCGCTGTCGTGGATGCCTCTCTGTGTCCTGAACTGACTCAAAATGTTTCCCTTCCACGGTCATTTTGGCTTTGGGGAGGAGCCAGAAGTCACACGGTGCCAGATCTGGTGAATAAGGTGGGTGAGGACACCGTGATGTTTTTTCCATTGGATAGCACTTGGCAGCAGCATTCACTGTATTTTTGATCATATGTTGTAAAAACACTTACGAAAGAGGACTCTAGAACTGCTGCAGAAAGTGGCAAGAATGATGGGATCAGTGTGTTCTAGCAAGGGGGAGGAGTTTTGGGGGATTCATAGCAATGTGCCTTTTACTGTAGTTAAGTTTTGTTTGTATTTTTGGGGAGCGGGGTTGGGACAGGGTCTTGCTATGTAGTGCAGGCTGGCCTTGAACTCATTTATGCAGCCCAGGCTAGCCTCAAATTCACAGCAATCCTCCTGTCTCAGCCTCCCTAGTGCTGGGATTATAGGTGTGTGCCACTTTGCCTGGCTATAATAAGTTTTTAAAAATGTATCCTACCTCCTCCAGGGTCCCATCTGGATATGGGACAGGCAACCCAATGTGACAGGCCCATACCGAGCGCTCCTGAGCCTGCTCCAAGCCTGGTCTCCTCTTACTCAGGACACAACGGCCCTGTCCCCCGCTCACGCAGGCCTTTCCCTCCATCCCTGTGCCACGCATGCTCTTTTACCCGGCGCTTGCCTGAGGGCTGCGCGGCCTCCCTGCCTCCATTCTTGCCCAGCATCTATTTGCCAGATGGTAGTTACAATCATCTTTAAAAACATAAACAAAGCAGTGACACATCGCAGCCCATTGGAAGGCCACCAGTGACTCTCTCACTGAGGAGAGACCCCCTGCAGGTGGCTCAGGGGGGCCCCACCTGTTTACTTATCCTCCCCTCCAGACACTCCCTGCCCTCGCTCCCCACCAGGCCCACTGTTCTTCCTACTGGTTCCCAACAC
Organism: Erethizon dorsatum; assembly: GCA_028451465.1. NCBI lineage: Eukaryota > Metazoa > Chordata > Mammalia > Rodentia > Erethizontidae > Erethizon > Erethizon dorsatum. The sequence goes on from CM051822.1 coordinate 164,521,366, forward strand.
AGCAGCTGTCTGCCACCTCAGGGCCTTTGCACTTGCCATGTCCATGCCGGGCGGTTCTTCCCGATATCCACAGAGCTCGTCCCTGTAAGACTACGGAAAGCCTTAGTCAGAGCCTTAAGACCGTGAGCTGTGTCCCTGACTCTCCGTTTCACCCCACCTAAAACCACCAGCCCCTAATCCTTTACCTCTGCTTTATTTTTCCTGTGTAACAGTTTTTTTTTTTTAATTAATAGATTTTACTTTTTAGGACCATTTTAGATTCAAAGCAAAATTGAGCAGGAAGGGCAAAGAGTTCCCATATTAACCCCTCCCACCCCTACACAAAGCCTCCCCTCCCAAAAGCACCGCACCCAGGCAGGCGGCACACAAATGAATGAACCTGGGAGGACGCCTCACGGTCAGCCCAGACCTCTCAGCTGCTCGTGCTCCACCCACTCTTCCCTCCTGGCTGCCACCAACCCTTTTTTTTTTTTTAATGTGGGTACCGGGAGTCAAACTCAGGACCTCACGCTTGCCAGCAGGCACTTGTGCCACTGAGCGATATCACCGGCCCTTTTTTTCCTTTATGTGGGTGCCGGGAGTCGAACTCAGGACCTCGTGCCTGCCAGGCAGGCTCTTATGCCGCTGAGCTATCTCACTGGCCCCACCAACCCTTTCATGGTCCCCACAGTCTGCCTTTTCCAGAGTGTCACACAGCTGGCATCCTACAGTATGCAGTATGTTGAGATTGGCTTCTTTCATTTAGTAACATGCAGGTAAGGTTCCGCCGTGTCTTTTCTGGACTTCGTAGCTCATTTGTTTTTCCTTTTATCATTTGTTTGTTTGTTTTGGTTTTTTGAGACAGGGTCTCTATGCAGTCCAGGCCAGCATTGAACTCGCTAGGTAGCCCAAGCTGCATCGGACTCACAGCAACCCTCCTGCCTCAGCCTCCTGAATGCTGACATTACACTTGTGTGCCACCACACCCAGCGACAGCTCATGTCTTTTGAGAACTGATTCCACGGACTGCAGTTTATTTAACCACTCACCCACTGAAGGACACCTTGATTGCTTCTAAATTTTGGCAATTAAATTCCTTGACATATGGGCTGGGTGTGTAGATCAGGAGAGCACTTGCCAAGCATACACAAGGCCCAGAGTTCACCCCCAGCACCAGGAAAGAAAAAGCAAAAAATGATTCCTTAACATTCACAATACCCAGTGGCACAGTAGCAGCCTCGACAGGACCGGCAATAAAGAGAACTGTCCCTGGGATGAACCCGGTCGTTCCCAAACCCGACCACGCGCAACCGATCCAGGTGCCACTCGCACCCCCCAGGTACCGTAGGAGCCCATTCTCGGAGAACGAGACCCAGCGCAGCTGTGACACCCAAGGCTTCTCCTTGTTGGAGGGGCTGAGCACGGACAGAGTGCGGCCGTGGAGGGTGAGCCCGGCTGACCCGAGGATCCCTAAAGGAGCAGTGGGGCCAGGCGTAGTGGTGCACACCTGTGATCCCAGCACTCAGGAGGCTGAGGCAGGAGGATTGCCATGAGTTTGAGGCCACCCTGGGCTACACAGTGAGACTCTGTCTCAAAAAAAAAAAAAAAAAAAAAAGGAGCAGTGGAAAGGAAATCAGGGACTCAACTACCCCATAGCCGCATCACAGCTGGGCTGTGTGGACCTGGGGAAGCCACTTCTCTCCTCTGTCCCTCAGCACCTCTATAAGGTGAGGGCATTAGGCAAGCCTGCTTCCTACAGCGCAGTTTCTCTAAGGCTTCTGAGGCGGTGAAGCCCTCAGCGTCCCTGGGATTCGAAGTCTACACTCAGCACCTTGACTGCAGTGTCTAAGCAGGGTCTTCACCCAGGGGTCCGCAGCAAAGGGAGGCAGCCAGTAAAAGAACAAATCATACCTCTAAAAAGAGTCTAAGGGGCTGGGGATATAGCTCAGTGGCACAAGCGCCTGCTTGGCAAGCACAAGGTCCTGAGTTCGATTCCCGTTACAAAAAAAAAAAGTCTAACATCTAGAACACACAACTAAACATTCAACAATAAGAAGTTAAACCAGGTGTGGCGGCTCAGGCTTGTAATCCCAGCACTCTGGGAAGCTGAGGCAGGAAGATCTCAAATTTGAGTCCCACCAGGGCAACTTAGTGACTTAGCAAGGGCCCATAGCAAAAAATCAAAAGGGAATGTAGATCAACACAAAGGCCCTGGGTTCAATCCTCAGTACAAAATAAATACTGGGGTGCACATGCCTGTAATCCCAGCGCTCACTCTTGAGGCTGAGGCAGAAGGATCCCCTGGGTTGGGGGCCAGCCTGGCCTACATAGTGAGACACTGCCTCAAAAAAATTAACTAGGGCCGGGGATATAGCTCAGAGGCACAAGCGCCTGCCTGGCAAGCACAAGGTCCTGAGTTCAATTTCCAGTACAAAAAAAAAAAAAAACTAACTAAATTAATTAATTAACATTACATAACTAAGAATTGACCAAAGGATATGACAAGAGAGTTCTCCAAAGAAGAGGTATGCAAGGGCAACGGGCACATGAAAAGATGCTCAGTGACGCTGGTCTTCAGGGAACTGCACATCAAAGCCACAGTGAGACACCTTCTCACAATCACAATGACAGCAGTGATGAAGAAAGAGCAGCAATAACAAGTGTCAGGGAGAACAAGGAGAAACTGAACTCCGTGCCTCGCGGGTGGGCGTGGAGAGCAGAGCGGCCGGGGAAGCAGCTCGGGAGCCTTCGGAAGGCGAAACCCAGAGGCCTCGGGGCCAGCAGCTCCGCTCCTGTACGCATCCCGCACCAGGGCTCAGAAACGAACGTCCACAGTAACACTGCCACCTACGCGCCCTTCGGAAGCGTTGTTCACGGGAATCCAAGAGTGGAAATGACTCGGGTGTCCGTCGGTGGGTGAACGGATCACCAAAGCGTGGCCCAGCCACACCTGAAGAGTACTCAGCCACCCACGGCAAGGAGCGGTCACAGGGGACCACGCGTGGGCCTTAGAAACCTCATCCCAGGCGACAGAAGCGTCCCGAAGGCTCACGTGAGCCCGTTTGGTAGGAAATGCCCAGAACGGGGAAATTTCCAGAGACAGGAAGTGTGCTCGCTGGGCCCGGAGCTGAGGGAGAGTTGGAAAAGAGCTGCAGTGGGTCTGGGACTTCTTTGCGACATGGTAGAAACGTCCTGCAATCGTGTAGCGGGGTCGTGTCCCCCTTTGTAAGGACACCAAAGCCGCTGAGTCAAAGGGTCAACATGACCCAGGGGTGCTAGCTCAGTAGCGTTTAAATAAAAGGACTCAGAGCTTTTTGAAGAAATGGCTGCGATGTCACCCGCCCCAGGGCTAGCAGTTCGCGCCCGTACAGAGCCCTGAAACCACACCTGTTTCCCAGGGACTCGGGGCAGCGTTTTCCATTGGAGCCGCTGCCGTGCTTCTGGCGCCGAGCGTCTAGGTCCCAGGGTGGCCGAGTTGGGAGGTGGTGGGACCCTAAGAGGCGGGACTCGTGGCAGGTGCCAGGTGGCCGTGGGGCAGTGGCTGGGATGGCTGACGGGTCTCCGGAACCAAGTTCGTCCAGACGCAGGGAGCGCTAGGAGCGCAGGCCCTGCCTTCCAGCTTCCCGTCCCAGGCCGTGGTCACCACTGTGATACCATCTGCCACGTCCTCGCCAGGGCTGGCGAGGCCAATGCTTGCCCTTGAATGTCCGGACCGTGACTATGCGAACCTCTCGTCCTTACAGACTCAGCCAGCCGTGCGTTTTTCACTATGGCAACAAAATCTAGACACACACAGCCGCAATCCGGAAACAACTCTGCTGTCCTAAACGGAGCAGATGTGTGAATGGAGGGTCCTGCAGGGAGGCAGGAGGGAAGGACAGCAGCGACAGAGTAGGGGGAGTGGGAAAAAGACAATGTCAACAGAGGCCTCTGCAGCTCAGCAGCAAAGCGCTTCCTGGCCTGCAAGAAGCCCCAGGTTCAATCCCCAGTAGCGCGCACACACACACACACACACACACACCCAAAAAAAACACACACAAAAAAACAAGAAGAATATGTTAGTAGAAAAAAAGGGGCTGGTGAGATGGCTCAGCGGCATAAGTGCCTGCCTGGCAAGCGTGAGGTCCCGAGTTCGACTCCCGGAATCCATATACGAAAAAAGGGCCGGTGATATCGCTCAGTGGCACAGGCACCTGCTGGCACGCGAGGTCCTGAGGTCGACCCCCAGTACCCCCCCAAAAAAAAGGAAAGAAAGAAAAAGAAAAAAAGCCAAGCCAGCCATGGTGGCACACACCTCTAATCCCGCCGCTCTTAGGGAGGGAGGGGCTCGTGGTAGGGAAGGGCTTGGGAAGTGTTAAAGATGTAAGAATGATTTTTTTTTTTAACCTAGATGATGGTGATTTGGACTTTGGCTTTTTATTAATTTGTTAAGATGTATAACCTATTTTATATAGTTTTATATTTTAAAAATAGAAAAATAGTCATTGGCTACCTTTGGAGGTTGCTAGAGCATCAACTCATGTCTCTAAAAATTGATAAAAAGAAAGACTGAGCTGGGTGTGGTGGTGCTCAGCTGTAATCCCAGCACTTGGGAGGCTGAGGCAGGAGGATCACTGCGAGTTCAAGGCCAGCCTGGAGCTAAATAGTAAGTTCAAGACCAGCCTGGAAGACATAACAAGGCCCTGTAGAAAGAGATAAAGAAAGACAGAGAGAAAGAGACAGAAAGAAACAAAGAGGAAAGAGAGAAGAAGGAAAGACAGGAGCTTTGGTTTTGCTGTGTCACGTTTCAGAATAACAACACAGAGAGAGAGAAAGTTCTTTATGGGAACCCAGCTAATAAAACCAAACAAAATGATCAAACTGGAAAAATCGCCATATGGTGGGGAGGAAAGTGCCATGGAAATTGGCGGAAAGCTGAGGGCTGGGCCGGCATAGTTCCCCGGGCCCCAGCCGCTCCCCGGAGCCCTGACTTCCTGTAGACCCCTGACCCAGATCCTGCCGGGCTCAGCCCACAGATGGGCCATGTGCGCGGGCTTTGCGGCTATTTCCATCCAGAATTCCCACAAACATCCCGAGCCCGGCCCTGGAGGGCTCCTGGGCTTGGAGGTCGGACAGAGCCCCGGGCTACAGGGCCCTGGAGCAGCGAGCAAGGGAGCTGGCACAGGCAGGGCCCTGACCCGTGCTCCCCACAGACCCGCCTCACCCAGGCAAACTGAGGGTCCCCACCCTCACATCTGCAAGTGGTGATTTGTGCCTTAGTTTCTCCCCGCTGGGGCTGAACCCCACCATGATTTGTCGCTGCCCCTGGCCCTGCCTGGGGCACCTGAGCCAAGCCAGGCCAGTTTTACAGCTCACGGGGCCAGCTGGTGCCCAGGGAGGGGAGGGTGCGCTGGGCCACCAATGCCCAGGCCCTGTGACATCCACAGGAAGGGGACAGGGCGGGGATCGGGGCACAGGGGTGGGGAGGGTCCCATCAGAGGTGCCCCGACTGGGCTGAGGCCAAGCAGGGCCGGCAAGATGGCAGCGGTCACCCAACACCTGGAGGCAGGCAGCGGTGGCAGCCTGGTGTCTGATGGAGCTGCTGATAGAGGTGACACCAGATATCCTGCCGGGGGAGGGGAGCAGGCCCGGGAGAGCCGTGTGCAGGCCCAGAGCTGGGGAAAGGGCTCGGGGATGCCGCGTATTCACTCGAGGTTCAACAGGACGAAAGCAGGACAGGGCGGGCCGGAGGGCAAGCGGTCAGCTCACAGAAGATCTAGGGAGACTCTGAGCCGCGCCGGCCCGGCTCTCGCAGCGCGGCCCTGAGCCACTCGATTCACCCTGCAGAACCTCAGCTTCCCCATCTGTGAGATGGGGACCTTGAAGGAGGCGCCCCCGCAGGCTGAAGCGGATGCACAGGAAGCAGCACAGCACCCGCTCCCCACAGCCGTGGGTGCTGGCTGTTCCCCACCGTCCCCTTCTCCCCGGCCACCCTTGCTCACAGGACCCCCCTGGCTCGGGACGCAGAGGTTCGTCTCCCGGAAGTAGCTGCAGCCGGTGGCCACCTGATGGGATGCCTGGGAGGAAGGACAGCCCAGTGGCACCTGCTCCTAGGCCCCCAGGGAAAGGCACATCCTTCCCTGCCCTGCGAGCAGGCCGGCCACAAACCCGTGCCCAGGAGCCCCGGCTCAGCTCTGATCCCGGGAGCCCGAGCAGGGACCGGAAGTGCCACGCTGCCCTGCCTGCCCCACCGGCCTTCAGACAGCTCAGGGCAGCCAGGGAGGAGAAACCAACAGAGCTACAACACCAGGGATGTGCGCCAGGAGGAAGCCTCGGAGGACGGAGAACAGCGGGCGGTATAGACGAGGAGGACTGGGAAGGCAGAGACGACAACATCACAGGCTGGAGGGAGAGCAGTGCAAAGCCCTGGGGCCTGTTGTTTGATACGTTCTAGAAATTACCCAGATCGCGTGGGGCTTGTGGGCTGTTACAGGACTTTTTTGAGGGGCGGGATTGAACCCAGAATCGTAAGCTGCAGCCCACCCTTTCTAAAAATTATTTTTACTTTGAGACAGAGTCTAAACTGCCCAGGCTGGCCTCCAACGTGCAATCTTCCTGCCTCAGCCTGCTGAATAGCTGGGATTATAGGCACCCATGAACCCAGTTGTTATAGGACCTTTTGTAGGACTTTTGGATTTTATTCTGAACGACAGGGATGTCCCTAAGAAGGTGAGCAGAGGAGGAAGGGAATCTGATGAAGGATCTCTCTAGCTGAGGGGCCGAGGTGGGGGCAGGAAATTCGGGAAAGGCTGCTACAATTCCTGAGTCCCCAAGCACCTAAAACAGTGCCTGGCACACAGTAAATACTCAGCAGAGAGTCCCGGCTAAACGCAGCATGTGTGCAGACACAGTGGCAAGATCCCAGCAGTAGGGAGGCTGAGGCAGGAGGATCACTGCGAGTTTGAGGCCAGCCTGGGCCGCATGGTGAGTTCAAGACCAGCCTGGACTACATGGTGAGACCCTGTCTCAAAAATCAAGACAACACAGAAAATAAAAATAAAACCATCGTGTGTGGACAGGTCCCAGCCCTGTTGCAGTCCTCCTGGCAGACTTCTAGGCCTGGCTAGCTCTGCATCATGCCAGCAGTGCCCCCCAAAGCAGGAGCCCCAGTCACAACTTTGATCGCTGCTGAAAAGGGGGTGCCAGAGCATTCTCCCTGCTGTGGGTGAGCTCTTCCCACAGTCCCTGCCAGACAAGAGCTCTCTCCTGAGGCGGATTTTCAGTCCCCCAGCGGATTAACCTTATTCAGTGACCCCCATCCCGGCCATCAAATCCCCCTTTGTCACACCTGAATAAACCAGCACGCTGTCACCCTGTCATTTCCAAACCCACAAAGGGGAGCTGCTCCCGAAGTGGCAGCAGAAACAGTTTACGGAAGCAAAATTCTAAGCATCGCACTGATTTCTAAAAATGGACGCGTGGTACCGCTGTCAACTCCAGCCACCCGCTGAGAACAGAAAAATAGGACCTCCGCCCCCACCCCAACCCTCTCCTGCCTAGGGTGGTCACATGGAATCCATAAAAATGTAGGACACCCAATGAAATCTGATTTCAGATAGATGGGCTGAGCTCAGGGGCCCCAGCACGCTAAAGCAAGTGTTTCCCCCGCTGAGCCTCACTGCATCCCTCTCCCCAGGGATGAATTTTTAGGTTTTGCCGGGTATTTTGTTTTGTATGGTGGTCCTGGGAGTGAACCCAGGGCCTTCACACTGAGCTCCATCCCCCAGCCCTTTTTTATCTTTTATTTTGAGACAGAGTCTCACTAAATTGCCCAGACTGGGCTCAAATGCATGATCCTCCTGCCTCAGCCTCCCAGATGCTGAGATTACAAGCCTGTGCCACCACGCTTGGCTTCAGGACACTTTTCTTTTTCAGTACAAATATGTCCTATGCACTATGTGGGACACACTTATATCTAAAAAATAATAAGAATACATTTGTTGTTCACCTGAAATGTCAACTTTACTGGGCATCCTGTGTTTACCTGATTTTCACATCAGGTGATGACTAGCAGGTGAGGCCTTCTGCCCTCCTAGTCTGCAGGGGCTCAAGCATGAGGTCCCCAGATCCACCCCTACTGACCAGCTTCCTGGCCCAAGTGTCTCCACAGCCCCCCAGGTCCTCTTGCCCATCCTTTCCACTGGGGACACCACCCTTTTCCTGGTCTGCTGGGAAGCCACTCTAGTCCCATAGCCCCGCCTCCTGCCCTGTGTGGGGTGAGACCCGGCCCAGTGCTCCCGCTGCAGATCGTCCACAGCAAACACTGATTACTTTGACAATAAGAAAAAAACAACTGCTGGGTGTGGTGAGGCTGAGGCAGGAGGATCGCCATGAGTTTGAGACCATGAGTTCTACCAAAAAAGTAGAAGCTTTTCTTTTTCTCTAAGAAAACTGTAAAGCCAAACAAAGAAGCCCTCTTCCCATGCACGCAGCCGCCTCCTCAGCTCCCCCACCTGCTTCCTACAGCGTCCCGCCAGTACCCCCATCCCCACCAGTCCCAGCTGCTTTCACTTCCCCAGGGTCCCCTCACCCATGCATCCCTGACACCTGCACGGTTCTGACCCCGGTCCTTGCAGTCGTCTCCTCATGGGAGAGGAAGATGTTGACCAAGACCCAAGGCTGGAGGGGACCACAGCACCTCACTCAGTCCAAAGGACAAGGCAGGGTTCCCCTGTGCTCAGCCCTGGGATGCCGGGAACAGGACACGGACCCTGAGAGCTCTTGGACTCCACAGCCAGGGAGAGATGACAGTCAAAAGCCAAAGAGGTCATGTGTGTCACAAGGGACCCCAGGGGAGGCCACAGGCTGTGAGGCAGGGGACAGGGGATCCCAAGCTGGGGAGGGTTCTGGAAGGGAGAGAAGTCCCCAGAGAGGGGCAGGAAGAGCTATGCAGGTGGCTGAGGGTGGCTTGGCAGAGGAACTGAAAGCAAGCAGCTCCCAGCAGCTGGGGACCAAGGGACCCAGGCTGGGGAGGGGACAGAGCTGCACACACAGGGGACTCGGTGGCCATCAAAGGAGCAAGGAGGCGGGGAAAGCTCTGCAATGTTGAAGTCCCTCACAGGCTGAGCCTTGGAGCGCAGAGCCTCTGAGCCTCTGAGCCGGGCCAGGAACTTGCTCCGCACTCACTGTGCGGCCCATGGAGGCTGAAGAAGGCCTGGCTTGGGTCTGCCCAGCCCCGACACTGCCCGGACTTTACTCTCATGTGCAGGGACAGAGGTCAAAACACATCACCCCAGGGAGAAAGTGCCAACCCAACGGGCAGAGGAGAATGAGACCTCAAGACTGGGCCAGGACCCTCGAACCAGGGGCCCAACAAGACCCTCTAGGAGCAGCAGGACCCTCTACGCTTCCTCCAAAAGCCATCGCTGCCAGCCAGTCCCAGGCCTAGGAAAGGCCTCCAAGGAGCGCCCGACCGGGGCAGCAGTTTGGTTCTGGGGAGCAGAAGGAAGACCCAAGAAGGAGTTCACTGCACCCCTTCAGGTCGCCAGCTATTGGCGTTCCTGTTCATTCATGCCATCATTCGTTCATTCTGCACACATTCACTTGGTGCCAAACCCAGCCAGGTGCGGGGACAGACGACAGAGATGAATCAGATTCCTGCCCTGAGGGCACTCCAGTCTAGAGGGCAACAGAGGAGACATAAATCACCAAGCCACAAGGCCGGCTGGGCGGAAAACAAGAAGGGGCAGGAGGCTGCCTCCAGGGACACCGGGAAGTGGCCTGGAGGGGTGGCACAAGAGAGGTGACTTGTACGGACATGGGTTACGGGGTAGAGCTCCCAAATCATTGCAGACAGTCCTGTTTGCAACCCAGCGATGCCAGGGGCTCTGGGCAATGTGATGATTTCTAGTTGCACCTAGAAAAAGGGGCCACATGTGTCACTGGCCATGAGTTGCAGAGCCAGGCTTTGGGGGGTAATGGACACCTGTGTTCCAGGCTGCGTCTGGCCAAGCGCTGGCCTTTGCCACTGTGTCCCTCACACCCTGATGACCCTGTAACCTTTCCCCAGCTTCCTTCAGGGAAAGAACAGGCCAGTGGAGTGCTCCGAGGGCAGCGAACGGCCGAGGCCGGCAGGGCAGGGGAGGGAAGCGCCCGCCTGCACACCAGGTGGCTGCTGCGGCACCTGCGGACCTCTTCACGTGCCCTTCTCCTCGCCTTGCCCCTCCCCCGGCTGTGGGGGCAGGGATGGAAGGACAGAAGGAAGCACCGTACCTGTAATCCAAACCAGACAGACCCAGGCAGCAGCTGCTTGCTGTGTGTCTCCCGGCCCACTCTGATCCAGAAATAGCCTCCGCCCCAAGCTGGCACAAGCCCACCCACCCAGCTGGTACCAGAGCACACCCAATTCCCGATTCCCAAGAAGCCTATTTCTTGTGCCTCCCCCAGGGTAAAGGCCTGGCCACCAGCTCCTCCCCCGAGGACTAGCCCGGGGGCATCTTGCCACTGCCCGGGTGATGCCCTGGCACCTTCCGCGGGCGCGCGCACCTCTCCGCGGTGACAGCCCCATCCTACCGGAGGCCGTGCGCACCCCGCGCCCCGCGGCCCAGACCCTACCTGGGCTCAGGAGCGCCGGGCACCATCGGCGGCGCGGGCGAAGCGGGCGCCCGGCCCGGCCTCAAGCCCGGACGGCTTCCCGGGGGAGGAGGGGGAGAAGGACGGCGCTGCTGCGGCCACCGCGTCGGGCCCCCGGCTGTCGCGCGGCTGCGGGAAGGAGGAGGAGGAGCGAGGTCAGCGCGGCGCGGGAGCGGGGGCGGCGCCGCGAGCGCGCGGATTAGGGGCGCGGTTTCAGCCAATGGCGGCGCGCGGGGGCGCAGGTGGCGGCGCCCGGGCTGAGCGGCGGCGAGCGGCTTAGCGCGGGGCGGCGGGTCCCCTCCTCTGGGTGGGGGGCTCTGGAGCGACAACCCCGCCACCGCCCCTGCTCGGCCCCCATGAGGCAGTCACAAGCCCTCAGGCTGTCGGTCCAGCGGGACCTGCTGTCACCAAAGCAAGCCCCAGGCCATCTCTTTGGGACCCTCTGGGGTTAGGGGGTTGGGGCTCTAAGACTTGACCCCGAATAGTCTTCACCCCAAATGCTTCCCAGAGCCGGGACACTGCACCCCGGGGCCTGGGGCTTCAAGAAGGCGAGTCATTTAACACGTGTCCATCTCGGGCCTACTGTGTGTCAGGGGCACCAACTGGGCGCCCGCGGAGACCAGGGCAGGATGTTCCATACTGGCAGTACCTACCAGCAGGGCTTGAAATCCCAGGACCCTGGGAGGCTGAGGCAGGAGGATTGCAAGTTGGAGACCAGCCTGGTCTACATAGAGACTCTGCCTTAACAAAAAACAAAAATATTAGCAATACAGGAGTGTGTTTCAGGGTGGTGTGGCCCAAGAAGAAAAAGAAAGGAAGGGACAAGGGAGTGCGGGAGGTCAGGGCCAGGCTGGCTCTAACCCCGCATGGGTGAGGCGTGGGGGCCGTGGCCATGGAGGTTCTACTTTGCCACAGACCACACACTGTTCCCAGTTGTCACCTAGGCGGGTCACATGTTTCTGCCTCGTGACCTCCCTCTCCTGAAGCACTGAAATACACAACCCCAGGTGCCCAATTCCCTGACCCCTCACTGCATGCTGGGCATTGCAGCTCAGAAGGACTCAGCACCCACTGGCAAGGCCAGGGGACAGGACCTACCCAAAGGCTGAAAAGGACTGCCAAAGACAATGTCTAGGAGGAGGTCGGGGCTCTGCGGTGGGGGCATCCAGGAAGGCTTCCTGGAGGAGGCAGCCTGTCCATATGGTGCTGATTAGACAGGCGGGGGCCAAAGGCAGTGGAGGTGGCAGAAAAGGCCGGCAAAGCCAGAGAAAGTTGTGGGGAGGCCGGGTCGGCATCCTGGAACACATCCGGCCATATTCCAGGCAAGGCGTGAGGAAGCCTCGCCCCACAGCACCCCAGCAGATACCAGAAAGCTGCCTGCACCCCAGCCTGCCACCTCCCATCAGCCCAGGAGGAAGCACAAAGAGCATTTGGGGGAGGGGCACAGCATTCACCCCAGTCCCTTGAGGGACGCTCCCAGGGTGCAGCCTCCCCATCTTAATAACTGTGTGGCAAGTTAATTAATTGGCCTGCCCTCACCTCGGAGAAGGTCACAGCAGCAGTGCCTCCCTCACAAATCTAGGCGAGCCAACCAGCACAGGAAGTGCCCAGGTGCTCTGCTTGTATCCATGATGATGATGATGACGATGATGATGATGATGACGATGCCTTATTTATGTATTTTGGTTTTTTAAGTCAGGGTCTCAAAGGCTGGCCTCGAGCTTACAGAAATCTCCCTGCCTCAGCCTCCTAATTGATAATTACATTTACTTCATAGGGCTATTTGAATTAGACAAGAATGTAAGGTACTTAGGGGCCGGTGAGATGGCTCGGCGGAGTAAGCGCCTGCCTGGCAAGCGTGAGGTCCTGAGTTCAACTCCTGGTACCCACATACCAAAAAAGGGCCAGTGATATCGCTCAGCGGCACGGGCACCTGCTGGCACACAAGGTCCTGAGGTCGACCCCCGGTACCCACAAAAAAAAAAAAAAAAGAATGTAATACTTAGCATGGTGCCTGGTACCTACTGAGGGTACAAAAACTGCAACCTAGAATTATGAACATTGGGGGCCGGTGAGATGGCTCAGTGGTGTACGTGCCTGCCGGGCAAGTGCGAGGGCCTGAGTTCGACTCCCAGAACCCACATACGAAAAAAGGGCTGGTGATATCGCTCAGCGGCACGGGCGCCTGCTGGCACACGAGGTCCTGAGGTCGACCCCTAGTACCCACCAAAAAAAAAAAAAAGAATTATGAACATTAACTACATGCACCCCCGGATTCCCCCCCCATTCGTCTCTAGACGGAAAAGTTCTAGGCATCCAAGGCAGCTCAAGCAGGAAGCCTACCCCGCCTGCCTCTCTCTCCCATCGGCCTGGCTCAAAGCAGCGCCCAGGGCTTTGATAGCGATGAACAGGGACCCCACACGGTGAGTTTTGAAAAGGAGCGAAGTCCAGCATGTGGGACACTGTGAAGAGGACACTCAGTGTCCACCAGCAGCCACCCGTGTAGGGGAGGAAGGGGGATCCCACAGGGGGAGGAGTCATAACGCAGAGGGAAACTGAGGCTGGAGCCCCTAGGACAGAACAGGCAGGTGCAGGAAGGAGCTGGGGTACAGCTGGGATTGAATTTAGAACTAGCAGCCACCAGCTGGGAAAAAAACTGGAGTCACACACACACACACACACACACACGCATGCACACACACCTGCCCTGTGTAATTCACAATAAAATGCTATTTTAGGAACTGACACTGAACTTCCACACTCTAAAATTAAACCAGCTTCCTTCTAGACCTTCTTCTGATTGCAAAACTTCTGTTCCTCGGAGATAAACTCCCCACTCCAGCGCTCTCCCCTCGCTGCGCTCCGTGGTGCCCAGGGGACAAGTCTTCCCCTCTCTTTCCCCGGGCACACATTCCCAGCTTCTCATCCCACACCTCGTCCCTCCGACTCTGCGCACCACGGGGCGAGGGCCAGGCACAGTGTCCCGGGGGAGACTCGAATGTGGGCTGCGGGCGTAGGACCTAGAGACAGAAGGATACACCAGGCCTGACCAAGTGTGTGAAATAAATAAATCAGTGAATGAATAATGGATTGGGAATGAATACTGCATGTCTGGCCTGGAGAGGCAGCGAGGGGGGCTTTGAACTCCCTTTTGTTCCTTCCCAGGCGAAGGCTTCCAGGGGGAGGCGAGGTTTCCGGGGCTGCTCTGTTTGTCCCACACCTCGGTTCCAAAGGGAAGGTGGGGATTGGGTCCCAGTTTGGGCAGAGCAGGAGTGGAGCCCAGAGAGGGAAAGTGACTCCTTCAAGGTTGCAGAGCACATGGGTGCAGAGCTGGGGCGAAAAACAGATCTCCTGGCTCCCCATCAGGCATTATTGTCACCCAGCTCTTCTGCCTCCCCTGCAGCCCTGCCCAGGAACTGGAGGACCAAGCAGGGACTGAGCAGGGACGCCTCCAGCCTGGTGACCCTGGCTGCCATTTTATTTTCTGAGCTGCCTTTCAGCTGCACACACAGATGGGAGCAGGACACATCTGAGGGACAAAAATACTTTAAACACAGCCTCACAGCTCCCCCGCCCTCTCCTGATCCTCCCTGCCGCTGGCTTTGCGCTTGCTAATCGGGCTCCATCACCGCGGGGGGGACAGAGCCAGTGCCGGCTGCGCCCAGATCCTGAGACCAGGTATGGAGAGAGCCGCGGAGCTGTGGCTTTCTCTCCTGTGACTCATGTCTGGGAGTTAAAAACGCCCTGAAGACAGAAGCCACAATCTTGGGAGATGCCCAGATTCAGGACCCAGAGTCTGCGCCGCAGAGAGGGTTCGTCCCAGGACACAGTGGCTGTGGCAAATGCACGGCCCGTGCCTGGACCTCGCACCTGCTGAGCTGCATGCGTGGAAACTGTGGAGAAGGTGTGATCACCAGCCCCCAGGTTACTGACAGGGAAACCCATGCCAGAGAGGTCGTGTGACTGGCCCAAGGTCACACAGCCCATAAGCAGTGTGTTCCAACCAGGCATAGATTTCAATGTTTGTAATCACACAGCTAGGAAGGCAGAAGGTCTTGCTATATGCAGGAGGACGTCATGTAGGTGGCCTCACTAGGGTAGTCTTTGTCCCCATTTTACAGATGGAGAACCTGAGGCTCAGCAGTTCCTTTGAGGTGACTGCTCTGGGGTATAAAAAGGGAGGATACTTGAGGGTATGCCCAGGGTATCCTCTCTGGGAGGGGCCTGGCTGGCTGGACACCATCGCCACCTAGTGGCAGGGTATCTTAAACACAAGTACGATTCCTAAGGCTGGGGTCAAGATCAACCCATGGCTAAGGTTCTGTGTTTTAATTTCTGTGTCCTGAACAGCACGGACGAGTAGTTCACTAACAATAATTTCCTTTATATTTAGGGTATGGTCCTGGGCACAGTGCACCATTTGAAATGTCATCCTTAAAATTAATACTCCAGAGCCAGACGGGGTGGCGTGTGCCTGTAATCCCAGCACTGGAGAGGCTGAGGCAGGAGGATTGCCATGAGTTCAAGGCCAGCTTGGACTATGTAATGAGTTCAAGGCCAGCTTGAACTACATAGCAAGATCCTGTCTCAAAAAAAAAAAAA
The DNA here is from genome assembly GCA_028451465.1 of Erethizon dorsatum. Classification (NCBI taxonomy): domain Eukaryota; kingdom Metazoa; phylum Chordata; class Mammalia; order Rodentia; family Erethizontidae; genus Erethizon; species Erethizon dorsatum. Next base: position 164,536,558 of record CM051822.1, read on the forward strand.
ATTAATATTCCAGGGCAGAAAATTTGTGTATTGTGTTGAGTTTTCAAGGTTTTTACGTAAGTTGTTTGCATTGTTGTTGTGTCTTGAGACAGAGTCTTGCTTTGTAGCTCAGGCTGGCCTTGAACTCACTGTGTAGCCCAGACTTTTCTTGAACTCTCAGCAACCCTCCTGCCTCAGCCTCTAAGTGCTGGGATCACAGGCGTGCGGCACCATGCCTGGCTTGTTTTGTTTTCGTTTTACCACACCCATCATTACTTTTACCTTTTTTGTGATATTGGGGATTGAACCCATGGCTTTTGTACTGAATTACATCCCTAGCCCTTTTCATTTTTATTTTGAGACAGGGTCTGTGTAAGTTGTTAAACTGCCCAAGCTGTGCCCAAACTATTGATCCTCCTGCCTCAGACTCCCAGAGTCCTGGGGTTACAAGTGTGTGTCCCACACTATTTTTAATAAGGAAATGAGGCTTATCAAAGGGACTTGGTGAAGTTGGGGTTGAACCCAAGCCTGGTGGCTTCTGAACCTGTGTTTTGTGACTAGAGAGGCCACACTGGGGTTGAGCTCCCGGTTCCAGGCCCAGAGATGTCAGGGACGTGCCTGTCTGTGCCAGGCCTGGGTCTCTAGCTCTGGTCTCCTGAGTTTTAGGGCCAAGGTCCTCCCCCATCTGGGGCTGTAACTCAGCTTCTACTTCCTCCAAAGCAAGCCCCACCCGAAGAAGAAACCAGATCTACAGCTGCTGTGCGGCCCAGGGCTCCCAGCTGCAAGCTCCCTTCTTGCTGCACTTCCTTTTGCCACTTTTCAGTCCCCAAACTTGGGACTTCCTCCCGGCTGGGCCCCTCTATCACGCAGCCAGCCGAAAGGTAGGCTGGGGAGGAGGATCAAAGACCTGGGCCACTCACCCGCACACCCACCTGCCCCCTCCCCGCTTTGCCTGGTGCCTAGATCCAGAGCTGGGCTGGGACTTTCCATCCTCCTGCCTCAGCCTCCCAGCATGAAAATGCCACTGTGCTTGGCTGAAACCTGCTATTTTTTTTTTTTTTGTGGGTACCAGGGGGTCGACCTCAGGACCTCGTGCGCCAACAGGCACCCGTGCCATTGAGCGATATCACCGGCCCTTTTTTCATATGTGGGTTCCGGGAGTCGAACTCGGGCCCTCGCGCTTGCAAGGCAGGCGCTTACGCCGCTGAGCCATCTCACCGGCCCCGAAACCTGCTATTTTTAAAAGCTCCCCCCACAAAAATAAATAAATAAATAAAAGCTCCCCAGCAAGCTCAGGCTTTGCTTTGAGAATTTGAGCTCTAAGATGTTTCCCATCTCCCAGTTCAAACAAGTTCAGTGGCACTGAGGAAGGGGCGAGGAGCCCAGGGAGTAGGTGGCTTTTGGGGCGTCCTTGCAGCTCTCGGGGGCCTTGCTCACCCTGCAGCTCTGACCCACCTGGCTCACCGCAGCCGATCGCAGAGGCGCGGGTTGGACTCTCGCAGGCCAGGCTCGCGTCTGTTGCTGCTGCCACTGGACAAAGCAACAGCCTGTGGGAGCCGCCTAGGGGCAGGCAGCCCAAGCGTCACCTTGAAGGGACAAAGCCAGGCACAGAAGGCAGCTGAGCTGAGTGTGGCTCAAGGCCCGTTCCTGCGACCACGGCTGGGGACACGGAACCACCATATGGTGTCAGCCTGGCCAGGGCTCCCAGCAGCGCAAGAAAAGCGGAGGCATCGGAGAGGAAAATGCCCTGCGCTCTGCGCTCCTCCAACTGAAGGTCCAGGCTCCAGCCCGCAGCACCTGGGGACAGAAGAATGATCCTGGGAGTGACCCTGAGTCCCCTGCACCGCCTGAGCTCTAACCCGGCCCCAGCAGCGCCTGGGCCTTGGCGCGGGTGCAGGTGGGGAGGGAGGTGTGCGGAGGGAGCCCGGTGTCTGCTGAGGATGTGTCCCATTGTCACAGCCAGGTCACTGCGCCCTTAACCCCAGAGCCCCCGAGAGAGAGAGAGAGAGAGAGAGAGAGAGAGAGAGAGAGAGAGAGAGAGAGAGAGAGAGAGAGAGAGAGAGAGAGAGAGATGCCACCCCACCACGGCCTTCCTCCAGTCCTGGGCGACAGGCGACAGATGTGATGAAAGGCCCAGAATTTCAAAAGGAAAGGAACTTGGAGATCTTTACAAGCCACAGTTTATGCATTCCCAACCTGGGGACACACCCCCTCCCGGAGTCCGGGGACCTAGACTCAGGAGGGGCCTGGGGCATTACAGATGCAGCAGACACGGGTCCTGACTCGGGGCTGCCCAGGACTTACGTGCACCCAGGACACAGGCAAGGACAATCTTCATAGCTATAATACAACAAAGTGTGGCCTTTCCTGCTTTCTTTCCTCCTTTTTTTTTTCCCCCTTTGGTACTGGGGATTGAACTCAGGGCCTTCGCACTGAGCTACATCCCCAGCCCTTTATTTGTTTACTTTTAAAGACAGGGTCTCACTAAGTCACTAATTTGCCCAGCCTGGGCCTGAACTTGAAATCTGCCTGCCTCAGCCTCCCAGAGTGCTGGCATTACAGGTGTTTGCCACCATGACCAGTGAAAGTATGGCATAGCTTTCAGTGGAGTGCCGTTCAGCAGCCTCAAGTACCTGTTGACCCCTGCAACACCTGTGATTTTCACAGACCTAATGATGGAGAGGGGTCAGGTAGCAAGACACAAAGTGCACACAGCGGTCACATCAGTCAGAAGAGAGCCCACAGCCAGGTGTGGTGGTGCAAACCTGTAACCCCAGTACTCAGGAGGCTGAGGCAAGAGGATCTCCAAGAGTTTGAGGCCAGACTGGGTAACATGGTGAGTTCAAGGCCAGCCTGGACTACGTAGTGAGGCCCTGTCTCAGAAAAATAAAACAAAAAAAAAAGAACAGAGTACACCTGGTAGTGGGGGATGCTGCCTGGAAAGGGAGTTTCCTGGGATACTGTCCTTATTCTGCATCTGGGTCTGCATGCCTGTTCACAGGCATTTATACACACACCAAAGAAGTGTGATTAAAAAACATGGTGGATGTTTAAGCTTTTTGGGTTTTGTTTTGTTTTGAGACAGAGTCTCACTATGTAGCCCAGCTTGGCCTAGAGTTCCTGGCGATCCTCCTGCCTCAGCCTCTGGAGTGCTGGGATTACAGGCATGCACCACCACGCCCGGTTCCTTCTTGCCACTTTCTGAAGCAGTTCTGAAATTAAGTGTGTTTAGTTGCTGTCATGGCTGCGTTGCTGTTATGAATCCCTTCAAAACATTTACCTTTTGTGGTCATTTTGACTTTGGAGAAGAGCCAGAAGTCACACAGTGCCAGATCTGGTGACTGAGATGGATGAGGACACCATGATGCTTTTACAGCCTGCCTTTCTGCTGGATGGTACCTGGCGGCATTCACCATATTTTTTATCATATCTGGTAAAGACACTCAGGAAAGGGTACTTCCGAAACTGCTTCAGAAAGCGGCAAGAATGATGGGATGAGTGTGTTCAAAGAGAGAGTAAGTATTTTAAGGGGGATTGATGGCAATGTCCTTACTGTAATACATTTTTAAAAATGTAAACATTCACTATATTTTGATCATACTTTGTACATGCATATAAGAATGGTTTGAGTTGTGACCTAAAGTTCCATCCACTCCACTACATGTGTATTTACTTATTTATTTATTTGGTCTTTTTGAGACAGGGTTTCACTATGCAGTTCAGGCTGGCCTTGAACTCACTTTGTAGTCCAGGCTTGCCTCGAACTCACAGCAATCCTCCTGCCTCAGCCTCCTGAGTGCTGGGATTACAGGCGTGCATCACCACGCCTAGGTACTACATGTGTATTAGACAAGAAAAATTAAGAAGTAAAGTACTGCCCCTTGGGGACCCTGCCCGAGGGTGTCTGGCTTGATCTATCTGGAATGCGGCCTCACTCAGACAACCTTCGACGCCTTCCAGGGGATCTAGTGGGCAGCAGGGCCGCACCCACCCTCCCAGAGCTGTGCTCCCCACCCTGCCTTGGCCCAGCAGGAAGACCCCTTGGGGAAGGCACAGACAGACTGCAGTTCTAGGCTCCTCACCTGCATGAGCTGGGGCAAGAAACACCCATTCCTGTCAGGGCACGGTGGCACACACCTGTAATCCCAGCACTCAGAAGGCTGAGGCAGGAGGATTGCTTTGAGTTCAAGACCAGCCTGGGCTACATAGCGAGTTCAATGCCAGCTTGAACTACATAGCAAAAACCTGTCTCAAAAAAATAAAATAAAATGACTTTTTTCTTTTAGACCATGGGGAGGGGGTTATTTTGTCTTCAATACATGGCAGATGATCACATGTGCTGGGATTATAGGCGTGTGACCCACAGCTCATGGGATACATCTTAGACCCATACTGTGCAGGGCGTGCGTGCTAAAGACGGGACTGGGTTGTTCTCTACGAAGGTCTCTTTAAGGCACACATTTGATGCCACCACTACAGCTTGAAGCCTTTCTGCGGGACTTTGGTTGCGCTTAGGTGGAACCCGACTGTCTTCCTGGGGTGAGTGCACCCGTCCCGTGGCCCAGTGAGCGCTGCCCCACTGTGCTGGCCGCCAGGGCTCCTGTCTCTGCTCCCAGCCTTTCTTGGGAATCGGCCTCTTCCCAGTTCTCATCCCAAGCCCGACGCCTCCTCTGTGGGCTGCTGCTGAGATGTCACCTTGCCACTCCGTTACTCTCAGCCACCGCAGTCTTGAGACACACCATGGGTGCGTTGGCAGCCTGCTGTAGGACCCATGTGTGCTGCTGTCCCCATTTTGGCTTCAACACCTGGCCTGGGGCCAGGGGCTCAGTGCCCAGCTGCTGAGTGGAGTCAGCGAGTTTGGGATGTGACGCACGGTCATCTGAGAAGACTTTTGTTTTGTTTTGTTTTGTTTTTCAGTACTGGAGATGATAGTGGGGCCTTTGCACTGAGCTACATCCCCTTTTTATTTTATTTTTTTTCCTTTTCAGATAGGATCTGACTAAGTCGCTAAATTGCCCAGGCTTGGCTCAAACTTGCCATCCTCCTGCCTCAGCCTCCCAGAGTGCTGGGATCACAGGCATGTGTCACCACACCCGGCTCTGAGAAGGCCTTGGTAGCATTGGGGATGTTATTATTACCCCCCCTTCACTGCTCAGTGACCTCCCAGCCCCTCCTCTCCGAGATTGCTGTTTATACCCAGAACGTTTCAGTACAGCAGACGGAACATGTGAGCCATTGTGCTCAATGCGTGACCTGAGAGAGGAGAAAGGCGCGGTTCCTGCCCACAATTAGGTGCCAGCCAGGGATGGGAACATGGCCAGGAATGCCACCATATGAAGGAGAGCTGGATGCTGGGCATGGTGCTGAATCTAGCCTGGACAAGTTAGTCACTTATCCAGACCCTGTCTCTAAAAAGACAAATAATAAAAAGGGTTGGGAGGCCCCTCAGTGCAAAGGCCCTGGACTCAGTACCCAGGATGGGGAGGGAAGAGGTCCTGGATTTTTCTGAAGGATTTGAGAGCCACTGGAGGGACTGCAGCAGTGACATATTTGCTGTTCTAGGAGGAGTACTGATGAGTAAGGAGGAGACCTGGGGACTGCATCCCACCGTGGCTCCCTGTGAGCAGCACACCTGCCTCTCTTTCAGTACTGGGGATCGAATCCAGCCAGGGCGCTTTACCACTGAGCTGCATCCCAGCCCTTTTATTTATTTATTTATTTATTATTTTTTATGTGGGTACTGGGAACCGAACTCAGGACCTCATGCTTGCCAGGCAGGCGCTTGTGCCGCTGAGCTATATCACTGGCCCCTTTTTTTTACTTTATGTGGGTACCGGGAACTGAACTCAGGACCTTGTGCTTGCCAGGCAGGCACTTATGCCACTGAGCTATATCACTGGCCCCCCAGCTCTTTTAAAAAGAATCTTTTTTGACTGGGTGTGGTGGCACATGCCAGTAATCCCAGCACTCAGGAAGCTGAGGCAGGAGGATCACCGAGAGTTTGAGGCCAGCCTGGGCTACATAGTGAGTTCAGGACCAGCCTGAACTGCATAGTGAGACCGTGTCTCAAAAAGACCAAAAAAATTTTTTTTGTTTTGAGACAGGGTCTTGAGGCTGGCCTCAAACACACGGTGATCCTGCTGTCTCAGCCTACTGAGTAGTACTAGGATTACAGGTGTGCGCCACCACGCCCAGCCCCAAAATCTCTGAAACAAGATCTCGCTAACATTTCCAGGCTGGCCTCAAGCTTGTATGCCTTTCTGTAGCCACTGAGTAGCTGGATTACAGGTGTGTTTAAGGACACAGGGCATACCTGGCTTTACTTTTTCTTTTTTTATACCTGGCTTTTCTTGCTGATTGCTTTTATTAAGCCAGGCAGAATGGTGCACACCTGTTACCCTAGCATTCTAGGAGGCTGAGGCAGGAGGATGGCACATTCGAGGCCAGCCTGGGCAACTGAAGGGAGACCCTGTCTCAAAGTAAAAATATAAAAAGGGCTGGGAGAAAAAAGAAAAAGGGCTCGGGAGGTAGCTCAGTTCAGAGCCCGGCTTCAATCCCCAGTACCACAAAACGACAAAAACCTCTTTGTCTTTGTTGTTTTACTTCATTATAATATGTTTGGGCGTGGGTTTGTTTTCAATCTTTCCAATTTGGGATCTGTTAAATTCAGTTACCTAGATCTGAAGTGGGCTGTCTTCCAAAAATTCTGCAAAATATTCTCATAGTATCTCTTTCCCACACTTCGTTATCTCCTTATGTGACTTCGCGTAAACAAATATTAGACTTTGTTATTCAGTCCTTCATGCCTCTTATTCTTGTTTCAAATGGTCCATCTTCTTCAGATCATTTTTGGATTATGTATTATTTACTTTTTTTTGTAGTGAGGATTAAACCCGGCACCTTTGCACTGACTTACCTCCCTAAACCTTTTTAAATTTTTTTATTTGAGACAGGGTCTTGCTAAATTGCCTAGGCTGGGATTGAATTTGTGATCCTCCTGTCTCAGCTTCCCAGAGTGCTAGGATTAGAAGCGTGGTTCACCACGCCCAGCAGCAGCTCTTTTATTTTTATTTCTGATTTTTTATTTTTTTAGTTTTGAGACAAGGTCTCGCAAGTTGCAAAATTGCCCAGATTGGGCTCGAATCTGCGCCCAATCGTTGCTTCTGCATTGATTTTTATTGATAAATAAAAGCACTTGGGATCCGTAGTTCCCCGCAGCAGTTTCCCCGCGCATGCCCCCTTAGCAGCTCTAGGTCCGTGCTCTCTCTTCAGGCACCGCCGAAGCCACCCCAGGCAGCGCGCGGGTCCTGGCAGGAGGCGGGGCCGCGCAGCCCGGAAGAGACGCCGCGTCGCGCATGCCCCTTCCTTTCCAGCCGCGGCCTCGTACCCCTCAGGCGCTGCGGTGAGTTCCTCTGTAGTTCGGGTTCCATCAGCCCCCATCCAGGCCATCCTGCGGCCGTTGCGGCCGCATGTCCCCAGGATCGGGGCCGGAGGCCTTTCTTCTCCTCGCACACCCATTTCTAAGCGAGAGCGACTGAGGCGCAGTTCAGGGAGTTAGGGGAGCGCTTATAGGCGTGATTGACGTCCGGATGGCGGCAGACGGAGGGGAGTTTGAAGTCGTGGCCTGGCGGGGACCAGCCGGCGATTCTAAGGAGACAGAATCTTGCCTGCATGCTTTTCCTTTCGGGCAGGACTCTTTGCTCGGGGCTGCCCCCTGGCCTGGCCCTGGGACCCTAGTTTGGGGGAGGTAGGTTTAGGAAATACGCGTGCAGAGGCCTGGCAGGAAGCGAGGACTGTTCTCCCTCTGGATTCTCCCTGTGTACTTAGGGGAACAGCTTCGGGGTTCGCACTATCGTAGGTACGGTCGTCGATGGACCCTGAGGGGCGTGAGAAAGCGGCGTCTGTGCCCCACCCCCCGCGCTCCCGATGCCCTGCAGCGTTGTGGTTATGAAGTTTATGAAGCTTTTCACCCTTTGGTTTTAGTCCTCCCGGGTGTCCTCTTCACTACGTTAACCCAGTGGGCAGTGGCTCTGTGGGGTCGATTTCAGGTCATGCATGCCGTGCCCTTGCTACCCGGACCCCAGCCACCTTGCTCAGAGGCGCTCTTCACGGTCACTTTCTCGCAGATGTTGATGCCCAAGAAGAACCGGATCGCCATTTACGAACTCCTTTTTAAGGAGGGGGTGATGGTGGCCAAGAAAGACGTCCACATGCCCAAGCACCCAGAGCTAGCAGACAAAAACGTGCCCAACCTTCACGTCATGAAAGCCATGCAGGTACGGGTGGGATGAGATGGAGGGATTTTAAACTAACGCTCCATGCAGAGTCCAACACGGAGCCAGGACGGGGCTGGCTGCTCGCTGTCTTGAAGGGCAGTTAATTTACTTGTCTGCTAGCCACCTTTTAAGTACTGTACAGAGCTCCAGACTTCTGTTTGAGTTTTTTTGAGACAGTATCTCCCCATGTAGTTAAGGCTGGCCTTGAACTCCTTATGTAGCCCACGCTGGCTTCGAACCCGTGGCCATCCTCCTGCCTCAGCCTCCCAAGTGCTGGGATTACAGGAGTGCACCACCACGCCCGGCCCAGAGCTCCAGAATTGTACTTTATTTTTGTTTTTGAGATGTCTTGCTATGTTGACCAAGCTGGACTCAAAGGATCTGCCTGCCTTAGCCCCCTGAGGAGCTAAGACTGCAGACTTGCACCACTGTGTTCAAATAGCGCCATCTTAACCACAGTTTTTTGCCTCCCAGTCTCTCAAGTCCCGAGGCTACGTGAAGGAACAGTTTGCCTGGCGACACTTCTACTGGTACCTTACCAACGAGGGCATCCAGTATCTCCGCGACTACCTCCACCTGCCCCCTGAGATCGTGCCTGCCACCCTGCGCCGCAGCCGGCCCGAGACTGGCAGACCCCGGCCCAAAGGTACAATGCGGATGACTCCCAGAGCCTGCTGGGAGCTGTTTGTCTGGGGGGACTGTTGTATGTGAAACTTCTGTGTGTGGGACAGGAATGGGTTTTTGTTTCATTTTGTGTTTATTTTTTTTTTTTGGTGGGTACCGGGGGGTCGACCTCAGAACCTCGCGCGCCAACAGGCACCCGTGCCTCTGAGCGATATCACCGGCCCCTTTTTCGTATGTGGGTTCCGGGAGTCGAACTCGGGCCCTCACGCTTGCCGGGCAGGTGCTTAAGCCGCTGAGCCATCTCACCGGCCCCTGTGTTTATTTTTTTGAAACAGCGTCTCTCCATGCAATTTAGGTTGGTCTTGAACTCACAATATATGGCCCAGGCTGGCCTCGAACTTAAAGTGATCTTCCTGCCTCAGCCTCCTGAGTGCTGGGATTATAGGCATGCACCACCAAGCCCAGAGGTTTTCTTTCCTTTTTTTTTTTTTTTTTTTTTAAATAACACATTGATGTCAGCTTTGGAGGAACTGTGGCATGGGTCCAGTCCCCAGCCTTGAGCAAAGGTCTTCAGACCCTCCGAGAGAGGGCATTGGGCACGGGTGTAGCTGGCTTTCTTCCCCGATGGCCTGTGCGAATACCCAGGCACATGTGGGCTGAGTGTGGCGTGACCGTTATCCAACAGCCAGAGGCTGTGCTTGCCCGAGAAGCCCGAAGCCCACAGCAAAGCAGTTTACTACACGGGAAGGAAACTGTAGAGTTTCTTGGCAAGGGGAGTGGCCGCTGTGAGAAGCAGGAGAGTTGTGAAGCGTTGTGCTGGGGATTCTCTTCCTGCCCCGAGGTCATTGTTGGCTGGGGGATTGCCTTTTGTCGAGGTGGTGGCTCCTGGCTCATGGACTTCATAGTCGCTGTGTTTTGTGGGTTGAGATGACAAGGTGCTGAGATGAACGCGGTGCTGAATGTGGTGGTGATCAGGCTGTCAGGCCCGGAAACCTAGGGAAGCACCCCAGGGGGTCCGGTTGCTCACCTTTGCGGGGAGGGTTCTCTGCTGAATCTTGGAATCCCGTGGGGAAGACAGCAGTGTCTGCTCTGTACCCCACAGATGCCGCTTTTGGGGCCTGAGTGGGCCTGGTATTTGCTTTTGTCACTCATGGAGCTAAGTTTACCTAATGCTTTAGAAATGGTTGTGCTGTAATCATGCACTCCAGGGGTGTTCCAGGGTGACTAGGTAGGGAGAGTATTTGATTACTTTCCATAGTTATAAGCATCTTAATATAGATCGTAGCTTTTTTTTTTTTTAATGTGGGTATCGGGAGTCGAACTCAGGACTTTGCGCTTGCCAGCAGGTGCTTGTGCCGCTGAGTGATATCACCAGCCCTTTTTTTCCTTTTCTGTGGGATCCGGGAGTCGAACTCAGGACCTGGTGCTTGCAAGGCAGGCGCTTATGCCGCTGAGCCATCTCACTGGCCTAAGATAGTAGCTTTTAAAACCTGTGCCTGTGGTGGCCCACACCTGTAATCCCAGGACTAGGCAGGCTGAGGCAGGAGGATTGCTTTGAGTTTGGGGCCAGCCTGAGCTACGTACACATACCAAGGAACTGTCTTAAAAAACAAACAGGGCCGCTGAGACGGCTCAGCGGCATAAGCGCCTGCCTGGCAAGCGCGAGGGCCCGAGTTCGACTCCCGGATCCCACATACGAAAAAAGGGTCGGTGATATCGCTCAGCGGCACGGGCGCCTGCTGGCGCGCGAGGTCCTGAGGTCGACCCCCCGGTACCCACCAAAAAAAAAAACCCTCTGCACCTTCGGGCTGGGGTGTAGCTCAGTGGTGGGAGCTTGACTACTAGCATGGCTCTGGCCCTGGGTTCAGTCTGTGCAGAAGCCCCGGAGGCACTAAGGCTTCTTGGGGGCTTCTGGGTTTTATGAGTACTGTCGAGACGGGGCTTTCAGCTTACACCTCCTTTCTCACTGCTACGCTCACTTTTTCGTTGGGAGGGATGGGTGAAATTCAGAATCTTGGCTATTCAGATGTTTGTAGAAGTAGCCACGTTTTTAAAGTCCTCAAGGAGTTGGAAATGCTTTTACGTTGAGAAATGCAGAAAAGCAACCACCTTGTAGGTACGGAGCATTTTCACTGAGATGGGAGTTTTCTGGGCCGGGGGAACTGCTTGTCAGGGAGGGCGGTGTCTCCGGGAGGTGGGAGCCCCCGGTGGCGGTTTGTGTGCACTGAGGCCCTGTCCCCTCCGGGCAGGCTTCATGTCACCCTGTTCACGGAGCGCTTCTGTTCCCGCAGGTGTGGAGGGCGAGCGACCCATGAGGCTCACGCGAGGGGAGGCCGACAGAGACACCTACAGGCGCAGCGCCGCGCCCCGTGAGTGCCGCCGGGCTGGGAGCTGTCCGTAGGGGCTGGGGTGCCAGCCAGCGGCCCGGGGCATCGGCGGGCTAACGACTGCCGTCTTCTGTGGCTCCTCCCCATGAGCTAAAAGTGGGGGCTTCCCCAAGCCCCTCAGGTCCTCCAGCTCTCAGCTGAGAGGAAGTTAGTGATGGGTCACACGGGGGGGGGGTCTCGGGCAGGGCCGGGCTTCGGGGGGCACCATGGGGTCTTGTGGTAGCTCAGAGGCGAGTGGATGGGACCCCGGCTGGGCAGCTCTCAAAGGGCCAAGAGGGGCCTCTGACTTGAGCGTGATGGGCTGTAGCGGCCTTGGCCCTCTCCGAACACCTGTCCACGTGGGCTGTGTGTGTGCAAAAAGTCCTTAGCTGTGCTTCTTACTCGTCTACGTGTCACTCGGTCACTTGAGACAGGGCCCTGCGGGAAGAGGCAACAGTCTGGAGGGGGCCGGGGGCGCCGAGCAGGGCCCGGGAGTACAGTGCCGGGTGTGACTGCCACTGTGCCACCGTGCGCGATCACATCCCCTGCCGTCCCTTCTGCAGTGAGCGGGGCTTAGGTCAGCAGCTCTAAGTGGCTGTTTCTTCTCCAGCTGGTGCCGACAAGAAGGCCGAGGCCGGGGCCGGGTCAGCCACCGAGTTCCAGTTTGTGAGTATCCGTGAGCCGTCACCTGCGGGTGTGGGGAGAGGCCTGTCCCCGGGTTTTTATCCAGCTCCCGAGTAGTCACAGCCTGGCTGGGATGAGCCTCCCGTCAGTGCGCGTGGCGTGCTGCTGTCCTCTGTTCCGTCACAGTGGCCATGCTCTGGAATTCAGTTTGAGTTGAAATGGCCATTGGCTGTTGGGTTCCTGGGTAAAGTTGGTGTGGAATCGCGTCACATCTTCCAGATGTGGTCTTGGTGGGTTCCTTCTGCCTGGGGTTTCCATCCACCGATTGGGGGCGATGACAGTTCCAGAGGTGACTGAGATTGGTTGGTCTGGGCAGATCCCCACGTGGGATCTCACTGGGAAGGAGGCGAGTGCTGTGCCGGTGCTGCCGCGTGCGCGCGCGTGTGTGTGTGTGACGGCCACGTCCCCATTTTCCCGAGGTGGAAATGGGCCTGAGTGTTGATAGTACAGGGCAGGGCTGGGGTTTGAGGCCTGCACTCCTGGCTGTTTGTTTCTGGTCTCCAGTGATGACCCTGAGTGAGGGAGAAGCGGGTGCTAACGCTGCTGTCATCTGCTTTTTCTTGCAGAGAGGCGGATTTGGTCGTGGACGTGGTCAGCCACCTCAGTAGAGTCCGAGGACTTTATTTTCTGTTGAATAAACGTGTAGTCAGGAAATCTCATGTGTGTGTCCATTTTGTCTGTATTGAATAGAGTGGTTCAAGGGTCAGGAGGGGGAGAGGTGGAAGGGGTTGGGGCGTGGTGCTTGTCTGGGTGATGCTTCTTGTGGTGCCAGGTGGCCGGGCACCTTCCACGCCAGCTGTGCCCACTTAGTGCTGATGGGGGGGGCGTCGCTCTTTGGCCTGGAATTGAGATTTTGTGCGTCTACCTGGGAAGTGCTGGAGAGGACGAAAGGAAACAGTGCTGGAATCCCTGCAGACAAGGGGGAGGAGTACAGGCATTTAAACTTGGTGTACTGATTTTTTTTTGGAGGGGGGTGGGTTACTTGAGATTGAAGCCAGGACCCTCACACTGGGCTACTTTCTAGCCCTATTTTCATTTTTTTGAAGCAGGTCTTGCTGTTTCCCACGCTGGGCTCAAACTCGGTGACTCTCCTGTCTCGGCTTCCCAGAAGTGCTGGGGTTACAGGTGTGTGCTACACTGGGCTAACTCGTGTCAGTCTTAAAGGCTTGGGATTTATGAAAACCACAGGAGAGAATGCACAGTAACAGGTGCAGCTTGGTAGAGCACTGTCGCCTTTGAGGCCCTGGGTTCCATCCCCAGCTCGAAATTTTGAGTTGTACACCTGTATCATCCCAGCACTTAGGAGGCTGAGGCAGGAGAATGGTAGGGAGATCAGCCTGAACTACGTAGCAAGGCCCTGTGTAAAATTTTAACTTTCCGAAATGGGCAGCTGGAGCTCTTGCTATCCGAGGAGCCCTTGAGGAGGGCCCAGCACTGCCGTTTCCCTGGGGCTGCTGACCAAGCACGTGACAAGAGAAACGGGCCAGGGCATTGTTTTCCAGGGGTGATGCCAAGTGCCAGTCTGGTGTGAGTGCAAGAGGAGCGGACAGGACTATTTCTGTGGTCCTGTACGTAAAACACTGGCACCACGCCACAAGGCAGGCTGGCTGGGTGTGGTGGTGCAGGCCTATAATCCCAGCACTTCAGAGGCTGAGGCAGGAATATGACTGAGTTTGAGACCAGCCTGGGCTAATAGTTCAGGCAGGCCAGCCTGAACTACATAGTGAGACCCCATGTCCAGAAACAAACGGAAATCCTACACTACACGGGTGATTTCCTGCTGGTCACCACCTGGGGTTTCTGCCGCAATTGTACTTTGTACCAGGAGGTGGCGGCCAAGGGCAGCTTGGCGCTGTGACTCAGGAGGTGAGCAGGCATCGGCGCCTTGGGGTGGAAGCTCGCTTTGGCGAGGAGAGCAGTGTTTGGCTGCTCTGCCAGGGATGGCTTTTCACCCAGTCCCTCTGCTGCCTGGCAACGTCGAGTGCTTCGTGCGCTCACACCACGTGAGTGTGTGACCTGGATCCTGCTGGGAAAGCTGTGTCCCGGGGAGGCCACACGCTTCCTCTGCAGCCTGGCTTTTTTCTGGCCCTAAACCGTCATCGTTTGTCAAGCAGGACTCCTTGCCAACTTCTTCCATCGTGACTTAGATTGGCTCTAGAATATATTCAAGATGACACACGGACTCCGGGGACACCCCGAGGCGTCCTGAGGTGGTCGGGCTCGAGGACAGACACATTCCTGTGCAGGTGGCTGCCTGTCTGCCAGCCCCTCTCCTGGGACTCATGGAAGTGCCCTGCAAGTCTTTCTTCATTGCTGGGGAGCACCCTGCTTCACACGCGCCCTCCAGCACCTCCAGTCTAGTTAGAAAAACAGTACAAAGCTGTACATGGACCCATAACCCCAAATGCTACATTCTTGCTCGATGACCTCCTAGCTGGCAGCGCAGGGCAGGGGAGGCCAATGAACCCAAGGTGAGCCAAGCTGGCAGGTGCTTTGCAGGGAAGGAAACTAGGCATTTTTTTTTGAGACAGGGTTTCACTATGTAGTTCAAGTTGGCCTTAAACTCACTGTGGAGCCCAGGCTGGCCTCAAACTCATGGCGATCCTCCTGCCTCAGCCTCCTAAGTGCTGGGGTTACAGGCATGCACCACTACACAGGGCGTGTTGAAGAGCTGCTGTTACAAGCGCCTGAGAAGATCATTGGGGAGTGTGGGTTAGGACAGCAAGAGGCTGTCACTGGAGAACGCTCTAGGGGTGTTTTGACCCCTCTTCCAGGGTTGGTTCTGAGGTCTGTCAGAGCTCGCATCTGCTCACCAGTCCTGCATCTTACCAACTCATCCCTACGACTCCTGCGGCCAAAAAAATCTCCAAACTGGGCTTGGTGGCACATATCTGTAATCCCAGCACTCAAGAGGAGGATCGCTGTGAGTTCGAGGCCAGCCTGGGCTCCATAGTAAATTCATTCCAGCCTGAACTGCATAGTGAGACACTGTCAAAAAAAAAAAAAAAAAAAAAAAAAAAACACAGAGGATTTTTAAAGAGACTTTGGAAACTGATGGATGAAGATTAATTTTCCTAACTGAAAAATCTCCTTATAGCGACTGTTAACTCTCTTCCTGTCCGGATTAATTTACTAAGACCTTTAGAAAGCAGCTACCGCAGCCAGTGTTAGACCGTGGGGACAAAGACGTGATGGGCTGGAAGGGTTTCCCCACGCGGGTGTCTGAAGAGGTCGTGTCACTGGGTCTGCGCTCGCCGGGCCGCCCCGACAGCTTCGGCCTCGGGCTGCGTCCCACTGGGTTCGCGGGTCTGCGATTTCTGCACAGCGCGGCCTAGAGCGTCGCTCCTTTCGGTCCGGCTTCTTCCTTTGTGGCACGATCACAGTTTGGGTTCCCCAGGGGCGCTGCAGGACCGGGGGTTTCTTCTCATCGTGGGTCTGTTCACCCCTTCACCTGGCAGTGGGCAGTGGGTTACTTCCGGGTCGGGGCTGTGGGGACTGAGGTTGCTATGGACACCATGCTGTTTCTGTGCGGCTGAATCCCAGTTCTCCCAGATGCCCCTGGGAGCAGCATTAACGTACATTCCCATCAGCAGAGGTGAGTCTCAATTGCTTTTGCTTTTCATCTTCGCCAGCCCTCAGCCGGGCCAGAGGTTTTCCTATTTTGAGGCAGGCTCTCCGTAAGCTGCCAGGATGAGTCTCGAACTCTCGAACTTCTAGCCTACCTGAGTTTTCTAGTATAAATGCAGTACTGGTGTACTGGGGATTGAACCAGGGCCTTTGCACTAAGCTGCATCTCCAACCCCTTTTTATTTTTCTTATTCTGAGATGGGTGTCTAATCGCTAAGTCCCTAAATTACTCAGGCTGGGCTCACATCTAGGATCCTCCTGCCTCAGCCTCTGGGAGTGCTGGGGTTATAGGTGTACAGCACCACACCCATCTTATTTTTAATTAATTGACAAATAATAATTGTATATATTTATTGTGATATTTTGGTGCATGTATGCGTTTCTTTGTTTTTCTTTATTTTCATTTCTACATGTATGCACTGTGAAAAGTGCAAATCAGGCAAATGAACATATCCATCACCACAAATACTTACTTTTCGTGGTGGAAACATTTAAAATACTCTTTTCAGCTACTTTGAAATACACAGTAAGTTAATATTAACCACAGAAACTGCGCTGTGCGACAGAACCCACAATTTACTCTTCCCGTGTACCATGCGCCTGGTGTCTCCCATTCTCCTTGAGCCCCACCTTCATATTGCGAACTGTCATCTATAGAGCAAAAAAACCTTTCACAGCTATCAGAGTGGCTGACATTAAAAGACTGATCAGGTACTGGGTATGGTAGCATACGCCTGTGATCCCAGCACTCTGGAGGCTGTGGCAGGAGGATCACTGTGAATTTGACGCTACATAGTGAGTTCAAGGCCAGCCTGAACTACTTTAGTGAGAGCCTGTCTCAAAACAAGAAAAGAAAACCCACCAAAATAAATGAATGAATACATAAATAATTAAATGACTGACAAGGTGGCCAGCTGTGATGGTACACACCTCTAATCCCAGCTACTTGGGAGGCTGAGGCAGAAGGATCATAAGTTAAAAGCCAGCCTGAGTAATTTAGTGAGGCTTTTTCATAACACGATTTTAAAGAATGGACTGGGGATGTAGCTTGGTGCACCCCAGGTTCAATCTCCAATACTCCAATAATGAATAAATAAGCAGGCAAGTAAATAAATAGATAAAATAGATAAAACCTAATTCCCAGCACTTTGGGAAGGCTGATGCAGGAGGATAACAAATTCAAGCCCAGCCTGGGCGATTTAGTAGTTTAGCAAATCCCTGTCTCAAAGCTGGGTGTGATGGCACATGCCTATAATCCCAGCACTTGGGAGGCTAAGGCAGGAGGCTTGCTGCGAGTTCAAGGCCAGCCTGGGCTACATAGTTCAAGGCCAGCCTGGAGTACACAGTGAGACTCTAAGAAAAACCAAACCCACTGCATCTGCCTGGCAAGTACAAAGTCCTGAGTTCGATTTCCGGTACCAAAACAAAAACAAAAACCAAACAAAGCCAGGCGTGGTGGTGTACCGAGTGATCCCAGCACTTGGGAGGCTGAGGCAGGAGGATTGCCACAAGTTCAAGGCCAGCCTGGGCTCCATAGTGAGTTCAAGACCAGCCTGAACTACACAGTGAGACACCGTCTCAAAAACAAAAACGAAAAAACCAAACCAAACCAAACACACCCAACAAAAACAGCACTGTGAAGATGAGAATTAACAAGGCCCAAATTGCTCTTCCCTGCAGAACATCACGGGCTGAGTTTGGGTCTGCGAGGCAACCATGCCGCACCCCATTGCGAGGGTGAAGCCCTGGCTCCCAGCGGCTGCGCTGCCCTCTGGGGGGGGCGGGGTGCCCATCATCTGATCGCTGGGTGGTAGAAAGGGAAACTAGGGCAGAATGAGGCCATGGGGGAGGCGAGGGGAAAGGAATTGTTTAAAAAGTGCCGGCCCATGGAAAGCCTGCAGCCCGTTTCTGTTAAAATGCTTTCTGGGAAGCCCGTGATACATGCGCGTGGCTCAGACCCAAAGAACAGGCCCTTGAGAAATAAGCCCTGCACGACTGGTGGCGCATCAAAGAGGCCATTGTGAGGAAAGGGCGTTTTAACAAGAAATAGCTATTAAATGGGAGAGGAGACTCATGCCTGGGGCTGAGGAGCCTCCCAACAGGGTGAAATGGATGAAAGCTCAAGAGATGGGATTTAAAACCCCTGAAAACTCCCTGCAAGAAATGGCAAATAGCTCCAGGTACTTCAGTGAGTGACAAGTGAGAGGTCAGCTTGAGAGCCTATGGCATGCGTTAGCCCTGGGTTCCACTCCCAGCACTACTTGCTGTATTTATTTTGTTTGTTTACTACCAGCCCTAGAGACTAAACCCAGGACCTTCACACTGAGCTACAGACCCAGCCCTTTATTTATTTTGGATTGTTGAGACAGGGTTTTTCTATGTAGTTCAGGCTGGCCTTGAACTCACTATGTAGTCCAGGCCGGCCTCAAACTTGCAGCCATCCTCCTGCCTCAGCCTCCTGAATGCTGGGATTACAGGAATGCACTGCCATAGTTGGGCTTCTTTTTTCAGAGTCTCCCTAAATTGCCCAGGTTGGGCTTAGACTTGGGCTCCTCCTGCCTCAGCCTCCCAGAGTACTGCTCTACAAAAATGAGGATCTAAGGGCATCAGTTCCTTAGTATGCAAAAAACACTGGGTGTGTGGGCGCACACCTGTAATCCCAGCACTCAGCAGGCTGAGGCAGAAGCAACCACAAGTTTGAGGCCAACCTGGACTACATAGTGAGACCCTGTCTTGAAAAACAAACAGAAAATGCAAAAAATACACTGAGGGAGATGGAACACCAGCTGAGCGCTTCCATGTACCCTCATGGGTCTAGTGCTAAGTGATGGAACTCAGCACCTCAAGCCTGTTAAGCAAGCGCGCTGCTGTGAGATACCTCCTCCCCAGCCCATTTTATTGTGAGGCAGGGTCTTGCTAAGTTGCTCAGGCTGGCCTTGAACTTGGCATACTCCTGCCTCAGCCTCCCAAGCAGCAGGATTACAGGTGCGTACCGCCTTGTACAGCAAAATGTTTGAAAATGGAAATCTCTGTTTAATGGAGACAAAGACATCAAAGTAGCCCGGCTCAGTGGCACACGCTTGTAATTCTAGCCAAGCCAAGAGGATCTCAAGTTGGCCCAGTCTGGACAATTTAGCAAGTCCCTGTCTCAAAAGTAAAAAGGGCTGGCATGTTGCTTGGGGCTGGAGCACTTGCCTAGTGTTGTGGCTTGCGTCTAGATGTCCCCCCAAAGCCTCATGCGGTCGTAGGTGGGGCTTTTCAGAGGTGGCTGGGTCTAGGGTTTCTGATGTTGGGATCAAGGTTGTGTGTGATTGGCCCACTGATTGGTTTGACATAGTTCCAGGTGTGGATAATGGGAAGGCCCACCCTGGGTGTGGGTGGCATCAGCCAAAAGACGGGTAGCATGGAAGGGATAAAAGGGAGAGGCAGGCTGCTGCTGCTGCTGCTACTTCTTTGCTGCTTGCTGCCTTCTGCTCACCATAAGCTGTTTCTCCTCTGTGATGCCACTGTGCTGTGGAGCCAGATGACTGCGGACTGAAACATCTAGAAGCCGTGAGCTAAATAAACCTTTCCACCTTTAAGTTTGGGTGTTAGCAAACAAGAAAAGTAACTGTCTCCACAACAAGAAAAGCAACTAAGATACCTAGCATGTGGGAGGCTCTGGGTTCAATCTGCAGCGCTGTGAAAAAGAAATATGATGTAATGTCTTTATAGTGCTGGGGATCAAACCCAGAGCCTCACACATGCTGGGCAAGTGCTCTACCCCTGAGCTACACCCCAGCCCCAGGTCCTGTCCTTCCTGTGACGTGAACCCTACACTCTCCTTCCCCCCTAACTTGGGTACTCTTTTTTTTTTTTTTTGGAACCGGGAATCGACCTCAGGACCTTGCGCTTGCCAGGCAGGCGCCATGCTGCTGAGCTATATCCCCATCCCTGTGCTATTTTATCTGCTTTCAGTGCTGGGGATCAAACCCAGAGCCCTGTAAGTGTCATCAAGCACTCTGCTGGGAGCTGAAGCCCCAGCCCCAGGTCCGTGTCTTTTTTGTGCGTGTGTATGTGTGATGCTGGGGGTGGAAGCCAGGGCCTTGTGCGTGCAAGGTAGGAAAGAGCTCTACCACTGAGCCACATCCCTGGCCCCAGGTCTAAATCTTGATAAACAGATACGGTCTTGTGAGCACTGCTGCTGTGAAGCTACAGAACATTTCCATCACCGATTTTGCTTTGCTTTGTTTGAGACAAGGTCTTGCTGTGTAGCCCAGGCTGGCGTTGAACTCCTGGCAACTCTCCCGAGTGCTGGGGAGTGCAGCCTCCCAAGTGCCACCATGCCTGCCTTTACTACAGTTTTAATAGCTTTTCCTTAATGGCTAATGACACTGAACATTTTAATGTGCTTATTTGCCATTTCTATATTCTCTTTGGTAAGAGGTCTGTCATGACTTTTGCTCATTTTCTATGCGGGTACTGGGAGTCGAATAATTTTCTAATTGAATTAAAAAAAAAAATTTTTGAGACAGGGTCTCACTATATAGTCCAGACTGGCCTTCAGCTCACTTATGTAGCCCAGGCTGGCCTTGAACTTGCAGTGATCCTCCTGCCTCAGCCTTCCCCATGCTGGGATTACAGGCGTGCACCACCCAGCATGTTAATTTTAATTTTTTAATTGAACCTACTTTTGAATTTTCTATTTACACAATCACATATGAGATCACAATCACGTTGTGTGTGAATTGTGACAATTGTTTTCTAATTTTTATGCCTTCTCTCACTTGCCGGGATTTTTTTTTTTTTTTTTTTTTTGTGGGTACCGGGGGGTCGACCTCAGGACCTCGCGCGCCAACAGGCGCCCGTGCCGCTGAGCGATATCACCGGCCCCTTTTTTGTATGTGGGATCCGGGAGTCGAACTCGGGCCCTCGCGCTTGCAAGGCAGGCACTTACGCCGCTGAGCCATCTCACCGGCCACTTGCCGGGATCTTTAACGCAATGTTTAATGGTAGCGGTGGGAACCAATATTCCTGTCTTGTTTCTGACCTGAATGCAGAAGCATTTATTCTCCCACCCTTAAGCATGATATTGGCTGTGTGTTCACAGATGTCCTTTACCAGGCTGCCCTTTACTAGTCCAGCCTGGCTAAGAGTTTTGATTAGGAAAGGATGAACTTACTTAAAGTTTTTTTTATCAAGTGCTTTACGAAGATCAAGATGACCACACAGTTCTTCTCCATTAGCCAGTAAATGTGATTTTTATTTATTTATTTTTTTTTTGGTCTTTTTGAGACAGGAGTCCACTACTTCGTTCAGGCTGGCCTTGAACTCACTTTGTAGCCCAGGCTGGTCTCGAACTGGCAGTGATCCTCCTGCGTCAGCCTCCCGGGTGCTAGGATTACAGGCATGTGCCAACACAACTGGCCCTGTTAATATGATTTCATAGTTTGTTTATGTTTGGTTTGGTTTGTTTTTTTTGAGACGGGGTGTCCCTGTGTAGTGCAGGCTGGTCTGGAACTTGCTATGTAGCTCAGGCTGCCCTCCAACTCTTGGCAATCCTCCTGTCTCAGCCTCCCTAGTGCTGGGATTACAGGTGTGTGCCACCACACCCAGTGCTGTTTGATTTTTGTAAAGTTAAACTAACCTGACATTCTTTTATTAAACTTCTTTGGTCAAACTATATTTCTCTGGATATATAGCTAACCAATTTACTGATATCTTTCAGGGTGAGTGTGTGTGTATGTGCAACATGCAACTATGTCCTTGTGGAATATTGGTCTATAACTTTTTGTTCTTTTTTTTTTTTTTTTGTGGGTACCGGGGGTCAAACTCAGGACCTCGCGCACCAGCAGGCGCCCGTGCCGCTGAGCGATATCACCGGCCCTTTTTTCGTATGTGGGTTCCAGGAGTCGAACTCGGGCCCTCGCGCTTGCCAGGCAGGCGCTTATGCCGCTGAGCTATCTCACTGGCCTGAAAGTTTTGTTTTTAATAGACTTTTCTTCTTGTTTTTTTGACACAGGCTCTTTGACAAAAAAACAAAAAAATTTTAAGTAAAAATTTCAAAAACTGGGCCGGTGAGATGGCTCAGCGGCGTAAGCGCCTGCCTTGCAAGTGCGAGGGCCCGAGTTCAACTCCCGGATCCCACATACGGAAAAAGGGGCCGGTGATATCGCTCAGCGGCACGGGTGCCTGTTGGCGCGCGAGGTCCTGAGGTCGACCCCCCGGTACCCACAAAAAAAAAAAAAAAAAAAAAAAAAAAAAATTTCAAAAACTAATTTAACTGTCTTTTTTTTTTTTTTTTTCCTTTTTTTGAGAGAGGTTCTCACTATATAGTTCAGGCTGGCCTTGAACGCACTTACGTAGCCCAGGCTCGCCTTGAACTTGTGGTCCTCCTGCCTCAGCCTCCTGAGCAGTGGCCGGTTCTTTTTCATTTTGATAATTTTTTTTCTAGGAACTTGTTCATTTCACTTATATTATTAAATTTTTGCCAGGTGTGGTGGCGCACACCTGTAATCCCAGCATTCAGGAGGCTGAGGCAAGAGGATGGCTGTGAGTTCAAGGTCAGCCTGCACTACATAGTTAGACTCTGTCTCAAAAAATTTTTTTTGGGCCGGTGAGACGGCTCAGCAGCCTACACGCCTGCCTGGCAAGCGCGAGGGCCCGAGTTCGACTCCCGGAATCTACATAGGAAGAAAGGGCTGGTGATATCGCTCAGCGGCACGGGCACCTGCTGGCACGCGAGGTCCTGAGGTCGAACCCCGGTACCCACAAAAAAAAAAATTTTTTTTTTCAGCATAAGTTTTTTCATAATATTGTCTTACAATGCTTTTAATGTCCATAGGATCTGTAGCAATAATGCCTATTTTCATTGCTGATATTGGTGGTGTTTTTCTTTTGTTTTGTTGGGTGTTTGCTGCCAGGCACTGAACCCAGTAGGACCTTGGACCTCAGGCAAAGTTTCTACCACTCAGCTCGAGCCCCAGCCAAGGGCAGGTTGGTATTTCTTTTATCTTTAATCATAATTAAAATCATAATTGCTCATAATTATGAATTTTATTAATCTTTTTAAAGAACCAAATTTAGCCCATGGTGGTGCACACCTGTAATCCCAGCACTCGGGAGGCTGAGGCAGGAGGATCGGTGTGAGTTCGAGGCCAGCTGTGCTACATAGTGAGTTCAAGACCAGCCTGAATTACACAGCGATACAAAACAAAAAACAAAAAACATTGGGCCGGGGATATAGCTCAGCGGCACAGCACCTACCTGGCAAGCACGAGTTTGTGAGTTCGATTCCTGGTACCAAAAAAAAAAAAAAATTGTTTCAATTTGCTTTAATTTTCTTGTTTGCTTCTAGTTCACTGATTTCTCTATTAATTTCCTTTTACTTAATTGCATTAATCTTCCTAGATTTTTTTTCTAGCTTCTTGAGGAAACACTTTAGATACTGATTTTTCCTTTCTTCCTTTTTATTTATTATTATTATTTTGGTTTTTTGAGACAGGGTCTCACTGTGTAGCTCAGGCTGGCCTCCAACTTGGGTGATCCTCCTGCCTCAGCCTGGCTCTTTTCCTTTTTAATTTACAGCTATGTATTTCCTGAGCTGGCCATGGTGACACATGCCTCTAACCCCAGCATTTAAAAGGCTGAGACTGGAGGATTACTAGTTGGAGGTCAGTCTGGACTACATATGGAGTTCAAGGCTAGTTTAAACTACATAATGAGACTCTGTCTCAAAAAACCAAGACAGGGCTGGTGATATTGCTCAGCGGCATAAGCGCTTGCCTGGCAAGCGCAAGGTCTTGAGTTTGACTCCCAGTACCCGCATATAAAACAAACAAACAAACAACAACAAAAAAAAAAAAAAAAAAAAAGAGAGAAACCAAACCAAACGAAAAAGAAAAACCAAAGCCAAAAAGAAGATCCAGACTTGATGTGCAGGCCTGTGATCCCAACACTTGGGAGGCTGAGGCAGGAGGACTGCCAGTGAGTTGGAGGCCAGCCTGAAGTACATAGCAAGACACTGTCTCCAAAAAATTTTTTTTCTTTTTTTTTAGTTGCCTTCTGTATCAGGCCCTGGGATAACTGCTGAGGGAAATAAGGAAATAAGGAAGATTGAAATGTGGAGGGAAGAAAGGCAAGAAAACAATAACAAGACCATGTGACAAATGATGTGCTAAATCAAGACAAACTTAGGCCCCTGGGAGGGACAAAGGCAGTTAGAGAGGGTTTCTTGGAACAGATGACTTGTTTTTTTTTTCTTTGTGGTACTGGGGATTGAACCCAGGGGCTTTGCATTGAGCTACATCACCAGCTCTTTTTATTCTTTTTATTTTGAGACAGGGTCTTGCTAAATTGCTTAATTGCATAGGCTGGGCTTAATTTCGTGATCCTCCTGCCTCAGCCTCCTGCAGGGCTGGGATTTATAGGCATGTGCCATAAAGCCCAGCTGGAACAAGTGTTTGTAGTTTGCATTCTGAAAGACAATAATTTGGGCTCTCTGGGTAAAAGAGAGGGGAAGACAGTGAAGGGTGTGAGGTCCCTTCCAGATAGCAGGTTGTGTCCAGACTTGGAAGGTTGTCGAAAGGTTTAAAAAAGTAAGTGCCATGCTGGGCATGGTGGTACCTGCCTGTAATCTCAGCACTTGGGGAGGCTGAGGTAGGAGAATCAAAAGTTTGAGCCCAACCTGGGTGTCTTAGTTACTTTTCTCTCATTGCTGAGACAAAATACCTGATACCCAAAGCTAAAAGGGGAAAGGTTCACTTAGCTCACAGTTAGTAGAGTTTCAGTCCATAGTTGGCTGGCTTCAAGGCAGGGTGGCTTCGTAGAGAACAGTTCATGGCAGGCAGAAGGTGCCAAAGTGAGCAAGAGGGGAGACGAGCCTCTTTCTGTCCCTTATATTGTATCCAGGCTACTGGGATTAGCGCGGTGCCAAACCAATCAGTGGACTGATTTAGTAATCACCCACCCTTAATCCCAGCACTCTTAATCCTAGCATTGCTCCATGAATCAGTCACACACTCTAGATCCACCCACCTCTGAAAAAGCCCCATCTATGACTGCATGAGGCGTTGGGGGGACATCTAGACACAAGCCGTAACACTGGGCAATTTAGCAACTTAATGAGACCCTGTCTCAAAATAAAAAATAATAAGGGGCTGGGATGTAGCTCAGCGTAAAGGCCTTGGGTTCAACACCCAGTATTGCAAAAAACAAGAACCAAAAGTAGATAGTTCAGAATAAGTAGAATAGAGGAAAGTGGGAAGTTGGCAGGGGCCTTTCTTCTGTCAAGGTCTCCTATTCCCTGGTAGTCTTTGAATACAGGGTCTTGTTATGTAACCCAGCCTGGCCTTGAACTCAGTGATCCTCCTGCCTCAGCCTCCTGAGTGCTGGGATGACAGGTGTGCACCACCATACCTGGCATTGGTGTTTTTTTTTTTTAAATAGAATATTTGAAGAAGTATTTAAATAGGATAACAGAACTTTTTAATATTTACATCTACTTTTTACCCCATTTTCTTCAAAGAAAGAACAGAGTCCCTTGGTTAATCCATCCTGAATAAAGAAAAATAACTACTTCGATAATGGTTCCAGGAGTGATGCTGTGAGCTCTTCAAACTAAACAGAGCCACAAAAAGCTGGAGGAAGGAATTAGAAACCATCCAAGCTCATTTTTTGACCCAGGGTCTTGCTATGTAATCTGAGCTGGTTTTATACTCACTGTGTAGCCTACGCTGGCCTCAAGCTTGCAATCCTTCTGCCTCAGCCTCCTGAGTGCTGGTACCATGCCTGCTCCCATTTTTTTTTTTTTGGTACAGGGAATCGAACTCAGGACCTCATGCTTGCCAGGCAGGCGCTGCATCACTGAGCTAAACCCCTGGCCTCTCCACATTTTCTGACTCTGATTTTGTTTGTAGTCTGCCTTGGACAGCAGGATACCATGTGTTTGATGGCCCTGTTGGTGGCTTATGATGGTTCTGACTCAGAGGCCGAGTCGGAGCCTGCGGGAGATACAAATGCTGCTGGCTGGGTAGAAGACACTTCTGGTGTGACCAAGCTTCCCAGGCAGAGTTCTGTATTTGGTGCCAGGGATGCGACAGAAAAGAGGGCACAGTGCATGAAGCCCAGTCCTTGTGCTGACCCCCAGGAGCGCCGCCTCCCACTGGCTCGGCTCTTGGGGAGCGAGCCTGGCTCTTGCCCTGGCCAGAGGCTGCAGTGGCCTGGGAAGGAGCCCGAGGCCACCACCCTGGCCTGGGTGCCTTTCGGCCCCTCCTCCTTGTGGACCAGCTGTGCCTCGGCCAGCCCATGCCCACCAGCTGCCCATCAGAAGCAGGTCTGACCCTCCTGGAGTGCCTCCATGTCACCCTTCTGGGCCCAGGATGAGTTTGCAGCCACTGGTAGACACGTGAGCTCTCTGGAGAGGAATAGGAGTGAAGAGCACGTTGTCCCCTACACCCCGAAAAGGCCGAGAAAGCTGCAGGCGGTGAGCACAGGGTGTCCGAGGGGATCCAGCTGCATCTGCACAGTCGGCGCCAAGAGACCTGAGTCCCCAGGACGGTTCTGTTCCACCTGCAGGAGGTCCACCACCAGGGCCCGTCAACAGCCTCCAGTGATGTCCTCCCGCAGGACAGAACCTGCAGGCTAAGGGACGCGCGGGCTGGGGCGCAGCACCCGACCAACCTCAAAATAGGAACCCAGCTCCTGGGTGGTCGGAGTGAGTTCAGAATCCTGGCCATGAAATTTCATCCCGAAGACCACAGTGTTTTCTTTCTCTTTTTTGTGGGTACTGGGGGTTGACCTCAGGACCTCGCGTGCCAGCAGGCGCCCGTGCCGCTGAGCGGTATCACCGGCCCTTTTTTCGTATGTGGATTCCAGGAGTCAAACTCAGGACCTCGCGCTTGCCAGGCAGGCGCTTATGCCGCTGAACCATCTCACCGGCCCTACGGTGTTTTCTTATGTGGAGGCTTCAGCTCCAAAATCAAGGCTTGGGACGCCAGGGCCGGCCAAGCAGTGAGGAGCTACCGGGTGGCCGTGCAGCAGGCCCTGAACATCCTCTTCCTGCAGCCAGCTCCGAGTTCCTGAGCAGTGTGGACCCGTGCAGCCAGGACTCTGCAGACCTCACCAGCATTGCCTGGGACTTCCGGAGCTCTGCTAAAATCGCCAACCAGATTTTCCACCAGCGGTACACCTGCCCAACCTGGCCCTGCACCCGCGGGAGCCTGAGTTCCTGGCACACACCAATGGCAACTACCTGGCCCTCTTCTAGGCCATGTGACCCTACTGCGTGAGCTACAGCAGCGCTCCCAAGGGCATAGGTGGAAGGCTATGTTGCGAGTGCTCCCCCTGCAGTGACCTCCTGGTGACTGAGCTGCCGCTCAGATGGCCTGGTCCTCATGTTCAGCTTCTGTGCTGCCGGCCTCATGTGCGTGCTGCAGGGACACACACAGGCCTGCATGGGCACCACCTACCACCCCGTGCTGCCCTCCATCCTCCGCACCTGCTCCTGGGGAGGTGACATCAAGATCTGGCACTGACAGTGGCCCAGCCTGGCAGTGATCCTCCTGCCTCAGCCTCCTCAGCCACTGCACCTGGCTTACTTTTGCGACTTCATCTAGAGGAGCTATCTGAGATAGGGATCAGGATTAATATGCAGGGACGTTCAAGGCTGCAGTTCTACTGAAGCGGGACAGAACTTCAGCTTCTACCAATGGGGAAATGGCAAAATAATGGATAACACATCCCTAGGATGGACTAAATTAAATAGTAATGGTATAAAAACAGCATGAAGGGGTCAGAATGTGTTCAATTATATCCATGATTTAGTTTTTTTATGCCCTCTGCATTTTTCAAGTTTTTGACAATCTACTATGTCTACGAAGGGAACTTTCAGTTTTTTATTTTAAATCAGAAACAATGGCTGAAGAGAAAGCTAGAAAGACAACTAAAATGACCAAGGGTTTGGGAATTCTGTTGCATGAAGACTGACCAAAATGAAGTGAAATTCTACATCTTCTGTGGCAAAACTTGAGGAAAGTGTCAGTAATATGAGCTGCAATAAACTGCCTGTATGTGCTAGGGCCAAATAGGTTTATTATCCGTATTTTACAGTTTTAAGTATTTATTTATTAGGTTTTTTTTTTTTTAATTTATTGGGTTTTTGAGACAGGGTCTCCCTATGTAGTCCAGGCTGGCCTTGAACTCACAGTGATCCTCCTGCCTCAGCCTCCCAAGTGCTGGGATTACAGGCATAGTTTTTAAAAAACTGATGTAATTGAAGTTCCAACTCAGCTTGGTGTCAAATCTCGATCTTGTTGGACTATACTAAATACAGGCCGGGCGTCGTGGTGCACGCCTGTAATCTCAGCACTCGGGAGGCTGAGGCAATTCACTGACAAATCCTGCAGAGGATTTTTTTTAAAGGTTAAGGGCATCAGAATAGTGCTGCATTAGGTTTGGTCCAAGCAGCAGAGAACATGTACAGGTGGTATCCCTTTGTCTTTCCTGGAGATTGTTAGGTCTGTACAAAAATCTTTTCCTGGACAATCTGTTCAACTTCCACGATATATAGTCCTCATTGCCAGAAATGAAGATGGTTCATGATTTACATTATGTGCAAAACACACACACCCCTAGCCCTTTACTGTACCTTAAGAAGCATTGGGTCAGGCACAGTGGTGTCCGCCTGTAATCCTAGCATGGAGGCGGCCAGCATGGATTATACAGTGAGACAATCTTAAAAAACAAAACAATGTCCCTCTACCCCCTCAAAAAGGAGAAACATTTGCCTTTTTTCATTTTTTTGGCGGTGCTGGGGATGGAACCCAGGGCCTTGGCATGCTAGGCAAGCGCTCTACCACTGAGGTCCATCCTCAGCGCAGGACTGCAGATAAATATTGATTCTTTCTAATAGACAACGTGCCCCATAGAACTTA
Organism: Erethizon dorsatum; assembly: GCA_028451465.1. Lineage (NCBI taxonomy): Eukaryota > Metazoa > Chordata > Mammalia > Rodentia > Erethizontidae > Erethizon > Erethizon dorsatum. The sequence goes on from CM051822.1 coordinate 164,565,025, forward strand.
TGGAGCTTCGGGCTGTCAATGCACGTGCGCCGTCGCCCTGCCCCGCCCTGTTCCCGCGCGGCTCCTAGAGCAGATGTTTTAGGCTGCATTCTCCGTTGCGTTTAATCGCATCCCTTCTTCTGCATCTGAGCTTTCCCGGTCCCTCTCTCCCTAACAGACCCGCGGCGCCAAGAGCCCGGAGGCGTGACCTTGGCCCATCGGCTTCGAGCTCGCGGCGTGACCTTCCGCAAACCCGCTTTCCGATGCCTCGCGGCCGGACCTCCGGGTCTCCACCCGGAGCCCACACCCGAGTCTCCCCCGGCTTCCTCTGCGCTCGCTCCACGCCTACGCTACCGGCGTAGTGGCCGCCGAGCGTGGCGCGCCGCTCCCGCCTCAGACGTTCGTTTACGCCGCGCGGATGGGGAGGGCGCGATTCCTGAACGCGGCCTGCGCTGCGAGCGCGCCGCCGTCTCGCAGCCCGGCGCGGCCTTACGCCGCTGACGTAGCGCGCCCAAGATGGCGGCGCGGTCGTCGTCGGGGGTGGCGGCGACAGAGGGGGCGGCGGCAGTGGCGGGAGCGGCAACGGCAGCCGTGACGGCGGCGGCGGCGGCGCGGGGCCTGGGCCGGGGGGAATGAGGCGGCCGCGGCGGGCCAGCGGCGGAGCCGTGTAGCGGAGAAGCGGCTTTCCCCTCCCTGCTCCCCTTGGGCACGCCGGGGGCGCGCGCACGCGAGGTCGTCCGGAGCGGGCTCCCCACCCCTCGACTCCAGCGACCCGCACCGCACCCGCACCGGGCCCGGAGGATGATGAAGCTCAAGTCGAACCAGACCCGCACCTATGACGGCGACGGCTACAAGAAGCGGGCCGCGTGCCTGTGTTTCCGCAGTGAGAGCGAGGAGGAGGTGAGGCGGGGCGCGGCGGCCGGGGCCGCGGACGCCCCGCTCGGCCCGGGAAACTCGGGCGGGGTCTCCTCAGGCGGCCCGAGGGCCCGGGTAGAGGCCGCGGTCTGCGGCGGGGGCGCGTGGGGTCGTCGCCTGTCACCCGGGAGCGGCCGGCGCGGCAGCGGCTGGGACCCGCGTGTCCGCGGCTCTGACCCGGGAAGGGCAGCCCCGCGCGTGTCACCCTGCACATGTGTGCGGGCCCGCGGTGCACGAGGCTCAGGCGGCCTTTGTGCCTTCTCGGCGGCGGGTTTGGGGGTGGCCTGGGGATTATGTGAGCCTCCGAGCCCGAGGCGCGTGTGGGGCGGAGGGGGCCCGGGGAGATTTAGGGCGCTCTGCACTAGCGAGAGCCAGTGGTCTGCTTTACAGAGTGCTTTGCCCTTATGGGGTTGCCCGGAGAAGAAAAGACAGCTGATAAAATCATTTTTTTGTTGTTTTGTTTTGGGGATTGAAAATTTTTCATCTTCCTTGTGAAGATCCAAAGCGGTATTTTCAGATCTTTGCCCTGGCATTCTTCTCTTACCGTATAATGAAGAGCCTTAGGATTGAAGCTGCTGGGAAATCAGAATTGCTAGGAACGTAAGAAGGTTTTAGAATCACGTTTTTTTTGGGGGGGAGGGGGTTACCCAAGTAAGTAAATAAATCAATCTCGGTCTCCTAAAGTCGTTTCTGTGGCGACGAAGGGAATTCAGAGAAGGCATATGTTCTGTAAATCCACAAAGAATAGCTGCTGTGGAAATTCATAAGATGCCTGTGGGAACGCATTTCTCTCGTGTGCGTAGTGGTAAAATGGCAGTTTCACTGCAAACAATGAACAGTGAAATTCAGTATTCAGTATTCCGGCATTCAGCAGTGGGCTCTGGTGGCGGGGCCGCAGTACAGTGCTTCGTGTCGAAATGGGGGAAAGGAACTTGACCCGTTAGTTATGCAAAAAGCTGTGATGAAAGAGACAGACCGGGCTGCCAGGGGTTGCTGTCCAGAGAGATTTAGGAGGAAGTGGAAATTTCAATTAATGCCTGAGGAAAATTAGTGAAGCACTATTTGGGCTGGTGAGCGTGGCTCGCTTGTGTGCTCTTTTGCATAAAACAGAAGAGAAGATTTGGGAATGTATATTTCGTGTCCTAGCATATGTTATAAAAGCCCCCCAAAGAGATGCATTGTAATAGTGATACTAAGTAGGGCCATATTGTGAATTATGTACTGTTTTGGAATATGTATTTGAGTAAAATAAAATTATTGGTGTTGGTCACTGTTCTACAGATTTTGTTCTCTTTATTATATCATATTATGGGAAATCAGATGGGCTCAGGCTGTTAACTGGAGGAAAAGCTAATTAGCATAATAACATGTCTTACTATACTACCATGGCTAAGTCTGTGAGCACCCCAATTATAAGTAGAAGGCTGTATAATTTAGTCATATGAGTGATGCAAGACTTTTTGTTTAAAAAAATCATACTAGAAATTGCAAACATGTGAGTATTTTGGGTACATTGCAGTCCTCTTAGATCATAAACAGAGATTCGCTTCTCCGTTTTCTTGGTGCCGGTTTTCTTTTGTACTAACAGTAGCAGTGTAAATGTTGTTAACCCAGCTGCCTTTTGCAAGTCACATCAGGCCTACAGTTTGGTACTAGGTGCTTAAAATGTTAAACCATTAAAAGAAGGTAACTATTTTTCGGTATGAGGGATTGATTCCAGGGCCTTTGCACTGAGCCACGTTCACCAGCCCTTTTTATTTTTGAAGCAGTTTCCCTAAGTCGCCAAGTTGCCCAGGCTGGGCTCAAACTTGCAATCCTCTTGCCTCAGCCTCTCAGAAGAAAGACATTTTTGAAATGGATTACAACATTTGCTTAATTATGGAGTTTCCTTTAGTGAATTTCTTTTTGAACATTGGTTAATGAGCAGAATAATCATGTAAATCTTTAATTACCGATTCATCGGGTGTTACAGCTAAAGCCTGGGAAGAACAAGAAAATGAGCGAGTGTGCCCATTTTAGACTTGTTCAGTTCAGTTGGATAAGTGTGTTGGAAATAAAGAGCCTACTGTGGATGCAGCATTGTTATGGGGGATTAAAAAAAAAAATCCCTCCCTGCCCAAAGTAGTTTAGATGGGGTCTTTTAATTGGGTGGGATTTTGGATCACAGAGTAATCTCTAGGGCACTGTTTAACTTGCAGATTATATAATTGTGTTGGAAGGGAAGTAGGGAAGTAATTTGTTAGTTCCAGGAGAACTTTTACGTTCTCAGTAGACACGCCAGAGAATGGAAGTATTAACTGCCACGCATTGTGGAAAAGTGAAATTCAAACTTAATAGGACATTCCACTCGGTTTTATTTTTTAATGGGTGCTAATGACTTTAATCAAGATAGAATAGTTTACAGAATGTTACTCACGTGGTACAATAGTAATGTAAATATAAACATAAACGGAACGTTGATTTATAAACATAGCTAGCATCAGGAGACATACAGTGTGCAGAAGAGATGAAAATGCTCTAAGATAATTGACCGTGAATCAGACCCTCTAGCGTTCTCTTTTGTCAGCCTCAGAAAGCTTTATTTACAGGCCAGCAGTGAGAGCAGCTGAAATTCTGAACCAGACGAGTGAGCGTGGAGATTTGCCGAGCGCTCACTGAGCGCCGGAATCTCTGGGACGGTTACACAGGAGAAAGGCGTGGAGGGGCTTAGGGGTTAGGGGCAGAAACAAAGACAGATCCAGCAGCAGGATGAAAATTTCTTTTTTCCAGAATTCTGTCTTCTTTTTCTCTTGATAAACTAAAAGTAAACAGAAAAACCCCCTTACATTCTACCAGTTGTTAACATTTTGATACATTTTTGAGTTTTGAGTGTTTGTGATAACAAAGGTGTCTCCTGTAGTACTGTATTCTGATGTGTGGTGGATAGGCTTCTCACCGACCTCCACTTCAGCCATTCTGGGCCAGGGAAGCTGTGCTGCCGGGTCAGGGTCGCCAGCTGTGGCCCCCCAGAAGCTGAATAGGGGGCTTACAGAGAGCCACTTGTGTGTATTCCTGTGTGTGTGTATGTTTATCGTACTCGTTATTGCAATTATGCAATTTAAACATGGCGTGAACCACTCAAGTGTGAGTTCAAAAAGGATAATTCTGTGAGAAGTATTTCAAATGATTTGGACAGATTATAAATGCAAGTCACTTGGAAATTACTGCTCGGTTATGGATGAACAAACTGGAAAGTTTGGGGAGGGAAATCTTAAAGTCTAGAAGGATTTTGCACATAGATTACTTCATGAATGCTTTCAGAGTTTTGTTCTTTGTAGAAACTAGGACTGGCAACCAGGATGTTCACTATGTATGTAGTGTGTGAGAAAAGACGACTTGTACCAGGCATGGTGGCACTCACCTGTACCCAGCACTTGAGGCTGAGGCAGGTGGATCACTGCATGTTCAAGGCCAACCTGGGCTATATAGTGAGCTCAAGGCCAGCTATCTCAAGGTGATGGCTCAGTGGCATAAGCGCCTGCCTGGCAAGCTCGAGGTCCTGAGTTCGACTTCCAGTACCCACATAAAGGAAAAAAAGGGCCAGTGATATCGCTCAGTGGTACAAGCACCTGCTGGCAAGCGCAGGGTCCTGAGTTCGACTCCCGGTACCCACATTAAAAAAAAAAAAAAAGACAACTTGCAATTTAACAGTAGACTCATACTTAAAACAAGATTGTGTCCTTACAAAAATTAGCAAATAAATACAATTGAAAAAACTTTTGATCTATCCTGTTACCTACTTGGTGCTTCTTTTTAATAAACAGAAGTCCGAAACTTATTTTGTGAGATTTTCTTGTCCTGAATTGGTAATGTTGCATCCATTTTCTCACATTCAGCTGTGGCCTTCTAAAGCAGTTCCAGTGAGACTGCTCCTCTCCCTTGCCCCTTTTCTTCCTTGTGATGAGGGGAAATGAGACACCAGGAGTGGACTTGTTTGTAGGAGGGTTGGGGATTTGACATAGACATATTGGACAGTTGAAATGTGTCGGAGTGTGAAATACCCTAAGAAAGGCTGACGAGACAGGATCCACACCAGGTGACATCATAGTATCTGTAAAAGTTAAAGCTGCTCCTAAAGGGTTTTTTATGTTTAAGTGTCTTTTTTTTTTTGATAGAGTCTAGTTGTCATTCAGGCTGGGCTCAGGCAATCCTCTTGCCTCAGTCTCTCCCAAGTAGCTTTGGTTGCAGGCGTTCACTAACATGCTTGGCTTCTGAAGGGTCTGTTTTAACGTGGAGGAAAATGAGTACTAACAGAAATTTTGTCTGTTAGATTTCCTTGTACATTAAAACTGTTCTCAAAACAGAAAAACTTGAAGACCGGTGTGGTGGCACATGTCTGTGATCCCAGCATTCTGGGAGGCTGAGGCAGGAGGGTGGCAAGCTGCCCCCGGGCAGCTTAGCAAGACCCTGCCTCAATCAAAATACGAATCAAAGACATCTGGGGATGTAGCTCAATGCAGAGGCGCTGGGCTCAAACCTCATCACACACACACCCCTCACCCCCAGGAAAAAGAGGTATGAAACTTAAAGCACAGAATTTTAAAATTTTGATTAGAACTTTGCTGCTGAGGTGCCCACTGTTAGCCCTCCCTCTCTTGGCTGGGGGGCCGCTTCCCCCTGCCTCAGAGTTTGAGCTCAGCGGGGTGGGCGAGGAGCTGCTTGAAGCTGAGGAGCCTCTGTGGGCAGACTCTAGTGGCCAAGTGTTTTGTCTCCAAGGTGCCCCAAGGAGCGGTGGAGGACGTCACCGCAGACCACACCTTGCGCAGGCTCTGGAGAGGGGAGGAAGGCGCAGGCACAGTCCCAGGGGCCGTAACCATGGCGAGGGCTTCGCAGGGCCTGGGGCTGGTCGGGCTCCTGCCTCTACTGCGTTCTCAGATCACGGAGCTTTGTGTGCTTGGTCACCTCACTGGACATTTCTGCTCTTCGGTTTGAGAACTCTTTCCTGGAGGGGTTTTTCTCTTTAGTTTGCTTCCCCATCTGCCTGCGAAAAATAAGGAATAGAAAAGTTCTCTAAGGGCTGGTGAGATGGCTCAGTGGCGTAAGCACCTGCCTTGCAAGCGCGAGGGCCCGAGTTCGACTCCCGGATCCCACATACGGAAAAGGGGCCGGTGATATCGCTCAGCGGCACGGGCGCCTGTTGGCGCGCGAGGTCCTGAGGTCGACCCCCCGGTACCCACAAAAAAAAAAAAAAAAAAAAAAGAAAAGTTCTCCATATCATTCATTCCCTCCAGCCCCATCTCATTTCCCTCTTTTCTCTGATGGCAGAGTTCTTCTGTTCTGTATTGGCTGTCTCCACTTCTCCACCATCCTCTCCTGACTCATTCCAGTTAGGCACTGTCTTCTCCCATTTGCTGCTTGCGGCCGGGTCTCGCTTCTGTCGTTGCTTGCTGGCTGCAGAGGCCAGACTTCGGGCTGCTCCCTTGTCCTTCCCTGCCTTTAGGGTTGCTCCTTCCTAGTGCTGCTGTCTGTTCCTCCACGTTGCACGTTTTCCTCATGACTTTTCATTGCAGCATGCGAGGGCACAGTCTCTTTTTTGGTAGTGCTGGGAATTGAACTCAGAGTCTTCGTACATTTTATTTTTGTTTTTCTGACCGGGTCTTGCTAAATTGCCCGGGCTGGCCTCAACTTGTGATCCTCCTGTCTCAGCCTTCCAGAGTGCTGGGATTACAGATGTTCGCCACCACACCTGGCTCCCACCTTTAAATACTGTCTTTACACTGACTTTTTTCACTTTTTTTTTTTTTTTTTGAGACAGGGTCTTGCTGTGAATGTAGTTCAGGCTGGCCTTGAACTCACTGTGTAGCCCAGGCTGGCCTCGAACTCACAGCAATCCTCCTGCCTCTGCCTCATGAGTGCTGGGATTACAGGCGTGCACCACCACACCAGCTCTTCTTTTTTGTAGATGGGGTCTTGGTATATTGTTTAGGGTGGCCTCAGATTCATGGGTTCAAGTGATCTTTCTGCCTCAGCTTCCTGAGAATAGCTGAGACTACAGCCCCTTGCCACCGGGCTGGGCTTCACTGATTATTCTCAAATGTCTATTTTTAGCCCTGTACACTCTTCTGAAATCAAGACGTGTGTAGCCTGCAGTGTATTCCATATTTCCATTTGGAAGTCTAATGGTAGACGTCTCAGACTTCAAATGCCCAAACTGAATTAATTCTTTTCTTGGTGACGATTGAATTCTCCTATCATGTGGAGATTGAATCCACTGACCTACACTTTGAGCCCCCAAACTGAATTTTTTTTTTTTTTTTTTTTTTGAAACAGAGTCTTACTATGTAGCCCAGTCTGGCCTCGAACTCACTATGTAGCCCAGGCTGGCTTCAAATTGGCAGTGATCCTCCTGCCTCAGCCTCCCGAGTGCTGAGGTTACAGACATGCGCCACACACCCAGCCCAAACTGAATTCTTGATTCTGGCCACCAAAAAACAATCCACAAAAAGCTGCTTCTGTAGCAAAGGAAATCTCCGACCTTGTTCAGAAGAAGTCTGTGTACTCTCAGTTGCTCAGGTGGAAGCCGTTTTCCTCCGTGACTGTTCCCCTCCTCGGCCCACCTCCAGCCCGGCCAACGCCCCTGCGGCCCCCTCTTTGGCCTGCGCTGTGCTTTGTGACCCCGCCGCCGGTGCTGACTCCTGGACTGTGGCGGAGTCTCCCTGCTGCTGCCTGCACTCCTCTCCTCTCCACACAGCTGCCGGGTCCCGTCACCCACACAGTAAACGCCACATCTTAGCTGTGGCCGCTTAGGGCCCTGGGCGATCTGGTCTCCTGCCGGGCTCTGGCCTGTCTCTTGCCGCCCTCCCTTTCCCTCCCTGTCCCGCACACATGGCCTGTGTGCAGCTCCTCCGTCACATCTGTGTGGCTCACTCCCTCACGTCAGGTCTTGCTTAACTGTCACGTCGTCAGCGTGTTTTAATGATTGCCTGTAAAGAATATCGTCAGTTCAGTGTGTGATGCTGCTTTTTCCTTGGCAGCACACATCACCACCAGACATATTATGTGTTTATTTGTTTATTGCCTTTTTCTCCAACAGAAAGTAAGCTAGTCCTTGAGACTTGGGATTTGTGTCTGTCTGTCCTTTTTTCTTTCTTTTTTTCCTTTCTTTCTTTTTTTTAAAAGATAGTCTGGCCTTGAACTTGCTGAGTAGCCCAGACTAATCTCAAATTTGCGATTCCTTTCTCAGCCTCCCAGAGTGCTGGGATCACAGGCGTCCCCACCATGCCCGGCTCTCTTTTCTGAACCTTGTTGGACAGTCAGTCTTAGGATACTTAGGATTCCTTTCAGACACTGCGCCGCAGAGTCCGCCCTCTCTCAGGATTTGTGTTGGGCCAGTGATACATAATCTCCCAGACCCCAACCCTAGTGCTGCAGTACTGAGGGCAAAGGGTTTTCCTTTTGCTGATATTCTGGAACTTTTTATCAATATATGAATACATATTCAAGCAAACTACAATCAAGAGGTAGTTGCTAGTTTTTGTTTGCTTGCTTTGTTCTGTTTTTGAGATGGCATGTTGCTGTATTGCCCAGACTAATTGAACTGGACTCAGTCGATCCTCCTGCCTCAGCTATCTGAGCAGCAGCTGGGACTATGATCATACCATGGTAGTCGAGGTTACTAGTTAGTATTTTAATGACTTTTTGATAGTGATTCATGGCCAATGATGTATGTCAAATCTAGATTCTAAAGTTAGTTAATAGTATTAGAGTAGGTAATTGGGAGGTGGAGGTTGGTAAGGGATGGCCATAAAATTTCCCCATCATCGTTGTAATTCTTTTCTAGGCAGGGTTTAGGAAATCCGATGTTAGCTGGGTGTGGTGGTCCATGTCTATAACGCAACACTGGGCAGCCTGAAGTCAAAGAATCACAAAGTTCAAGTCCTCTCCTGGGCAACTTAGGACCTGTCTCAGAATTAAAAAGGGCTGAGGACGTAGCTCCCTGGTACGATGCCCCTGGGTTCAATCTCCAGTACCGGAAGGGGGTGGGAGAGCACGCAAGAGAAACTTTAAATTTAATAAGAGAACATACTCAAGGTCAGTTTTCTGAGTGAAACCCTTTCCACACCCAAGAAAGTGCCTTGAGCTTACTTTGAGAATCTGCCTTGCAGTAACCCCCCGGCCTTCCTGAATGAAATCTTTGCTTTTGAACCCTTTGAATAGGAAAAGGTGTTCGTTCTCTGACTCATGCCTTCCTTTCTGAACTTTTTAAATTTGTTTATATTTGAGCTGTTAGGGAGTGCACTCTAACCCATCTAGGCAGTTGATCTGCTGCTGAGCAACATTCCCAGCCCCTTCCCAGACTTTTATTGAGTGCCTTTGTGCTGCTGGATTTCATTCCGGGGCACAGTGGCATTAGAAATTCTGCCCTTGCTCTTGTGGAATGCGAGATGCATTTTCGGGAGACTGTGTGAGCAGGCAAGTCCGTCACCGGGACGGTGTGGGCAGCAGTGATCGCCAGGCAGAGCGTGGCTTGACTGAGAGGGGTGTGGCGCGTTTTGTTGGGTGGGCCCTGACTAGCGGCGAGGGAGGAACAGTTGCAGAGGCCCCAGAGGGGTACGGAGCTTGGCCTGGAGGGAGGCCCGGGCGGGGGTGCTGCTTCTCTGCTTTCCATCTTGCCCTTTGCTCCTTCCTCCCGGGAAATGGCCTTCTTCCCTTGGAATGTGAGGGCGGGTGTGAGGGGACGGTTAATCTGTCAGAGGCTGCGTCAAGGTGGAGATTAGAGTACTATACGCTGGTTACGTGGTTAATCCGAGAGGACTGGAGGGGACTCAGACATCAGAGAGGAGCTGACAAAGGGAAGAGGAAGCTCCCGGAGAATCACGGACCCTGTGTAGTGACCCTGAAATCCCTCAGCTTTCCCAGGGCAGTGTGGTCAGGAGACCCACCTGGACAGGTGACCAGCCGGTGTGCTCTGCTCTGTAAAACGAGAACACCCTAGAAGCCATGGAGTGACGGTGACACAAGTCTCCTCTCCACTCTCCAGCCACCCAGGTCCTCACCCTCGATTCTACCAGTGTTGCCAGTGTTCTGTATAGTCTTTCCGTGTGTGTGTGTAGCAGGCCCTTGCACACTAGTCAGTCACGTAGTCAGTCACTTTCTCATTGCAGAGACAGTGTGCCCAACACCCACAGCTCACAGGAGAGGCTTATTTTGGGATCACAGTTTTGAGAAGTTGCATTCCGTAGTCAGATGGCGGAAGGACCTGCCACAGAGGAAGTGTGCGCACATCCTGGAGAGCGAAAGAAGGGACCAGGGAGGGAGACAGACCCTTCCAGTGCATGCCCCTGTGACCGCCTTCTCAGAGCATCAGCCCTGAGCCTGTCCAATGCAAATCCACCTCCCCCATCCAGTCACCTTCCAAACCCAGGAGACTGGGGGACAGTCCAGATCCAGAGCATGACACTAGTCCTGAGATGCATTGCAAATGAAAGTTTGGGGGACAGTTTTATGCTCAATAGAAATTGCCAGTTTTCTTAGTAATTTATCAGAACTCATTTAATTTTATTGAGGTTTGGTTACCTTATGTGATAGGGTTCCTTCTAGTGTGGGAAACTGCTGGGAGTGGAATGGAGAGAGAGAGAGAGAGAGAGAGAGAGAGAGTGAGTGTGTGTGTGTGTGTGTGTGTGTGTGTGTGTGGTCAGTTCTTGTGTGGCTGAGGACCTGACAGAAGGCTGCATTTGTTTCAGGAGAGGGCTGGCTGTGGAGTCAATTGCCTAACTGTCCTCAAGCTCCTAAAAAGCCCTTAGTCTGGAGCAGACTGGGTCTACTGATTTCTAAATTGTCTCATTGTTTAGACTATGTAGAGGAACTGGAAAAGTGGACTTTTTACCTAAACTTTTCCTTCTTGAGGCAATGGATGAGTCTAAACATGCTAGGAGCTTCCTCTTCAGCCATGTGCATATCCCCAGCAGCGGAATGGGCAGCAGTACAGTGATGCGGGAATGGTGGCTTTGCACTTCCTTCTGGGAGACACTTTTGTTTCTGTTCCCACCAGACCTCCAAATTGCTACACAGAGGTGGCCGTGAGAAGACCATTGCAATTCAGCCTCCTTATTTAATATGAAATAGAACAGTTTACCCATAATCAAGTGTAAGCCCTAGAAGTGTTTACAAAGCAAACATGTTTGTATTTTTTCTGTCTTGAATGTCTTACTTCAGTATGTGTACTCGTGCGTGCGTCCTCTTAGGTGACTAATGAGAAATGGACTGTTTTTGCAAGTCTGCAGTGTGTTTTATCCAAAGACACTTTAAAAAATTATTAGACAGTTGGTTTGTTTTTTTTTTTTCATATGCGGGTACCGGGAGTCGAACTCAGGACATTGCGCTTGCCAGGCAGGTGCTTATGTCGCTGAGCTATATCACTGGCCCTTTTAGACAGTTTAAGGACATCTTTTTACTTCAAACAGGAAATTGACAACTTGTCCATTCTCTTATGTTGTTGGGGGCGTTTTTTTTGAGGGGACTGGTTTTTGGTGGGACTGGGGATTGAACTCAGGGCCCTAGCACTGAGCTATATCCCCACCCCATTTTGATTTTAAGACAGGGTCTTGCTATGTTGCTAAGTTGTCTGGACTAGGCTTGTGTTGGGGTATGTTGTAAGCATTTCCAAGAGGAAGTAAAGAAAATGAGTTTCTAGTTTATCAGAGAGCAAGTAAAAACTTTTTATTATAAAGGGGATTAAAATTTAAATCTAAAACAAGTAGAAGTTATAAAGAGACAATAAGACATGATCCCATACATAGCCTTTCTTTGTATTCAGTTAATTGATCTCTTTGTTCATAAAACAGTAAAATTCTTGTCTTTTCCCTGGGTCATCTAACACATTTGAGTTTTATAAGAATATTTTAGCAGCCGGAGATACAGCTCAGTGGCACAGTGCCTGCCTGGCAAGTACAGGGTCGTGAGTTCAATTCCCGGTACCAGAAGCAAAACAAAACGAAAACAAAAACAAAAAAAAAGAATATCTTAGCAATGATGAGCAGAAGAGAATATGAAGTCAGACATATAGTGCTTATACTTCTATTAAAAAGAGGAACAATCGTGATTTTTCTTTGAATATTTAAGAGCTCCAATAAAATACACTGAAAAATTTTGCTTTTAAAACTTCATGTGTACCTTGAGCTAATATTTAATTTTAATTTTTTGGTTTCTTGACTCAGGATTGCTATGTATTTAAGGCTGGCCTTGAACTCACTATGTAGCCCAAGCCGGCCAAACTGGACGCAGTCCTCCTTCCTCAGCTTCCCAACTGCTGTGATTACAGGCATCTGCCACCATGACCAACTTGAACTAATGTTTTAAATATGTGGTTATTGTGATCACACTTGGAAATTTATTTAATGTTTTCGTTTTCTCTTCACACAAACGACTTGGTTGTTAGCCCTGTATCCAGTCATCATTACTTGAATCTGCTGAGCTCTGACTCAGGGCTTTTATGCCTGTTACCATGGTATTGATTTCTTCCCAAGGGATTTTGTAGTTTGGATAGTTTACCTTTTTTTATTTTTCAATACTAAGGATCAAACCCAGGGGCATTCTACAACCGAGTTACATCCCAGCCCTCTTTGTTTTTTGTTTTGAGATAGAGTTCTGCGAAATTACCCAGGATGTGCTTGAATGTGGGATCCTCCTGCCTCAGCCACCTTAATAGTTGACGGTAGCTGGGATTACAGTATGTGCCACAGCACCAGGCAGGTAGCCTCTCTTTAACAGTAATAAGATGAAGCATTTAGATTTTATTGGTCAAATGAATAAGGAAGATAAATCCATTAAGTTTCTATGTGTGTTTTTTCTATGTATGGTATTTTTATAGGTTTAACAACTTTTTTTTTTTTTTTTTTTTTTTTTCTAGACAAGCTCTTGCCATGTATTTCAAGCTGGCCTTCAACTCACTATGTAGCCCAGGCTGGGTTTGAACTCGGTGATCTTCCTGCCTCAGCCTCCCAGGTGCTGGGATTATAGGTGTGTGCTACCATGCCCCAGATCAGTAACCATTTGATAAGGAACTATTTTGGGATTATCCTTCTGTCAGTCACTATGGTGTTTTTAAAAAAAAATTTTTGAAACAGGGTTTCACTATGTAGTCTAGGCTGGCCTTGAACTCACTTTTTTGTTGTTGTTGTTGTTTTTGAGACAAGGTCTCGCTATGTAGCCCAGGGTGGCCTCAAACTCACAGGGATCCTCCTGCCTCAGCCTCCCAAGTGCTGGGATTACAGGCACGTGCCACTATGCCAGCCTTATGGTAGTTTTTTAAAAGAATTTTTAAAAAAGAGTAATTGTGTTGAGGTATCCATAAAGAATATTTCCAACTGAGGAGTTTTAGATTTGTAGAATGCAAAATCTAAGTTTTTTTCCTAGTAGTACTGGGGGTTAAACCCAGGGATGCTCTACCACAGAGCTACATCCACAGCCCTTTTCTATTATTTTTTTCTTTGAGGCAAGGTCTTGCTAAATTGCCCAGGCTGACCTCTAATTTGCAATCCTCCTGCCTCAGCCTCCTGAGTACCTGGGATTACAGGCGTTTGCTGCTGTGCTCAGCTCGGAATCTGAGATTTTCAGGTTGTTGGCGAGATGCAATTTAGTGAAAATAACTAGAGAAGTGTTGGAGTGGAGTGTTCATGGGAATTTGGAGGAGTCTGAAGAAAGATGAGTTAAGAGTGCCAGGGGCAGGGCCAAGTGTAGTGGTGCACACCTGTGATCTCAGTACTGGGAAGGCTGAGGCAGGAGGATCGCCTCGAGTTCAAGGCCAGCCTGAATAGAAAGACCCTGTCTCCAAAAACCAAAACCAAAAAAAAAAGAGTACCTGGGATGAACCTGGCCGGCTTGGTTGTATTTGGGTAAGGAGAATCTTCCAGCAGAGAACATGGCAGCCTGGCCATGGCAAGCCCAAGCCTTCGGAAGCCTGTTTTCTTAAGAGTGTGAAGGTATAGATGCTCTTGTCTCCTGCCCACCCCAGTCCCCTCCACCCGTGCTGGGAGAGAGGGGAGGAGGCCAGCCAGGGCCTGCGGAGGGATGAACCCTTCTCATCCTAACGGCTGAAAGCAGGAGCTCAGTGGGGGACTTGAAGCAGTTTGAGCCTTGGGGCTGCCTCTGACCCCAGGAAAATCCTTCAGACATGACCTCCTTTCTATATTATGGCAGGAGTTCTGTATGCCATTAAAGAGGGGTACAGCCGGCCCACCATACGCAAATCTGATGATTCACGTAGCTGTGGACAGAAATTTTATTTTATTGCATCTACACTGAACACGTACTGACTCTTTGTCCTTTCCTTATTCCCTAAACAATATAGTATAACAACTGTTTCCATAATATTTGTATTTTGTTAAGTTCTTTTTTCAATTATTTAAGACCTTTATTAACAGGTTCTTGCAGTTTGTTGGCTTTTTTGAAAAAATCAAGTTGTAAACTTTTATTACAAATTAAAAATGAATTTCTTAAAAATCTCAACTTGATCAGAGGTGAAACAATTTAAAAACTTTTAAAGGTGTATTGAGAAAAACCAGGCTTTTAAAAACAAAAACATGTTGGTCATTATCAGAAAGAGACATCTTTAGATAAAAATAATAAAAACCCCATGCTGCATAGATAACACAGATAGTTATAGTTATCTGGTCAACGGGCAGAAAGCAAGTACTGAAGGTCTTCAGTTCCAATCTTTTGTTCATTTCTTTAATTGCTGGAATTTCCTATTTGTTTCTTCTTGCTGGATGACTAAACATTTTGCTAAGTTTTATAAGTGATCCCAAGATGATTTAAAACACACGGGGGAATGGACATAGGTTATTTGTAAATATTCCACCCTTCTATACAAGGGACTTGAGCACCCACGGGTTGTGGTATGAGCGAGGGGTCCTGGAATTAATACCTTGAGAACGCCGAGGGATGACTATACTTTATTGCATGCCTAAGAAGTTATTTTAAAATGCATAAAAGTCTGATTAACATGTAGTTTTAAATTTAAAATAATTGCAGTAGATTACTGTATAGTGATTGTTTTGTTTGAACTAGAAAGACTGCTGGGGAAGAAAGAGAAGGTGAGACAGTTCTTCTTGTGTTTACCGAGTGTGTGGCTGGGAAGGACCTGTGGAGGACGTGAGCTTGGGAGGGGGCAGGGAGGGTGGTCGCCCACGCTCGGCCCCTTTTGGAAGCCTTTGGGTATGATGGTGAGGGATGCAGTGTGTATTAAATGGCTGATTCCTTTTTTTCTGCCGTAAAATGAGCACAGAAGGATGTTTCTGGGTAACCGTCCCGTGAATGGTTTTGGAAGCGTTTGTGTCTGTGGGGAGAGGGGTGTTTATGATTTCTCGGCTCTCTCTGGCCAGGCCCTCCTTCCTCAGCACCATTCTCTCCTCTTGGAGAGGAGGAGGGGCCCTCGCGGTGCAGGACTGCGCTCCAGGCCTGCTCCATGCTGGGCGTGTGCAGAGGTGAGGGGTGGGGAGGGTGGCTGTGTGCTGAAGACCCAGGCTGTGGCTTTTGCTGCCTGTCCTGGGGTCTGTGGTGAGGACCCATTTCCAGGCCTGGCCCACAGTCCCTGCTGCTCCAGTTTTCTGAGCCTTTGGTTTTGTTTCAGTGCGTTCTTTTAGGCTTCAGGCAACCATATTTAGTTTCTGTTGCTTGCAGCCAAGAACTCTTTCAGAGGGTCTGGGGATATAGCTCAGTGGCACAGCGCCTGACCGGCAAACGCAAGGTCGTGAGTTCAATTCCCGGTACCAAAAAAAAAAACAAAAAAAAACAACAAATCTCACATACCACTTGGGTAGTTTTGTTTATTTGTTTGTTCTGTTTTCTGTTGTATTTTTTTAAAGACAAGGTCTCACTATGTAGTTCAGAGTGGTCTTTTTTTTTGTTTTTTTGTTTTGAGACTGGGTCTCGCTATATAATTGAGATTGGCCTCGAACTCCTGGTGATCCTCCTGCCTCAGCCTTCCAACTGCTGAGATCACAGATGTGCACCACCATGCCTGGCTCCAGACTGGTCCTGATTCGCTACATAGTCCAGGCTGGGCTCAAACTTGCAGGCTTCCTGCCACTGCCACTTGGGTTGGCCCATTTGGGTAGTGTTTTGTTTAGTTTTTGTTTTTGTATTGCTGGGGCCTTCACCCTGAGCTATATCCCCAGCTCCTTTAAATTTTTTATTTTGAGATAGGGTGTTGATAAGTTTCTCAGGCTGGGCTCAAACGTGTGATCCTCTTACCTCAGTTTCCCAGAATGCTAGGATTACAGGTGTATACCACCATTGACTTAAAATGACCTTGTCTCTCGTTGTTGAGACAAAATATCCAACACCCACAGGTTAAGGGAGGGAAGGTTAATTTAGCTCACAGTTTGTAGAAGTTTCAGTCCGTAATTGCCTGGCTCCAAGGCAGGGTGGCACATGGCAGAGGGGCAACTGTTCATGGCAAAGGAAGACAGCAAAAGCAACAAGAGAGAGTGAGACAAGCTTCTCTCTGTTCCTTATATTGTATCCACTCTACTGGGATTAGGGTGGTGCCAGTCCAGTCAGTGGACTGATTCGGCAGTCACCCACCCTTAGTCCCAGCACCCTTAATCCCAGCACTGCCGTATGAATCAGTCACACACTCTAGATTTAGCCACCTCTGAAAAAGCCCTGTGACTTTATGAGGCTTTGGGGGGTCATCTACACACGAGCCGAAACAGTGATCCAGTTAGATTAGAGCAAGCGAGGTTGACAGTGGCCTGAACTCTGACACTTCAGTGAAATGTGGATCAGCACAGCCATCTGGTGGGTGTAGTCACGCCCACCCCACACTTGAGACCTACACTTGCTCTTTCAGGAATTGTCCTAAAGGCTGTTGGAGAATGTGTGGAGGATGCTTTTAAAAATATACAGCAGTTGCCTTCCTAGTCTTATCTTGGTTAACAAGAACTTACTTAGTACTTTCTGTACAGCCCTGTTCTGGGTGCAGTAATGATTTTTAAACCATGGGCATGTTCCCTGCTCTCCAGGCAATGGTTTTTTGTTTTTGGTACCGGGA
This sequence comes from Erethizon dorsatum, assembly GCA_028451465.1. Lineage (NCBI taxonomy): Eukaryota > Metazoa > Chordata > Mammalia > Rodentia > Erethizontidae > Erethizon > Erethizon dorsatum. The sequence goes on from CM051822.1 coordinate 164,581,952, forward strand.
ATCGAACTTGGGACCTTGTGCTTGCCAGGCAGGTGCTGTGCTGCTGAGCTATCTCCTTGGCCCTGGGCAATGGTTTTTTAAATGGATAAATTAATTAAATTACCTTTAGCCATTTCAGTTCAGCTGCACCAGTCTCTTGAACAGGGTCAGATAGAAAAAGGCAGGACTTAAAGTATATGGAATAGCTGGGGAGCAGGTGGGAGAGGCTGTGTTTTGGGGATGCTTCTCTTTGGAGGCACAATACTCCAGTGGTCAGTCTTGGACTTTAAGAAGCAGAATTTCCATGGTAGAAAGGAGGGAATGGGGACATTAGGAGAGGGCGCCCAGCGTGAGTGAGGGTGGAGGGTGTGAACGAGCAGTGAGCAGGCAGCTGGCCAGGCCTGGGCACCAAGGGTGGGGTTGCTGGCTGGGAGGGTTGAGGACTTTGAGGCTTGATTTAAGAGGACAAGGAGTTTGGGTTGACCTCACCCAGGGAAGCGTGATTGCTCTCCAGAGGGTTGTGTGGAAGTCTTGTGTGCAGGAGGAGGGTGGGTGCGGTGGGCTTCTCCCGGGGGTGGCTGGAGGTGGCTTTTCTTGGATGGAGCGCCACGGCTGCGGTGCATTGGAGTGGAGGAGAGGATTCAGTCCTGTTGCAATCAAAGGAGGCGACAGATGGGGTGACAGATGGTGCATTAAGAGATGAAACAGCTTGTGGTGGAGGATGCCTATTAAATTTTGGTGGCAGGAAAAATGAGAATTTAGAAGAGCGGTTGTTTTTGGAGAAAAGGTGGGACTTTGGTTTTATTGTGTCCAATTTGAAGTACTAATGTGAGTTGAAGGACAGTAGTTGGAGTTGTGGGACTGCAGGGGGAACGTGAAGTCAGTACTGTAGCTAGAGTGGAGTGTGGGGCACCTCGTAGAAGGAGAGTGTAAAGTCAGCATGAGCGAAAGCGCCCACCGAGGAGAGCAGAGGGCAGGGCCTGAGTGTGGCATCCCAGTGCCCAGGGGACAGTCTCAGGAAGGCCAGGGAGAACATCCTGGAGAGGAATGCTGGGTAGCAGGCTCGGGCCTAGAGCAGGTAGGTGAGATGAGGATGGGTAGCGATGGTGCCGAAGATGACTTTGGAAAGTGGTTCCAGTAGAATGGTGAAGCGACGTGCGCTTAGGGTGCTCACGTCAGGCTTTAGGAAGGAAGCCCTTTTCCTCTGTGTTTGGAGGGGGCGTGAAAGAAAAGACCTAGAGCCTGGGTTAATATTGTTTTTTTCGAGACAGGGTCTCGCTATGTAGTTCAGGCTGGCCTTGAACTCGTTTGTAGCCCATGCCGGCCTTGAACTCATGGCAATCCTCAGCCTCCTGAGTGCTGCGATTAGAGGCGTGCACCACCACTCCCAGAGCGAGGGATTTGAAAGGCAAGAAAACGTTGGCGGGGTTGCCATGGCCTGGTCAGGAATGAAATAATTGTTTTATAAGGGGGTAAATCTGGAGGCTGAATGATATTTTATTGTCCTAAACAGTTGTGGGCCCACTGTGTATACCGTACCACGTAGGCATCATGGAGAACGAACTCTGGTAATTTATAATCAGTGGGCTCAAAAGAGAACTTCAGAGTACATGTTTTGTATATTTCCTTACCCTTTGCAGGCATTTGCTGGAGAGTGGAAACTAGAAATGTTTTGGAGTTGGGGACTGACTGAAGAGCATCATCTAGGATCACAGGAATCAGGAAGTTGACTGAGTCAGTTTCTTTACCTGTAAAATGGAATGAGTAGTGACTAACTTATGAAATTACTTGCAGACTTGTCGAGGAAAGAGAAGTAAAGTGCCTCTCAGGTATATACCAAACGCCCAGGAAATGTTAGCCCTGTTACTGAAACACTGAAGGAGTCTCACTGGTCAACAAATAATTACAGCACAGTGAGGTGTGTGCTGTAGAAGGACCCCGTCCAGAATGCTTTGGGAATGGAGGACTGACAGATGCTGGATTGAGATACCAGAAACTCGGCGGCAAAGGGCAAGTGAGCGTTTGCTGCCGCTGCCCCTCCAGGTTGTGCATAAAAAGCAGATGCTGGGGCTGAGGTGGTGAACTGCAGTGGTGGAGCACCTGCTCGAGGCCCTGGGTTCAACTGCCAGCACCACGAAAGGAAGAAAAGTCCTGATGATAACAGCTTCACACAGCTGCACGGAGACAGACTTCAGTGTGGTGCGTGATCCGAAGATGCAGAAGCTGGGAAAGAAAGGAGAGATGGAACGGAGCTGTGTATTTACTCTGTGGAAGGAGGTAAGGCCTGAAATTATCAAATCTTTAAACTTTTAAGCTCGGGAGTTGTCAGTCACTTCTGTGATAAGGTAACTGAAACTGAAAGAGTGTTCAAATGTGTCTGCTCTGATACTCTGTAAAATAATATGCACAAGCAGGACGTGCACCGCTTCTAACAAGTCCACCAAAGAAGTTAAGCCAAGTAGAATGGAAAAAATGGAATAAAAATGTATTTCCGGGACTGACTCATAGCACCAGCATTTTAAAAAAATGAAAAAAACCTTTGGGATGAGAAGCTGTCGTACAAATATAGACATGTAATCTCTACCACCGCCACCAGCATCTATTGCTCTGTTGTCACTGTCAACTGCTGCTGATCACGAATCCTGGCGCCAGTGCAGGAGTATTGTGGGAAGAAGCCGAATTTGTTAGAAACATGGGTGTTTCTGGCAAATTTTGGATGCCTGAAAATACTTTCGAAGGCCATTTTAGTGGTCTTCCTTTGATTGTAAAGGTGCTTCATGCTTGCTGTATCAGTTTGGAGACTCTGCCGAGTCCAGTGGGGTGATAGTTAGCAGAGTCTAGAATGCCTCCTGCTTGTGCTGTGTGGTGCGCTGTGCACAGCAGGCCTGCAGTTGGAGAGGATTAGCACCACTCAGCTTCCAGCTTATTTCCTCCAAAGCATATGAAATGCATTATTTTACTTAACCAGTGTTCACTAGAGGAACAGACTTAATAAAAGATAACACATGTATACATTTATTTATTTGCAAGTTAGGCTTACAGTGCCTGCCTGCAGAGTCAGGTGTGGAAAAATGCAAAAGGGCCATTGTGGCCTTGGGATTCAAAGGAAACAAGTTGAAGGCATGGAGCGCACTGCAGAGTCCAGTGCTGAGTGCTTACCAGGAAGCCCAAGAGCCTGACTGCAAGGCTGAAGAGTCTGAGCTGGAAGGCTGGAGATGGACACCGAAAGTGATGGCAAAGACTGCAGCTCCTCTGAAGAAACCAGCGAGACTTCCTTCTTTCCCTTTTTATTCCATCCATGCTGCAAGCCTATTGGTTGGTGCCACCCACACCCAGGGTGGGTCTTCCCTCTTCAGTGAGTCCATCATCCACACCCAGAACTGTTAAGCCAATCAGCTGGGTGTTTCTTGTTCAAGTCGACACCACAGTTAACTTATCACAACTAGTATGGTGTTTAGTTTTACAACACTGTGATTGATTTATATTCAGTTTTATGATCTGTTTTGATACATACAGTGAACATTTTTCCTAGTCTTAATTTGTGCACATTTTAAATGGCCAAATACCCATTAAACAAATAACAGAACTTATTGAAATGTTCTTCTCATTGTAGATGATGCTGTTAAATCACAAAAGACCACAGTAATTTTTTTTTTTTTTTTTTTTTTATATATGCGGGTACCGGGAGTCAAACTCAGGACCTCGTGCTTGCCAGGCAGGCGCTTATGCCACTGAGCTGTATCACTGGCCCCACAGTAATTGTTTTACTTTTTTCTCATCTCACAAAAGTATGCATTTTAAAAAATACGACATTTCAGCTGGGTGTGGTGATGCATGCCTGTAATCCCATCACTCAGGAGGCTGAGGCAGGAGGATGGCTGTGAGTTCGAGGCCAGCCTGGGCTACAAAGTGAGTTTGAGTTCAAGGCCAGCCTGAACTGCATGGCAAAACCCTTTCTCAAAAAGACAAAAAAAAAAAAAAAAAAAAAAAGACATTTGACCAACCATTTTAAAGAATTACCCTTCTCTACTTGCCACTTTCTTCCTCCATTGCTCATTAGGAAGTAAGGGCGGGGCCGGTGAGATGGCTCAGCGGCATAAGCGCCTGCCTGGCAAGCACGAGGTCCTGAGTTTGACTCCTGGTACCCACGTAAAGGAAAAAAAGGGCTGGTGATATCGCTCAGCGGTAGAAGCGCCTGCTGGCAAGTGTGAGGTCCTGAGTTCGACTCCTGGTACTCACATTTAAAAAAAAAAAAGAAGGGCAATTCTTCATTTGCTTCGTGACTCACGTAAAGTGACTAATAGAATAAAGAATATCAGACATCTTGTGTTGATAGGATTAGTTGAGTTTGAGCCATCTCTCATGATTTCAGAAAGGACCTGGCGTAGACTTATTTGCAGTAAGAAATCAATAACACCGTGTAGTAGTGATTAGACTTTATTTCCTGTGTTGCATGTATGTTGGGTACCAGACTTAACTATCTTCAGAGAATTTTGCAGTAGCCATAAAACTGTTCTTTGAAGACACAACAAAGTGGTAATAGATGTCTTTAACACATCATTTCTTTGTTGGTGGTTGTCACCAGCAAAACAAGCGTAACAAAAATTGTGTTTTTGGCTTAGCTAAAGAAAACATGGAAGAATGTACCCAGTAATGCTGGCCATCACTGACTTGATGGTCAACTCAGTCTAAAATTAACACCACTGTTCAGCTTGTCAGGTCCTGTCCAGAGAAGGAAGTTGGACATTGGTTTCTTATATTGTGGCAGAACTGGTATGTGACAGACACTTGTTTGGCTGACCCCACACCCATCCTGACCCCCTTTCTGCTGAGTACTCCCCAGTTATGTTTGCACTGAGGGGTAGCTGTGTGACCCCCCACGCTGAAGAACGGAGTGGCTGGCATTATTCTTACCTCTTCTTTTTTTTTTGTTAAGCAGTTAAAAATGTTCAGCTTTTATTTTTAAACAATGGGCTAAAAATAGTATTAAAAGATTGTTTATATAATACATACATACACATTTAGTGGTGTTTTCTTTTCAGACAAAATACTGAAACATTAGTTTAAAAACAAAAACTATATCGAAGACTTCATACCATAACAATAGCTTTAATTTACAATTTCTTCGAAGGTAGAAGAGGTTCACATGGCTGGTAACTAGCAGTCTGGTATAACTTTCTACTTAAATCTTTTCGAGACTGAATTTATCTCTAAAAAAGGCTGACTTAAAATATTTATGTAGAAGTAGCTAGCTTATATTCAGCAAGTTCTATGTCTTTTTTTTAAATAAATAAATTTCTAGGAGTCAGTATACATTTAATATTTTTCTGCCTTAGAAAATAGAAATTTAGGTCAAATGTTAAACTTTCACTTTTGACACTGTCCTCATCTCATAATGTAGGAATTTAAAATAGACTTTTAACAGTTTTGGAAACATAAAGCCTTAGTCATGCTAAATTAAAAAAAGATCCATCGGGATATCTTAAGAGTAATAAAGTCACTTTCTCATATAAATAGCTTGAAAAGGTACTTAAGTTTTTGGCCCAAATTGTGAGATACAAAAAAGGTTACTGTAAAGCAACTTATTTCTAGTAAAGCCCCAGGTAGGAGCCACAGCACTGATCTTCTTACAATTTCTTTGGTACTCCCACTGTTTAGAGCAGTTTAAACATCATGTTCATTGACACCTTACTGATTAAAAAATATTATGGTAAGGCAAATAAACTAGCTAAAAAGAAATTTAATTTCACCATTTGTAAAAATTCAAGTTTTATAATAGCTTCCTACAACAGCTTTAGATAAATTAGTCACCTTATTACAAAACTAAATCTTTGTAAACAAATTTAAATTTTATTTTCAAAAACCAAATTGCACTAGTCAAAAGTATAGGAATTTTAAGAATCTAAAAGCTAGATTCAAAGTACTGTATCACTTAATGTACCCTTTAAGGTAGCACTTACCTAGTCCAAAACGCCAATGATAAAATTCCTAGTTTATCAAGACAAATACAGTAACACTGCATCCAAAAAAAAAACTGCCATGACGTAAGTCATGGTTGGCTCCTGTCCAGTGACCCTGGTAATGAAGTCATCTTTGTAAACATGTCCTGCTGTTTCTTTAACAGCTAATATAGGAAATAAGTACATTTCTTCTTTAGTGCCAATTTAAAGTATTTTTTAAATCAAAGAATGGCAGTGTAATGTCTGAATTGGCAATGATAATCAAAGGTGTTTTCCTGTAAAACTTTAGTAGATTCAAGCTAATATTGCTCAATTCCAACTTGTTTACTTAGTTGACATCTTTAGTGTTTTCCTGGTGGTTTTTCTGTGCTCTTCGGTGGTGTCATAATGCCTCCATTGCAAACTGGTGACAGCTGTCCCCTTTTCTTAAAGGTATTTACATAATTGACTTCATCCAGCATGGCCAAATAATTTGTATGCGTCTGGATATTATGTCTGTCTTCCATAGGTATCTTCTTAAAAGTCTTCAGCTTCACTGGACTAGCACTTTTTACTACACTGACAAAAGGCACCATCCAGTCTACACATTCTGAAATATTGTCCCATTCCAAACCTGAGGCTTTCTTAACCACTTCGATAGAGGTAAAATGGCACAAGGCGGCAGCAGCCAGTATTCTGTACTGAAACTCTAACGAGTCAATGGCTAGAATACACAGATCCAAAAGCTGCGCTATATGGATGAAGGTTTCCTGAGAATACTGAGGTAGAAGAACTTTAGCAGCATCCTTAAGAGCTTCAACTTGGAGAAAGAGATGTAACCAGGAGATGACTGTGACAGGACAAAGTTCCCACTTTAAAGCCTTTAAAATAATGAGTTCCATCCTTACAATGTCCTCCTCACTGCAAGCACCATCAGTGACATAAGCAAACTCTTGGAGTTTGGGAGCATAGATTTCCTCAAGTTTGGAAGCAATGAATAATGAGGTAATTCCAACAAGCTGAAGCATGTTTTTATTTACATTCCTTTGTGTCAACATAAATCTATCAAAAAAGTCTTGTGCAAGATAAAATGTTTCCCTATGAAGTGTGTATACTTCACAAACCTCTAACAGCCAGTCTAGAAGTATTGACCTCATCTGTGGTTCTAGGTCACAGTGCAGAACTTCAAAATTCCTGTCGTGAACATACGTGCTTTCCTTTTTTAGCATGTTTAGCCAAACCTCCTGGGAACATCCCCAGCTTAAATCTGGCAAAGGTGAAGGATTAATAAAAAGATTTTTAAATCTGTAGTTTGTAAATCTAGAGAAGTCACTTGTTCCTATCTCTTTGTGGGGTGTTTCAATGAGAATGCAAGGACTGACTCCCCCAGATAATACAGGTGGCCAACAGTTCCTTATCTCATATTGATGTTTCCTGGTGGCCTTCTCTTCTTTTCTTTTTCTGACATCCTGTGCTGTTTTTCTCTTCTTGGCTTGGATTATCTGGGCTTCTTGGGGGGAGTCTGGCTGGCTGGGCTGGGCATGCTGCTTAGCTTGTAATCGGGTGCTTCGTCTTGACATTCTCTTCTTTCAGGTGTATGAAACCTCGCGAGACCCGCTACCGCCCGGCTCCTATTCTTACCTCTTCTGTCTTGAATGTTGAAGTGTTTTCTGGAGTGGTAGCAGCTGCTTTGAGGCCATGTGGTGACAATCATCGGAAGGGACAGGGAAGTACAGAAGTATAGTCTGGAAGCCAGGCACAGTGGTGCACACTTGTCCTTCCCGCTACTCAGGAATGTGAGGCAGGAGGATCGCAAGTCTGAGGCCAGCCTGGGCAGCTGGGGGAGACCCTGTCTCAAAGTTCTGTAAAATGTGGCTCAGTGGTAGAGTACTTGCTCACATGCTCAGGGCCCTGAGTTCAGTCCTCAGAACTGGCAAAGAGAAAGTCTTGGGGCCATGGTGGCGTCATTGAGTGGGTAGAACAGCCCCAGCAGCCCCAACAGCCAAGCCAGCTCTGTAGCCATCTTTCTCGGATTTCCTGTCCTGTGAGAAGACTGAGTTCCTATTTATTTTTGCCTCTTACTTGGATTGTCTCTACCTACATTCGAAAGCATTTCTCATGGATACAGCCAGAGGCCCTTTCAGTGCTAAGCCTTTACCTTCCGCTCTAACTAGTATTCCTGTGCTTAAGAGCTCTCTAGGTTAATGGTGCTTACATTTTTGAGTTAAGGTACCCCTTTTATACTTTTTTTTTTTTTTAAACTTTCTCAGTACTCGGGATTGAACCCAGGGGCTTCACATTGAGCCACATCCCCATCCCTTTTTATTTTGAGACAGGGTCTTGTTAAGTTGCCCAGGTGGAACTTGAACTTGCCATCCTCCTGCCTCCATCTCTCAGGTACTGGGATTACAGGTTGTGTGCCCTCCCACCTGGTCCTTTGTATACACTTAAAAAATTAGCCCCTAAAGACCTTTATGCGTTGTATTTATTGACATTTATCATTAAAATTAAAACTCAGAAAATAAAAAAAAATAGTTCTTTCAAAAATAGCAACAATAAGATCATTACATGTTAACATAAGTAATATGTGAGGGAAAAATATTTTCAAACCAAAATAGTGAGAAAATTGGTGGTGTTTCACTTTTTTTTTTTTTTTTTTTTTTTGAGCTGATCATGCTGTCTGCAAGCCCAGGCTGGCCTGGAACTTGTGATCCTACTGCCTCAGCCTCCAAAGTGTCCCAAGTGCTGGGATTGTAAGTGTGCACCACCATGCCAGGCAAAGATCTTTTTATTATATTTTTTTAAAGAGAAAGAAATAAAAATAATAAAACAGAATTTCAAAATAGGCTAAGAGAGTAACAATAATTAATACATTGTGTATTGTTATCTTCATGGTAGTCACTCAGAGTACAAGATATAGGCATGTTGTCTTGTCCAAACAATATTAGCACAAAACTTGCTTTTCAATGAACTAATAGAAACTAGCTGTATAGCTGTCTTCACTGTCTTGCATGTGTGTGTGTGTGTATAAATTTTTTTTTTCCTTTTCCCTTCCTTCCTTTCCCTTCCCTATCACAGTTTGACTTCATTTGAACAGTTTCTTCCCAATTCACAATATCTATTGTACTTTTTGGATCTTATTTACTCTTTCAGTTTCTCACACTAGTGAGACAATACGATGTTTACACATGTGGATCTGATTTATTTCACCTATGAGTATGGTCTCGGCCAAGATCTTTTTTTTTTTTTTTTGTGGGTACTGGGGGTCAAACTCAAGACCTCACGCACCAGCAGGCGCCTGTGCCGCTGAGCGATATCACTGGCCCTTTTTTCATATGTGGGTACCGGGAGTCGAACTCAGGACCTCGCGCTTGCGAGGCAGGCTCTTATGCCGCTGAGCTATCTCACCGGCTCCCCAAGATCTTTTTAATGTCTAGATTAATTGAAAATAGCTGCCAGGTGTGGTGGTGCACACCTGTAATCCCAGCATTTGGGAGGCTGAGGCAGGAGGGTCACCTCAAGTTCAAGGCCAGCCTGGCTACATAGTGAGTTCAAGGACAACCTGAGCTACATAGGGAGACCCTGTCTCAAATCCCCTCCCCGCCAAAAAAGCTAGAAAATAGCTGAATTTTCTTATCTGCTCCTGCATTCTTTTTTTTTTTTTTTTTTTTTTTTTGTGGGTACCAAGGGTCGACCTCAGGACCTCGCGCACCAGCAGGCGCCCGTGCCGCTGAGCGATATCACCAGCCCTTTTTTCGTATGTGGGTTCCGGGAGTCGAACTCGGGCCCTCGTGCTTGCCAGGCAGGCGCTTAACGCCGCTGAGTCTTCTCACTGGCCCTGCTCCTGCATTCTTAGAAAACTCTGGAAAGCACAAGATTATATGAGCACACGTTCCATTAGCATTCAGAACAGTGGCATTGTTGCCTGTCATGCAGTGCCTGGAACACTCCCCGTGAGAGAGAGGGAGCAGAAGAGGAGGGTACCGTCACAGCGTAGCATGAAGATGCTTCTGCCCCCAGATGCCTGTGGCCGTCTGCGCATCTCTGAGAGCGGCTGCTCTAAGGGAGTCCACCTGCAGCCGGGTTGCAGGAAGACACTGTTGTGAGCCAGGCACTGTGTGCCAAGCCCCCGGGTAGAGGCTTGAAAACCTCGTTTGGCCCCGGTCTCTGTAAGGGCTTGGGCATTAAGACATCAAAGCTTGCAGCTGGACTAGACGGGGAGTGGGGGGAGGGCTTTGAGCAGAGGAGGGACGTGGTCTGATGGAGGTACAGGGACTGAAAGGTTTCTTTCCCTTGGCGTCTGTGCTGAGAATTGACTGCAGGAGAGGTCGAGGATGTGCTCAGGGAGGCCACCAAGAAGCTTTTGCTCTACTCCTGCAGCTGCGGTTGCTGGGGTCTAGGGTGTGGTGGTAGAGGTGTGAGGAGGTCACACGGAGCAGTATGTGAGGGTGGGGTTTGTCAACTGTGTGCATGGGATGTGAGTGAGGTCAAGGGCGGTGCTGCGCCATGCCTCTGCCCATCACAGCCAGAAGCGTGGAGCTGCTGTTTCCTAAGATGAAGACAACTGTGAAAGAATAGGTTTACAGTGCAGTGGTCAGCAGGGTGTCCAGGTTGGCCTTTAGGGGAGAGGTCTGGATCAGAGACACAGATGTGGAAGTGTTTTAGACCTCACCTCGGACGGAAACTATGAAGGGAGAGGAAGGTGTGGAACAGAAGATGGTCCAAAGACCCGTGGCGCGGCATGGTAGAGGCAGGGAGATGAGGAAACTGCAGTAGGCAGGGACCAAGAGTACCAGGAGAATAGGTGTCCAGAAAGCACTGAAGGACTGTCGCAACACAGCGCGCATGTCATTGTGATGGGTGCTGCCTACGGCCGGCGGCGCAAACACTTACAGGGGATTTAGCGACAAGGAGGTTGTTGGTGGCCTCGATAAGGGGATAGAACTCCGTTTGAGGTGGGTTAGGAGAGATTGAGAAATGGAGAATACAAATCGTTGGTACAGGTTGAGTATCTCTTATCCAAAATGCATGGGGCCCAGAAGTGTTGTAGATTTCGGATTTGTTTAGATTTTGGAATATTTGCATATATGTATATATGAAGATATCTTGGGGATGGAACCCAAGTATAAGCACAAAATTTATGTTTCGTCTATGCTTAGCACAAAGGTAATTTGTTACACAATTTTTGATTCACCTGCGTTTTGACAGCAGTCCATCAGATGTCGTGTGTGGAATATTCCACTACTTGTGGCATCATGTTGGTCCTAAAAAGTTTTGGATTTGGAGCAGTTCAGATTTTGCTTTTATGGGGGGATTGGGAGCTTGAACTTGAGGCAGTTCTCCTGCCTCAGTCTCCCGAGTGCTGGGATTACAATTGTGCATCACCACACCTGCCCTTGATTTTGCACTTTTTTATTAGGGGTGTTTAACCTGTAATCGATTATTTATTTATTTATTTATTTATTTATTTATTTATTTATTTTAGGCAGGGTCTTACTGTGTAGTACAGGCTGGCTCTGAATTCGCTTATGTAGCCTAGGCTGGCCTCGAACTCCCGAGTGCCTCGGCCTCCCGAGTGCTGGGATTACAGGTGTGCACCACCATGCCTGGCTAGGTTTTATTGATTTTTTTTTTTTTTCCTTAATTTCCTTTGAGACGAGGTCTTTGTAAGTTTCCCAGGTTGGCCTTGAACTTGAGATCCTCTTGTCTCAGCTTCCCTTGTAGCTAGAATTATAGGCATGTGCCAACATGCCCGGCTTGTATTGAAGTTTCGTTTTATAGAGTAGCAAAGAAATGGGGTAGAAGATAGAAAAGTGAGCCAGGAGAGGGTTTTGTTTGCTTTATTTTTCCTTGAGGAGAGAGAAATTACAGCGTATTTTATGCTGGTGGACGTGATCTGATGTGGTAGAGGTGAAAGCTGCGATGCAGATGGAGGCGGGAGAAACGCTGGAGCAGTGTGTGTGTGTAGGGCCGAGAGCGGCAGAGGCTCAGTCTTCTCGGAGTGAGTGCGACCAGTCCCTTTGCGGTTCTATGAGAGAGGCGGGGTGTGGGCCTGGATGTGGGTAGAGGAAGGCTTGGAGGTGAAGACTTGGGGGTGTTCCCTGTGGATCGCTTCTGTAGTCTCAGCAAAATAAAAACCGAGAGGGAGAATGGCGAAATGAAGGTTGTCTGCAACATAAGGTGTCGTCGTGCAGTGGCAGGGGATGTGGATGGATGTGACATACCTTCTGTCACACTGTCACACAAGTTAGGCTGTGCGTGTTTCACATCTGGTTACCTCAAGCGATTTCTCTGTCTCTCTTTCTCTTTGGTTTTTTTGAGACAGGGTCTCACTATGTAGTGCAGGCTGGCCTTCAACTCAATATGTAGCCCAGGCTGGTCTCGAACTTACAGCGATCCTCCTGCCTCAGCAGAGTGCTAGGATTACAGCTGTGAGCCCCCATGCCCAGCTTTCAAGCGAATACTTTCTTCTTCTTTTTTTTGGGGGGGAGTCTTCAATGGTACATTTTATTTATTTTTATTTATTTATTTTTGGTACCGGGACTCAAACTCATAACCTCGTGCTTGCTAGGCAGGTGTTGTGCCACTGAGCTGTATTCCCAGCCCTTCAATGGTACATTTTAGATATACATAATGAGAACATTCATCATATGGAATTTATACCCGTACGTGATATATCTTCCTTCTTTTTTCCCCATTCCCCTCTGCTCACTTCAACCCCTCTTCCCCTGCTTTCTTATGAAAGCTTTGTTTTCATTTTTTCCTTTTATTCTGTTTCTTCTATTTTGGTTCCAGATTCTCACTAATGAGGTATATTTACTTTTCTTGTTAGATTTCTTACATCTTATCTTTCATACCAGGAATATTTTTAGGACTCTGCCTGATTAGGAGTTATATACTGTATGTGTTCCAGTGGTTAGATTTCACAGTCAAATTTTACTTTAAATTATTTTTGTTCTAACGGTCATGTTACATTGTACCATTATACTATGAATACAGTAGTGAAAATGTTAGAAAAATCTGTTAACCAGAAAGCAAAAGGATAGAAGCAGCTGTTTACCTCAGGCCTCCAGTTTTATATGCTAACAAGGAAGGAAAACAGCAGCCATCAGTCCTGTAAATGTACCTAGGAGCTTTGGCGTAAGCTGCAGGTCCATAAATCCAGTGCCAACTGTTTTCTAGTGAAGGAACAAAGGCTGACGCAGTCACAAACCTCATTTTGTCAAGCTGTCCATTCCTAGTGTAAGGACCGCCTGAGCAGAGTGACCTTATTGTGCGTTTGAAAATGTATTGCTTCATATTTACTCTTGTGTGTGAAATCCACATTCATCTTCTTACTGAATTATATACACAAAGCAAAGCTTTAAGAGAAGCAAAACATAAAGCCAGACCCAAAAACTTACACCATCATTCTTTTTTTTTTTTTTTTTTTTTTTTGTCTTTTTGAGACACGTCTCACTATGCAATTCAGGCTGTCCTTGAACTCACTTTATAGTCCAGGCTGGGCTTGAACTCACAGTGATCCTCCTGCCTCGGCCTCCCGAGTGCTGGGATTACAGGCGTGTGCCAGCACACCTGGCTTACACCATCATTCTTGCTTCTGTAATACTCTTTCTTTGCTTTTGATCCTTAGTATGTCACACAGACACTTTTTTTGTTTTTATTGGTACATTTTAGGTATACATAATGATCACATTCATTATAGGGAATTTGTACCTATTCATGATATATCTTGCTTCTTTTTTTCCCATTCCCATCCCCTTCCTTCACCTCTTTCCCCCTCCTTATTTACAAAAGCTTTGTTTCCATTTTTTTCTTTTTTTTATACTGGGAATTGAACTCAGGACCTTGCACTTGCCAGACAGGTGCTTGTGCCACTGAGCTATATCCCTGGCTTCCATTTTTTCTTTCTATTCTTTTTTTTTTCCTTGTCCCTTCCTTCCTTTCCCTCTCCCCGTCCCTTGTTCTCCTTCTCATTTGAATATTTTCTTCCCATTTCCCAATATCTATTATACACTTTGGTCCTTTACACTTTCGGTTTTTCTCACCAGAGAAACACGGTATTTAAACATGTGTGTCCAATTTATTTCACTTAAGAGTATAGTCTCAAGGTGCGTCCATTTTGATAGAAATGTCTCAAGCTTCTTTTCTTTATGGCAGAGTAGTACTCCATTGTATAAAAAAAAAAAACACATCTTCTTTATCCATTTATCAGTTGATGGGCATTTGGCCTGTTTCCAAGGTTTAGCTGTTACAGACTCTGCTGCTTATAGGTGTGCATATATCGTTGTGGTATGATGCTTTTTTTTTTTTTTTTTTAATGATGCTCTTTATTTTCTTTCGGGAAGATACCAAGAAAGGGAATAGCTGGGTCAAATGGAACCTCTAGATTTAGCTTTTTGAGGAATCTCCACACTGATTTCCACAGTGGTTGCCCCAGTCTACACTCCCACCAACAGTGGAGAAGGGTTCTTTTTTTCCCACAGCCCCACCAGCATTTGTTATTGGTTGATTTCTTGATAATAGCCATTCGAGGCCAGGCATAGTGATGCATCCCTGTAATCCCAGCACTTGCCTGTAATCCCAGCACTGGGGAGGCTGAGGCAGAAGGATCCTTGGGAGTTCAAGGCCAGCCTGGGCTACAAAGTGAGTTCAAGGCCAGCCTGAACTGTATAGCAAAACTCTGTCTCAAAAAGACAAAAAAAGAAAAAATAATAGCCAGTCTCTGGAGTGAAATGGAATCTCAGAGTTGTTTTAATTTGTATCTCTCAAATGACCAGTGATGTTGAACATTTTCTCATGTACTTATTTGCCATTTTTACTTCTTTATCTGAGAAGTGTCTGTTCATTTCAGATGCCCATTTTTAGATTGGGTCTTTAAATTTGGGGGGGGGCCTGACTTTTTTTTTTTTTTTTTTTTTTTTTAGTTCTTTATATATTCTAGGTAGTAGTCCTTTGAGGAACAGCTGGCAAAAAAATTTTTCCCACACCGTGGGATGTCTCTTCACTCTGTTGGTGGTTTCTCCTGCTGCGCCAAAGGTTTTTAGTAAGATGAGATCCCAGTGGTTGATTCTTTGTGGTATTTCCTGTGTGATCAGGGTTTTGTTCATAAAGTCTTTGCCTACATCTATGTCTTCAAGAGTTTTACCTATTCTATCCTCCAGCAGATTTAGTGATTCTCTTTTAATGTGTAGATCTTTGATCCATTTTGATTTTAGTTTAGTGCATGATGAAAGATACAGGTCTAGTTTTAGTCTTTGGCATGTGGAAAGCCAGTTTTTCCAGGACCGTTTATTAAATAGGTGATCTTTCTTACAGTGAGTGTTTGTGCCTCTTTGTCAAAGCTAAAGTGGCTGAATTTTTAGAGTTGTTTCTGTATTTTCTAATCTGTTCACTGATCCTCAGGTCTGTTTTCTTGCCAGTACCATGCTTTTCTGTTTGTTTTTTTGTTTTTAAACCATTCTGTTTTTATCACAATAGCTTTGTAGTAGTTGGGCCGGTGAGATGGCTCAGCGGTTTAAGCGCCTGCCTTGAAAGCGCGAGGGCCCGAGTTCGACTCCCGGAACCCACATACAAAAAAGGGGCCGATGATATCGCTCAGCGGCACGGGCGCCTGCTGGTGCGTGAGGTCCTGAGGTCGACCCCCCGGTACCCACAAAAAAACAAAAAAAAACAAAAAAAAACAATAGCTTTGTAGTATAATTTCCAAGTCAGGGATTGTGATGCCCTCTGCCTTGCCTTTGTTGCCAGAATTGCTTGTGCTATTCTATGTCCCTTCTGGTTCCAGATAAATTTTGGGATTGTTTTCTCTAATTCTGTGAGGTACGCTATTGGTATTTTGATTGGGCTTGAATTAAATCTGAGTAACAGTTTTGGAAGTATGGCCATTTTCATTATATTGGTTCTTCCTACCCAAGAACAAGGGATATCTTTCCATTTTCTGATATTCTCTTCGATCTCCTTTTTCAGAGTACTGTAGTTTAGAATGTAGAGGTCTTTTACTTCGTTAGTTTGATTCCTAGGTATTTCATTTTTTGGGATGCTATTGTGAAAGGTGTTATTTCCCTAATTGCACTCTCAATGAGTTTGTTGTTTGTGTACAGGAATGCTGTTGATTTTTGAGTGTTGATTTTGTATCCAGCTCGCTACTGGATTTGGTTATTAAATCTAGAAGTCTTTTGGTGGAGTTTTTGAGGTCTTCTATGTAGAGTATCATGTCATCCGCAAATAATGATATTTTAACTTCTTCCTTTCCTAACATTATTCCTTTTTTTGTCTAATTGCTCTGGCTAATGTTTCCAGAACTTTATTGAATAAGAGTGGTGACAGTGGACATCCTTGTCTTGTTCCTGATTTAGACTGAAAGCTTTCAGTTTTTGTTTGTTTAGTATGTTGTTGGCTGCTATTTTGTCATAGATGGCTTTTACCACATTGAGATAAAGACCATCTATTCTGATTTTCTGTATGGTTTTTATCATGAATGGATGTCAGACTTTGTCAAATGCTTTTTCTGCATCCGTTGAGATGATCATGTGGTTTTTGTCTTTGGCTCTGTTAACATGTTGTATTACATTTGTTGATTTGCATATGTTGAACCATCCCTGTGTCTGTGGGATGACTCCTACTTGGTCATGGTGTATAATCTTCTTGAGGCTGCATTCTTCTTCACTGCATTCTCTTTGCCAGTATCTTATTGAGGATTTTTGCATCTGTGTTCATTAGGGAGACTGCCCTGTTATTCTCTTTCTTAGTTGGGTCCTTCTCCGGTTTTGGTATCAGGGTAAGGCTTGCATCCAGCATTGAATTTGGGAGTGTTGCTTCCCTCTCAGTTTCATTAAAGAGTTTGAGAAGTAGTGGAGTTAGGTCTTCTCTAAATTTTTTTGTAGAATTCAGCAGTGAATCCATGAGGACCTGGACTTTTCTTTGTTGGTAGGTTTTTAATTACACCCTCAATTTCATTGACTGATATTGGGTTATTTAGAATCTTTGTGTCTTCTTGATTCAGCTTTTGTGACTCATATGTATCTAGAAATCTGTCCAGTTCTTCTGTGTTTTCCATCTTATTAGAATACAGGTTCTCAAAGTAGGTATTGATGACCTTCTGGATTTCTGCAGGATCTGTTGTGATCTCAGCCTTTTCATTCCTAATTGTATGGATTTGAGTCTTTTCTTTCCTTTTTTTTGATAAGGTTGGCTAAGGGTTTGTCGATTCTATTCAGATTTTCAAAAACCAACTCTTCCATTCATTGATTCTTTGTATTGTTTCCTTAGTCTCTATTGCATGAATTTCTGCTCTGATCTTGATAATTTTCTCCCTTATATGGGCTTTGGGGCTTGGCTTGCTCTTCTTTTTCTAGAAGCTTGAGGTTCAATGTTAGGTTAATTGAGCTTGCTCTATTTTTCTGATATGGTAATTCACTGCTATAAATTTCCCTCACAGGTCTTCTTTCATTGTGTCCCATAAGTTCCAGTATGTTGTATTGGCATTATTGTTTAATTGTAGAAGCTGTCTAATTTCTTCTTTAATTTCATCTGTGATCCATTGGTTGTTCAGGAGGGTGTTATTTTATTTTCATGTGTTTTGAAGTTCTTGTGGTTTCTTTTGCCATTGATTTCCCGTTTCATTGCACTATGGTCTGATAATATGCATGGGATAATTTCAATTCCTTTGCATTTACTTAAGCATGTTCTTTTTTTTTTTTTTTTGGTACCAGGAGTCGAACTTAGGACCTTGCACTTGCCAGTCAGGCGCTGTGTCACTGAGCTATGTCCCCAGCCTGGCGTGTTCTAGTATGTGGCCTGTTTTGCAGAATGTCCTGCATGCAGCTGAGAAGAATGTGTATTCTTGTGTGGAACACTCTGTAGACATCTGCTAAGTCCATTTGTTCGAAAGTTGGTTCAGTTTCGATATTTCTTTGTTGACTTTTTGTCTAGTCTATCTATTTGTGACAGTGGGGTATTGAAGTCCCCCATTACAATTATATTACTGCTTATTTGATTTTTCAAGTCCATTAATATTTATGTAGTTGGGTACATTGGTTATTTGGTGCATGTATACTTACGATTGTTATCTCTTCCTCTTGCACTGTTCCCTTTACAAGGATGTAGTGACCTTTTTTGTTTCTCTTAATCAGTATTGGCTTGAAATCTACTTTTAATTCTTATATTTCTTTTGAGACAGGATCTCGCTACGTACTTCAGGCTGGACTTGAAATCACTATGTAGCCTAAGCTGGCCTTGAACTCACAATGATTTTCCTGCCTCAGCCTCCTGAGTGATGGGATTATAAGTGTGCACCACCACTGGATTGTGCTTTTTTTTCCTGTGGGTACCGGGGGTCGAGCTCAGGACCTCGCATGCCAGCAGGTGCCCATGCCGCTGAGCGATATCACCGGCCCTTTTTTCGTATATGGGTTCCGGGAGTTGAACTCAGGACCTCGCGCTTGCCAGGCAGGTGCTTATGCCACTGAGCCATCTTACCGGCCCCCTGGATTGTGCTTCTTGATCCATTCTGCCAGTCTGTTTGTTTTGGTTGATGAATTGAGACCTTTTATGTCGATGGTTGTAACTGTTACGTGTTGACTTACCCTTGTCATGTTATTTTCCTGTGGTTTCCTTTTTACCTCCTCTGTTTAATTGCTTGCCTTTCCTGGTGGATTCATTCTTTTGGGGTTCTTGGAGTTGTAGTCCTCATTATATCTTTGTAGAATGTCCTTCAGAACATTCTGGAGTGCTGGTTTGTTGGTCCTGAATTTCTTCAGGTGTTCTTTGTTGTGGAAGTATCTTATTTCTCCATCAGTTTTTAAAAATAGTTTTGTGGGGTATATCAGTCTTGTTTGGAGTTTTTCTTTTAGGGTTTGAAATACTCCAAGCTCTCTTTGACTTGAGAGTTTGTGTTGAGAAGTCTGCTGTGATTCTGATGGGCTTTCCTTTATAGGTGATTTGTTTCTTTTCTTTAACAGCATTTTTTTTCTTTTTCTTTTTTTTTTTTTTTTGTGGGTACCGGGGGGTCGACCTCAGGACCTCGTGCACCAACAGGCACCCGTGCCACTGAGCGATATCACCGGCCCCTTTTTTCGTATGTGGGATCCGGGAGTTGAACTCGGGCCCTTGCGCTTGCAAGGCAGGCGCTTATGCCGCTGAGCCATCTCACTGGCCCTTTTTCTTTTTTTTTTGAGACAGGGTCTTGCTATGTAGCCCAGGCTGGCCTCATGGCAATCCTCCTGCTTCAACCTCCCAAGTGCTGGGATTACAGGTGTGCACCACCATGCCCAGCATCTAACAGCTTTTAATATTTTGTTCTTGTGTTGAATTTCTGGAATCTTGACTATTATATACCTTGGTGTAGCTTTTTTTTTTTTTTTTTTTTTTTTATCGTGGCTAATTGGAGTTCTATATACCTCAGTTACCTGTATGTCAAATTCTTTTTGCCTACTTGGGAAGTTTTCTGCCATGACTTCTGTGAACAGGGTTGTTTTTTTTTGATAGTGGGAAT
This sequence comes from Erethizon dorsatum, assembly GCA_028451465.1. Lineage (NCBI taxonomy): Eukaryota > Metazoa > Chordata > Mammalia > Rodentia > Erethizontidae > Erethizon > Erethizon dorsatum. The sequence goes on from CM051822.1 coordinate 164,601,365, forward strand.
TGGACTCAGGACCTTGTGCTTGCCAGGTGGGCGCTTGTGCCGCTGAGCTTTATCCCCGGCCCTGTGAACAGGTTTTTTATGTCATTTGCACTCTCCTGCTTTTTCATTGACTTCGACCAAACTTAGGTTATTCTTCTTTGCATCATATAGCAGCTGTTGGATTGATTTTTCGTAGTCCCCTACTAATTTTAAGAAATCTGTCTTTTCATGGTCGCCAACCACAACCCTGTCTTCTGTATCTGATATTCTGCCCTCACATTGTCTCATTCTGCTGTGTATACTTTCAGTGGAATTTTTAATCTGTATATCTGTTTGAATCTGTTTCATGGATTCCATTTCTTTCCCGTGTTGGATGTTCATGGTTTCCATCATTTTCATAAGCTCCAGTATTTTGTTTGTTTGTTTGTTTTACCTGTGTCTGCTCTAGAGTAACTTTCATTGTGGTTACCATCTCTGTAGTTATCTGAGAGATTATTTCTGATTTGAGTTTTTCTAGAGCTTCATTCATCTGCTTTGTTACTTCCGCTGTTATCAGTTCAGAGTCCAGGTGGGTGGCTTTCGGATTGTTCCACCTCATTGCCCTGTGGGTTTGCCTTTGGAAGTCTGGGATTGCATCTTGGTTAAGGGTCTTCTCGTTTTCTTTCTCTCTTTTTTTTTTTTTTTTTTAGTTTAATCCCTGGGTTAAATTGCTTGCGGCAGGTAGCTTCATTACTAGTGTTTAGAGATGACTACTTCTCAGCGGTGTCTTCCAGGTGTAGCTGGCTTTTGGGCTTTGAGTCTGTTGCAAGATCCTACCTCTTCAGTTTATTGGGGATGAGAAGTTGCTGCGTATTTGGCCTAGCACCTGGTTCCTTGGCACTGGCATACAGAATTTTTTATGGCCCTTAGGTAGTCTCAGTCTTGGCATAGCAGGAAGAAAAACTGATTAGAACAATTACGTCACCTTGGCTAAAGTGGTACAATCAGCAATAACAATAGTGTCAAACACAGCCTAGAAAATAACAAACTGTGCTAACTATTGATTTGCTACCTTTAATTGTATGAACTATATTTGTGGTTATATAACAAAATCTAAAACTAACCAGAAAATTGTATACAGTAAATATGACCTCAATATGGTGATTTTACCCTCAGGGGAGAAAATTTAGAAGGGGTTAGGGGGAAGAATAGTAAAATAGAAGAGGACGAGATTAGAAACAAGACTGGAGGACAAGGAAGATTTATACAAACTTTGGGAAACTGGTGAGGCAGACAGGAGGGAAAGAGAGAAGGAAAAAATAAAAACAACAGAACAGAACAATAACAAAAAACTAGAAAGTGTTCACACTCATAAAAACAAGAACAAACAAGAAAAAAAAAAAAACAAGAACATAAATTTAAAAAAATAACAAAAAACCAAAACCAGTGACTGGTTTTGTTTGTACTAAAAAATGAAGGTGGCTGGGTATGGTGGCACATGCCTGTCATCCCAGCAGTCTAATCAGCTGAGGCAGGAGGATTGCATGTCTAAGCCCAGTTTGCACAATTTAGCAAGATCCTGTCTCAGAGGTTTTTTTTTTTTTTTTTTTATGTGGGTACCGGGAGTCGACCTCAGGACCTCGCGCTTGCCAGGCAGGCACTTATGCCACCGAGCTATATCACCGGCCCAAGCCCTGTTTAAATTTTTATTTTATTTTATTTATTTTATTTATTTTATATTTTTTTGTGGGTACTGGGGGTCGACCTCAGGACCCTGTGCACCAGCAGGCTCCTAAATTTTTATTTTCAGAATAAATTTATTTCGAGTTACCCAGGCTGGCCCTGAACTTGCTATCCTCCTGCCTTAGCCTCCTAGAGTGTTGAGATTACAGGTGTGCAGCACCACGCCTTAGCATTAGCCTTAATTTTAATAAGCAATAAATGGTAAAGTAGTTTTTTTTTTTTTTTTTTTTTTTGTGGGTACCGGGGGGTCGACCTCAGGACCTCGCGCGCCACAGGCACCCGTGCCGCTGAGCGATATCACCGGCCCCTTTTTCGTATGTGGGATCCGGGAGTCGAACTCGGGCCCTCACGCTTGCAAGGCAGGCGCTTATGCCGCTGAGCCATCTCACCGGCCCATGGTAAAGTAGTTTTAAAAACTCTTTACAAAATTAGAAGTATCTGTGAAATCTTTTCATTGAATTCGGCAAAAAAAAAGTTTCTAAAAAATGCATGAAGATCTCTCAATGCTTGTATTCAATTTTCAGGTAGTCTTCTTATAATTTTAGTAATTAACATTTATGAGAAATTGTTGTTCAAATGTTGGGAGTACAATTTTATTTATTTTATTTTAGTTTTTTTGAGACAGGCTGATCTTGAACTCACTATGTAGCACAGGCTGGCCTCGAACTCATGGTGACCCTCCTGCCTCTGCCTCCTCTGAGTGCTGGGATTTCAGGGGTGCACTAGCACACCCTGCCTTGAAGTGGAATTTTAAAGGTTTGTTTACTTTGGTGTTAGAGGCTGTTTTGTGTGTTTTAAAATAAGGCTTTAAAAATACACTTGGGAATGGATAAAAAAGATGTGGTATTTTTATACAATGGAGTACTACTCAGCCATAAAGAAAGATAGACTGGAAACTTTTATAGGTAAATGGATGCAACTAGAGAAAATACTCACAAGCGAAATAAACCAGACACACATTTGTAAACATCATATTGTCTCCCTAGTATGAAAATGCAATTTCACTATGACTATTCCATTCCTTAGTCTTCTATTTTTACCTAGCTTTTACATGGCTTAATCTTATACTGAGTAATGTTTTTCTCCAAAAGGTATTTGTACATTCTCTAATGCTTGAGTTTGTTAATACATGAGAATGTTTACTTGTTGTCTTTAAAAAAAAAAAAATTAAAAACTAAGAAAAAGCCTGAAAAAAAAATACACTCGGGCTCTTTTCTTTTTCAGTAGGACCTTCTTAATTCAGATTTATTTGGCAAAATGCCAGTTAATAGTTTGAACTCCACATTGTGGAACTTTCTGTTTGACTCACAGATTTGTGGATATATGATATTAGAAATTTTTCCTGGTGAAGTTCCTCACTGACTAGGTTTAAGTAACTAGCAAGAGAGATGAGTAGTTAACATAGAATATTTTCTCCATGATGAATGTAATTATTTTGTACTCCAAACATGTACTTGTAAAAATTTTAAAAATTTAAAAAACTTTTTAAAAAAACCATGGAAGGCCGGTGATATAGCTCAGTGGCATAAGCGCCTGCCTGGCAAGCGCGAGGTCCTGAGTTTGACTCCCAGTACCCGCATTAAAAAAAAAAAACCAAAAACAACATGGAATATTTTCACGTGAAATAGGCACTGGATTGTGTTTAAATTTTTTGTAAATTTACTTAGTAAATTATAGGTTGAATAATATTAAATTTTTACTCTGCTTCTTAGTTATAAATTTAGGTTGATGTCTGAATTGATGAATCCTCTGCCAGATGCACCACACGATTTTTTGGTTTAGGACATAGTTTGAGAAACTTAATCTCCTGATTGGCTGTTAATTGAGGGTCTGAGTTGTACTGTAGTTCCAAGATGTATTGAACTAATGTTTCCGACGTCATTGTCTAGATATAGAGACTGTTATGCTAAATGTTAACATGGAAAAATAACCACAGTTACCTATCACATTTAACTTGTGGTCTCTTCTGTCCTCTGCCTGTCATCCAGAAGTTCTTGTAACATAAAAAGATAAGCCCTTCAACACCCATTCCCTCCGCGATGCGGATTTAGCTGCAGTTTGCTGCCGCAGGAGTGAAGGGCCGAGCCTCTGCTGCGGGGACATGCCAGCCGAGGTCTGCCTGCCAGTCCCGGGGGCAGGAGCTGAGGGGAGGTCCCTGGGCCTGCAGGGAGTCTATCCCTTGTCTCTCAGTCCTTGATGTTGCTTTGCGAGGGAGGGAAGGCACTATAAAGAAGAGTGGGGCTGGTGAGATAGCTCAGCGGCATAAGCGCGTGCCTGGCAAGCGCGAGGTCCTGAGTTCGACTCCCGGTACCCACATAAAGGAAAAAAAGGGCCGGTGATAACGCTCAGCAGCACAAGCGCCTGCTTGCAAGTGCGATGTCCTGAGTTTGACTACCGATACCCACATAACAAAAAAAAAAAAAAGGGTGGAACGAGCCCAGGGTGTGAATTTCTGTGGTTGGGCAGAACTGCAACCTCACAGGAGCGTAGAAGACTCCCTAGGTCAGAGGGAGTAAGAATGAGTTCTCAGTAGCAGCTTGAGGGAAATGACCAAAATACCAAGTACTTTAATTCTTTTTTAAATTTAGAGTATACTTTGTTATAAAAATTTGAAAGCAGTTTACTTGGAAGTCTTACAAGTGCTTTTAAAGTCCTGGCTCCATACCAGGTGCTCAGCACTTGACATGCACTGATGGGCAAAAACAGGGGCCCTACTCTTGCAAAACTTACAGATACTCTTGGAAATGCTTCATCAGAAATTCAGCTGCCGCTGTCTAGGACAAGCATATCAATGAGAGTGGGGTGTGGTGGTGCCCGCCCATCATCCCAGCACTTGGGAGGCCAAGGCAGGAAGATCACAAGTCCAGCCCACCCTGGGTAACTTAGTGACTTAGTAAGATCCAGTCTCAAAAAGAGCTGAAGATGTAGCTTAGTGCGAAGGCCTGGGCTTCAATCCCCAGTTCCACAAGACAGATAACAACAAACTGTGCACTTGACAGAGACCTTGACATGGACCTGCAGGGCAGGGATGTCTTGGAGGAGGCTGCCATCTGAGGCACGAGCAGGGTTAACCAGGTCCGGGAAGGTGCACAGAAGCGAGTGCGGTGTTACGGGCTCAGCGTGCTCATCACCCAGCCCAAACCAGCACGCGGCTGGCCCTGTTTCATCTGTGCCCCTCTGATTGTAGTTCTGATTTTAAAAACCATGTAGCATTTGAAAGCCAGGTAGTTTTGGTGAAAGCAGGGGTATTTGAGCAACGTGATCAGAGTTTTGTTCTGAAGTATTTGAGATATGGGATAGAGAATAGAATTGGAGGCCAGTGAGCACTTGTACAGGAGCCCCGTTAGGCTGTTCGTTATAGTGAAGTAAATATCTTGAGTTAGGTCAGGGGCGTCAGAGCAGAAAGAAGTGGACAGATTTCAGATGTAGGAGCAGTTCCCTCAACTAGGTGTCTCAGCTACTCCCAGGCTGTGGCTTCCCAGCGCGGTGTTCGGTGGTGGTGCCGCATGAAAACCAAACACAGGAAGAAAGAACTTTGGCAGCAGCTTTCACCGTGTGAACTAACCCCACGTAGCTATGCTCTCAATCTGCCCCCAGGGCAAAGGGTCTTGTGATGTTTGGGTTCAAAGAACATCATGGAACTAACTTGTAGAGTTGTCCCAAGAAGGTGGCAAAAAGGTTACTCATTGGGTGAATGCAAATTATGAGAAATGTCCTGTGGATAATCTATTTGGACTTTGATAATACTTGCCATATTTTTTGAGAAGTCATCAATTTTTGTTTTGTTTATTTTTTGAGACAAGGTCTCACTAATGTAGTTCCGGGCTGGCCTTAAACTCACTATGTATTACACCGGCATCAAACTCATGATCCTCTTGCCTTAGCACCCCTGGTAGCTGGGATTGCAGGTGTTGCCACACCTGGCTAAGGAGTCACTAATTATTAAGAAAAGAGATCCAAGAAAAATACAACACTTAGATCTTGGCACCCCAGCAGCTGGCCCAGGTCAGGTAGGTGTGTGGCATTGAGGAGGTTCATTGGGACCGGTGCGGGGTGCAGGAGGAGAGGAGCTGCGTGCTGGGGACACTGTAGCTGTCAGAGTCAGAGCTGGCTTTGATGATATTTCTGTTGTGATATTTCTGTTGTGACTATGGGGTAGGGGAACTTTCCTGACATTTCTAAAGACTGATGGCTAGGTTAATTTTGAACAGGACATGCATGATATGAATGTGCAATTACTAAAAATATGTGCTGATCAGAATTCTCACCTAGCTGTGTTAATGTGTCTATTTTGGGCCTGCTTTTCCCGCTGCCAAGACTCCCTAATCGCCTACAACTGCTGAGTTTGCTTCTTGTCCTAATGACAAGCTTGCCTCCCTCACTTCCCTCACAGGCCAGGATACAGTTCAGTCACTGTTCATTGCTGAGGGTGGATGAGAAGTTAAGTCTGCCCCTTTTCTTTTCCCCTTTGGTTATTTACCACTTTCAGGGATCTCTTTTGTGTGCTACCTTCCTCTAGTGGAAGTTACTAACTGCGAGTGGATTGTAGAAATAATCACCATCACAGGTACCTTGCAGACGGGCGCACATAGCCCTTTGTCTTTATGGAGGTGAGCTGTGGGTCTGTGGAGCTGGAGGATCCCGGGCTCTGCTGGCCTGGATCCGCTGAACTCAGGAAGCATGACTGCTGGTGTGTGGTGAGGCCTCTCAGCTCCTGGCCACCTGTGAAGAGCTGTCAGCTTGTGGTCACCCAGAAAAGCGCAGGGAAGACCAGTCCTCGTTGTGCTGTGCCTAACCCTTACTGTGCGCACTGAGCACGTTTTGCTGTTTGAAACTCTTGGAATTGCGTGCCATAGAATGAGGCTGCAGGCACACTCTGGTCTTCATCCGATGGAAATTCAGGGCTGTCAAGGTGAGTGCTAGCTCATGGTGGTTGATCAGCAGCAAATGGAGTCATGTGGTATAGTGGAAAGAATGTGGCTTTAGACTCAGATGTGGAGTTCAGATCTGAGTTATCCTCTTTAAAATGGTTTCTTTCTTTCCTTCTTTCTTTTTTTTTTAGGGAGGGGAAGTACTGAAGATTGAACCCAGGGCCTCAAGAATGCTAGGCAAAGTGTTCTACCACTGTGCTACACTCCTGCTCTTTTTATTTTGTTTTGCAACAGGGTCTCACCAAGTTTTCCCGGCTTTAAATTTGTGATCTTCCTGCATCAGCCTCCCAGAGTTCTGGGATCACAAGTGTGTCCCACCCAGTCAGTGCCACCCACCATTTTTTCAACTGTGAAATGTTGTGTATGTCTGCTAACAACATCTAATTCCTAGGATTATTATGAGAATTAGATTTACATGACTAGAACTTGGAACATTCTAAATTGCTATAGAAATATTAGTTATAGGCCAGATGTGGTGGTGCACTCCTGTAATCCCAGCACTCGGGAGGCTGAGGCAGGAGGATCATTGCAAGCTTGAGGCCAGCCTGGGCTACATAGTTCAAGGCCAGCCTGAACTACACAGGGAGAACCTGTCTCAAAAAACAAAACGAAACAAAATCAGTTATAGCTGTTACTAATAATCCCATGAGCTCAGATTGAACCATAATTGATCCATTGAAGTAATTCAGCGATATTACTTTAAAATATATCCAGTATGTTAAAAAATGTTTTAGAACTTTTAAAAATAGACTTTACTTTTTAGACATTTTTAGGCTTGTGGCAGAATTGAATGGAACACATAGTTTCCTTCTGCCCATCTGCCCCTATGTAGCCACCTCCTCTGCTATCAGCGTCTCCCAAGGGTGGCATGTTTGTCACGATGGGCAAACCTCCACTGACACATCATCAGCACGCAGAGTCCCTAGTTTACATCAGCGCTCACTCTTGGTTTGTGGATCCTGTGGATTTGGACGGATGTATGATGATGTGTACCCGCCATTATGGCGTCGTACAAAACATTTGCACTACCCTGAAAATCCTTCTTACCTGCCTGTCCCTCCTGTTCTCCCTTCTAACCCCTAGTAATCACTGATCCTGTTGCTGTCTGCATGGTTTTGCCTTTTCCAGAGCATTATATAGTTGGAGTCATACAGTACGTAGCCTTTTCAGAATGCCTTCTTTCACTTAGCAGTATGCGTTCAAGATTCTTCCATGTCGTTTCATAGCTCGAAAGTGTGTTTGTTTTCAGAGACAGGGTCTTACTACGTAGTTCAGGCTGGCCTTGAACGCCCAGGCTGGCCTCGAACTCACAGTGATCCTGCTTAAGCCTCCTGAGGTCTGGCATTACAGGCCTGTGCTTCCATGCCAGGCTGGCCTGATAGTTGTTTTTTTTTTCTTTTTTTTTTTTTTGGTGGGTACTGGGGGTCGACCTCAGGACCTCGCGCACCAGCAGGTGCCCATGCCGCTGAGTGATATCACCGGCTCTTTTTTCGTATGTGGGTTCCGGGAGTCGAACTCGCGCCCTTGCGCTTGCCAGGCAGGCGCTTATGCTGCTGAGCCATCTCACCGGCCCCCTGGCCTGATAGTTTTTGAGTGCTGAATAATGTTCCTTTGTCTGGATTGTGCCACAGTTTAGCCATTCACCAATTGAAAGACATCTAATTCCTTCCAAGTTTTGGCAGTTGTGAATAAAACTGACATAAATATCTGTGTTTCTTTTCTTTTTTTCCTTTAGTGGTACAGGAGATTGAACCCAGGGGTTTCACACTGAGCTGTATCCCCAACCCTTTAAAAAAAAATTTTATTTTTTTTTGTGGGTACCGGGAGTCAAACTCAGGACCTCGTGCACCAGCAGGCGCCTGAGCCACTGAGCGATATCACCGGCCCTTTTTTTGCATGTGGGTACCGGGAGTCGAACTCAGGACCTTGCGCTTGCCAGGCAGGTGCTTATGCCACTGAACTATCTCACTGGCCCTTGCCTTCAGGTTTTAATTGTGACTCTTTCTCCATTCCATTTTTTTTTCTTTTTTTTTTTTTTTTGTGGGTACCGGGGGTCGACCTCAGGACCTCGCGCGCCAGCAGGCGCCCGTGCCGCTGAGCGATATCACCGGCCCCTTTTCCGTATGTGGGTTCCGGGAGTCGAACTCGGGCCCTCGCGCTTGCAAGGCAGGCGCTTATGCCGCTGAGCCATCTCACCGGCCCTCTCCATTCCATTTTTAAGGAGTTGTTTGTCCCATCAGTCACTGGTCCGTTCTTTCATTTGCTTAGCAAATGTTCGCTGGCCACTTTGCCCATATGATTCATTCTCTCTACCTGTGTTTCTGGGGGTGAGGCAGTCAAAGGCTCAGACCCTTAGACCTTTCTTCTTACACTGTTAATCAGGGTGGGCTGGATTTAAGATGCTAAGCTCTCATTATTTTAATACAAGAGTTTTATTCCTTTTCTTTATTTTCTCTGTTTCCCTCTTCCTAGGTAGTGGGGATTGAACCCAAGGCCTTCATGCTGAACTACCTCTCTAGCCCTTTTTAAATTTTTTTTTTTTTTTTATTTTGAGCCAGGTCTCACTAAGTCACTGAGTTGCCCAGCCTAGGCTCAAAATTGCAGTTCTTCTGCCTCAGCCTTCCAGAGTGCTGGGATTACAGGCTTGCTCAGCCATACCCAGTAGCGTGAGTTTTATTCCTTGTCCCAGTTCCTTTCGTGTGTTTTTGGAGGCCTTACGCTATGCAGAAATTCTCCTCCAGTTGGGGGCCCAGGATTGCAGCTTCACTCACCGAAACTCCCATGTCCCTGGTTCCGTGGTGGAGGAGGGGAGAGACTGGATGGGCTTCTCACCACCCCGGCCCTGGCCCTGGCCCAGAAGAAGCAACACCTGTCCCTTCTTACATTTCCTTAGCCAGGCTACTTGCCGGGCTGCCAGCAGCGAGGGTGGATACCAGGGAAGCGCGGGCATCTGGTGAGGCTGAGAGTGGTTAGTCACTGCCTTCACACTCCAGGGCTGACGCTGCAGCTGCCTTGCTTTTGCGTTCCAGGCACATGGACAGCACACTAGGCATTTTACAGCTTTTGTTGTTGTTGTTGAATAAATGACCTCCTTGAGCTGGGATTCTTCTTAAGTCACTTAATAAAAAACTCTTATTGTGTCACTGCCACTCTTCCCTGCCCCGAGTCTGGATTAGATGTCTTTCGCAGTGCCTTGACCAAAACATCCTTTACCCTCTGCAGTTCTCCACTAGATACTCATTCCTTTAGAGCAGGGACTATGGCTTTCATTTTTTTTTTTCCCTTTTTTTGGAGGATGGTTTGAGACAGGGTCTTGCTATGCAGTTCAGGCTGGCCTTGAACTTACTGTGTAGCCCAGGCTGGCCTCGAACTTGCAGCGATCCTCCTGCCTCAGTATCCCAAGTGCTGGGATTACAGGTATGTGCCACCATGCCTGGCTCTTTTATATATATATATATATATATAGATATATATATATATCTATATATATATATATATTTTTTTTTTTTTTTTTTTTGTGGGTACCGGGGGGTCGAACTCGGGCCCTCGCGCTTGCCGGGCAGGCGCTTAAGCCGCTGAGCCATCTCACCGGCCCCTTTTATATATTTTTAAAAACAGTTGTATTAAGCAGTATTTTTTAAAAATCTAATAATTCCATTACATTTGTCATTCCCACATATCTTTTTTTTTTTTTTTGTGGGTACCGGGGGGACGACCTCAGGACCTCACGCGCCAACAGGCACCCGTGCCACTGAGCGATATCACCGGCCCCTTTTTCGTATGTGGGTTCCGGGAGTCGAACTCGGGCCTTCGCGCTTGCAAGGCAGGCGCTTAAGCCGCTGAGCCATCTCACCGGCCCCTTTTATATATTTTTAAAAACAGTTGTATTAAGCAGTATTTTTTAAAAATCTAATAATTCCATTACATTTGTCATTCCCACATATCTTTTTTTTTTTTTTTTTTTTTTTTTTTGTGGGTACCGGGGGTCGACCTCAGGACCTCGCGCGCCAGCAGGCGCCCGTGCCGCTGAGCGATATCACCGGCCCCTTTTTCGTATGTGGGTTCCGGGAGTCGAACTCGGGCCCTCGCGCTTGCCGCGCAGGCGCTTAAGCCGCTGAGCCATCTCACCGGCCCCATTCCCACATATCTTTATCATGTCACTGTACACGTGTGTCCTTAATCAATATGACGATTTCCCCATGTCCATATGGAAAACACGGTGTCCCTGCCCTACCTGTTGCTATCTGGAGCCCGTGTCGTGCATGTAGGAGTCAGTCTGTGAGCGCATGTGCCTGGCCTCTCTGCACTCTCGCTGCCATAAAGCCCTGACACCTGGTCACCTCACGGTCACAGCGCTTTCCTCTGCATCTCTGCTTCCTGGCTCTTGGTGGTGCTCAGTGAACATTTGTTGAATAAATGACAAGTGTGAGGGACATTTATTTCCCCCTCATGTGTCATTTTCAGGATCCTTTAGGAGCTTCGCCGTTTAATTTCCTTTTCTAGAGTACTTTATATTTCAGAAATTAAGCTTCAGAACGAGAATTCCTGTGCAAAACCTTGGATTCTATCCCCAATACCCCGAAAGTAAAAAATGAAATAAAATAAAAACAAGAAGAATTTAGTAAGAAAAAAAAAAAAAAAAAAAAAAAAAAAAAAAGAAGAAGAATTTACTGACTAGAGCACCATTTAGTGTTTTGTACGACAGGGAGTAAAACCTGGCTAAAGTAAAGGACTTTTACTTTTGGTTTCCTTTCTTTCTTTTTTTTCTTTTCTTTTCTTTTTTTTTTTCTCAGTAAATTTTCAACAGGTTATCAAGGAAGCTTAATGAGGTGAGCTCTTTACCAGTAATAGTGTTTGTTTTGAAGTGCGACTGCAGTGATGAGTGGGGACAGAGAGTTGTTAGGATGGAGAGTCTGACTTTATTTCATACAGCTGTGCTTGGAATGTGCAGAGCAAAACACGTGCTAGGTTTACTAATCACTGTTCACACTGAAGTATAGAAATCGGTTATCCTTTATGTCGAAGTTTCGTTCCACTGTGCTTTTGCTTTGAAATGAAGGTTTTTTCACTGGACTGCAGCTTCATTGAATGATCCTAGTCAGCCTTTGAAGCAACACTTAGGTTTGGGGTTTCTGGTCGACATTTTGCCTGGCAAGTAAGGGACAAAAGACTCTTGTCATTTATACAGATCAGTGAAGGATTAACCCATTTTACTGTTTTTCCTTCTGAATCTTGCCTATAGATTAGTCATGGTATAACTTAAATGCTGTTATCCAGAGAGTCTTTAGACTGCCTTTTTAACATTTTTAAACTTTACAACTTGAATTGATATATATGCTTATGTACCAAAGTATGTTAATGTATGTTAATTTGCATTTATTTATTTATTTTTACAAGGAATGTTTAAACATATAAGATTGGTCACAGTCATTGAAGAGAATAAATATGGTAGCAATCCCCTTGTTCTTTTTTTTTTTTTTTTTTTTTTTTTTTTTTTTTTTTTGTGGGTACCGGGGGGACGACCTCAGGACCTCGCGCGCCAACAGGCACCCGTGCCGCTGAGCGATATCACCGGCCCCTTTTTCGTATGTGGGATCCGGGAGTCGAACTCGGGCCTTCGCGCTTGCAAGGCAGGCGCTTAAGCCGCTGAGCCGTCTCACCGGCCCTCCCCTTGTTCTTTTATGGAACTAGTATATTAGTTTTATAATTTAGTAACATAAAACTAAGGGTTACCTTCTGGAAGGCCACTCCTTTGGGGTATAACTGTAGGGAAGAAAGTAGCACTGACTCCCTCAGCTTTTAAAATTAATTTGATCTTTTTTTTTTTTTTTTTTTTTTTTTTGTGGGTACCAGGGAGTCGACCTCAGGACCTTGCGCGCCAACAGGCACCCGGGCCGCTGAGCGATATCACCGGCCCCTTTTTCGTATGTGGGATCCGGGAGTCGAACTCAGGCCCTCGCGCTTGCAAGGCAGGCGCTTACGCCGCTGAGCCATCTCACCGGCCCAATTACTGTGATCTTAAAACTAGTCTTTTTTAAAAAATTGAGATGAAATTGATGTATCATAAAATTAACTATTTTAGAACAAGCAGTTTATTAGCATTTAGGGACCACTGCTTTTTTTTGAGAATATACAGTATTGTGTTTTTTTCAGTTTTTATTTTTTGTTAGTACATGTGTGCAGTACATAATGTTTACATTCCTCGTGTTGGAGTTGGTCCATGCCCATAATGTATCTCAACTCTTTTCTCATCCCCTTTCCCTTCCCTCCTTTCCCCTCCCTTCATCTCTTGATCCCCTTCCATTTAAAAATGATCTGTCTCCCTACTTCCTATTTTTTTGTGTGTGTGTGTGTGTACTGGGGGTCGACCTCAGGACCTTGCGTACCAGCAAGCGCCCATGCCGCTGAGCGAAATCACCAGCCCTTTTTTCGTATGCGGTTTCTGGGAGTCGAACTCGGGCCCTCGCGCTTGCAGGTGCTTACGCTGCTGAGCCATCTCACCGGCCCCTACTTCCTATTATTGATCTCTTATTTTGCTCTTCATTTTTGGGTTTCTCACGTAAGAGAAAGGTGTTACTTAAACTTGTGTGTCTGATTTATTTCACTTAATGGTACAGTCTCAAGGCACATCCATTTTCCTACAGATGCCTCACTGTCCTTCTTTATGGCAGAGTAGTACTCTATTGTGTGTAAATACCACATTTTTTTAATCCATTTCTCTGTTGATGGGAACATATAGACCACTTCCAAAATTTAGTTATTATGCATTGTGCTGCCAGCGCCTCTTATTTGCTTTTGTGTATGTGTGTGTGGGGGGGTACCAGGGGTCGAACTCAGGACCTCGTGCGCCAGCAGGCACCCGTGCCACTGAGTGATATCACCGGCCCTTTTATCATATGTGGGTACCAGGGGTCGAACTCAGGACCTCGTGCGCCAGCAGGCACCCGTGCCACTGAGCGATATCACCGGCCCTTTTATCGTATGTGGGTACCAGGGGTCGAACTCAGGACCTCGTGCGCCAGCAGGCACCCGTGCCACTGAGTGATATCACCGGCCCTTTTATCGTATGTGGGTTCCGGGAGTCGAACTCAGGACCTCATGCTTGCCAGGCAGGCACTTATGCCGCTGAGCTATCTCACCTGCCCTTATTTGCTTTTAAAACACTTTCCTCACCTCAAAACAAACCATCTACTCGTTGTGTTACCCATTTTCCACCTTCTGCAGCCCTGACAACTACCAGTCTGCTTTCTGTTTATGTGAATTTACCTCTTCCGCGTATCTCATGTAAATGGAATCATGTATTTTGTTTTGTGTCTGACTTCTTTCATGTAATGTAGTGTTTTCAAGGTTCATGTGTGTTACGCGTGTGTCATTCACTTCTTTTTATAGTCAAATGCTGTTCTACTATGTGTGCATACCGGGTTTGTTTTGTTTTGTTCGTGATACTGGGGATTAAAACCAGGGCCTTCCCACCGATGTACATCCCCAGCTGTTGTGTTTTGTTTTGTTTTGTTTTGTTCTGAGACAGGGTCTTGCTATGTACTTCAGGCTGGTTTTGAACTCACTATGTAGCCCAGTCTGGCTTCAACCTCACTGCGATATTCATGCCTCAGCCTCTTAAGTGCTGGATACCACCATGCCCAGCTGTTTTTGTTTTGTTTTGTTTTGCTTTTTTGAGACAGGGTCTCACTAAGTCACCAAATTGCCCAGGCAGGGTTTGAACTTGTGATCCTCCTGCCTCGGTTTTGCAGAGTGCTGGGATTACAAGCATGCACCACCACCCTCAATCTGCATGCACATTTTATTTATTCATTTATCCATCCACTGGTGGACATTTGGATTGTTTCTACCTTTTGGCTGTTATGAGTAGTGTTGGTGTGTACATTTGTGTGCAAGTATTTGAGCACTTATTTTCAGTTCTTTTGTGTGTACGTACCTAGGAGTTTAATTACTAAATCAGTGGTGATTTATATTAACCCCCCCCCAGTACTGGAAATTGAAGCCAGGGCCTTCACACTAAGCTACACCTCCAGGCCCTTTTTTAATTTGTAATTTTTTAAATTTTGAGACAGGGGCTTGCTGAGTTGCCCAGGCTGGGCTCGAATTTATGATCCTCCTGCTTCAGCCTTTCTGAGTGCTGGGATGACAGGCGTGCACCACCACACCTGGCAGTTTATGTCACATTACTGAGTAACCACCAGACTTCCACAGCAGCCCGCTCATTTTCATTTCCTGCTAGCAGTGACAGGGCTTCTGGTTTCTGCATATCCTTGCTGGTACTCGCTATGTGCCTTCTGTTTGCTTTCTTGCTTATTTGACCCCGGCTGTTCTAGTGGGCATGAAGTAGCATCTCCTTGTGGCTTTACTTTGCATTTCCCTAGTGACTAATGAGCTTGGCACCTCTTCATATGTCCTTTAGCCACATGTGTATCTTTGGAGAAATACTGTCATTTTGTTGAACTGTAAGAGTTCTTCACGTTTTAGATGCCAGACCTTTATTAGGTACATGCTTTGCAGATCCTGTCTCCCATTCTGTAGGTTGGCTTTTCACGTTCTTCCTAATGTCCTTTGATGTATAGAAATTTTTTTAAAAAATTCTTTTTGAGACAGGGTCTCGCTATGCAGTTCAGGCTGGCCTTGAATTCACTAGGTAGCTCAGGCTGGCCTAGCGCTCACTGCAGTTCTCCTGCCTGTGCCTCCCGTGTGATAGGATTACAGGTATGTGCCAGCACACCTGTCAGAAATTCTGAATTTTTATGAAGTCCAGTTTATTTTATTTTGTTGATGGCACCATGCTTTTGGTGTCCTATCTGAGGGTTTTGGCATATTTCGCCAAGTCCACAATGGTGAAGAGTCACCTCTATGTTTTCTTCTGTTTGTTAGTTTTACCTCTAATATTTAATTTGGCCCTTTGGGGAAGGGGAAGTGAACCCAGAGCCTACTTGGTTCCATTTTGAATTAATTTTTGTGTATGGGCCGGGTGTGGTGGCACACACCTGTAATCCCAAGCACTTGGGAAACTGAGGCAGGAGGATCGCATGAGTTAGAGGCCAGCCTGGTCTATGTAAGTGAGTTCAAGGCCAGCCTGTACTACCCAGCGAGACCCTGTCTCAAAAAAAAAAAAAAAATTTGTGTGTGTGTATGGTCTGAGGTAGGAGTCCAATGGGGACTGCGCTTTTAATGGCAAAATTTCATGGAGCTGCCACATGATTTAATGGAATGGCCACATGGAGTGCCCATTAATTGAATATATATACCAACCAATAACTGTAGATTTTGTGGTATTTTAAATTCTTCTACATTACATTCATCATTTCAGAATAGCACTTGTAAGTCTCAGGCATATTTTCAGTCTGTGGGCTACATATTGGTGACTGATAGTGGAGTCACAGAGTCCCTTCTCCTAACTCCATGGTCTCCTCTCCATCTGAAGGTCACAGGTTTTGTAGATGAGTATCAGGAGACTCTGTCACTACCGGAAGGGAAGAGATTAAGGATAAAGGTAGAATTCCAAGGGCCCATACTTGCAGAGCATCACGAGGGAGAGAGGAGGCGAGTGGAAGGTCACTGAGCAGAGGCAGTGGGGGAGTCTAAGGGCTGGAGGGAAAGTGACACTTCCTGTTGGGCAGCAGTGCTGACAGCAGTAGAAACGAAGTGCTCAGGAGAAGTTATGGCTGGAATAGGGATGCAGCTCCAAAGTCATCACCAGAACATGGTCTTTAGGGAACAGTTGAATGTTCTTTTGGTTTTGGAAATACTGTAATGCCACTGGACTCTGGCTCCAGCTGGGGAGTTCAGCTGACTTTGTTTAGGTTTCATCCATCCCAGAGAGGGGGAAGGAAAGCAGCTAGAGAAATTCTAAATTGTTTCATCTTTGGCCAGAATACTGGCTCAGTTTGAAGTAATAAAACTGTATTCTTTTTTTTTCTTTTTATTAAAACTATATTCAATATCAGTGTTTTGTGTTTTTATTTGGTTTTCTATTTCTTAGTAAAATTTCCTAGTTGAAAAATGCCGGTGTCGTCTCAGCTGCTAGAGCAATGACAGGAATTGTCCTGCTGCTCGTGTGGGCGAGAGTGTCCTTCGGGTATGAGCTGCGTGGGCCGCATCCACCTGAAGGGGCGGGACCGGGAGCGGAGTGAGAGCTTTGGAGGGAATGTGTGGGGCCATGGTGACAGCCACGGTGAGGGTCTCTTCCCTTGGCCAGCCTTGGGCGCTTGCAGGCTCATCAGTCACATTTTTTATAGTCTTTTTGTTGCCTTGCAAGGTAAGTGTTGTGAGGGCTTCAGAGAAAGGAACCGAGGAGAAGACTGACGGATGACCTAGAACGTCAGGAGAGTCAAGGGAGCGGCTGTGGGTCATTATTAGATGCCTTTCCTCTTCTGTGAAATGAAATGAAACTTCTTTGGACAGGAATAAACAAAGAATTGGCTTAGTGGTGACTTTAGCATTTGTGGTGTTCAGACTCTGAACATCTTCCATGTGTCCTTTTACATTTTTAACCCTCCGCTCTGCCCTCTGTGACTGCAGGTGCTGCTCGTGAGCAGTAGTCGCCACCCAGACCGATGGATCGTCCCTGGAGGAGGCATGGAGCCCGAGGAGGAGCCAGGTGTGGCAGCTGTCCGTGAGGTCTGCGAGGAGGTATGTGCTGAGAAAGCAGTCAGGAGCCCGTCCTGTCAGCGTGGTTCTCTAGCTTATCACCGCTCACCGAGCAAGCGCGCTCAGGATCACAGACGGCCTTCAGTGCTTTCTCTGCGCCTTCTTGGGAAAGTGTGCTCGAGTCGTGACACGGTGTTTATTGGGCTCTCCGTGCAGGAAGACGCTCATGGTAGTGGCTGTGTGTAGTGGTATCTCACGCTGCTTTGTGGCTCCCCGGGGATCTATTGCAACATTGCCAGTTACCTGTAGAGAAGGTCAAGTATCAGCCCTAGGAATAAGAGGAGCTGGCTGGATTAGTATGAGTGGCTCATTCTGATGAACCTTGAGATGAGGAAGAGGAAGAGGTCCTTCTTTTCCTCGAGTTGGAAGTGGCTAAAGCAGTAGTTGTGTTAACCAGAGCTGGTAAATGGTACTGCTCGGAAAATAAGAGCATCTCCTTTTTGATGTATTCACATGATGTTCAGCATGTGTGTATCAAGCTCCTGGGCCTGGCCTCCGTATCTGACTGGATATTCCAGAGTACACAGAAGTCATGTCGTGGGCCCTTATTAGTTCCTTATTTCAAGAGTCTGGGGGAAGACTGACCAATAGATTGCAATTTAAAAACCAAGGGGAAGGGCCGGCGAGATGGCTCAGCGGCGTAAGCGCCTGCCCGGCAAGCGCGAGGGCCGGAGTTCGACTCCCGGAACCCACATACGAAAAGAGGGCCGGTGATATCGCTCAGCGGCACGGGCGCCTGCTGGCACGCGGGGTCCTGAGGTCGACCCCCCGGTACCCACACACAAAAAAATAAAAATAAAAATAAAAACCAAGGGGAAGGAACTAGTGTTTTCTCCACAGCCTGTCCAACACCACGCTCTGCTGCATTCGTGTTAGCGCCTTCAGGGCTTGTAACTGGGTGGTGTAAGTTTTATCATCCAGTGTACCAGCCCTAGCACCCGTAGGTAGGTTTATTTATTTATTTTTGTATAGGTAGTATTTTTTAATCCATTTAAGACAGATTCTTGGGACATACAAAGTAGCACTTAGAACAAATCCAAATTCTGTATTTCTTTGGGCCCAGCTCTTGCTGAAGTCCCCTCAGACTAACCTTCCTGTGGAACAACCACGGAATCTCTCCTTGCTCTGAACTCCTGCGGTCTTACCGAGGCGCGTGCTTCTCATCTTACCTGTATCTGGCGTCTATAAGTAGACTCTAACCTCTGCAGGCAGAGGTCACATTTCCCGTGCGAACGCTGTCTTGCTGGGCCTTGTGCCCACCCAGTGGAGGGGAAGCAGGTAGCGCCCACGGCTGTGGTAGAGTGAACAGTGACTAGAACAGTGCTGCAGATGATGAAAAAATGCCCGAAATGCAGATTCAGAGTACAGGAAGCGACATGGGCAGAGAGGATGTGGACAGCCTTTTAGTGGGTGCTGAGGAGGCTGCCGGGTAGAACCAGCTGGAGTCGAGGGGGGGCCTAATGAAGAGATCTTTGACCTGTGAATCCTTGTGGTGGCAGGGGCTATGCCTAGGGCCTCATGCATGCTCTAATCTCCATAATGCAAAAGCCATTTATATTGTGATTTTAATTCTCTTAAACATTTCTGTATGTAATTTCCAGGATTAAAGACGCTTACTGTAACACTAGAGAAAGCGATCCCGTTAACTGAAACCAGGACCTTGGCTGACCAGTAGGATACCCCGATCCTGTACACCGGGCTCGGTCAGGACTCCGTAGTGTCTCCCATGGGTGGGAGTGGTGTGGAGCAAGCAGCCTGCAGTGGCTGTCCACAGAAGGGACTGCATTAGTCACTGTGGCGAACACCCGAGCACCCTCTGTCTGTTGATTGCTGCCTTACACAGGGAAAAGCTTACTGTTTGGGCTCATGGCTTTGGGGGTTTGCCGCAGGGCTTTGGAGCCTGTGTGCGGCAATGCCATGGCTGAGAATGCTGTCCATGAGGTTGGGAAGTGAGAAGAGCTGGAAGAGAACGGGCCCCACAGTCCCCCTTGAGGGCCCCCGGGGGACCCAGAGACCTCGCACCAGGCCTCTCCTCTCAAAGCTTCCGTCACCCCTCTCTGCACTGAGCTGGGGACCAAGCCCATAACACAAGGCCCTTGGAGGACATTTACAACCCCAGCTGTAGCAGTGGTTTCCTTCCTGAGGTCTGGTTCCTCCCCGCCGGTTCATCTTGCTGCATGTCTTCTGCACATCTGCATCGTAGTCCGCTGGAGCAGCGTGCTGGTTGGTGCTGGTCACCGTGGCTCGTGCTGAACCTTGTGTGTGCGCTGTATCGAGCACCAGCCAATTCACAGTCTCCTCATTGCTGTGCAGCACACAGCAAGTGCTTAATGCTGTGTGTCATGGATCTGATCAGCAGGGTAGCCACAAAAGTGCCATTGAGGCAGGTGCTTTTGGGCTGTCAGGAGTAGACACATTCCTCAGGTCCCTGTTAAGTGAGAAGAACGTGACAGTGTCCTAGCAGCTGCCCAGCTGGGTTGTATGGAGCTGGAAGCCTGGGTCGCAGCATATAGGCAGGCACCTGTCACAGTGGGTGGGTGACAGTGGGCATGCAGTGGAGCTCAAGGAACCCGTCACACAGCTGCAGCTCAGCTGCTCTTCTGTGCAAGACCTGCATGCTCATCTCTGCTCGGCCCCCTCTTCTGTGTTTGCCCTGCCTTGAGCTCCATTCACCTGGCGGCTGACCGTGTGTGTGTTTCATAGTCACTTCCTCAGAGAGGGCCCAACTGGCTTTGCCTAGTTACAGCCTCCTGTAGGATGTCCCTGTGTCCGTGTGAGCAGAAGGGCCAGCCGCACCACCAGCTTCTGGTCCTTTTCTGGATGGCTGCCTTCCCCTTGCATCAGTTGCTGTCTCTCGCTCCGACCAGTGAGGTCATGTGCTGTCAAAACAGGCAGCATGTGAAGAACTGCTGGCAGCAGCTTTACCCAGAGTCCTGTAAATGGGTTGTTGCAACACATTCCTTAGTGATCAAAGCGGGTGGAACACCGTTCATGACGTGAAACCATTTGGTGAGGAAGAAATGTATTGCTGGATGCATTGCCACGAAACTATCTCAGCTACTCATGAGGCTACAGCAGGAAGATTCCATACTCGAGGCCAGCCTGCGCGATTTAGGGAGACCCTATCTCAGGATTTGAAACTTTTTAAAAAGGGCTGAGGATACAGCTTAGTGATAAAGCACCTGAGTTCCATCCCCGGTGCAGAGAAGGGAGGGAGAGAGGGAGGGAGGGGCTTGAGCATTTGTGCAGACAGCAGAAGGGCAACACTGCTTGCACAGTTCCCGCGTATCAGGCTGTCCTGGAGCATTTTGCATGTGTTGTCTCGCTGATCCTCTGAGGCCCCATGAGATAGTACCTGTTGTTTACGTTTTACAGGTGAGAAAAAACTATGGTTCTGTGAGATCAAATGAAACAAATTGTGTTCAGTCTGACTCACATTTAGATTTGAATTCAGGACCTCCAGTTTCAGCACCCACATTCCTAATGCTGTGCTTCCTGAAAGTGTGTCTACCAAAAATGTTTATAGTGGTTATCTTTGAGTTAGCTCATAGATTATCGTGTTCTCTGCATTGAATGTACATTTGTCTTATTACTGGAGAAATTTTCTATGTAAACATGAATGGAATGAGATTATCAGGCAGCTGATCATAGCATGATCCCACTCAGCTGCCATTAAACACAGCTGTTCTAAAGCTTTGTTCAACACGGCTTTATAAATTGAGCATATGAGCCAGATGTGGCAGTGCACACCTGTGGTCCTAGGCTGATGCAGGAGGATCTCAAGTTCAAGACTAGCCTGTTTAATAACTTAGTGAGACCCTGTCTCAAAATTTTTTAAAAAATTTTAAAAGGGCTGGAGATGCAGCTCAGTGCAAAGGCCTTGGGTTCAGTGCCCAGTACTTAAAAAATCAAAACAAAACAAAGCAAAAAAAACCCCCCAGCATATGTTTATGTTTCATAAACATAAATCCGTTGCACTTCAGACACTAGCAGCGACACTTAAAGAAAGGGCTAAAATACTCCCCCTTTGTAAATAGGCCTTTTTAAAATTTTAGCTCTTTATACTCAAAATCCTACTATGGTAAGTCTTACAGGATTGGAGGGACCAGACTTTGTCCCTGGGCCTTCACCAGGGCGGCACAGGTGTGGAGCCCGTCACCCTGGAGTAAGAAAGAAAAGCACCTCATTGTGTGGTCTTCAGAGCTAACCTTTTTTGCCAGTTCAGTAGGAAAGATACAGCCCGTGGCTGACAGGGAGACAGAGGGAAGCTGGGTCTGAATCTGTCCTGTCTTCTGTTCCTGTTACATTTCCATTCCTCCTGTTCCACCTATTATCATCCTCATGTGTTCTCACAAAGATGGAGGACATCCAAAAACAAACTGAGTGGGCCGGTGAGATGGCTCAGCGGCGTAAGCGCCTGCCCGGCAAGCGCGAGGGCCCGAGTTCTACTCCCGGAACCCACATACGAAAAAGGGGCCGGTGATATCGCTCAGCGGCACGGGCGCCTGCTGGCACGCGAGGTCCTGAGGTCGACCCCCGGTACCCACAAAAAAAAAAAAAAAAAAAAAAAAAAAAAAAAACCAAACAAACAAACTGAGTAACTGCGTGGAAGTGTGTGTATGCAGCCTGCTCATTAACCTGTGACCATGAAGCCAGGCGTGGTGGTGCATGCCTGTAACCCCAGCACTCAGGAGGTCGAGGCAAGAGGATTGCCTTGAGTTTGAGGCCAGCCTGGGCTACAAAGTGAGTTCAAGGTCAGCCTGACCTGCATAGTGAAACCCTGTCTCAAAAAGACAAAAAACCAAACAAGCAAAAACCCTGTGACCACAGGGCGTGGCACGCATGCCTGTAATCCCAGCGTTCCTGGTGGTAGGGCAGGAGCATCGCAAGTGGAAACCTCAGAGAGACCCTGTCTTAAAATACAGGGCCAGTGAGATGGCTCAGCAGCACAAGCACCTGCTGGCAAGCTCGAAGTCCTGAGTTCGACTCCCAGTACCAACATAAAGGAAAAAAAGGGCCAGTGATATCGCTCAGCGGCACAAGTGCCTGCTGGCAAGCACGAGGTCCTGAGTTCGACTCCCGGTACCCACATAAAAAAATATATGTATATATAAAAAGGGCTGGAGATGGAGCTCAGCGGTAGAGCCCTTGTCTAGCATGTGCGAGGCCTGGGTTCGTTCTCCATTGCCACAAGAGTAAAAGCTAAACCCAACATACAGTTAGCTCCTGCGGCTCCCTCACTTGTGTCCTGGTGCTACGCCTCTCTGTGGCCCCCCAGCTCTCCCCAACTGCAGCTCTGCCGTGTACATGCGCCATGTGGGACGTGTCTTCAGGTTGTGATATCTCAGACTTCCTGTATCTCACTCCCCCCTCTCATACACTCTGCAGATGGAATAAAAATTTCACAGCATGTTGGACTGAATCACTTTTGGTAAAGAAAGTGTCCTTGATGTGATATCATTGGCATTCATTTCTGTAGGCACCCTGGTTCTGAGCCTGCAGGAAATCTGTTCCCCTCCGAGTCCATCAAGAGTCTGTTGTAACCCTTTTGGGTCCATTTGCATTCTCAGATGAGAATATAGGCGATGCTGGGGAGACACAGGGCCACACACCTATAATCTCTGCAGTTTGGGAGGCTGAGGCAGGAGGATCACAAGTTCAAGCCCAACCTGGACACCTTAAAACCGTGTCTCAAAATAAAAATTTAAAAAGGGCATAGGGGATCTAGTTCAGTGATAGAGTGTTCCTGGGTTCCATCCCCAGTAACACAAACACACACAGTGCCATAGTGAACTTTATTTTAAAAATCTGTACCTTCTTATCCCAGTTCTTCTCTCATGCATTTCCTGTCCCTGTAAAAGAGCAGTTGTGCTGTTTTTATGTAGAGTGCCCAGAAGGCTCCACATGGCACTGAGAACTGTCACTAACGGAAAAGCAGGACTGCATGTGTCTTGTTACACTAGAATAGAATATTTAAAGTCTGTGACTAATTGGTGGTAATTTAAGAAATTCATTTGTGACCACCCCTCCCCTTGCACTTGTTGCCTTTTATTTATTTATTTATTTATTTATTTATTTTATTATTATTATAATTTTTTTTGTGTGTGGGTACTGGGGGGGTCGACCTCAGGACCTCGTGCGCCAGCAGGTGCCCGTGCTGCTGAGCGATATCACCGGCCCCTTTTTCGTATGTGGGTTCCGGGAGTCGAACTCGGGCCCTCGCGCTTGCCGGGTAGGCTTAAGCCGCTGAACCATCTCACCGGCCCTTATTTATTTTTTTAAGATGCTTTTGTTTATTTATTGAGATAGGGTCTTGCTATGTAGGTCAGGCTGGCCTCAGACTCCCAGCCATCCCCCTGAATCAGCCTCCTAGTGCTGAGATTATAGGCATGTGCCACCACAACCAGCCCTGCTGCCTTTTAGCTCATAAACGTTTGGCTTTATTTGGAACAGGGAAAATTAAAGGTTCAGTATTACTGCATTGTATCATCTTTACTTTTGTACTCATCCCAAGCATTTGTAAATAGAGGTGATAGGTGAGGTATCACAGAATTTGTCAGGGAGGTAACATGATTTTTTAAAACCTAGAACTAGCTGGGCACAGTGGTACATACCTGCAATCCCAGCACTCTAACAGGCTGAGGCAGAACTGTAAACTCAAGCCCAGCCTAGGCAATTTAGTAATACCCTGTCAGTAAAAAAAGCCTGGGGATGTAGCTCAGTGCAGAGGCCCTGGGTTCAATTTCCAGTACCACAAAAGGAAAGGAGGAGCTGAGTGTGGTGGCACATGCTTGTAATCCAAGCATTTGGGAGGCCGAGGTAGGAGGATTGCTGCAAGTTTGAGGCCAGCCTGGGTTCAAAGCCAGCCTGAACTACGTAGCCTCCCCACCACCACTCCAAAAAAGGAAGGAGGGATAAAAGTTTATACATACATAAAGTAAAACCTATAACTTCAACCAGAAAATATATATATGGGGTGTGTGTGTGTGTACACTAAAATTTAGTAGCAAAACTTTAAAATACGAACACTGTAAAATAGACTTTTTCCCCTTTGGCAGTACTGGGTATTAAACCCAGGGCCTTTACACTGAACTACATCCTCAGTCCTTTCTTTATCTTGAGACAAGGTCTCACTAAGTTGTCCAGCCAGGGTTCCAATTTGTGATCCTCCTGCCTCAGCCTTAGAGTGTTGGGATTATAGGCATGCACCACCATTCCCAACTAAAATTTTTCTATATATTTGGCATTTTTCAGAATAAAATGTTGGAGAGAAAATAGGCATAAATATTAATTATGTGGGAACTATACTCAAAACCTTGAGCTGGAAACTGAAGTACAGTGATGTCACTTTCCCTAAGTCATTCATGCTTGATTGGTAACTGTTGATCAGGCTCTGCTGTGGACTCTGTAGGCTTGGAGCTGGACTGTCAGGATAATTATGGCTTTATTTTTACTTAGTAAAAAAACACATTTTTTTTTTTTTTTTTTTTTTTTTTTTTGGTGGGTACCGGGGGGACGACCTCAGGACCTCACGCGCCAACAGGCACCCGTGCCGCTGAGCGATATCACCGGCCCCTTTTTCGTATGTGGGTTCCGGGAGTCGAACTCGGGCCTTCGCGCTTGCAAGGCAGGCGCTTAAGCCGCTGAGCCGTCTCACCGGCCCAAAAAAACACATTTTTAACTCCTTTGGTCACAGCACTGTATAAGAATCATTGCTGTACATGTACCAACTCCCTACAATGAATGTAGTCATTATAAAGATGTACTCATAAAAATTTTAAAACTTAAAAACATTAAAACAAAATACATCACATACCTAAATGTTAAACACAAAACTACAAAAAAGAATTTTTTTTAATTAACAGACAAAAAGAAGAATGATCTCACGTTCACAGCCAGCCTGGTCAATTTAGGGAGACCCTGTTTCACAAAGCAAAAAGGACTCGGGCTACCACTCAGTGCAAGGCACTTGCCCAGCGTGCCTGAGGCCTGGTGCTCACCCCGGGACTACCAGTACATGAGTATGAGGGCTCTGCCCCGCATCATGCCTCAGTGCATTGCAGGTGATGATCTTATGCTGAGGATTTGTTCTTAAAGGATTTAGTGAGAAATGTGCCTTGATCACCTCACATGGCCGTTTTTGTGTGAGGAAATATCTGTACTCTGCCTCCCCAGGAAAGCAGAAACACAGAAGTTATTGCTAAGAAAGTAGAAGCTTATTCTTAGGATAAGGAATCTTGTGGGACACTGTGTAAGGTGAACGGGGAACACAGCGCAGGAGCTCGCAGGAGGGTGGTGTGAACCCCGCAGGTCCCCGGTGTTACGGTACCGCCCGGGCCCTCGGTCCGTCGTCAGGGCTGGATCGCCTATTTCTGGCAGCTGAGAGCACAGCGTGCTGCCTTCTCAGCGGTAGCGCAAGACTGGAGGAAACCTTGGGCACAGCGTGGCTCAGTGTGGCCCAGCCGTGGTGGCCAAGGTGTGACCATGCTGCTCCCGGCGCACCGCGGAAGGACTTTCACTACACAGGGTAGGGTCAGGGCACCGTGGCTGTGTTGCTGATTTGGGTTACTTAGGGATCGAGTTTTGGTTTCTTTGAATTGGTGATAAGTGACAAGACAGTTACTTATAAGAATAAGTAATTGGCACCAGCAGGAAGGTGTACTTAGCTTTTCTTTGTAAAACTGGATTATAGTTTTACTTTAGGTATTGTGGCTCCTTCTTCAGCCCATTTTGTACGCCGTTTAATACAATCAGTTAGGGAGCACCCTGAGAACTGGGTGGGGCTGTAGTGTGCTGCCGTGCGGGTCTGAGGTGTGTCTGTCAGGAGGATGCTCTGCGGTGAACTCCATAGCACAGGTCACCGTTGTGTTATTTGCAAAGCGGTTACTTAAATCCAAGTGGTTCTCAACCTTATCGTACCCTACACACCTCCTTTCCATGATAAATGTGTTATAACAAATACATTTTTCTGTGTTACCATTCATAAACTGGAGAAGCATGGTATTCTAGGTTTAAAGAATTAAAACCAGGCTTCCTGTCGGCATAAATGTGCGGCAGGACTTTGAAAACTGCTGTAGAGGCGTCTAGGCGACACCATCCTTCCTGCTGCAGGACATCTGGCTCTGCGGGCCACTCCTATGGCACGCTGGGCGTGCCTCCTCTCCTCCTCCTCTGAAAGCCAGAAACACATGCACTGCCGCAGTGCCTCTGGGGGTAGTCACACGTAGGGAGAAATGCTGTTTTGGCAGATGTAGGGGGTTCAGTTTGTCCCCCACACCCTAGTTGCTTAGTCCCTCATGCTTGAGGGGTTACTGTTGCTCAGGCCCCTGCCGTGGGCTCTGTAGGGCTGGAGCTGGTGTCCCGACCGTGGCAGGCAGAGTAAGCGTGTAGCAGGGTGGTGGAAGGCCTGGCAGAGGAGTTCACAGTGGGCCTCAGAGCCGGCACCTCGGTGAGTGTGGGGCTGCTGGGCGACTTGCAAACCCATGGAACCAGTTGAGAAGGAGAGCAATGATTGTTCTTGCCTGGGCTTTCCCACCTGCCAGTGGAGAGGAAATACACACTGGTTAGCAGAGAAGTGCAGATTTAAAAAGCTGGTATCTTACATCTGTCGTGTTAGTCAAGATTTAAAAACTAATTCTAAGGGCCGAGGATGTAGCTGAGCGGCACAGCGCCTGCCTGGTAAGCACGAGGCCCTGAGTTCAATTCGCAGTATCCAAAAAAATAAAAAATCTAGCCAGGTTTGGTGGCATGTGACTGTAATCCTAGCACTCAGGAGGCTGAGGCAGGAGGAATACGAGTTCAAGGCCAGCTTGGGCTAGATCGCAAGCTCAGCCTAGCCTACATAGTGAAATCCTCTCTCAGCAAACAAGAACAAAAGCCTGGTGGGGTGCTGCATGCCTATTATACCACCACTTTGGGAAACTGAGGCAAGACAACTACAAGTTCAAGTCCCACCTGGGCAGTTTAGCAAGATCTTGCATCAGAAAAGTAAAGGGGGCTGGGCTGGAGCTCAGTGGTAGAGCGCCCCTTGTTAGGTCCCTAGTGCCACAAAAAACAAACCTACTTTTATTGGTGATACTGAAGGAGGCTGCATATACTGAGAACCTTAAGATGTGTAGCATGTCTTTGGCCCTGTGCACCAGGCAAGCGAATGCTTTCCATTTCAAGTCTTGTCATGCATCCAGCATATGGCAGTGGCTCCCTCCTTCCTGGATGTCAGCCCTGTCCCTTGCTGCCTTGGATCCCCTGGGATTTTCAGCTTAGTCACTGCATTATATGGAGGCTATCATGACTTTCTAGGCTGGTGTATAAGCACTTTTCCACACCCATGATAGTGTAAGCTTCAGGTATTTTTCCTGTGTATAATATATGTATAGCTTTTTGAGATCTGACCTTATCATTTAGTTCAAGCTGGCCTTGAACTCTGTGTAGCCCAGGCTGGCCTTGAACTTGAAACAACCCTCCTGCCTCAGCCTCCCAAGTGCTGGGATCACAGGCCTGTGCCACAAACCCCAGCTCTACAGTATTTATATTTTAGTGTGGGCATTTTAAAAACAGAAAAGAAAAAAGAACAAAATTTAATTTTTTCATACCACTAGTAACATTTCGATGTATTTATTTTGTGCTGTGTGAAGTTTCGCCTGTGGACTGAGGCGTTCTGAGGGTATTCTCAAGTGTCCAGTACAGGTGAACTGGGAGTTTTGTGGAAATGAGAGAGAAGTCAGGGTTTTCTAACATTTCTCTTTGCTGTCATTTTCTGCTGTCGCAGCTTTTTTCAGATATCCCAGCTCTTCTGTCCCAGAAGGGCCAGTCTCTCCTCTGACACAGGTGTGGACATGCTGGCTGTGTCTTCTTCTTTTTTTTTTTTTAATTTAATTAATTAATTAAATTTTTTTTTTTTTGTGGGTACCGGGGGGACGACCTCAGGACCTCGCACGCCAGCAGGCGCCCGTGCCGCTGAGCGATATCACCGGCCCCTTTTTCGTATGTGGGTTCCGGGAGTCGAACTCGGGCCCTCGCGCTTGCCAGGCAGGCGCTTAAGCCGCTGAGCCATCTCACCGGCCCCTAATTTTTTTTTTTTTAAAGACAACAAGTAAACATTCTCATGTATTAACAAACTCAAGCATTAGAGAGTGTACAAATACCTTTTGGAGAAAAACATTACTCAGTATAAGATTAAGCCATGTAGAAGCTAAGTAAAAATGGAAGACTAAGGAATGGAATAGTCGCAGTGAAATTGCATTTTCATACTAGGGAGACAATACGATGTTTACAAATGTGCATCCGGTTTATTTCGCTTGTGAGTATTTTCTCGAGTTGCATCCATTTACCTATAGAAGTTTCCAGTTTATCCTTCTTTATGGCTGAGTAGTACTCCATTGTGTAGAAATACCACATCTTTTTTATCCATTCCTCGGTTAATGGGCATTTGGGTTGTTTCCACGATCTAACTATTACAAATTGTGCTGCTATAAACATGGGTGCACATATTTCGCTGTGGTACGATGTTTTTAATTCTTCCGGAAAGATACGCAGAAGAGAAATAGCTGGGTCAAATGGGACCTCCAGTCCTAGTTTTTTGAGGAGTCTCCACACTGATTTCCACTGGCTGTGTCTTCTGACTTCTTTTCTCTCAGTTCTGTCGCACCCCAGCATCTTCACTCTCTGGGCTGAGAGGTACTTTTCACGGGCACAGAGAACCGTGTACTGGACATTCGTCACCACTTCGGTAATAGAAGTTAGAGCAGCATAAGTGCTCTTTGTAGGAGGGTGATTGTGTCAGTTACGGCGCACTTGTGTTATCATCCAGGAACTTAAGCATACACAGGAAACGTGCATATCCTGACAGGCAGAGTCCTGTCAGAGCGTTAAATGAGATGGCAAGCATGGTCCCCCTTGTGTAGGAGAAAATGTGCTGGAACACACGCGTGTTCATGTGTCTGTAAGTGCATGGGACGGCGTCTGAAGGGGGAACCGCAAAGCTGATGAGGGTGTTGAAGGAGGGAGGGAGAGGAGACTGAAAGGTAGTCCCTGAAAACTTTTGCTTTAACAACCCCAGAGTTTGTGCAGAAGTGCAAATTCAATAAAGAGTTGTAAAAATGAGTACTTAAAGTACTTAATGATATAGTCACCTTTCCTCCCCTAAGGAACTCTAAAGGGATAATTTTGAGCTTTTGCTTTTGTTGTAATATTTTTAGCTTTAAAACTCTGATTTTGCTGTTCTTATTTTTTTTTTTTTTTATTTCAATTACATAGAATATTTGGTGGAGATAAAGTTACTGGGAAAAGGAGTGGTTCACGTTCAGATAACTGAGACAGCTATTTCCAGGTGACTAGATGAATTTTTAAAGGGATAAAGGACATTTCGGCTGAAATTAATTCTGTAATCCATGAAGAACCATCAGATATGCTCATTAGCCTGAGAAAGGGAATTGCTGGTGTGTCTATTTATGTGGCCTCTTTTGTTGGTGATGCTGACATTTATGAATTTAGAAGCTGTATTAGTTATCTCTTATCATCTAACAGAATCTAAAATAATGATCATTTGCTGTCTCACGTGCCCTGTGAGACATGGATTCATACGAAGTGCACCCCTGCTCCATAACCTCTCGGCCCTCGGCTGAGGAGTCAGAGGTCGGAACAGAGTACTGCTGGGGGGATAGCTTGAATAACTTTTTTTTTTTTTTTTTTTTTTTTGTGGGTACCAGGAGTCGACCTTAGGACCTCGTGCTTGCCAGGCAGGCGCTTATGCTGCTGAGCTATCTCACCGGCCCAAATAACTTTTTTTTGATGGTGGTGGTACTGGGTCCCAGGACTTTTGCACTGAGCTATTTTCCTAGGTCTGTTTCCCCCTGCCGCCCTGCCCCCAGATGTTGCTAAATTTCCCAGATTGGGCTTGAACTTGGGATCCTCCCAGAGGGCTGAAATTATAGGCGTGTACCATCACACCAGCTTTTGAGTGACTCTCTAGTAGGTTTCCAGGACCCTGACTTTACTGATGTTTCTCCTGCATCGTTATCTGTACTGATTTCCCTCGCTCTGTACCCCTAATATTGAATTCCCTGGCCTCCTTTGCCTTTTCTTTCCTTATCTGCCTCTTAAATCTTTTTACTCAGTTTAGCTGTGTTGTCACACATCATTGAATGCCACCCATTGATGAATAGTTAATTCAGTGGCCAAGTGTAGAGATTAGAATCTGCATTGTTAGAGAATATAGTACTGTATTTGAACTAGTTTTTGTTGGAACCCTGAATAGAGGTTGGATTACTGGGATAGGAGCCAGTTGCCTTCTGCTAACTGAATGGAGTCCAGAAGAGTCTTCCAAAGCAGTTGTGTTTGCTCTCCCATCTAACTCCACGTTCCAGGAAAGGATTGTAGTCGTTAGGAAGTACCTCCACAGCTCACTTTCCGGTGAACTCCAGTTCACAGTGGTTTCAGCACACACTAAATGCAGCCCTTCGCCTCTGGAGAGTCCTGATCATTAAACGGCCAGAAGCCACTGGATTTAGGCAAGTCTGCTGCCACTGGCTGACTTGCCACTTACCAGCCTCCTGCTCACTGAGTAAGTTTACAGATGCAAGCTGCCTGCTGCAGAGTTCTCTACACAGGAAGTAAACATAGGGACTCCAAGTCTGGCTCATCTTGGAGACTCTGCATGACTCAGGGAAAAGCTAAGTGTCCAGGTTGTCATAATCCATATAACTTCCTTATAATTAAACTTAACTAATTAATAGACTTGGAGTAAAGAGAAAATAAAACTTCAGAACAATATATATATATATATATATATATATATATATATATATATGTAATTTTAATGTTGTTTTCAAGCATAGTAATCCTAAATGACCAAGAATGAGGGATGGAAGAAGATACATCAGGCAGATATTAATGAAAAGAAAACTGAGATAGTAATTTTAATATAGAATTTAGATTAAAAACGTTTAATGCACCGGTGATATAGCTCAGCGGCATAAGCGCCTGCCTGGCAAGCGTGAGGTCCTGAGTTTGACTCCCGGTACCCGCATATTTAAAACAAAAAAAAAAACATTTAAAGGGCCGGGCGTAGTGGTGCACACCTGTCATCCCAGCACCTGGGAGGCTGAGGCAGGAGGATCGCTGCGATTTGGAAGCCAGCCCGGGCTACAAGTGAGTTCAAGGCCAGCCTGAACTGCATAGTGAGACCCTATCTCAAAAAGACCAAAAAATAAAATAAGATAAGATAAGATAAGATAAAATAAAATAAAATAAAATAGAATGACATTTCATATTGATAAAAGGAGCAGGCAATCTGCCAAGACAGTGTAAGTGTCATGAACTTGTACGCACCTAGTATACCTGTGTCTGTATAAAGCAAAACTTGACAGGAGAAAAGAACAAATCAGCAGCAATACTGAAGACTTTAAAACATCTCAATTAAGCTGGGCAAGGTGGCGCACGTGTGTAATCCCAGCACTCTGGAGGCCGAGGCAAGAGAATTGTGAGTTTGAGGACAGGCTACATAATGAGACCCTGTCTCAAAAAAACAAAAATAAAAGTTAGATCTCATTTAATACTGTTAACAGAAAGAGACAAATAGTAAGAATAATAGAATGGTTATATAACAGCATTTACAAGCTTGAGCAAATAGCTTTATCAGGAGATAACCTTGCACCCAACAAAGAATAGTTTCCAAGCATACATGGAAGGATTATAAAAATTAATCATGTGTTAAATCATAAAGGAGTTATTAAGTGCTCCAGAGCATCAGTATCACAGGCTATTTATACTCCAAGAAAGTGCAGTTAAGTTAGAAATCAGCAACAGAGCCAGCTTGAAACAGAGAGAGACATGTTCAGAAACAAAAAGATGTTCTGAGTAATCCATGAATGAAAGCGCAGATCATAACAGAAGCTAGGAAGCGAGTAGGGCCAAGCAGCTATGAAAGCACTCAGCCATAGTCGCATTGCTTTATGATTTAGGAGATTCAACTCAGTCAGTTTTTTGGGTTTTTTTCCGGTATGGGGACTTGAACTCAGGACCTTGCACTTGCCAGGCAGGTGCTGTGCCACTGAGCTGTATCCCTGGCCCCACAGTTAGTTATTTGAACCCTAGATATGATATTAGAAAGCAGAATAGACAGCTGGTGCTGTGGCGCACACCTGTAATCCCAGCACTCGGGAGGCTGAGGCCGGAGGATCGCAAGGGTGAGCCCAGCCTCGACTTAGCAAGATCCTGTTTCAAAATAAAAAAGCAAAGTGGACATTAAGGAAGTTAAGCAGTTGGTTCAAGAAGCTAGAAAAAGCAGGAGTAAGCCCCAAGAGAATAAAGGGATGGAAATAACAAAAATTAATAGCAAAAATAGAAACAACCTACAGAAAGAAAAGTAAGTTATTTATCTAATAAAGCAGTCAAGCTTTTGGCAGGATCAATAAAAAAAAAGTGAGACAGAACAAATAAATAGGAACCAAAAAAAGAAAAGAACCATAATTTTAAGTTATGAGAATGATACAAGGCTACAATTTATTTGAAAACTTTGATGAAAGTTTTGTTTTGTTTTGTTTTTATGTGGGTACCGGGAGTCGAACTCAGGACCACGTGTTTGCCAGGCAGGTGCTTATGCCGCTGAGCTATCTCACCGGCCCTGATGAAAGTTTTTTAGACTTAAACTGTCCTGATTTACTTTAGATAAGATAGTCAACCTAGAGCTGGGCCTGGTAGGTAGCGCATGCATGTAATCCTAGCACTCTGGAGGCTGAGGCAGGAGGATTGCCATGATTTTGAGGCTACATAGTGAGACCATCTCAAAAAAAAAAAAAAAAATCTATATATAGATCATTAGTCCTTAAAAATATTAATAATCACTTTCCATCCCTGCCAAAAATGCCAAGATCAGACTAGATGAATCTTACCAAAATTTCAAAAATACACTCCTGTATGGGGGTGAGGGGTACGTATGCACCTTGTGACTCTAATCCAGGGCCTCAGGTGTGCTCGGCAAGTGCTCTGCCACTGAGCCACACTCCCCGCTCGATAGTCTCTTAGAT
The DNA here is from genome assembly GCA_028451465.1 of Erethizon dorsatum. Lineage (NCBI taxonomy): Eukaryota > Metazoa > Chordata > Mammalia > Rodentia > Erethizontidae > Erethizon > Erethizon dorsatum. Next base: position 164,634,681 of record CM051822.1, read on the forward strand.
AGTCTCTCACCTGAAGAGACTCCAGAGAGGGAACGCAGCACCGATGCTGTCAGTGTAAAGCTGGTGTCATCCTGACTGGTGAAGGGCCAGTTAGTAGATGTCCTAGATGTCAGAAGACGTATGGTGTCAGGGCTGGGGACGTAGCTCAGTGGCACAGTGCCTGCCTGGCAAGCGCGAGGTCCTGAGTTTGATTCCTGGTACCAAAAAAGAAAAAAAAGAAAACCAGTCAGTGACATGGTTGTGTTCCAGTAAAACTTTTACTTAGAAAAACCGATATCAGAATTGATTTGGTCAGAGACCGTAGTTCACTGACTCCTGATCTAGGAAAGAACAATAAATTCTCACTTTGGAACATAGATGCCCAAATCCTAAGTAAAAAATTATTAAAATTTAACTCCAGTTCATCATAAAAACTTAGCAAACTAAAAAGCAACTTTGCTGCCAGGCATGGTAGGGAAACCTGTAATCCCAGCACTGTGGAGGCTGAGGCAGGAGGATTGCCATGATTTTGAGGCCAGCCTGAGCTACATAGCAAGACCCTGTCTCAAAAACCAAAAAAAAAGGAGGGGGGCAACTTTGTTAACCTGGTAGAATGTCTAATAAACCAATAGCAAACATCATATTTTTGAAATGTTCAAAGCATTCCCGTTTTTGAAGCATTCCCATGACAGGGAGGAATAAGTCTGCTGTAATACTATTTAATATTGAACTGGGATCCTGGCCACTGCAGTTAAGAAAAATAAATACGCACCACAAACATTCATGCCTATTAATCCCAGCACTTGGAAGACTGAGGCAGGAGAATCGCAAATTCAAGCCCAGCCTGGGTGGGCAATTTAGCAAGTTTGAGGCCAGCTTGGATTACACGGTGAGACCCTATCTCAAAAAACACTAAGTAAATAAATAAATACACCCCATGGTTTTATCGCACAGGACTCCGCTGGCTCCCCATCTCTTTCCTGTCTTCAGTGCTCTTCTCCATGTGCGGCCGGCCAGACAGTTCCGTGCACTGAGAGCGGCGCTGCAGGAGTTCTCCTGGAGCCCCTTTTGGGACTGGGCTCACTGCTCTCGCAGAGGAAGCTTTGAGACTGTACCAGTTTCCTTAGGTGTGGAGGATTATTTTGGGATTCTTAGTCTTCTGCCTGCAGCTGGCTTCTCATCGAAAAAAAGCTTTAATGCAAATAATAAATGTTTAGCTAAAGCGCCTTCAGCACCCAGGTGGTTTTCCCCGCGTGAAGTCCAGAGGTTGGCCACGGGGGGGCTCCAGCAGCTCGCAGCGTCATGTGTGGGCCACCTCTCACGGTTCTGCTGGCTCTTCCTAGAGTCACAAGATGCCTGCAGCAGCTCCAAGTTTCAGGGCCCCACTTGACCAGCGAGGAGGCGTAGGCTTTCTTTTTGTGAAGCCTCTTATCATGGTGGGAGATCTTCCCTGCAGGTCTGTGAACACGTCCTCCCAGGAGCATTGGCTGACCGGTTCACGTGTGACCCCGGCCCACACCTGGACAGGCTCTGGGACTTCTGGTAGCCTGGATGGGAGGGCAGCGCCTGGAGGTGAGGCAGCCGTCACGCCCGTCAGTGTCAGCCATCACGGACAAGCCCAGTTTCAGAGGGTAACACCGTCTTGTGCCCATGTCAGTGCTGCGCCCAGGTGCGCCCCAGAGCTCCTGTCTACATGCATGGGAAGGGGGTCCCCACAGCCTCCCTGGTCAGCCCAGCCCCCAGATAACATTTCAGTCCCGTGATAAAACTCCTCCGAGGAAAAAGAGACACTCATGGTTTCTTCTTTTATAAAATCTGCAGTTACTTACATGGCTTTTGTTAACTAATGTGAAGTACTAGAATTGACAATGTATGCTTTGAAATTCAAGGACATACTCTGTTGGCTGAATGATGACAATAGATTGTTATTTTGAATCATCACTGTTTAACATAGACTCCTCCAGTGCTTGCAGCACATGTGCTAAAATGGCCCCTTCCGAATTAGGGACTTTTGACACAGAGATTGAAATTATATCATGTGATTTGAGAGAAATGGGTCCCCACCACCACCCTGACTTAACCAAACCTCCATATACCCTGAATCAAATCTCATCCCCAGAAAGGAGCCAGATACCTGTCAGATGTGGCCCGGACCCCTCTCTGGCCTGTGTGCAGGCATCATGTGGGAGATAAAAATAACCCCCTCTCAGATTGCTGGTGGCAGCCCTGGAGAGAGAGCAGGAGGTGAAGTCGACTCTGGGTCCAGGAGAATTGCAGAAAAGTGAGGTACTTTAGGGGGACGGTGTCTTGGAGGACCCTGCCTATGAAGAGTCTCCCTCGTACCCACACGGACTAAGCTGGCCTCTCTGCTTCCTCCTTCCTTTCCTTTTCCCTTTCGTGTGCTAGGGCGGCACTGCACCACCGTGCCACCCCCAGCCCTGGATTCTTTCTTGCATTTGACCTCTTCCTAAGAAAATGGCTAAATCCCAGTTCTAGAAACTACTAACAGTGGAGTATTTTTCTACTTTTTATTGTAAAATTACTGGTAGGACCACGATTTTTTTTTGAGACAGGATCTCACTATGTAGCTCAGGCTGGCCTTCAACCATGTAGCCCAGTCTGGTCTCAAACTCAAGATAATTCCTCCTGCCTCAGCCTCCCAAGTGCTGGGATTACAGGCGTGTGCCACCATGCCTGGTAGGACCATTTTAAATTAGTATTAGTCTAAAATCTGAAAGAAGGCTAAGGGCAAATTTATACAAGTTGAAGGTTAAAGTGAAAGTAAATAGCACTGAAAATTTAGTGTACAGGTAGCAGCATTATTTGCTTTACACAATATAAGAATACAGCTCTTTCATACTGAAAGGTGTTTTTATGTTTTCTCCAATTACTTCTGACAGTGAATAATATATATTGATGTTGAACACAGAAATTACTATTAAACAAAAACTTTAAATTATATTGAGTTTCAAAAAACTAGGGTTGGAGGTCCCATTTGATCCAGCTATTCCCCTTCTGGGTATCTTCCCAGAAGAATTAAAAACATCGTACCACAGCGATATATGTGCACCCATGTTTATAGCAGCACAATTTGTAATAGCTAGATCGTGGAAACAACCCAAATGCCCATCAACCGAGGAATGGATAAGAAAGATGTGGTATTTTTATACAATGGAGTACTATTCAGCCATAAAGAAGGATAAACTGGAGACTTTTATAGGTAAATGGATGCAACTCGAGAAAATACTCACAAGCGAAATAAACCGGATGCACATTTGTAAACATCGTATTGTCTCCCTAGTATGAAAATGCAATTTCACTGTGACTATTCCATTCCTTAGTCTTCTATTTTTACCTAGCTTTTTACATGGCTTAATCTTATACTGAGTAATATTTTTCTCCAAAAGGTATTTATACATTCTCTAATGCTTGAGTTTGTCAATACATAAGAATGTTTACTTGTTGTCTTTAAAAAATAAATAAATAAATTATATTGAGTTGTCATAATAGTAAGTTGATTTGTTCCCTTAAAGTTCGGAGAATGTTTGCTTTTCTAAACTGGGATGGGGTGGGCTGGAGATTGAACCCAGGGCCCTCATGAACCCAGGGCCCTCACACTAGGCTACATCCTCAGCCCTTTTTAAATTTGATTGATTTGTTGGTTGAGGCAGGGTCTGGATAAATTGCCCAAACTGGGCTTGAACTTTCAGTCCTCCTGTCTCAGCCTCCCAGAGTGCATGCACCACCACGCCCAGCTAAACTTTCGATTTCTTTTTTTTTTTTTTTTTTTAAAGAGAAGAAAAAACAAAACAAATCAAAAGAAGAACAAATTTTCAAACAAACATAATAGGAGGGTAACAATGGTTAATACATTACGTATTACTATCTTTAAGTTAGTTATTCAGGACACCAGACATTAGCATTCAATTGTCCAAACATTATTGGCACAAACCTTACTCTTCAATGAACTAAGTAAAAATGGTAGTGTATCTATCTTAACCATCTTATATATATATATATACAATTTTTTTCCCTTTCCCTTCTTTCTTTTCCCTATTCCAGTCTCTCTTTCCTTTTGACCAGTTTCTTTTTGATTCACCATGTCTATTGTACATTTTGGATCTTATTTACTCTTTCAGTTTCTCATACTAGAGAGATAATACGATGCTTACACATGTGCTTCTGGTTTATTTCACTTATGAGTATTTTCTCGAGTTGCATCCATTTACCTATAAAAGTCTCCAGTTTATCCTTCTTTATGGCTGAATAGTACTCCATTGTATAAAAATACCACATCTTTCTTATCCATTCCTCAGTTGATGGGCATTTGGGTTGTTTCCAAGATCTGGCTATTACAAATTGTGCTGCTATAAACATGGGTGCACATATATCGCTGTGGTACGATGTTTTTAATTCTTCTGGGAAGATGCCCAGAAGGGGAATAGCTGGGTCAAATGGGACCTCCAATCCTAGTTTTTTGAGGAATCTCCACACTGACTTCCACAGTGGCTGTACCAGTCGACACTCCCACCAACAGTGAAGAAGGGTTCCTTTTTCCCCACAGCCCCTCCAGCATTTGTTATTAGTTGATTTCTTAATAGTAGCCATTCTTTCTGGGGTGAGATGGTATCTCAGTGTTGTTTTAATTTGCATCTCTCGAATGACTAGTGATGTTGCACATTTTTTTGTATATTTATTTGCCATTAGTATTTCTTCATCTGAGAAATGTGTATTCATCTCAGATGCCCATTTTTGGAGTGGGTCTTTAAATTTGGGAGGTCTGATTTTTTTGAGTTCTTTATATGTTCTCGATAGTAATCCTTTGTCTGAGGAACAGCTGGCAAACATTTTTTCCCACATTGTGGGTTGTCTCTTCACTCTGTTGGTGGTTTCTCTTGCTGTGCAAAAGCTTTTTAATAAGATGAGATCCCAGTTATTGATTCTTTGGGATAGTTCCCGTGCGGTTGAGTTTTTATTCATAAAGTCTTTGCCTACACCAATGTCTCCAAGGGTTTTACCTATCCTACCTTCCAGCAGATTTAATGTTTCTGTTTTAATATTTAGATCTCTGATCCATTTTGAATTTAGTTTAGTGCATGGTGAAAGATATGGATCTAGTTTTAATCTTCGGCATGTGTAGAGCCAGTTTTTCCAGCACCATTTATTAAAGAGGCTATCTTTCTTCCAGCGAATGTGTTTGGCACCTTTGTCAAAGATAAGGTGGCTTAGTATGTCTGGGGTTGTTTCAGCATCTTCTAATCTGTTCCATTGATCTTCAGGTCTGTTTTTTTGCCAGTACCACGCTGTTTTTATCACAGTAGCTTTATAGTATAATTTCAAGTCGGGGATTGTGATGCCCCCTGCCTTGCCTTTGTTGCCCAGAATTGCCTTTGCTATTCTAGGTCTCTTCTGATTCCAAATGAATTTTAGGATTGTTTTCTCTAATTCTGTGAGATATGCTGTTGGAATTTTGATTGGAATTGCATTAAATCTGTATAACAATTTTGGAAGTATGGCCATTTTCACTATATTGGTTCTTCCTATCCAGGAGCAAGGGATATCTTTCCATTTTCTGATATCCTCTTCAATCTCCTTTTTCAGAGTACTGTAATTTTCAGTATAGAGGTCTTTTACATCCTTCGTGAGGTTGATTCCTAGGTATTTCATTTTTTTGGATGTTATTGTGAAAGGTATTGTTTCCCTAATTTCTCTTTCAGTAAGTTTGTTATTTGTGTACAGGAAGGCTATTGACTTTTGAGTATTGACTTTGTATCCAGCTACACTACTGAATTTGGTTATTAAATCTAGCAACTTTCGATTTCTTTAAGGAAAAAAAAAAAAAAAATTAACTGGACCGTAGCTACTAAAGAGAATGCTCTCTCCACTTTCCCGAAGAGAAAGGTGAATAATGGCCTGTAGAAATCCTCTCTCCCGGCCCTCCTCCCGGCCCATCAGTGTGGACCTGGGCGGCAGCGCAGGTGACCTCACAAGAGGCGACTGCTCCAGCCGCCTGGGATCCGAGCAAGGCACCGGCTTTCCAGCCCCCACTTGCCTGCCAGCCCTACCCGCTTGTTCAGGCAGCTTCGTTGGTTAATTCATGAGATGAAAGCTCACTGGTTTTAGTTGGCTTTGAAGGGCAATTATTTCTAAAAATGTAAGAGAAGAAATTTAAATAAGAAAAGGTAGACATTTCTGTTCAAGTAGACCAAAAACCACATGGGTGGATGGATATAAAGAATGGACGTAAAACAATAGAGAAAGCAGGCGTGTTGGCAAGAGAGGAACAGAGTTCCTTGACAGGTAGTTAGCAGAAATTAATTTCAAAATACAAGTCTTCCAGGAGCCCAGGCCTTTAAATCAGCTTCTGTTGTTTCTATTAAATGTCTCTTAAGAGTTTGAGTACTTTTAAAACTTTGTTCATTCTTTATAAACTTATTGAGTACTCCTGTGTTTAAAAGTATATTGCCTTTGGGCCGGTGATATCGCTCAGCGGCACGGGTGCCTGCTGGCACGCGAGGTCCTGAGGTCGACCCCCGGTACCCACCAAAAAAAAAAAAGAAAAGGAAAAAAAAGTATATTGCCTTCATTTTTAATTTATTACACAAATAACATGGCAATAATAGAATACAAGTTCTAGTATTACCCAGGCAAGCACTTTTAGGGGTTTTTCTTTGCCTCATTTCTCATTCCTTCTGCCCCCAGCAAATACACATAAAATATACACAACACGCACAGCAGACACCGAAAGATATAGCCTGGCCCAAAAGAAAGCTAGATGGTTTGCGGATCAGAAACAAACAGAATTGCAGAGCAGCAAGGGGAAGCCAGCCTGCCTGGCAGTGGGGAGCCTGCGGTTGGACCCTTGAGAATAAGGGGAGATGGGGGAGTGAGCGGAAGGAAGGACGTGAGAGCTGAAGCTGTTCTGGAGACTTAGCCCATGTGTGACAACGGTCGATGGTCGGTGGAGCAGCGCTGCCCTCTGGTCCCTTAATTCTCACCTGTGACCCGCGGATGATTGTCCCACATCCTCCCGGGACACTGGCCCTGGCGAGCTCAGGAAAGCAGCGCAGAGCAGAGCGTGGGCTTGGACATTCCCCCCAGCTGAGAGAGTGAGATGCAACGGCTCCAGGAACCCACACAGGAGAGCTGGAGAGGGGAAGTGAGGGTCTAGAACAGACTGCACTCGGGGCTTTAGCTTGATGATGGAGCACTTGCCCAGTGTGCTTGAGGCCCTGCTTTCCATCCCCAGGACTGGGGTAGAAACACTCATGGAAACAGGTAAATGTGAAAAGAATAGGTAAAATGAAAAATAGCCTGGATATACTTGAAAATGGATGAATTGGTGTAGACTGGACAATTCATCTGTAATGTATCAGAAAGACACACAAAAAAAATGAAAACGCTGATGGGAGATAGAAAGCATGTCTACCAAGAAGGTCATCCAGGCATGGTGACACACGCCTGTGTGTGTCTGTAGTGGTGCTTGTCCCTGGGGGCTGCCCTGTGTGCGGTTCTGTCAGCTCACCCCCTGCAGGGTCCTGCAGGCTGCGGAAAGGACAGCCGGAGCCGGCCAGCCTGCTCTCACTCTCCTGGCCCTTGCCTTCTCACCTGTCGTTGCTCTGTGGCACCTCTCCTTTTTCCTGTTCACATTAGCTCTTTGTGTGTGTGTGTGTGTGCGCACGCGCGCACGTGCGTGTGTGCGTATTGCATGAATGAATAAATGAAATAATTAACACCAAAAAATGGTGTTTTTGGTACAGCTTCATTGGTCTCGACTGATCATCTCACTCTGTTTGGCCAGCTTTTGAGTGGGGAACTCTCGCTCCCCACACTGTCCTGACTGACCAGTCTGGATGTGACACTCGGGAAATGTTGGTGTAGCCCCACAGACCTGGAGTCAGCTGAGCTATATCTTGTTTTTAATTTCTTTTTCCCCAAGACTGCTCAGGAAGACTCGGGATGAGGCCAGCAACATAACGAGATCAGTGTATTAATTTTTCTTTTTACCTTTTCAGGCTGGAGTAAAAGGAACATTGGGAAGATTAGTGGGAATATTTGAGGTGAGTCTTTTACCATCTTTAGTGCAAATGGTGCATTAATAACCACACACTCTTGATCTGGGGAGAGGCCATCTGCGCCTCGCCCAGGTGTCAAAACAAAGCAGCCCGGCAGCGAATAGCGTTCCTTCTTCTTACATCTGCTAGTCTCTTCCTCCAAACAACTGGCATTATTTGTGTTTGTATCCCATTCCTACCTGTCTTCCTCTTCTCCTGAGGTGGGAGGAAAGATGGACATGTAGAGAAGAGAGGGAAAGTGAAGATAAGTAGCTCTGGTACAGGAGGCAGCCACCAGGAAGCAGCCTGCGGTAGAGGTTCGAAGGGTCTGGAAGCAGCGAGGTAGGGGAACAGAGGAGCAGGGCTTGTACGTAGGAGAGGGGGAGCCCAGCAATACTGGGGCGTTTGCCTGAGACTCTGACAGCGCCCCCACTCTGCAGGCTCCTCTGGGTCTGGGGCTGTGCGTGCTACAGTGTCGGGGACTTTTTCTTTTTCTTTTTTTTTTTTTTATGTGCGTATCGTGAGTCGAACTCAGGACCTCGCGCTTGCCAGTAGGCGCTTATGCCACTGAGCGATATCACCGGCGCCTTTTTTTCCTCTATGTGGGTACCAGGAGTTGAACTCAGGACCTCGCGCTTGCCAGGCAGGCGCTTACGCTGCTGAGCTATCTCACTGGCCCTGGGGACTTTTTCTTGAGAAGTTGGAACATCCCTGGGAAGCTCCAGGTAGGGGAAGGAGAAGAAAAATGAGTGTCAGGCCTGGGTTTTAAAGGCCTGGCCAGAGAGTACTCCCTCAGGTTCAGGTTCAGCCTGTTTCATTAGGCCGTGATTGTCGGGTGGTCAAAAATAAGAGGAGTCTGTACCTAAGCTCCCTGGACACGTGTACAAGAGTGTGTGGCTGGGCCGGTGAGAGGCTCAGCGGCGTAAGCGCCTGCCTTGCAAGCGCGAGGGCCCGAGTTCGACTCCCGGATCCCACATACGAAAAAGGGGCCGGTGATATCGCTCAGCGGCACGGGCGCCTGCTGGTGCGCGAGGTCCTGAGGTCGACCCCCGGTACCCACAAAAAAAAAAGAATGTGTGGCTTTGACTCTCTCTCTGTCTCTCTGTCCGACCCCCAGAACCAGGAGAGGAAGCACAGGACATACGTGTACGTGCTCATTGTCACGGAAGTGCTGGAAGACTGGGAAGACTCGGTGAGCATTGGTAAGTCGCGCTCGCCCGCCACCCTTGCCCCACTGCCAGGCCCCACCCAGAAGCAGGAGCCTCCGAGGAGCAGCCGGAGCAGAAGGGCGGGCTTGGGAAAGCCGAGCTCATCCGTCTGGGGAGGGTCCGAAGGGAGGCCGAAGCTGGAAACGCGCTCAACATGCAGCCCCTGAGAATTGGAAACGCTTCCGAAATCACACTGACCCCTCTGTGCCCCAGCAGGTACCGGCGGGAGCCTCTGCCGGCCGCCGCGGCCCCGGGGCCAGTGGTGCGAGCGGGGCACTCAGTGCGTGCCGTTGGCCTGGCGCCTTAGCTCGGTGGTGGAGCACTTGCCCGGCATGCACAAAGCCCTGAGCTCAATTCGCAGCACTGTGGGGAAGGATGGGCAGGACGGCGTGTGCCATAACCCTAGTACTCTGGCGGGCTGAGGCAGGAGGATCGCAGGTTCCATCCCAGCCTGGGCAATACTGTGTCTCAGGAAATAGTCGTTTTTAAGGACTGGAGATGTAACAGTGCAAAGGCCCTGGGTTCCACCCTTGGTACTGTAAGCAAAAAGTCATTCATATGTTGGAGGAAACTGTTGGCTTGATGGATGAGCCCCTCAGCAGTCATCCCTGGGGTGCAGAGGAACGGGGGAGTGGCTTCCAGCTCTGTCACCCTAACCTTCAGGTGCAGCTGGCTTTCTCCTGCAGAGCTGTTTCCTTGAGCTTGCAAGTCACTATTGGTGTGTCTTTTGAACTAGCAACTAGGGTGGTTTAGTTGGCTTAGGGTTTAATCTTTCACCTTAAAAGAAAAGTATATTCTGGAAAAGTGTGATATTAATGGAATTTCTGCTTTAAAGTGGATAAAATTCACTTGGCAAACCCTTCCCTTCATTGTCAGTATGTCCTTGTCCCTGTGCCCCACACGTTGTCAAGCTGGGCAATCGTGGCCCTTTGGCGCTGAACAACTCAGTGCCTGGCAGTAATGCAGTGTGCTTGCGTAAATAAGCTCAGCGTGGGAGCACTGACGCCAGCGCTGCGCCTGGAAAGGGGACAGAGGTGAGTGTGAGGTGGCCCTGTCAGGCAGGAGTCACACACCTGTGATGCTGAGTTTTAAGGTGCCCTGCTCTGTGCGTATCCACACAGGCCTTTCCTCCCACAGTGAGAACTGGCCAAATGGCACGGTGTAAAATGTGAGGCACGAGCCCACGCGGCCTCCTTGGAACGCTGCTCCTCGCCAAGCGCACGGCTGGCAAATGCCGGTGAACGGAGGTGCGTTCATCTCACCAGTGTCCCGAGCCAGAGAGTGGGTATGGTTCAGAGCAATGCACCGGGAGAGAGCTCGTGCAGCAGTGTCGGCGAGGCAGAGCAGGGCCACATGTGCGCCAGTAGAGCCACATTAAGACAGGAAGTGGAGCTGGGCACACGCTGAGGCAGGAGGGCTGCAGGTTCAAGGCCAGCCTGCACAGCTTAACAAGACTGTCTCAGAGTTTCAGATGAAAGGGCTGAGGAGGTGGCTCACTGCAGAGGCCCTGGTCGAGCCTCAGTAGTAGAGGAAATGAAGTCGAAATGGAAACTGAGGCGACTATGACCAGATGCCGGTTCTCAGCTGTGTCGTGGGTCGTGAGGAAGACAAGGCAGCAGTGTCAGTATGGGCATGTGAGACCGATATTCCAGCCGAGCAAGCAGTGCTGGGGGCCCGATCTGTCTTTCTGGAAAGCAGTTCAGACACTTTATCGTGGTAGTCCTTACCCGTGGGATCTTCCCCTGGGACGTGAGCCACTTAATAGTCCAATTATTTAAATACAGGATGACAAAAATTGCAATTTTTCATTAATTTTTAGAAGAGGAAATATAAAAATGATAATTTTATCAATACAAGAATTCAGTACAAGAATTGGCTGGTTGAGGTGAGTGTGGTGGCGGATGCCTGTGATCCCAGCACTTGGGAGGCAGAGGCAGGAGTATTGCCCTGGGTTCAAGGCCAGTCTGAAGTGCATAGCGAGACCCTATCTCAAAAAACATAAGAAGGGGCCGGTGAGATGGCTCAGCGGCGTAAGCACCTGCCTGGCAAGCGCAAGGGCCCGAGTTCGACTCCAGAACCCACATATGAAAAAAGGGCCGGTGATATCGCTCAGTGGCATGGGCGCCTGCTGGCACGCGAGATCCTGAGGTCGACCCCCGGTACCCACAAAAAAAAAAAGAAAGTTTAAAAAGGTGGGGGGACCTGGGCATGGTGGCACACACCTGTAATCTGTAATCCCAGCACTTGGGAGGCTGAGGCAGGAGGATCATTGCAAGTTCGAGACCAGCCTGGGCTACAAAGTGAGCTCAAGGCCAGTCTGAACTGCATAGCGAGACCCTGACTCAAAAAGACAAAAAAAAAGGGGGGGGCATAGGGGGTGGGTAGGTGAAGATACATCTCAGGGTGAAGGCCCAGGGTTTGATTCCTAGTACCGCGGAAAGGTACTTCCCCTAATGAACATCACAGCGGACTTAGGAAATAGGTCCTGTTTACTGTCTGTTTTCTGGATGAGGAATATGAGGCACAAGAGCCTCAGTACTTGCCTACGGCTCCCCCGCTCATGGGAGCCAGCATTGCGCCAGAGCCCAGCACAGCAGCTGTGTGGTCCTTGCTCCTACCCACAGCACTCCAGAGTCGGGCTGCATTTGGAGAACTGGAAGCATGATTTCAAATGTGTGAATGAGTTTTTTTTTTCAGACATGGATGGTAGAGAAGTGAGTGTACTACGGTCTTGATAGTGGTTGTTTCTGGCTTGTAAGATGATGGTGCTTGCTGGGTGTGGCGTTACATGCCCGGAATCCCAGCACTTGGGAGGCTGAGGCAGGAGGATCACTGCACATTCAAGGCCAGCTTGGTCTACATAGTGAGACCCTGTCTCAGGAAAAAAAAAAAAAAGATGATGGTGCTTATTATATTCTTTCTACTTTACTGTTTCTCCAATTCCCCCACCCCCCAGTGCTGGGAATTGAACCCAGGGCCACCTACATGGCAAGTGCCCTACCACTAAACCCCTAGCTCTGTTTCTCCTTTTTTTCTTTTCTTTTCCTTTTAATACACAAAAGCTTTTAGTAAAAAAAAAAAAAAAAATTTTTTTTTTCTTTTTTTGAGACAGGGTCTTGCTATGTAGTGCAGGCTGGCCTTCTACTCACTGGCCTCAAACTCACAGTGATCCTCCAGCATCAGTCTCCTGTGTTTCTCCAATTTTAAACAATGATTTTTATTTTATTTATTTTGTGATACTTTGGGATTGAACCCAGGGTCTTTACACTGAGCTGCAGCTACAGCTCTATTTTTTTTTTTTTTTTTTTTTTTTTTCTTTAGGGACAAGTTCTTGCTAAATCACTAAGTTGCCCAGGCTGGGCTTGAACTTGGAAATCCTCCTGCCTCAGCCACCTAGAGTACTGGAATTACAAGCCTTTACAACAAGGCCTAGCTTAAGCAGTGGTATTTCATTACCACTTTTTTTTTTTTTTTTTTTTTTTCCTTCAGTACTGAGGTTGGAACCAGGGTAAAAGCTTTACCACTGAGTTACATCCCAGACCTTTTCATTTTTTGAGACAGGGTCTCACTAAGTTACCCTAGCAGAATTTGAATTTAGAATCCTCTTACCTCAGCCTCCCTTAGGGCTGGGATTACAGGTACAAATTTCTGTGCCTGGATGACTTTTTTATTACTTTCATAAGAGAAAAGTAATAAAGGATTTTAAAACATTAATATGAAAAAATCAAAATTGAAAAGTTAATAGTGATTTGTGATAACAGTGTTTTTTATATATATATATATATATATATTTTTTTTTTTTTTTTTTTTTTTTTTTTTTAATGTGGGTACCGGGAGTTGAACTCAGGACCTCGCGCTTGCCAGGCAGGCACTTGTGCTGCTGAGCTGTCTCACCGGCCCTATATTTTCTATTAAGTAGATCTATCATTCCTATAAAAACTTTTTAGATAACTAGCTGATTTCAAGGCAGCCATTCTGGTGTTCTGGGTACTGATTCTTGCGTTCAGTTTTGCAGTGGTGGGCTACTGCTGGCCCCTTCCAGGACCAGGCAGCCCAGGGCCAGGTGTGCAGGCGGTGTCCACAGCCAGTGTTTATCTCAGGGTCCCAGTCCTTACCTGTGTTCTTCATCAGGCATTTGAGTGTCATTTTGGAGCATATAAAGGGTGCTTGTGAGCTGGGCATGGTGGCGCGCGCCTGTAATCACAGCACTTGGGAGGCTGAGGCAGGAGGATCACTGCGAGTTTGAGGCCAGCCTGCACTACATAGTGAGACTCTGTCTCAAGAAACCAAAAAAAGAAAAGAAGGAAAAATATATATGAAGTACATATTTTAAAAGCATGGAGAAACATTGGTTTCATGTTTTCATGCACATTTTCTCAACACACATAGGCTCAGAAAACTCATTGTTTCCACTTGTACTACTGTCTTTTCTCTGCCCTCACAGGAAGGAAAAGGGAGTGGTTTAAAATAGAAGAGGCCATAAAAGTTCTGCAGTATCACAAACCCGTGCAGGCGTCGTACTTTGAAACGTTGAGGCAAGGCTACTCCACCAACAACGGCACCCCGGTCGTGGCCACCACGTACTCGGTTTCTCCTCAGAGCTCCATGTCGGGCATCAGATGACTGAAGACTCCCCGCGAGCGTGGAGCTGGAAACCGGACTGCAGCGCAGCCCCTCCCCCGGCTCTCCTTCCTCACAGCCTCCTCCTCGGTGCGGTGCGGTGCGGTGCGGTGCGGTGCGGTGCGGCGCGGCGGGCGGTGGAGAAGCCGCGCAGCGACGTCCCGTTTGGTGTTTGCGATGGGGCTTTTTCTTCTTTCCGTCAAGGGGTGGGGGCTGGGTGTGTAGTCTGTAAGTACTTTTGTGCATGATCTGTCCCCCCTTTTCACACTGCACCCCCCGAAGAGAGGCAGACATCTTTCCCCACCCGGTTCTCAAGTGTCCCTGTTTGTCTCATCCAGCCCTGGCCAGACATTTTCTTTGATTTTTAAAAAACTTTTTTTTTTTATTAAAAGATACCAGTGTGAGATGAACCTTTTCAAGAATTTGTCCTATAATGTGCTGTTCAGTCCAGGAGGTTGGGCACTTTCACCACAGGGTACATTTATCTACACATTATAAACTGCACATATAATATGTGAATAAATGACTTAGAAGAATTTCACTGTTTAATACTAAAAGGTTGGTTTCTGGGTTTTTTTTGTTTTTTAACTCAGGGTGTTTCTAGTATGGAGACCCTCATAATTAATTTCCATTTTTGTTTTTGACGCTAGCGGCTAGGCTGGTTCCCCTGCCTCCGTTCCCCAACAGGACTGTAGTTGCGTAGGGTGACCTTCAGATGCTCCTGGGACGCGCGGCCTTCTCTGGAAGCTCTGTTTCCATGCCAGGAGAGAAACAGGAAGAACCTATTTTCTTAATGACCAAGCCGGGAGCAGTGGCCTCAGCCCAGACCGAAACAATGGTGGAAGTTGAATTCTGCCCTACATGTGCACAATGGGGTTTGAACTGGATTCTTGGGATTACTGTCTCAGAAACTGGAGCACCGCGCACTGTTTCTACCTTGCTGGTTCGGAATCTTCCATAACCCTACTTACTGCTGACCCCGGCCTCTCCGGCCTCTCCTCTCACCTGTGTATGCCTTACGCCGTGCTGAACCGGCTGTCGCCCTCGCTGTGACTCACCCACTGTCCTTGGCGAGTGCAGTCCTGCACAGCCCGTCCCTGTGCTGGGTAACCTGGCTCAGTCCTGAGATGTCCGGGACAGAGGCGGCCTGCACTTGTCCTTGCGGTGTTGCAGCACTTGTGATCGCAGCCCGGAGTACACTCAGAAATAGTCACCTGCTGTCCTTCAGGCTGCGAAGGCGCAGGTTGTGCTGAGCAGCGCTAGGGGAGGCCGTGCCGTCGTTGACGCCAGGCCACACGTGCTTTGGCTTGCTGAGGTCTTGTTGGTTTCGACACAGGTGTCAATACAGGTTTTGTGGTCGCAGTGGCCAGTTGCGTTGTTCCGTGAGGAAGAGGAGGGTTTGGGAAGGGTCTGGAGGTGGGAGCGGGCAGGGGATGGCCCAGGAGAGGGGGCAGGAGAGGCAACACAGACTGATCCCTGGCTCAGGATAGGAGGTTGTTGCTTTTCTCCTAGCGACATCTCTGTCAGACATGGCCAAGATGTGAATTAAAATTGCAGTGCTCTTCGTTTAAATACTCTAGTAAATACTCAAACTTTAGAAAGCTTTCGCTTTTTCCTCCCTCCAAGAGAAACTCATCTGGTAGTCCTGTCTCATTCAGTGTTCGGTGTTTTATAGGGACAGTGCTAGGAGAACTTTAAATTTTGCTCTGTGCTGTTTGCATTCTCTGTCTCAACCTTAAACTCAGAGCTAGAGGCAGCGCCAGCGGTTTCCCCAAGGGGAAAGAACAGCACTGGGGATTGAGCCCACACCAGCTCGCTGTCCATATGTCCTGCTTACCGTCGACTCACTGCTTTGGATTGCATTCTAAAGTTCTGTTCAAATAAAGAGGAAATAAAGTAAATTTAATCTCTACGTAAAATCCAAAAAGCTTCCAAATAATTCTGCCTTTACAGTGTGGCTCGAAAGCGCTGCAGGAGAAGTCAGTAGTAAAGCGGGGCTGCGCTGGCAGCAGTAATTTGTGGGTGTTTCCGTGACCTGAGGGTGTCTTGACGGGCGTGTAACGGTACACCACCCCGAAGTCCAAGTCCGCCTGTGATTGTCGCAGGAGTCCTCTGGTGGAGAAGGTGAGGTGCGCCGAGAATGAATTCCACGGCGTGAGCGGGCCCTGTGAAGGAGGCAGCCGAGAGCGCCCCGCGCTCCGCGCGAGGAGGCTCCAGCCGCAGCACCGTCGGAGCTGGTGCCCTCCGCTGCACTCCGATGCTGGGGAGCAGCGTCGGGGTTTTCCTCTCTGGCACTGTCAGTGCTGTGGCCGTTTTTACGGATGTGTGGTTGGAGTCCTTTTGTGACAGATTGGTTGGACCCATGGTCACCATACCCTTTATCTCTCCAAGAAAGCAAGAAGTACAGAAACTCCCCCACGTGAAGAATCCACATGAAGTTCCCTGGCAGCAAGTTGCAATGAATTCTCCCCTAGTGCTGGCCTGGTGCAAGCAGCTCCTGGGTCAGGCCGACACCTCACCCTGGTCCCTGTCAGTTCCTCCGTCCTGGGTTCTGCTTGACTGCGTCTCCAGCAGAGTCCTCCGTATTCAGGATAGAGGGCGACAGCAATGGGTTTCTTTTCTTTTTTCTTTCTTTTTTTCTAGTTCATAAATTACAGCCGCTGGGGAAATGCCAGTGAAGTCATGTGATCTTTTTGGACCACAGCCTAATTGTGTGTGTGTGAGAGAGACAGAGAGACAAGGAGAGGATTACGAGGGGTCAGCCATTTTAGACGCTCTGTGGCCACGTTAGTTCTCATAGCAAGTGCGACAGCTCCTGAATTGCCTGTGTCGTGTTTTCACGAGTGTCCGGCGCCCGGCTGACCTGCAGGGAGAGGACTCCCTTGCTGCTGAGCCACCTGGTGGGATCAGGGGTGGGGGCTTCGCCCCCTGAGGCCCGAGGGTGGCGGCGCTGCAGGCCTTGCGCTGCACAGCCCTGGAACCGCAGCCGGGGGCGCAGAGGGGGGCACTGCTACACGGGCACCTTCCTTCACAGCAAAGAAATACTTTCTGTTTTGATGTTGAAGATAGCCATGTGAAGTCCCTCCGACTTACCTAGAAGAACAAGGTCACCCTTTGTGGTTTTTATTTTTTAAAGGAAAAGTTCTGTGCAGAACCGTTCCCCTTCTTTCCCAGTCCCTGTCTGTCTCCCCGCGCCGTGCCGGCCTTCCGCGGGCCCAGTGTGCACTTCCGCTGCTGTGCTGCACTGCCGCCTCTGCCTTCAAACCTTTTTTTAAAAAAACCTTAGCCCGAGCAACATCACTCTTAATTCACCCAAAGGATTTATTAACCACAATGTGATTCTTGCCACAGCTGTGTGACTTTAAGGTTTATGAAGTGTGGTCAAAGTGCAAGTTGAGATTAGGTTTAGAATCAGAGAAATACCTGGAGAAATCACTTCAGTGGCTTTTTTTTTTTTTTTTTTTCTCTAGAAGAAATGTGTGTTGGCAGTAATTGATAATACTGCCTTGTCCTGGTCCCGTCTGCGCTTCAGAAAATAATTCATGTCTTCACAAAAAATAGATGTGCAGGACAGCGAGCCCAGGCTGCTCTGGGGGGGCGGCTGTTGCGTGGTGGTGAAGCGATGCAGACGGCCCTTCGGGGTCTTGCTGGTGAGGACTCTGGAAGAGGTTACCCGGCTCTGCCGTCCCTGCCACCCTCGGGGGTGGCTGTGCTTTGGGAGTCCTGTTGGCTGGAGCCTGTTTCCTGGGGCGTCAGTGGCCCAGCCTTGCCTCGGCCAGGTCGCCACCTCATTTGTAGCGGGTGGGTTCACCTCTGCACTCCTAGGTAGGCCTCGTGAGGGAGGCCTCACTATCCGAGAGGGCTGTTTTCTCCACATCACCTGAGGTGTCGCCTAAAGCACTGAGACATTGGAGACTTTAAGGTAAAAATTGTGAATCGGGGAGCACTGATTGCTGTCCATAAAAGCTAGCTGGGGTCCACACACTGGTTGACGGGAGCCCGGCGGCTGCAGGCAGACTCTCCTTTGGAAACCAGCAGTCTGACGCCTGCCTCTGACAGGGCAGCCGCACATTTGGCCCTGTTTTTTACCAGCCCCAAAACTTGTGGTTAGCCGATAGAGTGCATAGATGCAAGAAGCTTAACCTGGCCATCTGGGAAAATGGTGCCACTCACCTTCGAGGGATGGTAGTCCCCCTGCGAGAGATCACTAAATGAAAAGAGCAAACTGATTTGTGTTGCTTTTGGCACGCGGAGGCCCGTGGTCACATGGTTCTGTGTCTCTCTGACACTAAGCTTTAGAAGTCAGAGTTAATCTCTCAGGCTTTATTTACAGTGATAATTTGGTGAACTCGAGTTTATCTAGAAAGTGAGACTGTCCCCTTGAGGAGCAGTCACTGGGGAGGGGAAAGCCAGAATGCAGCAGGCCAGGGGCTCTGGGGAAGAGCAAAATGCTTTGGCTTAAAAATTAGGATCAGTTTCTAGAAAGGGGAGAGACCATTGCTTCTGATTCTCTGGCAGCCAGTTGTTCAATCACTTCAGGTTTTCTTGGGTTTACATTCCCAGTTTTGAACCCCAAGACTTACTTGGCTTCTTACCAGGCAACGCCAGAAAAGGCAGCATCGTCATTTTACCGGGTTTGTCACCATGATGCCCTCCTTGTCCCTCCACTTTCTCTCCCCCTGGCAGGCCAAACATGAAGAGCCAGTAGCCCTGAGTTGGTGTTCGTTGCTCTCTATCTTGGGAGCTCAGAGTAGCTCAACAGTCCAGGAAAGAGCTCTTCCAGGCTTGAGTAATACCCACCCAGGGATTTAAAAGGACCTTCGCAGCCCTTAGGAAACAAAGCAGGCTGCCCCTGTCCCAGTGCGGGCCCAGGCTCTGGCCCTCTGCTGCAGGGGAGGCAGCCTACCGGGTGTCGCTTCCCAGTGAGGGGCTGTAAATCCCGCAGGAAGCAACCCCGCCCTGAGCCTCTTTGGCCACCCCTTGTCCCCTGAGAGGAAGCTTTCCAGGGCTGAGCTCTAGTCTCTAACTTAATGCCCTTTGTTATGGAGAAAGTGTGTTACTAATAAATGACCCAAAGGACATCTAGTTTTGGTCCCTCAGTGTAACACATGTGACTTGTGCCAGGGAAGGTCCAGACTGGTTCCGGGGACCCAGGAAGGGGCAGGACACGAGGGCCTCCAGGTAGCATGTCTGAGGTTCAGGCCTGGCGGGCTTGCAGGGTGCTCAGTGCAGGGGGGACCTGAGGTTTTTCTTGGGGAGCCCACAGCCTGCAACCTGCCAGGAATGTGCCGAAAGTCGGGGGAACAGACATCCAAACTCCAGCTTGCAGCTGGAAACGTCTCCTCTGGCTGTGGCTCCTCTGTCCCTGAGGGGGTTTTTGCTCAGAATTTTCCGATGCGACTGTCCTCTCAGCACATGTAGCTTGCCACCAGCATTTCGCTTAGCCTCCGAGCGCCTCGGCCTTTCACGTCCCAGTGTGAGCAGATGCAGGCATGTTGCTCAAGGGACAGACACGTGAGGAGCCCGGGCCACAGAGGCCCTCCTAGTTAGTAGAGGAAGTGGGCCACGTATCACAAAAGAAGCAGGGGCCAGTTTCGTACATGCCAGGTCTGTTCTGTTTCTTCCTGGTCTGAAGGCTTGCAGACTGGCTCCCACGAGAGACGGGGATTGAGGGAGTGCGTTTGTCTGAAAGGTGGCAGCCTGTTGGCCACGTGCTTTGTTAAGGAGGTCAGGATGTTTGGGGGTGTTGGGAACAATAGAGTGGAAGGAAACAGGTGCCTGTCACCCGCTCGGGCGTGCCACGGAGAGCAGCAGCAGGCGTGGCTAGCAGAGCCTTTGTTTCAGGACCTGCCTTGCACCTTTCCAGTGACTGGTAGGGGACAGGCTGTGTGCAGGGCGGGCAGCCACGGGCTTGGGAAGGGCTGTCCTCACTCCAGCATCAGTGCCCACAGGGCTGCAGGTGGTCCCCGAGACCACCACTGTGCTGAAGGATGAACTAGGCACGCTTCTCCCCTCTTGAGGACCGTGTGGACGGGGCCTGTGCTTCCGCGCAACCCATCGCATTGAGGCGGAGTAGCTGGGATGAACTGAGGCTAGCTTCTCCCAGAAGACACAAGACTTCGTCCCTTCCTTCTAGTGCGCAGGCAGCTCAGCCGAGACATCAGTGGCCGAGTCCAGTCACATCTCTGGAATTGTTAATTGTGAAAGGGGCGGGGATGAGCAACCAGGAGGCGGAGTCATCTTCGAGGAGGGGGCAGGAGGGAGCCAAGGAGTGGCGCTGACAGGGAGGGATGTGCTGGCTGGCCTTGAGCCTCCGCACTTACTATGGGGACAGGAGTGGGGATCCGTGCGCTGCAGGAGTCAGGAGTTACAGCCTGTGGGTTTGTGGTCTTGTTTTCCTGTATTTGTTTTGTTTTGTTGTTAGTTTCCCAAACAGCCTGGCTTGGCAGTGCGTGGAGTCTAGCTTCTCCTTCTGCCCGGGCAGGCCTCTGCCTGGTGTCTTGCCAGTGCCCCTGAGGAGACTTTTGCAGTGCTCCTAGTTACTGCCAGTGGTGGAATTTGGCCCGGAGAAGGGGGAGGGAAAGCGAGTCTCCCTGCTTCCTTTTTCCAAGGCGGGAATTCTCGGCTGCCTTCACACCTCCTTCCCATGGGAGCAGCGCGCTGGGAAGAAAGGGCATGGGTCTGGCCCCAGGCCTGGCAAGACCGGTGCCCCACAGATGCCACGGCCTTCCCCCACATAGCCCTCCGCCTTCCTTCTGACGCGCCCCTCTGTGTGGTGCCAGCAGAGGGGACAGACGGCCTGTGGGTTAGAGAGAGCTTGGTACTCCCGCTAGCACTCCCCGCCCCCGCACCCCATGCCTTTCTGTAAAAGCCAACGCTTGAGCCTGTGAGCCTGCCGACCGTCCTGTGTGCGAATCAGTTTGCTTGCCTGTGAGCTGTAGGAGGGAAGGGCATTGGAGTTAGAGGTGGTCATCTTGTGCCAACCAATAAAAAGCAGTATTTCACACACATCCCTGTTGGCGTCTGGTCTCTTCTTTTCAGAGGTTTCCTGTGAGCCCTGTCATTCTTCTGATGTCACCACACTCCTCTGCCATGTTCCCAGGGGTCACTTAGAGGCCCAGGGTGACCAGTGAAGGATCACTGTCCCGGGAGTTGAGTGCAGAGTGCGCCAGGGAAGCCTGGGCGCTTTGGCTCTGGTCCTGCTTCCTTCGGCCAGCGCTTCCTGGTGCCGGGTGTGGCACACAGTGCCAGCCCTGTCCTCCAGGAGGCTCCGTGCCCCGCAGGGGCGGAAGGGGAAGGGGTGCATCCGGGACAAGGAAGCACCGGGAGGAGGTGCTTGGTTGTGTGTTTGGAGCTGTGCATGGGAGGGACTCGCAGGGACCCAGGCCGCAGTGGTGGGGATGCGGCATTCCGTTGGCCGTCTGCCACCTCCCGGGCCAGGACAGGGCGAAGAACGTCCTCGGGTGCGGTGAGAAGTGGTGTGGTGGGACCGGATTCTGTGAAACCACAAGACCAGGCCCCAGAATCCAGCGTGGTGGGCCTGCTGTGAGGCGACGGTCCTGTGACGTCCGCCTGTCTTCTGAGGGGACAGGGGAGCTGCAGGGGACTGACCAGAAGCCAGGCTGGACCCCCACTTCATGTGAGGCTGCACCCCTGAGGAGCAGCCCGGAGACCTGCTGCGGCAGTGGAAGAAGGCCGCTTCCAGGACGGAGTCACAGAGCCTGACACGACTCGTGTGTGCGTGCTGGCGCCCACTTGTTTGTGTGATGGCAGGTGTCGGAGGGAGGGAGCCAGTCACCGCGCTGGCTGCAGTCCACCAGGGACAGACCCTATCCGACGCCAGGGTACCACCTTTCCCCCCAAACTCTCATGTGGGGGGCGGGTCCATTTGGGGGTTGAACCCAGGGCCTTTGCACAGAGCGACACCCCCAGACCTTTCTGTTGTTTTGAGATCATCGCTTACTAAATTGCCTAAGCTGGGCTAGGACTTTGCAATCCTCCTGCTCAGCCTTCCAGAGTGCTGGGACTGTAGGCGTGCTCCACCATGCCCAGCTCCCTCTAAAATTCAATCTGCAGGCTCCCTTGTCCTGCTCAAGAGATTTGCCCCTTCCTCTACCGAAAGTTCCCTTCCCAGAGTCTGCATGATTAGACTGCACGCTGATAAAATGACACACTCAGGAAATCACCACTGGCCACCTCGAATTGGGCCTGGGGTGTTCTGAAAACTCCCCGCTGACCCACTTCCTACTTGGTCATTCTTAATTTTATTCTGGGGGGTGCAGTGCAAAGTGTGGGATTTTCTGTGGCTTCCAGGACTTGGGGCTAGAGAGAAGTCCAAAGAGGCCCCCGAGCTCTTGAGCGTAGGTGACAGGAAGTCAGCGCTAAGGACACCAGTGCACCTACTGACGTGGCAGGGACCGGCTTTGCAACTAGGGCCCCTTCGTTGGCACAGCTCGTGCCCCAGGTGGGCTGGCTCCCACCCCCGAGGCCTGGCAGTGGAGCTGCAGTTTCGGTTGCTTTCTGCTTTCAGGCAGAGGCGGAGTGTGAGAGTGCATTTTCTCTCCTTGGTCTTGTGACACCTGAGAAGAGAGCTGGGAGGCTGCATCATCTGTGTCCTGAATGCCAGCGATGTGTTAAACCCAGGACGCCCAGTCCTCAGAGGCGCCTGCTGGGTAACAGATGGCACAAAATGGGAGTGGTGAGAGCCAGGGGAGAAGCAGCAGTGGGAGGCAGGGCAGGAGCGGGTAATGTTGGGGAGCGCTGGGAGGACGCCGCAGGGCTGGCATGGGGGCGAGGGATGCTGAGAGGAGCGGGACAGACACCATCCGAAGGCTCCATGCCATGACAGCTGGCGCCAGCGTTGGTGCTGGGCCAAGGTGCAGGTCTCAGCCCAGCTGTTGACAAGCTCTGCGGCCTCGGACAAGTCCCCATCACCAGCTGCTGAGTGTCAAAGGAAGCAGGGTGCTGGGCATGGTGGCACATGCCTGTAATCTCAGCTCTCCGGGAAGCTGAGGCGGGAGGGTTGTAAATTGGAGGCCAGCCTGGCAACATAGACCTTGTCTGGAAAAATAAAAAGGGTGGAGCGCCCAGTGGTGGAGTGCAGTGATAGAGGACGCCTGGATCCCATCCCCAGCTCTGGGAAAAACCTGTCACCAAAGTTGGGGTATGATCCCAGATGGTGGCAAGCCATTTAGGAGATGCCAACACCTGTGGCAAGTTCATGAAATAATACAAATAAGCCATAGCCTACGCAGATAATCGCAGTGCAAAGAGAATGCAGTCAAAGAAGCCCGAGGGGTGACTGGCTCCGTCCCAAAGAAGGGGGCATCAAGGTAAGGGTCCCAAGGGCTGAGGGCTTGGCTGGCCGGCTTAGCCTCGTCTGCCCACTGATGGGAGGAGAGAGGTAAGCTGGGGTTGGGTAGCTTGGCGGGGATGCATGAACTTTACTCCGGATGCTCAGGAGCCAGCAGAGGCTTTAAAACAACAGGACAGCATCTGCCCTGCATCCGGAAGCTGACATCACCATCCCGGTGTCACGGGGTCCAGCACACGCTCACAGCTCTGCACTTAGTCCTTGCAGCCCTGCCTCCCACGGGCATAGGAAAGCAAACGGAGGCTCAGGGAAACCACTGCTTCAAAGGAACAAGGCAGACTTGATCCTGAAAGTCATAGCCGCGCATGGTGGGACACGCTTGTCATCCCAGCACTCGGGGAGCTGAGGCAGGAGGATCGCCTTGAGTTTGAGGCCAGCCTGGGCTACACAGTGAGACACTGTCTCAAAAAAAAAATAGTAATCACAGAGGAGCCAGGCGTGGTGGCACACACCTGTCATCCCAGCACGCTGGGAGGCTCTGGGTTCAATCCTTAGTGCAAAGAAACAAACAAAAAAAAGAGTGAGCAAAGCTACAGTAAAGCTCCAGAGATGTGGAAGGTAACGTGGAAAACACCAGAATCCGAGGAAGCCCTGTGTGCAGCAACAGCAAGCCTCGCCCTACAGACACAGGAGCTGAGGCAGCCGCTGAGCAGAGTCGAGGTGGCGATAAATGGGGCAATGGACAGGCCAGGGCCCAGGAACAGACCTGGGGAGGGAGGACAGGGTCTGAGCCAGGGGAGCTGCTCACGTGGGGAAGGGTGAGTTTTCAGCCAGCTGCACAAATGAAGCAGTAAAATGGGATCCCTGCCTCACACACCCCTGCCCCAGGGAAATAAATTTGAAAGTGTGAAAAACGAGTCATGAAACCTTTTGGTTTTGGGGTTTTGTTCTTGTTTTGTTTCTGTTTTTGTTTGTTTGTTTGTTTGTTTTTGTTTTTTGAGACAGGGTCTTGCTACATACTTGAGGCTGGGCTAGAACTCACTATGTGCCCCAGGCTGGCCTTGAACTCACGGCAATCCTCCTGCCTCAGCCTCCTGTGTTTGGATTACAAGTGTGCACCACCATGCGCAGCTGTTAAATCATAAAACTTTGAGAAGAAAATAGAAATTAAAAATGCCCAAGATAACAGACAGGAGGTCAGACATAGGGGCCCATCCTCCACTGCTTGGCAGTGTCGCCGTCACTGCATACTGTAGTGTGGTCAGGGCCAGCAGAGACCAATGGGGTGGAGCGGGGTCTGAGCCTAGGGCTGCATCTGGTCCCTGGGGGAGTTGGGGTCCCTCATCTCCCATCACTCAGGCTATAGCTTGGGCACCGAGTTAGCCCCTGTTACTATGACAGATGCCCGAGGTCGCCAGCATACAGGGAGGAGAGGTTTACCCGCTCACCATCCATGATCACTTGGCTCCAGTGCCTCTGCCCTGTGTCGAGGCCGTAATCTTGGCTGAAGAATTTGGTGGGGCAGAACTGCCCACCTCGTGGCCAGGAAGCCAACGAGAAAGAGCCAGGTATGGGGGGCGTAGACCTGGAACCCTGGCACTCTGGGAGGCTGAGGCAGGGGGATTGCAAGTTGGAGCCCATCCTGGGAAACTTTTTTTTTAAACAGGGTCTCACTGAGTTGTCCAGGCTGAGCTCAAGCTTGTGATCCTCCTGCCTCAGCCTCCCAGAGTGCTGGGATTACAGGTGTGCACCACCGCATCCAGTTCTAGCCCTCTGTTTTACAGTTTTGGAAATAAGCACAGTCAGAAGGGACTTTGCAGTAGTTCTGCAGTTTGAAGCCCTCAGTGGAAGGTACAGACTGTTGGTCATGCTGTAACACTGGCTGCTCTTTGTTGGTATGCAATTTGCTATTTTTTATTATTTTTGGTGGTGCTGGGAATTCACACTGAGCCCTTTAAAGCACTGAGCTACATCCCCACCCCATTCCTTTTCATATTCTTTTTTTTTTTATTTTGAGACAGGGTCTCACTAAGTTGCCCAGACTGGGCTTGAATTTGCAATCCTCCTGCCTTAGCCTCCCAAAGTCCTGGGATTACCATGACCTGCTGCAATTCTTTTTTTTTTTTAAATAGCCATCTTACTTTGGCCCACATACTGTCCAGGCAGTGCCAGGTCCAGACCCATGTCCCTCACTCGCTCTCTACCGTGAATTACTCCATCTCTCCCATCCTCATGTCCCTCCGTGTCATCTCTCTCAGGACCCCAACTCTCTCTTGCACCATCCATCCCCGTACCCTCCTGTGTCAGAGCCATGCCTGCCCTTGCACACCCGTCTCAAGGTGCCTTCTGATGAGCGAGAGCACTGCCCTGGGCCACGGTGACCCTGGACTGTGCAGAGCAGGTGCCCTGGCCGCTCGGGAAGAAACAGAGCCCCGGTGTCACCCTGGCCCTTGTCCTCCCCTTCAGACAGCTCTGCAGCGCCCCGAGGGTCCTGGGGGGAGAGGAGCTGGAGGGGGGGGACAGTTCTTCCCTGGTAAGGGTGACAACTGCTGTGTCCCTGACAGGGCACTGGATTATGGGTGGCCCCTCTCCTCTGAGGCCCTGAGTCTGGGGTAGGGATGAGGTGTTGGTCAAAGGGTACAAAGTGGCAGTCAGGTAGGAGAACTAAATGGTAAGGAGGGTGCTGGGTATGGTATTAGCATGAGTCATTCCACACTACATACACGAAGCATCACTTTGTATCCCATACTTATAGAGGATTATAATCCGAAACAAGTAGAAACTGGGCACAGTGGCACACATCTATGTAATCCAAGGTACTTGGGAGGCTGAGACAGGATGTTTCCAAATTGGGGCCATACTGTGTCTCACAATAAAATAGGGCTGGAGGTGTAGCTCACTGGTAGAACACTTGCTTAGCATGCACAAGGCCCTGGGTTTAATCCCCAACACCAAAAGCAAAACAAAACTAAATTTTAAAAATTATCAGATGCAGCTAGATGTGGTGTCACACACCTGTAATCCCAGCACTTGGGAGGCTAAAGCAGGAGGATCACTGTGCATTCAAGGCCAGCTTGGGCTACATAGTGAGTTCAAAACCAACCTAAACTACATAGTGAAACCCTGTCTCGAAACACCCCTCCCCCCAAAAATACTATCAGATGCAGCTAGGCATGATGGCACATGTAATCCTAGCACTGGGGAGGCTGAGGCAGGAGAATTGCTGTAAATTCAAGGTCAGCCTGGGCTCTATTATGAGTTCAAGGCCAGCCTGGGGTACATAGTGAGACCCTGTCTCAAAAAACACACACACACAGGGCCGATGAGATGGCTCAGCAGCTTAAGCGCCTGCTTGGCAAGCGCAAGGTCCTGAGTTTGAGTCCTGGAACCCACATAAAGGAAAAAATGGGCCGGTGATATCACTCAGCAGCACAAGCACTTGCTGGTAAGCATGAGGTCCTGAGGTTGACTCCTGGTACCCACATAAAACACACACACACACACACACACACACAAACAGTGATCAGATGCAGTGGTGCACACCTGTAATCCCAGCAACTCAGGAGACTGAGGCAGGAGGGAGGCAAGTTTGAGGCCAGCCTGGGCAACTTGGGGAGAGCTTGTCTCAAAAAATAAAAGGGCCGGTGAGGTGGCTCAGCGGCGTAAGCGCCTGCCTGGCAAGCGCGAGGGCCCGAGTTCGACTCCTGGAACCCACGTATGAAAAAGGGCTGGTGATATCGCTCTGCAGCATGGGCGCCTGCTGGCGCATGAGGTCCTGAGGTCGACCCCCGGTACCCACAAAAAAGAAAAAATAAAAAGAGCTGGGATGTAGCTCAGTGGTACAATGGCCTTAGGTTCAATCCTCAGTGCAGAGAGAGAGAAAAATGCTACTACAAGCATTCTTGTATACATAAAGGACATTTTTTTTGTCTTGAGCTCCATATTGTATCTTTTTTTCTCCCCCATTAAAGGTTCAAAACCAGAAGCGGGTTCTCTCTGCAGCAAATACACATCAAGATAGAGTCTGTGTACAGTGAGGACCGTGCTTCCCCATGTCCCTGCGCCTCGCTGGCCAAAGCCCATAAGTACAGCCCAGGCTGGGCTCAAACTCACAGTGATCCTCCTGCCTCAGCCTCCCAAGTGCTGGGATTCCAGGTGTGCACTACCATGCCTGCCCCATGTAGCTCAGTTTGAAGTCCCTGGGTTCAATCCCCAATACTGACAAAAAAAAAAAAAAAAAAAAAAAAAAAAATCGTAATATCACAAGTTTAAACAAAAAGGAAAATGCATAGCATTTCACTGCTCCAGACTGATTAGAAAAGTGAACACCATTCTAGACGATTTCTTGATATCTTTGTACATAAATGCATTTTTTTAAATAAAAAATGGGCTCTGTGTACTATTTTGTAGCCTATTGTTGAATTAACAGAGTATACTGGACACCTCTTCACCTCAATGAATTCATATCATCATGATCTCTCTCCTTGTTTTTTTCCTTCATACTGGAGATGAACTCTGAAGCTCTCTACACTGAGCTACATCCTCAGCCCTTTTTCATTTTGAGACACAGTCTTGCTAAGTTATCCAGGACAGGCTCGAGCTTGTGATCCTCCTGCCTCAGCCTCCCAGAACCCTGGGATTACAGACAAGTGCCACCATACCTGGCTAGTTTTTCGGTATTCTTGGTGGTAGCCATTCTGACTGGATAAGATGAAATCTCAGAGTAGTTTTTATTTATAGTTCTCCAATGACTAAAGATGTTGAACTTTTTTTTTTGGTATGCTTATTAGTTGGTCATTTGTACTTCTTTTGAGAAATCATGTTCAGTTGCCCATTTATTGATTGGGGTATTTGATTTTTTGTGTGTGTGTCTTTTTGAGATCAGGTTTTGCTATGTGGTTCAGGCTGGCCTTGAACTCCACAGTGATCCTACTGCCTCAGCTTCCTGAGTGCTGGGATTACAGGGGTGCGCCACCACGCCTGGCCTCTAGTTCTTTTAAATACGGTATACTCCTTAACTTTTTTTTTTTTTTTTTTTTTTTTTTTTTTTTTTTTTTTTAAGACAGGCTCCTCTCACTATGTAGTTCAAGCCAGGCTTGAACTCACTATGTAGCCCAGGCTGGCCTCAAACTCCTGGCAATCCTCCTGCCTCAGCCTCCCAAGAGCTGGGATCACAGGCATGGGCTACCACGCCCTGCATCCCAGCCTTAACTTTTCTTTCTTTTTTTTTTTTTCCTCTTTTACTTTTATTTATTTACTTATTTATTTTTTAAAGACAACAAGTAAACATTCTTATGTATTAACAAACTCAAGCATTAGAGAATGTACAAATACCTTTTGGAGAAAAATATTACTCAGTATAAGATTAAGCCATGTAAAAGCTAGGTAAAAATGGAAGACTAAGGAATGGAATAGTCACAGTGAAATTGCATTTTCATACTAGGGAGACAATACGATGTTTACAAATGTGCATCCGGTTTATTTCGCTTGTGAGTATTTTCTCGAGTTGCATCCATTTACCTATAAAAGTTTCCAGTTTATCCTTCTTTATGGCTGAGTAGTACTCCATTGTGTAGAAATACCACATCTTTCTTATCCATTCCTCAGTTGATGGGCATCTGGGTTATTTCCACGATCTAGCTATTACAAATTGTGCTGCTATAAACATGGGTGCACATATATCACTGTGGTACGATGTTTTTAATTCTTCTGGGAAGATACCCAGAAGGGGAATAGCTGGGTCAAATGGGACCTCCAACCCTAGTTTTTTGAGGAGTCTCCACACGGATTTCCACAGTGGCAGCCTTAACTTTTCAAACGTATGGAATGCAATCCCAATACAGAAATTAGTAATGTCTTCTGGTGGGTGTAACATCCATGTCAGGTCCAGGTTACTCTCAGATGAATGATTTTTCTCCTCTGGGAGCTGCTGTTTTTCCTGCCTCTTTGTAATAACTCTGGCTATTCTTTGTGCATATGTGTGTGGTACTGGGGATTGAACCCAGGGCCTTCGCACTGTGCTACAGCCCCAGCCTTTTTTATTTTTTGAGACAGGGTCTCGC
The DNA here is from genome assembly GCA_028451465.1 of Erethizon dorsatum. Lineage (NCBI taxonomy): Eukaryota > Metazoa > Chordata > Mammalia > Rodentia > Erethizontidae > Erethizon > Erethizon dorsatum. The sequence goes on from CM051822.1 coordinate 164,663,917, forward strand.
TAAATCACTAAGTTGTCCAGACTGGGCTCAAACTTGCAATCCTCCTGCCTCAGCCTCCCAGGGTACTGAGATTCCAGTTCAGTCTTCTCTGATCTTGTCCAGTGGGTCTGGAGCAGGACAGAAGGATGTGAGGCAACAGAAGGACTGGACACCACGGCTCCTGCACCAAGCACCGCAGCGCCGATAAGGAGCAGTCAAAACTTCAACGGGGCTGCTGGCTGTGGCCCCACACACCTGTCATCCCAGCTACTCGCAAAGCTGCAGCAGGAGGATTGTACTTCCGAGGTAACTCAAGAGAGATCCTGTCTCAAAATAAAAAATGAGGACGAAAGAGCAATCTGGCTGCCAGATCACCCCGTCGATCGCCAGGGTTGATTCGGCTGACCTGGCTGGCTAGACGGGTGTCCCCTTCCTCATCGCTCCGGGCGGGTGTCTCCCGAAGCTGCTGCGTGCGTGGTGGAAGAGGATGACCACCCCCATAGAGGAGGACTGTTTCCTCGGTCGAGCGTGGAGGAGTAGCTGCGCTCCCCTGCTAGAACCTCCAAACGAGCGCTCAGAATGAAAAACGGAAAGGAGTTGTAGCAGTGGTACACTAGCACCACCGTAAGCAAATACGAAGGTCAGAGGGCTGGGGGTGTAGCTCACCACTCCCAGGTGGGTTCAATACCCGCTACTGCAAAGAAGAGAGGGAAGGGAGGGAGGGGAAGTGCTCAGGGTGGTGCCGCCCTCTCCGCCCCTTCCCTTCCTGCCGTGGGGGTGGAGGCTCCCTGGTGTTCTCAGGCTACTGGGAGGAACCGGCCTCAGATGCACCCTGGAGCCCCGAGGCCACCTGTCCCCGGTCCTGCCTGGCCCCGCCGGTCCGGGGCTTCAGTTAGGGACTGGGGTGGACTGGGGTCGCTGCCCGTGCCCCTGCCCTGCCAGTGCCCAGCCAGTGCCAAGCAAGGCTGGGCTCCCCGCACCTCACGGCTGCCCGAGTGCGCTCTCCTTGGGGCTTGAGCAGGGTAACCTGGGCCGCCCGGACCCTCACCACCGCGGGGACCAGGGGGGCTGGTCTGGCTCAGGTGCCACCACCTTGGTTCTTTGGTGACTTCCATCCCAGCCTGGAGTTTTCCTGATCTTTCGTGATTTCAGTGGGGAGAGGAAGCTCTGAACAACACTTGCACATGTATAAATAAACTCCACGTATGGAAGGCGAGTGTAGATTCCCTGCAGTTGTAAGAAAACAGACGCCCCATGCGCTTCGCCTCGCTCTCCCAACGTAAAACGATGCCAGTCACAAGCGCCGACACTGGCGCTCCCCACCAGGCTTCTCATTTCTCCAGTGTGTGCCATCTTAACGATGACACCATTATCGAAAGCTTAGGCCCAGGGTCACCGAGCGGCCTGGGACCCACAGGGCCTTAAGCCCCCGCCCCACCCGTGTCCCCTAAACCGGAAGGAGGCGACGAGGAGGCGCGCGAGGCTGAGGCACGGTGCGCGCCAGGCTCCTCTCCCGCGTGTCACACACGGAGACTGAGGCCCAGGGGCGCTGGGCGCTGGGGCAGGACTAGCAGGCCTGGCCCCTCCACCCGCCGAGCACAGCCGAAGGCAGTCGCAGCCCCTCCCGGAGGCCGAGCCCGGCGGGCCGGCGCGGGGGCGCACGCGCGTCCTCGGGGCCACCCCGCGCAGCTGAGACCCTGTCTCGAAAAAAGGACAGCGGGTGTAGGTCAGAGGTAGGGCGCCCTGCGCTTGATCTCCAGTACCGAAGATTTAAAAACACCGGGGGTGGAAGGTGTCGCCCCCAGCGAGGCGGGACCTGACTGCGCGTCCTACCCCAGCTCGGGCCGCCCGCCGGAGCGCCCGGGGCACGCCGGGAAACCGGAGCGGCGCAGCCCCACCCGCTGCGCAGCCCTCGACTGCCCTCTACCGCCGCGCTTGGGCCCTGCAGGCCCGGCCGGCCCCGCCCGCCCCGCCTCGCGATTGGTCGCTTCTGAAGGGTCGGACCGACCGCCTTCTGCCGCCGGATTGGCTGCGCCCGGGCCGGGTCCCCGCCCACCACCGGGGTCCTTTGATCACGCGCCCGCGGGCTCTTCCGGGGCCCGGGAGCCAACCCAGGGCGTTGCTGTCCCCGGCTGCCGCGGCGGGAGGTAAGGCACGGCCGGGTTGGATGGGCGGCAGAGCGCCGGCGCGGCCCACGCCTGGGGGTGCTGGGGCCCCAGGATGCCCAGGCGCGGGACTGCTCCGACGCCCCCGCCCCGGCTGAGCCTCCCGCACCGTGGGAAACGCCTGCCGCCCGCCGCCGCTGGCCAACCTGCATCCTCGGAGCGGCCCGATGCCCTCCCTCTGCCCTCCGCCTGGCCGGTGAGCTGCCACCGCGCACGGGCCGGCCGGAGCCCCACGGACACGGGGCAGGTAGCTCGTACCTTGGCTCTGCTAGAGACCCTGGCGAACCTGGTTGAGGGTCCCGGTAAAGACCGTGCAGCTGCCCCAGAGTGATCTCCGCTTCTGTCGCTGAGGCTGACCCTGTCCACCTCCGCCTGTCGGCCCAGGCCAGCAGGGGAGGACCTGGGTGGAGCCCGGGGTGGGGACCAGAGCGAGGTGACATCATCTGGAAGGCACAGACCATCCCTCCCCACTGCGTCCACACTGGCACGGGAGACCGATTGGGGTCAGGGGCTGTAGGCTGTCGGTGGTACCAACGGGGACAAGGAGGACGCAGCGCCCAGGCATGGAGCCCATAGCTTGGGTGTGGGGACCGGACCAGGACCGAGGCGGCCCTTCCGACGCTCCCACCTCGCCCGGGGCTGCAATGCAGGACCCTCCTGTGCTTGCCAGTTAGCGCCTCTGGACCGGAGGCCTGGAGAGGAGCTGCGCTAAACCTTTTCCTGGTAGTTGAACCTTGCAGGCGCTCCGATGGATTTAGGGAAGGAGCTGGCCAGGAAGCAGGCCCTGGATCTGGGCCCTCTCTGGTGCTCCTTTCACCCAGGATGTGCCCAGCCCTTGGAGGGTACCTCCCCCAGTGTTTGACCTGGGACGGTTCTCACCCATCTCCAGCTCTGCGGAGGGATCCCGAGTCTGTCTGTCGCTGCAGGTGCAGCCCTAACCTCCCGCCTTCTCTGCAGGAGCCTGGTGGAGGCCCCTCCCGAGGCCCCGCTGCCAATGCTGACCACCCAGGCCTCCGGCTGCCGATGTCATGAGTAACACCACAGTGCCCAATGCCCCCCAGGCCGACAGCGACTCCATGGTGGGCTATGTGTTGGGGCCTTTCTTCCTCATCACCCTGGTCGGGGTGGTGGTGGCTGTGGTAAGGAGCCCCCCATACACCCAGACACCACAGCTTGGCCGAGGCAGGGGTTAGACGGGCCAGGCCAGTGTGCGCAGCCTTCTGTGGTCCTGGGAAGGCCGTGGCGGGGTCCCTCGCCCAGGGCGGCCTCCACAGTGCTGTCTCTATTGCAGGTAATGTACATCCAGAAGAAAAAGCGGTGAGTGTCCCTGCCCCACCCCACGCCGCCGGCTCCAACCGTCTCCCCTGCTGTAGATCTGAGTTCCCTGCGTAAACGGGATGTCCCTTAGCCACGGCCTGCACTTTCTCTCACCCAGCCTCTGCGGCCCAGGGAGGGGCAGTTCAGTGTCCCTGCCTGGGAGAGGGAAGACCAGGCAGTCAAGTGTCTGATGCCCCCACCTGTTCCCCAGGGTAGACAGGCTGCGCCATCACCTGCTCCCCATGTACAGCTACGACCCAGCCGAAGAGCTGCACGAGGCTGAACAGGAGCTCCTCTCAGATGTGGGAGACCCCAAGGTAAGCGTGGACACCAGATGGACCAGCAGAGTTCACAGTGGGGTACTGCTGACCCCAGCCTTGGCTCCACCTCCCCACAGGTGGTGCACGGCTGGCAGAGTAGCTATCAGCACAAGCGGATGCCCTTGCTGGATGTCAAGACGTGACCCGGCCCGACCTCGAGGACGGGCCCTGCCGTCTGCTTCTCCCGCGGTGCCACTGCCTTGCCCCCCACCCAGGGTGGGGGACAAGTCAGCCTGCTTCCCCTGGCCAGCCTTGCAGCCACCTCCAGGAGGGTGGTCAGCTGTCCCTGGTGATGGGCCAGATGTATAGTATCCAGGATGTACAGTATTTTGTAAATAAAATGTCTTGTGCTTAGGGGTGTGGCTTCTCTAAAAGGAGTTGAATGAATAGATGTGCAGGTGCAGCCCCCACCCCAGCTGGGGGGGCGCACAGCACAAGACTCCAGTCCAGAAAAGGATATTTTTTTTATTCAAGTAACTGCAAATAGGAAACCAGAGGGGGAGCCCCAGGCTGGGACAAATACCCGCCACCCTCCCCGACAGGACAGGGGGAGCTGGTGGCCCCTACACCCTTCCATGGTCAACACGGGCCCCTCCTCACTCTGCGGCAGCATCCTAGGGGCGGTGCCCCACCTTCCCTGGGACTGGGGTGCTCTGCACCCAGCCTGGGCGCCCCAACCCCCATCCCCGCATCTTGGGGAGGGAACAGGGCAGAACATGAGGCAATGAGGATGAACGACTGGCGCTGGTGGCAGCAGCAATGACAAATGTTTAAGAATGAAACATTGAACAAAACCCAACACAACTGTCCAGAGGTAGTTTGTGAACAGAGGAGAAGATGGAACCAGAACCTTGGGGGTGGGGAGGAGGGCGGGGCAGCAGGGCAGGCTCCCGTGGTCAGCGCCCCTCGGTGTCAGCAGCCACAGTGCAAGCAGGAGGGTGGGTGAGCGCCTGGCCTTAGGCAGCTGCCACAGGGGACCTAGGCCTCACGTGGGCAGCAGGTAACTCTGCCAGCTGCTCTCTCAGGTGTGGCACAGAGGGCGGGGCCTCCAGCTCTTGCTCCTTCCTGTACCCCAGGGGGGTGTCCAACCGGTGGTGGACTAGGAAAGCTGGGGAAGCAACAGGTAGGTGAGCCCTACCAGGTGAGACTGGCTGGAGCATTGGGGGGGGCCAAGGCCTCCCACTGCCCTCAGCTGCTGCCAGCACAGTGGGGTGGGGCAAGTCAGAGTGAGATGGGGCTAGGGCCCCTTAAGGCCAGGGGAGCCCTCCCAGGCCCCTAGAGGGGAAGCCAGAGGGAGCAGCGGAGGAACAGAAGGGGTCCCTAAATGAAGAGCCCAGAGAGCAGTGACCCCGAGGCAGGCAGGTGCAGGGAGATGGGGTGCGGCTAAGTGGACGTTAGCCTTGTCCAGGAGGGCGAGTGTGCGGGCAGGGGCTGCTGGGGACGAGCCTGAGGGAGCTGCTCTGAGCACAGGGCCCCGCGGCGGCTGGTGTGCTGTGTAGTGTGCCGGGAAGGGGCGGTGGGTGACAGGCCGGGGGCGGGGGCGGGGGCGTGGGAGCGGAGCCAAGCTGTCCAGTCCCAGAAGGAAGCTGCTCCTCGGGGAGGGGCAGGCGGCACGGCGCGGTCACTGCTCCTCCTCTGAGGACTCCTGCGAGATGCCCTCCTCTTCCTCCTTCTCCTGCAGAAGGGCGGAGTGGACAGAGCGCTTTGGGCCCCTCCTCCACCCCAGGGTCGCCCCCTCCCCACACTCCCCCGCTCTCCAGAAGGGAGATGAGTCAGGGCTGAGTGTGAATGACTCAGCAACCTCCATGGCCGCGTTTCATTCATAAAAATGAACAATTTAAAAGAAGGAGACAAAAAAAAAAAAAAAAAAAACCACACACGCGCTGCTCTCAAACAGCCAGGAGCCAGGCACTGGCCCAAAGCCCTCAGAGGCAGGAGGGCAGCATAGGGACTGCACCCAGAGGACTGGCACGCTGGGGAGGGGGCACAGGGGGTCTTGGGGAGGAATCAGGAAGGGGCGAGGGAGCCCCTCTGGGCACTGGATGCCTATGGCCCACTAGAGCAGGTGCTGGGTCCCTGGGTGGCCTGAGGCTGACCTGGGCCCAGAGCAGGAAGGCCTCACTCACTGGGCGGGAATGCAGGGTCACCACAGCCCCCGTGCCAGGCAAACTCCAAAACAGCTCGCTTCCTGTTACTCACTTGTGGGCCTTGGACAGGGCGCCCCCACCCCAGTCCGGGCTCAGCTGGGGAATGGAGAGCAGGGAAGGCTGAATGGGGGTGCTGAGGAGGGTGCTCCAAGGCAGTCCCAGACTCGCCCCCATCCCAGGGAGAGGGTGCCTCTCCAGACAGGGCTCCTCTACAATTTCCTCCTCTTTCCTAGAGGTCCCTGCTATGGACAAACCTCACCCTTCCCTCTGGCTTCCTTGCCACCTCCACCTGGATGACTTCCAAGACCTCCCCTCAAGTTATGTCCCTCTGGGAGGGGAGGGAGCTGCAGAGGCTGCCCCCCCCGACAGGCAGGGTGTGGGGACCTGGCCTGGTGTCTGTCTGGGTCGCTGGGCTAGCCATGTCCCAGCACCGCTGTGCCTGCAGACCCAGGACGGCAGTCCCCCACCCCAGCCTGCACAAGCCAGGCACCTCAGCCTAACCGCCCCTGGTCAGGCAGGCCACAGCACCTACCAGTTTTTTGGGTCTGCCCCGTGGTTTCCTCCCTGGAGCCGTGGTGGTTTTCTAGAGGGTCAAAGAAAACATCCCCTAAGTCAAAGATGCTGGACAGGGCTCGCGCAGTGCCCAGCGCCTGGCAGGGATGGGTGGCCACCCGGGCCCAGCTGCTGATGACTGGCTGGCCACATTCGCCCCCTACCAAGTACACACACGAACGGCCCCCAGCCCCTCCACCCGTGACTCAGAGGATGTGAGTCGTGTCTTAAAATAATAAAGAAAACTCTTCTAAAGGCTGATGCCACTGAGAGTCTGGCCCTCCCCACTGTCCTCACCCCTTCCAGGGACCCCAGGGTGAAGGTGAAGCTCAGCCCGGAGGTGGCAGAGGCCAGACTCCTCACTGTCCCCACACCTTCCTCCAGACCAGGAGAGCTGCACGTGGGGCGTGGGGCTTCTGCCTAGGTGAGCGCCGTTACCACCCCACTTTCCACACCGAGGACGGAGGACGACCAGAGCAGTGGGGAAAGGAAAGGGCCCTGTTTCAAGCCTCACCCGGATCTTGGCAGCACCCTTGTTTTTGCTCCCCTTTGGTCGGCCCCGAGGTCTCTTAGGTGTTGGCACTTCACTGGGCTCCTTCTGCAGGGACAGAGGGGCAGTCAGGGACACAAGCCCCACTCCTCAGCCTTCACCAGCGTCTGGCCCCAGCCCCGCAGGTGTGCAGGCCTTGAGGCTCCAAGGCTCCCCAGCACCTCTTCAAAGCCCTCCCCTAGCTTCCCTTCCCTGGGAGAGGAAAATGACAACAAACCAGGAGACCTCTGAGAAGGGCAGGGCGGCAAAAAGACACTGTTAGGTGGCCCGTCCATGGTCCACTTTAAACAAAACGTTCAACACTGGAGCCTCGGTTCTTCTGACACAAAAAACCCATCAATGACATAGGTCCAGTGCCCAGCAATGGCCTCGCTGTTACCCACCCTCTGAGACACATGCTGGAGAGGCTGTGGGGACCCCGCCTTCACCTGCAATCCTGGTCCCTGCCAGGAAGAGGAATTCTGCCCAGACCCCCGAGATCCCGCTGAACTTGCTCCTGAAATCTTCGCGAGCCCAAGACAGAATAAAAGGCCACCGTAAGTGCACAGGAGCCGGGCTCGGAGAAGCCCCCAAGCCTGCTCTGAAGGGCGCAGCTGAGCACCCCGCTTCCTGAAGACTCCAGATGGCTGCCTGTCCCCATTCCAGGACCCACTGGGGAGGGGCACCAGGGTATGAGTGTCACTGCCACCAAACCCCCAATTTCTTAGGCTCCTATGTCCACTTAAAAAGCCAAAGCAAAGCCCATCACAGGCCCCCAAAGTGTAGCCCGGGGATAGTGCCGGCCTGGGAACTCGCTAGCAGCCTGCGATGACAAAGGCCAGCAGATATACAGCAAGTAGTGGAAACTTTTTTGTTTTCTAGAGTCTCACTATGTAGCCCAGGCTGACTTTGAACTCCATGACCCTCCTGGCTCAGCCTCCCAAGTGCTGGGAATACAGGCATGTGCCGTGATGCCGGGGTAGTACAGAGAAACTTTCACAGCAACTGACAAGAGCTGTGTGCAGTGAGTCTCATGATTAAAGGTACTAAGTATAAACCTACCTGTCTACCTGTGGCTGGGGAGGTGGCTAGCAGGTGGAGCGCTTGCCTAGTATACATAAGGCCCTGGGTTCTACCCCGAACACCACTGAAAAAACTAGTAATAAACGTAAGCATATGTACACATGTTGTTTTGTTTTTGGAATACAGGGTCCTTTCACTGAGCTACATCCCCAGTCCCTTGTATTTATTTTGAGACTAAGTCACCCAGTCTGGGCTTCAATTTGTGATCCTCCTGCCTCAGCCTATCAGAATGCTGACATTAAAGGTGTGTCACCCTGCCCAGCTTTTTCTTTCTTTTTTTTTTTTGGTACTGGGAATTGAACTCAGGACCTTGTGCTTGCCAGGCAGGCGCTGTGCCACTGAGCTATATCCCTGGCCCCTCAATCTTTAGTTCATCTTTACTATCAAAAATAAAATTAAGCCAGGCATGGTAGCACATGCCTGTAATCCCAGCACTTGGGAGGCTAAGGCAGGAGGATCGTTGTGAGTTCAAGGCCAGCCTGGGCTACATAAGCAAGTTCAAGACCAGCCTGTACTATGTAGTGAGACCCTGTCTCAAAAAAACAAAAAAAAGGGCCGGTGATATTGCTCAGCAGAGTAAGCGCCTGCCTGGCAAGCATGAGGTCCCAAGTTCGACTCCTGGTACCCGCATACAAAAAAAGGGCCGGTGCTATCGCTCAGCAGCACGGGCGCCTACTGGCGCATGAGGTCCTGAGGTCGACCCCCCGGTACCCACAAAATAAATAAATAAATAATCTCATAGCTAGGCATAAACTGAGGCAGTCAGGGCACCTCAGTGACACCGTCTCAGAATTTAAAATAAATTTTTAATAAAAGGGGTGGGGCCCGGCAGGAGGATTGCTGTGAATTCAAGCCCAGGCTGAACTACATAGTGAGACCCTGTCTCAAAAACACAAAATAAGAACAAAAGGGCTGGAGATGTAGCTCAGTATCCAAACCCTGAGTTCAATCCCTAATACTGCAAATAAATAAAGAAACCACAGGTTCTTAGCGCCTGGGAAACTGAGGGGGTGGGTGGTGGCTTCCCACAGGCAGACCGAGTTGACCCCGGCCTGGCCTCAGACCCTGCCTGGAGTTCCTTGGCCCCTACTCTCCTGGGGTTGAGGCTTGAGCAAAGGTACAGACAGGTTGTGAGCAGGACACGGGGAGACCACACGAGGAACGACTATCCCCCTGCGCGTGTGTCTACACCTCAGTTGGCAAGCACCTCCCTAGCCCAAAAAGTAAACTGAGGCAAGGCCTAGACACCCACCTGGCTCCCTACCAGCGCAGTCCCGGGACTCACCGGACTCACTGGAGGCTGCTTGCGTGGCCTACCCCGGCCTCGCTTCTCAGTGCCGTCCTTCTCCTGCTTGGAAGCCAGGGGCTGGCTGGACTTCGAGCTCGACTCGCTCATCTTCCTTCTCAACGGACAGGTGGAGCGGGGCAGGTGGAGCGCCGGCTGGGATGCTGCAGAGGAAAGGCCATTTCAATACTGGTCATGCTGTGGCCATGCCATGCCCCTCACCCCAAGGTGCCCTGCAGCTGCTGCCTGTACACATGGGCCCAGGCCTTGCCCCCCACCAGGAGCCAGCCCTGGACTCCAGCTGGTGCCCCCTGTGCTGCCACAGGGTGGGGCAACCTGGCAGTTGGCCCTAATCAGTTCCTTATCTCCTGCGCAGAAGGGCTCTTTGTTGTCCTGCCCAACGCCACCCCCACATGGCCCAGGGGTGGTGCTGTGAGCATAGCCAGCGCAGACCTGGCTTGGGGGGTGCGGCTGCCTGGGGCAAAGGTGTGGGCAAAGCTGGGGTCCCACCCTGAGCCAGCTGTTGAGTTCTCTGCAGAGAAAACCATGCTGGGGAGCTCTGAGAGGACAAGGGACCATGGGATCTGCAGCCCCCAGATGCCAGGGATGGGTGGCACAGGCGGTGGGCCCAGCCTTGTGTCTGACGGCAAATCCTGGACTCAGATGGGGACAACTGAGGACAAGAGGAAGATGGCTGAACCTGCAGGGGGAGGGAGGGAAGGGGTTGGGAGAGTCCTCTTTCCTGGCCAGCCCAAGTCAGGGATGACTTCCTGTGATGGCTGCTTGCAGGAGCAGCAAGGATTCAGAAACAGCCCCTTCCGCAGACCCAGGCTGGCCCCCGGGCCCTGGCAAGGTGATTCTTTTCTAGCACTTTCCTAAGGACTGTTGGGTTTAACTGCTGCAAGGAGGCATGCAGCCTCTACTTGGGAATCTTCCTGAGACTTTTAGAAAGGACACCAAGCTGGGCGTGGCAGTGGCACATGCTAGTAATCCCAGTGCTCAGGAGACTGAAACAGGAGGATCTCCAGGAGTTTGAGACCAGTCTGGAATGCACAGCAAGACAATCTCAAAAAAAAAAAAAAAAAAAGACATCGAGGGTCCTTCATTTCTCCATCCCGACCTCTCACAGTCTTATGTTCCCAAGCTTCAGGTAGGTGGGACCTGGCAGACCTAAGGCTCCACACTTCTCTGGTGGCCACCCTGACTCATGTCCTGGGATGGGAGAGGCACAGCATTCCCACCTCTGAAACCCCACCTGTCTAACATGGGGGGACCACACAGCACCTGCCTTGATCCCCCCTTCCCGCCAGGCCTCTTCACACTGCCTTATGATCAAGGTAGACAATATTTATATGCAAAACTCAAATGGAAAAAAGTCTTCACTCTCATCAAGATGAGAACTACAGCGTTTGAAGATAACTTTTCCTTCCTCTCGGCCAATTGAGGCAATTTCCAATTTTAACCCAGTGACAGGAAAACATTTTTGGAAACTTGTGATTTTCGGAAGGCTCACAGCCCCTGCCCTCAAGCCCCCAGCCGGCGGGACTTCGGTAATTATTCTATTTGATAATATTTCAGCCTCCGAGACCCTTTTAAACAGGGTGGTTGCTGATCTGTCCTGCTTCGTCATTAGTGGCTTGGTCTGCTCTGTAATTACAAGCACCGATTAGAATCTTCTCTTACACCACAGGTCCCCCTTCAAACTAAACATCAAAATTAATCAGCTGAGCGCTGACCTCACAGAAGGCCTGCCTCAGGCCGCTCACGGGGGGCTCCAGTCGGCCCACCAGTCCCGAGTCCCGGGTGCCCAGGCGCTGGCGGGTTCGCTGCAAGCGCTGGTGCCATCTGGTGCCTCCTCCCACCCCGTGCTGTTGGGGACCCTTTAATCCACAGCCCCTCCCCCAGCCAGGCCCCCACGGAACAGCATGGAGGGCCGAGGCCGGCCCAGGGAGGAGGCCAAGAGGCGCTGTCTCTCCCACCTGTTTCTGGACATCAGGCAGGCCTGGCTCGCAAGGAGCCACATTTAGGGCCCGACCCCAAGCCCTCAGTGTGGAACGAGCCCCGTAGGCCCCACGCCTGCCTCTTCCCTACACTGCGGCACACAATGTGGCCCTCAAAGGCATAAAAACTCTGCAGGAATGACCTCAGGGAAAAAAAAAAAAGATGCGAGCAACCCCATTATTTAAAAAGACAAGTGGCCCAGAGAAGACTGACGCGGGACCCAAGGTCACACAGCAAGTTGGCGAGGCGGAGGCAGCGGGCTCCCGGTCGCCTGCCAGCCGCCGCTCTGCTCACCGCCAGTGGCTCGCTCGCACCCCGTGCCCCGGCGACAGCCCCGGCCCGTGACGCTGCAGGCGTGCGCGGCGACCGTTGCAAGCCGCCGGCGGCGGGGCCGAGCGAGGGGGGAGGGGCGCGGGCCGCCTGCAGGCGCGGGAAAGCGGCGCACCCCGACCGCATGCCCCGCCACGCGGGTGCACCGGCCCCACTTCCTGCCAGAGGGGGCACCCAAGGCCGCCTCGGGGCAGGAAACCTGGCGCGCGGAGGAAGAAGCCCCCTCCCCCGCCCCGGAAAATAAACCCGGGGGAGCAAACCCCGAAGCGGGGCGTCCAGGGGACTAGTTCCGACAGCGCCCGCAAAGCGGCGAAACCAGTTTGTGGGGGGCGGAGGGCAGGCCCGGCCCCGGGGGCCCGGGAGGCGCGAGCCGGGCCGGAGGTGGGGTCGCGGGGCGCGCCCCGGGCCCAGGCCTCCCCCGCACTTCGCAACTTCCCGGCGGCGGCGGGGCGCCCGGCCCGGCTCGGCTCGCGGGAGCGGCGGCCGCGCGAGGTGCACCGGGCGCCGCGGCCGCACAACTCGCGCTCGCCGCCGCCGCGCCCCCTCCCCCACCGCGCGCCGCCCGTCCCCGCCCCCCGCCGGGCGCCCGCGGAGCCGGGGACCCGGTGCGGGCGTCCGCCCCGCGCCCCGCCGCCCGCCCCCGCGCCGCGCGGCCCTCCCGCCGCCGCCCCGCGCCGCCCGGGCCTGGGAATAAAGCCGGCGGCGCGCGCTGCGGCCCCCGGCGGGCGGCGGGGCGGCCGCGGGCCCCGGGGACGACTCACCGCGAGCTCGGCCGCCGGCCTGCGGTGCGCGCGCGCGGCTGCCGGGAGCGACGGTGCTGGGCGCTGGGGACCGGCCTGGCTGCGCCGCCGCCGCTGGTCGCGAATGCGGATCTGAAACCGGGAGAGGACAGAGGCGCTCAGAGCCCGCCGCCGCCGCGTGCTCGCCGCCCGGGCCCCCGCGGGGTATTTATACCGCGCATCCAGCGGCGGGGACCGAGCGGCACCCTCCCCGGAGGATGGCGAGGGCCAGGAAGCCGGGCACGGCCCGTGCGCGGCCTCAATAAATAAATAATTTAATTAAATTATAGATAGAAAAAAAAGAAGCCACCGGAGCGGCCGCGAACTCACGCCTTCTTGGAGACGCGCCAGCGCCAGAAATAGCCCCAGCTCGGAGTCCCAATTAGAGGAGCGCAGCCCCGGCTCAGGGGAGCTTAAAAAGAGCGACCCAGGGGCAGGGGGGACGGGCCCGCCCGCGCCAGCCGTGTCACTGGGGGGCGGGGCCATGCAAATGAGCCGGGGGATTTAAAAGGGCGGCCGCCCGCCAGCCGCTGCGCGGGTGGGTGCTAGCGGTGGGAGGGCTGCGCGGGAGCCCTGGGCTGGGAACTCGACCGCCCGCCCACTCCTCACGATCCCGCGCGCAGCAGGCCCGGGGAGGGTCGCGGGGGAGTCGAGGAGGACCTCCTCGCGTGGGTGGGGGTGTCCTTCCTGCCTGGCGCGGGGCGCGGGGATAGTCACCTCCAGGGGCCTTCCGGGCGCGTGGGCCTGGCCCCTCGCCGGGCTTCGGGGTGGGCGGTGCTCGGGCCGCGGGGGTCCACGCGGGCGGAGGGGGTGGAGACGAGCGCGCCCGCTGGAGCGTTGCGCGGCCTACTCGCCGCCCCTTTCCGCCCAGATCGACGGCTCGTAGATTTCCCCGGGGCGGACAGGTGTCAGCATGTGCGTTTCAGTGTCAACCCGCTGGTGGCTGGCTGGTGAAATACAAGTCTTGTGAAATTCAAACGTGAAACTTGGGAAATCCGAAGTGTGTCAATGCCTTAACGGCCCCCAGCCAGCCGTCACCAAGGTGCAGCCTTCTAGCGACAGGATTGGCCCGTTCGCAGGTACACCGGAGGGAGGAGTCACTCCTTCAGGTGGCCTGGGAGGCGCCTTGGAGACACGCGGTCCCACTCTGCACCGCGATCCCCTCCGTGGTGACTTTTAAGAAAATGCGGGGTAGGCCAGACGTCGCCTGGAAGCGCTTTGAGGGCAGGGGCCGAGCGTGGGCACGCCGTGCCCATCATCAGCTCCGACTCAACAAAGACTTGTTGCGCGGGTCGAGGAGGAAGCCGGGTGGGAAGATGGCGGGAGGAGGGCGCGCCCTGCAGGCCGGGTCGCGCGCACCTCCCCGCGCCGGTCCCGAGGCGGCCTTCCACACCTCCCGTGATGCAGGGAATTGCAATGCGGCCCAGTGACACACGGCTGTGACTCATGTTTTTCTCTGTTCCCCTTCCTCCCGGGTCCGCCGAGGCCCCGGCCCAGGCCCTTGCGCCTCCTGGGGGGCGCGCGGCGGTGGAGGGGACCGCGGGCAGAGCCCCACGCCCCGCGCGCAGGCGGGGTGGGGAGCCGGCGGGGCCGGGCCTCCAAGTTTCAGGAATGCCTCAGGAATGTTTCCGGTGGGGGCGGGGAGCGGCGGGCAGCGGCCCAGCCCCCACCGGGCAGAGGCTGGCGCTCGGGGCGCGGGGCAGCACGTGCTCGCGGTGGGGGCGGGGCGCGCGCGGGCGGGAAGGCGCGGGCCGGGGGGCTGGGGCCGGGGCGGCCTCCTCCGCGCGCCCAGGTGCACCGCGGAGCCCCAGGAGTCCCCGGGCCGTCCCTGGAGGGGAGAGGAAGTCCCCGGTGGGCAGCCCGAGGGGAGGGGCAGCGAGGGCGCGCGGGGGAGGGGCGCTGCCCCTTTGTCTGCGGAGGTGGGGGCGGGGCGGGGTGGAAGCGCGCCGCTCCCTCCATCTTTGTGCCCCGCCGCCGAGCGCGCGCTTAGTAGGCCGCGAGCGGGGTGAGCGGGAGGCCCTGGGCCGCGTGGCTGGAGGGGCGAGCCTTCCGCCCCTGCCTCTCGACCCCTGTCCCAGATTACGGGTCCCAGCAGCCTCCCGCTCTGGTCCGGGCCAGGCCGTCCCCTTTCGACAGAGCCCTTGTCAGGGCCACCACGCTGCTAGGCCCGGCCACTATCCTGCAGCTCCTGCCCAGCGCCCACCCGGGGCTCGGCGTCCCCGTGGGACTCGTGGCCCTGTCCCTAGGAGAAAGGAAAGGTGGAGCGGAGAGCCCAGTGGGCGCTGGGAAAACTTGGCCAACTTTTTTTAAGTCCCATTTCTAGCGAGCCGACTCGATCTTGTTTTTTTTCCTACTCTTACTTTCCCCTCGTCCTGATTTCCTCACCGACTTGTTTTTTTATTTTGCACTGTGTGTATTTTTGTACACCTCAAACCCTCGCCGGAGGGAGGCAGGTATAAATAAGTCGGTAGGCAAATGCGTGCAGTGGGGGCGGGGCGGGCAGCGGCTCCTGGCCCTGCGGGGTTACCCACCCCCTAGAAATCCAAATGGATCTCCCGCCGACCCCCGCTGACCCCGCGTGCATGCTTTCTGAATTGCAAATACCCCTCAATTCTCTTTCTTTCCCTTCCAGTATTAGGCAGAGAGCGAGTGATACGGAGGTAAAAACATTCCCGAGGCCTAGCAAACTGTCAGATCTGGAGGAGCCAGGACCTGAATATACCCGAGTAAGCTGAGGAGCAATCGAGGCTGCCATGAGGCTGAAACTATTTCATTCATTTTTCAAGAGCCTATTTTGCACCGGGAGCGAGGCCAGACTCTTTGGGGTACAGTGAGCAGAGTTCACTGCTCTTTGGAAACTTGGAGGGGGGGTAGGCGGTGTCAGGTGCTTAAAGACCGAGTAGGAGCCACAGGAGGGGTCGGGCGTCCTGGAGATGGGCTTGAGCAGGCCCTACGGGGACTTGGCTAGACGTGGGGGCCGGCGTGTGAAGGCCAGGGCATGCAGGGAGCAGGGGGATCTGTGTAGGCCTGGGCCGTCAGCCAGGCGGGAGTCCCAGAGCAGTGGGTGCCACCAGAAGCGGTGTTCCCCACAGGAAGTGGTTTCTGATGACCAGAGTTGGCTTGTGCACGGCAGTGAGCCCAGCAGGCATGTGTAGGGAGTGAAGAGTGGGGGTCAACTTTTCCTCGGGGCAGCTGACTCTTGAACTTGTGTTTTAGACTCTGCGGGAAGATGGGTGCCAGTGGCTCCACTTGCAGTCAGGCTAGCTGGGTGGCGGTCGGGCTGTTGATTTCCGAGTCCACACAACAGAGACTAGAGTAAGTGGGAGAAGCAGAGGCAAACTGGGAATCATCTGTCTAGCCTGTTCAAACCAAGATACCTTTCCTGCTAAGCCTTGGGCGTGGCTCCCCGGTAGAGACCTTGCCTAGCGCTCGCCCTAGCATCGCAAAATAACGAAACCTTGGATGGGTGAGAACTATCCAAGCAGAAAATGCTCCAATTCTGAGTGTTCAACTTGATGCATCTTGCAAAGTGAGCATTTCTGTGTCACCAGCAGTCAGATCTACAGAAGGTCAGGCTCGCGGTGTAAACATCTGTCCCACCTCCATGCTTGCCCACCTACAGACAGGGTCACACGTGTGCGCTGCCCTCTGCTCCACGTCACTTCTGCGAGCTGTGCGCACTGCTGCCCGTGGCCAGGCTTTCACCCTCCAGGCTACAGAGCTGTCAGTGTGAGTGTCGTGCCCAGTTCTGTGCCCAGTCGCTTGGGTAGTTTCTGCTCCAGGCTGTGCCGAGCAGTGCGAGTTCTAGAATCTGTCTTGGTGAGTGCGAGTCCCACCCAGGACACGCCTGGGAGAGCAGTGAAGGATCAGAGGATTCGTGCGCTCGGATTTGGCAGGCAAGCAGGACGTTAAGAGTGCAAGGGTCACTATTGATAGTTACCAGTGGATAACAGGCGTAACCCTCACAAAGCCCAGCGATTCGAGGGAGGGTCACCGATGCGACCACCCTCCACCAGTCACCCGGCTGCTAGTGCATCTGGTTGTCTGGCGTGCGCAGGCCTCCAGGCCCTGCTGACCGCAGACTCTGCTGCCAGGAAACCTGGCAGGCCGGAGTGGGAGGAGGACCTCTTCTGGTTCCAACTTTCGAGGGAAGAACTCCGGTGAAAACAAGGCCTGGGCACGCACCTCCAGCCCCACAGCGAGCTGGCCGCCCACCCTGGGAATCTGGGGCACAAGGACTCTTCGGGCTTTCACAGCTTTCTTCAGGGCTGGGTCTCCAGAAAAGCTCAGCTCTTCCCCAACCTCAGGAAAAGCCTGAAGGAAAGGCGACTTGAGCATACACTGATGTACGAGGTGCCCAGTCCCCCGCACCCCGTGTTAGTGAAGCCGTGGCCCCAGTTTCACAGCACGGAAACAGTCTCCGCGGTTCACGCGGGAATCTGCCTCCACCTCTGCCACTGCTTCTGCGCCACACTGAGTGGGTTGCCACCTCTCAGCCCAGTCACGCTGATCCTCCTGGGGACTACGAGAGGCCCTGAAGCCGTGGCTTTGAACAGGACGGCAACACTCCTGCCACCAAGGGCCTTCCATGCAGGGCACACGTGTACAAGTATGGCGCATGCTGTAATAGGGATCTGGAGTAGCACAGGACAGGGCAGGGATGTCCTAAGAGCTCCCAGAAGCAGGCATGGGGACAGTCCATGTCTGGTGTGAGGGTGGCATGGGGGTGTGACAGTCGGCGGGCCAGCAATCAGCACCAGCTGACCCCCTCCGAAGCTGCTGTTTGGGAGCTGAGTCAACTCTCAGACACAGGGAAGCGAAGGGAAGCGGCAGGGGAGGGCGCTGTCGCATGCAGGCCGTGGACAGGTGGGTTCCCGCAGCAGGTCGGTGCCCAGGCAAGGCGCATGGTGGTGGCCACAAGCCCCCTCATCACGGCTCAGCCATTCCAGTGGGGCTCCCAGCCCCCCTTCACTGGGGCACAGGCCAGCAGCTTCATCCTGTCCTGTAGTTCCAGGGGGCCCAGCCGGGAGCCGGCTGCTCCAGTTCCAGCAGCCTCGTGCGTACCTAATTCCCAGTGCTGAGCCTGTCTGGGGCTGAAATGTGAAGCATGTTTGTTTCTTCCCTCTTCAGAACCCTCAGGTACTCTACCTCCCAAGGCCCCACAGTCTGTCCCTTCCTGCCTCTCTCCTGCAGGTTGCTCTCTCTGCTCCAGTCTCGGGCTGGAGCTTGCCTCAGTGCCTTTGCACTTGCTGCCCCCCCACAAGCTGTTTCCCAGCTGTCCTCAGGGCTGCCTTCCCACTGCCTCAGGGCTCCGTGCAGTATTAGGTTGCCCACACTCTTTAAGATGGGGTGTCTCTCCCCGTAACCCCTCATCCACTTTACCATGGCTTATTTTTTTTTCTATGACACACCAGTTTCTAACATACTATGTAATTCATTATTTAACCATCATCAGTAATATATGTCATGTGTGGTGTTTTCTGTCTGGGTCCCTCTACTGAAACGCCAGCTCCTTCAGCCCAGAAAATTTTATCTTCTATATTCTCTGGGGTATCCCCGGGGACTAGCACGGTGTTCAAACCCAGAAACTGTGTTGAATGAAGAATGATTAGCTGGAGTGGCTTCTGTCATCCACACAGGCCAAGGCCCAGGGCGCCTGCCCCCAAACCGGGAGACGGAAAAGCACCTGGGATTCAACCACCTTCCGGAGACTGTACTTTGTATGAACAGGTTAAGTCCTCTGCGCTGTCCCCATGTGCCTTCTTGCCTTTAGATTTGATTATTTATGTATTTATTGTTGAGACAGGGTCTCACAGTGCAGTTCAGCCTGGACTTGAGCTCACTGTGTGGCCCAGGCGGGCCTCGAACTCGCAGCAATCCTGCCTCAGCCTCCCTAGTGTTGGGATTACAGGCCTGTGCCACCACACCTGGCTGAGATTTTATAGCTCGCCACCAGAGAGTCCCCTTGGCGGGGTAGCAGGGAGGCGGGGAGTGGCTGGTCTGTGTGTCAGTGATGACACAGTGGGCGCTGCTCACTACCATGCAGTTGAGCTGGGCAAGGGTCACATTTACCCATAGGTGGGACAGTGTCCCTTTGGTCTAAGTGACTGTGTGACGGTGTCTGATCCAGAGTCCACCCAGTGAGCACTAGAGGCTCTGTGGCTCAGGCACCGGCAGTGTCCCCCCCACGTGGGAACGGCTGAAATCTCACCACTTGAAAGCCGTGAGCTGTGGGAAGCAGCGCATGAGGGCAGCGCTCGTGTGTGTGACCTCGTCAGGCGCCAGCTGCATTTTCTGGAACCTGGCTAGAGGCCTGGGCTCGGCTCCCCTTCCAGGCTGCAGGCTGGGCAGGAAGTCCACGCAGCTCATGCCCGGCCTCAGGACGTGCAGCCTCAGGTTCTCTAACTTGGGTGCCAGCAACCCCATCTGAGGTTTCCAGGCTTCTCAGTGGTGGACTTGTTGTGGGGTCTGTTTCCTGCCTGTTTCTAAGCTGAGCGTGTCCGGGATGTGGATGGGAACCGTTAGTGACCAGGGTGGCCGCCTCAGGCCTCCCTGTTCTCATCGCTGGCTGTCTCGCCCAGCCTGGGTTTGGTGGTCCTGGCCCAGCTCCTTCCTCCTGGCAGGCTGCACCTGTGCCAAGGCTGCGTGCCCTGGGGAGGTGAGACGGCCTCCAGGACCCCAGGGCCCCGAACCCTCACCCCAGCCATCCCAGGAATGGACAGCAGTGGGTGCTCCGCCGCCGGGGGCTGCAGTCCCCCAAGCCCCGTGCTGGGCCCAAGTGTGGACGTGGGATGGGGAGCAGTGTGGAGGTGGAGGACGGGAAGAGGGGAGGGGCCGAGCCCAGGCCAGAGAGCTGGAGTCCTCTGAGCTTTGTGTTGTGCCTCCTCTGGTACCCAGATCTGCACCAGGGCCCAGGGGACCTGGGCTGCTCAGCATAAGTTTGGTGAATGGGCGCGGGGGGGGCTGGGGGAGGGGTGGAGGAAGTGGGTAGCTGGCAGAGGGGCTGGTGGGGGAGGGGAGGTGGCCATTGGCGGGAGAGCGGGGGAGGGGAGGGGGCTGAGCTGGCCTGGAATCTGGCTTGGAGATGGTGGGGCGGGCCAGCCGGCACCCCCTCCCTACCGACCTGGCCTGAATCTCCTGTCTGTTCAGCGAGTCCCCAGGGCTGTCCCCAACCCTGTCCAGCTGGGGAGCAGGAGGTCCTCCAGGGCCGCCGTCCCCACTGTGAGCTGGGTGGGCAGCCTCTTTGTTTTCTTACCTTCCAGGGCCCCTGGGACGGGAGCTACAGCCCTGCGTGGCGTGGGCAGCATGGAGCACCCTCCATCCCTGCCTTGTGTCTGCGGTCCGGGTGGCGGGAAATGCGGGCACTTGGGGGCTGTAGGGACAGTGGAGGGCGGGTGAGCAGAGGAGACCCAGGGGCCTGCCCTGCTGCCCGCGGCCAGGCCTCCCACGGCTGGGGCAGTGCCAGGTGGGAGCAGCTGACACCAGGATTCTGGGTCACTGTGCAGGGTGTCCTGCCAGTTCCAGGCCTGCTGTGTGCGTGCAGCCCCCGGCCCAGCCACTGCCCCGTCGTCTGGTTCTTCTGGGCTGCTCCCATCCCCCACTTCAGCCTGGCCACAGCCTCACTCCTGGGCTCAGAGGTCCCCCAGGCAAGGGCTACTTGTTGATCTCCTGTGTCCCCTGTGTTTGTAGGGCCAGGGGGTAGAAAGGTGACCCAAGCCGCTCCACAACAACCGCTGGTGAGCCTCCCTCCTCCACCCCGTTCCCTGGGACCTGTCCACCGTTCCCTCATGTCCCTTGCCAGCAGCTTGAGAGCAGGGGCCTGTCCTGGGACTGTCTCCCAGTCCCCAAAGAAATACAGTGAGCTGGCACCAGACACCCCACCCCTGCAGCATGGGGCCATTTTAAGCAAGCAGCTTGGTCCCCTGGAAACCTACCCTGCCCTTCTCTCCAGGGCGCAGAGTGCCCTTCAGCGCTCTCAGCCCTGCTGTGGTGCCACTGAAGGGCAGAGGCTGGGCCGCGCCTTCAGAGCCACCAAGTGTGGGGGTCTTCACTTGGGCCCATACTCAGGCACATGGCTCCTGTCCCCGCTCCCTGGATGAAGGAACTGGGCTTCAGCATGGCCCAGTGGCAGAGGCTGGCTTGGGTGTCTGCAGCTCACTTGTTCCCTGGCCAGGTGCCCAGCCCCACCCACCCCGACCCTGTGGTCCCTCAGCCCTTATCCGCCCGGGCCTGTGCTGCCCATGCTGAGGTGAGAGCCCTCAACCGATTCCCAGGCTGCGGCAGAACTGGTGCAAAACACATCCTTAGCCGGGTGTGGTGCTGCACACCCGTGATCCCAGCACCTGGAGGCTGAGGCAGGAGGATCACTGTGAGTTCAAGGCCAGCCTGGGCTACACAGTGAGACCCTGTCTCAAAAAAAGAAATGTAGCCTTAGCCTGGACCGATGGGGACCATCACAGCGTTCTTGAGTATTGCTTCTATGTTGAAATGATAAGATTTGGATATATGGGATTCAAGCGATCTATTATTAATTAAATGAAAGCTTTTTGTTTTGTTTTACATTTTAATGTGACTACTAAAATAGGTAAGATAAGGTTAAAAGCTGCACTCTGCACCTCCCATTCTCTCTCTGCTGGCCCGCGCTAGTCTGGGTCATTTGCCTGTTCACTGCCCCTCTGGCCTCTCGATGCCCTGGTGAGGCAGGGGTGACACCCTGTCCCCCTGCGGCTTGCCTCCCTGTTGATGAGTCTGGCGCTTAGCCGGGGTTCAGGGCATCTCTGTAAGGGGGGTGGGAGAGGCAGGGACCTCCCAGGAAGTGGGCTGGGTCCGAGGGCGCTGGGGTCTCCCCCTCTCCTGCTGGAAGCCTTGCCGAGCTGCGGGCCGGGTGCAGAGGGGCGGGTGCTGGGACCCTTAGGCCGCGCGTCCCTGGCCCTGGTGCCCGCTGGGGCAGGCGCGAGGTCATGGTGTCAGAGGTGCGTTGCGGACACTCGCTTTCCCTGCGCCGGGGCATCGGCGCCGAGAGCCCCTTCCGCGGGGACTTCCCTCCCCTGACTCACGCCGCCTCGCGGTGACTCAGGCGGGCGCGCGCCAGCCCCTCCGCCCCGACACCGGGCCTGAGGGTGGCCAGGAGGGTGCCGGCGAGGGCAGTGGGGCGCCCTGCAGTGGGGGCGGCGCTGAGGGGCACCGGGTCCCGGGCGAAGTAAGAGCTGCAGAGAAATGGCTTTTGGGAGGATGGAGGGAAAGGGTCTGCGGGGGGGGGCGCACCCCTGTGATCCCAGCACTCGGGAGGCTGTGACAGGAGGATCTCTGCCTGGGCTACTTAGCGAGACCCCATCTCAAAAAAAGAAAAAGACAGACACATACGCACACAGGTGAAGTCAGAGAGAACAGGAGCCTGAAGTAAAAACAGGAGGAGAGGTGGAGAAAGTGGCAGGACTGAGGCCCCAGCCTCCCTGGAAGAGAGGAGATGGGGCTGTGCTAGGAGGCTGGGCCGGGCACCAGGCCTGTACCCCGGGTCACAGTGGGTCGCAGATATTGTGCCTGTGGGCCGGGCCGGCCGGGTGCAGGGTGGGATGGAGGAGGACGGTCCTGGCTCCTGGCCTTTTTGGGAACAACCACACCGACCAGAGCCAGGCAGAGGCGCGGAGTGCGCCTGCGCCCTCCGCGTCCGTTCCATTTCCTGTCCCGGCCCGGCTGCTGCGGGCAGATGGGCACTGAGTGGGCACTCGGTAAGAGTTTCGCCAACTGCAGCCCGCGGCACTGGTGCCCACTCCTTCCCCAAGGCCTGGCGGGCAGGGTGGTACCCACTGGGCGCTGGTGGCACGGCCGGTGCTGAGCATCTGCCAGGCGGGAACCAGGGGCTCAGCCTTCACCTGGGGCACCGCGGAACAGGAGTGGCTTCCTGCGGGCCGAGGGCCATGGGCCGTGGGCCGGTCAGGCGGAGGCAGAGAGGACTAAAGGTGATGACGGCAGAGGTGGCCGGTGGCTTCCCACAGCCAGGCCCCTTCTGATGCATCCTCACCACGGTCCAGCCGGTGCTGTGCTTCTCCTTGCTGCTTGCAGTTGAGGTAACTAGCACAGAGAGGTTCAGTAACTTCTTTAAGGCCACACAGTAAAGCTGGACTGGAACGCAGCCAGTTTGATTCAAATCTGCCTCTCCTTTTTTATTTTTTGGCAATATCAGGGATTGAACCCCGGGCCTCAGGATGCCAGGCAAGCACTCGAGCACTGAGCTACTCCAAGAGCTCTTTTTTTAAAAAGTTTTTTAAGACAGGGTTGCCCTATGTAGTCCAGACTGGCCTTGAACTCGTGTTGATCCTCCTGTCTCAGCCTCCTGTGTGCTGGGATTACAGGCGTGTGCCACCATGCCCTGCTCCAACAGCTCTTAAATAAAAATTTTAAACTGGATGTGGTAGCAGATGCCTCTAATCCCAGCACTCAGGAGGCTGAAGCAGGAGGATTCTTGGGAGTTTGAGGCCAGCTTGGGCCACACACTGAGTTCAAGGCCAGCCTGGACTATATATCAAGACCCTGTTTAAAAGATAAAGTAAGACGCCTGGGAAAAAAAAAAAGATAAAGTAAGACAAGATCTCACTAAGTTGCCCAAACTGGCCTTAAACTTGTGATCCTCCTGCCTCAGCTTCCTGAGTAGCTGGGATTTCAAATCTGCCACTCTAAATTTAGGTCCCACCCTGGATATGAGTTGGGCTGGGGTGGGAGGGGCAGGCAGATAAACTCACACTCCATGCGGTGTAGACTGCGTCACCTAAGGCTTGGAGGAGAGAGAGAGCTTGTCTAGAGGGTTTCAGAAATAACCAGCTGGGCTGGAGCACCTGGTTCAGGGTGGGGAAAAGATTCGGGAGGTTTTCCATTGGAAAGAGTGAATGGAAGTGGGTGTGGTGGCCAGTGCCTGTGATCCTAGCACTCGGGAGGCTGAGGCAGGAGGATTGCCTTGAGGTCGAGGCCAGCCCAGTCTACACAGTGAGATGCTGTCTCAAAAAACAAAGCAACCACAAAGGTACTAGGGAGCCATGGAAGGGGTGTGGCAGAGGTGGAACAGGCTGCATATAGAAAGGGTCACTCTGCAGTTCTCAAATGGCAGAGCGCATCTGAGTGGTCACCCCAGCTTTGTTTCGAGAATGGAAATGATTTGGGGGCCTCTGGACAGCAGCTGAGCCCCAAGCAGCCTTTTCATCCGCTAGCCCCACTTCCAAGAATCTTTCCTGGGCACATTGAGAAAGGGGGTCCGAGATTTATGTCCCAGAGTCTGAGCTTTATTCTATCATTACATATAATAATAATGAAGGAGAGCGGGCGTGGTGGGGCACGCCTGTAATCCCAGCTCTTTGGAGGCTGAGGCAGGAGAATCGCCACGAGTTTGAGTTCTACAGCTAAGAACTGCGTTTCACCATGGCCACAGGACCCAAATCAACAAAAACCAAGCGTATTTCTATATTTGACATCAAACAATTGGAAAGTGAAAAGAAAAAGACTGTACTACTTATAATCATTCCAAAAAGAAAGAAAGTACAAAGGAAATACTTGAGTGTAACAAAACCTAGGTGACATCCATGGGATGTTCTAACAAAACACCCACAGGATGTGGATACCGAGAAGTCCGAAGCCTGGCGAAGGGGACCAGGGACCTGCAGACACCGGGAGGCCACTAGCTGGCGTCACAGCGGGTGTGGTGATACAAGGCGCTCTCCTTTATCTTTTTTTGTATGTGTATGTGTGTGAAACAGGGTCTTGCTATGTAGCCCAGGCTGGTCACGAACACATGGTGATCCTCCTGCCTCAGCCTCCTGAGTGCTGGGGTAGCAGGTGTGTGCCACCATGCCCGGCTCATCTCCTCTTAAAGGGGCCTCAGATGGTTGGTTTACGGGCCTGCCTTCCTCCACCATGACCTCATCCTAACTAATGACATCCTCAAGGGCTATGTTTCTAACTAAGGTGGCCTTGTGAGGACTCGGGGTTAGGACTTTAACACATTGCCGCCCCATAACAGTGACCTACGTGTTCCATGCAATTCCTGTCAAAATCACCACAGGAAGTTCTTGTAGGTGTATACGGACTCACTCTAAAAACTTATTAGGAGAGGCAAAGAAACCAAAATAGCTAAAACAATTTTGGAAAAGAGTAATAAAGCTGGAGGACTCGTGCTACCTCAGTTTTGGTTTCACTGTGCAGCAACAGACTTGGAAGGGAAGAGTGTAGTATGGGCTGATGGAGGTCGCTCATGCCCATAATCCCAGAAGAGGCTGAGGCAGGGGGGTCACACACGAGTTGAGGTTCTTGGGCATCTTAGCCAGTTCTTGTCTCGAAAAGGGCCAGGGATGTAGCTCATTGTGAAGGCCCTGGTTCAATCCTCAAGACTACTAAAATAAATAAAACAAGGGGAGCCTGGTGTGGTAGCGCTCACCTGTGATCCCAGCGCTCAGGAAGCTGAGGCAGGAGGATTGCTTCCAGTTTGAGGCTGGCCTGGGCTACATAGCAAGACTCTGTCTCAAAAAGCAAAATAAATAAATAAAACAAGACAAAACAAAAAACTCCCTAAATCTCAAATGTTATACTAAAATTAACTCAAAGTGAACCACATATCTAAATGTGAAACTTAGAACTATTTTTTTGTAGTTTGTAAAATTCTATTGGTACATTTTAGGTATACATAATGATCACTTTCATCATAGGGAGTTTGCACCTGTACATGAAACATCTTGCTTCTTCTTTTTCTCCCATTCCGCTCCCCTCCCTTCACCCCCTTCCCCTCCTTATTTACAAAAGCTTTGTTTCCATTTTTCCTGCTATTCACCTTTTTCCCCTTGTCCCTTCCTTTCCCCCTCCCCCTCCCTTGTTCCCCTTCTCATCTGAACATTTTCTTCCCATTTCCCAATATCTATTATACATTTGAGTCCTTATTTACACTTTCGGTTTCTCTCACCAGAGAAATAACGTGGTATTTAAACACGTGTATTTGATTTATTTCACTTAAGAGTATGGTCTCGCGGAGTGTGGTAGTGCACACCTGTAATCCCAGCACTCAGGAGGCTGAGGTAGGAGGATCACCTCAAGTTCAAGGCCAGCCTGCTACATAGTGGGACCCTGGCTCAAAAAAAAAAAAGAACTTTTGTTCCAGATATACATTAACTATACGATCTATTTTATATGCGGCCCGAGACAATTCCTCTTCATTCAGTGCAGTCCAGGCAGCCAAAAGGTTAAGCCTGGCCCAGTACCGAAGCCTAGGAGCATGATTCCTCCTGACCCTGCATTAGGGCGTTTGCGTATGTGTGTATTTTTTTTTTTTTTGTATGTGTGTATTTTTTTTTTGTATGTGTGTATTTTTCTTGTATGTGTGTATTTTTGTGCTACTGGAGATTGAACCTAGGACCTTGACACTGAGGTACATCCCCAGCCTTTTTCATTTTTTATTTTTGTGTATGTATGTTTTTTTGTTTGTTTGTTTGTTTGTTGTTTTTTTGAGACAGGGTGTTGCCATGCAGTTCAGGCTGGACTTGAACTCACTATATAGCGTAGGATAGGCTCGAACTCACAGCAATCCTCCTGCCTCAGCCTCCTGTGTGCTGGGGTGAGAGGCGGGCACCACCATGCCAGGGTAATTTTTTATTTTGAGACAAACTTTTGGTAAATTGCCCAGGTTGGGCTCCAACTTGTGATCCTCCTGTCTCAATTTCTCAGTGTACTGGGATTACGGGCCTGCACCACCTTGCCTCTCTAGTCAATAATTCCTTTTTCTTTTTTTGAGACAGGGTTTCCTTATACAGTTCAGGCTGGCCTTGAACCCACAGCTATCCTCCTGCCTCAGCCTCCCAAGTGCTGGGATTACAGGCGTGCACCACAATGCACAGCCTCGTTTTTTTGTTTTTTTTGAGACAGGGTCTCTCTGTGTAGTCCAGGCTGGCCTTGAACTCACAGCAATCTTCCTGCCTCAGCCTCCTCAGGCATAGTTCATCTTTTTTTTGTGGTTCTGCAACTGAACCAGATCCTTCACACTGAGCTGTATCCCCTGCCTTTTTGTTATTCTTTATTTTCAGACAGAGCCTTGCTGAGTCACCAGCCTGGGCTTAAATTCAGAACCCTTCTGCTTCAGCCTCCCTAACTGCTGAAGGATCATAGGTATGCACCACTGTGCCTGTGTCACCTTGGCTTTGGGGGAGAGCCCTCTTTTACAGATGCAAGGTCCAGAACCTGACATGAAGTAGACAAAAAGTAGAATTTTTCCTTCTTCCAAGAACTGGGCCAGGAAAGAATTTTTCTCCTTAAAACATGAGGTTACGCTTTGTTACTTTATTTTTCTTTTTTATTTCTTTCCAGGGCTGGGGATGGAACTCAGGGCCTCATATGTGTACAAGGCCCTGTTCCTGCTCCCAGTGCAGCCAAAAAAGCCCAGGCAAGACTCAAACATTCAAATATTCATAGCCAGGCTTCGTGGCCCATGCCAGTAATCCCAGCACCCAGGAGGCTGAGGCAGGAGGATTAACTTGAGTTTGAGGCCAGCTTGCATCACCTAGAGAGACCCAGTCTCAAAAAACAAAACAAAAGGAATAAACAAGCAGCAGGGAAGCCTGTTCCCCGGCAGCCTTGGTCCCCTCCCCTCTGTTTGCCAAGGGAGCCTGGTAGGTGCTGGCCCTCAGCGGAGACTCTGTCCCTGCCCCTCTTTCCAGACAGGGCCATGGAGAGGGAGCAATTGCTTTTCCCTGTACTGCAGATTGAACTCAGGTCCTCTGCATGGAGCTACATCCCAGCTCTTTTTTATTTTGGGACCTGGTCCCAGAGTTATCCAGGTTGGGCCTAAACTTGCAGTCCTTCTGCTTCAGCCTCCCAGAGTGTTGGGATTCTAGGCACATGCCCCCAAGTCTCGCCAATTGTTCCTTTATGTATATATATATATATATATATATATATTTTTTTTTTTTTTTTTTTTTTTTTTTTTGAGACAGGGTCTCATTATGCAGTTCACACTGGCTTTGAACTCACTATGTAGCCCAGGCTGGTCTCGAACTTGCAGCGATCCTCCTGCCTCAGCCTCTTGAGTGCTGGGGTCCCAGGCGTGCACCATCATGCCCAGTCTATTCCTTTCTAACAGTTGGAAAATGGATGTGATGACTGGAGTACTAACAGCTATTTTAGGCTGTGAGGCTGCAGAGGCACCAGTTAGGAGAGTGGGCTTGGGTGGGCGCAGGTCACAGGCATCTCGGGCAGGGCTGTGGGCTGCAGGGGCATCCCGAGGGCTCCACTGGCCTGGCTGGAGGGAAAGTGGCCACGCCGCATGCTGTCCCCAGGGTGGGTACCCGTCTGGGAGTGGACACCACGGGCTCCACTCAGCCTGGGAGCTGCAGCAGGGAGGTGGTGCCCACCTCCCCACCTCCGGGATGGGCCCAGGTACAAGCCCAGCCTCGCCACCGCCACCTGAGGGTGCTCGGGGCTGAAACTTCCAGTCTGACTGGAGAATTCGAGGTGGCAGAGTCTGTGTCCCCGGTGTCCCTGCTCCAGCTGCCCCAGTGCCCTAACCCCTGAGCCTGACCCTGCTCATTTGGGACCTGCATTCCCGACCCCATCTGGCCTGTGCTCAGCCAGGAGGGGACACAGCTTCAACAGTGAGGAAAGTCATGCCCTCTGTCACAGGTGGCCAGGGATGAAGGATTCCAGTGCTGGTTAATCGGGAGCCTCAACAGCATCTTCAAGGACCAAGGTTATTTTCAGCCTTCATCCTCGCCTTTGCCAAGGGATCAGCCACGTTCTTCCTCATGGTCACAAGATGGCTGCCTAGCACCCAGTGTTAAGCCTGTATCTGACAACATACAGCAGAAGAGGAAGGGAGGAACTTTCCCAGAAGCCGCCAACGATTTGTCTTCATATCTTAGTGCTCATAGTTACACCGTTGCTCGGTCAGAGTTAATTCTGCAGGGGTCTCTCGTATCTCCGTGTATCCTATGAGCGGAGACACACTCTGCTGTGTAAGGGAGGGCTGGAATCACAGGTGTGCACCACCACATCTGGCTCGGACTCTGTTTTCAAGGATGTTTGTAGAGAAAACAATCTTGGAAAAACACAGTACTGTTGTCTCCCGGGTCTCAGGCTGGGTTTCCTTCAGTCCCGTTTGTAAAAGATGCACAGCCAGGTGTGGCGTACCCTGGGACGCCCAGCACCCGGGAGGCTGAGGCAGGAGGATCACAAGTTGCAGCCCAGCCTGGGGAACTTCGTGAGACCCTGTCTCAAAAAATAAAAGGGCTGAGGATGTGGCTCGGTGTGAAGACCCTGGGTTCATGTCCCAGTGCCACTCTCTGTGTTCCAGGGGCCACCAGTCACCTCACCCTCGGGGTGGCCCCGGTACTTCACGAGTCTAGGCCTCAGCTGGTGACGTCGCATGAGCTCACTCTTCTGCTCCCGCTGGGGTCCTGGGCCCTGGGCCTGTCCTCTCCTCCCGTCCCTGAGTCACCACAGTGGCCACCAGGAGTCCCTGAAGCCACCAGGCCACCGCCTACCCTCCCCGAGTGCGAGTCTGAGTGCACCTTGGGCTTCCCCTGTTCAGCCGCTCGGCTTGGCACTGCTTTAGAGTAAAGGGCAAAGTTCTTTCCAGGCATGGTGTTGCACACCTGTAACTCCGGGAGGCCGAGGCAGGAGGGTCGAAAGTTTGAGCCCAGCCTGGGCGATTTAGCAACTTAATAGTGAGAAGTTGTCTGAAAAAAATAAAAATAAAAAAAGGCCCTGGGTTCAATCTCTCATATTGCAAAAGGGAAAAACAAGACCAAAGTTATTTTTCATGGTGTGGCAGAACAGCTGCCCCTCCCCCATTACCGTTTTAAAAATATTTTATTTTTTCCATTTTCGTTTTTAGAAAGAGAACTCCTGGGGCCGGTGAGATGGCTCAGCGGCATAAGCGCCTGCCTGGCAAGCGCGAGGGCCCGAGTTCGACTTCCGGAACCCACATGCGAAGAAAGGGCCGGTGATATCGCTCAGCGGCACGGGTGCCTGCTGGCACGCGAGGTTCTGAGGTCGACCCCCCGGTACCCACAAAAAAAAAAAAAAGAAAAGAAAGAAAGAGAACTCCTGTAGGGCATGGTGGCACATGCCTGTAATCCCAGCACTCAGGAGGCTGAGGCAGGAGGACTGCCACAAATTCAAGACCAGCCTGGGCTACATGGTTCAAGGCCAGCCTGAATTGCATAATGAGACCCTGTCTCAAAAAACAAAAACATAAAAAAGAAAGAGAACCCCTTTGTAGATGGGCACAAAGCCTTTTACAGAGGCTCCATTTCCCAGGCTTCCTTGCAGTTCAGTGGGGTCACGTCACTGAATCTTGGGTCATGGATGCAGGCAGAAGTACTGTGATCTCCTGTGGGTGTAGGGTGGGGTTTATTTTGCCCCTTTCTCTTTCCTGCTGACAAGATGCAGGCGCAATGGCTGACATCAAACAGCCACCTGGGACCACGAGGAAGAGGCTTGGGGAACCGTGAAGAAGCCTGGTCCCTGACGCTGCGACACACTCGCCCTGGGCCACCTAAAAGCCCACACAGCCTCTGGGCTTTTGTGATGGGAAAAGTCACCGCCTTGGGTTTTCCCACAGTGCCCAGAACCCAGGCGGCCTGGCCCTTCCTCTCTCTGCACACCAAGCTTTTCCCCTCTGGAAGCCCCGCCCACTGCTTTCCTGGCTCCTCCAGCACCCGGATGTCGCCCCCTCCGGGGAGCCTTCCCTGACCTTAGGTCTGGCCTGGTGAAGTTCGCACCCAGAGGCAGCAAATAGTGAGCATTTCATACCAGAGAGATCGGTTTTTCTTTTTCCTTTTCCAGCACAGGGCCTTGGCACTGAGCTACATACCTAACCAATTTTTTATTTTGAGACAGGTTCTTGTTAATTTGACCAGGCTGGGCTCAAACTTGTGACCCTCCTGCCTCAGCTTCCTGAGTGCTGGGCTTATAGGCATGCACCACCACACCTAGCTGGCAGATAACATGTTTTGACACTCCTCCATATACCATTAATTTCAGTAATAATCATGATATGACTAATAATGGCCAATAAAGAATATAGTAAAATCTGTCTTTTATTGAATTTCTACATATAATCATAGTACAAATAAAAAGCATTAGATTAATGTGGTACCTTTTAATTACATTAAGGCAGGTGTGGTGGCGCATATTTGTAATCCCAGCACTTCAGAGGCTGAGGCAGGAGGATTGCTGCAAATTCTAGGCCAGCCTGGGCTACGTAGTGAGTTCAAGGCCAGCCTGAACTCAGCATAGTGAGACCCTGTCTCAAAAATAAAGCGGAATAACAAACAAAAAATTTGGTCAAAGAATGTTTTTTATTTTGATGTGGAAACTTTTCTCTCACACGAAGCAATAGATATCTAAACACTTAGAGAAAACCTTAAACATAAGAAAACATTTGGCAGAAATTCAGAAAAAAACCCATTTCTCAATAAATCCCAGAAATGACGCTACTGTCAGTGTCTCTTCGGGATTCATTCAGAAGCTTTCAAACAGCTTCCCAGACGAAAACTTTTAAGGACATAACTACAAGTGGTGACATTAAGGGATGCCACCAGTGTTTGTTTCAGACCCACTGTTTGTTTGTTTGAGAGGGTCTTACTACGTAGCCCAGGCTGGCCTCGAACTCACAGCAATCCTCCTGCCTCAGCCTCCTTAGTGCTGGGATTATGGGCGCGCACCACCATGCCTGCCTCAGACCTACTGTTTGAATTCAGGACGCTCAGGGACAGGCACTTAGGACACCGTGTCCCCGAGGGACAGGGATAGTCACAGTCTCGATACTGCCTGGGAGGCTGCAGAGAGGAGGGTTAAAGGTGAGTAAGAAACGCGTGTGACACTTGCACGTAGTTTATTAAAAGTCACCACAACCGAAGCTGTTGCTGAGGTTTTCGGGCGCCGGCGGAACCCGGGGAGCCCGGGTGCTCCGTGATAATGGGGGACAGGCTGGCGTGTAGTCGGTCCTGGTTGTTTTCCAGTTTGTCCCTGATGACACCCATGGTGGCCGGCAGCCCGGCCCGGGGTTCACCCCAGGCCCTGACTCAGGTTATCTCAAAGGCTCCTATCAGTGTACGCTTGTCACGTACAGCCAGAAGGCCGTCCGTGCGTGTTGGTTGAATGAATACATGTGAAGGACTCATAAGGCAGTGACAGCTGCCACAATCTGTAGCACATCTGGAATCTGGAACGTGACAGGCACGCCACGACACCCAAGGTCACTGCCGGCTCTCGCCGCCTCCGCGGTCGCCTGCACTCAAACACGTCCCTCTCCCGGGGCTCCTCGGATCCTGTCTCGCCCAGGGGCCTTTCCGGGAGGGCAGCACGCACCCTCTGTCGGGGCGCCCGAGCCCGGCAGGAATACACCAGACATCTTATTTCACGCCTTCCTCCCTCCCTCCCTTTCTCTGGAGACAGCCCAGGCTGGCCTCGAACTCCCTGCGATCCTCCTGCCTCAGCCTCCCTAGTGCTGGGATCACGCCCGGCGCTAGGGTTTCTAATCGTCACGCCGGCTCCCCGGGCGGCGGCAGCGGGGTGGCTCGCCCGGGGTGGCACAGCCTGAAGGGTGGCACGGCGGGGGCCGCGGAGCCCGGGTCCGGGTCCGCGGGCTGGGGCGGGCGGGCCCAGGGCTGAGCCGGGTGCGGGCGAGGCCGGGGCTGCGGGAGGACACCGGGAGGAGGCTGGGGCGGCGGCGCGGCGCTGTCCTCCGTCGCCGCCGCTCCGGGTCCTCCTCTGCCCGCCCCGCGCAGGCACCGCGGCCGGGTCCGGGTCCGGCTCCGAGAGGCCCGGATGCGCCGGCTCGGCCTCGCCGGGCGCGGGGTCTGGCGCCACCTCGCGGTCGCGGCCGGGGCACCGGGGAGCGGTCGCCGGGAGGAGGACACCCGGGACCCCTTCCGGACGGGCCCCTGCGGCCGGGGAGGCGGTGGCCACGGCCCGGCCGTCACTCCCGCCCCAGGACAGGGACCCCGCTGGCCCTCCGTCTCCACAGTGCCTTGGGTGCCACCTGCCAGCTCGGTGGGCCTGAGACACCTCCAGGCCAGGGCCTTGATGGAGGTGCCCAGGGCACAGGACCCTGGGTCCCACCGCACCCCCGGGCCCCCCAGGGCCTTGAGCCGCAGGCCCGGCTGCTCTCAGGCGCCCCCGGGTCCTAGGAGCTGGGCCGCTCTTGGTCCGCAGGCCCCTGCCCGGGCTCAGCCCTGCAGCGCCGCCTGCCGGTGCGGCCTCCCTCTGGGTGACCTCCCTGGGTGGCCTCCTGGGTGACCTCCCTCTGGGTGTCACAGGGAAGCAGCCCCTGCCTGAGCTGTCAGATGTGCCCTGCTCCTGTCTCAGGACGCTGAAGAATGGAGTCCAGGACGAAGGAGGCGAAAGGGAGGAAACTTTTTGTTAGGAGGAAGCCCCAGGGGTCCCGGGAGTGGGTCGCGGCGAAGCTCTCGGTCTCGGGTTTCACTCGGTAAATCACATCCCGGGTTCCCCGGCCGGCCTGCAATCGACCTGTGGGGTTCCAAGCTGCGCCACTTAGCTAACGTTGCTCTCACAAACAAGGCGCGGAGCCGGGTACTCAGCGCGGAGAGGGGCGACGGCGTTTCCGGAGGGGCGGGACGGGGTCAGCGCGCTCTGGGCGTCTCTCCGCGGTCAGGACGCCGCCTCTGTGCTTGTGAGATTGTTGGGTTTATTGGACCGGACAGTGCAGTTCCAGCACAGCTTTTTTTCTTTTTCTTTTTTCTTTTTTTCGGCACAGGGGATTGAACCTAGGGCCTCGCACACACTGGGCAAGTGCTCTACCACGGGGACACCCAGCCCTCCAGCACAGCTCTGAGCTGTCGTCTGTCTCCGGGGAGGCTCACAGGCCTAGCTGTGGCATCTCCATCTTGGGGCCTCGTTTCTGTCAACTGCGCCCTCTACCACAGGCCTGGTTTGCCTCTCTCTCGGACCTGGTCCCAATCAGTCTGCACCTAACTTACCTACCTGTACTGTTCCCTGTCCCCCCTCTGAAGGGCTGTCCCCAACTGCCACTAAGGAAGACGAGCAATGACCTTCGTGGCTCCTTCCTGCTGAAAGGGGTCGTTGTCTGGGTCGGCTCCTCAGAGGTCTATCTGGAGGCCCTCCATAGACGGCAGGTATCTATTTTTTTGGCAGGTGGATAGCTTTAAGCCTAGAGGAGACGAAACCGAGCAGGCGGTTAAGCACACAGAGTCCGTGTAGTAAGGTCAAGAGACTAATCGCCGCCATTGTCAGCGGGCATTTCCGCCAGTGGGAGCCTGTAAGGCCGGAGCTCGTCACGTAACGGTATAGTGTGGACGGACTGCAGGGCTGCGACTGGAGCAGGTTCAGAACAGGCCGCATCGGGGGAAGCACTTGTCCCTAACAGCGAGGACCGACTCTGAGCCCTTGAGACTGTACAGTCCCACGAGCCGAGAAGCTTGGTGATGAGGATTTCCAAAGGCAAAAGGACACTGAGAGGCAGGCTGTAGAGGAATAGAGAAAATCTTTTAGATCCAGCCCTGAAAATCGACAGCATCTTCGGGGTCTGGGTGGAGAGTATATGGCTTGGGTACCACTGAGTGGATGGGCACTGCTGCCTCGCTTATCAATCTAAGAGCCTACCATGTCCACTCTGTTTTGAGACAGGGTCTTGCTATTCCAGGCTGGCCTTGAACTCACTATGTAGCCCAGGCTGACCTCAAGCTCAAGGTGATCCACCTGCCTCAGGCTCCTGAGTGCTGGGATGACAGGCGTGCGCCACCACATCCGGCCATAGTCCCTGTCAAAATGGCCTAGTTTCCCACAGTTGTCACAAGTGGGCATGGATGGAATCGCGGGAATCAGACTCAGGGATAGTTTTCTGTAGGGCTGTAACAAGGGCAGCCGCTTTTTCCTGGTCCCTGTTTTCTCCTTTGGTCTCCTCTCAGTCCTGGTTATGCAAGACTGGCTTAGCTGGGCGTGGTGATGCACATCTGTCATCCCAGCACTTGGGAGGCTGAAGCAGGAGGATTGCTGCGAGGTTGAGGCTAGCCAGGGCTACACAGTGGGACCCTGTCTCAATAAACAAAACAAACAAGAAAAAAGAAAGAAAGAAAGAAAGAAAGAAAGAAAGAAAGAAAGAAAGAAAGAGAGAAAGAAAGAGAAAGAAAGACAGAGAGACAGACGGGCTTGGCAATCAGTCTTCACCACAGCATCAAGCTATCTGGGCTAGGGCCATTTCCTGGAGCTTTTTCCTAGTCCCATACGCAGACTGGGAGATGAATTTATCTTTAAGGATAATTTATCACTCCACAGTCCAGAAAAGCTGAAGGATTTCCATCCTTTCCCTGGCTGGTGACTGACAGCTTAGAGCAGCAGTGGCGAACCTATGGCAGGCGTGCCGCAGCTGGCTGTGTGTTATCACCGCAAGCTCTAAAAGTTTCGCCATCATTGACTTACAGTACTTAGGGCCCTCAAGAATATAGGTCTGGAAATGCTTCCTGTTCCCATCTCCACTGCAGAACTGGCCCACGGGGGATGTTATGCCAGAACCGCCTGAGATCCGTTTGCCGCTCTTCATTGTGAATCCTCTGGTGCGGTGTAGCGAACCAGGTGTAGCTCATCCCCGAAGGCTACAGCAGCCTGCAATACTGCTTGTTTCCCACTAGGGGGCAGGGTCTGACGTAAAAGCAACATTGCATCCTTCCAGGGCACTTCACGTTTGGGGGAGCCCTCTAAAGACTAGAATGGATTCACCAGAGTCATCTGCAAATTTCCCCAAATCCTGTTCAATTTGTTTTGAGCTCATGAAAGGGAAATAACACATGTTCACGCGTGGGGCCAGACTCGCTCCCAACTTCCTGCAAAGGGTACAACTCTTGCGGGGTTTTAATTAGGTCGCGGCGCGAGGGAGCGCAGCCCCTGTAGACGCTTTAACCAGGGCGGCTTAGGAGCTTCAGCCTCAGCAAACGGCGGGCGGGCGGAGGAGCCTCAGCCTCGGGAATGGTAGACGTGGACGCGGCGGGTTCGTCGGCCAGAGGGACCAGGTTGCCTTTTGCTTACACCCACACTGTAAACACAAGTCGGGATTTTTGTTTTGTTTTTGGCACAAGGAATCGAACTCAGGACCTCGCGCTTGCCAGGCAGGCGCTGTGCCACTGAGCTTTGTCCCCGGCCCCAAGAAAGTCTCGAAGAT
The DNA here is from genome assembly GCA_028451465.1 of Erethizon dorsatum. NCBI lineage: Eukaryota > Metazoa > Chordata > Mammalia > Rodentia > Erethizontidae > Erethizon > Erethizon dorsatum. Next base: position 164,699,568 of record CM051822.1, read on the forward strand.
AGGGGACCTCGGACCATTTGCCCTCTCTTCCGGAATAGTGCTCGCTGGGAGATAGTGTCCTCATCAATACTTCCCCAAGGCCTCCATTTCTTTTTTTCCGGGGGGTAGTTAGGCCGTGTGTGGGGCAGAAAAAGATCAAGCAGTTCTTTAGGGCTTGAGGATCAAAAAATCCCCAGTGTTTAAGGCTACATGCTAAGGGAGTAAGGGATTTTGAGGATGACATCAGGTTTCCCGTTCTGAGAAGAACAAGGGGAGAGAAGTGAAACCCGAGCTGGCTCCTGGCATTGACCAGTCCATCCCAGGAAGGGATTAATGCCAAAAGGGAGCATGCTCCCGGGAGACTGGGGAGTCCAGTAAATGATTAAGGATTTTAAATAGCAGTGTTCTTCTAACTTCCTTTAGAGAAGGGGAAAGTTTTAAGGAGGGCATAATACCATTTTCTAATAATAAGGACCTCTGCAAAGTGCAAGCTTCCAAAACCCATCTCATTGCCTTGGGTCCCCCCCCCCCGCCCCAGTGTCACAGTGGCCTTTTGTAATAATTAATTATTGGTGACATCTAGATCGAGTTCTGACCCTCCCCCAGGAGCAGCCATTCCTGAAATGATTCCATTCCTCCGGGCTCAGTATCTTTGGTTGTGCCCCCCACAGCCGTAAGCAGCAAGCTCACACGTCCTCCCAAAGGGAGAGGCCACTAAGTCCAAAAGCCACCTCACAGCTGACAGGGTGACTTGGTGAGTGCCACCGTGGGGACAGATTTGTCTAAGTACGCAGTAAATCCCAAATCCCATACAGATGGTGAAGTTTACTAAAGGTGGGACTTCCTCACACGACAAGATGACCCATCAAAGATCTCTGTACATAAAAAGGGTCAAAAGTCTCCCATCCCTTTACATCGCACCTGCTTGCAAGGGGACAGAAAAAGCAATCTGTGACAGACTGGTGCCACAAATAGTGAATAAGATCGATCACGTCGAGACCTCCCAAACAAGAAATCATGCATTTAAATCAACGTTTCACAACCCAAATGCCCATCAACTGAGGAACGGATAAAAAAGATGTGGTATTTTTATACAGTGGAGTACTACTCAGCCATAAAGAAGGAAAACTGGAGACTTTTATAGGTAAATGGATGCAACTCGAGACCATACTCATAAGTGAAATAAACCAGACACACACGTGTAAACATCAGATTGTCTCCATAGTGTGAGAAGCTGAAAGAGTAAATAAGATCCAAAATGTACAACAGATATGGTAAAACAGGAAGAAACTTCAAAAGGAAAGAGAACTGGGATGGGGGAAAGGAGAAAAGAAGGAAGGGAAAAGCAAAAAAAAAATGTATATATATAAGATAGTTAAGATAAACACACTATTAATTTCTCTTAGTTCATTGAAAAGAAAGGTTTGTGCTAATATTGCTTGAACAACCGAATGCTGATATCTTGTACTCTGAGTAACTAATTTAAAGCTAACAATATGCAATGTATTAACCATTGTTACCTTCCTATTATGTTGTTTTGAAAATTTGTTCTATTTTTTCTCTTTAAAATAAATAAATAAATAAACAAATAGAAAAAGAAAGTAGCGTTTCATCAGGAACAGGGTGGGAACACAGACAGACAGCATTATAATGCAGCAGCACTTTAATGTGAACCAGGGCAGAGAAGAGAAATTTATAGTCCCTGAACGGGGTCTTACCTCCTTCTAGTAATCCCAGATGAGCCCCAAGATGTCACAGGGAAGCAGCCCCTGCCCGAGCTGACCTGTCAGATGTGCCCGGCTCCTGTCTCAGGATGCTGAAGAATGGAGTCCAGGACAAAGGAGGTGAAAAGGAGGAAACTTTTTATTAGGAGGAAGCCCCGAGGGGTCCTGGGAGTGGGTCTCTGCAAAGCTCTTGGTCTAGGTTTTTGTTTTTTTTTTAAAGGGATCCAGGTTCTAGGTGGGGTTTACTTTTATTTTTATTTACTTATTTATTTTTTTGTGGGTACCGGGGGTCGACCTCAAGACCTTGCGCAGCAGCAGGCGCCCGTGCCGCTGAGCGATATCACCGGCCCCTTTTTTTGTATGTGGGTTCTGGGAGCCGAACTCGGGCCTCGCGCTTGCCAGGCAGGCGCTTACACCGCTGAGCCATCTCACCGGCCCTTTTGTGTGTGTGTGTGTATTTTTATTTTTATTTATTTATTTTTTTGCTTTTTGAGACAGGGTCTCGTTATGCAGCCCAGGCTGGCCTTGAAGCAATCCTCCTGCTTCAGCCTCCCAAGTGCTGGGATTACAGATGTGTGCCCCCATGCCCGGCTGGTCTAGGGGTTTTTGTACAGTAAACCACATCCCAGGTTACCTGGGGTGGGACTGTAATCGACATTTGGGGTTCCAAGCTCAGCCACTTAGCTAACATTGATCTCATAGAAACACAAGGTGCAGAGCCAGGGTCAAGTCCGCCCTCAACCACAGGCCTGGTTTGTCTCTATCTTGGGCCTGGTCCCTTTGTAACCCCTGATCAGTCTGCACCTAATTTTTTTTTTTTTTTTTTTTTTTTTTTTTTTGAGACAGGTGTCACTGTGTAGTCCAGGTTGGCCTTGAACTCACTATGTAGCCCAGGCTGACTTTGAATTTGCGGTGATTCTCCTGCCTCAGCCTCCCAAGTGCTGGCGTGTGCCACCATGCCCAGTATCTCTAGTTTTTTCTTCCTTCACCAAAAGAAAAACAATTTTATCAGGAAGGCTGTATTGGTTAGCGTTCTCTAGAAGAACAGAATCAGTAGAAAATATATGCGTCATTATATGCGGGGATTTATTAGCTGGGCTCACAAGATCAGAGTCAGCAGGGTCCACAGTGGCTGTGTGCAGGAGCGCTAGAGGGTCCAGGAGGTGCTCAGCCGCAGAACCAGAGGGATCAACAACGCAGCACCAGTCCGAGGTCAGAGGTCTGCAGCTCACTGGACAGTCTCCGGTGTGAGCGCATGGAAGGCCGAAGAAACTGGAGACCGCAGCGGCAGCGAAGGACGCACCTGGTCAAGCTGACCGGAGCTCTTTAAAAATGCCCAAACTTCCTTCTTTCTTTTTTGGTACTGGTAATCAAGCTCAGGACCTTGTGCTTGCAGGCAGGCGCTTGTGTAGCTGAGCTATATCCCCCCCAACTTCCTCCTTCTTCCCTTTTTTTTCCATCCAGGCTGCAAGCCTATTGGTTGGTGCCGCCCACAGCCACGTGGGGCTTCTCGGTTTGCTGGCCTGTGTGTCAGTCATCCGCAGACACACCCAGAACTGTGCTTTACCCATTTGCTAGGGGGCTATTAATCCTGTTAGGTTGATACAAGATTGACAGTCACAGTCCACCCCTCCTCAACCTGACAACCACCTCTGTAAACCATATTGACCTCCGAATCCAACAGCAAGTTCATAATTACGTCTCAAGTGATACAACTCTCCTGGGCACAGACAGAAACATGCCAATTCCCTCCCCAGAACGGGAGGTAAAGCTTTCCTTTGGGTGATGCTTACTTCTCCTGACATTTGATAACTTCGATATTATTGAATTGTAGATTTAACAATACTTGAGTACCAATATTAAGGCAATCAACGTTATGTTACAAAGAAAAAGATACTTGCTTGTATGTGTCTATATGCACAGGCGTATTAACAAAATTGGAAAGAAATATTCATGACAATTACAACCCTCATTTCTGTAACTGCTCATGAGGTGTTTACCACTACCTTCTTCTACTCCCCATCCTGTATTTCCTGGGACTTCAGCAAGCCCGTCAGCAGGTCTTGGTCAGTTCCCTGCAGCGATGACCCATGCCTTCATTTCCCGTTCTGGACCATCTGTCATCCCGCCCCGCCCGCGTTGTTGTAGCGTCCTATAACCTAGATAACAGGGTATGGTAATACTAGGAGGTGCCCCAGCGGATCCTGCACTCGGATCACACCCTTCCTATTCTGCTCATAGCCAACACACTGACGACCTGAGATCTTTGACTGAGGGGTTCCTGGCCCCCTGGCTCAGGGCTCAGTTTTCCTGTAACACTGGGCAGTGGATCCCACGACCTGCTGCGTTGGCCCCGTCCCGCCCTGTGCTCTGGTCCGTTCTCTTTCTCCCTCTCTCTGCACATCAGCGACACGCACAAAAACACACTCTTCAGGACTTCGCTGTCCTCAGCCCTGGTGCCACAATGCCAGAAGCAGAAAGCCCCTTATATCCTTTAATAACCTCCTTTTCTATTTAAACCATCCCGCATGGCTTCTGCGGCTTGTACTAAAGACCAGCTATTCAGAGTGACCTTCCCCTGGTGGCATCCAGGAGTCATCTATCTATTTCCTGCGCTTGGAGGAGGTCTGTTGTTTTTCCCAGCCTTACCACGTGACCAGAAACCAGACCCCCCACGCTCTCACGTGACCCATGTCAGCCAATCAGAGCCCTTTCCTGGGATTTCGGCCTCAGGGCCGGAAGAGCGGCTTCTTCTCCAGGGCGGCAGCCTGAGGTGAGCGCCCTTAGGAAGCGGAGCCAAGACGCCGCCGGTGAAGGGAGGCGGGAGAGCGGACGGGGTCGCACAGTCTCTGTGTTGTCTGTGGTCTGTGCGAGCCAAACGCCTCCCAGGTTTGCTGCGCAGATTTTCTTTCTTTCTCTCTGTTGGTGCTGGGGGTGGAACCCAGCCCCCCCCGCATGCTTGGCACCTGCTGCACCTGCTGCACCGCGGGCGAGACGCCCCGCTGAGCTTTCCCCTCTTTTGCAGTCTTCTCTCTTACGGAGGGAGAAGACAGAGGGCTCTTGTTCTGTTTTCTGTCATTCTGCATTTTTAAAATGTTTTCTCATCTATGTATTAAAAAAGAATTAAAAAAAGGTATTACTAAAAAACCCTCACCCTAACTGGCTTTTGTGAAATGAGATCGCCACAGCTGGATTTGGTCCAGCAGGGACCGGCTGTGGGGTGGGTGAGGACCCCGCTGCGTGTCCACCCTGCTGATGCCAAGACTCGAGCCTGGCCACAAGGGCCAGCCTGGGCTGTGCCAGGCCCTGCGGTGGCGATGACATCGGCAGTGGCTTTGGAGCTCTGTGTCCCCTCTGCCCTGGGTATGATCTCTCTCTCTGTCTCTCTTCCTGTCTTTTTATTAGTACTAGGGATTGAACCCAGGGCCTTCCCGCTGAGATACGTCCTCAGCTCTTTCATTTTTTTGAGACAGGGTCTCATTAAGCTGCCCAGGCTGGGCTCGATCTCTCAAGTGTCCTACTTTAGCCTGCCCAGCAGCTGGTGTGCCAGGTGTGCCCTACAGTGCCCAGGGGGCTGTAGTGTTTGAAGACCTGCATCAGTCAACTTGCTGTTCCCACAGCCTGGCACTGAACTAGTACGAAATGTGTTTGACTGGCTAACTGGTGCCCCATACCTGTAATAACTGCACTGGAAGGCTGAGGCAGGAGGATCGCAAGTTTGAACCCAGTCTGGGCAGCTTAATTACCTGTCTCAAAATTAGTAAGGAGCTCTCTCAAAATTAAAAATACAGGGCTGGTGAGATGGCTCAAGTGGCATAAGCACCTGCCTGGCAAGCGCGAGGTACTGAGTTCTACTCCCGGAACCCACATAAAGGAAGAAAAGGGCCGGTGATATCGCTCAGCGGCACAAGCGCTTGCTGGCAGCGTGAGGTCCTGAGGTCAACTCCTGGTACCCACATAAAAAAAAAATAATAAATAAAAATACAAAAATGATCCTGGGATGTAGCTCAGTGTGAAGGCTCTGGGTTCAATCCCCAGTACTGGAAAAAAGAAGTGTTATTTATTTTGATTTTTTTGAGACAGGGTTTCTTTATATAGTCCAAGTTGCCCTCAAACTCAATATGTAGGCCAGGCAGGCCTTGAACTCATGAGATGCTCCTGCCTCAGCCTCCGAAGTGCTGGGATTGCAGGCCTTCACTACCACACCCAGCTTTCAGCAGCTTTCAACAGGCCCCAGCAGGGAGCCTGCCACCCACAGTGTCCATGTCCTCTACACTGTGAGTCCTGATGTTCCTGGCCAGCCTGACCCTGCTCTGCCCTTTGACAGCGTCTCCTGTCTGCGCCCCTCCTCCACCAACTTGTGCTGGGCGGGCAGGACAGCAGGGAGCAGGCGGCAGGGACTGGACAGGCCCCTCTGCGTGTGAAAGTGGCTGGCAGGGGAGGAGGAGGGCGCCATCGGAGTCACCGCGCCCTGCGGCCTGCGTTTGAGCCCCACAAGCTGGGCCGGCTCTCAGGATTCAGCAACAGCATGGCCTCCCTCACTGCACTCCTCCCGGTCTGCTGCCCCCTAGATTGTGACCTAGAGCCATGCCACCTGGAAGGCCTGGCTGGCTCGGTGGGGTGGGGCCCCGCTGGGGCCTGGAGCATAGGCAGGAGCCTGGCCAGAGGACAGAGTGGGGAGGCCAGAGGCAAAGCCATGCCTGAGGCCAGCAGAAGAGCCAGGCCCCGGCCGTGCAGCCCTGTGGCTCTGGCCACGCTGGGCATGTTTCCAGTACTTCCTGGCCCAACAGCTCTCTTTCTTGGGAATGATTTCCTTATCCTTATTTTTCTTTCTTTTTAAAATTTTATTTATCTGTTTGTTTGTTTGTTTTTTGAGATAGGGTCTCACTATGCAGTTCAGGCTGGCCTTGAACCCACAGCGATCCTCCTGCCTCAGCCTCCTGTGGATTACAGGCATGTGCCACCACGCCTGGCGGCTTCTTTTCTTTTTTTTTCTTCAGTACTGTAGATTGAACCCAAACCCTTTTCACTGAGCCTCATCCCCCGCCCCCTTTTATTTTTTTATTTTTATTTTGAGGCAGGGGGTCTCAAAGGCAACCTTCACAGGCCTCAGTTTCCTCACCTGTAGTTGGGTGAGAGTTCCCCAAATGGGCTGTTGCCAGGGATGAATGGAGTCATTTGGATCTGGCACTGGGGCTGGGACACAGCAGGTGCTTGGTAGGTGGCAGGCTCCTCTTCCTGCTCCTTACTCCAGCCTGTACTGTTCCACGAAGGTTCCCAGGCCCTGTGTGAGAGAGGAGAGGGCAGAAGGGGAAGACACAGGCAGGCTCAGCCACCAAAGGGGTGCCTGAGCTAGGCATGGTGGTGTACGCCTGTAGTCAGTCCCAGCACTTGGGAGGCTGAAGCAGGAGGATGGCTATAAGTTTAGGCCTGCCTGGGGTACACGGTGAGTTCAAGGGCAGCCTGAACTGCATAGGAGGACCCTGTCTCAAAAACAAACAAAAAAAGCATAACAAAAAAGGGTGCAGGTGCGCCCTCTGCTGGCCAGTGGTGGTTAGGGTCCAAGCCTGAACGGCTGGAAGTCCTCCAGCCAGGCCAGCTGTGCTAGCGGAGACCAAGACCTGAGTCCCTCTCAGCCTCCAGGGCCCTCGGCGGTGGCAGCAGCCAGTGAGGGCCAGGCTTCCATCCCCCAACAGCTGCTCTCTGGGCTCTGAGTGTCCACGTCCTCCCGTGTCTCCCTGGGCAGCACTGCGGCTGCTGCTGGAGCCCCTGCAGCGGGGTGAGCCCCAGCCGTGCAGCTGTGTGGTGTCCTGGGACACGGGGACCTCACTGTCCCCCAAGCAGCCACCCTCGCAGGTCAGGCAACTGCCTGCTGCTGCGGGAAGTGTGAGGAAGACACCGTGGCCCTCAGTTCCTCTCGCTGGGCCACCAAATGAGACTACAACTGCCACCCAGAAACCCACGAAGATGTCACTAGGGTCACACCCAGCCACCTTCCTTCTGTGTACCCAGAATAGACCAATGCCGGGGCACTGCTGGCGGCCTGGGCTCAGCCCTGAACCTCCTAGCTGGGTATGTTTTGAGCCTGCCTGTCCCGTCTCCCCTCATCATCTGCAGGGTCCCCCCTCCCTGCCCCAGGGCCCCTTTGCACCTCCATACCCTCTGCCTGTGCCCCCCAGAACCACTCTCCGCTCCACATCCAAACTGAGTTTCTAGAAGCCCGGTCACCAGCTCCCATTGCTCTCAAACCCTCTGCCTGCCGGGGGGACCCCCTGCCCTTGGAGTTGCTCCCCCTGCTGCTGCCCGTGGCTTTTGGCCTCTCCTTTGCCATGGAGGGGACAGAAGCCCCTTTCAGCAGGTGGTGCGAGGCCAGGCCCAAGCTCACTTCCTCTCCTCTCCAGGGAGGCAAAATCCCTTCCCACTCAGCTCATGGGCTGCAGGTCCAGCACACTTTGAATGCCGCTGTCCCTTTCCTTCCCTCAAGTTCCCGGGAGAGATCATGGGCCGAGGGCAAGCCACTGTGGTGTGAGGCAGGCGGCAGCTTGGTCTGTTTCCTGCTGGGTCCTTGCCTCAGCAGCTTCCTGGCTGCACCCCGGTCTGTGCCTGCCCAAGACAGTGTCTGTTTGGGATCCCCGCTCCTGGCCTGGTCACACACAGCAACCGTGGTCTGTCCCAAGCCCGGGCTGCAGGTAGTTGGTTCAGGAGGAGGCGGCTGGTCCATTGGTCCATCGAGCCATCGGATTACCTTCATTCTGGTCAGAGTGACTGCACACAGGGTACAAGGCCACAGCCCTTCCTGGTGGGAGTTTAGGAACTGGGATCCAAGGTGCTGAGGTCGATCCCTTTCTTATGTGGAGAGCAGCAAAAGTTAGAACTCAGATGCTGCTGGAGGCTGCAGGGCAGGACCTCTGCCCCCCCGCCCCCCCCGCGTGACCTCCTAGGGCCTGTGGGTGCAGGAGCGACCCCAGTCGGTCACAGCCAGCAGATTCTCTCCCAGGAGCTTGGCGCCTGAGCAGAGTATGCAGAGGGACAAGGTGGCTGGGGTTCAGTGACCCTGCAGTTTCCACTGCTGCACAGATGGAAGAATAATGCAACAAACACACTTATTCCTTCACATAGCTGCACCACACTTTTTTTTCCCTTGTCGTTTGTTATTTGAGATAGGGTCTTGCCATGCAGCTCAGGCTGGCCTTGAACTCATTATGTAGCTCAGGCTGACCTTGAACTTGCAGCGATCCTCCTGCCTCAGCCTCCAGAGTGCTGGGATTTTAGGTGTGCACCACCACACCCGGCTAGCTGCACATTTTGTGCCATGTCTGCTTGCACACATACATGCACACACACACACACACACACACACACACAATTTTCCCCTGAATTTTTTTTTTTTTTGAGACAGGATCTTGCTATGTACCCCAGGCTGGCTTTGAACTCACAGCGATCCTCCTGCCTCAGCCTCCTGAGTGGTGGGATTACAGGTGTGTGCCACCATGCCAGTTGGAAGTTCCAAGTTTGAAACAGCGTTCTTCTGGGAGGGCCTGCCTGCCCCGGCTCAGCACTGCTCCCCTAGTCCCCAGTGCCGGGGCGACAGGACTATCAGTAAAAATGTCCCATGGATAATGAGGCATGTGAGTGACACCCTGGCTCTGCAGCATGGAGCTTTGGTTTCCCAGGACAAGAGGCCCAGGAGGTTCCCGGTCACTCCCTGAGCTCTGCAAAGACAGGTCAGCCTCAGTACCTCCGGGCTGTGCTCAGAACAGAGGCCACCCTGACGCGCTGTGCACCCGGGTTGCTGTGTGTGTGTGTGTGTGTGTGTGTGTGTGTGTGTGTGTATGGTGCAGCCGTCCTGCAGTCCGGGAAGGTCGGCGTCTGCGGTCCCTCCTGGCCCTGCGCGCCCCCCGCGTCCCCTCAACGTTTTGCGGGTATGCCAGGCCCCTCCTGCCATGGAGCAGCTGAGCGGCGCGCACCGGTGCGAGGCCGCCGCATGCAGTGAGGACGTCTTGCCACCAGGTGGCGCTGCCGGCCCGCGATGGGGAGCACCGGGCTCTCGAGAGGCGATTTGGGGAGCTTTGTGGATTTGGGTGGCTCTGAGGCCTTCCGTCCTGAGGGACCGGGCAGGGGCCTTCAGGCCAGTGCAGGTGCAGGCAGAGAGCTGGGTCGTGCAGCTCGCGTTCCTCCAATCCTGCCCTGGAGGAGGTGACCCCACGCCTGGGATTCCAGGTGTTGAGGCTGGGCCAGGAGTTTGAGGAGGGTTTGGGGTGACAACCAAAGGGCACTGGGGCACAGAGGAGGATGGAGGCCTGGGCCCGACTGGAGGGCTGTGTGCTCCTGACTCCTGGGCATCACCCGCCCTTGCCCAGTGAGGAAACTGAGTCTGGGAGTGCAGGTGGCCGGACATCTGTCACAGTGGGGCCTCCAGGGGACAGACTGCTGGCACATGAGGTCCAGGAGGTTCAGGCCCAGGGCCAGCCCCTGTCCGCGAACAGCCGCCACAGGTGCGCCTGCCTTGGCCTGGTGCCGGCTCCCAGGGGCACACAGGGTCCTTTGTTTTGAGACAGGATTGTGCTAAGCTGCCCAGGCTGGCCTCAGGCTTGCAGTCCTCCTGCCTCAGCCTCCTGAGTAGCTGGGAATACCGGCCTGCACACCATTGGGCCTGGCACCACATGCATCTTTTGTGCCTCTTGGCCTCGGGCCCCCAGTTCTCCTACCACCCAGCTCTGGGGATAGAGACAGAGCTCTGTGCTGAGCCGCGCTAGGCCCCTGGGCCTCAGTTGCTGGTCTGTGGCAGGAGGAGGCGGCGTGGTCTCAGCAGAAGGCACTGAGGGAGGCTCAGGCATGGTGTGCAGGGATGAGCCAGGGGCCCTGGCCTGCGTCTGGCTCCCCTGTGGAGTCCGTCCTCCACCAGCTGTGCTGCAGGGTGGTGCTTCCCGTTTCTAGACTGGAATCGGTGACACTGGCCCCTGTCACCGGGCTGTCAAGGGACCAGCTGTGCTTGTCCGCTCCCTTAGGCACCTGGCCGCCCTGGAGCGAGCACCCAGCCTGGCCTGCCGCACCGGCCTGCCCCCCTCGCTTCCCCTCATCTGGGGGTCTTGTACCCCACTCCAGCTGGCTGGAAGTCTATTAATATTTCAGTTTGATGAATTAAAGATTCTTTTTTTTTTTTGTGGGTACCGGGGGTCAACCTCAGGACCTCGTGTGCCAGCAGGTGCCCATGCCACTGAGCGATATCACCGGCCCTTTTTTCATATGTGGGTACTGGGAGTCGAACTCAGGACCTCAGGCTTGCCAGGCAGGCGCTTACACCGCTGAGCCATCTCACCAGCCCTAAAGATTCTTTTCTACCCTCCTCCTCCTGCTGTCCCAGGAGGGAATTAAAAGCGCATCCAATCCAATCAAACTCCATTAAAATGCAGCCCACAAGGGCAGGCGCTGGCGGGTGTGGGCTTTTCTTCCCCAGCGCTGCTTTGTCCTCTTTGGGGGGTCTGCGCGGTGGCTGGCGGTTGGGAGGCAGAGAGGGGCGGGGGAGGAGGTGGCTCAGCAGCTGTTTGCAGACTCGCTGCCACCTGAGGGCAGTGGTACCTGGGGGGCGGGCAGTGCCGCTGTGACCGCAGGCCAGGGGTGGACCCACACTCCTCCCCACTGTGCACTTTTCTGGGTCAGCCCAGCCTCCCTGACTCCGAGGCAGTGGCGTTGGGAGCTTCGGGTTCAGCCAGAGCTCACCGATGGATGGATGCTCTTCCAGGCTCCACGACATTCCCTGTCCCTGCCTTGTCCAGGTGGGGCCTTGGCTGCCCCCTCCCCGAGTCCTCCCCTCGCTGCCAGCCAGGTGGCATCGCCTGTCACCTGGCTGCTCCTCCTGGCACTGAGCTCTGCCACTCAGCCAAGGAGTAGGCTGGCCACCAGGCTGAGGCTGAGGGTGGGAGGACCTTTGAAATGTTAATAGTATTTTGACATCCAGCTTGTGACATCCACCTTAATGACATTTGGCTCTGGGCTGACAGCCCCTGGACTTGTGGGGAGAGAGAGAGAGCACGATGATATGTCGTTTTAAATTGCACTGTGGTAAAGTGGCTGGAAAATCCTGAGTCTTGAGAAAAAGAGAGAGAGGGAAGGAGGAGGAGAAGGTGGAAATCAAGGAGGAGAAAGAGGAAGGTTTTCTCCCTAGGTGGTCAGTCATTCGTTTGTTTAACAGGTGAGTGTTCACTGAGCACCTACTATATGCTGCACGCAGTCGCAGCCCCGTGGAGGGTCCAGGTGCTCAAGCCGGGGCCCTACTTGCCCATGTCTAGCAGCAGTTGCTCTCTCAGCTCCTCTGAGCTCTGTTCAACTTCTGAGGCCTAATTCAAGTGTCATCTTTTTGGAGGCCCCCTGCTCAGTGACACCTCACTTCAAGTCACCTACAGGTTTGGGGCAGCCCCAGGTGCTTGGGGGGGGGCTCGGCTGAGACCTGTGCACCTGGGACCTCTGCCTTAGAGGCCACCCCCTGAGCAGGACTCTGCCACTTCCTGCCTTACCTACTCCCCTTGCCATGCTGGGGATGGGACCCAGGCCCTGGCACATGCCAGGCCAGCACTGTGCCACTGAGCCGCCCTCACCCCCTCAGTCCTCTTTTCTCCAGAAGGAGGAGCCCAGGCGTGCGGGAAGGCAGATGGGAGGAGGCTGGGTCTGGCTTCTTGGTTCCAGCAGTTCCCAGCCTCCCCTGCATTTCCTCCCTCTTCAGCCTTGTGAGTGGGGAAACTGAGGCTGAGGAAGGGAAGAGGAAGCGTCATCTTCCCGCCAGGGAGCTCTGGGGCAGAAAGTGGAGAAGCTGGCGTGGCCTTCCTCCCGCTTGGCCCTCCGCGCCCCTCCTCTGGGAGCCGAGTCCCTTCCCTGGCTGGCCTGGGTGGAGACAGAAGACATAGATGGGAGGGCGCAGTGTGCCCGGGAAGCCCTGGGCCACATGGGGTGACAGGGCCTCTGGGGCCATCACGAATGTGACGAGCGTGGGGCAGGAGACTCCCTGGGGTCACTTTAGCCCCTTGGGATACCCTGGGGTGAGGCCGGGGCTGGTGGGGACCCCCAGGCGCACGGTGGGAATGGTGGCCCCAGGTTTCTGAGCCTGGGGTGCTCAGCCCCTGACCTCAGCCCTGGCTGCCGCCTTTGTAGTCTGCAGGGTGACTTGTGGTTCTCCGGGGCCTGGAGCCTCTGCTCGCTCTCCACAGCTGGCTCTTCATCCTGGAAATGGCCTGCCGGGGACAGCTATGTTTACACAAACTCCCCCCAGACAGTCCCAGCTAATGGCCTGTTTGAGGGGAAACCAAAATGGAAAACCACCTGCGGCCGTGGCTGGGTCAGCTCAACCCGGGGACGGTTTGTGAGGGGCTCCCAGGCCTGCCAGTCTCTCCCAGGGCCCTTGCACCTTGAAGCTCACTTTGATTTATTTCAACAAATCCTAAATTCAGGATTTTCAGAGACAAGTGCCCTTTTTCCATTAGGCTTCTTTTTAAAATGGAGAAGTTGGGCCGGGGATATAGCTCAGCGGCACGAGCACATGCAAGATCCTGAGTTCGACTCCTCGTACCCGGAAAAAAAAAATTAAAACGGAGAAGTCGAAGACACAGGTTTGCGTGTGTGAACTGCCACTGCAGTGGGCGAGGAGACTGCAGGTGCCTGCGTCCCTCCCCCCGAGGGGGAAGAAGAGCTTTAGGACGGCATCGGCCACAGCAGGAGGGAGCTGGGTCAGACCTCAGGAAGAACTTCCAGGTCGCAGAGGTAAGAAGCACGACCTGCCCCTTCCTCTTCGCTCAGCCTTTTCTGCTCCATTTTGGAGAGGGTGTCCCTCTTTCCCCAGGAGAAGCCCATCATGTACATGGTCCCTAGCACAGAAGACGGGGCCTGCCGTCTCCCATCCCTTGCAGTGTCCCAGTGGGGCCACGGGGGAGTGGTCTCAGGTGACCCAGGAGGGTGGCCCAGAAGGGCCAGGCTTCAGGCCGGGGACCCGCACCCTGGCCGTGCCCACAGACTCAGCCATCTGCAAGTTGACAGCGTTTCTTTTTTTAACCCCTGAAAAACACAGCCTGCCCAGCCTCGTGGGCGCAGCCGGCGGGGGTGGGGCAGGATAATTCCAGCCCGGGCTGCACAGCGGCTCTGTTAGTTTTGTCTCTCAGTCAGCCGTGGCCTGTTTCACAGCCCTGCATCTGTCACCCATGCACCCTAGGACATTAAAGGTTATGTTCTGTGCTAAGAGCTGCCGTGGCCCCCGCTTAAGGGCACTAAATGGGCATCCGCCAGGGACTGTGCACGCGTATTTTATGCCGTTTTCACAACCTGCTTATAAGTAGGTCCCTGGCACCAGCCTGTACAGTGCTGGCCTCCGAGTGAGCCTGAGCCAGGGGCCCGCATCTTCCGGTGTGACTCGGCCTCAGGACGAGACGTGTCCCTTGTCCAAACCAAGGCTGGCCGTATGTGCGCTCCCTGCATGTATGGCTCAATAGACAGGAAGCTGAGGGCCTCGGACAGGTGACCTAGGCACCCTGGCGTCCCAAGGACGAGGCCTCTCCAAGAACGACCAGAGTTCCCCACAAGCTCAGGATGGCACACGCGTGGCTGGCATGGCTTTCCCTCCTGTCCCTATAGAGCACTTCCTGCCAGGGCCCAAATGGCCAGGATCACGCTCAGTCCCGTGTCTTCTCCCAGGGCTGTGGGCCGGGAGGATCTCAGTTAGGGTTGGTTGTGCACACACACAAAAGGCGCAAATGAATCAACGAACTGATTGGGTAAATGAGACATGTATTTGGGCCATTATATGCGACAGCAAAGAGTACAGGCTTTGCCAACAGTTATTCATTCAGCAAACACTCCTGGAGCTCACTATGGTCCAGGCGTGGTGCCAGACACTGGATGAAAGATGGTGAACAAGATGTGACTCTGGTCCGCAGAGTATGGTGCGCTAGAGGAGGGGACCCCACAGGTCCTGTGGGCAAGGCCAGGCACCGGATAGGGGCACAGAGGAGAGGGCTATTCCCAGACCCTGACATCCCCCTGACCTAGGAATGGTTATCTGTGGGAATCGGGTTGGCCGGTGAGGGTACTGAGTGGCCCCGGGCTTAGCCACAAACACAAGGTGGCACTCAGCAGGCCCGCCAGGAGACCCAGCTACCGATGGGAGGGAGGCCTGGCCAGCCTCTCCTGCTCTGCTGCTGCCACCCTCTTCCCTCAGCTCCCTGGCGCTGTGCCGTGCACCCTCCTCGGGACAAGGACAGTCACACATCAGGGCTCTAATTGAAACCACTTCTGCAGTCTGGGCTGAGATGCTCTCGCAATCCTAAAAGGACTGCGTGGCTGGCTCCCCAGCCTCCACCCCGGCCTCCTCTCAGGATTTTCCCAAGCCCCCCCCACCCCGGAAAGAGCTCTGGGCGCAGCTTCCGGGCTGAGGGACTGTCTCCAGGGTCCCTGCAGCGCGGCCAGGCCACCTGTTACACTTTGCAAACCAGTGCTGCAGCGAGCTTGCTGGGGACCGCACGTCCCTTGGGTGCCGAGTGGTAGGGTGCTGGGTGGAAAGCATCCCTTCCCCCACACGCTTTGAGACCCGGGGCAAGCAGAATCACCTCACCAGCCCTCAGTTTCCCCCTCTTTTCATACGCTTGAGCCAGGAGCAGTGGGGTGCACACAGGAACACGCCACAGGGGGGCACACGCCACGTGCGCCGAGGTAGAAGTGGCCCTGCCGGGCTGGTGAGATGGCTCAGTGGCCTAAGCGCCTGCCTGGCAAGCGCGAGGGCCCGAGTTCGACTCCCGGAACCCACATACGAAAAAAGGGCCGGTGATATCGCTCAGCGGCACGGGCGCCTGTTGGCGCGCGAGGTCCTGAGGTTGACCCCCCGGTACCCACAAAAAAAAAAAAGAAGTGGCCCTGCGGTGGGGGCTCTGGTGTTGCCCTGGGTGGGAGCAGTGCGCCCCGGGCGTTCTCGTGCCCTGTTGTACTTTACAGGGTGTGCGTGTGTGCGTGAGTGGGCTATGTTTCCCGAACCTCGACCTCGGAGGGGGGGAGGGGTCTCCGTCATATCTCCGGGTCGGTGTGCTGGCACGCACACGGGGAGGTGGGGGGACGGGGGCTCCCGGGAGCGGGCGACATTGGGGTGCGGCGGGCGGGGGAGCTGCCGGCGGGGCGGGTGGCGGCGCTGCGAGAGCCCCGGCCTTCCGGAGGTGGAGGTGCGGGTGGGGTGGGGTGGGGTGGGGGCGCCCAGGTGCTCTCTCTTTAAAAGGCCGGCGGAAGCGCCGCGCGCCCGGCCCGCTCCCGCCGCGCAAACTTGCGGCCCGGCTGCGCCTCCGCGGTGCGGCGCCGGCCCCTGCCCGCCCGCTCCGCGCCCCGCCCTCCCGCAGCCTCCCCTCGCGCGGCTGCCTCGCGCTCGGTCTCCGCTCCCTCTCCCGCTCGCTCTCCGGCGCGCTCTCTCGCGGGCTCGCTCGCATCTTCTCCCTGCGCTGCCGCCGCCGGGCGCCCGCACTCGGCCGGCTGCTCCCGCTGGCGGCTTCCGCTCCGCTCCCTGCCCGATTGGGAGCCCGCGGCCGGACCCCGCTCCCGGACCGCCTGGCGCGCGCGCTCCGGTTCGGACGCGGGCTCCGCGGCGGCAGCGGGAGCAGGGCTCGCCGCCTCCCCGCTCGTTCTCGCCGGAGCAGCCGCCGATCGCCGCGCCGAGCGACCGCCAGCGCATCCCCGCTGCGCCCGGGACTCCGGGCGGCTCCGCGCGCGGCTCGGTCCGCAGCGTCAGCGCCGCCCGCCGCGGCCCGGGCTCCGGGCACCGCGAGAACCGGGCGCCCGGCCGCCGCCTCCCCGCACCCCCGGGGCAGCAGGGCACGCAGCCGACCCCTCACCGAGGCTGGAGCCTCGCGGGCGCGCGGTGAGTTGTGGCCCTAGGGGCGCGGGGAAAGGGGGCCGTGCCCTCCGGCCTCTGGGTGAGGACATCGGGGCTGGGTTGGTGGCCTCCGCCGAGCTCCCGCGCTCCGGGTGCCAGGAGGAGGGCCGGGGAACCTGAGCCCTCGGGGCTGGAGGGCGCGGGACCCAGGATGGGGGTCTCCCCTCGAGGCCGGGGCCACCTCTCCGGATGGCCCTGAGGGAGGGAAGGGGCGCCGCTTTTATATGTTTCTTTGCAGGTCTAGGGGAAAGTAGTGTGTGTGCACAGGGTGGGTCAGGCTCCACGGCGGAGGGTCGTGCCAGCTCCCGGTGGGGGCGGTGGCATCAGGCGCCCCTCTGCGGAGAGCAGGGCCGGCGGGCGCGGGCGGTATCTGCACCTCTTCTCCGCGGTCAGCCGGCGAGAGGGCAGCGCCAGCCTCGCGCGCCGCAGCTGCTTCGCCAGGAGCCGCTCCGGGTCCGGTGCCCGCCCCAGCGCCGCCTTCGCCACGGCCGGAGCCGGGCAGCCGCTGGCCCGCAGCCGCAGGCTTGGCCGGGGCGGCGCTGCGGGGCTGGGTCTCCCCGCGCCCCGGGACCACAGAGTCGGGCTCGCCCCGGACTCTCGGAGAAGAAGACCGTGGCTCCTCGAGACCCCGAAGCGCCCCAGCCCCTCGCGCAGCCGTGCGGCTCCGAGTGTGCTGTGTGCGCGCCGCGTGTGCGGGGGGAGGTCCCCGCGCGGGGTCGGTCTTTCCCGGCGCCCGCGGGCGGCAGGTGTCCCCTCCCCGCGCGGGGGCGGGGCCGGGAGCCGGGGGCCCGGACGCGAGAGGCGCCCCCGCAGCCGGCGGTCGCAGGCTGTTTGTGCCGAAATCTGGCGGCGGCGGCGGCGGCGGCGGGGAGTCCTGAGCCCGAACGTTCGAGCGCCCCCTGCCCCTAGGCCCCGAGCGACACCCCCGCCCTCAGAATGGCGCCCCCTTGCCGTTCTCGCTGCTGGCGATGGAGGAAACTGGCTTGGGGGCCGTGGACTGAGCTGGGCTTGCGGGGCTGGGGTGCCCGGAGCCCCAGGTCTGTCCGAGTGGTGGCCGCCCTGTCAGTGGCAGGAAGGAGGAGGTAATGGGGTTGGGGTGTGTGTGTCCCCATCACAGCCCCCCTAGTCCATTCTGGTGTGTGGGGTCCCACGGGGGCCAGACGATGCCCACTGAGCCTCGGAGCCAGCCCACAGCCCGGGGTGCAAGGGAGGGACCTCGGCCGCCAGCGCCTCCTGCTCAGGGCGTGTTCCTGCTGCCCCACGTTCCCTGGGCCTCAGGCTGTGGGCTGCAGGCCTGGAGAGCTTTCATGGAGAGCCAGGGACTTGAGGGGACCCTCCTGGGGTGCAGAGAGCACCCCGCAGAGAGTCTGGCTGGGGAAGAAGGCCTGGTTACCGTGGTCCCTCTCCCTGGTCCCCAGGGGACCATTTCCTGGAGGGCCCCGCTGGCCCTTGGGCAGAGTCCTGTCTGTGGCATGGGAAGCTTCTGGGGACGCTGCTCCTGAGCCGTGCTTGTCCCTGGGATGGGCATGCCTGCCTGCTTGTGAGTGAGGTGACCATTGTCTTGCTTTCCCCTGATGTTTGTCCTTTTGGACTTAAGCTTTCTCCACCTGTCAACACCGTCACACTTGCTGGGACAGAGCACCCCAGGAAGCAACCCCGCCCCCAAAGTTAGCAGTGCTTAAGCCCAAGGAAGGCTCAGGAGAAGTGGAGGGGGCAGGCCACCTGCCAGGGACCAGGTCTGAGCAGGAGGAGGAGGAGGAGGTGGAGACATCAAGAGCGGAGCTGCTCTCTGGCCTCAGTGGCCCAGTGAGGGCCGGGCGTCCTCCTCCTCCCTGCCTCCTCCCTCCTCCTCCTCCTCTGACCTGTGTCTGGGCCAGGGCAGCTTCAGCTCTCTGTGCTGGAGGCCAGATGTGCTGCGAGGGAGCTGGGGTGCCGCCTAGGGAGCTGACTGCAAGGGTCAGGAGCCTGTGGCCCAGGCCGCGAGGGGCCCTGAGGGGTCCCCAGCCCAGGCTGCAGGCTCCTGGCCACACCTGTCCGGCTGCCGGCACAGCTGGTGGGAAGCGAGCAGGACCGAGGACTCCAGAGCATTATAATTAGCCGATAGACGCGTTCTTTCTTCTAGACAAGTGTGGGGCCGGCAGCCCCTAATTACCTCCCACCCTGAGGCATCTGTCCACCCCTGCTGTCCTCCTCTGCTCGGCCTGGAACCCAGCTTTCCGGTGGGCAGGCCCGGCTGCTGGCTGGAAGGTTATCTCACTTCCGCAGAGTGGCAGCCGCCGCCGCCGCCCGCAGGAGGCCTGGGGGGAGCTGGCATCCGGGCCGGGCCCTGCTTGCTGGGTTTGGCAGAGGGCTGACCAGAGGGAGGAGGCCGAGGGGCTCGCCGTGGTGGGCAGCAGGGCTGGAGCAGGGGACTCCAGCTCTGTCACTCGCATTTTCACGAGCGTCAACTCTGCCCTAGTCAGCTGGGCCCCTCAGCACACTGCCTTTGGCCTGCGTTGCATGGGCTGCTCCTACCCGCTCTCTGGCTGCTGCTCCCGCCTCTGTCGGGCCTCTGGGCCTGCTGTCTTCCTCCCTAGCTGGTGGCTTCTCGTTCCCAAACAGCTTCCTTTTTCCTTCAAGGCCCAGAGTCCCACGTGCTGGGGGCTTCTCCCTCTCTTCCCGCCTGGCTGCTCCAGCAGGGCCTGCAGAAGTGGAACTTACCTAGGGACGAGGGGCTGAGCTGGGTGTCCTTGTCACTTGTCTCCCTCCCAGCCCAGAGCCCCAGCCCCGCCTCCCAGCCTACCCCAGCTTCTCCCTGTTTCTCTTGGCTCCTTGGAAAAGATGAGCATCACAAGGGTAGTAAAAATGGGCCCTTAAATTAAAGCTGATGACGCCCGTTGAAATGTTTTGTTATGAACCTCACCGAGGAGCAATCTTGTGGCAGTAGTGAAGCATAAATATAAGTGTACACGTGTATATTAAATAAATTGGGGGACTCGGCGTATAATGACATTATCAGGACCCCATTCAATTAAGGTAGATATTATCTGCAGCAATTGGGAAATGACAGGCTGTAATGACAGCCCCAGGCTTTGGGGGCCTGATGACAGTGTTCTAGTTAAGCCACCGGCTCTGCTGGAGCAGCTCCTGGCTTCTGGTCACTGTGATCGGCTCGAGGTGACGGCAGTGGACGTGGACCTGGGACACCTCAGCCGGCTGCTCCCCGGGGCCAGGCTGCAAGTGTGTGGACCAGAGCCTTGGGTTCTCCCCAGTGCTCCACACTCAGCCCCTGGCCACCATTCTGCTCCCCAGTGTGACAGAAACACCCTGGGCCCTGCTTTCTGGCCAGGACAAGACTTCCAGGAAAACGCTGTCCTTGCTGCGGGGACCTTTTCAGGTTTGCATGTAGAAGTGAGGATTGTAGGCTCAACCTGGATCCTGGAGCTGCTGGCTGCTGGTGGCTTCTCAGATGTTGCTGCCGGCCACTTCTCAGTGCACGGCCCTGGGGTGGCCCAGGGAAGAGATTTTCGTCCTGAAATGTGGCTGTGCCGGGCAGGGGAGTTGGGTGGACATTCTGGCTAAGGCAGGGGCTGCATTGTTTGGAGCCATGCTGGAGTTGGGGCGCTCTGGGTGAAGGAGGGGGACAGGAAGAGGGAGGAAAGGAGGAGGCGGCGTTGGTGGCAAAGCGCACAATAGCACCAGCTGCGAACAAAGACACCTGGCCACTCGGGTCTTGAGCTGGAAAGTTAGGGAGGGTGGTGGCAAGGGGCGGGACTTGGGGTGGAAGGAGAGGCCTGGGCATCCTGGGCTTGACTGCTGGCACTGGCTCTGGGAGAGTGAGAGGTCAGCGCTTGATGTGTTTTGGGCCGAACCCATGGGTCTGAGGGCCAAGGGGACCTGCGGTGCTGCTGCGGCTTGTTCTTGCTGACGTGGGTGGGTATGGCCTGCGAGGGTGGCTGCCGTCCTGGGCCTTGGCTTTCTCTTGGCATGAGCCCCTAGCTGTTAGCATGCTCTGAGATCTCTGGAAGCCCTTCACGGCCCCGTCCACATGGTGGCCCCTGAGTCCTGCTTGGATTTGACCGGGCTCCCCATCTAGCTGCATCTCCTCTTTAGTCCTCTGTACCTTCCTGTGCTCTCCAGCCATGCTGGCCTCTTGCTGGTCCTTAATCCTGAAGCCTAAGCCCAGGTAGACCTCAGGGCCTTTGCACCTGCTATTCTTGCAGCCCGGGTTGTGCCTCTCCCAGGTATCCTCAGGGCCTTTGCTGCTTTTCCCTCTGGCCGATTGTCACCTCCCCTGGGAGGCCTTCCCTGATTAACCTCTTCTAAAACAGCCTCTTCCTGAGCCTCTTTCTGCCTGTTTTCTTTCATGATCCCCTGAAGAGTGTCTCTACTGTGCCTGCCCCCCACTGGGACGTCACCTCCACCGGTGTCTGTCCCACCACTTGAGCAGGGCAAGACACGCAGTGGGTGCCATATCATATGATCCTGGCAGAAGGGATTGTAGTCTGCACTTAGCTGAAATGAGGCCGTCAGAATTTGGTGCTAGGCCTGACCCCTTTCCGTGGCCCGGAAGAGCTGCTCAGGCCCCCTATGGCTCTGCCTCAGTGGGACTGAGGTGCTGGCACTGGCTGGGGACCTGGCTCTGCCTGTCATTTATTGCACACCTCCTGTGCCTGATCCCTGGATCATACAGGCTTTGCAGGGATGTGGAGGGCACTGGCCACACGGGCCCTTGGTGTGTTTCTAGGGCACCAGTGTCAAGTAACAGCCTGCAAGGGCCTGTGACATTGGCTGCAGGGGCAGGAGGTGTCAGGAGTTGGGACAATCAGGCTTCCTGGAGGAAGAGGGCACTCAGCTGCTGCTTGAGAGGCGAGGGGAAGCAGGGGCCCTTGGTTTAAAGTTTTCCTCTCCTTGGTTTCCCCTGGCGTAGAGGTAAGGCACCGCTTCCTTCTTCTCCCCCTCCCTCCCTCCATGCGTATCTCCCCTGCATTCCACCACGTGCCTGGACAGAACTAGCCACCTCCAGATTAGGCTTGGCTGGCACAGAACAGGGAGGGGTTGGCTCTGGAGCTGGGTCTGGGTTTCAGAACTTGTCAGGGTTCTGGCCCAGGCCGGTGAGCAGGAGCAGCCCAGGTGAAGAGACCCAGCTGTTGGGATTGGAAGGTGCTAGCTGGTCCCACAGCTGGGACTTATAGGGACAGCTGGGGCGGCGGAGGCGGCTTTGGATGACGACCTGCTTCCTGGGCGTAGGCCGCGTCCCCTCTGTAAGAGCTGGCCCAGCAGCGAGCTGCAGCTCTGCCCAGCTGAGGGGTGACAGAGGGGGCTGCAGGTGGAGGGGGAGAGGGCTCTGGCTCTCCCTCATCTTCCCTTTTGGGGGACCTGTGGCTTCCCCCTCAGCCAGGAGAGCTGAGGTGTGGGTGACGCAGGGTCTAAAGGTTCAGACCTGGCCCCACGCATCCAGTCACTGCATCCGGTCACCGTCCTCGCTACGTGAGCTGTCTGAACACCTGGCTGGGCTGGGCCAGTGCAGGGATAAGGAGGTGAAGCGGCCTCCAACACGCTGGGGGAGGCCAAGGGGGTGTGGGGTGGCCGTCGGAGAGCGCGGCCTCCCTCACAGGCCGAGTGCGTGGGCCCTGGCTCTGGGCCGCGTCTCAACCCCTGGGAGCAGAGTACGAGGTCCGTCCAGCTCCCCCTATTTATTTGCCTTTTATTCTGGTGTTAGGGTTTTGTTCTAGTTCACTGGTTTTGGAAGAGTAGAAAGCAGCTCAGTGGAGAATAATTGGAGGTTTAGTGCCTCGTGGTTATCCTCTCGGCTTGGCCTGTTGAGCTGTGGTTTGTGGTTCTTACTGGCTGGGTCCTGGCCGGAGAAGCACCTATTCCTTAGGGTTGGGCTGGTCACTGAGGCAGCTTCCTGGGGACCCCCCAGCTGCAGCCTACAGCCGCACTCCAGCTCCCCGCCGCATCCCACTCACTGAACAGAATGTTGTGGAAAACACGTGGCCTGTGACCTGTGGCTGTGTGGAGAAGGCCTCCCCTCCCCTCGGATGCTCATCCCTGCTGCCTCCTGCTCCTCGTCCTTCAGAGCAGGAGAGAGCCAGGAAGAGGGTGAGGGAAGGGAGAGAGAAAGGAAAGGGGCCCAGGCCCACCTGGGGGACGGTGGGCGCCATCTTGGTGTTTTGTTGTGGGGGGACCTCCCCCTGAGTGCCCCAGGTTTCAGCTTATTTTGGAATTGGGGTGTCTGGGACCTGGGGTAGGGGGGAGGACTTCAAAGAAGGTCCCGCCCTGCCCGCCCACCACGCCCTGCGGCAGGCCGCGGTGGGGAGGGAGGAATGGGCGGCGCCGCCCCCAGCCACCCTCAGCCGCTGCTCTCCGCCGCGCCTTTCACTCAGGGTATTTTTACTTTTCCCTTGTTCCCGTTACGCGATCAAAGGAAGGAGGGAGGCTGAAAGAGGCGGCGGTTTGCCCAGCTCTTTGGAGGAGCTGGGGAAAGGCAGCCCAGGCAGGACGGGGCTGGCCGGGGGCCTGCTGTGACCGGGGCGGGTCTGACAGGTCGGCCGCACCCTCAGGGCTCTTGATTCTAATCCTGTGGGTCTTTGCCTTTCTCTCTTCTTTTTTTTTTTTTTTTTTGGTGGGTACCGGGGGGTCGACCTCAGGACCTCGCGCGCCAGCAGGTGCCCGTGCCGCTGAGCGATATCACCGGCCCCTTTTTCGTATGTGGGATCCGGGAGTCGAACTCGGGCCCTCGCACTTGCAAGGCAGGCGCTTACGCCGCTGAGCTATCTCATCGGCCCTCTCTTCTAAGGCCTGTGTGTGTGTGTGTGGTGTGTGTGCACGCGTGCGTGTGTCTGTGTATCCAGCTGTGGTCAGGTCTGAAGCAGAAGCCAGTGTTGAGCCCCCCATGAAGTGTCTGGGACCCCGATGCTGGGGTCCTCCCATTCCCAGGAGCCAGTCGGGCCTCCCTGCAGCGTGCAGGGCCTAAGCATGTGGGGAAGTGGCTGGGGCACGGGCGGCTGATGCACGTTCCTTGTCCGCAGGCTCTGTGTCACTTATAAGCACCTGGGGCCTCGACTTCCCATCTGTGAAGTGGGGACAAAATACCACATAGCTCATAAGTAAAGCACTAGAGCAGTGGCTGGGGCACAGCAGGGTGGGATCATTGGCTGTCGCCCCTCCGAGGGGCACTGGCGTCATCTGGTCAGGATGGCACTCCCCTGCCCACAGGGGGATGCTCAGTGTCTCTGCACCCTGCTTGCATAGGGGTCACACGTGTGACAACTGAAAATATGCCCGATGGGCAGTGTGGCCCCTAGACTGGGTTTTGCTCCAGCCTACCCACTTTACAGATTTGGAAAGCAAGGGCCAGGAGGGCTGTACTCACCTCCAGCACCAAGGCAGCGGCAGGACTGTGGGTTGCTGATGGCTTCTGGATTGCCTGGTATTCAGCAACTCGTACCCCACACCCTCCCACAGCTGCCTGGGAACGAGTCTGATAAACTCATCTGCACAGTGTGGCCGCCCCCACCCCAGATTTTAACAGCTCTTGGGTGAAACGTCCTGCGGGCTTCCTGGGTCCCCTCAGTGTCCCTGGCCCTGGGATTTGCTGTGTGACTCCAGGAGAGTTGTGTGATGTGTCTGGGCTCCTGGCTCACCTGGGGCACGGGGCCAGGGGGAATTAGCAGCCATAGTCTTGGCCTCCAAGGAGCTGACACGGAGGGAGCATTTTGACGAGGGAGTCGGAGGTAAGGTGTGGGTCCCCAAGGCCAGGGGAGAGCCCAGGAGCTGGGGCAGGCCTGGGGTGCTGCGTCCCCTCTTTCCCTCCCCTTGGGCCGGGATTGGAGCAGCGGGCTTCTGGGGGGGAGGATCGTAGGCTGGGCGGGGCTGGCTCCGAGCCCATGTAGTGCCTCGATGGAGGCTCTTCTTTCAGCTGGCTGGGGAAACTGAGGCATGGAACAGACAAGTGGCTTGCTGACCTTCACTGGGCCAGCCTGTGGGGAAGTGGCCCTGGGGTGGCCTCCAGCAAAGCCATGACTCAGCTTTGAGCCTTCTCCCTGTGGCCTCCTGAGAAGAGGGAGGGAGGAGGCCACAGGCTCTGAGCGAGGAGGCTGGTGCTGGAAGGAACCCCCAGGGGAAATTAGCCCAAATTAGCAGTGCGAATGAGGAAGAGCTGGTGTTCTCTCCTCTACCCTTACAGATAAATATTTAATCACAACAACAATAATAACGACGATGATCATAATAATGTGCAGTAGCTCAGGTCGTAACCCAAGCCCCACTGTCGGAAGAAGGAAGTTGGGGGGCAGTGGAGAAAGGAGAGGTGGGGAGGGTGGAGATGTGGTGCGGGGTCCTGGCCCGCCCTCCCAGCTGCAGTCTCATGGCTGATTTTGATTTCTTCCCAGTGGGCCTTGTGTGCCTTCCCCCGAGTCCCCAGATAGCATCAATGCACATGGGAGCTGGGCACTAGTGGGCGCTGTGTTGCTCACCTCCTGTGTGATTTGGGCACTGTGGTCTTGGGCCTCAGTTTCCACTTCTGTACAATGGGTTGGGCCCGGTGGGGCTGTCCTGCTCCACCTTGTGTGGTATTGGAAGAAGGCCCTGTTCCTCCTTGCCTTGGTGGCTATTCCTGAGGACGGTGCTCTGTGCTCCCGGCCTCAGAGGGCAGCAGACACAGGCCCTGGGAAGTCTTGAAATGTGACCTAATTTCTCCTCCAGCTCTCCCGTTTCAACCAGAGTTGAGCTGCAGCTGAGCAGAAACCAAGTAGAGATTTATGGAGTCTTTGGCGATAACCTCAGCATCTCCCTCTCTCAGGGTCCTGATGAGAAATGAGAACAGCTAATGTCTTCTCTGGGCTGGTGTGTGATATTCTCTCTTTCTCTCTCTCCCTTTTTCAGGTTGGTAGGAGGAGAGGATCGGAGCTGTTTTCTCCTTGATGCCAAGCTACGCCAAGCTAGGAGCGCTCTACCCTTTCCACCATTGTCCACTGGGACCAGGCCTGCAGGACGCGGGCTCGAGGGTCAGTGCAGTGCTGCAACCCCGGCTGCTCGCCGCCATCTGCGGGCCTGGACCTCGCGGACCACTGAGCTCTGCCCAAGTGCCCAGAAGGAAGCGGGAGAGCCCTCCATCATGGTCGACCCTGCTCGGCTGCCCTGCTGCTGCTGAGGCTGCCCTGCACATGCGCGCCCAGGCTGTGGGGCCGGGGGCCTGCCAGGCCTAGGAGCGCAGGCCCCTGTTCATGGGTCTCTAGGGACTTCCGAGATGCCCGGGAAGAGAGGCTGGGGCTGGTGGGGGGCCCAGCTGCCCCTCTACCTGCTCCTCAGCCTCTACTGCCCCTGGGTGCCTTCCTCCCTGGGGAAGCCCAAGGGCCACCCACACATGAACTCCATCCGCATCGATGGGGACATCACCCTGGGAGGCCTGTTCCCTGTGCACGGCCGAGGCTCGGAGGGCAAGGCCTGTGGGGAGCTGAAGAAGGAGAAGGGCATCCACAGGCTGGAGGCCATGCTCTTCGCTCTGGATCGAATCAACAATGACCCGGACCTGCTGCCCAACATCACGCTGGGCGCCCGCATTCTGGACACCTGCTCGAGGGACACCCACGCCCTCGAGCAGTCGCTGACCTTTGTGCAGGCGCTCATCGAGAAGGACGGCACAGAGGTCCGCTGTGGCAGTGGTGGTCCCCCCATCATCACCAAGCCCGAACGCGTGGTGGGTGTCATCGGTGCTTCTGGGAGCTCTGTCTCCATCATGGTGGCCAACATCCTCCGCCTGTTCAAGGTCAGTGCCGGGGCGGCCCTGCCAGCAGCCCCAGCCCTCGGGAGCTGGCTGGAATCCTCCTCTTCTCTTCCTGCCTCCAAGCAGAGGCTTCCCGCAAGCAGTCCCCTGGCTTCAAGGCCTGGGCCCGCAGCTGCAACTGGCCCTGGCGCTGACCATGGTGCTGAAGCATCACCCCCCCCTCCCCAGCCGTTGACGACTCTGCTCCTCCCCGGGGAAAATTGGGCCCAGAGGGAGAACGGGGGACAGCAGGAGGACACAGGCGGACAGACAGATGAAAAGATAGACCGGAGGGTACACGGAAGGGCAGACAGATGCCAAGATAGGACGGAAATAGGGATGTGGAGATGGCCAGGGAGAGAAAACAAGACTTTTGTTTTGACATTGTTTTCAAATGATTGCAATTCCCAGAAAGATGTTTTTCTTCGGGGTCGTTGAGGAGGCCCCTGGGGGCCCTCCTGCCCCACCCCGTGGTCACAGGCAGAGAATGCATCCTCGTTTTGGGATGGGGTGTGGGCCGTGGAGCCTGCAGAAAATGCAGATGAGGTGAACAGGCCTGTCTTGGGTAGCAGGCCACGGGCCTGGGCCTGGGCCTGGGCCCTGCACCCGCTTCCCTCTCTGCCTCCAGCCTTGCACCCCTCCTCCCTGCACACCTTTCTCCCCGCCTCTGGAGCCCCTCCCTGCCCCCTCCCACCACCTCCCTTCCTCTGCTGATTTGCAATTCAATTGGAGCCAAGTGCTTCGCTAAGCTGCTAAAACAACTGAAAGCTACTGGGTAGAGAGGAAAACATTACAAGCATTTTACCAATAATTCTGTGCCTGCTTCCCTCTCTCCGAGCTGCCTGGTTTGCTCTGTGTGTGTTTGTGTGTGGGGGGGCGGGGAGGACAGGACAGGAGGGAGGCGCTGGGCCTCTTCCTCACCTTGTGTTGTGGTCGTGGCCTTCACACTTGGTCCCTTCTCCCTTGGGGCCCTGGAGTTGGCAGAGGCCTGGGACCGGCCAATGGCGCTGGGCTTGTGGGGCGAGACAGCTGAGGGCTGGTCCCTCTCACCTGGGTCCTTTCTGGAACCCATTTACCCAACTCCCATGATGCTTTAGTCCTTGGGGGCGGCTCTGGGGACAGGCAGGAGGGGGTGATGAGCGGAGAGGAAGTCGCTGAGTCGGGGAGAGGTGCAGGATTGGGGGAGGTGGTGGGGGCAGGAAGGTCGGGGAGGGCAGGAGAGGCAGGCGGTGAGCTGTCGGCCGCAGGATGGGGGGCAGGATTCAGCAGCAGGCCAACTCCCCAGCACATGTCCCCGCCCCGCCGGCACTCAGCCCTCACCAGTGTCTCCGCTGGCCTCGTCCTGGATGGTTAGTTTTATTTGAGGATCTGGAAGAAAACACGATTTTAATTTTCAAACAAATGGGTGCATTATGAAGAACGCCAAATGTGTACGGTAGTTCTAGGATGAAGCGGGCAACTCGGAAGTTTGCCCCGCCAGTGGGGAGGCAGAACAGTCTTGGGGACGTGCAGTCTCGGGGTTCCTGGAGGACAGTTTGGGGATGGGTGGCCTCCACCCCTCCAGCTTGCAAGGACAGTGGCTGGCTGGGCTGTTCCAGGCTAGGCTGGCTGAGCTGTCACTTCCACCCAGGCCCGAGGGGAGGTAGCCTGGGTTCTCAGCGATGGGGACAGCCCTGAGCTCCCATCACCCTGTCAGGTGGGGCGGGGACCCCAGCCTCCTGCAGGCCATACTGCAAGAGGGCTGTTGCCAGCAAACACTCCAAGAATGGTTCCTGTTAGATTCCAAAGTGTGTTCTTGGGAACACAGGTGCTCAGGGCCCCAGGCAGGCAGTGGTAGCAAATTTGGTGACTTCTGTGCTGCGGTGGCCTCAGGTGACATGGGCTGGAGGCCCCCGCAGCAGCCAGCAGGCCTGGCGATGGAGAAGGAATAGAGAGGAGATGGAGGGCGGAGAGCTGGAGGTGGACGGCTGTGGCCTGCATTCCGTGGGTCCCTTTTCGCAGCTTAGAGCTCCAGGCCTGTGATGAGAGGCCTCCTCAATAATTGAAATGATGGGATGAGAGGCTGGCGAGAAACTTAAAAGCCACTCACAGACGCCAAGGATTGAACTCTGGGTGGGAAGGTCAGGTGCAGGCGCAGGCGCAGTCGAGGGGAGGGTGTGGAGGGGTGGGGGACCCACCCTCAGGTGTCTGTCCCCAGCCCTGCTTCCTATGGCCCCCCAGTGGCCTCCCACCTCTTTCCTTCATCCTCATCTCAGCCTTTTCTCCCAGGACAGGGAGGATTGTGAAGAATTCCTCCCAAGCGCGTCCCACACCTAGAGGATGTGGCCCGCACAATGACACAGAGCGGGGACAGCCCAGGTTCTGCAGTCAGTCATTTACACCCTGGTGTGAACCAGCCAAAAGACCTTTTCCTGGGAACAGCAGTTGTGCAGAAGAAAGGACAGAGTGCAGGGTCCTAAAAGGAAGCAGTTTCCAACATCTGGACCTGTGAGAGCTGACAGGAATCCAGAAATCTCATTTTTTCAACATCCCCAGTCCTTTTAAAAAAATTTTTTTTTTTTTAAATTTTGAGACAGGGTCTTAAATCACTAAACTGCCCAGGCTGGGTGGACTCGAACTTGTGATCCTCCTGCCTCAGCCTCCCAGAGTGCTTAGATTACAGGCCTGCGTCACCACACTCAGCTTAGAAATCACTTCGAGGCTCTTATTCATGTCCCAGTGAGAAAACAAAGGCTCAAAAGAGGGAGGACACATGTGGTGGGGTTGGAGAATTTGGACTCTGGAGCCAGACAGGCAGCCTGGGGCCTGACCCCCAGGCAGCTGTCTACCCTTTCTCTGCCTCAGTTTCCTCACTTGTGAAATGAGGTGATCGTGGTCCCGAAGTGGGAATGAAGGGCTCAGGTCTGAGCCAGGCCGGGCACGGTGCCTGGCGCACAGTCAGCCCGCAGGAAATGTCACCGCACAGCTTATGGCTGGGCCTCAGTCAGCATGAGAGACTCCAGCGGGGCGGAAGAGGATGGGGGGGCAGTGACAGACGGTGACCTTTGAGGCTGATCCCAGAGAGTCGCTGCCATCTGCTGCGCCCCTCGGTCTTCCTGCCGAGTCTTAGCAGCCAGCTTCACTTTGGATCAGGAGCGTTTTCCTGTTGTCGCGCCGTGGGCCATGGAGGGGGCAGGTGGACCCCTGTCCCATCCGGCCTGGCTGTGGCATCCTTGCGTCACCTGTGGGGCTGTGGCTTTCTCCAGAGCAGCTTGGGTGACACCAGAGTTTGCGTCAGGGTTGGGGCTTTTGTGTCTTCAGTGGGTTCTGTGGCAGGGCGGGGCCTCCCTGGAGCTGGGCAGAAGCCTCTCGTTCCTGTCCCCTTTCCCTGTGGTGTCTCCGCAGCTGAGCCTTTGCTCGGCAGCCCGAGCTGTCTTTCTAAACCCAGATCAAATTTGCTTTCCCTCCTCAGATCTCACATGACTCTGTTGAGCTTGGATTACAGTGCAAGCCCCTCGTGCTACTGAATACTCTCGGTCACGTCCAGTGTCTCTCCAAGAGCAGCCCCCAGCAACCATACTCTTTGAAGTTCCCTGTAGATACAGCCCTATTTTTTTTTTTTTTTTTTTTTTTTTGAGACACGGTCTTGCTATGTAGTTCAAACTGGCCTTGAGCTCACTATGAGGTCCAGGCTGGACTCGAACTTGCAGCAATTCTCCTGCCTCAGCCTCCCAAGTCCTGGGCTTACAGGTGTGCACCACCATGCCCAGCTTAGACACCACCCTATTTTTCAACCTCAGGGCCTTTGCACCTGCTACCCTTGCTGCCTGGGATCTTCTCCCCACTCTCTGAAGCTGGATCTTTATCACACAGACTGAAAAGCTTGGAGGCCGCCTCGCTTCAGTTACTCTGTTCTGTTTCCCTCCTTCTCTCCCTCCGGGAACTCACCCCAACTGCGTCCACGTACAGATTTATTTGTTTTCCTGTTTGCTGTCGGCTTCCCTTCTAGACTGGGGGGAGTGGACGACAAAGAGCCCAGGGGCCACATCTGTCTGTGTGTCCTGTGTGTCCATGAGCTAAGGAAGGTCTTTATGTCTTAAATAGTTGGGGAAATACCCAAAACATAAAGCACGTCACAGTGTGAGGAAGCCCTACGAGCCTCACATTTAAGGCTCTATAAATGAAGTGCTATTAGGGATCGCCATGGGGACGTGGTAGCTGGGCTGCCCTTTGGTGACCCAGGGCCACCTGGACGTGTTCCATCCCCTAAAGCACCTTCTCCAGGCCCTCACTGATCGCCCCCTGCAGCTTCGGCCCCTGGTGAAGGCATTGCCGCACCGTTTTGGTGCTTGTTCCGTAGGAGTTGGAGGGAGAATGCGGGACCCTTCTTGGGGGTTGCGGAGGTGGAGTGGTTACATTTATGCACCAGTTCTTTGTACAGTGGCGAGGTGGGAGGCACAGAGAAGCTGAGCCACGTGCTCAGAGTCACACAGCCTATGAGCAGTGGAGCTGGACAGGGACCCAGGCTGTGCAGTGCCGACTTTATTCATCCAGGACCCCACTCTGCTGTCCCGTCTCTTGACCACCAGGTAGAAGTGAGTTTGAGGTGCAGCTTAGTGCTTCCTGCATGGCTTCTTGGAGCCTCACTTTACCCATCTGTGAAATGGGTGTGACCCTCACCTGGAGAAACCACAGAGCATGCAAAGCTCCTAGCAGATGCTCGGGGAAGCTGGTGTCACCAGGAGATGTGTCAGTGGACACCAGGGTGTGAGTGAGGTATGGGGGAGGAGGGACACGGGTCCTGCTGAGGGGAGGACCACACAGCCCTCTGCTCTCATGGCGCCCCTCTTCCCAGGCCATGGGGTCCCCCTGTGGAAGGGAACCTCAAGCCTGGGGCCAGGGCTGTGCCTGGATGGAGCCGGGAGGACAGGGAGGCCCACAACCCTTCCCCAGGCTGGGCCGGTAGACGTGGTTTTGCTCCAGTGGCCCTGACGCCTGGCATAGCACCCCGTCCCCACCAGCCTGCTCCTCCCGGAGGCCATAGGGCTGCAGGGCGGAGGGAACAGAGAGGTCGGGTGGCGGCAACAGGTTTCAACCCTGATGCACACAGATGGCTCTGCAGGGTTAGGAGGGAGTAGAGGCCTTGGAGGCCTGCGGGGGTCCCTGGAAAGGACTTGGGAGGGCTGTGGGCTTCTGCAGCCCAAGTAGGCACTGATGGGGCCCCGTTTAAGGTGTGGTATTTTCAGGGGGGTGAGGGATGCTGAGTCTAGAGGGACCTCCAGTTCACACCTGCTGGCTCTGGCTCCCTCCGGCCCATCTGGAGCTCAGTTTACCCATCATAAGCATGCATTAATTCATTCATGCATTAATTCATTCATTCATGCATTAATTCATTCAGGCGTGCATTCATTCATGCATTAATTCATTCAGGCATTAATTCATTCAGGCATGCATTCATTCATGCATTCATTCATGCATTCATTCAGTGAATCTCATCGATCACACCCTCCGAGCCCACTGGCTGGGGCAGCATCTGCTCTCCACCCCCGGCTGCCCTCACAGTCACCTGGGGGAGGGGTGGTGGTTCTGAAGGTCCTGGCACCAGGCCTGGCCCGGGAATGCGGGTTTAGTTGGTTGAGATAGTCCTGGGCTCCCTGGGTGACACGGTGGGCAGCCCAGGTGGGGAGCCATCACTCTAGCCAGGAAACAACCGGAGGTGACTGTGCCCTGGGGGCTTCTGTGTCCAGGGGGAGGCAGCCCTGGAGAGGCGCAGCCCCGGGCAGATGACATCCTGCTGTCCTCTGGCAGAGCTGGACCCTCCTTCGAGGTCCCGACCCTCCCAGGGTGCAGGAGTCTCCGGTGGGGCCACCAGCACAAGGGCAGGACTGGGCTGGGCTTCTCCTGGTCAATCCTGCCCTGGGTCTGCCTCAGAGACAGACAGACGGGCAGGTAGACAGACAGACAGGCAGACAGACAGACAGACAGGAAGCGGGCACCGGTGGGCTGGGTGTGGACAAGTGACCGCTTTCAGGTTGGCCCTGCTGCCCCCTCATGCCCCTAACCATGTGGCTCTCACTTCCCCCAACAATTACACCAGCATCTGAAGACCTGGACTCATTGGAAAGGAAAAGGCAGCTAATTCTGCTTTATATTCCGATTGACCTTTCTGCTGTGCACCTTCCCCAGCGGCGGCTGGGGGAGGAGAGGAGGGCGCCGCCACCTTGCCCAGCCTTCCTGGGCTGCGTGGAAGCCGTGGCGGAGGTGAGGCTGGGGAATGGTGCAGGGACACCTGGCCTAACCCCCTCTTCTCTATGTTGGTCATCCTCAGATCCGTCCTCAGTCTACCTGCCGCTGCGGCCTCCTCTGCCTCCCTGCGTGGCCTGCACCCTCCTACGCCCTCTTGACCCCCCGTCTCATCTCTGGGCTCTGCGGGGGCATGGGCAGGCTCCTCCCTGGGGCCCTTGATTAGGGGCGGGGGCTGCAGGCAGCTGTCAGGCTGTTCCTGGCTGGGCCTCTGACCCACTGCGGCCACCCCCCGCCTGGCACCTTGATTATGGCCTTGGGCATCTGGGACCAAGCACTTCCTGGTGGCCACCCCCCCCAGAACCAGTGCCCTGACTCGGGGTGTCCCACCCCACGTAGCCCTGAGGCACCCCCTTCAGCGGGTGGCTGGATCTCCACCAGTCCTGGCGCTGCTCTGGGCTCTGCTTCACTCCCCTGCGGGGTGAGAGTCGCTCTGCGTATTTCCCAGGGATGGGAGGCCAGGCCATTTGCAAGGGTGTGAGTCTGCTTCAGAGAGGGACATCCATCTGAGATGGGGGTGATGGCAGGCAGAGGGCTGAGGCAGGAAGATTGCAAGGTCCAGCCCAGCCCAGCCCAGCCTGGGCAATGTAGTGATTTAGCAAGACCCTGTCTCAAAATTTAAAAAGGGGGTGTAGGAGGGGCTGGGGGTGCAGCTCAGTGGGAAGACCCTGGGTTCAACCCCCAGTACCACACGCACACGCACACACATGTAAGAACTCACATTGCAGCCTGGGTTCAAATCCTTGGGCAGCTCACTTGTTCTCTCTGAATGCAGTTTCCAGATTTGTAAAATCAGTCAGGTGTTAAGCAGAGGAACACGAGGCCTCGCACAGCTCACAAACGGCAGGGGCTCAGGAGACGGCAGCAGACGGCAGCAGTGGCCACAGGTGCTGTGTGAGCCAGGGCTGGGTTCTCCTCTCTGTCCTCTCCCTTCCTTCCCTCATTCCTGGACCTTGGTTCCCTCTGGGCCTCATTCCCCTCCGGGGTGTGCTGAGAGGTTACCTGGTGCAGACAGGCGGGAACAGGTCACTGCAGCGCGCCCGGGCCTGGAGTGCGCCTCGTGGGGAGGCTCCC